>CM038146.1:159355353-160687853 GCA_021437245.1 Aegilops speltoides
CAAGGGCCGAGGATGAACTAGTACTGATGGATGAACCGGCCTCAGGAGGTGAGGTGTTCTTGAACTGGTGTGGTGTGAGCTAGTTCGACTTGTCTCTCCTCTGGCCCCTATGTATGGGGGTGGCTAGTCCTATTTATAGTGGCCTTGTTCCTCTTCCCAAATGTTGGTGGGAAGGGATCCCACAATGGCCGGATTTGAAAGGGGACAAGTAGTACAGCTTATCCTCGACAAAAGTAGTCTTCACTGTGAAAAGCCTCTCGTCGTGACGCTGCGGTGGGCTCTGCCGATGACCTCCGCCCCGCCGTCCGGCGGTCTTCGCCTCGTTGCACTGCATGGAAACCTTGGCTGATTCCTCGACTCGTGCCCGTGGCTTGCCTCCTTTGCACCAAAGAGGAAACTCTGCGCGCCTCGCCTGGCGCCTGGCCTGCCCCGATCGTCATGGCTCATGTCAGCTGAGGCTCGTGAGGTGAACCTTGCATAGAACTCTCGGCCCCTCGGGAGCCAGCCTGAGGAGGCCGATCTCCTCGGGGGTCTTGGCGTTATCTGCCTCGCGAGGCTTGGCCCCTCGCGAGGGTCTTGAGTTGTTGATGCTGAAGCTAGGCCATACCAGGCCGTTGATGGAGCCATGTGGTGGGCCGCAGGCAGGCAGGGCTTGATACCCCCAAATCCCGGACGCCGACAATAGCACTCCACGCCGAAAACAAAACCGCCTCTCTGGCCCTTGAGGCATTATCCGAGGCCCTCGCGGCCGAAGAATTGACCACTCTATGTTCTACAGTAGACAGGGACGATGTAATCCTCGATAAGAGACCCAAATCTACTTCCTTCAAGCCAGCGTACGAAATAGTCAAATTTCAGGTCCACCCGATGGACCCCAAGAAAACAGCTTCCATCGGGGCACAGCTGGATCCGACGGTGGACGCTGCATTACGCGCATTCCTGCGTGAGAACTGGGACTTTTTTGCTTGGCACCCTTCGGATATGCCAGGTATCTCGCGAAGACTGGCCGAGCATAGTCTCAATATACTGAAAGGATACAAACCAATCAAACAAACTCTGTGCCGATTCTCCGAACCCAAATGACGGGTTATGGGGGAGGAGCTAGCCAAGCTACTCGAAGCCGGGTTTATCCGAGAGATTAAACATCCGTACTAGCTAGCAAACCTGGTCATGGTACCTAAGAAGGATAAATCCTGGCGCCTGTGTGTCGATTTTCAAAGACCTTAACAAGGCTTGCCCTAAAGACCCCCTCCCACTACCTCAAACCGACCAGATTATTGAGGCGACCGCAGGGCATGATTCGTTGTGCTTCCTCGACGCATATTACAGATATCCTCAAATTAAGATGAAAGAATCCGACCAAGCCGCAACGACATTCATCACTCCGTATGGGCCCCTCTGCTTCAACACTATGCCTTTCGTGCTCCAGAACACCGGCGCAACCTACCAACGTATGATTCAAACATGACTGGAGAAACAGATCGACAAAACTATGGAGGCATATGTAGATGACGTAGTCATCAAAACCAAACATGTCGATTCGTTGTTGGATGACTTATGCCTTACATTCAACAACCTCCGAGCATAAGACATACGACTCAATCCGGAAAATGCGTTTTCGACATTCCAACCGGAAAGCTGCTTGGGTTCATCATCTCCAATAGAGGAATCAAAGCAAACCCTGCTAAAATCTGAGCCCTGGCACAGTTGGCAACACCAACAGACCTCAAGCAGTTCCAAAAATTAGTTGGGTGTGTGACAACTTTAAGCCATTTTATCTCCAGACTAGGGGAAAAGGCGTTGCCATTATATTGCTTGCTACGCCGTACTGACCACTTCATGTGGATGGATGCTGCCACAGCCGGATTGGAAGAAATAAAAGCTCTGTTAGCGAGTAACCCAATCCTGGCCGCACCAAACATCAGTGAACCGATGCTTCTCTACATATCTGCAACCCACCAGGTGGTGAGTGTGGTGCTCGTCGTCGAACGAGATAAGGAGGGACATAAATTCCCACTTCAAAAACCAGTATATTATGTATCAACAGTCCTTACACCATGCAAATCTCGATACCCGCATTATCAAAAGATAGCATATGCGGTCTTCATGGCATCCCGTAAGCTGCGGCACTACTTCCAAGAGTACTCCATCGCGGTGGCTTCCGAAGTACCACTTAACGACATTATAAACAATCAAGACACCACCGGCCAGATTGCCAAATGGGCCATTGAGCTCTTACCATTTGAAATAATTTACAAGCCATGACGAGCTATCAAATCTCAGGTGTTGGCTGACTTCGTCGACGAATGGATAGAGGCCGAAATCCCTAAAGAATACGACACATATTCCAACTGGTGGTGCACTTCGACGGCTCTAAGATGTTGGCCAGATTAGGGGCTGGTGTCGTCTTGACATCCCCCACAGGAGACACAATCCGTTATGTGCTCCAAATACTGTATACGGACTCTAACAATGCAGCCGAATATGAGGCCCTATTGAACGGTCTCCGGATGGCCGTCTCCATGGGCATACAACGCCTCGAAGTGCATGGGGATTCAAACCTCGCAATATCTCAGATAAATGGTGACTTCGACGCAAAAGATTCGAAGATGGCGGCTTATCGTAACGCCGTACTCAAAATTTCAGCTCGGTTTGAAGGGCTCGAGTTTCATCATGTGGCTCGAGAGAGAGTAATCAAGCTGTAGACATACTTGCCCACATGGGCGCCTAACGCGACCCCGTCCCACCTAACACCTTCGTGGAAAGGCTCTTCAAGCCATCCGTAGTGTTGCAGGACGATAGCAGCAACATAGTTCCAGAGCCGACCATACCCCCAGATTCCGAACACAGCTCCGATATCGTCGGGGGTTCGGGCACCGAGATAACACCATCGGCCCACGAAGTCATGGCTGTAATCGCCCCATTGACCAAACCTTTCCTCGCCTACCTTACTAGGACAAGCTCCCTGGTGACCAGACGGAAGCCCGTCGCATTGTTCAACGCTCGAAGGCTTACCAAGTCCATGAGGGGGGAACTGTACAAGAAAAGTACCACCGGAGTACTACAAAGGTGTATCTCCGAATAAGAAGGATGTTAGCTCTTGGCCAAAATACACGCCGGTCTTGCTGGCCATCACGCCGCAGCTCGGGCCCTTGTAAGTAAGGCCTTCCATACGGGTTTCTTTTGGTCCACGGCCCGAGCAGATGCACAATACCTCATACAGCAATGTGTTGGGTGCCAGCTTTTTGCAAATCAAAGCTATATGTCGCCCACTACCGTACGAACAATCCCCATTACTTGGCCTTTTGCGGTCTGGGGGCTAGACATGGTCGGACCCCTTAAAGGGGGAAGCCATAAGAAGAAATATTTACTGGTTATGGTCGACAAATTCACTAAGTGGATAGAAGCCAAACCAGTCAAAACGGCCGAGGCCGGACCGGTTATAGACTTCGTATCCGGTGTTGTACACTGTTATGGTGTCCCGCATAGTATCATTACTGACAATGATTCTAACTTTAGGGACGACGAGGAGAAAACCTGGTGCGCTAATTTGGGCATCAAGCTCGATTACACCTCTGTATATCACCCTCAGACAAACGATCAGGTCGAACGGGCTAACGGCTTAATAATGAGCGGCATTAAATAAAGACTTGTGCGATCCCTGTGTGAGTCAGACAAGCACTGGGTTGAAGAATTCGAATCTGTACTCTGGGGGCTGCGTACCACGCCCAATTGCACGACCGGATACACACCTTTTTTCATGGTGTACGACGCCGAGGCAGTATTGCCTTGCGACATTATTCATGACTCACCTCGAGTGCGCATGTATGAAGAGAGAGAGGCCGAGCTCGACCGGCAGGATGATTTGGACGGCTTGGAGGAGGAGAGTGACATCACGAAGGCCCGTTCCGCATTTTACCAACAGCAAGCTCGACGATGTCAAAGCAGGGAAGTACAGGCAAATACTTACAATGTAGGTGAACTCGTCTTGCGCCTACCAGAGAAGAAAAAGGACAAGCTCAAGCCCAAATGGGAGGGTTCCTTCATCATAGATGAAGTTCTCCCTGGAGGAGCCTATCGCCTTCGCAACGCTTCGGATAATCGTTTGGAACCAAACCCATGGAACGTCGCTCGGCTCCGAAGATTCTACGCCTAAGTCCACACTTGTAACTTTTTTCGTCTTTTCTCCCTCTCACCCCTTTCTCTCTCTTTTTCGGTCTTTGTACGACTTCTACTAGTTTTCGGATCAACCGCACACTTGAGGGATATACATCATTAAATGTACATACCCCATGATACCTGGGGGCTTCTTTTCACAGAAGCTTATTATTTTGGAGCGTCAAGCTCACCGTATTTATGTGTTTTCTACTCATATGTGTCTTGTCTTTGCCATTATATTCACCTTTATGACTTAAGTTTTTGCCAAGCTGGGTTGCCTAGCTCCTGTGCTTATGCCCTATGTTCCCGCTTGTTCGGCTAGAGCATAAAGAGAGCACCTCTGCGATTGTTACAACCGGGTTATCCGGACGTGTACCTCAGATAGGTGAAGCCAAAAGCTAGCGTTCTTAAGGGAATAATCGATCGGCGGACAAGAGACAAATTGCCCACGTTGCAATATACGCCCCCAAATTACAATGTGTACCGTGATTTCTCGCATCACAGCTTATGCATGCGCAAAAACGCATGCTGGCCCAGGGAAAGGAACCCTTAACGGAACTATTCTCTCTAGAAGATGTTTCTTACGATCAAATGTAATATAACATAACTCCCCGAATACAACTTGTCTGTTCAAGCAACTATGACCGGACTGCCTAGTTTCCAAACATGCCTTGGTGTTTACCAATGGTATAAATATCCGGAAAGACTCCAAACCTCGGGTTCTGGAGGTCGAAGCAGAAAGTCTGCCATGACAATCGTTTTACAATTCGGTAGGAGATAAGTTTGTTGATAAAGTACACTACTACTTGGACTCAAAAAATTCTTCTTCCTCTAGACCCTCTAGTAGGTTGTCTAGTTTACAATCCTGTTGCGAAAACTTTGTCGGATTTCGGATTCCGGCAGACCCTTGAGGTTCGAACACTGGGGTGCGCGCGGAGATTCAGCCCTCTACCGTCTCGCACCTCGCCGAATCGTTGGGACCTAAACTACCAAACTGAACAGCACAAGTGACATAAGATTTATACTGGTTCAGGCCACCATTGTGGTGTAATACCCTACTCCAGTGTGTGGTGTGGTGGATTGCCTCTTGGGCTTGATGAAGAACAATACAAAGGGAAAACAGCCTCACGAGGGTCTGTTCTTGGCTGGCGTGGATGAACTGCTAGGAGGAGTTCAGTCGCCTCTCTCTCTCTGTGTGTGTCTTCCTATCCTTGTTCTCTCGATCAGGTCTCGATGCTCGATGCCACTACCCTGGGGGTGGCTAGTCCTATTTATAGGCAAAGGCCCTGGGCCTCTTCCCAAATATTGAGCGGGAAGGGCGCCAACAATTAGCCATTTTGAAGGGGAACAACGGGTACACTTATCCTCGACTAAAGTTGGTCCTCGCTTTGTCAAAGGATCTCGTGATGACTTGGCTTGGGCTCCACAATGACTTCCTTCGGCCGCTGGGCTGGTCTTGGTCTTGTTGCACCAAATGGATGCCTTTGTTGACGCTCTCTGCGCTTGCTCCCTTTGCACCAAAGAGGAAAGGAGGACATCAGTCTTGGCTGGCGCCGATCGGGCGCCCTTGGTGCGTCATGGCTTGCGTCATGGGCAACTCGCGAGGTACCCCGCCTTGAACTCTCCGCCTCCTCCTGAGCCAGCCTGATGAGGCCGTGCCTGGGGAAGCTCCTTGTCGCCCGCCCCTCGAGGCTTGGCCCCTCGCGAGGGTCTTGAGCTTGCGCTGATGAAGATGGGTTGTGCTGGGCCTCCTTTGAGCCACGCCGCAGGCCGCAGGAAGGCAAGTCTGGGGACCCCCGTTCCCAGAACGCCGACAGTAGCCCCCGGGCCCACGACGCGCCCGAGCTTGGCCGACCAGAGAGGTGAAAGGGCAAGTGCGAAGTGTCGCGGGCCCTAACAGCCTGCGGCCTTGGGCGGCGCGTGGCGGTTGATTGGACGCGTGCGCCTCTACAACTGCGCGAGTTGATAAAAGAGCGGCATCTTTCTTGCCTCCTTTACTTCCTCCAGTTGCTGCTCAGATCCCCTTTCTTGCGCCTCCCCTCCCTACTTCCAAAATCTTCAGATCTACTCCGCCTGCGTGCCCTAGCCAGTCATGGCGCCTCGCCAAGCCCCGGTCGGAGCTTGGTACCTACCGGCCCTGGACCCGCCGAATGTGTCGGGGGCGAGCCTTGCCCTGGTGCGCCGGATGGCGGATGCGCAGGGCATCGATGGGACAAAGGCGTTCAAGGCCGGCTCTGCCGTCCCTGAAGGTTGAGGGAGCACCTTCTATCCGCTCTTCGTGAGCGCCATCATCGCCGGTCTGGTGCCTCCCTTTTCTGAGTTCTTCTTCTCTGTCCTCCGCCACTACAATATTCAAGCTCTGCACCTCCATCCCAACTCCGTCCTTCTCCTAGGGATCTTCGCCTACTATTGTGAGGCTCACGTAGGGGTGAAGCCCTCGGTGGCCTTGCTACGCCACTACTTCTCCCTCTGGACCTCCCGTGGTTCCGCCTCCGCGTGCACGAGCTTCGTCGCGTACGGCGGCTCCATCGCCATTTCAAACCCTGGCAAGTGGGTCTTGGTGGATGCTGGCCGTATCCATCCTCGGCTGACCCTGCCCACGGAGCACCCCGCGAGCTCCGACGACTGGTCCCGAGTGGAGCTTCTGGATCCATGTGGGAAGCTGGTGTTGGAGAAGATGGACGCAGATCTGAGGCCGGCCAGCATGGCAGCGGCGAAGTTGATCGGTGCGTCGCTGCTGAGGGAGTTCCTGGAGCATCAACTGGCTCTGCTCCATCAGTACTCGCTTCCGATGTGGAGGCCTCACTCGAGCCCCGTGGTCTTGGCCGACGAGGATCTGGGTGCGGTCTTCCAGTCCTTGGTTGGGGGCGACATGGCGAGGCTGGAGGGCGCTCCTACGCCCCTGTTCCTTCGCGAGGATTGGGAGCAGGTAGTGGGGTCCATGCCTATCTTCAACGGGGACGGGCCCATGCCCGTGGAGGCTCCAGAGGACCTGGTGGACGTGTCCTCCGACGACTCCAGCGAAGAGAAGGAAGAAGGGGAGCAGGAAGAGGGAGTTGACTCAGGGGCGGAGTCAAGAGCCCCTCCCCTTCGGTGCAGGTCCCGCACTCTCCGCCTCCCCCAAAGTGACGATGACGAGGATGAGGGTGAGCAGGGAGGCGGGAGCCTGCCTCCGATCCCGAAGAAGGACCAGACTGGGCTGGTCCCCCGCGGGTCTGCCCCGGCCCCAGGGCGATCCGCAGGTGCGCCTCCTGCTCCCGAGCCCCTTGAAGCCGACCCTTGCAGCCGGCTCTCGGGCTTTAAGTTCGGCCGGAGGCTGCTCGAGTCCACCGGCGATGACCTGTAAGTGCCTGCTTCCTGTCTCGTTATTGTTCTGTCGACGAGATCTGATGCCCATATCCTTCGACCAGGCTGGCGCCCACGGCAAAGAAGCCGAAGGGAGCTCCTGAGGTCCCATTCGTGGCGGTGCCTCTGCCCGAGAAAGAAGGTGATCGCGACGCGCAAGCCTCTCCCGCCCGGGCGTCCTCGCGAGGCGAGATGAGCCAGCCGGGCGAAGCTCGCCCTTGACCCGTGCAACTCCCCGAGGTGCCCCTCGCTGACGCTGCCTCCACTTGCTGCCGTGGCGCCGCTGGTTCCGCCTCAAGGCACAAGTGGTCCCATACCGTCTTCTCCTCCTACTCCACCGATCGCCGCTTCTTGAATCTCGCTCGATCGCGCCATTGCCGGATCGACCGCTCTGGGCAGATCTTCTGGCGCCGACCCCATCTCGATGGCTGGGCGCTGGAGCTGGCTTCGCTGGATTCGCTCGATGCTTCAATATGGGCGGCGCTGGTCGAGCCTCGACGGGTTTGCGACGAGGAGAAACAGGCCGTCCATGAGGCGAAGGTTGCCTGCGATGCTGCTCTGGGGGAGACAGCTAGCGTCCAAGGTCGCTGTGAGACGCTGGAGAGCGAGCTGAAGGGCCTGCAGAACCAGCTTGCCAAGGAGGCCCGCCTTCACCAAGAGCAGGAGGAAAGCATGAAGGTTTGTGAGGCGGCCTTCAAGGACCTAGAGGCCAAGCTCAAGAGGCGCCGTGGGCGCCTAGGCGTGATGGAGCAAGAGCTGGAGGCGAGGAACGTTGAGCTGGACGGTAAGGCCCGGGTTCTCGCCGAGGATCGCGTGGCCTTCGCGGATATGGAAGAGAAGGCTCGCACTTCGCTGAAGATGCTTTATGACAGCGGCCTTGAGAGCCCGCTGGCCGGCGAGGAGGATGGCCCCGCCAAGCTGCTTCCCTTCCTAGTTCGCGCCCTTCACGATGTCACCCTTGTCCTTGGCCCTACGGCTGAGGCCGAGGCACGCGTCTTGTCTTCTGCAGCGCTGACGCGGGTCTTCACCCATATCTATCTTCGCGACCCCAACATTGACCTCGACAGCCTGCTGGAGCCAGTGAGCAGCGAGCGTGCCACACGCCGCCATCGGCCGTGAAGGGTCGTGGCGGAAGCTCACTGGGAAGTTCCGGCCTTCAAGACCGGGTCAAGCGGAGCTGCTAGCCCTGCTGCTCCACAAGGCGAACCTACTCCATGCGGCTCCCCCGCCGGCAAGTGAATCCGCCGTGGCTCCCATCCTGTTTTTAATTCCTGCGCATGTACCATGCCTCGGGGAGGCGTTAAAACTTATGTTTGATGTTGTGATAACAGCATGGACCGTAATATTTGCTTTCGAATTCCCTGAAATTTGCATTATTCCTTCTTGCTTGCTTATGTTCTACGCCGGCAGAGCTCGGCCCCGCGCATACCTCAGCCGCCGTTGGCCCCGACCAGAAACTAGGACGGGACCAAGGAGTGAGGGGCTACGTGACAACTTAGGCTCCTGAGTCGCGATGCTCAGGAGTCCCCCTTGGCACTCGAACAGCAAGTAGGGAGGCGAGGTGTGGGTGGATCTGCCGTTCTACGTGCAGGGCCCGGCCCCGCGCATACCTCAACCGCCGTTAGCCTTTCACAACTAAGGAGTGAGGGGCTACGTGACCAGTTAGGCTCCTGAGTCGCGATGCTCAAGAGTCCCCCTTGACGCTCAAACAGCCTTCGTACCTTGGCTTCGCTCGGAGAGGGACGTGCGACGAACCAGGTCCGGGGGGCCTGGCCAGGTGGGGTGCGTCTGGGCGAGACCCAGGCGCAGCCCCCGTGCCCAGCCCCCAAGGCTGCACTCCCGAGGCGTTGCGACAAGGCCAGACACTGAGCTCCGGGCTCCCTGAGGTTGATGCGGCCCGGAGGCCACCCTCAGTTGTTTATCACCAGCGTGAAGCATAGCGCTTCCGTATGTGTACGGGCATACCCGCTCCTCGGCAGTGTCATCAGCCAGCGCGGAGCATGGTGCTTCCACTGGTACGTGGGAGGGGGCTCCCCTCCGGGAGGAGCCCCCGGGGCGTATACAGCCCCACCCTGACACGTGGCTGGCACGGTAGGGCTGGACGAGGTGTAGCTGGGCACCCGTGAGCGGTAGCTGGGACTCACGGGCCCTACCTCAAGGCGGGTTGCGCTGGCTCTGGGCCTTATCTTGGAGTGTGTTCCTGCAAATTTGGCCAGATGCCGGTGCTCTACATCTTCGGTCCCGGCTCGGGCTGGTCTCAGCCGTTGCTGGCATGCCAGGTCGCGATGCCATGGACAAGACCAGAGGGTGAGGGCCGGAGAGCTGGTAGGAGCCCTGAGTCGCGATGCTCAGGCACCCCCCCTTTAACGCGCAAGCTGGGTTAGATGACGCAACTCTACGTCCTCGGGTCCCGGCTCTCGGGCTGGTCTCAGCCGTCGCTGGCATGCCAGGTCGCGATGCCATGGACAAGACCGGAGGGTGAGGGCCGGAGAGCCGGTAGGAGCCCTGAGTCGCGATGCTCAGGCACCCCCCCTTTAACGCGCAAGCTGGGTTATATGATGCAACCCACGCCCTCGGGTCCCGCCTCGGCTGGTCTCGGCGATGTTGGCATGCCAGTCGCGATGCCATGGACAAGACCAGAGGGTGAGGGCGGAGAGCCGTAGGAGCCCCGAGTCGCGATGCTCAGCACCCCCCTAACGCAGCTAAGCCGGGTTAGATGACTAAACTCTATGTCCTCGGTCCGGGCTCGTGCTGGTCTCGGCCGTGCTGCATGCCTGGTCGTGATGCCATGGACAAGACCAGAGGGTGAGGGCCGGAGAGCCGGTAGGAGCCCTGAGTCGCAATGCTCAGGCACCCCCCTTTAACGCACAAGATTCCGACACCCAGGAGAAAAAGGCACCAAATAACAAGCATGGTGGATCGAAAGCATAGTCCTAAGATAAACGCAAGAAGGATACATGCCGCTGGGACAGGCCCGAGCGGCTTGGGGATGATGCAGCCCAAGGGGCGCCCCCGATAAGATAAGCTAAGGACATGAAATAGAAGGGATACATGCCGCGGGGACGGACCCACGCGGCTTGGGAATAATGCGGCCCTGAAGGCGCTCCCAGCCAGAAACGAAACTTAGAAGATGTCACCTGATGATGTTGGGGACGAAGGGGTGTTCGTGTAGCAGACTTGGTGGGCTGCGGGAGCCGATCCTCACGAGCCCCCAGGCCCAGGGGCCTCGGGAGGCTCCGGAGCCGCCGGCGGCTCCTCGCGGGCCATCTCCATCTCCGCCAGGGCTGCGGCACGCCTGACCTCTTGAGCCTCCAAGATGGCCCTCATGAGACGCTGGTGCGCAGCAGCCGCGTTCGGCAGGCCGTAAGGCATGCGCACGTAGCTGTGGGGCGGACCCTCGCAACGTCCCACTCGCGAGGGCCAGAGGCGCTCTTGAGACGCGGCTCGGTTGAGCCCTGGTATGTCGATGCAGACGCGCAGCCCACCATCCTCGCCGATGGGGGCCACAGAGGTAGGCGTGGCTGCCTCTCATGACCCTTGACTCCTGTAACTCCTGAATGGCCTTGCTGACAAACTTCTGAGGGTTTGGCCCTCCTTTCCTTGCTCCTTCTTGAGGGAAACGTGCTTCGAAGCACGCCTCCACGTGGTGCCCAAGCGCCTCCCTCGTGACCTTGGCGAGGTCGGCGGCCCTCCAGGGGAGAGCCCCCGAGCCCTGCCTGAGGAGGGCGCCGGACGCGCTTCTCTATGCGATGGAAGGATGCTCCTCCTGGCCAGGCGCGCTTCTCTATGCGATGGAAGGATGCTCCTCCTGGCCAGGCGCGGGCCCTGAGGGGTCTGCCTCCTGAGGGGTCGGGCCGGTCGATGTCTTCTTCTTCTTGGGTGCGGCCTCAGAAGGCCTCCTGCTGCTGCGGTCTGGTCTTCCGGTGATGCGGCTCGAAGGCTCGCCCAGGAGCACTCGCATCTCTCTTCGCAGGGCACCGTGATGACCCCGCCGCTTCCTGGCATCTTGAGGACGTTGTAGCCGTGGTGGGTCACAGCCATGAACTTGGCCAGCGCCGGGTACCCAAGGATGGCGTTGTACGGCAGGCGAATGTGGGCGACGTCGAAGTCGATGAGCTCGGTGCGGTAGTTGTCGCGAGCCCCGAAGGTGACAGGAAGGCGGACCTGCCCTATCGGGACCGTGGAGCCATCGGTGACTCCGGAGAAGGGCTTGGTTGGCTGAAGCTGACTGTAGGGCACTTGAAGATTGTTGAATGTTTCCACAGACAGGACGTTGAGCCCTGCCCCGCCGTCGATGAGGGTCTTGGTGACTAGCACGTTGCTGATGATTGGGGAACAGAGCATCGGGAGGACTCCGGCTGTGGCCGCGCACTTGAGCTAATTCACTGAGCTGAATGTGATGGCGCATGCCGACCACCTGAGAGGGCGCGTGGCCTTGAGCTTCGGGAGGACTGCGTTTACTTCGCGGGCGAACTTCTTGAAGATGCGTTGAGAGGCTGGGGCTTGAGCTCCGCCAAGGATGCAGGCGATTGCACGTGGTTCCTGGAAGCCCCCAGCCCCCTTGTCCTGATGACGGTCTTCATTTCTCCTTGGCTGCAGCGGTAGCGAAGGGAGGCCTGCGTTCCCTTGCGGGCGATCCTCGCGAGTCTGATCCCTCCAGCCTCCCTCGCGAGGCGGGTCCTGCTAGCGGTCCTCGCGAGGTTGGTCGCGCCACCCTTGGCGCGGGCCACGATCTTCCCAGCGTCCTGCATTCCTTCCTCCTCCTCAGCCATAGCCCCGGTCGTTGCACTCGGGGTGTCTGCCGACCCTTCCCTCACGGACGGCCCAGAGCTCTTGGCATTCATTTGTGTTGTGGGTGTGGAGGTTGTGGTACACGCAGTACTGACTGCCCTTGGAGGACTCGGGCTGATCTCTGCCCCGCTTGGTGTCTGGCTCGGCTGCGAGCACGGCAACCCCCTTGCGCTTCACATCCTTGGCCTTGGGCTTCTTCTCTTCGGGGTCCGTGGCAGGCAGCTCGAGGAGGGAGAGGCGCCCCTCCTCAGCCCTAGCGCACTTGGTCGCCAAGTTGAACAGCTCCAAGGAGGTGCACAGGTCTTCATGCATCGCCAGCTCCTCCTTCATCTTGACATCGCCCACACCGTCGGAGAAGGCAGAGATGATGGCCTCCTCCGTTACCCTGGGGATCTTGAGGCACGCGTTGTTGAAGCGCTGGATGTACTTCTGTAGGGTTTCTCCTGGCTGCTGCTTGATACGGCGCATGTTGCTCACGGCAGGTGGCCGGTTGCGAGTACCCTGGAAGTTGGCGATGAAGCGGGTGCGCATCTCGTCCCAGGAAGAGATCGTGCCTGGGGCCAGATTCAGGAGCCAGGTGCGGGCTCCATCCTTGAGCGCCATGGGAAACGAGTTCACCATGACCTTTTCGTCTCCGTTGGCAGCCTCGATGCCCAACTCATAGAGTTGGAGGAACTCCACAGGGTCAGCCGTGCCATCGTAGCGAGGGGGCAGGTCTGGCTTGAACTTGCCGGGCCACGCGACGCTACGCAGCTCGGAGGTGAAGGCGCGGCAGCCCGCCGTGGCCACGGGGGGCCTTGGGCGACGGAGAGCTTGGTCCTGCGGGTCCCCACGCACCGCGGCTGGGGGCAGCGCAGGGTCTTGACGTGCTGGAGGAGGGAGCGCTCGGGTAGCTTCTCATGGGCGACGGACTTCTTGGCAGCTCTGCTCTTGCTGCGTTGGCGCCTGGCGGAGCGGGTTCCGCCCAGGGGCCGCGCGCCTTGGGTCCAGGGCACCTTCTTGAGGAGGAGGCAGCTGAGGTGCCCCAGGAGCTTCATTGCCCACGCAGAGCGGGGCGCGGTGCAGCGAGAAGGACGATGCGGGGGCGCCTTCGGCGGCGCGGACGAGCTCAGCGACTCGATCGAGCCATTCTTCGTAGACGTCGTCGATGGGGCGGTAGCGCAGGAGCTCGTTTGCCGCGATGAGCGCAGCTCGGGCCTCCATGGCCACGCGGGGCGCGCGTGACGAAGAACCAGTGGGGGTGAGTGAGGGCGTGGCGGTGCGGCCGTCCCGCCTCATGGACGGATGCTGGGACAATGCTTGCTGCTCGTTCCCCGCCGGGCCGGTGGCAGCGTTGACGGCAGGTGACGGGGAACGACGAGGGCGCCCGCCGACGGGAGCCGTCTGGGCGATATGGGAGGCGAGGGCGGCTCGGCGCTCGGTGCGAGCCCGACGAGCGTCAGACATGGATGCGACGGTCGAAGAAGAACGAGACGGCGGAAGGCAAATTCCGGCGCACCCCTACCTGGCGCGCCAAATGTCGGATTTCGGGTTCCGGCAGACCCTTGAGGTTCGAACACTGCGGTGCGCGCGGAGATTCAGCCCTCTACCGTCTCGCACCTCGCCGAATCGCTGGGACCTAAACTACCAAACTGAACATCACAAGAGACACAAGATTTATACTGGTTCAGGCCACCATTGTGGTGTAATACCCTACTCCAGTGTGTGGTGTGGTGGATTGCCTCTTGGGCTTGATGAAGAACAATACAAAGGGAGAACAGCCTCGCGAGGGTATGTTCTTGGCTGGCGTGGATGAACTGCTAGGAGGAGTTCAGTCGCCTCTCTCTCTCTGTGTGTGTCTTCCTATCCTTGTTCTCTCGATCAGGTCTCGATGCTCGATGCCTCTACCCTGGGGGTGGCTAGTCCTATTTATAGGCAAAGGCCCTGGGACTCTTCCCAAATAGAGCGGGAAGGGCGCCAACAATTGGCCATTTTGAAGGGGAACAACGGGTACACTTATCCTGACTAAAGTTGGTCCTCGCCTATCAAAGGCACTGGTGATGACGCCGGCTTGGGCTGCACAATGACTTCCTTGTGGCCGTTGGGCTGGTCTTGGTCTTGTTGCACCGAAATGGATGCCTTTGCTTGACGCTCTTGCCTGCGCTTGCTCCCTTTGCACCAAAGAGGAAAGGAGGACATCTTGCTGGCTGGCGCCTCGATCATGGCGCCCTTGGTAAATCATCGCTTGCGTCATGGGCACCTCGCGAGGTACCCGCCTTTAACTCTCCGCCTCCTCTGAGCCAGCCTGACGAGGCCGTGCTCGGGAAGCTCCTTGTCGCCCGCCTCGAGAGGCTTGGCCTCATGAGGGTCTTGAGCTTGTTGATGAAGATGGGCTGTCTGGGCCTCCTTTGAGCCACGCCAGGGCCGCAGCGAGCAAGTCTGGGGACCCCCGTTCCCAGAACGCCGACAAACTTAGTGGCTATTTTAACTTGGTCATACAGTAAGTTAACATGAATTTCTTGTCCATCTGGTCCTCGAGGTCCGACCCAGGCCATATGATTCGGATCAAGCTTGGTATACCTTGTTTTCACCATGGCCCAGGCTTCTCGCGTGCCTTCCCGACATGCTGATATCTTCCATAGCTCCAAAGGGTGACGAGCTCCCTTGAATAAATTTGCAAGGTCATCCATGCTTCCTGGAGGGGAATTAGATGGCCAAAAGGCCTTAGCCATATTCCTCAATGCTTTCCGAGCTCGCTCGTGCACTTTGGAAAGCTCTTGTAGCAAGTCGCATTGGAATCCAGACACTTCTCCTTCGGGACGTCCGGTTAGCACACCTACAGAAGCAAACTGTCAAAATTTCGAACAGAAAACTGTGTGACAGATAGGTTAAAAAGCATAATGAATATGCCGCCTTTCAGCTTCTTGTTCTCCTTCAAAGCATCCGATAATTGGGCTAAATCCTTCAGTTCTTCGGTCTGCTTGATATTTGCATCCTGTAGTTTGTTCTTCTCATTAATGGTCCGTGTCAATACACGTTGACCAGTGGCTTCTTGCCCTTCGGCATGTTGTTTATCTGCTTGAACAACCCTTGGCCTCTCCTCCAGCTGATCCGTCAAGCCTACCAACGAGACAAAAGCATACTTAAGCAACCTTGTTGTATTCACGGAGTCTTATCTCTGAGCTGCTGTTGTACTTACCATCAGGTGTTGATAACCCACAAGTATAGGGGATCGCAACAGCTTTCGAGGGTAGAGTATTCAACCCAAATTTATTGATTCGACACAAGGGGAGCCAAAGAATATTCTTGAGTATTAGCAGTTGAGTTGTCAATTCAACCACACCTGGATAACTTAGTATCTGCAGCATAGTGTTTAGTAGCAAAAGTGGTATGATAATAAAGGTACCGGTAGCAAAATTAAAGACAAATGTTTTGGGGTTTTTGTAATAGTTGTAACAGTAGCAGCGGAAAAGTAAATAAGCAAAGAACAATATATGAAAAGCTCGTAGGCAATGGATCAGTGATGGATAATTATGCCGGATGCGATTCCTCATTCAATAGTTATAACATAGGGTGATATAGAACTAGCTCCAATTCATCAATGTAATGTAGGCATGTATTCCGTAAATAGTCATACGTGCTTATGGAAAAGAACTTGCATGACATCTTTTGTCCTACCCTCCCGTTGCAGCGGGGTCCTTACAAAAACTAAGGGATATTAAGGCCTCCTTTTAATAGAGAACCGGAACAAAGCATTAGCATATAGTGAATACATGAACTCCTCAAACTACGGTCATCACCGAGAAGTATCCCAATTATTGTCACTTCGGGGTTGTCGGATCATAACACATAATAGGTGACTATAGAATTGCAAGATAGGATCAAGAACACACATATATTCATGAAAACATAATAGGTTCAGATCTGAAATCATGGTACTCGGGCCCTAGTGACAAGCATTAAGCATAGCAAAGTCATAGCAACATCAATCTCAGAACATAGTGGATACTAGGATCAAACCCTAACAAAACTAACTTGATTACATGGTAAATCTCATCCAACCCATCACCGTCCAGCAAGCCTACGATGGAATTACTCACGCACGGCGGTGAGCATCATGAAATTGGTGATGGAGGATGGTTGATGATGACGATGGCGACGAATCCCCCTCTCCGGAGCCCCGAACGGACTCTAGATCAGCCCTCCCGAGAGAGATTAGGGCTTGGCGGCGGCTCCGTGTCGTGAAACGCGATGAAACTTTCTCTCTGATTTTTTCTCCCCGAGACGGAATATATGGAGTTGGAGTTGAGGTCGGAGGAGGTCCAGGGGGCCCACGAGATAGAAGGCCGTGCCCTAGGGGGGGGGCGCCCCCTGTCTCGTGGACAGGCTGTGGGCCCGTGGCATGAATTCTTTCGCCAAAAATTCTTATTAATTCCAAAAGGTGCCTCCGTGGATTTCCAGGACATTCCGAGAACTTTTCTTTTCTACACATAAAACAACATCATGGCAGTTCTGCTGAAAACAACGTTAGTCCGGGTTAGTTTCATTAAAATCATGCACGTTAGAGTCCAAAACAAGGGCAAAAGTGTTTGGAAAAGTAGATACGTTGGAGACGTATCAACTCCCCCAAGCTTAAACCTTTGCTTGTCCTCAAGCAATTCAGTTGATAAACTGAAAGTGATAAAGAAAAACTTTTACAAACTCTGTTTGCTCTTGTTGTTGTAACATGAAAAGCCAGCATTCAAGTTTCAGCAAATATTATGAACTAACCATACTCACAATGACACATAGGTCTCACAATTACTCATATCAATAGCATAATCAGCTAGCGAGCCATAATAATAAAACTCGGATGACAACACTTTCTCAAAATAATCATAACATGATATAACAAAATGGTATCTCGCTAGACCTTTCTGAGACCGCAAAACATAAATGCAGAGCATCTTTAAAGATCAAGGACTGACTAAACATTGTAATTCATGGTAAAAGAGATCCAGTCAAGTCATACCCAATATAAACCAATAATAATGAATGCAAATGATAGTGTTCTCTCCAGCGGGTGCTTTTAATAAGAAGGGTGATGACTCAACATAAAAGTAAATAGATAGGCCCTTCGCAGAGGGAAATAGGGATTTGTAGAGGTGCCAGAGCTCGATTTTAAAATAGAGATTGAATAACATTTTGAGCGGCATACTTTCGCTGTCAACACAACAACTATGAGATGGCTGTATATTCCATACTACATGCATTATAGGCAGTTCCCAAACATAATGGTAAAGGTTTATACTCCCCCAACCACCAACAAGCATCAATCCATGGCTTCCTCGAAACAACGAGTGCCTCCAACATACAACAACCCTAGGGGAGTTTTGTTTAATTATTTTGATTTGCTTTGATATCTTTGGATCATGGGATTAGGCATCCCGGTTACCAGCCCTTTCTCGTGAATGAGGAGCGGAGTCCACTCCTCTTGAGAATAACCCACCTAGCATGGAAGATATAGGCAGCCCTAGTTGTAACATGAGCTGCTCGAGCATACAAAACAGAATTTCATTTGAAGGTTTGGAGTTTGGCACATACAAATTTACTTGGAACGGAAGGTAAATACCGCATATAGGAAGGTATAGTGGACTCATATGGAACAACTTTGGGGTTTAAGGAGTTTGGATGCACAAGCAGTATTCCCGCTTAGTACCGGCGAAGGCTAGCAAAAGACTGGGAAGCGACCAATCGAGAACGACAACGATGTAAACATGCATTAAAATTAATTCACACCGAGTACAAGCATGAGTAGGATATAATCTACCATGAACATAAATATCATGAAGGCTATGTTGATTTGATTCAACTACATGCGTGAACATGTACCAAGTCGAGTCACTCAATTCATTCAAAGGAGGATACCATCCCATCATACCACATCATAATCATTCTAATAGCATGTTGGCACGCTAGGTAAACCATTATAACTCATAGCTAATCAAGCATGGCACAAGCAACTATAATCTCTAAATGTCATTGCAAAAATGTTTACTTCATAATAGCTGACTCAGAAACGATGAATCATCATATTTACAAAAACAAGAGAGGTCGAGTTCATACCGGCTTTTCTCATCCCAATAAGTCCATCATATATCGTCATTATTGCCTTTCACTTGCACGACCGAACGATGTGTATAATAATAAGAGTGTATGTGCATTGGACTAAGCTGGAATCTGCAAGCGTTCAACTCAAGAGAGAAAACAAGTAATATGGGCTCTAAATTAAATAAACAATCATGCATATAAGAGCCACTAAGCATTTTCAATACGGTCTTCTCGACCCCTGAAAGAAAGAAAAGAAAATAAAACTATTTACACGGGAAAGCTCCCAACAAGTAAAAGAAGAACGAGAAATCTTTTTGGGTTTTCATTTTAATTTCTACTACAATCATGGAAATTAAACTAACTAATTTTTTTGGTTTTTCTTAAGGTTTATCAAACACACAAGAAGAAAACTAGAAAAAGAAATTTAAACTAGCATGGATAATACAATGAAAGAGTATGAGCACCGACGACTAGTGTGTGAACATGAATGTAAAGTCGGTGAGAAATACATACTCCCCCAAGCTTAGGCTTTTTGCCTAAGTTGGTCTAGTACCAAGGACCGCCGCTACTCTCCCTGGTGTAGTGGGAGGTGTAATCAGGATACCACTGGCTGGTCATCTCCGGATCCCACTGGACAGATGATGCACGATAAGGGTCCAGCTCAGGTTCCAGCCCAGGTTCAGGTTCTGGAGTAAAAGCTTGAGCTCGGTGATTGTTCACCGCTTCCGGCGTGACAAGACGATTTTCTACAAGCAAATCAAACAATAAAGGTGCAGGCAAAATAATAAACTCAAAGTGTTTCTTATTGAATCTAAGTCTATACAAGAGCATCTTCTCTTCGTTGTCAACAATAAACATGTGTGCTACCATGCTCTTGTAATCTAAAATGTGAGGAGGTAATTTTGTCTCCTCCTCCTCATAGTGCCTAATGGGTATCTGAAAATGTTCAGCAAGAAGTGCGGCATAGATACCTCCAAATATGGGGCCTTTTGTACGATTAAGGGCTAGCCGTTTAGCAACGACGGCACCCATACTAAAAGTATTGTCTCCTAGCTAAGCATGTTGAAGAATAATAATATCTGGAACGCTCAAATTTCCACTATTTCCACGACCAATCAAGCATCTACTAGCAAATATGGCAAAGTAGCATAAAACAGGAAAGTGTATGCTAGAGACCTTCGCCTTGGAGCCCTTCTTTGGCTCCTCTACAGCAATAGTATTAACAAAGCCACCCACATCTTCACGATGGGGTTCATCTAATTCTCCCTCATAAGGTATCCTACATACCGCGCAAAAATGACGTAAAGACATTTCGTTGAATTCATCATATAAATGAAATGATACTGCAGGCGGTGATTTCTTAGGATAGTAATAAAAGTTTTGCACGAAAGTATTGGTGAGTAAGAGATACTGATCGATTCGGTCGTTCATGAAACCGGTGAGGCCTGTAGTCTCGATTAAAGCATAAAAGTCTTCATGAATTCCGGCTTCTTTCAAGAAATCCTCACATGGCCATTCGCACGACCGTACTTCCGCTAAGCGAGGAAGATTATACTTGGCTTTTTCCTTCTCTTTGGCTTGTTTTTCCTGAGAGCTTTGGCTAGAAGAGCCTTTAAAAAGCCTCCTTAACATTTTCTGAAAATTTCTGAAATTTTAGCAACTTCAAAATAAAAGTGAATAAAACTAAACAAGATTGATAGCAACTACTCCTACAAGTGCCTAGAGCCTATATCATGCATTGGAATTGCTTGGGACCTCAAAAATTTAACATGCAAGCTCAAGAACATGGTCACCTATGCAGCAAAAATTTGCAATGAATAAAGAACTAGAACAAAAACTAATTGGACTAATGGAGGAGTCACATACCAAGCAACAATCTCCCAAAGCGGTTTTGTGAATGGAGCTTTGAGCTAAGAGATCGAAAATCGCAGCAAAACGAGCTAGAACTCGTGCTTGAGCTGGATGGGGATTTTTTTTGGGTAAAAGATGAAGTATGTGGGTGCTGGTATAAGTGGAGGGGAGCCACCAGGGGCCCACAAGACAGGGGGGCGTGCCCTACAGGGGGTGCCCTCCTCTCTCGTGGCCTGGTGCTTGGGCCTCCTGCAGTGTTTTCAGTGCCTAAAATCCTCAAACATTCCAGAAAAAATCATACTAAATTTGCAGGGCATTTGGAGCACTTTTATTTTCGGACTATTTTTTAATGCATAGATAATTCAGAAAACAGACGGATAATACTATTTTTGCTTTATTTATTCTAAATAACAGAAAGTAAAAAGAGGGTACAGAAGGTTGTGCCTTCTAGTTTCATCCATCTCGTGATCATCAAAATGAATCCACTAACAAGGTTGATCAAGTCTTGTTAACAAACTCATTCCGAATAACACGGAACCGGAGAAATTTCGAATAACACTAAGTTACCTCAACGGGGATATGAGAATCCCCAACAATAAGAATATCATACTTTTCTTGACAAGAGGAGAGGAAATTCAAAACCTCCAAAAATGATAGTTGGAACTTTTTCAATAGAATTGATGCTATGAACTTGAGATTGTTTCCTCGGAAAGTGTACCGTATGCTCATTACCATTAACATGAAAAGTGACATTGCCTTTGTTGCAATCAATAACAGCCCTGCAGATTAAGAAAAGGTCTACCAAGGATAATAGACATACTATCATACTCGGGAATATCAAGAATAACAAAGTCCGTTAAGATAGTGACATTTGCAACCACAACAGAACATCCTCACAAATACCGGCAATGTATAGCAGTTGATTTATCAGCCATTTGCAAAGATATTTCAGTAGGTGTCAACTTATTCAATTCAAGTCTACGATATAAAGAGAGAGGCATAACACTAACACCGGCTCCAAGATCACATAAAGCAGTTCTAACATAATTTCTTTTAATAGAGCATGATATAGTTGGAACACCCGGATCTCCAAGTTTCTTTGGTATTCCACCCTTAAAAGTGTAATTAGCAAGCATGGTGGAAATTTCAGCTTTCGATACCTTTCTTTTATTTGTGATGATATCCTTCATATATTTAGCATAAGGATTTACTTTAAGCCTATCAGTTAAGCGCATACGTAAGAAAATAGGTCTAATCATTTCAGCAAAGCGCTCAAAATCCTCATCATCCTTTGACTTGGATGGTTTAGGAGGAAAGGGCATGGGTTTCTGAACCCATGGTTCTCTTTCTTTACCATGCTTCCTAGCAACAAAATCTCTCTTATCATAACATTGATTCTTTGATTGTGGGTTATCAAGATCAACAATAGGTTCAATCTCTACATCATTGTCTTTGCTAGGTTGAGCATCAACATGAACATTATCATTAACATTATCACTAGGTTCATGTTCATCACCTGATTGTATTTCAGCATCAGAAATAGAAATATCATTGGATTCTCAGGTGTGTCTACAGTAGGTTCACTGGAAGCATGCAAAGTTCTATCGTTTTTCTTCTTCTTCTTTTTTGAAGAACTAGGTGCCTCTAAATTATTTCTCTGAGAATCTTGCTCGATTCTCTTAGGGTAGCCTTCAGGATACAAAGGTTCCTGAGTCATTCTACCAGTTCTAGTAGCTACTCTAACAACAAATTCATTTTTATTATTCAATTCATCAAGCAAATCATTTTGAGCTTTAAGTACTTGCTCAGCTTGAGTAGCAACCATAGAAGTATATTTGCTAACGCGGTGAAGTTCATCTTTAACTCTAGCCAGATTATCACCTACGCGTCCTATCTCGAAAGTATTATTCTTTAACTCTCTACCAACATAAGCATTAAAACTTTCTTGTCTAGCCATAAATTCGTCAAATTCATCTAAGCATGGGCTATGAAATTTAGTAGAGGGAATTTTAAGTTTATCATATGTATAGAGAGAATTTACCTTTACTACCTGTGTCGGGTTATCAAGACAATGTGTTTCTTCAGGCAGTATATTAAGACCATGTATTTCTTCAATAGGAGGTAAATTCTTAACATCTTCAGCTTTAATACCTTTTTCTTTCATTGATTTCTTTCCTCTTGCATATCTTCA
The DNA here is from genome assembly GCA_021437245.1 of Aegilops speltoides. Classification (NCBI taxonomy): domain Eukaryota; kingdom Viridiplantae; phylum Streptophyta; class Magnoliopsida; order Poales; family Poaceae; genus Aegilops; species Aegilops speltoides. The sequence goes on from CM038146.1 coordinate 159,377,759, forward strand.
GATCGAGAAATAAAACACCTCTTCTTCGGAGTGGGTTTAGGAATAGGCTCAAGAGTTGGCTCAATTGGTTCAGAATTACTTGAGAACTGGCTCAGGAAGAGTCCAATTATTTTCATTAGTCAACATATTATTCAATAATATTTCAGCTTCGTCGACTGTTCTTTCCCTGAAAACACAACCAACACAACTCTCCAAGTAGTCCTTGGAAGCATTTATTAGTCCATTATAAAAGATATCAAGCATTTCATTTTTCTTAAGAGGATGATCAGGCAAAGCATTATGTAACCGGAGAAGCCTCCCCCAAGCTTGTGGGAGACTCTCTTCTTTGATTTGCACAAAATTATATATTTCCCGCAAGGCAGCTTGTTTATTATGAGCAGGAAATATTTAGCAGAGAAGTAATAAATCATATCCTCGGGACTACGACACAACCAGGAGCAAGAGAATTATACCAAGTCTTAGCATCACCCTTTAATGAGAACGGAAATATCTTAAGGATATATAAATAGCGAGACTTCTCATCATTAGTAAACAGGGTGGCTATATCATTCAACTTGGTAAGATGTGCCACAACAGTTTGATTCAAGGCCATAAAAGGATCGATTCAACTAAAGTAATAATATCCGGATCAACAGAGAATTCATAATCCTTATCAAGAATACGATAGGTGAAGTAGCAAAAGCAGGATCGGGTTTCATTCTAGCATTAAGAGACTGCTGCTTCCATTTAGCTAATAATTTCTTAAGATCATTTCTATCATTGCAAGCAAGAATTTCCATAGCAGCTTTTTCATTCATAACATAACCCTTAGGAACAACAGGTAATACATAATCATTGGGGGAACCTTCATCATCACTATCATCAATAATAGGTTCTTCAATATTTTCATTCCCCCTAACTCTAGCAAGTTGTTCATCTAGAAATTCACCTAATGGCACAGTAGTATCATGCATAGAAGTAGTTTCATCATGTATAGGAGAAGTGGCATCATCAATAACATGCGACATATCAGAATTCATAGCAGTAGCAGGTTTAGGTGTCGCAAGCCTACTAATAACGGAAGGAGAATCTAGTGCAGAGCTAGATGGCAGTTCCTTACCTCCCCTTGTAGTTGAGGGCAAAATAGTAGTTTGAAAGTCTTTCAAGTTCTTCATAGTGATCAACAGATATAAATCCCAACTGACTCAGAGAATAGAGCTATGCTCCCCGGCAACAGCGCCAGAAATTAGTCTTGATAACCCACAAGTATAGCGGATCGCAACAACTTTTGAGGGTAGAGTATTCAACCCAAATTTATTGATTCGACACAAGGGAAGCCAAAGAATATTCTTGAGTATTAGCAGTTGAGTTGTCAATTCAACCACACCTGGATAACTTAGTATCTGTAGCAAAGTGTTTAGTAGCAAAAGTGGTATGATAACAAAGGTAACGGTAGCAAAAGAAAGATAAATGTTTTTGGGTTTTTGTAATAGTTGTAACAGTAGCAACGGAAAAGTAAATAAGCGAAGAACAATATATGAAAAGCTCGTAGGCAATGGATCAGTGATGGATAATTATGCCGGATGCGATTCCTCATGCAATAGTTATAACATAGGGTGATATAGAACTAGCTCCAATTCATCAATGTAATGTAGGCATGTATTTCGTAAATAGTCAGACGTGCTTATGGAAAAGAACTTGCATGACATCTTTTGTCCTACCCTCCCGTTGCAGCGGGGTCCTTACGGAAACTAAGGGATATTAAGGCCTCCTTTTAATAGAGAACCGGAACAAAGCATTAGCATATAGTGAATACATGAACTCCTCAAACTACGGTCATCACCGAGAAGTATCCCGATTATTGTCACTTCGGGGTTGTCGGATCATAACACATAATAGGTGACTATAGAATTGCAAGATAGGATCAAGAACACACATATATTCATGAAAACATAATAGGTTCAGATCTGAAATCATGGCACTCGGGCCCTAGTGACAAGAATTAAGCATAGCAAAGTCATAGCAACATCAATCTTAGAACATAGTGGATACTAGGGATCAAACCCTAACAAAACTAACTTGATTACATGTTAAATCTCATCCAACCCATCACCGTCCAGCAAGCCTATGATGGAATTACTCACGCACGGCGGTGAGCATCATGAAATTGGTGATGGAGGATGGTTGATGATGACAACGGCGACGAATCCCCCTCTCTGGAGCCCCAAACGGACTCCAGACCAGCCCACCCGAGAGAGATTAGGGTTTGGCAGCGGCTCCGTGTCGTAAAACGTGATGAAACTTTCTCTGATTTTTTTCTCCCCGAGATGGAATATATTGAGTTGGAGTTGAGGTCGGAGGAGGTCCAGGGAGCCCACGAGATAGGAGGCCGCGCCCTAGGGGGTGCGCCCCCCTGTCTCGTGGACAGGCTGTGGGCCCCCTGGCATTAATTCTTTCACCAAAAATTCTTATTAATTCCAAAAAGTGCCTCCGTGGATTTCCAGGACATTCCGAGAACTTTTCTTTTCTACACATAAAACAACATCATGGCAGTTCTGCTGAAAACAACGTCAATCCAGGTTAGTTTCATTCAAATCATGCAAGTTAGAGTCCAAAACAAGGGCAAAAGTGTTTGGAAAAGTAGATACGTTGGAGACTTATCAGGTGCCTTCTTGGATTTCTTTAAATTTTCTAGTTTGGCGGTGGCAGCAGTCAGCTTAGTTCGGCATTCTTCTAGCTCCATCAATACTGTGTTATTCCTCTCTGTGAGTACCTAACAATATAACGACTCTTAAATCAGTTGGGGCAACTGCTTCAAGACTCGGGGGCTACTGGCATATGAGTATTGAATCCGCATAAAAATACTTACCCGCATATCCTTTGAAAGCTGGTGAGTGGCTCCAGCAAGTCCATTCCGAGTAGCTCGGATATAAGCATCTGTTGAGCTGAAGGCATTGAAAGCCTCTTCGGTGAAGTTCGGGTCGCGCATAGCCGCTCTCCTCCGCCGGTGACCCATTGCACTCTCCACTTTGGAATTTGTGACGGATACTGTCGGTGTCAAAACTGGTGGATATCGGGTAGGGGGTCCCGAACTGTGCGTCTAGGAGGATGGTAACAGGAGACAAGGGACACGATGTTTTTACCTAGGTTCAGGCCCTCTCGGTGGAGGTAAAACCCTACTCCTGCTTGATTAATATTGATGATATGGTTAGTACAAGAGTAGATCTACCACGAGATCAAGGAGGCTAAACCCTAGAAGCTAGCCTATGGTATGATTGTTGTTCGTCCTACGGACTAAAACCCTCCGGTTTATATAGACATCGGAGAGGGCTAGGGTTACACAGAGTCGGTTACAATGGTAGGAGATCTACATATCCGTATCGCCAAGCTTGCATTCCACGCCAAGGAAAGTCCCATCCGGACACGGGACAAAGTCTTCAATCTTGTATCTTCATAGTCTAGGAGTCCGGCCAACGGTGATAGTTCAGCTATCCGGACACCCCCTAATCCAGGACTCCCTCAGTAGCCCCTGAACCATGCTTTAATGATGACGAGTCCGGCGCACATATTGTCTTCGGCATTGCAAGGCGGGTTCCTCCTCCGAATACTTCATAGAAGATCTTGAACACAAGGATAGTGTCTGACTCTGCAAAATAAGTTCCACATACCACCATAGAGAGAATAATATTTACACAAGTTCAATCTGCTGACGTATTCCGTGGCGTGTCATCACACCACGGCCAAGCCTTTATTTGAATCGTTTTTACTGTTCCACCTCAGCGCGTTTAGCGAAGCGGTTTCCTTGGCACGTCTTGTCAAAGTAGAGATCGTGTCCCCTTATTCCAGGATTCTCATCAATATGGGCGTGGGTAGCCCAACCGCGCCATTGATTATGGCGCTTGGGAGATAAGCAAGTTTTACCAGGCTGGTGGGGACGCATAGTTTCGTCCGTCCATATAAAGGGATAAGGATCCACCTTTTTACCTACGCTTTCTTCCTCCTTTGCTTATCCATTTCCGCGTACTCGAGCTCTAGCGCCCAAGTCCGCACATCTCGCCTCAACCTTCCCCAACCATGTCCGGAGCGGGAGGCAAGTGGATGGCCTCCTCCGTCACGGAGGGGCACATCAAAAAGTTGAGGAAAGCTGGATACCTGCACAACGAGATTGCGCACAGGCTTCCAGACGAGGGGCAGCTCGTCCCCACCCCCAGGCCCCATGAGAGGGTGGTGTTCCTTCCCCATTTCCTTCGCGGACTGGGCTTCCCACTCCACCCATTTGTCCGGGGGCTCATGTTCTACTACGGCATGGATTTCCATGATCTGCCCGCGAATTTCATCCTCAACATCTCAGCGTTTATCATTGTGTGCGAGGCCTTCCTCCGCATCAAGCCCCACTTCGGCTTTTGGCTGAAGACCTTCAATGTCAAGCCAAAGGTAGTGGGCGGCCAGCAGGCGGAGTGCGGAGGCGCCATGGTGGGCAAGATGCCCAACATCATATGGCTCGAGGGCACCTTCGTGGAAACCATCAAAGGGTGGCAATCGGGGTGGTTCTACATCACCGAGCCGCGTGACCCTGAATGGGCAGCGACCCCCGAATTCAGATCTGGCATCCCCACACGGCTCACCTCCTGGAAAGAGAAGGGCCTGACATGGGGTGATTTGGAAGAGCTGACCGGTCTCCAAACCTGCGTCCAAAACCTTGTGAACAAGAAGATCAAGCTCATCAACGCAGTCCAGGTCATGCTCATCCGCCGGTCCTCCCGTGCCAAGGGTTTTCACCTTGTGGGAGTTTGATCCGGCGCAGCACCAGACCTTGAGCAGGCTCTTCGACACTACGTACGAAGACGCCTAGAGGGTGCTGTTCAAGGGCGTCGAGGCTCCCGCATCCGCTACCGAAGATCGCGGATTCAGCTCGCAGCGTCAAGCCGGCGAGGTAAGTTATTTTACCCTTTACGGGACGCTTGTTTTTCATAGTTTGACTCTATGCGGGATCTAAACTCCCTTACCTTTGACAGGCCTGGCAGAAGAAGTCCGGGCAGGTTAACTGTCCGACTCCCTTACCAGAAGACCCAGCGGACGCCCGATTGACGGGACTACTGGTTCCGGCGCCTTACATGGTGCCGGATAAGAAGGCCAAGAAGAAGGCCACGGGAACCCGAAAGAGTTCCCGTCATCAGGTGTTATCGGACTCATCGTCCGATGACTCCAAGGCGGAATCCTCCCGTGAAGACAAGGAGGAGAAAAAGGTGGCTTCTCCCCCAGCGGGGGGAGAGAAGAAAAGGAAGGCCTCCCCGGAGGGTCCAAGAAGGGAAGGACCCCTCCTCCGGACTGTTCCACCAACGCCGACGACAGTGAAGAGGAGTGGCCCTCGAGGGCCAAGCCCCTGGCGAGATCGTAAGTGTCTGGATTCCAGAATAACTCATGATTTTTCTTTTGTCGCGTAGTGTCTTCTAACGCCGAATACAACCATGTAGCCCGCCCAAGGACAAGCTCCCCGCTTCGTCGAGTGGCTCCCTGGATTTGTCGGATGTGAATAACACTTCACTTCCGACCGCCTCCTCCCCTTGTGACGCAGACGACGCCGCGGTGGAGTCCCAAAAGGGGCCCGGCCAGGAGGAGGAGGAGGTCCCGGAGGTGCCGCAAGGCAACCTCCCGGACTTTGGGCATGAGGGGGATCAACCCCCAAAGGGTTTTGAGTTCGGCCCTGGGCCGGACTCCACACCAGAACCTTTAGTGGCTCCGAAGTCCGGCGGGCGGCCCCTTCGTAAGAAGGGCGGGACTGCGACACCGGTGACCTTCATCCAGCCGGAGGCACCGGATAATTTGCTGGAGGTGCTCAATGGCGCCTCCATCGACGAGGAGCACCGCACTATTATGAGTGCGGTGATCCAGAAAGTTCAGTCCGCCAAGAGCGGGCTGACTGAAGCCTGTACCAGCCTTCTAACAGGTTTGAGGTATGTAATTAAGATATGTAAAAATAGTACCACATAGACAGTAGCCCCTGATGCTCAGTTTGGTGTTCAGAAAGAAAAGCTGAACTGAGGATCTAAAAAGATATATGCACGAGTCTAACATAAGCATGTCAATATGGGAATGCAGGCTGCACTGCTGACCTCTACCGCACTAACTGCGGAGGTCAATGTATTGAAGCAGAGCCTCGAGCGGTCCGAGAACGAGCTCGGCCGTGCCAAGAAGCAGCTCGAGGACAAGGAAGGTAAGTAATACCTTATTAAAGTAATACCTTATAGAAAGGATTTGGTTGCAAAAAATGACGGGAATAACGTGAGTATTGTAGGGGCCACGAACGAGGTGGTGACCCTGAAGGAAGCGGTGTCCAAGGCCGAAAGCAATGCGGCCGCGAAACGCACTGAGCGAGAGAAGCAGGAGGCACGGGTGGCGGAGGTGCGGCAAGAGCTCCAGGCTCTCGTGGAAAAACACGAGAGTTTAGAGAGTGGCTCGAAGAGTCGAGAGTCCGAGCTCGCCTCGGCTCTTGAGAGTGCCAAAGTCGCTAAGGCCGAAGCCCAGAAGGCCCTCCAGGAGATTGAGGCGATAAAAAAGATAGCGGCGGGTAAGGCATTATTCATGCAAAGCAAGCATGTAAAATTGAATTATCTGTTACTTACCCGAATTCTGAGCTCTCCAGGAGCGTTCACAGATCTGCCCCGTAGTGTGTCCGATGCTGCCGCGTTCTACCGAGCCAAGAAGGTGTTCTGGTCTCAATATGTTGAGGCCGGACATCCGGTGCCCCTGAGCGACCAGCTAAAGCAGCTGGTCAAGCTCCACAAAGTGGTCGAACAGGCCATGAAGGGCCTCATAGTTCGGCTGTGGCCTAAAGAAGCCATGCCTGGGAGCTACTTCGGTCTAGTGCGGCGGCTGGTAGATGCGTGTCCATGGATTGAAGTCATCAAGCATTTCGTCTGCATTGAAGGTGCCCGTCGGGCCCTTGCCCGCGCTAAAGTGCACTGGGGCAAGATGGACGCCGAGAAGCTTGTGACGGACGCGCCACCGCCGGGCAAGGAGTATCATACGGCCGAGATGTACTATAAGGGTGTCCTGAAGGGTGCCCGCCTTATAGCGGGTGAGTGCTCCAGGTTCGGGCCCTCTCGGTGGAGGTAAAACCCTACTCCTGCTTGATTAATATTGATGATATGGGTAGTACAAGAGTAGATCTATCACGAGATCAAGGAGGCTAAACCCTAGAAGCTAGCCTATGGTATGATTGTTGTTCGTCCTACGGACTAAAACCCTCCGGTTTATATAGACACAGGAGAGGGCTAGGGTTACACAGAGTCGGTTACAATGGTAGGAGATCTACATATCCATATCGCCAAGCTTGCCTTCCACGCCAAGGAAAGTCCCATCCGGACACGGGACGAAGTCTTCAATCTTGTATCTTCATAGTCTAGGAGTCCGGCCAACGGTGATAGTTCGGCCATCCGGCCACCCCCTAATCCAGGACTCCCTCAGATACATTATCCGAATCCTCTGGGAGATGACAATCTGGCATGACTCCCGCATCCCCTCCAGTTCTTGTGGCAGGGTCCGGGGCTAGATTAGTCTGTGCATGGTCGGCAAGGTCTCCGGATGCAGTCCGGCGTACACTCCTCCTGCAGTATGGCACAGCAGAGAACGTCACCGTCCGATATATCCACTGAGTGCGTGCTAAAGGATTATACCTCTTTGATGCAGAAGAGGGCCCGACTGTATCATTGTTCGCCTTTCATTTCAGAGATGCGCCTCGTGCAAGCGTCGTTTTCTTAGAGGACGCCTTTGTTGCGGTACGCTGGTGCGAGCGTCGCCCCTTGGGAGCACGATGTAGTGCGGTGGGTGAGTCGCGGTGGGAAAACTCTTTTTGAGGAGATGTCTCCTGGGTACTTACATGGGAGGAAGGAAGAAGGGCAGGGTAGTCGGTTATAATGGCCACGTCCATGCCATTGTAGCGCGTCTGGTAAAAGACTCCATCCTGAAAATCTACAAATATGTCCGGATCCTCTTCGTATCCAGGATTAAGGTCTCGATTATGATCCTTCGGCTATGGAGCGGGGGATGTAGATCCCCGCTATGACCTTTCTCCAATCCTGTTAAAGGTAGTCGAATTAAGTGCGACTAAAAAGCATAGTTAAGGAAAAAAGGATCAATTAAGGCCTATAATCAAGGACTCACCCAGTCAATGGGGGTATACATGGAGAAACCTTCTCAGCACTTCAGGCGAGCGAAATCTTCTTTTTCCCCTTTGAAAAGGTCGGCCAACGTGGCGGCCAGCGCGGCGAAATTAGCTGGACCCTTGCACCCACAACGTGAGGCATTGTCCTCCCCATTGTAATGCCACATGGGAAGCCCCCTAGACTGAAGCGGCTAAACGCATCACGTTATCGAAATCGCCCTTACCTCGACTATAGTTAGTCTGGAGTGGGCAAGTATTCTGATCTTGTTCACTAGCCTCTTAACCTCCGCACTATCTTCTTCTTCATAGCTTCGGGGACGCCAGCTAGCATGCTTCTTGAAAGGAGCGGAGGAAAATTCGGGAAGACCTTGCCGGATTGGGTCCGGAAGGACAACATCTTCAATGTAGAACCACTCCGAGGGCCACTCTTCGGATGCCTTCTTCGGAGTGCCGGACAGGTATCCTGTTCCACCTATACGCCATATTTCGGCACCGCCCACCTCGAAAATGGATCCCTTCTGGGAGCAAGGGACGAGGCAGAAATATTTCCTCCATAAATTGAAATGGGCCTCGTAGCCTAGAAACAACTCGCAAAGAGCAACATAGCCCGTGATGTGTAAATGGAGCCCAGCGTGAGGTTGTGTAGTTGGAGACCGTAATACTCTAGAAGACCTCTAAGGAAGGGGTGGATTGGAAATCCCACGCCCTTCAGTAAGAAGGAAACAAAGCACACCTGTTCCCCTTTATTGGTATTCGAGAATTTCTCCGCCAGGTCTTTGCCATTAAAGGTAGTTAATCCCGCCCGAACAGGGACTAGATCCGATGGAGGGAGGTATCCCTATTCCTGAAGCTTGGTCAATTGGGTGTGCGGCACTGAGCAGCTCTCCTAGTCACCTTCTTGAGGGCCTTGGGGATGCGAGGAATAACAAGGAGCGTTGGCCATCTTTGGTTGGTTTCTTATGGCAAGCTCTAAGGGTTTTCGTCTGGTGGGCAATGGAATCTAAGATTCAGTCTCTTTAAATAAGCGCCTTCCCTACATGGTCAAGGGGTTATTTGTAAAAATACTTAGACCCTTCGTATTCGTCTAACACATGGAAGCCAAGGCAACGACGGCACAGAAGCTGAAGAGTACAATATTTGATGCAAAAGCCGAACTATATGGAGCATAATGGGGAACTTACCTTGCAAAGCCGAAGAAATGAAGCCGGATAGAACATCGTCATTGAAGGCAAGTTTGGGGGCTACTGAGGGAGTCCTAGATTATGGGGTCCTTGGAGAACCGGCCTATATGACATGGGTCAGACTGACGGGCCATAAAGATACAGAACCGAAGGCCTTCTCCCGTGTACGGACGGGACTCTCCTTTGCGTGGACGGCAAGCTTGGCGTTAGGATGTGTAGTTTCCTTCCTCTATAAACGAACTTTTTGTACACCCCTAGTCCCCTCCGGTGCCTATATAAACCGGAGGGTTTAGTCCTTAGGGGCGATCGCAATCATACAGGCTAGACATCTAGGGTTTAGCCATTACGATCTTGAGGTAGATCAACTCTTGTAAACCCCTATACACATCAAAGTTAATCAAGCAGGAAGTAGGGTATTACCTCCATTAAGAGGGCCTGAACCTAGGTAAACATCGTGTCCCCTGCCTCCTTGTTACCTTGGATCCTTAGACGCATAGTTCGGGACCCCGTACCTGAGATCTGCTGGTTTTGACACGGACACCGGCGCGGCCACCGCATGAATCAGCGCGCGCGTGCGCAGGTGCAGGGGTCATGGCCAGCGGCGAGCGCGACAAGCAGCGAGCGGGGCGAGGCAAACGGGGCAATGGTCGGCCAATGCATGGGCGATGCGGATGAGCTACGGGACGGGAAAGAGGGGAGATGGCAGGGAGCTCACCGGGTGGGTGCACGGGGGGCCGGTGATGGGTTAGTAGCAGAACAGGCGATGGCCAGACTCGAAGAAAGCGACGGCGATCGAGGCGGACAAAGGTCAGGATGAGGAGGCAGTGGGCGCCCCGGTGGCTTCCGGCCCGAGCTTGCCCAGGTAATTGAAGTAGGCGACGAAGGCGGTGCCCCTGGCGCAGTGTCCGGCATCGGGGAGGGCTGCGGCGACGGCTACGCCGGCGATGTGTCCATGGCGGAGCTCGGGAAGGAGGGGATCTGAGGAGGGGAGGTAGAGAGGGAGAGGGAGGGTGCACTAGGGTTCGAGGGCGCGAGAGAGAGGGCGAGGGGGGTCATATAGGCTCGAGCGACGCCAATGGTTGGCTGCCACGGTGATGGTCGTGGCTGTGGCAGCCATCGGTTGTGGCCACGGGGGGGGGGGGGGAGAAGGAACAAGGACATGGGGAGGGACGCCTGGGCTAGCCATTCAGAGACTTGGGCCATAGTGCCCAGTAGAATAGGCCCTCCTCCTTTTATTTTATTTTATTTCCTGTTTTCTTTTAGGTTTTTGTTTTGCATTTGTTTTAAATAGCAATTGACTTAAGTAAATTATGAAACTTGGCCCATTATTTACAATGCAAATTTAGGCACTGCCATAAAATGGTTTGGCACATAAATAAAATAGTTTGCAAACTTTGTAATTTTAAAGGCATATAAGTAATTCATTTGGCTACTGTTTTAATTATTATCTGGCATTAAACCATTTTGTAAAAAGTTGGTTCACCAAAAATATTAACAAAGGATTATTTTCCACATGATGAACATTGTAGATTTCATGTTTGAGCAATTTTGAACTTCACTCAGAATTGGAAACTGAATTCAACTGGAATTTGAAATGAGAGAGAACCAACGATGATCAAACACTTGTTTAGCAAAAGTATTAACTTAACCCCAAGTGTTACTGTAGCATCATTACACAGGGGTGTTACAACTCTTCTCCTCTAAAAGAAATTCTCATCTCGAGAATTAAGAGGTAGAAGGGAAAACATCGGGGTATTCAGCCCGGAGGTTATCTTCGCGTTCCCAAGTGTCTTCATGCTTAGTATGGTTTGACCACTGCACTTTGAGGAACTTGGTAACCTTCTGGCGGGTTCGACATTTAGCCTCTTCCAGAATGCGAATTGGATGCTCTTTGTAAGTGAGATCATTTGAACTTCAATCAATTCCGTATCCACTTCACGTTCCGAATCTTTGAAGCAACGATGAAGTTACGACACGTTGAAGGCATCATCGTCATGGACGTGAGAGAACTAAGGTGGAAACTCCAATTGATAAGCCACCAGTCCACGACGGGCGAGGATGCGGAAGGGACCAATGTAGCATGGACCTAGCTTGCCCTTGACTCTGAACCGATGAGTGCCTCTCAAAGGAGAGACACACATATAAGCTTGTTCACTAGGTTGATAAGTTGAACCCCGGTGTCTACGATCATAATTTCTCTTCAGGCGAGACTGGGCCGCCTTGAGATTATCACGGACAATGTGAAACCTCTGTTTACATCCATATAGCACTTCGAAGGGTGCCATCTTCAAGCTGGCTTGATAGCTGTTATTATAAGAGAACTCCACATAAGGGAGAGATTCTTCCCACTTCTTGCCAAAATAAATAACAAAAGCCTGAAGCATGTCTTCTAGAATTTGATTGACTCACTCGACTTGGCCTTGGGATTGGGGATGATAAGCAGTGCTCCAGGTAATATGAGTTCTCATTGCCTCTTGGAAACTATCCCAGAATTTTGAAGGGAATATGCTGCCACGGTCTGAACTGATCTCCTTTGGAATGCTGTGGAGTGACACAATTATGGAGATATACAAGTTTGCTAATTGACTAGCAGTGATTGTCTCCTTGACTAGCAGAAAGCGAGCAACCTTCGAGAATTGGTCGATGACGACAAATATAGCATTGTTACCTTTTGAGACTTGGGAAGGCCAGTGACGAAGTGCATTTGGATCTTATCCCACTTCCATTTAGGAATCGGAAGTGGTTGCAGAAGTCCAGCCGGTTTCTGATGTTCTGCTTTGACGCGACGACAAAAGTCACATTCTTCGATATATCGAGCAATGTCTTGCTTCATTTTAGACCACAAGTACTTTTGACGGATGTCTAGATACATCTTAGAACTTCCCGGATGAATAGAGAGAGGGGCGTTGTGTGCTTCTTTCATCACCTTCTGTGTCATGAGCTCAAATCGGGGAACCACAATGCGATTCCTGAAATACAAGGTTCCATCTACACCAAGTGAAAAATCTCTGGATTTCTCAAAGGCAAGATCCTTTTTCATCAAATCACCTTAGAACTTCCCGGATACATCTTAGAACTTCCTGGATGAATAGAGAGAGGGGCGTTGTGTGCTTCTTTCATCACCTTCTGTGTCATGAGCTCAAATCGGGGAACCACAATGCGATTCCTGAAATACAAGGTTCCATCTACACCAAGTGAAAAATCTCTGGATTTCTCAAAGGCAAGATCCTTTTTCATCAAATCAACGTGTGCTTTCAGAAGAGTTGGTTCCAAGACAACGTTATTTCGAGAACCCCGTGGAACTAGTTGAAGGTTCAGCTTGCATAGCTCTTCATAAAGGCAGGGTTGAGCTTTGTAGACCATGTGATTATTGCAATATGACTTGCGGCTCAGGGCATCGGCCATGACATTAGCCTTGCCTGGGGTATAGGATATACCACAGTTGTAGTCAGCAATAGATTCCATCCATCGCTGCTGACAGAGGTTCGGATCTAGCTAAGTAAACAGTTACTTCAGACTCTGATGATCGATTAAGATCTCACAACGATTACCGAGAAGGTACTTTCACCATAGCTTCAGTGCAAAGATAACCGCAGCAAGCTCGAGGTCGTGAACTGGGTATTTCTCTTCATGAGGACGCACTTGACGGGAGGCATAAGCAAGCACTCTGTGCTCTTGCATTAGGACATGGCCTAATCCTTGTTGTGAAGCATCGCAATAGATAAGAAAGTCCTTGCGAGAATCAGGGGGAGCAAGCACTGGGGTAGAAGTTAGCTTGTCCTTGAGTGCCTGGAAACTTTCCTGACATTTGTCTGTCCAATCAAACTTAACGCCCTTGTGAAGCAGATCAGTCAGGGGCTTGGTGATCTTGGAGAAGTTCTCGACGAAATGGCGGCAATAGCTGGCGAGTTCGAGAAAGCTTCTGACTTGCTTGACAATCTTCGGAGGGGTCCAGTACAGAATAGCCTGAACTCGCTCTGGGTTGACGGCAATACCATCCTTGGAGATCACATGACCAAGGTAGGTTACTTCAGGTAGCCAGAATTCACACTTAGAATACTTGGCATATTGCTGATGCTCTCGAAGCTTTTCTAGAACAAGATGAAGATGTTCAACATGTTCTTCTTTGTTCTTGGAATACAAGGATATCATCCAGATAAACCGTGACAAACTTGTCGAGGTAATCCATGAATATATAGTTCATTAGATGAGAGAATGTAGTTGGAGCGTTGATTAAGCCAAAATACATAACAGTGTACTCGTACGAACCATATCGAGTAACGAAGGCGGTCTTGGGAATATCCTCTTCATGAACACGAATCGGGTGGTAACCCAACCTCAAGTCGAGTTTAGAGAACACTGATTAACCAGCCAGTTGATCATATAGATCATTGATCCGAGGAAGTGGATATTTGTTCTGAATAGTTGCTTGGTTGATAGGATGATAGTCTTGGACCAAACGGTTTGTTCCCTCCTTCTTCTTGATGAAGAGAGAAGGTGCTCCCCAAGCAGAGGAGCTTGGACAAATGAAACCCTTGCGAAGAGATTTGTCGATTTCCTCCTCAATCTCAAGGAGTTCATGAGGTGGCATCTTGTAGGGTCATTTGGCGATAGGAACGGTGCCTGGTTTCAAGTTGATGACGAACTCGACAGCCCGAGCAAGGGGTATTCCTGGAAGTTCTTCTAGAAAGATGTCATGGAAGTTTGAACGGCCGGAATCTTTTTAATTCCCTCAAGATGTGCTGCATTCAACGCATTCAAGACATAAAGCCGTGCTTCAGTGTTTTTAACAATCTAAGCATGGTAGCTTACTATCTCATCGGAAGGATGTAGGAGATGAACGACTTTGTTGGTGCAAACGATAGAGGCAGTATGTGCTTTCAACCATTCCATTCATAGAATGAGGTCAATATTGGAAGACTCTAGAATAATGGGAGAAACATGGAATTCTAGCCCTTCAATTTCAATGGGGATGTCGCGACCAATCATGGTGGTCCAACATTGTCCCGCGGGAGTGCGGACCACTAGCGGACTGTTCATGTGCTCACATCTAATGTAGTGCGCATATGCAGAAGTTTCTGACATGAATGAATGCGATACTCCTGAATCAAATAAAACTGAAGCTGGTACTGAATTAATGAGGAAGGAGTGTACCCATCACGGTAGCGGGCTAGTCTTGAGCTTCTTTCATATCAATGTTGTTAGCCTGTCCACGACCATGAGGTCGGGCATTGTTGTTGCAGGGCTGATTGCTTCCACGGACATTAGAAGGTAGAGCTAGTTGATTCTGATTATGATGGAAGTTCCTAGAATGGTGACCTGGAAGGCCACACTTGAAGCACAAACCATCATTGGGATTGGGAGAAGGAGCTCGAGGTGGTGCAGTCTGAAGAGGCTGACTCGTTGGTAGAGGAGGCGGACGTAGAGCAGCATAGGACTGTCATGGAGCAGGTTCAGTTGGGCGGTACATGCTGTGGGGGAACCATATCCGATGCTTCTGCGTTGACGGGCCCGAAGATGAGCCAGTGCCACAGCTGCGCCTGAGGATCCCTGGTGTTCCTGAAGACCAGTCTCAACCTCAATAGCCTTGTTCACTAAGGTGGCGAAATCAGCAAAGTCATGCACCAGGAGCGCTAGCTTGATATCAGGGTGAAGTCCGTCAGGGAACTTTTCTTGCCTATGAGCATCAGTTGCAATGTCTTCTTCAGCATAACATGATAAGTCCAGAAATTCCCGTCGATATGCATCTATAGTATTGTTGCCTTGGGTGAGGTTGCGGAACTCGCACTTCTTCTTGTCCATGATTCCCTGAGGAATGAAGTGGGCACAAAAAGCATCTTGGAGATCTGGCCAAGTGATGACCGTTCCAGTAGGTAGTGTACGTCTATGGCTGTCCGACCATTGAGCAGCGGGACCCTTCAAAAAGAATGATGCAAAGGTGACATAGCTAGCAGGGGCAAAACTAGCAGACTCCATTTCATATGTGATGTCACGGAGCCAGTCATCAGCATCAAGGGGCTGAGTTGAGCTACGGTAGATGGTCGGCTTGAGGCGCTTGAAGTGCTGCAGAGTTAATGGGGTTGGCTGCTGATTCATATTCGGACAAAGAAAACGAGCCATCATTCCTTCCATGAACTGGCGGTTCAGCTCAAACTGTTGCATCATTCCGGCCATAAATTCAGGCGGCGGTGGAGCATTGCCACCACAGCCACGACCAGCGGGTCTAACCATCCTGCTAACATGTAATAGGGGGTAGTTCAGCATCGTGCATTTGTAAAAACAAGGACCATTCATGATGACACATGCATAATGAAAAAGGTATGATGGATACCACATAGTAGTCAACACGACATTGTGTGTACTATTCAAAAATACTATTCTATGGAATAAATATGGCTTATCCAACTTTGGGGTAGATGTGCTCACGGGATCCTAATGTTAGAGTTAGTAAATTCATTTAACCCGAATGGAAGAGAGATCAGAGTCCTAAAGTATAGACCAGGAGTAAAAGATCCTAATACCACCCAATGGCGACGTGGGCCCGTAAGACACACAACCATGTTAGTAAAAGTTTTGTAGTGACTAGACTCGACTTCGGCCAAGGAGTTGGAAGGGGGGCTACCTACAGGAAGTCGGCTTTGATACCAACTTGTGACGCCCCCGATTCAATCGTACACTAATCACACAGGCAAATGTGTACGATCAAGATCAGGGACTAATGGGAAAGATATCACAACACAACTTTGGACACGAATTAAAATAATACAAGCTTTATATTACAAGCCAGGGGCCTCAAGGGCTCGAATACATAAGCTTAGATACAAATGAGTCAGCGGAAGTAGCAATATCTGAGTACAGACATAAGTTAAACAAGTTTTCCTTAAGAAGGCTAGCACAAAATCAACATGATCAAAAAACGCAAGGCCTCCTGCTTGGCAGCCTCCTAACTACTCGTGGTCGTCGGCGGCCTCCACGTAGTAGTAAGCACCCTCGGGGTAGTAGTAGTTGTTGGTGCTGACATCTGGCTCCTGGACTCCGTCATCTAGTTGCGTCATCCGAGATGAAAGGAAAAGGGGGAAAATAGGGAGCAAAGCAACCATGAGTACTTATCCAAAGTACTCACAAGCAATGATCTACACTACATATGCATTGGTATCAATGAAATGGTTTTATCTGTGGACTTAACTGCAGAAATGTCAGAATAGAGGGGAATGCCTAGCCTATCAAAGACTAGCATCTTCAAGCAGCTCCAAGCATCTTGCAGCATTTAAAAGAGTATAGAATAGCAGCTTACATTTAGCAAACATGTTGTAGCATTAGCGCCCAGAGATCCTTCCTCGACTCCCTGTGAGAAAGCAATACCGAAGCACATATCCATCACATGCCTCAGCATTCAATATCCAGTTCTAATTATATCAATCGGGGTACAACTCCGAGCGTCCGTTACCATGGCTATTCAAATAGATCAATCTTCCCTATAGGGGTGCACCAACTTACCGAACACACTCGATCAACTCTGGTCGGACACACCATCAGGTCATGATCGACCTCGGCTGATCAACACATCACAGTCCTACCTAGGCTCATCAGAGAGGCCAGCACGCCAGTCTACATCCTAAATGCGAAGGGGTCATGGGCCAATCGTCCTTTGCAATACTGCGCATTGCGATCGTGGCCGGTTAGCAGACCTAGCTACCTCCTTAAAATAAGGTAGGTGCTTACGCAGTCCAACCCGGCGCGTGCCACTCAGTCACTAACGTCAGTGAGCTTTCGGAAGAATCGTACGATGCAGAGTGCCCATACTTATTCCCGCGTGGTGGTTAGTGTGAGAAGGCCAGAGGCCTACTCGGATCAAATATCTAAACCAGTAGTGTCTTGGTAGTGTGCGGTAATGAGCCGATACACGATCATGTGACCCCATCGCCCCATCTCGTGGAGTTACGGCAAGGGCTAAGAATGCCCGGCCGTGCCACGTAATTATCTCGCGGGTACCCTCCAGGTCAACCCGACTTCACATCACTCGCGGGTACCCCTTGGGGCCGACCCGATGTTATCATGGTTCTGTGGTAAGTCAAAGTAACCGTGTGTCTGAAACAGCAAGGGGGAAACCCGAGGAATCACCCTCAATGGATTCCCACTCGATGTAACCGTCAAGGTGGACTTGGAGGAATCACCCATGATGGCCCACACTTGAGGGGTTGCACGACAGAGTCGTTATCGGGAGTGGTGAAGGAGGAATCACCCTCCATGACCATGACCAAATAGCTACACTAAAGGGTCAACATCAGAAGTGCTGACGAGGTATCACCCTCGGCAATCAATAGTAACTCTGCAGTGTCGTACAACTAAGGGGGGTGATGTGCGGTGTCGGGGACTGGACGTCGATCATGTTGAACGAGTCATCAAACATAAAGCAGGGCGATTGGGACAAGTTGAAGGGTCACATATGGATCACTAACCAACCTATACTAAGCATCTTAGGATAAACAGGTAAGGTATGAAAGCATGTAACAAAAACAGGCTATGCATCAGAATAGGATCATACAAAAACAGTAGCAGTTTGCTACCTCTTGAGCACTGCGTTGGTTTTCCCTTTGAAGAGGAAAGGGTGATGCAGAAAAGTAGCATAAGTATTTCCCTCTGTTTTTAGAACCAAGGTATCAATCCAGTAGGAGGCTACACACAAGTCCCTCGTACCTACACAAACAAACAAGAACCTTGCAACCAACGCAACAAAGGGGTTGTCAATCCCTTCACGGCCACTTGCAAAAGTGAGATCTGATAGAGATAATAATAAGATAAATATTTTTGGTATTTTTATGATATAGATTGGAAATTAAAGATTGCAAAGTAAAATAGATCGGAAACTTATATGATGGAAAATAGACCCGGGGGCCATAGGTTTCACTAGTGGCTTCTCTCAAGATAGCATAAGTATTACAGTGGGACTGTTGAGCAATTGATAGAAAAGTGCATAGTTATGAGAATATCTAGGCATGATCATGTATATAGGCATCACGTCCGCGACAAGTAGACCAATTCCTGCCTGCATCTACTACTATTACTCCACACATCGACCGCTATCCAGCATGCATCTAGAGTATTAAGTTCATAAGAACAAAGTAACGCATTAGGCAAGATGACATGATGTAGAGGGATAAAATCAAGCAACATGTATAAACCCCATCTTTTTATCCTCGATGGCAACAATACAATACGTGCCTTGCTGCCCCTGCTGTCACTGGAAAGGACACCGCAAGATTGAACGCTCCCATTGCAAGAAAAATCAATCTAGTAGGACAAACCAAACTTATAATTCGAAGAGACTTGCAAAGATAACCAATCATACATAGAAGAATTTAGAGGAGATTCAAATATCTCTCATAGATAGACTTGATCATAAACCCACAATTCATCGGATCTCGACAAACACACCGCAAAAAGAGTTACATCGAATAGATCTCCAAGAAGATCGAGGAGAACTTTGTATTGAGATTCAAAGAGAGAGAAGAAGCCATCTAGCTAATAACTATGGACCCGAAGCTCTGTCGTAAACTACTCACAACTCATCGGAGAGGCTATGGTGTTGATGTAGAAGCCCTCCATGATCGATTCCCCCTCCGGCGGAGCGCCAGAAAAGGCTCCAAGATGGGATCTCACGGGTACAGAAGGTTGCGACGGTGGAAATAGGGTTTCGTGGTGCTCCTCGATGTTTTCAGGGTATGTGGATATATATAGGCGAAGGAAGTCAGTCAGGGGAGCCACGAGGGGCCCACGAGGGTGGGGGGCGCGCCCACCCCCCTAGGGCGCGCCTCCCTGCCTTGTGGCTTCCTTGTTTGCTTTTTGACATCCACTCCAAGTCTCCTGGATTGCGTTTGTTCCAAAAATAACTCTCCTGAAGGTTTCATTCCATTTGGACTCCGTTTGATATTCCTTTTCTGGGAAACACTAAAATAGGCAA
This sequence comes from Aegilops speltoides, assembly GCA_021437245.1. Classification (NCBI taxonomy): domain Eukaryota; kingdom Viridiplantae; phylum Streptophyta; class Magnoliopsida; order Poales; family Poaceae; genus Aegilops; species Aegilops speltoides. Next base: position 159,397,044 of record CM038146.1, read on the forward strand.
AAAAACAGTAATTTGTGCTTGGCCTCCGGTTAATAGGTTAGTCCAAAAAATAATTTAAAAGTGTATAATAAAGCCCATAAACATCCAAAACAGGTAATATAATAGCATGGAACAACCAAAAATTATATATACATTGGAGACGTATCAAGCACCCCAAGCTTAATTCCTGCTCGTCCTCAAGTAGGTTAATGATAAAAAACAGAATTTTTGATGTGGAATGCTACCTGGCATATTTCTCAATGTAATTTTCTTTATTGTGGCATGAGTGTTAAGATCCAAATGATTCAAAATAAAAGTTCATATTAACATAAAAATAGTAATACTTCAAGCATACTAACAAGTAATCATGTCTTATCAAAATAACATAGCCAAAGAAAGCTTATCCCTACGTAATCATATAGTTAGGCTATGCTTCATTTTCGTCACAAAAATACTCCCATCATGCACAACCCCGGTTCTAGCCAAGCAATTGGTTCATAATTTTAAACGCGCTTCAGCTTTTTCAACTCTCACGCAATACATGAGCGTAAGCCATGTATATAGCACTATGGGTGGAATAGAATATGATGATGGAGGTTGTGTGGAGAAGAGAAAAATGGAGAAAGTCACACATTGACTAGGCGTATCAACGGGCTATGGAGATGCCCATTAATAGATATCAATGTGAGTGAGTAGGGATTGCCATGCAACAGATGCACTAGAGCTATAAATGTATGAAAGCTCAACAAAAGAAACTAAGTGGGTGTTTATCCAACTCGCTTGCTCATGAAAACCTAGGGCATTTTGAGGAAGCCCATCATTGGAATATACAAGCCAAGTTCTATAATGAAAAATTCCCACTAGCATATGAAAGTGACAATATAGGAGACTCTCTATCATGAAGATCATGGTGCTACTCTGAAGCACAAGTGTGAAAAAGGATAGTAACATTGTCCCTTCTCTCTTTTTCTCTCATTTTTTTGGTGGGCTTCTTTGGCCTCTTTTTTTATTTGGGCTTATTTGGCCTCTTTTATTTTTTATAAAGTCCGAAGTCTCATTCCGACTTGTGGGGGAATCATAGTCTCCATAATCCTTTCCTCACTTGGGACAATGCTCTAATAATGAAGATCATCACACTTTTATTGATTTATAACTCAAGAATTACAACTCAATACTTAGAACAAAATATGACTCTATGCGAATGCCTCCGGCGGTGTACCAGGATATGCAACGAATCAAGAATGACATGTATGAAAGAATTATAACAGTGGCTTTGCCACAAATACGATGTCAACTACATGATCATGCAAAAGCAATATGACAATGATGGAGCATGTCAAAATAAACGGAATGGTGGAAAGTTGCATGGCAATATTTCTCGGAATGGCTATGGAAATGCTATAATAGGTAGGTATGGTGGCTGTTTTGAGGAAGGTAAATGGTGGGTGTATTATACCGGCGAAAGGTACGCGGCACAAGAGAGGCTAGCAATTGTGGAAGGGTGAGAGTGCGTATAATCCATGGACTCACATTAGTCATAAAGAACTCATATACTTATTGCAAAAGTTCATTAGCCCTCAAAGCAAAGTACTAGTACGCATGCTCCTAGGGGAAGGGTTGGTAGGAGTTAACCATCGTGTGATCCCAACCTCCACACATAAGGAAGGCAATCAAAAGAACACCCCATGCAACAAATTTGTCACACAACGTTTACCATACGTGCATGCTATGGAACTTGCCAACTTTAACACAAGTATTTCTCAATTTCATAATTACCCAACTAGCATGACTCTAACATTACCACCTTTATATCTCAAAACAATTATCAAGTATCAAATTGATCATAGTGTTTAATGCACTCTATATGATAGTTTTTATTATACCCAACTTGGATGCCCATCATATTAGGACTAATTTTATAACCAAGGCAAATACCATGCTGTTCCAAAAGACTCTCAAAATAATATAAGTGAAGCATGAGAGATCAATAATTTCTACAAAATAAAACCACCGCCGTGCTCTAAAAAGATATAAGTGAAGCACTAGAGCAAAATTATCTAGCTCAAAAGATATAAGTGAAGCACATAGAGTATTCTAATAAATTCTGAATCATGTGTATCTCTCCCAAAAGGTGTGTACAGCAAGGATGATTGTGGTAAACTAAAAAGCAAAGACTCATATCATACAAGATGCTCCAAGCAAAACACATATCATGTGGTGAATAAAAATATAGCTCCAAGTAAAGTTACCGATAGACGAAGACAAAAGTGGGGATGCCTTCCGGGGCATCCCCAAGCTTAGGCTTTTGGTTGTCCTTGAATTTACCTTGGGGTGCCTTGGGCATCCCCAAGTTTAGGCTCATGCCACTCCTTATTCCATAATCCATCAAATCTTTACCCAAAACTTGAAAACTTCACAACACAAAACTCAACAGAAAATTCGTAAGCTCCGTTAGTACAAGAAAGCAAACCACCACTATAAGGTACTGTAATGAACTCATTATTTATTTATATTGGTGTTAAACCTACTGTATTCCAACTTCTCTATGGTTCATACCACCCGATACTTGCCATAGATTCATCAAAATAAGCAAACAACACACGAAAAACAGAATCTGTCAAAAACAGAACAGTCTGTAGTAATCTGTAACTTTCAAATACTTATGGAACCTTAAAAATTCTAAAAAAATAGGAAGTCCTAGGAAATTTGTCTTTTAATCTTATGTAAAAATAATCAACTAAAAATCACGTTTCTGTGATTTATTAAAATTCTACTCGTATGCGCAAAAGTTTCTGTTTTTCAGCAAGATCGACTTAACTATCACGCAAGATGATCATATAGGTTTTACTTGGCACAAACACTAATTAAAAAAATAAAACCACATATAACCAGAGGCTAGATGAATTATTTATTGAATAACAGCAAAGAAAAATATTGGGTTGTCTCCCAACAAGCGCTTTTCTTTAAAGCCTTTTAGCTAGGCATAAAAGCGAGAATAGATCTAAGTATTGCCATCTTTGGTATTCAATTTTTAAGTGGCTCTCATAATAGATTCATAAGGTAATTTGATTTTATTCCTAGGAAAGTGTTCCATGCCTTTCCTTAATGGAAATTGGAATCTTATATTTCCTTGCTTCGTATCAATAATTGCACCAATCGTTCTAAGGAAAGGTCTACCAAGAATAATAGGACATGAAAGATTCGAATCTATATCAAGAACAATTAAATCTACGGGCACATAATTCCTATTTGCAATAATAAGAACATCATTAATCCTTCCCATAGGTTTCTCAATAGTGGAATCTGCAAGGTGCAAGTTTAAAGAGCAATCATCAAATTCACGGAAACCTAACACATCACACAAAGTTTTTGGAATCGTGGAAACACTAGCACCCAAATCGCACAAAGCATAGCATTCATGATATTTAATTTTAATTTTAATAGTAGGTTCCCACTCATCATAAAGTTTTCTAGGGATAGAAACTTCTAATTCAAGTTTTTCTTCATAAGATTGCATTAAAGCATCAACGATATGTTTGGTAAAAGCTTTATTTTGACTATAAGCATGAGGAGAATTTAACACAGATTGCAACAAGGAAATACAATCTATTAAAGAACAATTATAATAATTAAATTCCTTGAAATCCAAAATAGTGGGTTCATTGCTATGTAAAGTTTTGACCTCTCCAATCCCACTTTTACCAATTTTTGCATCAAGATCTAAAAACTCCGAATCATTGGGATGCCTTTTAACTAAAGTTGACTCATCTCTAGTCCCATCATTATCAAGATTCATATTGCAAAACAAATATTTAATAGGAGACACATCAATCACTTTTAGATCTTCATCATTATTATCATGAAAACTAGAAGAACACACTTTTACAAAGCAATCTTTCTTAACACGCATCCTAGCGGTTCTTTCTTTGCACTCATCAATGGAAATTCTCGTGGCTTTGAGAGACTCATTGTTATCATGCTTATGTGGAATAGATCTAAGTTTCAAAGAATAAACATCAAGAGAAATTCTATCCACGTTCCTAGCCAGCTCATCAATCTTAGGCAATTTTTCTTCAAGCAAACAATTGAAATTCTTTTGAGAAATCATAAATTCTTTAACACTAATCTCAAAATCATAGGGCATCTTACTAAAATTTCCATAAGCGTTGTTGTAGGAATTACTAGGGAATGGCCTAGGATTAAAGTTTCCTCTATAAGCGTTGTTACCAAAATTGTTCCTACCAACAAAATTCAGATCCATAGATTCATTGTTATTCTCAATCAAAGTAGACAAAGGCATATCATTAGGATCAATAGGAGCACTCTTATTAGCAAACAATTTCTTAAGTTCATCCATCTTTCCACTCAAAACTTTAATCTCTTCTATCGCATGAACTTTTTTACTAGTAGATCTTTCGGTGTGCCATTGAGAATAATGAACCATAATATTATCTAGGAGTTTAGTATATTCTCCTAAAGTGATTTCCATAAAGGTGCCTCCCGCGGCCGAATCTAAAAGATTTTTAGAAGCAAAATTCAATCCGACATAAAATTTTTGTATGATCATCCATAAATTTAATCCATGTGCAGGGCAATTGCGAATCATTAATTTTATCCTCTCCCAAGATTGTGCAACATGTTCATGATCTAGTTGCTTAAAATTCATAATATCGTTTCTAAGAGAGATGATCTTAGCGGGAGGAAAATACTTAAAGATAATAGCATCTTTGCACTTATGGGAAAGAGAGGGCGAATAAAACGGCAAGGGTGAAGTGGGGGAGAGGAAAACGAGAGGCAAATGGTAAATAATGTAATGCGAGGGAGAAGAGTTTGTGATGGGTACTTGGTATGTCTTGACTTGTGCGAAGACCTACCTGGCAACGGCGCAAGAAATCCTTCTTGCTACCTCTTGAGCACTGCGTTGGATTTCCCTTGAAGAGGAAAGGATGATGCAGCAAAGTAGCGTAAGTATTTCCCTCAGTTCTTGAGAACCAAGGTATCAATCCAGTAGGAGCCTACACGCAAGCCCCTCGTACCTACACAAACAAACAAGAACCTCGCAACCAATGCGACAAAGGGGTTGTCAATCCCTTGACGGCCACTTGCAAAAGTGAGATCTGATAGAGATAATAATAAGATAAATATCTTTGGTATTTTTATGATATAGATTGGAAAGTAAAGATTGCAAAATAAAATAGATCGGAAACTTATATGATGGAAAATAGACCTGGGGGCCATCGGTTTCACTAGTGGCTTCTCTCAAGATAGCATAAGTATTACGGTGGGACTATCGAGCAATTGATAGAAAAGTGCATAGTTATGAGAATATCTAGGCATGATCATGTATATAGGCATCACGTCCGCGACAAGTAGACCGACTCTTGGCTGCATCTACTACTATTACTCCACACATCGACCGCTATCCAGCATGCATCTAGAGTATTAAGTTCATAAGAACAGAGTAACGCATTAGGCAAGATGACATGATGTAGAGGGAAAACTCAAGCAATATGATATAAACCCCATCTTTTTATCCTCAATGGCAACAATACAATACGTGCCTTGCTGCCCCTGCTGTCATTGGGAAAGGACACCACAAGATTGAACCCAAAGCTAAGCACTTTTCCATTGCAAGAAAGATCAATCTAGTAGGCCAAACCAAACTGATAATTCGAAGAGACTTGCAAAGATAACCAATCATACATAAAGAATTTCGAGGAGATTCAAATATTTCTCATAGATAAACTTGATCATAAACCCACAATTCCCCGGATCTCGACAAGCACACCGCAAAAAGAGTTACATCGAATAGATCTCCAAGAAGATCGAGGAGAACTTTTTATTGAGATTCAAAGAGAGAGAAGAAGCCATCTAGCTAATAACTATGGACCCGAAGCTCTGTGGTAAACTACTCACAACTCATCGGAGAGGCTATGGTGTTGATGTAGAAGCCCTCCGTGATCGATTCCCCCTCCGACGGAGCGCCGGAAAAGGCTCCAAGATGGGATCTCACGGTATAGAAGGTTGAGGCGGTGGAAATAGGGTTTCGTGGTGCTCCTCAATGTTTTCAGGATATGTGGATATATATATAGGCGTAGGAAGTCGGTCAAGGGAGCCACGAGGGGCCCACGAGGGTGGAACGCGCGCCTCCCTGCCTCGTGGCTTCCTCGTTTGCTTCTTGACGTCCACTCCAAGTCTCCTGGATTGCGTTTGTTCCAAAAATAACTCTCCCGAAGGTTTCATTCCGTTTGGACTCCGTTTGATATTCCTTTTCTGCGAAACACTAAAATAGGCAAAAAAACAGCAATTTGGGATGGGCCTCCGGTTAATAGGTTAGTCCCAAAAATAATATAAAAGTGTATAATAAAGCCCATAAACATCCAAAACGGACAATATAATAGCATGGAACAATTAAAAATTATAGATACGTTGGAGACGTATCACAGTTCTAATGCAAGCATAAGAGAGAAGAGAATGGGCGCTATCAGAATGGTCAGGGGGGGGGGGTTTGCTTGCCTGGAAGCTCTGCTGAAAAGGAAGAAGTGTCGTCGTCGACGTAGTCGATCACAGGGGCATCGACATTGGTCTCAAGGTCTACCGGAGAGAAGAGGGGGGAGAAACAATAAATATAAGGCAAGCTTAGAATCACAAAGCATAACATGGCAAAATACTAAGCTAGGGGTGACCTAACGCAGCACTATGCGATACTAGTGAAGGGGAATAACAACCGGGAAAGATTTCCTGGAGTTGGCATTTTTGGACAGACGAATCGGAGGGTGCCGGTGTTCTGGGAACGGGGGTCCCCAGACTTGCCTGCCTGCGGCCTACGGCATGGCTCAAGTGGTGTCCCAGTACGGCCCATGTTCGTCAACTCAAGCTCAAGATCCTCGCGAGGGGCCAAGCCTCACAGGGCGAACGACGCAAGGCTTCGTCAGGAGCGGCCTCACCAGGCAGGCTCGCGAGGAGGCGGAGAGATCAAGGCAAGGGTACCTCGCGAGGTACTCGTGGCGCAAGCCATGACGATCAAGACCAGGTGGGCGCCGGCCTGCGCACTGTCCTTGTTTCCTCTTTGGTGCAAAGGGGGCAAGCACAGGCGCGGAGTACCGAGTCGTCTAGCAAAGGTTACCATTTCGGTGCAACAAGACCAAGACCCGCAGAGCGGCAGGATGGAGGTCACCGTGGAGCCCAAGACGGCGTCATCGCCAGTGCCTTTGGCAGCCGGACACCAACTTTAGTCAGGATAACTTGTACTAGATGTTCCCCTTCAAAATAGCTGTTGTTGGCGCCCTTCCCGCTCGATATTTGGGAAGAGGACCAGGGCCTCTATAAATAGAGATAGCCACCACCGTAGAGAGGGGGCAACAGTAGAGATCGGATCGAGAGCTGATTGAATCCTTCCCAAGTAGTTCACCGCACCACAGTAGAGGGGATCATCCCATCGAGTTCTCATCAGATCTAGAGGCGATCGAACTCACCCAAGTAGTTCACCGCACCAGCCCAAGAACACCCCTCGCGAGGCTGTTCTTCCCCTTGTACTGTTCATCATCAGCCCCGAGGCAATCCACCACACCACACACTGGAGTAGGGTATTACACCACAACGGTGGCCCGGACCAGTATAAATCTTCTGTCCCTCGTGTTGTTCATCGTGTAGCTTAGATTCTCAGCGAGGCGTTCGGGTGTGGATTGGTAGGGGAAAGATCTTGGCGCGCACCCCAGAGTTCGAACCTGAAGGGTTTTGTCGAAACTCGATATCCGACATTTGGCGGGCAGGTAGGGTGCGCCGGAGCTCTCCCTTCCGTCGACCCGCTCTTCGTCAACTCCGCGCTTCGCCCTCATGGCGGACAACGTGCCGACCGCTCCGGCTACCAACTCCGACACTAGGGCCAGGGGGCTCCGAGCCTTCGCCCCCGCCTTGCGTCAGGTGCAGTGGCGAAAAAGTTGAAGCCAGACATGCCGCCGTGCTACGACGGCGCAGCAGATCTGCTGGCATATGAGGAGGCTGTCCTCAAGGCCGGGGGCGACAACAGGGTCATGGCTAACTGGCTGCCCATGGCCTTCACCAGCGTCCCGCGCATGTGGCTGCTCCACCTACCAGCGGCTTTGGTGGCCTCCTGGGAGGAGCTGTGCAGCCTCTTCCTCGCCCATTATGCTGCGCCGGCGCAATCGATCATCGCAGCTCTCCTGGGCGGCTCGCAAGCCCCACCCTCGAGCCGCCACATCAAGCTGTTCGTCCGCCAGATCGGCGCCGCCCTCAAGCACCGTGAAGCCCCCCCCCCCAGGCTGGATGGCACCCAAGGCTGACTTGACCTTTAGCTCACTTGATCACCCCTCCAACACCGCTTGCTCGGGCGCGCTCCCGATGCTATTCACCCCCACCATCTACCAGGTGGCCATCACCAGGACCCTCATCAACCGCGGTGTCGGCCTCAACGTGCTCTCGGTGGAGGCCTTCAGCCTCCTCCACGTGCCGCTAGAGCGACTCCAACCCAGCAAGCCCTTCTCAGCCGTCAGAGGCAGTTCCACCGGCTCCCTGGGGCAGATCCGCCTCCCGGTGACATTTAGCACCCACGACAACTTCCGCACGGAGCTGGTCGACTTTGACATCGCCCCCATCGGCCTCCCGTACAACACCATCCTCGGCTACCCTGCCTTGGCCCAGTTCACGGTAGCGACACACCCAGCTTACAACCTCATGAAGATGCCCGGGAGCAGCGGCATCCTCACCGTGTCTGGAGATACAAAAGATGCCTTGCAGGCGCTCAGGCTCGCCTTCAAGGCGGCCGCCATGGTGCAGCCCGCCAGCTCTGGCACCCTCGAGTCCAAGGGGGCTGCGCCAACCAAGAAGAAGCAGCTGTTCACCCAAGACAAGGCGGAGACCAAGCAAGTGCCAGTGAATGAGGATGGATCCTCCGGCGCCACTTTCACCATAGGCGCCAATCTCGACCCCGAACAAGAGGAGGCCTTGGTGAAGTTCCTGCGCGCGAACAAGGAGGTGTTCGCGTGGGAACCCAACCAGCTAGCGGGGGTTCTAAGGGAGGTGATTGAGCATCATCTGAACGTGTGCCCCAATGTGCGCCTTGTGAAGCAGAAGGCAAGGCGACAGTCCACCGAGAAGCAGGCCTTCATCGTCCAAGAAACCCGTAAGCTTGAAGCTGCGGGTGTCATTCGCGAAGTTCGCTATCCTGAATGGCTGGCCAACCGCGTTGTTGTGCCAAAGAAGGGTGGAAAGGAGCGCATGTGCGTCGACTTCACCAACCTCAACAAAGCCTGCCCTCAAGACCCATTCCCGCTCCCCCGCATTGACCAGATCATCGATTCCACTGCCGAGTGCAACCTGCTGTGCTTCCTGGATGCCCTCTCTAGCTATCACCAAATCAAGATGGTGGTAGAAGACGTGGAGAAAACGGCCTTCCTGACCCCGTGTGGGGTGTACTGCTACACCTGCATGCTGTTCGGGTTGCGCAACGCAGGCGCAACCTTTCAGCGACTGATGCATCTCGCCTTGGGTCGGCAGCTCGGGAGAAACGCTAAGGCATACGTCGATGACATCGTGGTAAAGTCTCGGGAGGCCAAAACCCTGATACAAGACCTGGAAGAAACCTTCGCGAGCCTTCGGGAGGTGGCCCTGCAGTTCAACCCGGAAAAGTGCGTGTTCGGTGTTCCTTCAGGCAAGCTTCTGGGTTCCTTGTGTCCCACAGAGGTATAGAGGCTAACCCAGATAAGGTCAAGGTAGTCGAAGACATGAGTCCGCCGCAAACCCTCAGGGAAATGCAGAAGCTCACTGGGCGACTGACCGCGTTAGGGCGCTTCATCTCCAAGCTTGGGGAACCCGCCCTCCCCCTTTTCAAGCTGATGAAGAAGAAGGGTCCGTTCGAATGGACTCAAGAGGCTGACAAAGCGTTCCAAGACCTCAAGAAGTACCTGACCAGCCTTCCGGTGATGGTGGCTCCACGCCCTCGGGAGCCCTTGGTTCTCTACCTCGCTACCACGCCCTACTCCGCCAGTGCAGCTCTAGTGGCGGTACGGGAGGATCACCAGGTCAAAGCTGCCCCACGACCGGCCACGGACCCGGCCACAACAGCGCAAGACCAAGAAGGCCTCGCGAAGACCACGGACGCGGAAGATGGAGGCCAGCCTCAATAGGGGCCCCTAGAGCTGAAGAGGCCGCACCAGGCATCCAAGGGCTGGGGGCTCCGTCATCCCAGGAGGCGCCTGACCCTTTGGAGGGCACCGATCCCGCCAGCATGCCTACCCTCGTCGAGCATCCAGTGTATTTCGTTACCACGATGCTGCGGGATGCGAGGGCATGATACCCCATGCCTCAAAAGCTCTTGCTTGCTCTATTAGTGGCCTCGCGCAAGCTACAACACTACTTCCAAGGTCACCCCATCAAGGTCGTCTCGGCATATCCATTGGAAAGGGTACTCAAGAGTCCCAACTCAGTGGGAAGGGTCGCCGAATGGAACATCGAGCTGCAAGCATTTCAGTTGGAATTCAGCACGACGAGGGTCGTCAAAGGAGCCGCACTTGCAGATTTTGTAGCAGAATGGACAGAAGCGCCAGGACTCGAGGCAGGCGAAGATCGGTCACTTTCCCCAGGAAGTGAGGCGCCGGACGGCTGGATCATGTACTTCGACAGAGCATTCTCGCGACATGGTGCGGGGGCTGGTGCAGTGCTTATATCTCCCACTCAGGACAAGCTCTATTACACCGTACAGCTTTGTTTCCAGCATGGAGAGAAGGTCTCCAACAACATAGCAGAATACGAGGGCCTGATAGCAGGCTTGAAGGCCGCAGCGGCCTTGGGGGTAAAGCGCCTCATCATCAAGGGTGATTCCCAGCTCCTCGTCAACTTCTCCAACAAGGTGTACGAGCCAAAGGACGAGCACATGGAGGCATATCTCGCGGAGATCCGCAGAATGGAAAAGTAGGGTTGGAGTTACAGCATGTGCCCCGCGGCACCAATCAAGAGGCTGATGACTGAGGGAGTCCTGGATTAGGGGGTATCCAGACAGCAGGACTATATACATGGCCGGACTGTTGGACCGTGAAGGTACAAGACTCAAGACTTCCTCCCGTGTCTCGATGGGACTCTCCTTTGCGTGGAAGACAAGCTTGGCGATCCGGATGGTAGATCTTCTTCTTTGTAACCGACTCTGTGTAACCCTAGCATCCTCCGGTGTCTATCTAAACTGGAGGGTTTAGTCCGTAGAAGGACAATCATAATCATAATCATAGGCTAGCTTCTAGGGATTAGCCTCTACGATCTCGTGGTAGATCAACTCTTGTAATACTCATATCATCAAGATCAATCAAGTAGGAAGTAGGGTATTACCTCCATAGAGAGGGCCCGAACCTGGGTAAAACATCGTGTCCCCTGCCTCCTGTTACCATTAGCCTTAGACGCACAGATCGGGACCCGCTACCCCAGATCCACCGGTTTTGACACTGAAATTGGTGCTTTCATTGAGAGTTCCTCTGTGTCATCGCTGCAAGGCTCGATGGCTCCTTCAATCATCAACAACTACGCGGTCCAGGGTGAGACTTTTCTCCCCGAACAGATCTTCGTGTTCGGCGGCTTCGCACTAAGGGCCAATTTGCTTGGCCATCTGGAGCGGATCGACAACTACGCCCCTGGCCATCAGGTCAGGCTCGAAAACTTGAACTGCATGGTCGATATCCGCGGAGACTTGATCTTCGATGGATTCAGGCCTATGCAAGGAGCGCCGAACAGTCACGACGAGCACGGCTTAGACCTGCTGCCAGACAATATTTGGGATATCGCACCTGCAGTAGCTCCGGACCTAAATCCGGGGCAGATCGCGTCGTCCGAGGACGGGTGAATGGACCCCGCCCCGGAGGCCGCATACTCAGTGGCGTTGGAGCCGAACACAGACTGCACGCCCAAGGAAGTCTGTGTCACCGGACCCCGGACTTGTGTCCGGCTGTAGGTTCCAGACCGCGCGCCCCTGGGCCCACCGAATTTGGTTGGGCTCCGGTAAATGGAGTTCGCCGCTGCGGATATCTTCTAGCACTCGCCCATCGGCAACATGCTGAATTCATTAAGGTCTCTCTCTCTTTGTCAGGAGGCTCTTGGCCGAACTATGTCCGGCTCGAGGGGGAAGCAGGCGATGAAGAAATTTGTTGCCCACCTACCACCCACTTCATAGCCACTGTCGATGACGTAGCAAACATGCTTGACTTCGACTCCAACAACACCGATGGTATGGACGTCGGCGTAGGGGACAATTTGGAACCACCGCCCACGGGGCGCTGGACTGCCACTTCATCATATGATATATACATGGTGGACCCACCTAAGGAGGACGATGGCGATAAAAAGGACACAACGGAGGATAAAACCCTCGGACAAAAGCCAAAACGACGGCGCTGACGCCGCTCTAAGTCCAGCCACAGTAAAAATAGCGATAACAGCGCCAGAAAAGTCGACACCCCAGTCAACTCCAAAGCCAATAACGACCATATGGACCCATCGATGGAGCAGGATGAACCAGGTCACACCGAACACAGCCCGGAGCATACGCCCGATCACAGCGATCCAGAGGGCCAAACTCATCAACCTGCCTCGGGAGAAGAGCACAGTCCGGACGATGATGCATTCATCATCCCGGAAAACCGTTTGGAATAAGGTAACCTCCACAGAAGGCTTATGGCCACTGCGAGAAGCCTAAAGAAGCAGAAGCAAAGGCTTAAGGCCGCGCAGGAAACGCTCAACTGCAGATGGAATAAAGTTCTAGACACTGAAGAAAAATATGGCGACGATCGCCACACAAAGAGCTACCCAAAGCGCAAGCTGCTACCAGAATTCGACGATGAGGCCGTTCCGCCGAAGAACAATACGGCCAGTAGGCCGGACCAACCACTTCATGACCGCAATAGAGCAGCTACTGACGCCGCACACGATTTATGTGAGCTGTTAGACAAAAAGGCCGGCGCGACCAGGTCCATCTATGGATCTAGAGGACACGCTCCGGCGCAGGATTATGGTCACCAAAATGATTAGACTGATCGAATACCAGTTTGGAATCAACACCGGACACAACAATAGTTGACAACATGCCACTACATGTCCAGATACACAGGGGCTGCGCACCCTCTGTGCTTCATCGAAGAGGTAATGGATCACAAATTTCCACAGGGTTTTAAACCCGTGAACATAGAGGCATATGACGGAACGACAGACCCTGGGGTCTGGATTGAGGATTTTATCCTTCATATCCACATGGCTCGTGGGGACGACCTCCACACCATCAAATACCTTCCCCTCAAGTTGAAGAGGCCAGCTCGGCACTGGTTGAAAAGCCTCCCCAAAAATTAAATCGGAAGCTGGGAAGAACTTGAGGACGCTTTCAGGGCCAATTTTCAAGGGACCTATGTCCGACCTCCGGACGCTGACGATTTAAGTCACATAATACAACAGCCCGGAGAGTCTACCCGCAAGCTTTGGAATAGATTCTCACTAAGAAGAATCAAATTGTCGATTGTCTGGATGCCGAAGCCCTAGCGGCCTTCAAGCACAGTATCCAAAACGAGTGGCTCGCCAGACACCTTGGCCAAGAAAAGTCGAGGACAATGGCAGACTTAATAAGCCATATGACCCGCTTTTGCGCGGGTGAAGAGTGCTAGTTGGCCCGTAGAGGCACCAGTGACCCGTGCACATCCGAAATCAGGGATGGCAACAGGAAGCCATGGCGCAATAAAAACAAGCGTCAAAACAAGGAAGAAAGTCCGGACGACACGGCGGTCAACGCCAGATTCAGGGGCTCTCGACCCAGTCAACAAAGAAGCCATTTAAAGGCAGCAAAGAGGGACCGTCCGGCCTAAACAAAGTCCTGGACAGACTATGCCAAATTCATGGCACCCCCAAAAAACCTGCGAACCACACTCACAGAGAATGCTGGGTCTTTAAGCAGGCCGACAAGTTAAATGTCGAACACAAGGGAAGGGAAACACCAAGTAAAGACGAGGATGAGCCTCGCCAGCTGAACACTGGGGGACAGAAAAAATTCCCACCAGAGGTAAAAACAGTAAACATGATCTATGCAACTCACATACCAAAGAGAAGGCGCAAACGCGCGCTCAGAGACGCATACGCTGTAGAGCCCGTCGCCCCTAAACTCAACCCATGGTCGTCCTGCCCGATCACTTTTGATCATAGGGACCACCTGACTAGTATGCGGCACGGAGGATCGGCTGCCTTGGTGATCGACCCAATAATCGACGGATACCATCTCACTCGTGTCCTCATGGACAGCGGCAGTAGTCTCAATCTAATATATCAGGACACTGTCCGCAGGATGGGGATAGACCCATCCAGAATCAGCCAAAGTAACACCACCTTTGAAGGGGTGATACCCGGCGTTGAGGCCCGCTGTAGGGGCTCCCTCATATTAGAGGTGACATTCGGCTCTCCAGACAACTTCAGAAGCGAAGAATTACTCTTCACCGTCGCTCCCCTCCGAAGTGGTTATCATGCATTGCTTGGACGAATGGCCTTCTCTCGCTTCAACGCAGTACTGCACTACGCCTACCTTAAACTCAAGATGCCCAGTCCACGTGGCGTCATCACCGTTAGCGGAAATACAGAGCATTCCTTACGTGCGGAAGGGTATGCGGCGGCTCTAGCAGCCGGACACTAAGAGGCCTCTCCTATCAGAACGCATGATCGGTTGTTAAGACCACGGACATGGTTAGACGAGTCCGGCACACCACCGTCGGTAATAGCCCAGATAAACCTGAGCTTGGTGCTATACACGTAATCCCATAGAGGGCATCAGGGGTTGCAAACATGCAATAAAGCCCACCTTTTGGCTTGACCTTATTAACAGGCCAACCCCTTACACTTCTACTATCCATTGACAATAACCAACTCTTCGCACGCTTACGCCATACTCTTTTACATAGGTTTTCCTTTTTATAGACACCATTCGTGCGACACCCTACCAGGACACGACACAACGGAGACAAAGGCGTATACGTTCAGCAGGGACCGGCTCAAATGTTTCTCTTTAGATTAAGCCCCTGTGTAAACCTTCTTTATTGTCTCTTGTTGCTTGACATCCCATGGGTACTCAATACACCCACAGGGGATACTGGCGTTATTGGCATTTCGCCACGGCAGATTAACGTGCGTACCTGGAAATACAGGGTTCATAATCAAGGGCGCTAATCAGCCTAGTATATATTATAAAGTCCGAATACCTTCAGGAGTGTTCGGCGTCGCGAGTTTGGCCTTATATGCATTAGCTCCGAATCATGACTTTGGTCAAATGTTGGGTTTGCCCGGCTCCTGGGTTTGCTGCCTTACGTTCCGCTTCTATCGGCTAAGGCGACCAAAGGAGAACTACTGTGATTGTGCCCTGGTTATTCCGGATGAGCACCTGAGTAGAGAAAGCCAAAAATTGATTGTCATGATATAGCGAGAGACTGGTCAACCACTCGAGGACTCATTAGAATCTTTAGGATTCCTCCGCATTAACGAAGGGCCGTTTTCCGGTCATGTACACACGTACTCGTATCCAGATGCACGTGAAGGTACTAGGGGCTACATAGTAGCCCCACCGTCAAACTCCTATGGCTAAGTGAAAGTGTTAAAGCTATAGAGTCCGGTTGCCTAGTTCGACATGCCGATCACCTCCTTAAGTGTGATTACGCATATTTTTGCGAACACCCCTGCATTATATGCGTCGGGGCTGAAGCCAATGACCGCTAACTTTCAGATTATATATATACATCAAACGGCCGCAAAGGAGGCACAATAACACTTTCGGGCGAAAGTATAAACATAGCCTCCATAATTAAAATAGAATTGTTTTTATAATTGAATGACTTGTCACTCGAACTAGACACTCTTCGAGCACTGAGCCTCTATTGAACGAGCACCTTCTGTCACCTGCTTAAAATATTGCTCGGCTGGATCCTGGCTTCCCGCCGGATTTTGGGTTGCAATGATGGTGGCCTCCATATCTGCCCAATATCTTTTAACACGGGCAAGGGCCATCCGTGCACCCTCTATGCATGCCGACCTCTTCATGGCATCGATTCGTGATACGGCGCTAAGGAATTGTTGCACTAAGCCAAAATAACTGTCCGGCTTCGGCCCCTTCGGCCATAAATGGTCTATTACAGACCTCATTGCAAGACCGGACAACCTATGGAGCTCGTCCACAGCAACCATCCTTTCACTCAATGGCAACGGGCGCGTTGGAGCACTGAAGTGCGACCAGAACAGCCTTTCTACTTCACTATCCTTTTGATCCTCGAAAAACTTGGTCACATCAGCCTTACTTTTTGCCAGATCCGCATACGCGTCTACAGCACTCCAGCGCCGATTCAGAGGAGCGTACTTTGGATCTAAGAACTTCATCCGCAACAAATAGGGGCTTCCAGCCGCGATTTCTCCGGCCTGTCAAAGCTCCTCCCGTGCATCTCTAATTTCGGAACGCGTCTCCTTGGCCGCATCAAGGGCCTTCTTTAGGTCAGCCGACTTTGCCTGATTCTCCTTTTCAAGGAGCTCATACCAGCCGGCGGCATTTTTCAGCTCCATAGCCATCTCGAATATTTTATATTTGCTTCGGTGTTGAGCAGCTTGTTCGGCTCTCAAATCGTCGGCCGCCTTTAGGGCAGCCGCATTGCTAGCCCGGGCTTGTTCCTTGGCTAGGGAAAGCTCCGCCCTCAGGGCCTCCACGGCAGCAGCTCCGCCTGCAGTCGAAGCATATCACATTAACATTATGCTCCTCTTAATATTTCCTATAAAAACAAGGAAAACAGAGCACATACTCCGTGGCCGTTAAGCCGCTCGTTCACAAGCGTGATGTCGGCGTCCACAACTTCAATCTGTCGCCTTAGTTCGGCGACTTCAGCGGTCCAGTCGGCCGCCAGACCCTTAGCCACCTGCGCATGAATACAGTGTGATCATTACTTAAGAGTGTGATCATCCGTTTGCCGCCTAGGGCTGGCAACCAGAGTCTCAGGGGCTACTATCTATACGGAGCACACCTAGCGCGTGCGCTACAACCAAAAAATTACATATTTCATTATATACCTCAAAGCCTTTGAGCAGGCTCGTAAAAGCTCCATTTAACCCGCTTGTGGTGGATGAAATCTTCTCAAGCACCGTGCCCATTAATGAATGGTGATCCTCCGAGGGAGCAACTTGCTCCAGAAGGCCCGTCAGCGTGTCCGGCCCGTCGCCGGACTGTGCTGGACATTTCTTATTGCCCCCCGTGGAAGCCGAACGCTCCGGGCTCAGGGCGGCCGAAGTATTAGCTTCTGGCCTCGGCAAATCTGGACTCCTCCGTGATGACACCTCGGGGTCGCCCGCCCTATGAGGCGGAGAGGCAGGTGGGGTTTCACTCTCCATCATCTCCAGAAGAAGATCCCCCGAAGACGAACTCTGTCGAGAAGAGCTACTAGCCGGACTACAAAGAATGGATCCTGGTTATTGTTCTCGGAGGAGGAAGCAGTAGCTTTGTATGTACGATTAACTTACATCTCGGCTAAGGGCTGGCCCGTTTGCGGGCATTGCGCAGTGAGGACGCCCTCCGGGGCAGGGCCCCCTGGTGAAGTTTTCTTCCCTCGTCTAGGCACCTACGTCTCTAAGTCTTCGGAGGCGGCCCTCTTCTTTCCGCGGGGGAGGAGACCGTAGATTCCCCTCCCCGACTATCCTCCTTCATGGAGATAGTAATTCCCCTGGTTTGGATGTGCAATGTGTGAAGCTCTGCTTCTCTTTTCTTCCATTCGTCTTTCCCCGAGGGCACTTGACTTCGCACACGGCTAAGCATCTTGGCTATGGCAGGACTAGGCGAGCCTTCGGGAAGCAGTGCCGGACACCTGATTCTCTCCGCCTTGCTAAGCCAATCCTGGACGTTGAGGGTTTTCAATAATGTTGTGATAAATATAAACGAAGTGTTCGGTTTATAGGTTATTTACTTGGGTATCTGGGCGGTTGCAGCTCAGGCCCGCATCCTTGGTGGTGTCCGGACACTTTACTTGTGGTCCGAAGAATAACCTACACATCCCTTCGAGCGTCATGCTGAAGAAGTGCTGAATAGTTCACGGACCTTCCGGGTTGAACTCCCACATCCGAAGAGGCCGACGTTTGCACGGCAAGAACCGTCGAACTAGCATTACCTGAATTACACTGACAAGATTGATGTCCCTCTCAAGAAGCTCCCGAATGCGGCTCTATAATATTGGTACATCATTAGCAGGCCCCCAATCCAGTCCCACGTTGGCCCACGATGCCAGTTGAGGCGGAGGGCCCGAGCGGAAGTCGGGGTCAGCCACCCACTTTGTGCCTCTGGGAGCCGTGATGTAAAACCACCTCCGCTGCCATAGATTGGACACCTCTGGGAAGAAGCCCTCCGGCCATGGGGCATCGTCATTTCTGCTTATTTCAGCGCCTCCGCACTCCGCGTGTCGCCCCTCAATCACTTTCGGCTTTACATTGAAGGTCTTGAGCCATAAGCCGAAGTGTAGGGTGATGCGGAGGAAGGCTTCGCACACGACGATAAACGACGAGATGTGAAGGATGGAGTCCGGAGCAAGATCATGAAAATCTAGCCCGTAATAGAACATGAGCCCTCTCACGAAGGGATCAAGGGTGAAACCTAAGCCACGGAGGAAGTGAGAAACAAATACGACGCTCTCGTTGGGCTCGGGAGTAGGGATGACAAGCCCTGGAGCAGGAAGCCTATGCTTGATGTCGGCGGTCGGATATCTGACCTCCCTAAGCTTCGCAATGTCCTCCTCTGTGACAGAGGAGGCCATCCACCGGCCGTGAAGGTTGGATCCGGACATGATTGAAGATCCGAAGTGCCTAAGCTTGGGCTGTGGGTGTTGGAACTCGAGATGCGGAAAGGCGCAAGCGTGGCAGGAAAGAGGGATAGGCCTCGGCCCCTCTATAAAGTGGGTGAATATCAAGCGTCCTCAGCATAACCGCTTGGGACTTACCTAAAAACACGGAGTCATACCAGCAGGCGTAGTGGGGTTACCCACGCCCGTATTGATGGCGGATCCCACAATAAGGGGAACATGATCTATACTTCGACAAGGTGTGCCAATAAAACCGCCTTACAGTGCGTGTCGTGGCAGGCCGAGAAAAACCGGTTCGTATTGAGCCAGGCCGCGGCGTAAGGGCACACCGTAAAAAATTGTCAGCAGATTAGATTTGTAAAGTGTTATGCTCTCTACGGTGGTGTGCGGAAATTATCTCACAGAGCCGGACATGATCCTTAATCTACTTTGGAGTATTCAGAGATGGAACCGGCCTTGCAATGCCGAAGAAAAATTGCGTGCCGGACTCATCATAATTGAAGCCTGGTTCAGGGGCTACTGAGGGAGTCCTGGATTAGGGGTATCCGGACAACCGGACTATATACATTGGCCGGACTGTTGGACCGTGAAGATACAAGACTCAAGACTTCGTCCCGTGTCCGGATGGGACTCTCCTTTGCGTGGAGGACAAGCTTTGCGATCCGGATGTTAGATCTCCATCTTTGTAACCGACTCTGTGTAACCCTAGCCTCCTCTGGTGTCTATATAAACCGGATGGTTTAGTCCGTAGAAGGACAATCATAATCATAATCATAGGCTAGCTTCTAGGGATTAGCCTCTACGATCTCATGGTAGATCAACTCTTGTAATACTCATATCATCAAGATCAATCAAGCAGGAAGTAGGGTATTACCTCCATAGAGAGGGCCCGAACCTGGGTAAAACATCGTGTCCCCTTCCTCCTGTTACCATTAGCCTTAGATGCACAGATCGGGACCCCCTACCCGAGATCCGCCGGTTTTGACACCGACAATGACATCGCCAGGAGGGCGTCCAGGCGGCTGCCTCAAGAGCCTGGCGTCTTCGAGGAACGGCTCTTCAAGCCCTCAGAAGCACCGTCACTATGTACAGTGCAGCCTCGGGAGGAACTCCCTCAACCACCTGCCTCAAGAGCTCCGGCCTATGGCCCGACCTCAGGAGCACGCTTGCTCCTAGCGATGGAGCCTCAGGAGGGATGTTGGACTGCGGAGCTCAAGGATTACCTGATGCAAGGGACTCTGCCAGGGAAGGAGGAGGACGCAGAACACGTAGCGCGGCAGGCCACGGCCTACTGCATCCAAGACGGGGAGCTCTACCGGAAGCGGCCAAATGATGTCTCCCTGCGTTGCATCTCCAGGGAGCAGGGGAAGGAGTTGCTGGCAGACATTCACGAAGGAGACTATGGGCAGCACTCGTCATCACAAACCCTCGTCGGCAAGGCGTTTTGCAGCGGATTTTATTGGCCTACAGCACTCAACAACGCAATCGAGCTGGTGAAGGCTTGTGAAGCCTGTCAATTCCACGCCAAGCAGATTCATCAGCCGGCTCAAGGCCTGCAGACCATTCCACTCTCATGGCCGTTTGCGGTTTGGGGGCTGGACATTTTGGGCCCGTTTCCCCGGGCACTAGGAGGCTATTGCTACCTCTATGTCGCCATTGACAAGTTCACCAAGTGGGCAGAGGTGGAAGTTGTCCGCACCATCCCAGCTGGTTCAGTAGTCAAGTTCATCAAGGGCCTCGTGAGCCGGTTTGGGGTGCCTAACTGCATCATCACCGACAACGGTTCACAGTTCACCAGCAATCTCTCCAAAACATGTTGTGCTAACCTTGGAACGCAGATATGCTACGCTTTGGTGGCACACCCTCGGAGCAATGGCCAGGCTGAACGTGCCAATGCAGAGGTCCTGAAGGGCCTCAAAACCAGGACCTTCAAGAAGAAGCTGGAGGTCTGCGACAGGGGCTGGTACAACGCGCTCCAGTCCATGCTGTGGTCCATCCGCACAATTGCTACCAAGTCAACCGGCAAAACCCCGTTCTTCCTCGTCTACAGAGCAGAGACGGTCCTCCCTCACGACGTCAGGCGTCGCTCCGCGCGGGTCCTGGCATTTGACGAAGCGCACCAGGATGCCATGCGGGGGACGGATCTCGTGCTAGGGGAGGAACACCGTTGGGAGGCCGCGCTTCAAGCGGCAAGATACCAGCAGGCACTGCGGCGGTACCATTGCCGCAACATCCGCCCCAGGACTCTCGAGGTAGGTGACCTCATGCTCAGGCGGGTGCTCTCTAGGGAAGGGCTGCACAAGCTCTCGCCCATGTGGGAGGGCCCGTTCAAGGTTGTTCATGTTTCCAGACCTGGTGCCGTGCGCTTGGAGACCCGGGAGGGGGTACCCATCCCGAACGCGTGGAACATTCAGCACGTCTGGAGATTTTACCCTTGAAGTAAGGCCCGGTGCCTGTAAAGAAGGCCCAGCGCCTGTGAAGCTCGTCGTCCGAAGAAAAGGCCCGGTGCCTATGAAGAAGGCCAATGCCTGTGAAGCTCATCGCCCCAAGAAAAGGCCCGGTGCCTGTGAAGAAGGCCAATGCCTATGAAGCTCGCCGCCCGTGACACTCTCACGTAATAATGAGTTGGGACTGTACACGCCCCGGAGTCTCCGGAGTGCCGCCCTCGGGCCTCGGGGGCTCCCGCCCATGCCCAGTGGCAGCACTTAGCTCCGCACTGGTGAGAAGACGTCGAAGACTAGATTAGGTGCTGGATGCGGCTTTTCATTTGCTTTCTACAGTTGGCTTGTTCACCCTAGTTCGAAATTTTATTGGAGTTGCTTTAGTGTTGTTTGCCGTCCCCGGCACGTGTTTCTCTGTCTTTGTTGCTTGCCTGACTCATCTTCTCTTTCGCAAGCCTCTCGAGGGAGCTGCGCGGGTGCCCTCGCGAGCATCTTCTGACCTAATTTCGTGAGGCTTCTCTACTTAAGTTCATAGTGGGAGCACTCCTCCCGGTCCATGCCCCACGGGCATCGCGACACGAACACGGGACCTGAGCCGATGAACCTCATGACTGGGGTTCAAAAGCTATCCCTCCGGCTAATTTTTGCAGGCCTCAAGACGCTCGACGAGGCCTTAGGCATGAGCCTCGCGAGGCAAAGACTGCAACGAGTCCCCCCGAGCTAAGTTGTTCCTACGCATGAGCATGCAATTCCATACACGGCATGGGAATAATGGAAATAGCATAATAATTAAAAGCAACAGTCTAGCACGCCCCCGTGGGGCTCCACACTTCTCTCTCTCTCTCTATCTCTCTCTCTCTCTCTGAGCAGGAAAAGGATAAAAACAAAATAAACGTGGCTTGCCCGGCGACGGCTCGTGGAGGGGGATCCGCACCGTCCTCCGGAGCTCAATCAGACCCCTCCTCATGCTTCAATGAGGCACGACGGCGGGATGACCCGCTACCTCCCTCAAAGCGAGCACGGCGGCGTGGTGGTTGATCATGGCCACCGCTGGAGGAGCTGTCATCAAAGGGGGAGCCGCCGAAGCTTGGCGAGCTGCGGACGCCGCCAGGCACGGGCCCGCCTTCGTCTTCATCACGGTCTTCGCCGAGGCTAAGCACACGGTCACCGTCATCATCTTCAGGGAAGCACCCGACTCGGCGGCCATCCTCTCCAAACACCCTCACATAGAGGGTGGCGTCTGCGTCAAACTTGAAATGCAGGGTGCACCGCCGGCCCAGGCCACGCGCACGGGCAAACGTCTGCCAGCCGCGGGCCAAAGCCACGTTCCCAACAACGGAGATCTGCAACGAGACCCATGAAGCTCTACTGCAGCAGCTGTCCGCTTGGAGCCAGAGGCCGCCAGGAGCGCCGGCCGAGGGTTCGCCTGCGAAGAAGCGGGGAAGCTGGAGCCAGCTACCGGTCGGGTCCGCCGACCACACGACGAGCTCCAGCAGCACTTCAGCCGAGTGGAAGCGCAGCCTGGGAGGCCGCACGGCCGCAACGCTCCTTCCCTCACCCACCGGGCGCCCGTCACCGCGCGGGGGATCGCCGCGACGACCACGTGGAGCCACCGCAGGAGTCACGGGGTGCTTGCGGGGCGACCTCGACCATGCTTGGGCGGAGGGGAGTCAGGCCCTTCCCGACGAGCCTTTCCTTTCTCCGTGGCCGAGAACCTCTTCGGCGGCGCCATAGGACGCGGTGGGTGGCTGGAGGAGGAAGAAAGAAGAAGCAAGCAGAAGGAGTAACATGTGCAGCGGGGGCCTGCGCCCTCCCGCATTTATAACCCGATGGAGGCCAACCGTCGGCCTCCATGATCACAGGTAATCATGACTCATTTCTGCATGCAGGGACTTGTCAAGTCGGGCAGTTGCTGAGGCGGTGTGGGTAAGCGGAGACGCCCACGTCCAATCAACTGCCACGCGGCGCCCAAGGCCGCAGGCTATTGGGGCCCGCGACGCTCCGTGCTTGCCCTTTCGCTTCTCTGCTAAGCCAAGTCGGCGCGCCTCGGGCCGGGGGCTCTTGTATGGCGGGAACGGGGTCCCAGACTTGCTCGCTGTGGCTGCAGCGTGGCTCAAGTGGTGGCCCAGTACGGCCCATCTTCGTCAACTCAAGCTCAAGACCCTCGCGAGGGGCCAAGCCTCGCGGGACGGATGACGCAAGGCTTCCTCAGGAGCGGCATCACCAGGCAGGATCGCGAGGAGGCGGAGAGATCAAGGCAAGGGTACCTCGCGAGGTACTCGTGACGCAAGCCATGACGATCAAGACCAGACGGGCAGGCGGGCGCCGGCTTGCGCAGTGTCCTTGTTTCCTCTTTGGTGCAAAGGGGCAAGCACAGGCGCGGAGTACCGAGGCCTCTAGCAAAGTTTACCATTTCAGTGCAACGAGACCAAGATCAGCAGAGCGGCAGGACGGAGGTCACCGTGGAGCCCAAGACGGCATCATCGCCTGTGCCTTTGGCAGCCGGAGACCAACTTTAGTCAGGATAACTTGTACTAGATGTTCCCCTTTAAAATGGCCGTTGTTGCCGCCCTTCCCGCTTGATATTTTGGAAGAGGACCAGGGCCTCTATAAATAGGGATAGCCACCACAGTAGAGGGGATCATCTCATCGAGTTCTCATCAGATCTAGAGGCGATCGAACTCACCCAAGTAGTTCACTGCACCAGCCCAAGAACACCCCTCGCGAGGCTGTTCTTCCCCTTGTACTGTTCATCATCAGCCCCTGAGGCCATCCACCACACCACACATAGGAGTAGGATATTACACCAAAACGGTGGCCCGAACCAGTATAAATCTTGTGTCCCTCGTGTTGTTCATCGTGTACCTTAGATTCTCAGCGAGGCATTCGGGCATGGATTGGTAGGGGAAAGATCTTGGCGTGCACCCCAGAGTTCGAACCTTAAGGGTTTTGCTAGAACCCGATATCCGACAGAGGGGGATGGTTCCACGTTCGCTACGATAGGGACGTGTGGCGGACGTACTCACCGCGTATTCGGATTTGTTTTGTCATCCTGAGCAACTTTCATGTATAAAGCTTTTTCATCCGAGTTACGGTTTATTTTCTATTAATTTTCAAAGTTTTAAATACTATTCTGAAAATTCCTAAAAGTTTGCTAAGTCTGCGAATTTGATAGTTTTAAACATCACTTTGTTGTTTTCCAGAGGCTATAGCTATTGTCCTGAACATCCTATGATTTTGTGCCTTATATCAATTGTGAGCATTTCTCTGCGATCTACATGTTAGTACGACTTTCATCCATATTAGAGTTCATTTGCTTGATCAAAACAACTCTAAAGTAGCTATGAAAATAAAGCTGTTTTTGGTTTTTTCTGTTAACAGAACATTGACCTTTGTGATTTTCATAGGATTTAATCTATGCATCTAACGAATTTGGTCCAATGGAAACATTTGAGCCTTGTCAAGTGTACTACCTTCCCATATTTTTTGTCTTGTTAACAGTTATTTAACCGCAGTTTAGAGGCTGTCTAGGGGTTTAGTCATTGTAGATTTTAGCAAAGCTAGCTAGCGTAGCTACAATACTAGCAGTAGTAGCATAAGCAGAGCATTGGCAGTGGCTGACGCGGGTGATGCAGTGCACGGAGAGCGCGAGATGGCGAGCTTTGCATGCGGCCGATGTGGTGTGGGTCGCGGACAGGGGCGGCGGTGTGCTGGGAGCGGAGCTCCGGCAAGCAGTGAGGAGTGGCGGCTATGCGGCGGCGGGCTTGTAGGGGCGGCAATGCAGTATCAGTAGCGTTGTAGTAGCAATGGGCAACAGCAGGCAGCAGGCAGCTGCGGGTAGGGGCAAAAGCGCCAGTCCGCGAGTGGTGAGGCCATGCGTAGGCGCGTGTAGCATGCGCCAAGCGCAGCAGGGCGCAATCCGAGCGGCGAGCTTTGGGTGGAGGCCAACGACAGGGCAGCATGTGAGCAGCGCTAGTAGGGGGCGGCCGCGGTTGCAGTCGGGCGGCCAGGGAGGAGGGAAGGCGAGGCCAGTGCACGCGAGGGGCGCGGCGCGGGGGATCGCAGGGGAGTGGGCCGCGTGCGCTGACAGACGTAGGACAGCAGCAGAGGCAGTAGTGGTCGCGGCTAGCGCGGCGGGGCATGGCAGGCACGGCCACCGCGTGAATCAGCGTGCGCGTGCGCATGTGTAGGGGTGATACGTCTCCAACGTATCTATAATTTTTGATTGTTCCATGCTATTATATTACCCCTTTTGGATGTTTATGGGCTTTATTTTACACATTTATATCATTTTTGGGACTAACCTACTAACCGGAGGCCCAACCCATATTGCTGTTTTTTTTTGCCTATTTCAGTATTTCGAAGAAAAGGAATATCAAACGGAGTCCAAATGGAATGAAACCTTCGGGAGCGTGATTTTTGGAACAAACGTGATCCGGAGAGCTTGGAGTGCAAGTCAAGAAGCAGCCGAGGGCTCCACGAGATAGCAGGCCGCGCCCTCCCTGTAGGGCGGGCCCCCTGTCTCGTGGGCCCCTCAGGCGGCCACCGACGTACTTCTTCCTCCTATATATACCTACATACCCCGAAAACATCCAGGAGCACCACGAAACACAATTTCCACCACCGTAACCTTCTGTATCCGCGAGATCCCATCTTGGAGCCTTCATCAGCACTCTGCTGGAGGGGGAATCAACCATAGAGGGCTTCTACATCAACATCCTTGCCCCTCCTATGAGTTGTGAGTAGTTTACCATGGGCCTACGGGTCCATAGTTAGTAGCTAGATGGCTTCTTCTCTCTTTTTGGATCTCAATACAATGTTCTCCCCCTCTCTTGTGGAGATCTATTCAATGTAAACTCTTTTTGCAGTGTGTTTGTCGAGATCCAATGAATTGTGAGTTTATGATCAAGTTTATCTATGAATAATATTTGAATCTTCTCTGAATTCTTTTATGTATGATTGAGTTATCTTTGCAAGCCTCTTCAAATTATCAGTTTGGTTTGGCCTACTAGATTGGTCTTTCTTGCCATGGGAGAAGTTCTTAGCTTTGGATTCAATCTTATGTGTCCTTACCCGTGATGTAAAGGGTTGCAAGGCACGTATTGTATTGTTGCCATCGAGGATAACAAGATGGGGTTTATATCATATTGCTTGAGTTTAGCCCTCTACGTCATGTCATTTTGCTTAATGCGTTACTCTGTTCTTATGAACTTAATACTCTAGATGCAGGCAGGAGTCGATCGATGTGTGGAGTAATAGTAGTAGATGCAGGCAGGATTCGGTCTACTTGTTATGGACGTGATGCCTATATACATCATCATGCCTAGATAATCTCATAACTATGCGCTTTTCTATCAATTGCCCGACAGTAATTTGTTCAACCACCGTAATACTTATGCTATCTTGAGAGAAGCCTCTAGTGACACCTATGGCCCCCGCGTCTATCTCTTATCATATTTGCTTTCAATCTACTTTTATTTGCATCTTTACTTTTTGCATCTATATTATAAAATACCAAAAATATATTTATCTTATCATACTATCTTTATTAGATCTCACTTTCATGAAGTGGCCGTGAAGGGATTGACAACCCCTTTATTGTGTTGGTTGCGAGTTCTCATTTTGTTTGTGTAGGTGCGTGGGACTTTTGAGGAGCCTCCTACTGGATTGATACCTTGGTTCTCAAAAATTGAGGGAAATACTTACGCTACTATTGCTGCATCACCCTCTCCTCTTCGAGGAAAATCAACGCAAACTCAAGACGTAGCAAGAAGGATTTCTGGCGCTGTTGCCGGGGAGGTCTTTGCTCAAGTCAAGACATACAGGTACCCATCACAAACCCATCTCTCTCGCATTTACATTATTTGCCATTTGTCTCTCGTTTTCCTCTCCCCCACTTCACCCTTGCCGTTTTATTCGCCCTCTCTTTCCCAATCTCCTCCTCTCTTTCGCTTGCCCTTTTGTTTGTTCGTTTGGTTGGAATAGATGCTTATTTATTGCTAAACACAGAACCTAAGATCTATGGATCCTCATACACTTGCTAATATTTTTAAGAGATCCATTTATGATGAACCAATTGCTAGTGAGTTTTGTGCACTAGATTATCTTTATGAAGCTTTGCTCAAAATTTGTGAATCTGAAAATTATGATGAAGAAATTTATGAAGAGATTCACAATAACTCCTTGAATAAAAAGCATGGTTGCAATAATTTTCCTATAAATTCTCTTGATGTCAATCGTTCTAATAATATGCAAAACCCTAAGCTTGGGGATGCTAGTTTTGCTATGTGTACTACTTGTTTCTATGATCATGATTGGGGTGATTCTTCTTATAACCTTGAAAATTTATTTAAGCCCATGATAAATATGAGATTGATAATAGTGTTTGCAATAATATTGAAAGTGGGCTTGGAAGAGTGTCAACTTTAGATCCCACATATTTGGAGTATGTTCAATCTTATGATATTTTTGATAAAAGTGGGTTCGGAAAGGTCATGACTTTAGTTAATGTTAATCCCACTATCTTGGAAGAGTGTCAACTTTGCATGCATGTGGATCATGTTGAGAATATATTTTGTGATAGCTATTTTGTTGAATTTGCCTATGATCCTACATGTAATTATTATGAGAGAGGAAAATATGGTCGTAGAATTTTTTATCTTATTAAATTACCTCTTGTCATGTTGAGATTGCTTTCGTCTCTTTCTTCTTCCTTGTGTATACTAGTTTTTGCTTGCCTTGCAAATTTGTTTGCTTATAATATGCCTATGCATAGAAAGTATGTTAGACTTAGATGTGTTTGTCACGTGTTTTATGATGCTCTCTTTGTGCTTCAATTCTTGTCTTTCATGTGAGCATCATTGAAATCTCAATGCCTAGCTAAAAAAGGCTTTAAAGAGAAGCGCTTGTTGGGAGACAACCCAATATTTTTCCTTTCTTTTATTTAATAAATCCTGCATCTACCTTCTGTTTAGATGTGTTTTTATCTTTTAATTAGTGTTTGTGCCAAGTAGAACCTATAGGATAACCTACGATGATAGTTGATTTGATTCTGCTAAAAAACAGAAACTTTGCGCGCACGAATATAATTTTGTTAAATCACAGGAACGTGATTTTGCGTTGATTCTTTTTGATTCTGTTCAATAAACAAATTTTCCAGGACTTCCTATTTTTGTAGGATTTTTAGAGTTCCATAAGTTTGCATTAGTTACAGATTGCTACAGACTATTCTGTTTTCGACAGATTCTGTTTTTCGTGTGTTGTTTGCTTATTTCAATGCATCTATGGCTAGTAAATTAGTTTATAAACCATAAGGAAGTTGGAATACAGTAGGTTTGCCACCAAAATAAATAAATAATGAGTTCATTGCAGTACCTTATGTGGTGGTTTTGTTTTCTTTCACTAACGGAGCTTATAAGATTTCCTGTTGAGTTTTGTGTTGTGAGTTTTCAAGTTTTGGGTAAAGCTTTTATGGACGGAATAAGGAGTGGCAAGAGACTAAGCTTGGGGATGCCCAAGGCACCCCAAGATATTCAAGAATAGCCAAAAGCCTAAGCTTGGGGATGCCCCGGGAAGGCAACCCCTCTTTCGACCTCGTTCATTGGTAACTTTACTTGGAGCTATATTTTTATTCGCCACATGATATGTGTTTTGCTTGGAGCTTCGTGTATTATATTAGTCTTTGCTTTTTAGTTTACCACAATCATCCTTGCTGTACACACCTTTTGGGAGAATCCTATTTGATTAGAATTTGCTAGAATACTCTATGTGCTTCACTTATACCTTTTGAGCTTGATAGTTTTTGCTCTAGTGCTTCACTTATATCTTTTAGAGCACGGTGGTGTCTTAATTTCAAAGAAATTGCTAGTCTCTCATGCTTCACTTATATTATTTTGAGAGTCTTTTAGAACAGCATGGTTTTTGCTATGGTCATAAAGTTGGTCCTAGAATGATGAGCATCCAAGTTGAGTATAATAAAGACTATCATAGAAAGTGAATTGGATGCTATGATCAATTTGATGCTTGATAATTGTTTTGAGATATGGAGGTAGTAATATTAAAGTTATGCTAGTTGTGTGATTAAGAATTTAAAGAATGCTTGTGTTGAAGTTTGTGACTCCCGTAGCATGCACGTATGGTGAACCGCTTTGTGATGAAGTTGGAGCACAATTTTATTTATTGATTGTCTTCCTTATGAGTGGTGGTTGGGGACGAGCGATGGTCTTTTCCTACCAATCTATACCCCTAGGAGCATGCGCGTAGTTCTTTGGTTTTTTATGACTTCTAAATTTTTGCAATAAGTGCATGAGTTCTTTTGATTAATATTGAGTCCATGGATTATACGCACCCTTTCACCCTTCCACCATTGCTAGCCTCTCTTGTACCGTGCAACTTTCGTCGGTACCATACACACACCATACTCCTTCCTCAAAACAGCCACCATACCTACCTATTATGGCATTTCCATAGCCATTCCGAGATATATTGCCATGCAACTTCCACCGTTCCGTTCATATGACACGCATTACTTTTGTCATATTGCTCTTTGCATGATCACGTAGTTGACATTGTATTTGTGGCAAGACCACCTTCATAATTTTCATACATGTCACTTTTGATTCATTGCATATCCCGATACACCACTGGAGGCATACATATAGAGTCATATCTCGTTCTAGCTTTGAGTTGTAAATCCATAAAAGTGTGATGACCTTCATTATTAGAGCATTGTCCTAGTGAGGAAAGGATGATGAAGACTATGATTCCCCCACAAGTCGGGATGAGACTTTGGACTTTACAAAAAAAAGAGAGAAAGGCTGAGGGAGTCCTGGACTAGGGGGTGTCCGGACAGCCGGACTATCATTATCCGCCGGACTCCAAGGCTACGAAGATAGAAGATTGAAGACTCCGGCTCGTGTCCGGATGGTACTTTCCTTGGCGTGGAAGGCAAGCTTGGCAATACAGATATGTAGATCTCCTACCATTGTAACTGACTCTGTGTAACCCTAGCCTCCTCCGGTGTCTATATAAACCGGAGGGCTTTAGTCCATAGGACACAACATACATTACAACAATCATACCATAAGCTAGCTTCTAGGGTTTAGCCTCCTTGATCTCGTGGTAGATCTACTCTTGTACTACCCATATCATCAATATTAATCAAGCAGGACGTAGGGTTTTACCTCCATCGAGAGGGCCCGAACCTGGGTAAAAACATCGTGTCCCTCGTCTCCTGTTACCATTCGCCTAGACGCACAGTTCAGGACCCCCTACCCAAGATCCGCCGGTTTTGACACCGACATTGGTGCTTTCATTGTGAGTTCCTCTGTGTCGTCACCAATAGGCTCGATGGCATCTTCAACCAACGACGCGGTCCAGGGTGAGACTTTTCTCCCCGGACAAATCCTCGTATTCAGCGGCTTTGCACTGTGGGCCAATTCGCTTGGCCATCTGGAGCAGATCGAAAGCTACGCCCCTGGCCGTCAGGTCAGATTCGGAAGCTTAAACTTCACGGCCGATGTCCGCGGAGACTTGATCTTCGACGGACTCAAGCCACTACCGAGCGCGCCGCACTGTGACGATGGACATGATCTAGCTCTGCCGCCGAATAGTGCCTTGGTGGCCGCACACGGATCCACTTCGGCCATTAGCCCGGAGCCGATCGCCCAGATTGAGGGCCAGTGGATAGACGCCGTCCCGGGGGCTTCAACATCCACGATGATGAAGCCGAACACTGATCTTGTCCCCTGCGAAACCCGTGATTCCGAGGCGCCGGACTCCTCGCCGGACTCCGAACCTCCCGCGCCCCTACCAGTCGATCCGGATTGGGCGCCGGTTATGGAATTCACCGCCGCGGACATTTTCCAACACTCGCCTTTTGGCGATATCCTGAATTCACTAAAGCATCTCTCGCTATCAGGAGAATCCTGGCCGGACTATGGCCAGGACGGTTGGGGTACGGACGACGAAGAAATTCAGAGCCCACCCACCACCCACTTTGTAGGCACTGTCGATGATTTAACCGACATGCTAGACTTCGACTCCGACGACATCGACGCCATGGACGGCGATGCCGAGATTTAACAGAGCCAGCGCCTACAGGGCACTGGAAGACCACCTCGTCATACGACATATATATGGTGGACACCCCAAAAGACGGGGATGGCGAAGAAGCAGCGGAGGCAGATTCTCTAAAGATGCAGCCCAAACGCCAACGTCAGCGGCGCCGCTCTAAATCCCGCCACAGCAAGAATGGAGATTCCGGCACGGGAGATAATAATACTCCGGAGAGTGCCGAAGACAATCCCCTCCAGCAAGACTCAGTGCAGGAGGATGCAGAAGCAAGCCCTCACGAGAGGGCGGCGGACGAAGGGGTTGAGGATGATAACTATATGCCTCCCTCCAAAGACGAAGCAAGCCTCAACGATGATGAATTCGTCGTACCTGAGGATCCCATCGAACAAGAGCGCTTCAAGCGCAGGCTTATAGCCACGGCAAACAGCCTAAAGAAAAAGCAGCAACAGCTCCAAGCTGATCAAGACCTGCTGGCCGATCGATGGACCGAGGTCCTCGCGGCCGAAGAGTATAAACTCGAACGCCGCTCCAAAAGTTACCCAAGACGCAAGCTGCTCCCTCGATTAGAGGAGGAAGCATACATACCTTCATCACCAGCGCACGACTTGGCCGACCGACCACCCCGTGGTCGTGACAGAGAGGCATCCAGGCCCCCAGCCAAGACCGTACCCCGGCATCGCTCCAAAAGGACGAAGCCAAGAGGGAACGTGCCGGACTTGCGAGACATATTGGAGGACAAGGCAAGGCAATCCAGATCCATCTATGGATCACGTGGGTGCCCTACGACCCACGACGAGTACCGTCGTGCCGGATACAATAACCCCGGCCGGGCCGAACACAGCAGACAGCGCTCTCTCGAGCTGCGTCGCGATATTGCTCAATACAGGGGCGCCGCACACCCACTATGCTTCACTGACGAAGTAATGGATCATCAGATCCCCGAAGGGTTTAAACCCGTAAACATCGAATCCTACGATGGCACAACAGACCCCGCGGTTTGGATCGAGGACTATCTTCTCCACATTCACATGGCCCGCGGCGACGATCTCCATGCTATCAAATATCTCCCACTCAAGCTTAAAGGACTAGCTCGGCATTGGCTAAATAGCTTGCCCGCAGAGTCAATTGGGTGCTTGGAAGACCTGGAAGCCGCATTCCTCGACAACTTCCAGGGCACGTATGTGCGACCACCAGACGCCGATGACCTAAGCCACATTATTCAGCAGCCTGATTTAATCGCCGCATAATTCTCGACATGGTTCTTGACAAAGAAAACCAAATCGCCGACCGTCCGGATGCAGAGGCCCTTGCAGCCTTCAAACATAACATCCGGACGAATGGCTAGCCCGCACAGGGCAGGAAAAGCCGAAATCCATGGCAGCCCTCACATCGTTAATGACCCGCTTTTGTGCGGAGAGGACAGCTGGCTAGCCCGTAGCAACAACCTCCGTAAAAATTCTGGCAGTCCGGATACAAAGGACAACAACGGCAGGTCACGCCGAAACAAAACAAGCGCCGCGATAAACGGCGGCGATAAGGAGGATACGGCGGTCAATGCCGGTTTCCGAGGCTCTAAACCCGTCGAAGAAGCCATTCAAAAGAACCACTCCGGTCCGTCAATCTGGACCGAATACTCGACCGCTTATGCCGATACATGGCACCTCTGAAAAGCCAGCTAACCACACCAATAGAGATTGCTGGGTGTTCAAGCAGGCCGCAAGTTAATTGCGAAAACAATGACAAGGGGCTAAACAGCGGACGATGAGGAAGAGACCCGACCGCCCGAACAACAGAGGATGAAGGGTTTCCCCCACAAGTGCGGATGGTGAATATGATATATCGACCCACATACCCAAGAGGGAGAGGAAACGCGACTCGTGGACGCCTATGCGATGGAGCCAGTCGCCCCAAAGTTCAATCCATGGTCCTCTTGTCCGATCACTTTTGATCGAAGAGACCATCCGACCAGCATACGCCATGGCGGATTCGCCGCATTGGTTTTAGACCCTATCGTCGATGGATTTCACCTCACAAGAGTCCTGATGGACGGCGGTAGTAGCCTGAACCTGCTTTATCAGGATACAGTGCGCAAAATGGGCATAGACCCATCAAGGATTAAACCTACAAAGACAACCTTTAAAGGTGTCATCCCATGAGTGGAGGCCAACTATACAGGCTCAGTCACACTGGAAGTGGTCTTCGGATCCCCGGATAATTTCCAGAGCGAGGAGTTAATCTTCGACATAGTCCCGTTTCGCAGCGGCTATCACGCTCGCTTTCGGACGAACCGCGTTTGCAAAATTCAACGCGGTGCCGCATTATGCATACCTAAAGCTCAAGATGCCAGGCCCACGTGGAGTCATCACGGTCAATGGGAATACGGAACGCTCCCTCCGAACGGAGGAACATACGGCGGCTCTCGCGGCAGAAGTACAGAGCAACCTTCTAAGGCAATTCTCAAGTCCGGCAGTTAAAAGGCCGGACACAGCAAAGCGCCCCCGGAGCAATGCCAACCAAGACCACCTGGCGCGATCAGAGCACGTGTAGCAATGCGGCCCCAACCCTCGCCCGCGCATGATCGCAAGAATAACACTCCGCGTACATCATTACACTTTGGAGATACCAAGGGCACAGGGAAAGTGGCACGATCACAATGGACCCAGAGGGCGGCTTGACCACACCAGGGGCTCACAAGTGTGCCACCCTTCTTTTTTTATTTTTCTTCTTCTTTTATGTACACAGGACTCTGTTAACCAGAAGCCCTGTCCGGTGGCAAACCTGCCGAACTCATGATGCAACAGTCAGGGACTAAAGAAGGCCGCGACGAACATTCAGGTGGTCTCAATTACGAGCATTAAATTCTATTATATACACCAAGTCTGCAGCTCATCCCTGGAGGGGGACATGTTTATTGAGTCCAAATCCCTTGCTTACCGCACTATTTGTATCGGTCCGCTATACTAGCAGACTTTCTTTCATAAATAATGCAGCACCTTTTTATTGCAATTGCGTTATCTTTAATATATATGTTCATTATATGACATCTTGCACCCGTATATTTTGGTACGGCCGAATACGCCAGGGGCTTCTGTTCCCCACTCTATGGTGTGACAAGTCCGAACACTTTCACAAGTGCGGCACCCCGAACTTATAGCATTATATGAATCGGCTCCGAATCATGTCTTGGGTCAATAGTTGGGTTTGCCAGGCTCCCATGTTTTGGTGCCTTACGTTCCGTTCCGTCGGCTAAGGTAGCTGAGGGAGTCCTGGACTAGGGGGTGTCCGGACAGCCGGACTATCAATATCCGTCGGACTCCCAGACTACGAAGATAGAAGATTGAAGACTCCTGCTCGTGTCCGGAAGGTACTTTACTTGGCGTGAAAGGCAAGCTTGGCAATACGGATATGTAGATCTCCTACCATTGTAACGGACTCTGTGTAACCCTAGCCTCTCTGGTGTCTATATAAACCGGAGAGCTTTAGTCCGTAGGACACAACATTACATCTCAACAATCATACCATAGGCTAGCTTCTAGGGTTTAGCCTCATTGATCTCGTGGTCGATCTACTCTTGTACTACCCATACCATCAATATTAATCAAGCAGGACGTAGGGTATTACCTCCATCGAGAGGGCCTGAACCTGGGTAAAAACATTGTGTCCCTTGTCTCCTGTTACCATCCGCCTAGACGCACAGTTCGGGACCCCCTACCCGAGATCGGTTCTGACACCGACATTGGTGCTTTCAATGAGAGTTCCTCTGTGTCGTCGCCGATAGAGTGGATGCCTCTACCCGTCTTCAAAGACGGTGTTCTCGCCGGAGGGGCCTTGGCCGCCGGTCAGACAATCCGGCTTGGCGGCTTCCTTATGACCGCCTGTCCGGCCGTCGCTTCGGCAATGACTTCTCAAGTCGTCGAAAGCAATCTTTGGGTCAGCCCTAAAGCTGCCGAACAGTTAGATCCAATCGAGCTCGTCGTTAACGAGCTCTTGGATCGTGATCGCCACCCCGAGTCATAACGGACTACGATCAGATCGGGCTTAAAACCGATCTGAGAGAGATTAACTCTCCCCAGGCAACCCACCACGTCGAAGTGGTAGAAGAACAACTCGGCAATTCGTTGCCATTGTTGAAAACAATCTGTGTCCGGATTCCCGAACCCTCCATGCCGGATTCCCGCGGAGGGACGGACCCCGATCGAGCATTGAACCTAAAATCATGCGTCGCCCTGGACTCGCTGGGCTATTTCCAGCAAATCAAGCTTCCAAGTTCGGAAGACCCTCGGCCTTTGAGCCCAAAGATGGGCGGGGATCCGGATTTTATTCCACCCACCCGCCTGCATATATGCGACCTATCTCTAATTCGCAAGAGCCCTCGTAAACAAGACATCACTATCGGGCCGATTCTCCTAGTCATGGACAGGATAAAGGACTGCCGAGAGGAAAACGCAATCTCAATCTTCTCCAATAACTGCACGGACAGGGGAATCCTGAACGCCATTGATCGTCGCAAGATTACGCGTTTTACCGATCTCGCGTCCATAGTACCAAAGTACTGTGCGATGGAAAGTTTCCGGAAAACTGAAAATCAATTTTGGGATAATCCGGCACCAAACCCAGTCCGCGGTAAAAGGGCTCCCCACAATCAGGCCCCAAATACCAAAAAGCAAAAACCCAGCAAGGGAAACAGAACCGTACTGGAGGGATGGCTCAATGGACCCTGTAAACTTCACAATACGGGGGGAGCTGTCCCAACACATAGCCTTCGAGCATGTTGGATACTACGGCAGGTGGCCAAAAGTGGCGAAGAGCTTCTAGCTCCGGGAAACCACTCCAACAATACCAGCACGGTATCAACAGTCTTCGAGACTTTCGCATCAAATAATATGCGAAAACGAACAATCCGCGAACTCGCCGAAGTCTACCAAGTAGCAACAGCAAATCCATGGAGCGACACAGCTATCACCTTCAGCGCCAGCGACGAGCCCACATCTCGAACTACCAGAGCCCCACCAGACTGGTACTTAGTCCCATAGTGGACGGCTTTCGACTGACAAAAGTCCTCATGGACGGCGGCAATGACTAAACCTCATTTATGAGGAAACCACATGGAAAATGGAAATCGATTGAGCCGTATTGAGCGAAGCAGCACAACCTTCAGAGGAATAATCCCTAGCGGGAAGCACGCTGCACCGGAAAAATCACACTCGATGTGGTGTTCGCCTCCGGAAAATTACAGATCCGAAGAAGTCACGTTCGGGTAGCCCCGTTCAGCAACGGCTATCACGCCATATTAGGACGAGAGGCATTCACAATTTTTCAAGCAATACCTCACTACGGGTACATGAAGCTCAAAATGCCCGGCCCCGGCGGAATAATCACTCTCATCAGTGATCCGGATACAACACTCCGCGCCGAAAACAAGACAGCCGCGCTAGCCCTCGAGGCACTATTCGAAGCCTTAGCGGCAGAGGAGCTCACCGCGCTATGCTCTACGGTAAACAGGGACGACGTGATACTTGATAAAAGATCCAAGTCCACCTCCTTCAAACCAGCAGATGAGATAGTTAAATTTCAGGTCCACCCAACGGACCCAACAAAGACGGCCTCCATCGGGGCACAGCTGAACCCCGAAGTGGACGCTGCACTGTGCGAATTCCTTCAGGAAAATTGGGACATCTTCGCCTGGCACCCTTCGGACATGCCCGAATCCTCGCAGTTGGCGTAACACAGCCTAAACATCCTAAAAGGATTTAAGCTACCAAACAGGCTCTTCGCGATTTTCCGAACCCAAAAGACAGCAATGGGAGAAGAGCTAGCTGTTATTGGAAGCCGGATTCATTAGAGGTATCAAACATCCGGACTAGCTAGCAAATTTGGTGATGGTACCAAAGAAAGATAAATCTGGCGCCTCGCGGTCGACTTCAAAGACCTCAATAAGGCTTGCCCAAAGGATCCTTTCCTCCCCGCATCGATCAAATTATCGATGCCACAAAGAGACACGATTAGTTGTGCTTCCCGGATGCATACTCGCTATCATCAAATCAAGATGGCGGAAGCGATCAAGCCGCAACGGCATTCATTACTCCATACGGGCCATTCGCTTCAACACGATGCCCTTCGACTCAAAAACGCCGCGCAATATATCAGCGCATGACTCAAGCATGTCCGCTACCCAGATCGGCAAAACAATCGAGGCATACGTGAGAGGACGAGTGGTCAAAACAAAACACGCCGAAATTTTAGTAGACGATTTGAGGCTCACATTCGACAACCTCGAGCATATGACATTAAGCTAAATCCGAAAATGTGTTTTGGCGTACCAGCCGGAAGCTGCTGGGCTTCATCGATCCGTAGAAGGATCAAGCAAATCCGCCAAAATCCGGGCTCTGTCACGCTTGGATATCCCAAAGGACCTCAAGCAAATACAAAATTAACGGGATGCGTGGCAGCCTTAAGCCGTTTATCTCCCATTTAGGAGAGAAGGCGTTGCCCTTTATCGCCTCCTAAGGCGACCAACACTTCGAGTGGACGGATGCCGCCAACGCCGGACTCAAGAAATAAAGGCCATATTGGCAACAACCGGTCTGGCTGCGCCCACTCGGGCGAACCGATGTTGTTATACATCGCGCAACACACCAAGTTGTGAGCGTTGTCCTCGTCGTCGAACGAGCAATGTATGGGCATAAATTCTCTCCAAAACCTGTGTATTATGTATCCACCGTGCTAACCCCTGCAAATCCGTTACCCGCACTATCAAAAGATAGCATATGCGGTGTTCATGGCATCTCGAAGCTTCGCACTACTTTGAAGAGTGTTCGATACGGTGGCTTCAAGTACCACTCAATGAAATTATAAATAACCGCGACGCGAACGGGCAGGATTGCAAATGGGCCATTGAGCTCTTGCCATTCGACATAACCTACAAACCTCGACGAGCCATAAAGTCACAAGTTTCGCTGACTTTCGCCGAATGGATGAAGCCGAACTACCTAAAGAGTACGGCGATACTCCAATGGACTATGCACTTCGACGGCTCCATAATGTTGGCCGGACTGGGGGCTGGCATCGTACTGACGTCCCCCACCGGAGATACAGTTCAGTATGTACTTCAGATAATGTACACGGACTCCAACAACGCAGCCGAATACGAGGCCTTGTTACATGGTCTCCGGATGGCAGTCTCCATGGGCATTCAACGCCTAGAGGTGCGCGATTCAAACCTTGCAATATCCCAAATAAATGGAGACTTTGACGCTAAGGATCCAAAATGGCAGCATATCGTAATGCTGTCCTCGAAAATGTCACCGGTTTGATGGACTCAATTCCATCACATAGCCCGAGATAACAACCAAGCGGCCGACATCCCGCACGATCGTGCGTAAACGTGATGTTGTCCCTCCAAATATCTTTCCTCGAACGGCTCTTCAAGCCATCCGCATTATGGAAGAGGAGTCCGTAGCGACAAACCGAGAAAGCCGCACTAACGGTGATTTAGCGATAACGAACACAATCCGCCCACGACATAATGGCAGTAATCACCGCGTGGGATGAACCTTTCCCGCCTACTTACTTAGGCAGGAACTTCCGAAGACCAAAATGAGGCCCGCTGCATAGTCCGCGATCAAGACCTACAAGGTTCATGAGGGAGAACTTTATAAGAAAAGTACTACCGAGTCCTTCAAAGGTGTATCTCCAAGAAGAAGGGCGAAACCTCCGGCTGAAATCCATGCCGACTAGGTGGACACCACGCAGCAGCCCGGCCCTGGTTGGAAAGGCATTCCGTCTGAGGATTTTATTGGCCGACGGCTCGGGCAGATGCACAGACTTGGTCCGGCGATGCGTTGGTTGCCGCTCTTCGCTAATCGAGCCATATGCCACCCACCGCCTCACAACCATACCCATTACCCGCCGTTTGCGGTCCGGGGCTTGATATGGTCGGACCCTTAAAGGGGGGACCCATAAGAAAAGGTACTTGTTGGTCATGGTGGATAAGTTCACCAAATGGATAGAGGCCAAACCGTCAAAACGGCAGAGTCCGGACCAGTGATAGACTTTATATCGAGGTGGTACACCGCTACGGAGTCCCCACAAAGATCATCACGGATAACGCACGAACTTCACAGCCGATGAAGTGAAGTCATGGTGCAAAAATATGGGCATTAAGCTCGACTATGCGCCGCCTATCACCCTCAAACCAACGGTCAAGTGGAAAGAGCAAACGGTCTAATAATGAGCGGCATTAAACCCGCACTAGTGAGGTCACTCACTAAATCGAGACACCCAATGGGTCAAGGAGCTCGACCAGACTGGGGCTGCGGACAACGCCTAACCGTACTACCGGATTCACACCATTCTTTATGGTATACGCGCAGAGGCAGTCTTGCCTGCGACATTATTCATGACTCACCTCGAAAAGCGCATGTATGAGGAAAGAGAAGCCGAGCTAGATCGGCAGGACAGCTTGGACACATTGGAGGAAGAACGGGACATTGCGAAGGCTCGTTCCGCATTCTATCAGCAATAGGCCCGAAGATATCAAAGAAGAGAAGTACGGGCCAAAACCTACAATGTTGGCAAACTAGTTCTACGCCTGCCGGACAAGAAGAAGGACAAGCTCAAGCCCAGATGGGAAGGCCCCTTCATTATCGATCAAGTCATCGACCGGCGGAGCGCATCGCTCACTTAAGCGCGTCGGACAACCGGCTCGAGCCGAACCCATGGAACGGAGCCCGACTCCGACGATTCTATGCCTAGCGCCGGACTAAGAGTTCGTCCCCTCCCCCCGTCCAACTCTTTATATATTTCGGTTGTCCTCTTTTTCTCTTTTCTCCTTTTAAAATTAACAAATCCTTCGGGCCTATTTTCGCATTTTTGCATACATACGATGTGCCACTCTTTGACTCGTTATTCTGGGGCTTTTACGTAAGCTCAACTATACTGGTTTTATACCCAACACATGTGTCATGCTTCCACATGTACCTTTTACTCGCCATTATATGCATCGATATGACTTAAGTTTTGGCCAAGCTGGGTTGCTGGCCCTGTGCTTACCCTCACGCTCCCGATTGTTTGGCTAGGTGGTAAAGGAGCACCTCTGCGATTGTTACCGCTGGTCACCGGATGTGTACCTCAGACTGGGTGAAGCCGAAAGCTAGCGTTCTTAAGGGAATATTCGGTCGGTGATTTAAAAGATGACTTTTTACCTACCTTTCTTTTCCATCTGCCCCCAGATGTTTTACTGCTCCATTGGCAGTCCGGACATGCACTTTAGGGCATGCCACCCCAAATAAAGGAACCCTTAACGGAACTATTCTCTCTGGAAGATGTTTCTTACTAACCATGTAATATAACATAACTAGTTGGGCACTTGTCTGATAAAGCACTAATGACCCCTACGCCTAGTCTCCATGCATACCACGGTTATTTCTTAACCACAAAGGTATTCGGACGCACTCCGGACTCTCGGGTCCCGAGGTTGAAGCGAAAAGGTCGGCAACGACAAACGGTCTACAATCCGGCTAGAAGACATTTCACATGTCATTTTCCAAGGATAACATACATTGTCAAGTTCATTGATTGTATTCCTCCTCAATCCCGTCTAACAGGCTGTCTAGCTTACAGTCCCGTTCGGAAAATTTAGCAGCCAGTTCTACCAGGCTGTACACTAAACTCACAGGATCTCCTTCCGCCGGGCCCCACCGGTCCAACTCGCCATATGGTTGGGATCCGCCTTCTTGTACCGCGTCTTCACCATGGCCCAAGCCTCCCTCGCACCTTGGCGGCAGGCCGAAACCTTCCACAAACGGAAGCGCTGCCGCACTCCCTGTAGCTTCTCTGCAAGCTCCCCGAGGCCCTCGGGCGGGACGAGGGATGGCCATAAAGCCTGTACG
This sequence comes from Aegilops speltoides, assembly GCA_021437245.1. Lineage (NCBI taxonomy): Eukaryota > Viridiplantae > Streptophyta > Magnoliopsida > Poales > Poaceae > Aegilops > Aegilops speltoides. The sequence goes on from CM038146.1 coordinate 159,438,267, forward strand.
ACGCCACTCATTGCCTGCCGAACTCGTTCGAACAGCTGCAACAGTTCGGGAAGTTGATCACCCATTGATACGGGCATCTCCTCCGCAGGATGGCCCGTGAGTATACCTACAAGACATATTATGTCAAATCGCTTCCTTGTCGAACTCCTCTTCCTAAGAGAGTTCGCTCAAAGCACTTACTATAGATGCTGCGATGAAGCCGTTGATTCTCCTTAACGGAGCCGGACAGCTCGGCCTGTGCGCCTTTCAGCTCTTCTCCGAGCTTGGCGTTGGCATCTTGAAGCTTGTTCTTTCTTGCTGAACTCGTTCAAGACATTTTCGCCGACTTTTAGTCTGGCGAGTAGCGATACTCAGACGGATCTTGTTCGGCAGCACCTCTGATGTCGTTATTAGACTCGGCGCACGCCGCATAGCGCTTATATTAATTTATACAAACGTGTTACGGTGGGGTCTTCCGTCTCCTCCTCAAGGGCAGCAAGTGCAGCCCCAAGTTGGGCCTTGCAATCTTGCAGCTCCGGGACAGCCGGGCATTCTTCTCATTAAGAGCACGAAAGTTCATGTGATCCTTAAATCAGTTAACATAACCAATTTAAGTCTCGGGGCTACTTGGTGTATACAACCATTAAAATTCCCTTACCAGTATGTCTTTAACATACCGCTCCGCGGCCTGGTAAAACCATTTTGGGCAGCCCGGAGATGCGATCCCTCGCTTTAAAGGCATCCAATGCCTCAGGGAAAAGCACGCCTCTTGAAAAACTGTCTGGCGGCGTCTATGATTCATAGCGCTCCACCTCCGACTTTGTGGCGACGATCTGTCGGTATCCTCCGCTGGAGTAGGATCCGTTCGCGCTTTGCGCTTGCCTCCCTCCCTCCATCCGGCGCGAGCCTGGCTGGTGTTGATTGGGTTGGCAATTCTCGTGCTCGCAGTCCCGCGAGCGCTTTTTCTTCTATAAAGATCATGAGCACTTAGAAGTTTCTCGAACATTGCTCGAAGATCAAACGCGAGCTATACCTCTGCGGCGATGTTTCCGCCCACACGGCGCCCTTTTCCTCCCGCTGGTTCGGCCCGACCTCAGAAGTCGGGCCGCATGAGCTCGGCCCCGCCGGATTGGCGCTTCTGCAAGACACCATCGTTCGCGAAGGTCGAATAGGCAAGGATGAGATAACGGTGTCCGGACTTGGTCTTGGTCACCGATGCCGAACTCAGCCCGGGGTAGTCCGCCAGAATGGCGACTCAACGATCATCAACGCTTAGCTGGTGATACACCCCGTCGATTAGCTCCACCCCGAGGTCCGGATCCTCTTCGGAGGCTGGACCCAGGGATCCTTCCGGGTCCTCGGGTTGTGGATCAAGACTCACCATGTCCTCCACAGTCCGGCGTAGACTCTGCGCCGAAGACGTAATATGAGAAGCTTAAACTTCGAAAATACGGGTAAAGGCCCTTTTGAGGTGTTCACTTACCCATCCTCTGGGGTTGACCATAGAAAACCCATTCACAGGGTTCGGACGAAGGAAGTCCTCCTTCTCCCCCTTGTACAGGCCGGACAGGATCTTCACCAGATCCTCGGTCGAATCCGGGCCTTTGCGGCCGTGCCGGGTGGCATCGTCCTCCCCGTTGAAATCCCACATGGGGTGGCCTCTGTATTGCAGCGGCTGCACCCCCCGCTTGATGCACGTTGCCATGACTCCAATCATGGTCAAGCCGGAATGAGCCATTAGTCTTATTCGGCCCATCAAGTAATGGACGCTCTTGTCCTCCTCCAAACGGGGGCTCCATGGGCGCCAGCTGAGGCGTTTCTTCAAGGGAGCAGCGTCAAACTCCGGGAGGCCAATCCGGACTGGGTTTGGCAGCGGAGCGTCTATGATATAAAACCACTCCGAGGGCCAGTCTTCGGACGCCCTCTTCGGGGTGCCGGATAGGTATCCGGTCCCAGCAATGCGCCATATTTCGGCGCCGCCCACTTGATATATGGACCCCTGGTGAGAACGGGGTACGAGGCAGAATAGCCTCTTCCACAATGCGAAATGGGGCTCGATGCCCAGGAATAGCTCGCAAAGAGCTACGTAGCCCGCGATGTGCAACACAGAAGCGGGCGTGAGGTGGTGGAGCTGAAGTCCATAGAAATTCAGGAGCCCGCGGAGGAACGAATGTATTGGAAACCCGAGCCCCCTTATTAGATAAGGGACGAAACACACCCGCTCCCCTGTTGGGGCTTGGGGTGTCCTCCGCCTGGCTCCCTCCTCGATAAGTAACCAGTCCGGCTCGGACCGGAACCATGAAGGCCGGAGGAAGCCATCCCTCCGTTTGGAGCTTTACTAGCTCGTTGTGCGAAATAGAGCACCTCCTCCAATCGCCCGGCGATGGGCTGGGAGCGCGTGAGGAAGAGCCGCGTTGACGATCCATGGTGGAATGGATTTTAGGGTCAGAGGCGCTTCGATGGAGTATACGCGGGAGGAGGATGGTGCGGTTTGGATCTGGATCCCTGCCCCTTTAATAGGCAGCTGGCCCGCACAACCAGGGGGTAAAATGTAAAAGACTCCCTGGCTTTTCGTGATTCGTGCAACGCGTGGAAGAGGGCCATAATTTGGCGTAGAAGCCAAGAAGCACAAGATTCGAGGTAAAGCCGACACCGCTCGGCAGAACATGGAATCGAAGGAGAACCGCCTTGCAACGCCAAGACTACAAGCACGCTGAACTTATCGTCATTGAAGCCTGGTTCGGGGCTACCGAGGAGTCTCGACTAGGGGTGTCCGGACAGCCGGACTATCAATATCCGCCGGACTCCTGATCACGAAGATAGAAGATTGAAGACTCCGGCTCGTGTCCGGAAGGTACTTTACTTGGCGTGAAAGGCAGGCTTGGCAATACGGATATGTAGATCTCCTACCATTGTAACCGACTCTGTGTAACCCTAGCCTCTCCGGTGTCTATATAAACCGGAGGGCTTTAGTCCGTAGGACACAACATTACATCTCAACAATCATACCATAGGATAGCTTCTAGGGTTTAGCCTCATTGATCTCGTGGTAGATCTACTCTTGTACTACCCATACCATCAATATTAATCAAGTAGGACGTAGGGTATTACCTCCATCGAGAGGGCACGAACACGGGTAAAACATTGTGTCCCTCGTCTCCTGTTACCATCCGCCTAGACGCACAGTTCGGGACCCCCTACCCGAGATCCGCCGGTTTTGACACCGACAGTAGCACTGGGAGAACCACTGCGATTGCGCCCCGGTTGAGCCGGGCAAGCGCCTCAGTGGAGAAAGCTAAAACTAACTGGCATGATAAGGCGAGAGACCGGTCGCTGTTCGAGAGGTTTTTCGGTCCTAAAGACTCACGCCGCCGAGCGAAGTTCAACAATGTCCAAAGAAGGCGTGTATAGCGCCCGGATTCGGTCTTCCGAATACCAGGGGCTTCGACGAAATTTAAAATTATAGAATTCTATGGCTAAGTGAGAGTGTTCAAGCATTATAAGTCCGGTTGCCTTGTTCGTTGTGTTGAGCGCCTCCCTCGATGGACCCAACAATGGGAACAAGAGTGCTCATGTTTATCCCGAACACCCCAAACTTTCATGGCTTGGGGGCTGAAGCCAACGACTTGCCATCTCTCAGATTTTATAAACGGCCACATAGAAGGTAATATTTTAAATTAAACAAGTGTTGCTCATGGCGCATATAAACGAAGTTTTCAGCGCACAAGATAAATACACAGCGAGTTCACTCAAATATTACATTTCGGGAGCACTCATCTGCAATATCGCAGGCTCCCTTCAGGACAACTTTATAATACCTCTCCGGCGTGCGATGCTCCTTGCTCGGCGGCGGTGGGTCCGTGAGAAGCTTCTCCGCATCCAGTTTGCCACATTGCACCTTTATGCGGGCAAGGGCCCGACGAGCGCCTTCGATACAGGCGGAGCGCTTGACTACATCCAGCCTGGGGCATGCATCCACCAGCCGCCGCACGAGGCCAAAGTAGCTCCCAGGCATGGCCTGTCCAGCCATACCGGACTATGAGACCCTTCATGGCCTCCTCTCGCTACCTTGTGGAGTTCGACTAGCTGCTTCACTGGTCGCTTGGGGGCACGGATGGCCGGCCTCGTAGCATCGAGACCGAAGACCTTCTCCGTCGAGCTCCCCTCCTCGCCACGATAGAATGCGGCGGCATCAGACGCACTACGCGACAGATCTGCAAACACCCCTGGAGAGCTCCGAATTCGGGTAAGTGTCAGGTAGTTCACATTAACATGCCTGCTTTGCATGAAAAATGCCTTACCCGCCGCTATCTTCTTTATGTCCTCAACTTGCTGAAGGGCCTTATGGGCCTCGGCCTTAGCGGACTTGGCACTTTCGAGAGCCGAGGCAACCTCGGACTCTCGAGTCTTAGAGTCACGCTCCAAACTCTCATGCTTTTCCATGAGAGCCTGGAGCTCTTGCCGAACTTCTGCCACCCGTGCCTCTTGCTTTTCTCGCTCAGCCCGTTCAGCGGCAAGATCAATGCTCGTCGCGGACACAAAGATCCTTCGTGGTTGCCACCTCGTTAGTGGCCCCTGCAATACACATATTATCCTCGTTAATTTTATTTGCAACCAAAATCCTTTTTCAGAAGGTACTTATTAAAAGAGGTGTTACTCACCTTCTTTTCCTCGAGCTGCCTCTTGGCATGGCCGAGCTCTTGCTCGACCGCCGAGATCCTTCTTCGACACCTCGACCTCCGCCACAATGCGGCAGAGGTCAGCAGCGCAGCCTGCAAACCCATATTGACATATTTTAGGAAACCCTGCGTATATCTTGTTAGATCCTCAGTCCGGCTTTTCTTTCCGAACACCGAACTAAGCATTAGGGGCTATTTTCTATGCGGTATTACATTACATGATTTTAACTTCTTACCTCAAAGCCTGTTAGAAGGCTGCTGCAGGCTTCGGTCAGCCCGCTCTTAGCAAGCTGAACCTTCTCAATCACCGCACTCATGATAGTACGATGTTCTTCCTCGATGGAAGCGCCTTTAAGCGCCTCCAACAGGTTATCCGGCGCCTCCGGTTGGACGGAGGCCGCCGGCGTCACGGTCCTGCCCTTCTTTCGAAGGGGCCGCTTCCTGGACTCTGGAACCACTGCGGGTTCCGATGTAGAGTCCGGCGCAAAGTCCGGGAGGTCGCCTGACGGCTCCTCTGGAGCCTCCTCCTGATGGGTCCCTCTTTGGGATCCCACCTCGGCGTCCTCGTCGGCGCGTGGGGTAGAGGCAGTCGGGACGGAATTTACATCCGACGAGGCCAACGACCCGCTCATCGAGTCGGGGAGATCATCATCGGCCGGACTACGGGCAGAATGCGGCGTTAGAAGGATACTGCATGACATAAAAGGTACGGCATATAAATGATTCAGATACTTACGATCTTTCCGGACGCCTGGCCCTTGGAGGCCACTCATCCTCGCCAACGTTGGTGTTGGCGAAACTGTCCGGGGGATAGTTCTCCCCTCTTGACCCTTCGCCTCCCGATTGGGGAAGCCTTCCTCTTCTTCTCTCCTCCTCCGGAGAGAATACTCCTCCTCGTCGCCTTCGGGGAGGAGTCCTCGTCGTCGTCGACGCCTGATTGTGGGAACTCTTCGAGTCCCCGTGCCGCCTTCTTGTTTTCTTCTCCGGCACCACGTGCGGTGCGGAACCAGCAGCCCTGATAGCGGGCGCCCACTGGTCTTCGGCATGGGAGCCGGGCTGATAAGCAGCTTGGCCTTCTCCATCCATTCTGTCAAAGGAAGAGGCAGATGAAACCTCACTAAGATTCAATTTAATCATCACAAGTGTCCCGTAATGGGGTTGAATCACTTACCTCGCGGTTGATATCTGCGAGCTGAATCCGCGATCTTCCGTCAGCGGATGCGGGGCTTCAGCGCCCTTGAACAGCACCCTCCAGCGCCTTCAGTATGTTGTATCAAGAGCCACGCTTAGCGCCTGGTGCTGTTCCGGATTAAACTCCACAAATTGAATGCCCGTTATTAGCATGGGAGAATCCACGGATGAGCATGACTTGGACCACGCCGACAAGCTGGAGCCTATTGCTCACCATCTTCTTGATGCAGGCTCGAGTCCCGCCACCTCCACGGATTGCCCCATCGCAAGCCCTTCTCTTTCTGAAGGTGAGCTGCGTGGGGATGCCAGATCTAAACTTCGGGGCCGCCGCCCATGTGGGCTCGCGGCTTGGTGATGTAGAACCACCCGATTGCCACCCCTTGACGGAGTCCACAAAGGTCCTTCGAGCCATGGGACGTTGGGCAATTTGCCCAACATGGCGTCTCCGCATTCCGCTTATGCGTTCTTCACAACCTTCGCTTGACGTTGAAGGTCTTGAGCCACATGCCGAAGTGGGGCCGGATGCAGAGGAAGGCCTCACACACGACGATAAACGCCGAGATGTTGAGGATGAAGTTCGGTGCCAGATCGTGGAAATCCAGGCCGTAGTAAAACATGAGCCCCCAGACAAATGGATGGAGCGGAAAGCCTAGTCCGCGGAGGAAGTGGGGGAGGAAGACGACCCTCTCATGAGGCTCAGGGGTAGGGATGAGCTGCCCCTCGTCGGGCAGCCGATGCGCGATATCGCCGGAAAGGTATCCGGCGTCGCGCAGCTTGGTGATGTCCTCCTCCTTAGTGGTGGAGGCTAACCATTTACCTCCCGCTCCGAACATATTCGGAGAAGGTCGAGGTGAGATGCGCAAGCTTGGGCGTTGGAGCTCGAGTGCGCGGAGATGGATAAGCAAATGAGGAAGAAGGCGTAGGTGAGAAGGTGAATCCTTATCCCTTATATATAGGCGGACGAAAACTATGCGTCCCCCACCAGCCTGGTAAAACTCGCTTATCTCCCAAGCGCCACCATCAATGGCGCGGTTGGGTTACCCACGTCCGTATTGATGAGGATCCCGGAATAAGGGGAACACGATCTCTGCTTCGACAAGACGTGCCAAGGAAACCGCTTCGCTAAACGTGCTGAGGTGATATGGTAAAAAACGATTCAAACAAAGGCTTGGTTGCGGTGTGATGCCACGCCGCATAATAAGTCAGCAGATTGAGCTAGTGTATATTTTATTGTCTCTACGGTGGAATGTGGAAATTATTTTTGCAGAGCCAGACACTATCCTGGTGTTCATGATCTTCTCTGGATTATTCAAGGGAGGAACCCGCCTTGCAATGCCGAACATTATGCACGCCGGACTCATCGTCATTGAAGACTGGTTCAGGGGCTACTGAGGGAGTCCTGGACTAGGGGGTGTCCAGACAGCCGGACTATCATTATCCGCCGGACTCCAAGGCTACGAAGATAGAAGATTGAAGACTCCGGCTCGTGTCCGGATGGTACTTTCCTTGGCATGGAAGGCAAGCTTGGCAATACGGATATGTAGATCTCCTACCAATGTAACCGACTCTGTGTAACCCTAGCCTCCTCCGGTGTCCATATAAACCGGAGGCTTTAGTCCGTAGGACACAACATACATTACAACAATCATACATAGGCTAGCTTCTAGGGTTTAGCCTCCTTGATCTCGTGGTAGATCTACTCTTGTACTACCCATATCATCAATATTAATCAAGCAGGACATAGGGTTTTACCTCCATCGAGAGAGCCCGAACCTGGGTAAAAACATCGTGTCCCTCGTCTCCTGTTACCATCCGCCTAGACGCACAGTTCGGGACCCCCTACCCGAGATCCGCCGGTTTTGACACCGACAAAGGCCAAAAAGAAAAAAAGGGAAGGCCAAAGAAAAAAAAAAGGGAAAAAAGAAAAGAAAAAAAATAAAATGAGAGAAAAAGAGAGAATGGACAATGCTACTATCTCTTTTTCCACACTTGTGCTTCAAAGTAGCACCATGATCTTCATGATTGAGAGTCTCATATGTTGTCACTTTCATATACTAGTGGGAATTTTTCATTACAGAACTTGGCTTGTATATTCCAATGATGGGCTTACTCAAAGTGCCCTAGGTCTTCGTGAGCAAGCGAGTTGGATGCACACCCACTTAGTTTCTTTTGTTGAGCTTTCATATATTTATAGCTCTAGTGCATCCGTTGCATGGCAATCCCTACTCACTCACATTGATATCTATTAATGGGCATCTCCATAGCCCGTTGATACGCCTAGTTGATTTGATACTATCTTCTCCTTTTTTTGTCTTCTCCACAACCACCATTCTATTCCACATATAGTGTTATGTCCATGGCTCACGCTCATGTATTGCGTGAAAGTTGAAAAAGTTTGAGATTATTAAAGTATGAAAAAAATGCTTGGCTTGTCATCGGGGTTGTGCATGATTAAATACTTTGTGTGATGAAGGTAGAGCAACAACCAGACTATATGATTTTGTAGAGATAACTTTCTTTGGCCATGTTATTTTGAGAAGACAAGATTACTTTGATTAGTATGCTTGAAGTGTTACTATTTCTCTTATGTCAATATGAACTTTTATTTTGTATTCATTTGGATCTGAACATTCATGCCACAATAAAGAAAATTACATTATGAATTATGCTAGGTAGCATTCCACATCAAAAATTCTCTTTTATCATTTACCTACTTGAGGACGAGCAGGAATTAAGCTTGGAGATGCTTGATACGTCTCCAACGTATCTATAATTTTTGATTGTGCCATGCTATTATATTACCCCTTTTGGATGTTTATGGGATTTATTTTACACATTTATATCATTTTTGGGACTAACCTACTAACCGGAGGCCCAGCCCATATTGCTGTTTTTTTGCCTATTTCAGTATTTCGAAGAAAAGGAATATCAAACGGAGTCCAAACGGAATGAAACCTTCGGGAGCGTGATTTTTGGAACGAACGAGAACCGGAGAGCTTGGAGTGCATGTCAAGAAGCAGCCGAGGGCTCCACGAGATAGGAGGCAGCCCCCCCTGTAGGGCGCGCCCCCATGTCTCGTGGGCCCCTCGGGCGGCCACCGACGTACTTCTTCCTCCTATATATACCTATGTACCCCGAAAACATCCAGGAGCACCATGAAACACAATTTCCACCACCGTAACTAAGGGAGTCCTGGACTAGGGGGTGTCCGGATAGCCGAACTATCATCTTCGGCCGGACTACTGGACTATGAAGATACAAGATTGAAAACTTCGTCCCGTGTCCGGATGGGACTTTCCTTGGCGTGGAAGGCAAGCTTGGCGATACGGATATGTAGATCTCCTACCATTGTAACCGACTCTGTGTAACCCTAACCCTCTTCGGTGCCTATATAAACCGGAGGGTTTTAGTCCGTAGCACGAACAACAATCATACCATAGGCTAGCTTCTAGGGTTTAGCCTCTCTGATCTCGTCGTAGATCTACTCTTGTACTACCCATACCATCAATATCAATCAAGAAGGAGTAGGGTTTTACCTCCATCGAGAGGGCCCGAACACAGGTAAAACACCGTGTCCCTTGTCTCTGTTACCATCCGCCTAGACGACAGCCGGGACCCCTACCCGAGATCCACCGGTTTTGACACCGACATTGGTGCTTTCATTGAGAGTTCCTCGTGTCGCCATCTTTAGGCCCGATGGCTCCTTCGATCATCAACAACGATGCGGTCTGGGTGAGACTTTTCTCCTGGACAGATCTTCAGATTCGGGCGGCTTTGCATCTGGGCCAATTCGCTGGCCATCTGGAGTAGATTGAAAGCTACGCCCGCCATCAGTCAGATTTGAAGTTTGAACTACACGGCCGACGTCGCGGGGACTTGATCTTCGACGGGTTCGAGCCACGCCAAGCGCGCCAAGATCTTGTCACGATGGGCATGATCTAGCTCTGCCAATAACAAAGGCCTCGAGGCCGCACTAGTGTCCGCTCTGACCCTTAGCTCGGAGCCGACTACGCCGATCGAAGACGGGTGACTGGACACCGCCTCGGGGGCTGCGATCTCTACGGCGAAATAGAAGAACACCATCCCTGTCCTTTGCAAGGCTCGTAACTCCAAGGTACCGAACTCCTCTCCGGACTCCAAACCTTCCGCGCCCCTGTCAATCGAATCCGATTGGGCGCCGGTCATGGAATTCACTGCCGCGGACATCTTTCAGCACTCGCCCTTTGGCAACATCCTGAATTCACTAAAGTCTCTCTCTTTATCAGGAGAGCCCTGGCCAGACTATGGGCAGGAAGGTTGGGATGCGGACGACGAAGAAATTCAAAGCCCACCCACCACCCACTTCGTAGCCATTGTTGATGATTTAACCGACATGCTCGACTTCGACTCCGAAGACATCGACGGTATGGACGACGATGCAGGAGACGACCAAGAACCAGTGCCTACAGGGCACTAGAAGGCCACCTCATCATACGACATTTACATGGTGGACATCCCAAAAGATGGGAATGGCGATGAAACAACAGAGGATGACCCCTCCAAGAAACAGCCTAAGCGCCAAGGCGTCGTGGCGCCGCCTAAATCCCGCCACAAAGAAAACGGTGATTCTGGCACGGGAGACAATAACACCCGGACAGTGCCGAAGACAACTCCCTCCAGCAGGATTCAGTGCGGGAGGGTGGAGAAGCCAGCCCTCATGAGAGAGCGGCAGGCAAAGAGGTAGAGGACGATAATTACATGCCTCCCTCCAAAGACGAGGCAATCCTGGACGACGACGAATTTGTCGTGCCTGATGATCCCATCGAACAAGAGCGTTTCAAACGCAGGCTTATGGCCAAAGCAAGCAGCCTCAAGAAAAAGCAGCAACAGCTTAGAGCTGACCAAGACTTGCTAGCCGACAGATGGACTGAAGTCCTTGCGGCCGAAGAGTATGAACTCGATCGCCCCTCCAAGGGCTACCCAAAACGCAGGCTGCTACCCTGATTAGAGGAGGAAGCACCTAAACCTATATCACCAGCAAGATATACGGCCGACCGCCACCTCGTGGTCATGACAGAGAGGCCTCTCGCCCTACACTCAAGCCGCACCCGGCGCCGCTCAAAAATACCAAGGCGCGGAAAATGCGCCCGGACTGCGGGATATACTTGAGGACAAGGCAAGGCAAACAAGATCGATCTACGGATCGCGGGCGCCCACGACACGTGATGATAACCATCACGCCGGATATGGCAATTATGGCGGGCGAACACGAAGAGACAAAGCTCATTTGAGCTACGCCGTGATATAGCCCAATACTGAGGCGCCAAGACACCCACTATGCGTCATGCATTTAAGTAATGGATCATCAAATCCCTGAGGGTTTCAAACCCGTAAACATTGAATCATACGATGGCACAACAGATCCTGCGGTGTGGATCGAGGACTATATCCTTCATATCCACATGGCCCGTGTTGATGATCTACACGCCATCAAATACCTCCCACTCAAGCTTAAAGGACCAGCTCGGCATTGGCTTAACAGCTTGCCAGCAGAGTTAGTTGGTTGTTGGGAAGATCTGGAAGCCGCATTCCTCGACAACTTCCAGGGCACCTATGTGCGACCACCAGACGCCGATGACCTAAGCCACATAATTCGGCAGCCAGAAGAATCGGCCAGACAATTCTGGACACGGTTCCTAACCAAGAAAAATCAAATCATTGACTGTCCGGATGCAGACGCCCTCGCAGCCTTCAAGCATAACATCCGCGACGAGTGGCTTGCCCGGCACCTAGGACAGGAAAAGCCGAAATCCATGGCAGCCCTCACAACACTCATGACCCGCTTTTGCGCGGGAGAGGATAGCTGGCTAGCTCGTAGTAACAATATGACCAAGAGCCCGGGTAATTCGGATACCAAGGACAACAACGGCAGGTCGCGTCGCAACAAGCACAAGCGCCGCATTAATGGCGATAAACTGAGGATACGACAGTCAATGCCGGATTCAGAGGCTCTAAACCCGGTCAGCGGAAAAAGCCATTCAAAAGAAATACTCCGGGCCCGTCCAATTTGGACCGAATACTCGATCGCATGCGGATACACGGCACTTCAAAAGTTACCAATCACACCAACAGGGATTGTTGGGTGTTCAAGCAGGCAGGCAGGTTAAATGCCGAAAACAATGACAAGGGGCTGCATAGAGACGACTAGGAGGAGGCCCGGCCGCCGAACAATAGAGGACAGAAGGGCTTTCCCCCACAAGTGTGGATGGTGAACATGATATACGCAACCCACATACCCAAAAGGGAGCGGAAGCGTGCACTAAGGGACGTATATGCGATGGAGCTAGTCGCCCCAAAGTTCAATCCGTGGTCCTCCTACCCGATCACTTCTGATCAAAGGTACCACCCCACTAGCATCCGCCATGGCGGATTCTCCGCATTGGTTCTAGACCCAATCGTTGATGGATTTCACCTCACTAGAGTCCTGATGGACGGCGGCAGCAGCCTGAACCTGCTTTATCAGGATACAGTGCGCAAGATGGGCATAGACCCCTCAAGGATGAAACCCACAAAGACGACCTTCAAAGGCGTCATACCAGGTGTAGAGGCCAACTATACAGGCTCAATTACACTTGAAGTGGTCTTCGGATCATCGGATAACTTCCAAAGCGAGGAATTAATCTTTGACATAGCCCCGTTCCGCAGCGGCTATCACGCACTGCTTGGAAGAACCGCATTTGCACAGTTCAATGCGGTGCTGCACTACGCATACCTCAAGCTCAAGATGCCAGGCCCTCGAGGAGTCATTATGGTCAATGGAAACACCGAACTCTCTCTCCGAATGGAGGAGCATACGGCGGCCCTCGTGGCAGAAGTACAAAGAAGCCTCTTAAGGAAATTCTCGAGTCCGGCTATTAAACATCCGGACACCGTCAAGCGCGCCCGGAGTAACCAACAACAAGACCGCCTGGCACATTCCGAGCACGCGTAGCAATGCGGCCCCAACCCCAGCCCTCGTGAAATTGCGAAAACAGTACTACGCGTACATAATTACGCTCTGGAAATAGCATGGGCATAGGGGGAAGGCGGCTCAACCGCACCAGGGGCTCCCGATTATGTAATTCCTTTTTCTTACTTTCAGGACTCCTTTATCAAGAAGCCCTGTCTGCCGCAAGAGAACCGCCAAACACACGATGCAACAACCAGGGAAGCAGAAAGCTACGTCGAGTGTATAGGTGGTCTCTATAACGAGCAAAGATACTTGTTTTACATATCATCCCGCAGCTCGCTCACGGAGGGGGACATGTCAAATAGTCCCGCCCCTTGCTTATCGTGACTATTTGTATCATTCTGCTTTTACCGCAGCTTTTTTAATAAACAATGCACAGCTTTTGCCTATTATTGCATTCCTTTTTCTTATCTATATATGTTCACTTATGACATGTTGCATCCGTACACTTTGGTATGGCCAAATACACCAGGGGCTTAAGTACCCAAAAATATGGTGTGATAAGTCCGAACACTTTCACAAGTGCGGCACCCTGAACTTATAGCATTATATGCATCGGCTCCGAATCATGTCTTGGGTCAATAGTTGGGTTTGCCCGGCTCCCATGTTTTGGTACCTTACGTTCCGTTATATCGGCTAAGGTAGTGCTGGGAGAACCACTGCGATTGTGCCCCGGTTGAGCTGGGTTAAGCACCTCAGTGGAGAAAGCTAAAATTGACCGTCATGATAGGGCGAGAGCCGGTCGCTGTTCGAGAGGTTTCTTCGAGTCCCTAAAGACTTATGCCGCTTAGAGCGAGGAGTCAGCTTTGTCCTGCCCAGGCATGGATAGCGCCCCGAACTCGGTCTTCCGAATACTAGGGGCTTCGCCGAAATTTAAAATTATATAATTCTATGGCTAAGTGAGAGTGTTCAAGCATTATAGTCCAGTTGCCTTGTTCGTTGCGTTGAGCGCCTCCCTCGAAGGACCCAAGAATGGGAAAAAGAGCGCTCAAGTTTATCCCGAACACCCCACCACTCGTGGCATGGGGTAGAAGCCGACGACTCGCCATCTCTCAAATTTAATAAATGGCTGCACAGAAGGTAATATTTTAAATTCACTAGCATTGCTTAGCGCATATGAACAAGTTTTCAAGCCGCGGGATAACAAATGCGAGTTTACTCAAAAATTACATCTTTGGAGCATTCACCCGCTATAAGCGGGCACCCTTCAGAACACCCTGATAATACATCTCGGGCTTGCGATACTCCCTGCCCGGCGGTGGAGCGTCCGTCACAAGCTTCTCAGCGTCCATCTTGCCCAGTGCACTTTAGCACGGGCAAGGGCCCTACGGGCACCTTCGATGCAGACGGAGCGCTTGACGACTTCAATCCATGGACAGGCGTCCACCGGCCGCCTCACCAGCCCGAAGTAGCTCTCAGGCATGGCTTCCTTAGGCCACGGCCGAACTATGAGGCCCTTCATGGCCTGTTTGGCCACCTTATGGAGCACGACCAGCTGCTTCAGCTAGTCGCTCAAGGGCACCGGGTGTCCGGCCTCAACATACTGAGACCAGAACACCTTCTCCGTCGAGCTCCCCTCCTTGGCCCGGTAGAAGGCGGCAGCGTCGGACACACTACGGGGCAGATCTGCGAATGCTCCTGGAGAGCTCCGGATTCGGGTAAGTAACAAGTAATTCACTTTCACGTGCTTGCTTTGCATGAAGAATGCCTTACCCGCCGCTATCTTCTTTATTGCCTCAATTTCCTGGAGGGCTTTTTGGGCTTCGGCCTTAGCGGCTTTGGCGCTCTCAAGAGCCGAGGCGAGCTCGGACTCGAGTCTTGAGTCATGCTCCAAACTCGTGTTTTTCCACGAGAGCCCGGAGCTCTTGCCGCACCTCCGCCACCTGCGCCTCCTACTTCTCTCGCTCGGTGCGTTCATGCCGCATTGCTTCGGCCTTGACACCGCTTCCTTGTGGTCGCCACCTCGCTCGTGGCCCTGTAATTCTCACGTTATTCCTGTAATTTTTTTGCAACCACATCTTTTATATACTTCCATAAGGTATTACTTACCTTCCTTGTCTTCGAGCTGCTTCTTGGCAAGGCTGAGCTCGTTCTCGGACCTCTCGAGGCTCTGCTTCAATGCATTGACCTCCGCATGATCGGTCGGCAGAGGTCGAGAGCGCAGCCTGCATTCCCATATTGACAAGCTTATGTTAGACTCCTGCAGATATCTTTTAGATCCTCGCCGGCTTTTCTTTCCAACACCAAACCGAGCATCGGGCTCTTGCCTATGCGTAATATTTTTACATATCTTAACTACATACCTCAAAGCTTTGTTAGAAGGCTGGCACAGCTTCACCAGCCCGGTCTTGGCGGATCTGAACTTTCGGATCACCGCACTCATAACAAGGCGGTGCTCCTTGTCGATGGAGGCGCCGTTAAGCGCCTCCAGCAAATTATCCGGCGCCTCCGGTTGGACAGAGGTCACCGGTGTCGCAGTCTCGCCCTTCTTACGAAGGGGCCGCTCGCCGGACTCCGGAACCACGGAAGGTTCCGGTGCGGAGTCCGGCCCAGGGCCGGACTCAGAACCCTTCGGGGTTTGATCCCCCTTGCGCCCAAAGTCCGGGAGGTTGCCTTGCGGCACCTCCGGAACCTCCTCCTCCTAGATGGGCCCCTTCTGGGACCCCACCTCGGCGTCATCCGCAGCGCGAGGAGAGGGGACGGCCGGAAGTGAAGTGCTATTCACGTCCGACGATGCCAGGGAGCCGCTCATTGAAGTGTCGAGCCCGTCCTTGGGCGGGCTGCAGGGTTATGTTCGGCGTTAGGAGATTCTGTACGACAAACGAAACACCATGAGTTATTCTGGTAACCGGACACTTATGATGTCGCCAGGGGCTTAGTCCTTGGTGGTCACTCCTCTTCGCCATCGTCGGTGTTGGTGGAGTAGTCTGGAGGGAGGGTCCTTCCCTTCTTGGACCCTTCGGCCTCCCCCGTTGGGGCGGCCTTCCTTTTCTTCTCTCCCCCCGCTAGGGGAGAGGCCTCTTTTTCCTCCTCCCCGTCTTCGCGGGAGGAGTCTGCCTCGGAGTCGTAGGACGATGAGTCCGACAACACCTGGTGCCGGGAACTCCTTCGAGCTCCCGTGGCCATCTTCTTGGCCTTCTTTTCCGCCACCACGTAAGGCGCCGGAACCAGCAACCCCGTTAATAGGGCGTCTGTTGTGTCTTCTGGAAAGGGAGCCAGACAGTTAACCTGCCCAGACTTCTTCTGCCAGGCCTGTCAAAGGTAAGGGGGTTTAGATCCCACATAGAGTCAAACTATGGAAAATAAGTGCCCTGTAAAGGGTAAAATAGCTTACCTCGTCGGCTTGACGCTGCGAGCTGAATCCGCGATCTTTGTGAGCGGATGCGGGAGCCTCGGCGCCCTTGAACAACACCTTCCAGGCATCTTCGTACGTGGTGTCGAAGAGCCTGCTCAAGGTTTGGTGTCGTGCCGGATCAAACTCCCACAAACTGAAGGCCCATTGTTGGCACGGGAGGATCCGGCGGATGAGCATGACCTGGACTACGTTGACAAGCTTGATCTTCTTGTTCACAAGGTTTTGGACGCAGGTTTCGAGTCCGGTCAGCTCTTCTAAATTACCCCATGTCAGGCCCTTCTCTTTCTAGGAGGTGAGCCATGTGGGGATGCTAGATCGGAACTCGGGGGCCGCTGCCCATTCAGGGTCACGTAGCTCGGTGATGTAGAACCACCCCGATTGCCACCCTTTTATGGTTTCCACGAAGGAGCCCTCAAGCCATATAACGTTGGGCATCTTGCCCACCATGGTGCCTCCACACTCCGCCTGCTGGCCCCCCACTACCTTTGGCTTGACATTGAAGGTCTTCAGCCATAAGCTGAAGTGGGGCTTGATGCGGAGGAAGGCCTCGCACACGACGATGAACGCTGAGATGTTGAGGACGAAATTCGGGGCCAGATCGTGGAAATCCAGGCCGTAGTAGAACATGAGCCCCCGGACAAATGCGTGAAGTGGAAAACCTAGTCCGCGGAGGAAGTGGGTGAGGAACACCACCCTCTCATGGGGCCCGGGGGTGGGGATGCGCGATGTTGCTGGACAAGTATCCGACCTTTCGCAGCCTCTTGATGTGCCCTCCGTGACGGAGGAGGCCATCCACTTGCCTCCCGCTCCGGACATGGCTGGGGAAGGTTGACGCGAGATGTGCGGACTTGGGCGCTGGAGCTCGAGTGCGCGGAAATGGATAAGCAAAGGAGGAAGAAGGCGTAGGTAAAAAGGTGGATCCTTATTCCCTTATATGGACGGACGAAACTATGCATCCCCACTGGCCTGCTAAAACTCACTTATCTCCCAAGTGCCGTAATCAATGGCACGGTTGGGTTACCCACGCCCGTATTGATGAGAATCCCAGAATAAGGGGACACGATCTCTGCTTTGACAAGACGTGCCAAGGAAACCGCCTCGCTAAACGCGCTGAGGTGGAACAGTAAAAATGATTCGGATAAAGGCTTGGCCGTGGTGTGATGTCACACCACGGAATACGTGAGCAGATTGAATTTGTGTAAATATTATTCTTTCTATGGTGGTATGTGGTACTTTTTTTGCAGAGCCGGACACTATCCTTGTGTTCAAAATCTTCTATGAAGTATTCGGAGGAGGAACCCGCCTTGCAATGGCGAACACAATATGTGTGCCGGACTCGTCGTCATTGAAGCTTGGTTCAGGGGCTACTAAGGGAGTCCCGGACTAGGGGGTGTCCGGATAGCCGAACTATCATCTTCGGCCGGACTCCTAGACTATGAAGATACAAGATTGAAGACTTCGTCCCGTGTCCGGATGGGACTTTCCTTGGCGTGGAAGGCAAGCTTGGCGATACGGATATGTAGATCTCCTACCATTGTAACCGACTCTGTGTAACCCTAACCCTCTTTGGTGCCTATATAAACCGGAGGGTTTTAGTCCGTAGCACGAACAACAATCATACCATAGGCTAGCTTCTAGGGTTTAGCCTCTCTGATCTCGTGGTAGATCTACTCTTGTACTACCCATATCATCAATATCAATTAAGCAGGAGTAGGGTTTTACCTCCGTCGAGAGGGCCCGAACCTGGGTAAAAACATCGTGTCCCTTGTCTCCTGTTACCATCTGCATAGACGCACAGTTTGGGACCCCCTACCCGAGATCCGCCGGTTTTGACATCGACAGTAACCTTCTGTATCCGCGAGATCCCATCTTGGAGCCTTCACCGGCACTCTACCGGAGGGGGAATCAACCACGGAGGGCTTCTACATCAACATCCTTGCCCCTCCGATGAGTTGTGAGTAGTATACCACAGGCCTACGGGTCCATAGTTATTAGCTAGATGGCTTCTTCTCTCTTTTTGGATCTCAATACAATGTTCTCCCCCTCTCTTGTGGAGATCTATTCGATGTAAACTCTTTTTGCGGTGTGTTTGTCGAGATCGCATGAATTGTGGGTTTATGATCAAGTTTATCTATGAATAATATTTGAATCTTCTCTGAATTCTTTTATGTATGATTGAGTTATCTTTACAAGTCTCTTCGAATTATCAGTTTGGTTTGGCCTACTAGATTGGTCTTTCTTGCCATGGGAGAAGTGCTTAGCTTTGGGTTCAATCTTGCGGTGTCCTTACCCAAAGGATGTAAAGGGTTGCAAGGCACGTATTGTATTGTTGCCATCGAGGATAACAAGATGGGGTTTATATCATATTGCTTGAGTTTATCCTCTAAATCATGCCATCTTGCTTATCGTTACTCGTTCTTATGAACTTAATACTCTAGATGCAGGCGAGTCGGTCGATGTGTGGAGTAATAGTAGTAGATGCAGGCAGGAGTCGGTCTACTTGTTATGGACGTGATGCCTATATACATGATCATGCCTAGATAATCTCATAACTATGCACTTTTCTCTCAATTGCTTGACAGTAATTTGTTCACCCACCGTAATACTTATGCTATCTTGAGAGAAGCCTCTAGTGAAACCTATTGCATCTATATTTGCTTTCAATCTACTTTTTTTGCATCTTTACTTTTTGCATCTATATTATAAAATACCAAAAATATATTTGTCTTATCATACTATCTTTATTAGATCTCACTTTCGCAAGTGGCCGTGAAGGGATTGACAATCCCTTTATTGCGTTGGTTGCGAGTTCTCAGTTTGTTTGTGTAGGTGCGTGGGACTTTTGAGGAGCCTCCTACTGGATTGATACCTTGGTTCTCAAAAACTGAGGGAAATACTTACGCTACTATTGCGGCATCACCCTCTCCTCTTCGAGGAAAACCAACGCAAGCTCAAGACGTAGCAAGGGGCTCATGGCCAGCGGCGAGCGTGACGAGCAGCGAGCGGGGCGAACGGGGCAGTGGTCGACCAATGCACGGACGATGTGGACGAGCTACGGGACATGAGAGAGGGGAGACGGCAGGGATCTCACCAGGTGGACGCACGAGGGCCCGGTGACGGGTTAGTAGCAGCAGAGGCGATGGCCGGACTGGAAGAAAGCGGCGGCGACCGAGGCGGTCGGAGGTGACGACGAGGAGGCAGCGGGCGCCCCGGTGGCTTTCGGCCCAAGCTCGCCCACGTAGTCAAAGTAGGCGACGAAGGAGGTGCCCCAGGCACGGTCTCCGACAGCTGTGAGGGCAGTGGAGACAACTACTTCGGGGACGCGTCCATGGAGGAGCTCGAGAAGGAGGGGATGTGATGAGGGGAGGTAGAGAGGGAGAGGGAGGGGCACACTAGGGTTCAGGGGCGCGAGGGAGAGGGTGAGGGGTTCATATAGGTAGGGCAACGCCGATGGATGGCTGCCACGGAGATGGCCGTGGCCGTGGCAGCCGTCGGTTGTGGCCACAGGGGGAGAAGGAACAGGAAGATGGGGAGGGGCGCCTAGGCCAGCCATTCGGAGACTTGGGCCAAAGTGTCTAGTAGAATAGGCCCTCCTCCTTTTATTTTATTTTATTTTATTTCCTATTTTCTTTTAGTCCTTTTGTTTTGCATTTGTTTTAAATAGCAATTGACTTAAGTAAATTATGAAACTTGGTCCATTATTTACAATGCAAATTTAGGCATTGCCATAAAATGGTTTGGCACAGAAATAATATAGTTTGCAAACTTTTATAATTTTAAAAGCATAAGTAATTCATTTGGCCACTATTTTAATTATTATATGGCATTAAACCATTTTGTAAAATGTTGGTTCATCACCAATATTAACAAAGGATTATTTTCCACATGATGAACATTTTAGATTTCATGTTTGAGCAATTTTGAAATTCACTCATAGTTGGAAATTGACAACTAAGATTTGAAATGAGAGAGAACCAACGATGATCAAACACTTGTTTAGCAAAAGTATTAACTTAACCCCAAGGGTGTAGCATCATTACACAGGGGTGTTACAAGTGTCCATAAAAGATTTAACAAAATAGAACTCAAGTATTATATGTGACTCATTACCTTTGTCGAGTTCCTAATCTTCAGAGTTGCGTTTAATTCCTTCCAAATGATCCCATCCAAATTCAATAGTTTTCTTCATAAAGGAGCCAGTCGAAGAAGAATCAAGCATGGTTTGATTATCATGAGAAAGCCGATTATAAAAAATTTGTAAGATAATTTCTTTTGAGAGCTCATGATTTGGGCATGCGTACATCATATACTTAAGCCTCCCCCAGGCTTGAGCTATGCTTTTTCCTTCACGAGGCCAAAAATTACATATATAATTCCGATCACGATGAACTAGATGCATAGGATAAAACTTTTGATGAAATTCCAATTTCAATCGATTCCAATCCCAAGCTCCAATATCATCACATAGCCTATACCATGTCAATGCCTTTCCCCCCAAAGATAAAGGGAAGACCTTCTTCTTAACTTCATCTCCGGGTAAACCTGCAAGCTTAAATAATCCACAAACTTCATCCACACAAATTAGGTGCATACCAGGATGTAGTGTTCCATCTCCTGCATAAGGATTAGCTAGGAGTTTCTCTATCATTCCCAAAGGAATCTCATAATAAATATTTTTAGTAGGTGTAGTAGGTTGTGGAGCAACTCTTTGTGCTTTCGGTCGAGGAGAAGATGCCCCGAAAAAGCCCCTCAAAGGATTTTTTTTCATAGTAAGAAGTAATAGTAAATTTTTAGGCACATAATATAAATGTTTCCTTACCAAATTCCGCTTACTGAAGGCGCTTCACTCCCCAGCAACGGCGCCAAAAAAGAGCCTTGATGACCCACAAGTATAGGGGACCAATCGTAGTCCTTTCGATAAGTAAAAGTGTCGAACCAAACGAGGAGTAGAAGGAAATGACAAGCGGTTCTCAGCAAGGTATTTTCTGCAAGCACTAAAATTGTTGGTAAGAGATAGTTTCATAGCAAGATAATTTGTAACAAATGACAAGTCGCAATAGTAACTAAGGTGCAGAAAGGTAGCTTAATCCTTTTTGTTGCAAAAGGTAGCCGGAACATTCTCTTATAATAAGTAAAGCGTTCTTGAGGACACACGAGAATTTCATCTACTCACTTTCATCATGTTTGTATGATTCGCGTTCGTTACTTTGATATTTTGATATGTGGGTGGACCAGTTCTTGGGTGTTCTTCTTACTTGAAAAATCCTCCACTTATGATTACCCCGTCTCGCAAGCACCCGCAACTACTAAATAAGAATTAATATAACTCTAACCATAGCATTAAACATATGGATCCAAATCAGTCCCTTATGGAATAGCACATAAACTAGGGTTTAGGTTTCTGTCACTCTAGCAACCCATCATATAATTACCACTCCACAATGAATTCCTTAAGCCCAAAGATGGTGAAGTGTCATATAGTCGACATTCATATAACACCACTAAGGGAATCATAACATACACATCATGAAAATACTGAACGATTACCAAATTCACATGATTACTTATGATAAGACTTCTCCCATGTCCTCAAGAACAAAAGCAACTACTCACAAATCATATTAATGCTCAAGATCAGAGGGGTATTAAATAGCATAATGGATCTGAACATATAATCTTGACCAAATAAACCAACTAGCATCAACTACATGATGTAATCAACACTACTAGCAACCCACAGGTACCAATCTAAGGTTTTGATACAAAGATTGTATACAAGAGATGAACTAGGGTTTGAGATGAGATGGTACTGGTGAAGATGTTGATGAAGATTGATCCTCCCACGATGAGAGGGTTGTTGGTGATGATGATAGCTTCGACCCCCCCCTTCCCCGAAGGGAAGTATCCGCGGCAAAATCGCTCCGCCGAAGAGCAAAAGTGCTCCTGTCCAAGTTCCACCTCAAGACAGCGGCGCTCCATCTCGAAATTCCTATCCTTATTTTTCTAGGGAAAATGGCCTTATATACCAGAAGATGGGCACCAGAGGCTAGCCAGGGGCCCCACAAGCCACCAGGGCCACCAGGGCGTGCCCTGATGCCTTGTGGGCACCTGGGTGGCCCCCTCTGGTACTTCTTTTCTCCCATTTTTTATTTATTCCAAAATAAATCTCCGTGAAGTTTCAGCTAACATGGAGATGTGCAGAATAGGTATCTCTGACATAGCTTTTCCATGTCCAGAATTCTAGAAGCCGGCAATCTCCCTCTTCGTGTAAATCTTGCATATTAAGAGAGAAAAGACATTAGAATTGCTCCACAAAGTGTTATATTGATTAAAATCACTATAAATAACAATAAGAAAACATGATGCAAATGGACGTATCAGAAATCAACAAATCATATCAAGTACCTTCACTCAAACTATCATCTACGTGCTCTACTTTTTATTTGCCTGTCTTTTCCATCTCCCTCCACTTGACATAAAAATCAAAAACACAAAAATATTTTTGTTTGCTTGTTTCCTTACTTTGCTTGAAGTTGATATCATGCCTGAATTTGAGAAAGTTATCATTGGGAGTGCTAGTGAGGATAGTACTAGTGAGCCTCTTATGGAAAAACCTAAATTATATGATCTTAACAGTGATCCTATTGAGAATGAAGTTTCTCGAGATGAAAACCCCACAGTCTTTAAAACTAAAACTTATCATGTGGGTAGTGGGAATTTTATTGGGAAGAATATATTCAAGAATTCTTTAATTGCACGGGAGTAATACCATTAATCAAAGGTTATATTCTTGACAAAACAAATGGCTATGTGGATACTATTGATATGCTTGTGCTTAGTTAGAAAAAAACTTCTGGCATATTCATCCATCCTTACAAATGATATTCTTCTGACTTCCCAACATCCATAATACTAAGGCGAAAAAGATTGCCACTATTTTTCTTATGCATGAATTTGACTATATAATTTGAGAAGCTAGGCCTAGGGACATGTTTGCCTTTTATAAAACAGAATTTGAGCATCCTCCAATAGAAGAGATCCTTCATGAGAAAGACATCATACATAGGTTGTAATCTAATGATTATTTTGATTACGGTGGAAATATTAAAAGAGAGTTCCTTATGCTGAATTAATTAAAATCTTGTACCACAATACTTGTGATAAATTTGAATGGATCACTAAGTGAATTGATGAAGGATTTTGTGAAGAGTGGTTTGAAAGCATGGCTAGGAATTCCATTGATGGTGAAATACATGTTTTATATGAGGATCTCTATGCTGATGATTCGGAGTTTGAAGTAATGAATGTTAAAATTGCCGAACAAAGTCCCTTCAACTATTTAAGTTCTCCTACTAGAAAAATAGAACATGAAAATAGGGAATTAATGAGAAAGGCTTTTGAATATTTTATTAAAAAGGATTTGGGAATGAAGGATGACAATACTTGAAACAATGCCTTATGCTTAGCTAGGGGCGTAAAATAATAGCGCTTGTTGGGAGGTAACCCAATAGTTATCTTAAATTTTTTGCCTTTGCTTTTGCTTTCTATTTTAGTGTGTTGACACAATTATTGCTACTATTATGATTGTGTTTTTTGTGTTTTAGTTAGTGTTTGTGCCAGTTAAAGCCTTTGGGATGATTTGGATGATAGTTGACTTGATTCTGCGAAAAAAACGGAAACTTCTGCTCCCAGTCCAGGAATTACTAAAATTCACTGGAACGTGCTTTTGATCTGATTTTTTTACACATGATTGACATACATATTTCCCACGTTGTCCTAAGTTTTCAGAAATTTCTCAGTTACAGAAGTATGAATTCATTACAGGCTACATTTTTATTCATCACATGATATGAGTTTTGCTTGGAGCGTCTTGTAATATAGTCTTTGCTTTTCTTTTTAGTTTGCCACAATGATTGTTTGCTGGACAGACCTTTTGAGAGGCACACACATTTATTCATGATTTGTTAGAATACTCTATGTGCTTCACTTATATCTTTGAGCTAGGTAGTTGCTCTAATGCTTCACTTATATCTTTTAGAGCACGACGGTGTTTATATTTTATAGAAATAGTTGCACTCTCATGCTTCACTTAAATATTTTTGAGAGTCTAATAAATAGTAATGACAATATGCACGTGTTATAAAACTAGTCCATAAAGGATAGGTATTCAAGGGGGATATAATAAAATCTTTCATGTAGATCACTAAATATGAAACATATGGTTTAATGATATTGATGTCTTAATATGGAAGTATATACGTTCATGATCATTGGTTATTAGAAATATCAGTATTAAATCTTGTTATTAACTTCTCATCAACGTGTTGGTCAAGGCATGGTGGAGAGATTTCGGAATTTGTATTTCATATTGAAATCCTTGAGTGCTGTTATAATCAGATGCACGTGATGGTTAACTCCTACCAAGCAATTCCCTAGGGGAATGCAAGTAGTACTTTGCTTCGAGGGCTAATAGGCTTTCACAATAAGTATGTGAGTTCTTTATGACTATTGTGAGTCCATGGATTATACGCGTTCTTATCCTTCCGCAATTTGCTAGCCTCTTCAGTACCGTGTATTACCCTTTCTCACCTTGAGAGTTGGTGCAAAGTTTGCCGCTGCATCCAAACTCTATGATATGATATGCTCTATCACAATAAGCCTCCTTATATCTTCCTCAAAACATCCACCATACCTACCTATTAGAGCATTTCCATAGCCATTCTAAGAAATATTTCCATGCAACTTCCATTGTTCATTTTCATGACATACGTGTTCATTGTCATATTGCTAGACAAAATATTTGTGGCAAAGCTACCATTCATCATTATTATACATGCTATGCTAGATCATTGCACATCGTAGTACACAGCCAGAGGCATTCATATGGAGTAATATTTTCAATTTTATCGAGTTGTAAATAAATAAAAGTGTGATGCTCATCACTATTAGAGCATTGTCCCAGTGAGGAAAGGATGCTAGAGACTATGATTCCTACAAGTCGGAATAAGACTTGGACGAAAAAGAGAGGCCAAAAGAGCCCAAAAATGAGAGAAAAAGAGAGAAGGGGCAATTTTACTATCATTTTCCACACTTGGGCTTCAGAGTAGCACCATGTTCTTCATATATAAAGAGTCTCCTGAGTTATCACTTTCATATATTAGTGCGAATTTTACGTTATAGAACATTGCTTGTATATTCCAATGATGGGCTTCCTCAAATGCCCGAGATCTTCAAGATCAAGTAAGTTGGATGCACACCCACTTAGTTCCCGTTGAGCTTTCCTACACTTATAGCTTGTTGGTGCAATATTTGCCCTCCTATGTTTTGGAGATTGTTGACAGAAACAGGCATGGAATGATTTGTTTGCCAAGGCACACAGAGAGAAATAGTCCATGTAGAACTGAAGAGAATGCTATCTCCAGTGCCAAGTTTGAGGAACTTCACAAAAGAATGTCTGCGTTGAAGAGAAGAACGAGCTAGTATACATCTTTTGAAGACATGTAGGAGAGAAGATTGATGTGGAGGAATTAACCTCTCAAAGTTTTATTGCTGATGTGAAGCAATTGGTCCGGAGTTTCTATCCAAAGAAAAATGACTGGAGTGAATGGAAGTCGAAGACTAAGTGAAGACGTAGTATTCATTTTGTTGTTCTTCTTTCATTTATTTGAGTCATAGGACCACCGTACT
Organism: Aegilops speltoides; assembly: GCA_021437245.1. NCBI lineage: Eukaryota > Viridiplantae > Streptophyta > Magnoliopsida > Poales > Poaceae > Aegilops > Aegilops speltoides. The sequence goes on from CM038146.1 coordinate 159,464,146, forward strand.
ATTAAGAGGGTTATATGTTCTCGAAGCTTAGATCCACTGTGATGCTTAGCCAAACCTATGCGAGAGTAAGATAAATCTCTTTGATTTTTGAATGATTACCTACCAGTAGTAGACGTTTTTCTTCGTGTCGTGGGAGATATCCTTCGAACTAAGGAGTTAGTACACTTGCTCCACAAGCAATGTTACTGTTGTGCTCAAAATCCGAACGTTGGACTCGTGCCGTTCGACACAGGTCCAATTCGGTCTTTTCCCTTGAGGGAAGGCTGCGACTATAAATAGCCACCCTGCTCCAACGTTGCCCGTTGGCTGCTCTGCTTAAGAATTCTGAGAAGATTGACTGAGCATCCCCTCTCCGACTAATATGATTATAAGATCCACCGAGATAAAAATAAAGAGCCCAAACTTAGACAGTGGTAGAGCATCACAGTAGTTCTGAGTTAGAGTTCTTGTACCTATTACTCTTGAGAGATGTGCACTTTCTAGACGGATAGGTGTCGGCTCCAGTGTTGAAGAGTTGTTGTCTTCACTGAGCTAGATCTTAAGCAACCAAAAGTTGTTGTGGTTTGTGAAGTTCGTCTGAAGGTTTGGAGATCACCAACAAGTATGTACCACTAGTCAAATCAACTAGAGTCTGGTCAGCTCTAAGTTGAAGGAGAATAGGGCGAATAGAGTTTATCTTCTGTGTTAAATCACAACTCATCCAACCAGACGTAGTACTTTGGCAGAAGGGAGAACTGGTCTACCAAATCTCTATGCCGCCATCTAGCACCACTGGTTCAATCTACTTTACTGCATTACATTCGGCAATTTACTTTCGTGCTTTGTGTCGACAGTTTATCTGGTCATTACCTATCTTTTGCATATCATTTGTATCCCTCATCTCTGTCATTCCCTTCAATTATCATTCATCACTCACCCCTTATGCGTTCACATCTCTCTGTGTAGTCCCTACAGTCGTTTTCATTCTGTACCCTCATATTATCTTGGGTGTGTTCTCACTGTACTATTTTTATTCATCTTGTCCATGCTCGTTCACATGTTTTTCCTACATCGTTCATACCCTGTCTCAGTCATGCTGTTGCACCTGTTTGCATATTGCATAACCATCATCCTAGTGATATCTATGATAACCTATGCTCAAATGATCATTGCTGCATTCATCGAAATATATGTTCCTCTCTAGTGTGATTGGTTAAGGTTTGCTCTACAGAACTTTATTTCCGCTGTTGTTTTTGGGATCAGTTCAAAACATTCGAAAGAATTTTTCAATCTCCCATTCACCCCCCTCTGGATGATATACTCTCGGTCCTAACTATTGGTATCACAGCAGGTACTCCTTGTCTCTGTTTATTAAAGGGCGAGTAGATCCTTGAACTCTGAGAGATTTCCTATCTTCGATGGAAATGACTATATCTATTGGAAAGAGAGAATGAGAATCAGACTTCAAGCCATCAACATAGAACTGTGGCAGATTGTTGAAAATGGATATACCATGCAGCACCCTGATGCTCCAAATTCTGATGACAAGGCTATGGTGCGGTTGAATGCACAAGCAAAAGATATTATCTGTGAAAGTATCTCAAATGACATTTTCACTCGGTTCTGAAAGCTTGACACTGCAAAGCAACTCTGGGATGCCATAAAAAATGTGCATGAAGAATTTGTTACCAGAACAGATTCGCACACTGAAATGCTTTGTGTCATGTTTGCTAGTTTCAGGAGTCTTCGTACGGAAAGTGCCATGGAGCTCACTAATCGGTTGACCAACATTGTTGAAAGACTTCATCAACGAGGCGTAACTGATATCATCGATAGAGATGTGGTCAACAAGCTACTGAGTGCTCTTGATGAAACCTTCGATCCAATAGTAACTGAAATCAAGAAAAGACCAGACTATGAAGAACTTCAGTATGTCAAGGTCATGACACTGCCGTCCATTCACGAAGAAAAGATGGAAGTTGAAAATGGACATCAAGAACCTTCTTTGAAAAGTGAAGGGGAAATTCTTTCACACTATGGAAGCTCACAAGAAGAACAAGATGTCGAGAATAAACACTCTGTCACAAGGGAGCTAGAGATGCTGACTGAAAGGCTAAGTGATTTCAGGAGACAAAATCTATGTCTCACAAATGAAGACGAATTTGACTTGCCTAAATCTTCAAGACAACTACCTCCGAAAGAAATCAAGTGCTTCAAATGCAAACAATTCGGTCATTTCATAGCAGATTGTCCTTGTGGGATGAAAAACCCAGTAACCAATGGAAATATCTTCAGTGCAATGGATTCCATCGAATTGATCATCACACTAAGCTCTCAAAGAAGAATGAAACTTCCTCATCCTCTTCGGTGAGACCAGTCACTAACATGCAAGCCGGAGCAACCATCGAATCCAATATGAGGAGAATATCTCAGCTGAACAGAGCATGTGCTGAAATGGCTATGGATTTGGAAGATCAGACATACGAATCAGAATTAGAAGATGAAGAGCTTTACAGAAAGCTAGGAAGAAGCAATGCATTCATTTGCTTTGAATCATCTGAGTAATCTCTCGAATTAGACACTGATGACAATGCCTCAAATGATGATGAACCAATCACATTCTTTCTCATGGCAAAAACCTCAAAGGATTAGGTATCAGCAAAACATCAATCATCCAAGAATGAATACACCCATGAATACATTGCCTATGCTAAACTTTCCAAGATTGCAAAATCTCAACAAGATGAGCTTGAAAAACTTGAGAAAAATCTTTGGAAAACCGAAGGATTACTGGTCGAAAAGATGGATAAGAATCAAGAGTTGATCAAAAAGCATGAAGCTTTTTCCTCAACTATTGATGATCTTTCCAACTAATATGATTCCCTTATAGACGATTATGAGGGTTTATCAGATGAACTCCTTAACAAGAATCAAGAACTCGAGTCACTGAAAGAGTCTCGTAACGTGCTTGCGATGGAAAAAGCTTCTCTCTTCGGCGAGCAATATTTTCGACCTCCTAATGATTTTGTGTCTCCTTGCTTACAATGCCTAGAACGTAGCAATGCTGATTCGAATGTTGAAACTTCTAATGTTGTCATTGATAATATTGCAACAACTATGAATGATATTTCCAAGCCCTCCTTCAAGGACTTTGTTGCTCTCTCTGATGAAAATTGCAGGTTAAAGAACTTGCTTGAGTCAGGAATGCTGAAGAGTCTCAAAGGACATCAGACTCTTTGTGATGTGCTCAAAAAGTCCATACTGCACAAAAACCCTAGAAAGGAAGGTTTGGGTTTCGAAAGGAAACTCAACATTGATGGAACCTATTGAACTCCCGAGAAGTATCCTCAAACAAGTTGGGTTCTTGTCAAAAGTAAAACTCTCAAACCTCCAACTCTGTCTAGATATGATTCTCCCATATCCATTGTTTTTGATGAGTCAGATGACTCAAGCTACAAATTCTTCAAACAACAGAATGGTAAGGTTTTCGCTCGGTATGTTGGAACTAACTGCAGGTCTGGGTCACCCAAGAAGCAAATCTTTGTGAAGAAGAGTATTATTGAAAATTTATCTGTCACAACTAACTTCGACATGAAGAGTGATTCTATTCGTGGAAATGATTATCCTTCACAGACTAGAACTGAAACTTCCTCGAATAGATATGGGTCAAATCTTCAACAAAAGGAGTACATGAGTACCTCGTATAATCATTATGCTCATGTATCTGGAAACAACATCAATGCATATTGAATATGATTTCACTCGAAATGCATAGGTGAACTATAGATCTCGCCGAAGGAATCTTCCTAGCCAGACTAAGCGAATGAGAGGCTCGCCACCCACGCAAGTGTGGGTTGTGAAAAAAACTAACCCTAATTGCAGGAAACTTCTCAGGGATACCACTCACTCACTCTAAGCCATGAGATCCATTATTACTGGTGCTAGCTCTTTATGAGATTTTCCTTCATTCTTGTACTTTTTTTTTGCTTGCCATGTTTGTGTTTTGTCCAATGAACAACTCACTCATAGCTCCGTGTTGTTTGTTTTCTTTCTTCTGGCTGAGTGTTTTGCTTCGGACCCTTTTATCCCTCTATTCTTGCTCGTCCAATCTATGCTCTCTGTCATAAGCATGGAATTTGATCTGAAGGAAATTTTTGTCCGACGTCCTTGGTCGCGAAAGAAATCAACTTCAATCTTTAATCTATTTTTGAAATTTGCCCTTCATCAAACCTTTTCGTCTCCCGCTTAGTTTTCGAGTTTTTCGCAAGAAAGGGTTGCCACGTTCCCACAATCCCCACGATCATGATCGCGTCAGTTGAATGTGGAACGTCCCGCTTATGAGGGCCGTAGATCTCGGAGAGGTGGTTCTTCTCTTCTGCTATAAATACCCCTCATTGAGCCTCTGTGCCTTCTTCCTCCCTGCGACTCAAACCCTATTTCTCCTTCATCCGAGCCCGTGCTCAAAGCAACTCCGCCGAGGAGCTTCGTCGTGCAACTCCGGTGAACCCTCGTCGTCATTGGTCACGCCAGTGCGGCAATCTTCCTCTCCGCATTGCCGTACTTGATCTATGCTGCCAAGTTAGGGCACCTAGATCCAAAACTGCTACTGCTCCCTCCTCTGTTCGTAGGGCAGTTCATACCGACGCCATTTCTTTTGATATATTCTATGCGGTAGATCTTTAGGTTTCACTAGGTTATGGCTAATGCGGTTTGTAGATTTTTCCCTCGTACTATCTCTCCTGGATCTAAGGTTCATGAGTACTTATCTGAATGATTAGATAGTTTAACTCAGCCTTGGTTATTCTATGGCTTGTTACAAAACTATCGATGATATCTTCTATAAGAGTACCATGTATTCCTCCGTCTCTTCCAAAAATCTTTCATTTTCATTCAAAAAACACTCTGTGCATGTTTATGACTCTACCCTATTATCCCTCGTATCTATTATTTTCACAGTTTGGCAATAGCACCGAGTTCGGATGAATACACAGAGTCTGAGAATTGCATTAGCTTCCACCTAGATCTGACCGAATGAGATTGACTGGTGGAGGTAAATCATCAAAGCCTCCAAAGACACAGAAGAAGAAATCCGAGTTTGAATCTGTAGCAGATGATGATGAAATTCCCTTGGCTAGCAGTCAACCTGAGGATGAATTGGTCACTGACGCCCTGACAATGTTCTCCGATGGAAATCCGAAGAAGGGTGGTCGTGGCAGAGAGAAAAATACCACTGCTAAGATGTCTGAACCATAAGGCTACAAAACCCCACCTAGTGTTGAAACAACTATTGATGGCATAACATGTTGCAAAGGATTTTCTATCACTGTGCGAAGAAATGGTTCAGTTATGAAAATGTTCGGGAAAAGTATCAAATCTTGTTTGCCTTCACACCGCCGTAGAACGACTGCATAGCAGAAAATTGCATTGCGCCAGACTATAAAAAAGTCAGACCACCACAGCCTTCAAATGCTCATCCTGACTCCCTCAAAACAATTGCCGATTTCCCAAAGGAAGTGGAAAAGAGGGCGAAGGCTAAAGCCAAGCATGATGCAAGGCTGGCGAAGAAAAATCAAGTTGAAGCTAAAAACGTCATGCTGACTCAGCAAGACGTGTAGATGAAGAAGGATCGTGCCACTGGCAAATCTAGGAAATCTTTTCCCCTCGAGCTCCACGAAAGAAATCTACTGTCAAGAAACCAAAGAAGGTTGTTTCAAGCTCGTATGATGAGTCTTCTGATGATGATGATGGTGATGAAATTCCTATGTACGACCAACGTGCAATTCACAACATGCCACACCAGAGTCCCTCTCCAGCGAAAGTTTCACCCCACTAAGGAAATCACCAAGACATGCACCCATTCCAGTTACTTACAACCCTTTGGGTTCGGCACGGAAGAGAAAACTTATGACCGAAGGAAAAGCCGAAGCTTCTGCCAAGAAGGCCAGACCAAATGTTCCTGCTTCCATAGAGGAACAAAAGTATGATTTCAGTCTTATGATTGATGTAATTGAGAGTGCTGCTTACGATGCTAAATCTATTGATTTGAGCAGGTTGGGTCTTCCTGATAATGTTAGCAAAATAACAACAAAACATTTCATCGAGCTGAAGAAAATTACCAAGAGGCTAAACCAGTCTGTCAAGGACAAACAAGTTCTCGAGCAAATGAGGAAAGATGCCAATACTGAGTATGAAAGGAAACAACTGAACAAAGAGATTGTTTAAATCACAAAGGCACTCAGTCTGATGTGAAATGAAAAAGGTGAATGGCATTCGTAGCTGAAAGTGGAAGTATCTTAGCTGTGTAACAAGAGAAATGATGGGATTGATCGCAAGGCTGATCTGGCTTAAAGGAGAATTGAAGAATAAAAATGTCAAAAGGCCAGAGCCAGAGCTAGCAAACCGAAACGAATCAAGGATCACCGCCTTCAATCCATTGTTGCTGATGCTCCAATTGATTCATGTACACCTTTACAGCAAGTTCCACCATCTCTTGCACATGATGATGAACCCATGTTGCAGGCTGACCATGTGGATGTTATCATTCCCACTCCAAAATCTCAAGATCAACAAGATGATGTTGAAATCTATCTGAATCACAATGACGAAGAAAATGCTCTATTGCAACAACAAGCCACTGATGATGATGTTGATGAAGAAATTGAGGTTGAGAAGGCAGATCCCTCGCCTCCAAAAAAAGTGCAAGCTGAATCCTCTGAATCAAATAAGGAGGAGATTGAGAAGAATCAGGGGGAGCTAAATGCTTCTCGAGACGAAACCACCCCAGTCACATCATCTGGTGCCCCTACCGAGATCAATGTTGATCCTGCTCCTCTTGTTCAACTGCACCACATGTGGAAGAGGAAGAAAAGAAATCTGAAGAGCCCATGGCTCACGAAAGAAGTGCCCCACAAGTCGTGTCTCAAACTTCTGAGAAAGAGGTTGTTGTGCCTCCCTCCGAAGACAATACTACGAAAGAAAAGGCCCTAGTGCCCGAGAGAAACAAAGCCGCTGAAGGAGTTCCACTAGTGAAATGACAGACCATCAAGTTCGTCGAAGCAATCTAAGCAAAAGAAACCGAGGAAGCTTCATGCTCCTCTCAAGACAATTGATGAAAGTGTGCCAGCCCCTGATGACATTCGGACTAGGGATATGAGCAAAGAAGAACCTCCGAGAAACCCACTGGAAACATTTGCTTTGTTTCCTGTAGAAGATGGCCCGAATTGTCCTACTTTCAACGAACAAGTTCATCATTCAAAACTAGCATTCTTTGGGACCAGCCCCTATGAAGGAGAGAGAACTTATTTGTCTCCAAAATTCTGGACAAGAGAACATGTTGTGTATTATGCTTGCATTCTGTATGAGAAGAATCACATCTTCAAGCATAACATTCTGGATTTTTCTGAGCTCGAAAGCTTACCTTGCTTCCATCACACCATCGAGCAACTTGAGCAGGTCTTGCTGAAGCATTTCCTTCGGTTCAATCATGGCTAGAATCGTAAAGTAATCCTTCAGTTCTATGTCAATCTATATATCTCTGGAGTTCTTGCAAATTGCAGCACTTGGATCCTCGAACGGATGACTGGTGAGGAAAATATCAAATGCTCGGCTGACCAGTTCTTAGCACTGCCGAATATTCCTTGGTGCGAGTTTGATGTTGCACGAGAACATAGACTGAACTATTGGGAAGTAACTGAAGCTCAACTTCATATGCTAATGCGCCCCCAGATTTTTGGTGAAAAATGTATTGAAGCAAATCCAAAGAATCTGGCATATGAAAACAAAGTGTTGTTTTACATTCCCTGCAATTCCTTCAAGCCAACCAACAGACCAGAAAACATTCAAGGCATCGTGGCAAATGCTCTGTTGGTCATCCGCTGAGGGGATTTGCTTTGATGTTGCGGATCTATTCATTCGAAACATGGTGTATGCGGCTGATAACCCTCAAACCTTGAAGCCATATGCACCAAGGATCATGTTTGCCATCATGCAACTTATGTAAGAAAAGTTTTTCTGCCCATATGTCCCAAAAGTTTTCATGCCACTAGTTCGTGACACACTACGAATTGTAAAGGACATTGGCAAAGGAAAAATACCTGTTGATGCTACTGCTCCTGCTTCTGCGTCTGCTCCAGCTACAGCTCCAAAGGTTAACAAAGCTCAGATTGAAATCCCTCACGAAAAAAATCCTTTGTTGTATGAAATTTGTTTCACACCCAGCAAGCACCGGAAAGCCACATCAAGCTCAACCGCAAAGAGAAGATGGAGAGGATGATTGAGCTGAATAAGCTTCACAATTATGCTCGCCAAGCTATTCTTCATGAAAAGGAACAGAAGACGAGCTCTTGGACCCTTTTGGGCAAGCATTACTCTCGGAAGCAACTGTCTGCCAAGGGCATCGAAAAATAATATGATTATCTGGAGTTGTTTGAAGTTCCTTGCCTCCGAAGACAAACTCCAGTGTTGCCTCAGCGCTCTGCCTCAACTAGCCTATTGTTCACTGAACCAGATAACATTCTCGAAGACACAACAGGAACACTCATATTCAAGGCAGATGCACCTCGCGCTGCTACTCCCGATGCCCAAGCTACAACCCAACTCCTGCTTAAGCCATAACCATCACTCATTCTCCTTCGCTGAATAGCTCGAGTTCTGATTCTGAGGGTTCTTCGGATGAGTAGTTCCTCGTGTGCATTTGCTACTTCTTGAGCTTCCGTTGGTTTTTCCCTTGAAGAGGAAAGGGTGATGCAGCAAAGTAGAGAAGTATTTCCCTCAGTTAACAACCAAGGTATCAATCCAGTAGGAGAAGAACATGCAAATCACCAATACCTGCACAAACAATCAAACACTTGCACCCAATCCGATAAAGGGGTTGTCAATCCCTTCATGGTCACTTGCAAAAGTGAGATCTGATAGAGATAGATAAAACTAAACAAAATATAACTAAATATTTTTCGGTTTGTTGGTGTAAAGATCTGAAAATAAAAGATTGCAAAATAGTAGATCCAAAACTAATATGATAGAAAATATACCCGGGGGCCATAGGTTTCACTAGAGGCTTCTCCCTTGAAGGCAAGTAATACGATGGGTGAACAAATTACTGTCGAGCAATTGATAGAAAAGCGCAAAGCTATGACGATATCCATGGTAATGATTATGTAATATAGGCATCACGCCCGTGTCAAGTAGACCGACTCCTGCCTGCATCTATTACTAATACTCCACACATCTACCGACTCTTGCCTGCATCTAGAGTATTAAGTTCATAAAGAACAGAGTAACGCATACATGATGTAGAGGAATTAACTCAGGTAATATGATGAAAACCCCCATCTTTTTATCCTCAATGGCAACAATGCAATACATGTCTACCCCTACTTTGTCACCGGGTGAAATCACGCAAATTTGAACCCAAAGCTAAGCACCTCTCCCATTTCAAGAAATACCAATCTAGTTGGCAAACCAAACCAATAATTTGCAGATACCAAATCATGCATATAAGAATTCAGAGGAGATTCAAATAATATTCACAGATAAGCTGATTATAAATCCACAATTCATCGGATCTCGACAAACACACCGCATAAGAAGATTACATCGGATAGGTCTCCAAGAACATCGAGGAGAAAATGGTATTGAGAATCAAAGAGATAGAAGAAGCCATGTAGCTACTAGCTATGGACCCATAGGTCTGTGGTGGACTACTCACGCTTCATCGGAAGGGCAATAGAGTTGATGTAGACGCCCTCCATGATCGAATCCACCTCCAGGGGGATGCCGGAAAATGCCCCAAGATGGGATCTCATGGGAACAGAAGGTTGCGGCGGTGGAAAAGTGTTTTCATGTATGCTTCTGGAGGTTTGGGAATATTTGCAAATATATAGGAGGAAGATCTAGGTCAAGGGGGTCACGAGGGGCCCACAAGGTAGCTCCCCCCTAGGGCGCACCCTCCATCCTTCTCGCTGCCTCGGGCTCTTCTGACTTGCACTCCAAGTCCCATAGGTGTCTTCTGGTCCAAGAAAAATCATCATGAAGTTTTATTCCGTTTGGACTCCATTTAATATTCCTTTTCTGCGAAGCTCCAAAATAAGGAAAAAACAGAAACTGGCACTGGGCTCTAGGTTAATAGGTTAGTCCTCAATATAATAAAAAATAGCATATTAATGCATATAAAACATCCAAAACGGATAATATAATAGCATGGAACAATCAAAATTATAGATACGTTTGAGACGTATCAATCATCCCCAAGCTTAATTCCTACTCGACCTCGAGTAGGTAAATGATAAAAACAGAATTTTTGATGTGGAATGCTACCTAACATATTTAACCATGTAATTTTATTCATTGTGGCAGGAATGTTCAGATCCATAAGATTCAAAACAAAATTTTAATATTGACACAAAAACGATAATACTTCAAGCATACTAATAAAGCAATCACGTCTTCTCAAAATAACATGGCCAAAGAAAGTTATCCCTACAAAATCATATAGTCTGGCTATGCTCCATCTTCATCACAATTAATATTCAAATCATGCACAACCCTGATGACAAGTCAATCAATTGTTTCATACTTTTGATGTTCTCAAACTTTTTAAACTTTCACACAATACATGAGCATGAGCCATGGACATATCACTATAGGTGGAATAGTATATGGTGGTTGTGGAGAAGAGAAAAATAAGGAGATAGTCTCTGCTACGTCTTGAGCTTGCGTTGGTTTTCCTTGAAGAGGAAAGGGTGATGCAGAAATAGTAGCGTAAGTATTTCCCTCAGTTTTTGAGAACCAAGGTATCAATCCAGTAGGAGGCTCCTCAAAAGTCCCACGCACCTACACAAACAAACAAAGAACTCGCAACCAACGCAATAAAGGGGTTGTCAATCCCTTCACAGCCACTTGCGAAAGTGAGATCTGATAGAAATAGTATGATAAGATAAATATAATTTTGGTATTTTATAATATAGATTGGAAAAGTAAAGATTCAAATAAAAGTAGATTGAAAGCTTATCTACTATATCTAAATAGGAGCACCCCACTACCTGATTTTGCTACCCTGACAGTTAGCCACGTCACCACAAATACTAGCATACATTCGATTAACCACTGATGGCCAGATCTGCAGTTCTTGCATTGAACCTCCCGCAGTCTATCCCCCTTGCGTTGGTTCCACTTCCACGTTGCTCCACCTCCCTTGGCTCTCACCTCCAAGAACGCACGCAGCACCAAATGCAGCTGCCTATTCCCCTTCCACTTTCACTTTAATTCCCAACCAATCTGGCCTGCGCTACTTTATCTTCTTGGTTCGCATCTCCAAATCTGACACCAGTGCGAGACACTGCCTCCCACGCTCACAAGCCACGCCAAATCGATGGCTGCCCATCCATGAGTACTCGCCTCCGCCCGGTGGGAATCAGTGCCCAATTGGCCTGATGTTGTTGCTGATGTGCTCTTCCTGTCGTTCAACACGGCGTGCCTCATCGGCAGGCCGGCAGTGCCGGTTGCCAAACTCTAGCCCTTGGGCAGAGAGGTAGGGGTCTCCGACGTTTGCCTCTTAGGAACGCTGTGGTGGAAGGATGTTGTTCGGCGCCACTGACCATGCCCTCAGAGGCGCAGCGCTGGGGATCAGGAGGTACGCCTTCAATCTAGGTTCTTTCTCCCTCACCTTCTTTATTTGATTCCTACCTCTTTTTTTTCATTGTACGAGTGTGTGTTTGTTTATGTCTAAAGATTCAAGTAGTAGGCTTCTATATATATTTGAGATGAGGCTATGGAGCAGATTGTCAAGTATATCAACCAGAGATTCAAGAATAAATCTGTGTATGTTTCTGACAATGGTGAGAGGCGAGGACATCAATCGATCATAAATTTAGAATGTATGATCCTCTGTGCAGAGTGCAAACCGTGTAACTGTGACCGTGAATCATTATTTTCATCAGTTTACTTGCAAAACGGTGAAGCAGTATGGAGGACTTGATATTTGACATGAGAAGAAAGCAGTACCTATAGGGCAGCAGGGGTATCTCACATCTATCTCTTCAGCAGTCACCAGTCAAGTACGTGGAACTATGTATGTGCAATCTATTAATTTTGCATCTGACTGACAAACACATCGATCATATCCTTAATTCATGCGTGTTATGCCGTTCTGGCATACTTCACCCCTGACACTTTTTTTACACATAAACTAAACCAGAAAAAGATTATGCAAATAGTGTGTTTCTCTCATGCTCATTCTGTTAGCCTACATACCTCTTTAGAGAGCACAAGCTCCCATATCTGAATTTTATTTTCGACATTGAGTTATCATATGCGTATTCTGATAGTCTACTTACTAATTTAGAGAGCATGGGAATATGATCCTGATGCCTTCCATTTGTTACAGTTGAAAATTATGATACGATATTAGAGCACTTACATGTAACCTATTTTGAAGTACCTCTATTCAGGTATAGTTTCTAAAAGAATAGATAAGTCGCATCATGCAAAGGTTTTGCTTTTTTGTCAACAATCGACATGACAAAGTCCATGTGTAATAATGTTACTTTACTGGGTTTCTGTCATACATATATTGAACATTTTGATTGGTGATATATGAGTATCTAATTTGGTTGGTACTGCATATATTTGAACAATGGACACATTATCGCAGTTTCATCTGGTACTATTTTCACATTGCACATAAACCATACACTTGCAATTTGAGTTCACAAGCTTTACTTGATTGCTCATTTTAATCAAAGCACTTTTAATCTCTACTTTGGCAACACCCCACCATTAACTTCCTTTATAGTAGTACAGCAAAGCTCTTTCAAGCTTAGTGATGGTAAGAATTATTTTTGTATTTAGCTGAATACAAGGTGCAGACAACTTTATCAGGAAAAATAGATCGAAAAGGGTGATAACAATAATTATTTTTTCCAACAGAGCCAAACAATCCATTAGTAAGTCCATTGCTTTCTTAACTCTAGCAAGTCAATTTAGCTGTCTTTTGTTTGCGGAAATTCCATTTAAGTGTCAGTATTTATTTTAATATTATTTGAATTTATTTAAATTATATGAAACTATGCATGTGTTATTTTTGTTTGGTTGCACATGTGTACGCATCAATAGGTCCTTATAAAATGTTCCGCAGCAATGCGACACTACTAGGAAAAAGGCTAGCAGCAGCGCGGGTTTTCAGGCTAGCAGCAGCGCGGGTGGCCGCGCTACTAATAAGGCGCTACAGCTAACTCATAGTAGTAGCGTGGCCCCAACCCGTGCTACTACTGTTGACGATATCAGCAATGCTTTTTGTGAATGCGCTACTATTAACTAGCTGTAGCGATTTCGTCATCCCTCGCTACTGCTATATCTTTCATCATTTTCCCACTGCCCCATTCCCTTTCAGTTCTCCTTTCACTTTCAGTTCTCCTTTCAGATACTAGATACTAGGTACTGCTAGTAGATATCAAATTCATAAACCATTACTACGTACGGTAGTACTCCCTTCGTTCCAAATTACTCATCGTGGTTTTAGTTCAAACCACGACGAGTAATTTGGAACGAAGGGAGTACTAGATAACAATTTCATGCGTAGCCAACATGCACCCTCAAGCAGTACAAGGTCATATCAACGGCCATCATCATATGTAGTTCTAGATGATATCGACGACGATCATCATATGTAGTTCTAGATGATATAGCCACACACACATATGTAGTTCTAGATAATATAGCCACACACACATATGTAGTTCTAGATGATATAGCCACACACACACATATGTAGTTCTAGATGATATCGAAGACAATCATCATCCTCAAGCCTGGGCGGTTGGTGTTCCTGATAGTAATTAGGATGGCCTGTCCAACACGAAGATTCTTGCCATCGAGGAATTTCTTCCACCCAACCGAGCTTAAGTGTGTGCGACCATCCGTGTCCACGCGGTAAGTACAGGTTGTGATGGAGCCCCTTGCAGTAAGGCGTAGTCCAACCGAGCCTTCTTCATCGTGCTCGATACCATAACTCACAGATATGCTCTTTGCCAATTTCTGAATAAGAAAAACATATCAATTAATAAGCATGTGATCGAACTCTACACTAAAACATATATATCATCGACTAGATTCCACACAACATACCATATCATTGGACTGTACACTAAGTAATTCACACTATTAATTTGCATTTGTAAGTATAACATACCATATCATGTCGATCAACCATAGTATTTGTCAAGCGGGTCACAAATGGCACCCCGACAAAGTCAGCACGTGGCGGAATTATGTCCCACAGGTTGGACACCTCCTCCTCACTCAGCCTTGTTCTTTGAGCTACGATGGCTTCATGAAGTGGGTCCTCATCATCTTCATCGAGTGGGTCCTCATTATCTTCATCATCTTCATCATCTTCGTCATCTTCATCATCTTCCACCAAAGTTGAGATAAATGACAGCTAGCTTGGGTCTTTCGCTCGAAAGTTGAAGCTGATCAACTCACCACCAAGAAGATGCATGCGAGACGGCAAACGGGCCCATCCATCTCCTCCAATCTCGACATATTGTGTCCTTTCTCGACCTCCATAGTGTACGGCCCCCAGAGCCTCAAATGTCACAAGTGTCTCTGTCGACTTGTTGAATTTCAACCTCACATTGCATGTGACGATCTGTGTAAAATAAGCAAAATGACACAATGCAGTAATGCCAACACTAAAAATAAAATAGTTATTACATTTCATCTAATTTCTTACCGCCGTGATGACTGAAAACTCAATTTGGAAGTAGATGCTTGAACAACTTGCCGGTTGCAAGGCTCTGTGGCGCATCTTGACTTACACGATTGACATAGTGGTGGTGGTGGTGGCGCCATTCTTCCTAAAGCAATATGAGCAAAGGATTACTAAATCAACTAAATCAAAATGTTCCTAAGTCAACTAAATCAACTAGCCTACTAAATCAACTAAATCAAAATGTTCTAAGTCAACTAAATCAACTAGCCTACTAAGTCAACTAAATCAAAATGTTCTAAGTCAACTAAATCAACTAGCCTACTAAATCAACTAAATCAAAATGTTCTAAGTCAACTAAATTAACTAAATGAATTAGCCTACTAAATCAACTAAATCAAAATGTTCTAAGTCAACTAAATCAAGTAGCCTACTAAAACAACTAAATCAAAATGTTCCTAAGTCAACTAAATCAACTAGCCTACTAAATCAACTAAATCAAAATGTTCCTAAGTCAACTAAATCAACTAGCCTACTAAATCAACTAAATCAAAATGTTCTAAGTCAACTAAATCAACTAGCCTACTAAGTCAACTAAATCAAAATGTTCTAAGTCAACTAAATCAACTAGCCTACTAAATCAACTAAATCAAAATGTTCCTAAGTCAACTAAATCAACTAGCCTACTAAATCAACTAAATCAAAATGTTCTAAGTCAACTAAATCAACTAGCCTACTAAGTCAACTAAATTAAAATGTTCTAAGTCAACTAAATCAACTAGCCTACTAAATCAACTAAATCAAAATGTTCTAAGTCAACTAAATTAACTAAATGAATTAGCCTACTAAATCAACTAAATCAAAATGTTCTAAGTCAACTAAATCAACTAGCCTACTAAATCAACTAAATCAAAATGTTCTAAGTCAACTAAATCAACTAGCCTACTAAGTCAACTAAATTATATCAACTAAATCAAAATGTTGCATATGAGCAGGAGGGAGAAGGAGGGCGACTCGAGGAGGGAGAAGAGAGTAGGATGCAGGAGGAAGGCGGAGCGAGGAGGGGCCGGCCGGCGCGGCCAGTTGAGGGAGGACGGAGGAGGAAGGCGGAGCGAGGAGGGGCCGGCCGGCGCGGCAAGTTGAGGGAGGACGGAGGAGGAAGGCGGAGCGAGGAGGGGTCGGCCAGCGGCGAGTGGAGAGGGAGGACGGAGGAGGAGGCCGGTACCGAGTCCAGCAAGGAGGAGGAGGAGGTGGCCTGGCGCAGACGGAGGAGGGCGGACGGGGCGCTTGAGACGGATCGGAGAGGATTTTGAGTGGCTGTGTGTGAGTGGATCCAAGGAGGAGATGAGGAGATGGATGGCTTAGCAAGAGCGCTCTTGAGGCAAACACGCTCATTGCTAAGCTATCTAGCAGCGCTTTTCATAGTAAAGCGCTCGCTATGTGTCAAGATGCAAAATAGACTTTGTTCAATATATCAAAAACACATTGATCATCAACGATCTTTTTGTGTACAATCTGATTTGACAATATGAGTCCTCACCGATTTAGGAACAGGTGAAGACTCATATTGCAGCCACAAATTCTACACATAGAGTTCAATGAAGATCAAGTGCTTGTCAAAGTGTGAGAAGTAAAATATTTAAGGTGGAAGAAACTCTCTTCACGGAGCAAGGTGGGACTAAATATTTTAGGAAACTTAGCAGTAGCGCTTATCCGAGAAATGCGCTGCTACTATGCCACGTAGCAGTAGCGCGCGTCAGGCTAACGCGTTCCAGCTATAACTAGCCTCGCGGCGGCCTGGTAGGAATTATAGCAGCAGCGCATCTTCCGGGTGACGAGCTACTACTATATTTGTCTCAGCAGCGAGTTTCGTCCGCACGCGCTACTGCTAGTTAGCAGCAGCGAGTTATTTTGGAGCGCGCTGCTGATAAGATTCTGTGTATAGGCTTTTCCCTAGTACTGCGAGGGGTATCACCTAGTATGATAAAAGATAGACCCGGGGGCCATAGGTTTCACTAGTGGCTTCTCTCAAGATAGCATAAGTATTACGGTGGGTGCACAAATTACTGTCGAGCAATTGATAGAAAAGCGAATAATTATGAGATTATCTAGGCATGATCATGTATATAGGCATCACGTCTACGACAAGTAGACCGACTCCTGCCTACATCTACTACTATTACTCCACACATCGATCGCTATCCAGCATGCATCTAGAGTATTAAGTTCATTGATACGTCTCCAACGTATCTATAATTTTTGATTGTTCCACGCTATTATATTACCCCTTTTGGATGTTTATGGGCTTTATTTTACACATTTATATCATTTTTGGGACTGACCTACTAACCGGAGGCCCAGCCCGTATTGCTTTTTTTTGCCTATTTCGGTATTTCGAAGAAAAGGAATATCAAATGGAGTCCAAACGGAATGAAACCTTCGGGAGCGTGATTTTTGGAACGAACGTGATCCAGAGGACTTGGAGTGCAAGTCAAGAAGCATCCGAGGCCTCCACGAGATAGGAGGGCGCCCCCCCCTATAGGGCACGCCCCCTGTCTCGTGGGCCCCTCGGGCGGCCACCGACGTACTTCTTCCTCCTATATAAGCCTACGTACCCCGAAAACATCCAGGGATCGAACAAAACACAATTTCCACCGCCGTAACCTTCTATATCCGCGAGATCCCATCTTGGAGCCTTCGCCGGTGCCCCGCCGGAGGGGGAATCGACCATGGAGGGCTTCTACATCAACATCCTTGCCCCTCCCATGAGTTGTGAGTAGTTTACCATAGACCTTCGGGTCCATAGTTATAAGCTATATGGCTTCTTCTCTCTTTTTGGATCTCAATACAATGTTCTCGCCCTCTCTTGTGGAGATCTATTCGATGTAAACTCTTTTTGCGGTGTGTTTATCGAGATCCGATGAATTGTGGGTTTATGATCAAGTTTATCTATGAGAAATATTTGAATCTCCTCTGAATTCTTTTATGTATGATTGAGTTATCTTTGCAAGTCTCTTCGAATTATCAGTTTGGTTTGGCCTACTAGATTGATCTTTCTTGCCATGGGAGAAGTGCTTAGCTTTTGGTTCAATGTTGCGCTGTCTGTTCCCAGTGACAGCAGGGGCAGCAAGGCACATATTGTATTATTGCCATCGAGGATAAAAAATGGGGTTTATATCATATTGCATGAGTTTATCCCTCTACATCATGTCATCTTTCTTAAAGTGTTACTCTGTTCTTTGGGAACTTAATACTCTAGATGCAGGCAGGAGTCGGTCGATGTGTGAGTAACAGTTGTAGATGCAGGCAGGAGTCGGTCTACTTGTTACGGACGTGATGCCTATATACATGATCATGCCTAGATAATCTCATAATTATTCGCTTTTCTATCAATTGCTCAACAGTAATTTGTTCACCCACCGTAATACTTATGCTATCTTGAGAGAAGCCACTAGTGAAACCTATGCCCCCGGGTCTATCTCTTATCATATTTGCTTCCAATCTACTTTTATTTGCATCTTTACTTTTTGCATCTATCTTATAAAATACCAAAAATATATTTATCTTATCATACTATCTCTATTAGATCTCACTTTCGCAAGTGGCCGTGAAGGGATTGACAACCCCTTTATTGCGTTGGTTGCGAGTTCTTTGTTTGTTTGTGTAGGTGAGTGGGACTTTTGAGGAGACTCCTACTGGATTGATATCTTGGTTCTCAAAAATTGAGGGAAATACTTACGCTACTATTTCTGCATCACCCTTTCCTCTGCAAGGAAAACCAACGCAAGCTCAAAACATAGCAAGAAGGATTTCTGGCGCCGTTGCCGGGGAGGTCTTCACTCAAGTCAAGACATACCAAGTACCCATCACAAACTCATCTCCCTCGCATTTACATTATTTGTGATTTGCCTCTCGTTTTCCTCTCCCCCACTTCACCCTTGCCGTTTTATTCGCCCTCTCTTTCCCAATCTCCTCCTCTCTTCCGTTCGCCTTTCCGTTGCTATGGCCGAATCAAAAAGAACTAAGGGCTCTTTCCTAGGTTCTGGTACCTTGGATAACCCCTCTATCCTCTCTAAGATTATAAATAATGATGCTATAGAAAGACCCATCGGGGTCACCAATGAGAGCTTGGATAATTTTCATGAGGATGACTCTAGAATTTTTCTCTATTTACTTGATGAGTCTTTAAAAGATGCTTTGGATAGGTTATTAAGGGTTCGGGCTAGCTATGTGCCACAATATCAAATTGAAGTTTACTTAAAAAGTTTCTATGTTGGCTTGCCCACTTATGTCAAACAAGTTTTAGATTCTATTTTTGAAGAAGGTTTTCTCGAAGGGGATGCTATAGATACCTATGAAAAAATGAAAACCATATTTGGGCATTGAGGGAGTCCTGGACTAGGGGGTGTCCGGACAGCCGGACTATCATCGTCAGCCGGACTCCAAGACTATGAAGATACAAGATTGAAGACTTCGTCCCGTGTCCGGATGGGACTTTCCTTGGCGTGGAAGGCAAGCTTGGCGATACGGATATGTAGATCTCCTACCATTGTAACCGACTCTATGTAACCCTAGCCCTCTCCGGTGTCTATATAAACGGGCACGGTTGGGTTACCCACGTCCGTATTGATGGGAATCCCGGAATAAGGGGAACACGATCTCTTCTTCGACAAGACGTGCCAAGGAAACTGCTTCACTAAACGCGCTGAGGTGGTATAATAAAAAACGATTCAAGTAAAGGCTTGGTAGTGGTATGACGTCATGCCACAAAATACTCAGCAGATTGAACTTGTGTACATATTATTCTGTCTACGGTGGAATGTGGAATTTATTTTGCAGAGCCGGACACTATCCTGGTGTTCACAATCTTCTATGAATTATTCGGAGGAGGAACCCGCCTTGCAATGCCGAACAATATGCGCGCCGGACTCATCGTCATTGAAGCCTGGTTCAGGGCTCTTGAGGAGTTTTGGACTAGGGGTGTCCGGACAGCGGACTATCATCGTCCACCGGACTCCAAGACTATGAAGATACAAGATTGAAGACTTCGTCCGTGTCCGGATGGGACTTTCCTTGGCGGGAAGGCAAGCTTGGCGACACGGATATGTAGATCTCCTACCATTGTAACCGACTCTGTGTAACCCTAGCCCTCTCTCGTGTCTATATAAACCGGAGGGTTTTAGTCCGAGGACACACAATCATTACAACAATCATACCATAGGCTAGCTTCTAGGGTTTAGCCTCCTTGATCTCGTGGTAGATCCACTCTTGTACTACCCATATCATTAATATCAATCAAGCAGAGTAGGGTTTTACCTCCATCGAGAGGGCCCGAACCTGGGTAAAAACATCGTGTCCCTTGTCTCTTGTTACCATCCGCCTAGACGCACATTCGGGACCCCTACCGAGATCCGCGGTTTTGACACCGACATTGGTGCTTTCATTGAGAGTTCCTCTGTGTCGTCACCGATAGGCTTGATGGCTTCTTAAATCAACAACAACACAGTCCGGGGTGAGAACTTTCTCCCCGGCCAGATCTTCGTATTCGGCGGTTTTGCACTGCGGGCCAATTCGCTTGACCATCTGGAGCAGATCGAAAGCTACACCCCTGGCCATCAGGTCAGACTTGGAAGCCTAAACTTCACGGCCGACGCCCGCGGAGATTTGATCTTCGACGGATTCGAGCCACAGCCGAGCATGCCGCACTGTCACGATGGGTATGATCTAGCTCTGCCGCCGGACAGTACCTTGGAGGCCGCACACGAATCCGCTCCGACCCATAGTTCGGAGCTGACCGCACAGATCGAGGACAGGTGGCTGGACACCCCCTCGGGAGCTGCAGCTTCTACGGCGATGGAGCCGAATACTGACCTTGTCCCTTATAAAGCTCGTGACTCCGAGGGGCCGGACTCCTTGCCGGACTCCGAACCTCCTGCGCCCCCACCAATCGAATCCGATTGGGCGCCGGTCATGGAGTTCACCGTTGCGGACATCTTTCAGCACTTGCCCTTTGGCGACATCCTGAACTCACTAAAGCATCTTTCGTTATCAGGAGAACCCTGGCCGGACTACGGTCAGGATGGTTGGGATGCGTACGACGAAGAAATTCAAAGCCCACCCACCACCCACTTTGTAGCCACTGTCGACGATCTAACCGACATGCTAGACTACGACTCCGAAGACATCGACGGTATGGACGACGATGCCGGAGACTACCAAGAACCAGCGCCTACCGAGCACTGGAAGGCCACCCCAACCCATGATGTATATATGGTGGACACCCCAAAAGGAAGCGATAACGAGGAACAACGGGACGCGGCAAAGGATAATTCCGCCGACAAACAACCAAAATGGTGACACAGACGCCGCCCTAAGTCCCGCCTCGACAAAAACAGCACTCCTAATGACCCAGCAATAGAGCAGGGCAAACCAGTGGACGACGAACATGCAACCAAGCAACAGTCCGAACAGGACGAATCGGATAATCAATTCGTGCCCGGCGAAAACAACAGTCTAGACGATCTCACGCCGGACACACCACCGGAGCATAAGTACCTCCACAAAAGACTTGTCGCCACTGCAAGAAGCCTGAAGAAGGAAAAACGGAAGCTCAAAACAGCGGAAGACATACTCAGAATGAGGTGGAGCAAAGTACTCAAGACCGCGGACAAATATGGCAATGGCCACCAAACAAAGAGCTACCCGAAGCGCAAGTTGCTACCAGAATTTGACGAGGAGGCCATAGAGCCCCCATAGTCAAAAAGCAAAGAGGCCGCCTGGCCGGATAGACGACCAGATGACAGGCCAAAAGCGACAAGAGGCGCCGCACACAAGCCGACACATGATCCTCGTAAAACAGATGGCCCGGCCAGGTCCATTTATGGGCCAAAAAAGAGGGCCCCAGGAAGCAACACAACACGCCGCATGTTCGAAGATAACGGCACGCCTAAATACAGGGGCGCCGCACACCCACTATGTTTCACCGATGAGGTGCTGGATCATGAATTCCCAGCGGGATTCAAGCCCGTAAACATAGAGGCATACGATGGAACAACAGACCCCAGAGTCTGGATCAAGGATTACATCCTGCACATACACATGGCTAGAGGAGATGATCTCCATGCCATAAAATATCTGCCCCTCAAGCTCAAAGGGCCAGCTCGGCATTGGCTCAAAAGCCTCCCAGAAAATACTGTTGGAAGTTGGGAAGAGCTCGAAGACGCGTTTAGAGCAAATTTTCAAGGGACTTATGTCCGACCTCCGGATGCAGACGATTTAAGTCACATAACTCAACAGCCCGGAGAGTCAGCACGCAAATTCTGGAACAGGTTTCTTACCAAAAAGAACCAAATAGTCGACTGTCCGGACGCCGAAGCCCTAACAGCTTTTAAAAATAATGTCCGAGACGAATGGCTCGCCAGACACCTCGGCCAAGAGAAGCAGAGAACAATGGCTGCGCTAACAAGCCTCATGACCCGCTTTTGCGCAGGGGAAGATAGCTGGCTAGCAAGATGCAGCACCAGCGACCCGAGTACATCCGAGATCAGAGATTGAAATGGAAAATCACGGCGCAGAAAGGACCAGCGCCGAAATAAAGAAATAAGCCCAAAGAACACGGCAGTCAATGCCGGATTCAAAAGCTCGCGGCCGAACAACAAAACACTGCCAGTTAAGGACAACAGTGAAGAGCTATCCAACTTAAACAAAATTTTGGATCGGACATGTCAAATCCACAGCACCTCCGGAAGGCCTGCAAACCACACCCACCGAAATTGTTGGGTCTTTAAACAGTCCGGCCGACTCAATGTCGAACACAAGGGGCTCGACGCGCCAAGCGAGGATGATGATGAACCCCACCAGCAGAGCGCCGGAAAACAGAAGACTTTCCCGCAAAAAGTCAAAACAGTAAACTCACTTCATGTGATAATACGGAACAACAATGCGACACTCGCCAAAGAAGGTGTCGCACGGTCCACCCCAGCGGAACCTCGAGATTGGATGTCAAAACCAATTACTTTCGACCACCTGGACTATTCTAGAAGTATTCGAAACGCAGGATGGACTGCTCTGATATTGGATCCTATAATCGACGGACTACAATTTACACAAGTCCTGATGGACGGCGGCAGTGATTTAAACCTGCTATATCCGGACACAATCCGCAAGTTGGGGATAGACCTTACTAAAATCCGACATAGCCGCACTTCCTTCAAACGAGTGACGCCAGGCCCTTACGCCAAGTGCACGGGCTCCTTACTACTAGAAGTTGTGTTCGGGTCACCCGACAACTTCCGACGTGAAAAGCTAATCTTTCATGTCGCCCCATTCAAAAGTAGCCATCAAGCACTATTGGGACGTGAAGCTTTTGTCTGCTTTAATGCAATACCACACTACGCGTCTCTTACACTTAAAATGCCCGGTCCACGAGGCATCATCTCATTAAAAGGTTGTTCAAGACCCCGGACAAGGCTAGACGAGTCCGGCATAAATAAGCCAGGGGCTCCCTAGCCACACACCCCTTTACAAGGGGCTGTGCGTATGAGCTAATATAAGCTCAACTTTATTCATTAATTCATATTTCGATTTTTAATTCATATTTTGCATGATTACTTTTCAAACTAAGTTCCTCTCTTTTACAGATGAATAGCATGTTACACCCGTCTAGGATACAGCACAACGGAGACACAGGCGCAGACGTGCAGTAGGGACCCGTTGCAAGGATTCTTTTCAGATTAAGACCCTGCGTAAACCTTTTTTACTGTCTCTTGTTGCTATACATCCCCTGGTTTCTCATCATAACCAGAGAGGAGGCCGACGTTTTGGCATCGGGCGTCGCAGAGGACCTTGCGTGTACTGGACACTAGGGGCTTAGGGCATTGTTCGCCCGCTATCATAAAGACCGAATACCTTAGGGAGTGTTGGCGCCTCGAGTTAGGCCTTATATGCATCATCTCCGAATCATGTCTTTGGTCAAATGTTGGGTTTGCCCGGCTCACGTGTTTTGCTGCCTTACGTTCAGATCATCGGCTAACGCGCACCAGGAGAACCATTGCGATTGTGCCCGGTTCGGCCGGGCGAGCACCTCAGTAGAGAAAGCCGAAAACTGACTGTCATGATACAACGAGAGACTGGTCAACCACTCGATCGACTACCGGAATGTTTAGAATTCCTCCGCTTTCACGAAGGACCGTTTCCCGGTCAGGCACATAGGCGCCCCGAATTCGGAGAGCGCGGTGCCCCTAGGGGCTATATCGTAGCCCCACCCTCGAACTCCTATGGCTAAGTGAAAGTGATAAAGCATTATAGTCCGGTTGCCTCGTTTGCTATGCTACCACCTCCTTCACAGGACCGAGACTTTGGATTAAGTGTGAAAATGCACTATTTTTGCGAACACCCCCGCACCTTGTGCGTGGGGGCTGAAGCCGACAACTGCCATCTTTCAGGTTATACACACGTATACATAAACGGCCGCACAGGAGATATTTCAATACTTGAACGCACAAGTACAAAAAGCGCTTACATCATAAACATCGTTTTACAAAACAAAACGTTCATTTGAACGTGACATTTTTTGAGCACTGCGACTCTATTACACGAGCACCACGCAGAACTTCCCCAAAATAGTGCTCGGCGGGTAACCGGCTTTCGTCCGAACCCTGGGTCGCAACAGCAGTGCCATCCATCTCTGTCCAATGTGTCTTCACACGGGCAAGGGCCATCAGTGCACCCTCTATGCAGACAGACCGCTTCATCGCCTTGATATGCGGCACCGCCCCAAGAAATTGCTGCCATAAGCCAAAATAAATCTTCGGCTTGGGCCTATCCGGCCAGACATGAGTCACGATATCCGTCATGGCGAGTCCGGACAACCTATTCAGCTCAGCCCACTCGGCCAACCAATCGGTCAGCGGAAGTGAACGCTCCGGACTATGGAATTGAGACCAAAACAGCTCTTCCGTCTTGTGATCCTTCCGACTTGAAGTGCACAACGGCGGCATCTGCCGACTCGCCGCTAAGTCCATATAAGGATCCTCCGGACCCCACAACTGGCCAAGCTGAGCATACTTTGATCAGAACCTTGGCGCAGCGAAAGGGCTTGCCACCACAATGTCTCCGACTGGCGCAGCTCCTCCTTTATAGCCCGCATTGCGAGCGGGCATCCTTGGCTTCAGCGGTGGCCTTCCCAGGTCTTCTCGCGCTTAGGCGCTCCTTTTCAAGAACCTCATTGCGGTCGGTAGCATCTTTTAACTTCACGGCCATTTCGCCATCTCCTCCTCGCTTCGGCAAGCGGTGTCAGCCCTTTCACTTCTAGCTCTTGGCCGCCCTCGAGGCAGCCGCATCACTCCTTCTGGCTTGCTCCTTGGCTTGATCAAGTTCTGCCCGAAGGCTCTCCACAGCAGCGGCACCATCTGCATTTAGCACACATGTTGTAAAGAGTGGGCTTCGGCTCCCTTACTAGGTGACCACGGAGAAAAAACCTACCTTGTGACTCGTCAAGTCGTTTATTAACCAGCGCGATGTCTGCATCCGCAGCGTCGAGCTGCCGCTTTAGTTCGGCAACTCCATCAGTCTGGCTAGCCACCGAACTATCCGCCACTTGCATTGGAAAGGCGAAAATAAATACCTGAGATTTTGACCCTCGGCACGCTATCGTTCTCGACACCCTACCGAGTCTCAGGGGCTACTATCTATACAGGGCGCACTTTATGTGCAAAACTGTCAAAGGGTATGTCATTTTTACATAACTCAAACCCCGCCAGCAAACTCCTGACGGCATCACGCAATCCGCCTTCAGCGGATGAAATTCTTTCAATCACCATACTCATCAGTGTACGGTGACCTTCTAAGATGGGCGCCCTCTCAAGCAGATCCTTCAGCTCCCCCGGCCGCACACCAGTTGGTGCCGAACTATTCGGCCCTGCCGGACTCGGGGATACCCTCTGTGATGACACTTCAGGCTCGTCCGCCCTATCTGATGGTGCGGCAGATGGAGGTGTCTCGCTCTCCATCATCTCCGGACGGAGTTCCCCCGAAGATGAGCTCATCTGAGAAGGACAGAGATCCGAACTACAAGGTAAAAACTTAAGTTATCCTCAGAAGCACAAATAGGGATGTCCCTTATTACAAAACTCCCTTTTTTCTACTTACGGCTCGCTGGAGGGCTGATTCTTTAGGGGAGACTATGCGGCCGGAGCCTCTCCGGACGCAGGACCCTCTGGCGAAGATCTCTTCCCCCACTTCGGGGCTTTGGCCTCCGGGTTTTCGGAGGCGGTCCTCTTCTCCCCTTGGAAGGAGGGATTCTCGATCCCCCCTTCGTCAAAAGCCTCCTTGGTTGAGGCGGTAGTTCCTCTGTTCTCCCCTGGGAGCGGTTATGTAGAACCACTCCTGCTGCCACAAGCCGAGCTCCTCCTGGAAAGAGCCCTCGGGCCATGGAGCGTCGACCCTTCTGCTTACAACCGCCCCGCCGCACTCTGCTTGACGCCCCTCGATCATCTTCGGCTCCACGTGAAGGTCTTAAGCCACAAGCCGAAGTGAGGGGTAACGCGGAGGAAGGCTTCACAGACGACAATGAATGAAGAGATATGGAGGATGGACTCCGGAGCCAAGTCGTGGAATTCCAACCCATAGTAAAACATGAGCCCTCTCACAAAAGGATCCATTGGGAAGCCTAAACCCCGACGGAGGTGGGATACAAACACGACATACTCGCCGGGCTTAGGGGTGGGAATGACTTGCCCTTTGGCGGGCAACCTATGCGAAATCTCGTAAGTCAGGTACTTGGTCTCTCGCAGCTTTAGCACGTCTTCTTCCGTGACGGAGGAGGGCATCCACCGGCTCTGTAGGTCGGAGCCGGACATTGTTGAAGGTCCGAAGCGCTCGAATCTGGGGCTCTGGGTGTTGGAACTCGGGGCGAGGAGAAGATTCGATTGAGGATTGAAGAAAAGAACCAAGCCTTGGTCCCATTATAAAGAAGGAGAATACCAAGAGCCGTCCCCGTAACCGTTCGGGACTCACCTCTAATAGAGGGAGCGTCGCGACGGGCACGGTTGGGTTACCCACGTCCGTATTGATGGGAATCCCGGAATAAGGGGAACACGATCTCTTCTTCGACAAGACGTGCCAAGGAAACCGCTTCGCTAAACGCGCTGAGGTGGTATAATAAAAAACGATTCAAGTAAAGGCTTGGTAGTGGTATGACGTCATGCCACAAAATACGTCAGGAGATTGAACTTGTGTACATATTATTCTGTCTACGGTGGAATGTGGAATTTATTTTGCAGAGCCGGACACTATCCTGGTGTTCACAATCTTCTATGAATTATTCGGAGGAGCAACCCGCCTTGCAATGCCGAACAATATGCGCGCCGAACTCATCGTCATTGAACCCTGGTTCAGGGGCTACTGAGGGAGTCTTGGACTAGGGGGTTTCCGGACAGCCGGACTATCATCGTCAGCCGGACTCCAAGACTATGAAGATACAAGATTGAAGACTTCGTCCCGTGTTCGGATGGGACTTTCCTTGGCAGGGAAGGCAAGCTTGGCGATACGGATATGTAGATCTCCTACCATTGTAACCGACTCTGTGTAACCCTAGCCCTCTCTGGTGTCTATATAAACCGGAGGGTTTTAGTCCGTAGGACACACAACCATTACAACAATCATACCATAGGCTAGCTTCTAGAGTTTAGCCTCCTTGATATCATGGTAGATCCCCTCTTGTACTACCCATATCATCAATATCAATCAAGCAGGAGTAGGGTTTTACCTCCATCGAGAGGGCCCGAACCTGGGTAAAAACATCGTGTCCCTTGTCTCCTGTTACCATCCACCTAGACGCACAGTTCCGGACCCCCTACCCGAGATCCGCCAGTTTTGACACCGACAGGCATCCTATGAATGATAAGGTTGAATCAACTACTCTCTTGTGCTTTTATCAAAATGAAATTATTAAAGAGATGAAGTCTAGTTTAGAGGCAAACTTCCGTAACGTGCTTAATCTTACTTCTTCCACTAATGGCCATGTGCTTACCTTAAATAGAAGAATGAATGCCATAGAAAGGAGATCCTCCTCTCCGAGTGCCAAAGATGGCACTACTTAGATCTATCTTCGCTTTTTATGCCTAGCTAGGGGCGTTAAACGATAGCGCTAGTTGGGAGGCAACCCAATTTTATTTGTGTTTTTTGTTTTTGTTCCTGTTTAGTAATAAATCTTGCATATACCTCCTGTTTAGATGTGTTTTTATCTTTTAATTAGTGTTTGTGCCAAGTAGAACCTATAGGATAACCTATGATGATAGTTGATTTGATTCTGCTGAAAAACAGAAACTTTGCGCGCACTAATTTAGTTATATGTTAAATCACATAAACGTGATTTTGCGTTGATTCTTTTTGATGATGATCAATCAACAAATTTTCCAGGACTTACTATTTTGGTAGGATTTTTAGAGTTCCAGAAGTTTGCGTTAGTTACAGATTGCTACAGACTGTTCTGATTTTGACAGATTCTGTTTTTTGTGTGTTGTTTGCTTATTTTGATGCATCTATGGCTAGTAAAATAGTTTATAAACCATAGAGAAGTTGGAATACAGTAGGTTTAACACTGAAATAAATAAATAATGAGTTCATTACTGTACCTTATGTGGTGGTTTTGTTTTCTTTCACTAACGGAGCTTATAAGATTTCCTGTTGAGTTTTGTGTTGTGAAGTTTTCAAGTTTTGGGTAAAGCTTTTATGGACTATGGAATAAGGAGTGGCAAGAGACTAAGCTTGGGGATGCCCATGGCACCCCCAAGAAATTCAAGGATAGCCAAAAGCCTAAGCTTCGGGATGCCCCGGGAAGGCATCCCCTCTTTCGTCTTCGTTCATTGGTAACTTTACTTGGAGCTATATTTTTATTCGCCACATGATATGTGTTTTGCCTTGAGCGTCATGTATTATATTAGTTTTTGCTTTCTAGTTTACCACAATCATCCTTGCTGTACACACCTTTTGGGAGAAGCCTACTTGATTAGAATTTGCTAGAATACTCTATGTGCTTCACTTACATCTTTTGAGCTTGATAATTTTCGCTCTAGTGCTTCACTTATATTTTTTAGAGCATAGTGGTGACTTAATTTTAAAGAAACTACTAGTCTCTCATGCTTCACTTATATATTTTTGAGAGTCTTTTAGAACAGCATGGTATTTGCTATGGTTACAAAGTTGATCCTAGAATGATGAGCATCCAAGTTGGGTATAATAAAAACTATCATAGAAAAGAATTGGATGCTATGATCAATATGATGCTTGATAATTGTTTTGAGATATGGAGGTAGTGATATTAGAGTCATGCTAGTTGAGGTGATTATGAAAAGTACTTGTGTTGAGGGTTGTGATTCCCGTAGCATGCACGTATGGTGAACCGCTTTGTGATGAAGTTGGAGCACAATTTTATTTATTGAGTGTCTTCCTTATGAGTGGCCGTCGGGGACGAGCGATGGTCTTTTCCTACCAATCTATCCCCCTAGGAGCATGCGCGTAGTGCTTTGGTTTTTGATGACTTCTAGATTTTTGCAACAAGTACATGAGTTCTTTTTACTACTGTTGAGTCCATGGATTATACGCACCTCACCTTTCCACCATTGCTAGCCTCTCTTGTGCCGCGCAACTTTCGCCGGTACCATACACCTACCATTACCTTCCTCAAAACAGCCACCATACCTACCTATTATGGCATTTCCATAGCCATTCCGAGATATATTGCCATGCAACTTTCCACCGTTCCGTTCATATGGCACGCATTACTTTTGTCATATTGCTTTTTTGCATGATCATGTAGTTGACATAGTATTTGTGGCAAGGCCACCTTCATGATTTTCATACATGCCGCTCTTGATTCATTGCATATCCCGGCACACCGCCGGAGGCATTCATATAGAGTCATATCTTGTTCTAGCCTTGAGTTGTAATTCTTGAGTTGTAAATCCATAAAAGTGTGATGATCTTCATTATTAGAGCATTGTCCTAGTGAGGAAAGGATGATGAAGACTATGATTCCCCCACAAGTCGGGATGAGACTTCGGACTTTACAAAAAGAAAAAAAGAAAAAAAAATGAGAAGGCCAAAAAAAGGCCAAAGAAAAAAAGAAAAAAAGAAGAAAAAAAAAGGGAAAAATGAGAAAAGGGACAATGCTACTATCTCTTTTTCCACACTTGTGCTTTAAAATAGCACCATGATCTTCGTAATAGAGAGTCTCATATGTTGCCACTTTCATATACTAGTGGGAATTTCTCATTATAGAACTTGGCTTGTATATTCCAGTGATGGGCTTCCTCAAAACGCCCTAGGTCTTCGTGAGCAAGCGAGTTGGATGCACACCCACTTAGTTTTCTTTTGTTGAGCTTTCATATATTTATAGCTCTAGTGCAGTCGTTGCATGGCAATCCCTACTCACTCACATTGATTTCTATTAATGGGCATCTCCATAGCCCGTTGATACGCCTAGTTGATGTGAGACTATCTTCTTCTTTTTGTCTTCTCAACAACCACCATCCTACTCCATATATAGTGCTATGTCCATGGATCACGCCCAGGTATTGCGTGAAAGTTGAAAGAGTTTGAGATTATTAAACTGTGAAACAATTGCTTGGCTTGTCATCGGGGTTGTGCATGATTAAATACTTTGTGTGATGAAAATAGAGCAATAGTCAGACTATATGATTTTGTAGGGATAACTTTCTTTGGCCATGTTACTTTGAGAAGACATGATTCCTTTGATTAGTATGCTTGAAATATCACCATTTTCATGTTAGTATGAACTTTTATTTTGTATCATTTGGATCTGAACATTCATGCCACATTAAAGAAAATTACATTGAGAATTATGCTAGGTAGCATTCAACATCAAAAATTTCTTTTTTATCATTTACCTACTTGAGGACGAGCAGGAATTAAGCTTGGAGATGCTTGATACGTCTCCAATGTATCTATAATTTTTGATTGTTCCATGCTATTATATTACCCCTTTTAGATGTCTATGTGCTTTATTTTACACATTTATATCATTTTTGGGACTAACCTACTAACCGGAGGCCCAGCCCATATTGCTGTTTTTTTTGCCTGTTTCAGTATTTCGAAGAAAAGGAATATCAAACGGAGTCCAAATGGAATGAAACCTTCGGGAGCGTGATTTTTGGAACAAACGTGATCCAGAGGATTTAGAGTGCAAGTCAAGAAGCAGCCGAGGCCTCCACGAGATAGGACGCGCGCCCCCCTATAGGGCGCGCCCCCTGTCTCGTGGGCCCCTCGGGCGGCCACCGACGTACTTCTTCCTCCTATATAAGCCTACGTACCCCGAAAACATCCAGGGAGCGAATAAAACACAATTTCCACCGCCGTAACCTTCTGTATCCGCGAGATCCCATCTTGGAGCCTTTGCCGGTGCTCCGCCGAAGGGGGAATCAACCATGGAGGGCTTCTACATCAACATCCTTGCCCCTTCGATGAGTTGTGAGTAGTTTACCACAGACCTTCGGGTCCATAGTTATTAGCTATATGGCTTCTTCTCTCCTTTTGGATCTCAATACAATGTTCTCCCCCTCTCTTGCGGAGATCTATTCGATGTAAACTCTTTTTGCGGTGTGTTTGTCGAGATCCGATGAATTGTGGGTTTATGATCAAGTTTATCTATGAGAAATATTTGAATCTCCTCTGAATTCTTTTATGTATGATTGAGTTATCTTTGCAAGTCTCTTCGAATTATCAGTTTGGTTTGGCCTACTACATTGATCTTTCTTGCCATGGGAGAAGTGCTTAGCTTTGGGTTCAATCTTGCGGTGTCCTTTCCCAGTGATAATAGGGGTAGCAAGGCACATATTGTATTGTTGCCATCGAGGATAAAAAGATGGGGTTTATATCATATTGCATGAGTTGATCCCTCTACATCATGTCATCTTGCTTAAAGCGTTACTCTGTTCTTTGTGAACTTAATACTCTAGATGCAGGCAGGAGTCGGTCGATGTGTGGAGTAATAGTAGTAGATGCAGGGAGGCGTCCGTCTACTTGTCACGGACGTGATGCCTATATACATGATCATGCTTAGATAATCTCATAATTATTCTCTTTTCTATCAATTGCTCAACAATAATTTGCTCACCCACCTTAATACTTATGCTATCTTGAGAGAAGCCACTAGTGAAACCTATGGCCCCTGGGTTTATCTCTTATCATATTTGCTTCCAATCTACTTTTATTTGCATCTTTACTTTTTGCATCTATCTTATAAAATACCAACAATATATTTATCTTATCATACTATCTCTATTAGATCTCACTTTCGCAAGTGGCCGTGAAGGGATTGACAACCCCTTTATTGCGTTGGTTGCGAGTTCTTTGTTTGTTTGTGTAGGTGCGTGGGACTTTTGAGGAGCCTCCTACTGGATTGATACCTTGGTTCTCAAAAACTGAGGGAAATACTTACGCTACTATTGCTGCATCACCCTTTCCTCTTCAAGGAAAACCAACGCAAGCTCAAAATGTAGCATTCATAAGAACAGAGTAACGCATTAAGAAAGATGACATGATGTAGAGGGATAAACTCATGCAATATGATATAAACCCCATCTTCTTATCCACGATGGCAACAATACAATACGTGCCTTGCAACCCCTATTATCATTGGGTAAGGACACCGGAAGATTGAACCCAAAGCTAAGCACTTCTCCCATGGCAAGAAAGATCAATCTAGTAGGCCAAACCAAACTGATAATTCGAAGAGACTTGCAAAGATAACTCAATCATACATAAAAGAATTTAGAGGAGATTCAAATATTTCTCATAGATAAACTTGATCATAAACCCACAATTCATCGGATCTCGACAAACACACCGCAAAAAGAGTTACATTGAATAGATATCCACAAGAGAGGGGGAGAACATGGTATTGAGATCCAAAAAGAGAGAAGAAGCCATCTAGCTAATAACTATGGACCCGAAGGTCTATGGTAAACTACTCACAACTCATCAGAGGGGCTATGGTGTTGATGTAGAAGCCCTCCGTGGTCGATTCCCCCTCCGGCGGAGCGCCGGTGAAGGCTCCACGATGGGATCTCGCGGATACAGAAGGTTACGGCAGTGGAAATTGTTTTTCGTTGGCTCCCTGGATGTTTTCAGGGTACGTGGGTTTATAGGAGGAAGAAGTAGGTCGGTGGCCACCCGAGGGGCCCACGAGACATGGGGGCACGCCCTGTAGGGGTGGGCGCGCCCTCCACCCTCGTGGCCGCCTCGGCTGCTTCTTGGCTTGCACTCCAAGTCCTCTGGATCACGTTCATTCCAAAAATCACGCTCCCGAAGGTTTCATTCCGTTTGGACTCTGTTTGATATTCCTTTTCTACGAAATACTGAAATAGGCAAAAAAAACAGCAATACGGGCTGTGCCTGCGGTTAGTAGGTTAGTCCCAAAAATGATATAATTGTGTAAAATAAAGCCCATAAACATCCAAAAGGGGTAATATAATAGCATGGAACAATCAAAAATTATAGATACGTTGGAGACGTATCAAGCATCCCCAAGCTTAATTCCTGCTCGTCCTCGAGTAGGTAAATGATAAAAACAGAATTTTTGATGTGGAATGCTACCTAGCATAATTCTCAATGTAATTTTCTTTATTGTGGCATGAATGTTCAGATCCAAATGATTCAAAATAAAAGTTCATATTGACATAAGAAATAGTAATACTTCAAGCATACTAATAAAAGCAATCATGTCTTCTCAAAATAACATGGCTAAAGAAAGTTCATCCCTACAAAATCATATAGTTAGGCTATGCTTCATTTTCGTCACACAAAAATGTTCCCAAATTCTACACCCCTGATGACAAGCCTAGCAATTGTTTCGTACTTAAATAATCTCAAACTTTTTCAACCTTCATGCAATACATGAGCGTGAGCCATGGATATAGCACCATGGGTGGAATAGAATATGATTATGGGGATTGTGTGGAGAAGACAAAAAAGGAGAAAGTCTCACATTGATGAGGATAATCAACGTGCTATGGAGATGCCCATCAATTGATGTCAACATGAGGAGTAGGGATTGCCATGCAATGGATGCACTAGAGCTATAAATGAATGAAAGGTCAACAAAAGAAAACTAGTGGGTGTGCATCCAACTTGCTTGCTCACAAATACCTAGGGCGTTTTGAGGAAACCCATCGTTGGAATATACAAGCCAAGTTGTATAATGAAAAATTCCCACTAGTATATGAAAGTGACAACATATGAGACTCACTATATGAAGAACATGGTGCTACTTTGAAGCACAATATATGAGACTCGCTATATAAAGAACATGGTGCTACTTTGAAGCACAAGTGTGGAAAAAGAGATAGTAACATTGCCCCTTTTTTATTTGTTTTCTTCTCTCTCTTTTTTCCTTTTTTTTCTTTTTTTCTTCTTCTTTTTTTGGCCTTTTTTGGCCTTTCTTTTTTTCTTTTTTTTCTTTTGGGGGACAATGCTCTAATAATGATGATCATCACACTTTTATTGATTACAACACATGAATTACAACTCGAAACTAGAACAAGATATGACTCTATATGAATGCCTCCGGCGCTGTACCGGGATGGTGCAATGAATCAAGAGTGACATGTATGAAAAATTATGCATGGTGGCTTTGTCACAGATACGATGTCAACTACATGATCATGCAATGGCAATATGACAATAGTAATGTGTGTCATGATGATAAACGGAACAGTGGAAAGTTGCATGGCAATATATCTCGGAATGGCTATGGAAATGCCATAATAGGTAGGTATGGTGGCTGTTTTGAGGAAGATATAAGGAGGTTTAGGTGTGATAGAGCGTATCATATCACGGGGTTTGGATGCACCGGCGAAGTTTGCACCAACTCTCAAGGTGAGAAAGGGCAATGCACTGTACAGAAGAGGCTAGCGATGATGGAAAGGTAAAAGTGTGTATAATCCATGGACTCAACATTAGTCAAAAGAACTCATATACTTATTGCAAAAATTTAGAAGTCATCAAAAACCAAGCACTACGCGCATGCTCCTAGAGGGATAGATTGGTAGGAAAAGACCATCGCTCGTCCCCGACCGCCACTCATAAGGATGCACAATCCAAGGACACTTCGTGTTTCAAATTTGTTACACAACTTTAACCATACGTGCATGCTACGGGACTTGCTAACTTCAATACAAGCATTCTTTAAATTCATAATCTCCCAACTAGCATGACTTTAATATCACTACCTCCATATCTCAAAACAATTATCAAGTATCAAGTTGATCATAGCATCCAATTCACTTCCTATCATAGTTTTTATTATACCCAACTTGGATGCCTACCATTCTAGGACCAATTTTATAACCATAGAAAATACCATGCTGTTCTAAGAGAATCTCAAAATAATATAAGTGAAGCATGAGAGACTAGCAATTTCTACAAAATTAAGCCACCGCCGTGCTCTAAAAGATATAAGTGAAGCACTAGAGCAAAAACTATCTAGTTCAAAAGATATAAGTGAAGCACATAGAGTATTCTAATAAAAGTGGCATTCTCCCAAAAGGTGTGTACAGCAAGGATGATTATGGAAAACTAAAAATAAAATACTAATATAATACACGACGCTCCAAGCAAAACACGTATCATGTGGCGAATAAAAATATAGCTCCAAGTAAAGTTACCGATGAACAAAGACGAAAGAGGGGATGCCTTCTGGGGGCATCCCCAAGCTTAGGCTTTTGGCTACTCTTGAATATCTTGGGGTGCCATGGGCATCCCCAAGCTTAGGCTTTTGCCACTCCTTATTCCATAGTCCATCAAATCTTTACCCAAAACTTGAAAACTTCACAACACAAAACTTAACAGGAAATCTCATAAGCTCCATTAGTGAAAGAAAACAAAACCACCACATAAGGTACTGTAATGAACTCATTCTTTATTTATATTGGTGTTAAACCTAATGTATTTCAAGTTCTCTATGGTTCATACCACTTAATACTAGCCATAGATGCATCAAAATAAGCAAACAACACATGAAAAACAGAATCTGTCAAAAACAGAACAGTCTGTAACTAACGCGAACTTCTAGAACTTTAAAAATCTTACCAAAATAGGAAGTCCTGGGAAATTTGTCTATTGATCATAATAAAAAAGAGTCAACGCAAAATCACGTTTCTGTGATTTAACATAACTAATTTTGTGCGTGCAAAGTTTCTGTTTTTCAGCAGAATCAAATTAACTATCACCATAGGTTATCCTATAGGTTCTACTAGCAAAAGGCCCGTGCGTTGCAACGGGGGAGAAATTGGTGGGTCATCAAAACAGTCACCAGCGTGGTATGATTGCATCAGATTGTGCCATGGCAAGGAGGCTAACGTGTAGAAGAAATGGATATCAACTTCTTATTAATCACAAAATGATCCTTACTAACTCCGATGGTAAGGAAACTTCTCCAAAATATTGAAATCTGCACTTAATTAGCTTTATAGACACATACCATTTGCAGCAACACTAATTGACCTCGCAACAATATGCGTTCGACTTTGTGTCAATGTAGGTCATCCTTGCAGCGTTCATGTGGTCGGCTTCGCAACATCATCCTTCTGACTTGAAATACTACGGACCGTCCTTGTAGCGAATGCATAGTCGGCTTTGCAACACAGCAGTCCGACTTTTCCTGTAATAAAACATAGTGGCAACTGGCATTGGATTGCCATGCTTCCGCTAGATGACATTCGGTCTTGGAGTGTCGCACCCCGCTTGTAGCATCTTTTGCAGGGTCCTGAATTCGAGTTGCAACAACGGCGCTTAGTCAATCAGGTTATTTTTTGAAAAAAAGATGTAATTTGGTCGCACAAAAAACATTCATGTATTTTCGTTCTTGGAGTGTCGTGTATTCCGTTTGCACCATCCAACGTTTGATCAATCAGGTTATTTTTAAAAAAATGAAATTTGTTTTAACATAAACATTTATGTATTTTGAACTTTTTATAATGTGCCAAATGCTATTTTCGTTTTTCTAACAATGCTATATGATTTTCTGCTTATTACTGTCGTCCCAAGCCGAGCCTTCTCTTTGATGCATCAATGCGTGCCTCATCAAATCCTTGTCTTTAGTTTCCACTTAATTACACGAAAAAAAGTTTCCACTTAATCACCTAAGGACATGGACCAGGCTTGCCTTCACCAATCTTTCGATCCCATCCATGCTCCTCACTGCACGTTAAACATCCAACGGTTTCAATTCGTTGCACAATTTTGCAAACAAAAAGAAACTAAAAATCATCATATTTTCATCAATCTTCCCTCGGCTGTAGGCTGTCGAGCTGTGGTGCTGTGCGGAACGCGTGCTTGTGTGCCGCCATCCATGCCGAGTCCGGTGCATGGACTGAACCGCAGCTACGCGAACGTCATCAAGCTCCGGCCACGTCGTGCGTGCCCCACAAGATTTTTCCTTCTGTCCGTCCCAAGGACAAGAATGCAAGGATCTCCGCTTACTTCTCTCATATCTCACTAAACCAAATCCCGCTTTAATTATGCCAAGCGTGCCAGCACAAGCCTCCCCACTTTTTCTCATTCTACCGAGTCTTCATCTTCTTTTCGTCTATTTATTGATTCTCAACATGGTTTGCTGATATTTTAGACAACTTACAAGCGTATTAAACTGGTGAAATTTGATATAAAGAACCGATGTGGGACTATTTATAACAAAAAGGCAAGCTAGCTCGTTTGGTTGGGAAGACCTCTGTGTTACAAAAGGTTGTGAGGTCGAACCTCACCCAATCGCTTGTTTTCCTATTTGGCTACTTTTTTTGCTGCTCCCGAAACGGCCTAGTTTGGCCCATGTAGAGGATGCACGGAAAAAGAAGAGCTACAAGGACACCCACGAGCAGAATTCAGCACATACAATTTTTTAGTACCACCTCGGATATAAAAAGAAACCTCAAAAAATAAAAAATAATAATATGGGTGAATGGATGAAAAATTTGGAGAACGCACCTTGCTTTATTAGTAGGTACAGACTTGGCACAAACACTAATTAAAACATAAAAACACATCTAAACAGAAGGTAGATGCTAAATTTATTACTAAACAGAAACAAAAACAAAAAGCACACATAAAATTGGGTTGCCTCCCAACTAGCGCCATCGTTTAACGCCCCTAGCTAGGCATAAAAGCGAAGATAGATCTAAGTAGTGCCATCTTTGGCACTCAATTCATAAGTAGCTCGCATGATATATTCATAAGGTAATTTGATTTTCTTTCTTGGAAAGTGCTCCATGCCTTTCCTTAATGGAAATTGGAATCTAATATTCCCTTCCTTCATATCAATAATCGCGCCAATCATTCTAAGGAAAGGTCTACCAAGAATAATAGGGCAAGAAAGATTGCAATCTATATCAAGAACGATAAAATCTACGGGCACCAAATTTCTATTTGCAACAATGAGAACATCATTGATCCTTCCCATTGGCTTTTTAATGGTGGAATCTGCAAGGTGCAAATTTAAAGAGCAATCATCAAGATCATGGAAACCTAGAATATCACATAAAGTTTTTGGAATCGTGGAAACACTAGCACCCAAATCACACAAAGCAAAACACTCATGATCTTTAATTTTAATCTTTATAGTAGGTTCCCACTCATCATTAAGTTTTGTAGGTATAGACACTTCCAAATTAAGTTTTTTATCATAAGATTGCATCAAGGCATCAACAATATGTTTGGTAAAAGCTTTATTTTGACTATAAGCGTGAGGAGAATTAACAACGGATTGCAACAAGGAAATACAACCTTCTAAAGAACAATTATCATAATCAAATTCGTTGAAATCCGAGATAGTGGGTTCAATACTATTTAAAGTCATGACCTCTCCAATCCCACTTTTACCAAATTTAGCATCAAGATCTAAAAACTCTGAATTATTGGGACGCCTTCTAACTAAAGTTGACTCATCTCCAGTCCCATTATTATTAAGATTCGTATTGCAAAACAAAGATATAATAGGACATCAATAACTTTAAGATCTTCATCATTATTTTCACGGAAACTAGAAGAACACGCCTTTACAAAGCAATCTTTCTTAGCACGCAATCTAGCGGTTCTTTCCTAGCACTCATTAATGGAAATTCTCATGGCTTTGAGAGACTCATTGATATCATGCTTAGAAGGAGTAGATCTAAGTTTAAGAGAATCAACATCAAGCGAAAGTCTATCAACATTCCGAGCCAAATCATCAACTTTGAGCAATTTTTCTTCAAGCAAAGCATTAAAATTCTTTTGAGAAATCATAAATTCTTTCACACTATTCTCAAAATCAGAGGGCGTCTTATTAAAATTGCCATAAGAATTATTGTAGGAATTTCCGTAATTATTAGAGGAATTACTAGGGAACGGTCTAGGATTAAAGTTTCCTCTATAAGCATTGTTTCTAAAACTATTCCTACCAACAAAATTCACATCCATAGATTCATTATTATTCTCAATCAAAGTAGACAAAGGCATATCATTGGATCAAGAGGAGTATTTTTAGTAGCAAACAACTTCATAAGTTCATCCATCTTTCCACTCAAAACATTAATTTCTTCTATAGCATGCACTTTTTTACTAGTAGATCTTTCGGTGTGCCATTTAGAATAATTAGTCATAATATGATCAAGGAGTTTTGTAGCATCTCCTCAAGTGATTTCCATAAATGTGCCTCCCGCGGCCGAATCTAAAAGATTTCTAGAAGCAAAGTTCAATCCGGCATAAAAATTTTGTATGATCATCCATAAATTCAAACCATGAGTAAGGCAATTGCGAATCATCAATTTCATTCTTTCCCAAGATTGGGCAACATGCTCATCATCAAGTTGTTTAAAATTCATAATATCGTTCCTAAGAGTGATAATCTTATCGGGAGGAAAATACTTAGAGATAAAAGCATCTTTGCACTTGTTCCAAGAATCAATACTATTTTTAGGCAAAGACGAAAACCAAACTTTAGCACGATCTCTAAGTGAAAACGGAAATAACTTCAATTTAACAATATCATTATCCGTATCTTTCTTCTTTTGCATATCACACAAATCAACAAAGTTGTTTAGATGAGTAGCGGCATCTTCACTAGGAAGGCCAGCGAATTGATCTTTCATAACAAGATTCAACAAAGCAGTATTGATTTCACAAGACTCAACATCATTAAGAGGAGCAATCTGAGTAGTAAGGAAATCATTATTATTAGTATTGGAGAAATCACACAATTTGGTATTATCTTGCGCCATGGCGACAAGTAATCCAACACACAAGCAAACAGAAAAAGGCAAGCGAAAGAGAGAGAGGAGATTGGGAAAGAGAGGGCAAATAAAATGGCAAGGGTGAAGTGGGGGAGAGGAAAACGAGAGGCAAATGTAAAATAATGTAAATGCGAGGGAGATGAGTTTGTGATGGGTACTTGGTATGTCTTGACTTGAGCGAAGACCTCCCCAGCAACGGCGCCAGAAATCCTTCTTGCTATGTCTTGAGCTTGCATTGGTTTTCCTTGAAGAGGAAAGGGTGATGCAGCAATAGTAGCGTAAGTATTTCCCTCAGTTTTTGAGAACCAAGGTATCAATCCAAAGAGGAGGCTCCTCAAAAGTCCCGCACCTACACAAACAAACAAAGAACTCGCAACCAACACAATAAAGTGGTTGTCAATCCCTTCACGGCCACTTGCGAAAGTGAGATCTGATAGAGATAGTATGATAAGATTGAAGGAAATATGCCCTAGAGGCAATAATAAAGTTATTATTTATTTCCTTATTTCATGATAAATGTTTATTATTCATGCTAGAATTGTATTAACCGGAAACATAATACATGTGTGAATACATAGACAAACAGAGTGTCACTAGTATGCATCTACTAGACTAGCTTGTTAATCAAAGATGGTTAAGTTTCCTAACCATAGACAAAGGAGTTGTTATTTGATTAACAAGGTCACATCATTAGTTGAATGATCTGATTGACATGACCCATTCCATTAGCTTAGCACCGATCGCTTAGTATGTTGCTATTGCTTTTATCCATGACTTATACATGTTCCTATAACTATGAGATTATGCAACTCCGTTTACGGAGGAACACTTTGGTACTACCAAACGTCACAACGTAATCGGGTGATTATAAAGGAGTACTACAGGTGTCTCCAAAGGCAGATGTTGGGTTGGCGTATTTCGAGATTAGGATTTGTCACTCCGATTGTCGGAGAAGTATCTTTGGGCCCTCTCGGTAATACACATCACTTAAGCCTTGCAAGCATTACAACTAATGAGTTAGCTGTGAGATGATGTATTACGGAACGAGTAAAGAGACTTGCCGGTAACGAGATTGAACTAGGTATTGGATACCGACGATCGAATCTCGGGCAAGTAACATACCGATGACAAAGGGAACAACGTATGTTGTTATGCGGTCTGACCGATAAAGATCTTTGTAGAATATGTAGGAGCCAATATGGGCATCCAGGTCCCGCTATTGGTTATTGACCGGAGACGTGTCTCGGTCATGTCTACATTGTTCTCGAACCGTAGGGTCCGCACGCTTAAGGTTTCGATGACGGTTATATTATGAGTTTGTGTATTTTGATGTACCAAGGAGTTCGAGTCCCGGATGTGATCACGGACATGACAAGGAGTCTCAAATGGTCGAGACATAAAGATTGATATATTGGACGGCTATATCGGACACCGGAAAGGTTCTAGAAGTTTCCGGAGAAAACGGAGTTGGGAGGGTTACCGAACCCCCGGGAAGTAATGGGCCTTATTGGGCTGAGAGGGAGAGAGAGGGCCGCACCAGAGGTGGCGCCCTGTGGGAGTCCGAATAGGACAAGGAGGGGGCGGCCCCTTCCCTCTCCTCTCCTCTCCTTCCTTCCCCTTCCTCCTTCCTAGTTGGATTAGGAAAGGGAGTCCTACTCCCACTAGGAGGAGGACCTCCCCTGGCGCGCCTCCTAGGGCCGGCCGGCCCTCCCCTTGCTCCTTTATATACGGGGCAGGGGGCACCCTAGAACACACAAGTTGATCCTTGAGATCGTTCCTTAGCCGTGTGCGGTGCCCCTCCACCATAATCCACCTCGGTCAT
The DNA here is from genome assembly GCA_021437245.1 of Aegilops speltoides. Classification (NCBI taxonomy): domain Eukaryota; kingdom Viridiplantae; phylum Streptophyta; class Magnoliopsida; order Poales; family Poaceae; genus Aegilops; species Aegilops speltoides. The sequence continues at coordinate 159,505,931 of CM038146.1, forward strand.
ATCGTTGCGGTGCTTAGGCGAAGCCTGCGCCGGTAGAACATCAAGATCGCCACCACGCCGTCGTCCGACGGAACTCTCTCTCCCGAGCTTTGCTGGATCGGAGCCCGAGGAGCGTCACCGAGCTGTACGTGCGTCAAGAACTCGGAGGCGCCGGAGTAACGGCGCTGGGATCGGTTGGATCGCGAGGAGAACGTACGACTACTTCCTCTACGTTGTGATCTCTTCCGCTTCGGTCTACAAGGGTACGTAGACAACACTCTCCCTTCTCGTTGCTATGCATCACCATGATCTTGCGTGTGTGTAGGAAAATTTTGTAATTACTACGTTCCCCAAGAGTGGCATCCGAGCCAGGTTTTTATGGTTTGATGTTTTTGCACGAGTAGAACACAAGTGGGTTGTGGACGATACAAGTCATACTGCCTACCAGCATGTCATACTTTGGTTCAGCGGTATTGTGAGATGAAGCGGCCCGGACCGACATTACGCGTACGCTTACGCGAGACTGGTTTCGCCGTTACGAGCACTCGTGCTTAAAGGTGGCTGGCGGGTGTCTGTCTCTCTCACTTTAGTTGAACTGAGTGGCTACGCCCGGTCCTTGTGAAGGTTAAACGGAGTCTATTTGACGAAGTATCGCTGTGGTTTTGATGCGTAGGTGAGATTGGTTCTTGCTTAAGCCCGTAGCAGCCACGTAAAATTTGCAACAACAAAGTAGAGGACGCCTAACTTGTTTTTGCGGGGCATGTTGTGATGTGATATGGTCAAGACGTGATGCTACATTTTATTGTATGAGATGATCATGTTTTGTAACCGGTTATCGGCAATCGGCAGGAGCCATATGGTTGTCGCTTATTGTATGAAATGCAACGCTCTGTAATTGCTTTACTTTATCACTAAGCGGTAGCGATAGTCGAGAAGCAATAGATGGCGAAACGACAATGATGCTACGATGGAGATCAAGGTGTCGCGCCGGTGACGATGGTGATCACGACGGTGCTTCGAGATGGAGATCACAAGCACAAGATGATGATGGCCATATCATATCACTTATATTGATTGCATGTGATGTTTATCCTTTATGCATCTTATCTTGCTTTGATTGACGGTAGCATTTTAAGATGATCTCTCACTAAAATTATCAAGTAGTGTTCTCCCGAGTATGCACCGCTGCCAAAGTTCGTCGTGTCGAGACACCACGCCATGATCGGGTGTGATAAGCTCACGTCCATCTACAACGGGTGCAAGCCAGTTTTGCACACGCAGAATACTCAGTTATACTTGACGAGCCTAGCATATGCAGATATGGCCTCGAACACGGAGACCGAAGGTCGAGCGTGAATCATATAGTAGATATGATCAACATAAGATGTTCACCATTGAAAACTACTCCATCGCACGTGATGATCGGTTATGGTTTAGTTGATTTGGATCACGTGATCACTTAGATAACTGGAGAGATGTCTGTCTAAGTGGGAGTTCTTAAGTAATATGATTAATTGAACTTAAATTTATCATGAACTTAGTACCGATAGTATCTTGCTTGTCTATGTTTGTTTGTAGATAGGTGGCTCGTCTTTGTTGTTCCGTTGAATTTTAATGCGTTCCTTGAGAAAGCAAAGTTGAAAGATGATGGTAGCAATTACACGGACTGGGTCCGTAACCTCGAGGATTATCCTCATTGCTGCACGTAAAAGTTACGCCCTGGATGCACCATCGGGTGCCAGTGCCCGCTGCTGATGCAACCGACGACGTTAAGAACGTCCGCGAGCAAAGCTGATGACTACTCTATAGTTCAATGTGCCATGCTTTACGCCTTAGAACCGGGTCTTCAACGACGTTTTGAACGTCATGGAGCATATGAGATGTTCCAGAGTTGAAGTTAATATTTCAACAGAATGCTCGGATTGAGAGATATGAAGTCTCCAATAAGTTCTATAGCTGCAAGATGGAGGAGAATGGGTCCATCGGTGAGCACATACTCGTAATGTCCGGGTATTACAATCACTTGACTCAACCGGGAGTTAATCTTCCGGATGATTGTGTCATTGATGTAATTCTTCAATCACCGCCACCAAGCTACAACGGCTTCGTGATGAACTATAATATGCAAGGGTTAGTAAAGACTATGCCTGAGCTCTTCGCAATGCTAAAGGCTGCGGAGGTAGAAATCAAGAAGGAGCATCAAGTGTTGATGGTCAATAAGACCACTAGTTTCAACAAGAAAGGCAAAGGGAAGAAGAAGGGGAACTTCAAGAAGAACAGCAAACAAGTTGCTGCTCAGAGAAGAAACCCAAGTCTGGACCTAAACCTGAAACCGAGTGCTTCTATCGCAAGCGATCGTCATCGAAGCGGAACTGCCCCAAGTATTTGGCGGATAAGAAGGATGGCAAGGTGAACAAAGGTATATGTGATATACATGTTATTGATGTGTACCTTACTAGAGCTCGCAGAGCACTGGGTATTTGATACTGGTTCATTGCTAATATTTGCTACTCAAACAGGGACTACGGATTGCTTAACACCGCAAAGGACGAGGTGACGATGCGCATGGGAAATGGTTCCAAAGTCGATGTGATCGCGGTCGGCACGCTACCTCTACATCTACCTTCGGGATTAGTTTTAGACCTAAATAATTGTTATTTGGTGCCAGCGTTGAGCATGAACATTATATCTGGATCTTGTTTGATGCAAGACGGTTATTCATTTAAATCAGAGAATAATGGTTGTTCTATTTATATGAGTAATATCTTTTATGGTCATGCACCCTTGAAGAGTGGTCTATTTTTGATGAATCTCGATAGTAGTGATACACATATTCATAATGTTGAAACCAAAAGATGCAGAGTTGATAATGATAGTGCAACTTATTTGTGGCACTGCCGTTTAGGTCATATCGGTATAAAGCGCATGAAGAAACTCCATACTGATGGACTTTTGGAGTCACTTGATTATGAATCACTTGGCACTTGCGAACCGTGCCTCATGGGCAAGATGACTAGAACCTCGTTCTCCGGTACTATGGAGAGAGCAACAGATTTGTTGGAAATCATACATACAGATGTATGTGGACCGATGAATGTTGAGGCTCGTGGCGGATATCGTTATTTTCTCACCTTCACAGATGATTTAAGCAGATATGGGTATATCTACTTAATGAAGCATAAGTCTGAAACATTTGAAAAGTTCAAAGAATTTCAGAGTGAAGTTGAAAATCATCGTAATAAGAAAATAAAGTTTCTACGATCTGATCGTGGAGGCGAATATTTGAGTTACGAGTTTGGTCTACATTTGAAACAATGCGGAATAGTTTCGCAACTCACGCCACCCGGAACACCACAGCGTAATGGTGTGTCCGAACGTCGTAATCGCACTTTACTGGATATGGTGCGATCTATGATGTCTCTTACAGATTTACCGCTATCGTTTTGGGGTTATGCTCTTGAGACGGCCGCATTCACGCTGAATAGAACACCGTCAAAATCCGCTGAGACGACACCTTATGAACTATGGTTTAGCAAGAAACCAAAGTTGTCGTTTCTTAAAGTTTGGGGATGCGATGCTTATGTGAAAAGCTTCAACCCGATAAGCTCGAACCCAAATCGAGAAATGTGTCTTAATAGGATACCCAAAGGAGACAGTTGGGTACACCTTCTATCACAGATCCGAAGGCAAGACATTTGTTGCTAAGAATGGATCCTTTCTAGAGAAGGAGTTTCTCTCGAAAGAAGTGAGTGGGAGGAAAGTAGAACTTGAGGAGGTAATCGTACCTTCTCCCTTATTGAAAGTAGTTTATCGCAGAAACCGGTTTCGAGACATCTACACCAAATAGTGAGGAAGTTGATGATATTGATCATGAAACTTCAGATCAAGTTACTACTGTAACCTCGTAGATCAACCAGAGTAAGATCCGCACTGAGTGGTACGGTAATCCTGTTCGAAGTCATGCTACTAGATCATGATGAACCCACGAACTATGAAGAAGCGATGGTGAGCCCAGATTCGCAAAATGGCTTGAGGCCATGAAATCTGAGATGGGATCCATGTATGAAAACAAAGTGTGGACTTTGGTTGACTTGCCCGAGGGTCGGCAAGCAATAGAAAACAAGTGGATCTTCAAGAAGAAGACCGACGCGACGGTAATGTTATCGTCTACAAAGCTCGACTTGTTGCAAAGGGTTTTCGACAAGTTCAAGGGATTGACTACGATGAGACCTTCTCACCCGTAGCGATGCTTAAGTCTGTCCGAATCATGTTAGCAATTGCGCATTTTATGATTATGAAATTTGGCAAATGGATGTAAAGACTGCATTCTGAATGGATTTACGGGAGAAGAGTTGTATATGATGCAACCGAAGGTTTTATCGATCCAAAGGAGCTAACAAAGTGTGCAAGCTCCAATGATCCATTTATGGACTGGTGCAAGCATCTCGGAGTTGGAATAAACGCTTTGATAGTGTGATCAAAGCATTTGGGTTTATATGAGACTTTTGGAGAAGCCTCAGATTTACAAGAAAGTGAGTGGGAGCTCAGTAGCATTTTCGATATTATATGTAGATGACATATTACTAATCAGAAATGACATAGAATTTTTGGATAGCATAAAGGGATACTTGAATAAGAGTTTTTCGATGAAGGACCTTGGTGAAGCTGCTTACATATTGGGCATCAAAATCTATAGAGATAGATCAAGACGCTTAATTGGACTTTCACAAAGCACATACCTTGACAAGATTATGAAGAAGTTCAAAATGGATCAAGCAAAGAAAGGGTTCTTGCCTGTGTTACAAGGTGTGAAGTTGAGTAAGACTCAATGCCCGACCACCGCAGAAGATAGAGCGAAAATGAAAGATGTTCCCTATGCTTCAGCCATAGGCTCTATCATATATGCAATGCTGTGTACCAGACCTGATGTGTGCCTTGCTATAAGCTTAGCAGGGAGGTACCAAAGTAATCCAGGAGTGGATCACTGGACAGCGGTCAAGAACATCCTGAAATACCTGAAAAGGACTAAGGATATGTTTCTCATATATGGAGGTGATAAAGAGCTCATCGTAAACGGTTATGTTGATGCAAGCTTTGACACAGATCCGGACGATTCTAAATCACGCAGACGGATCGTATTTACACTAAACGGAGGAGCTGTCGGTTGGTGCGTTCTAAACAAAGCGTCAGAAGGGATCTATATGTGAAGCGGAGTACATAGCAGCTTCGGAAGCAGCTAATGAAGGAGTCTGGATGAAGGAGTTCATATCCAATCTAGGTGTCATACCTAGTGCATCGGGTCCAATGAAAATCTTTTGTGACAACACTGGAGCAATTGCTTTAGCAAAGGAATCCAGATTTCACAAGAGAACCAAACACATCAAGAGACGCTTCAATTCCATCCGGACTTGGTCGGTGGGAGACATAGAGATTTGCAAGATACATACGGATCTGAATGTAGCAGACCGTTGACTAAGCCTCTTCCACGAGCAAAACATGCTCAGCACCAAGACTCCATGGGTGTTAGAATCATTACTATGTAATCTAGATTATTGACTCTAGTGCAAGTGGGAGATCAAGGAAATATGCCCTAGAGGCAATAATAAAGTTATTATTTATTTCCTTATTTCATGATAAATGTTTATTATTCATGCTAGAATTGTATTAACCGAAACATAATACATGTGTGAATACATAGACAAATAGAGTGTCACTAGTATGCCTCTACTAGACTAGCTTGTTAATCAAAGATGGTTAAGTTTCCTAACCATAGACAAAGGAGTTGTTATTTGATTAACAAGGTCACATCATTAGTTGAATGATCGATTGACATGACCCATTCCATTAGCTTAGCACCCGATCGCTTAGTATGTTGCTATTGCTTTTATCCATGACTTATACATGTTCCTATAACTATGAGATTATGCAACTCCGTTTACGGAGGAACACTTTGGTACTACCAAACGCCACAACGAATCGGGTGATTATAAAGGAGTACTACAGGTGTCTCCAAAGGCGATGTTGGGTTGGCGATTTCGAGATTAGGATTTGTCACTCCGATTGTCGGAGAGGTATCTCTGGGCCCTCTCGGTAATACACATCACTTAAGCCTTGCAAGCATTACAACTAATGAGTTAGCTGTGAGATGATGTATTACTGAGCGAGTAAAGAGACTTGCCGTAACGAGATTGAACTAGGTATTGGATACCGACGATCGAATCTCGGGCAAGTAACATACCGATGACAAAGGAACAACGATGTTGTTATGCGGTCCGACCGATAAAGATCTTCGTAGAATATGTAGGAGCCAATATGGGCATCCAGGTCCCGCTATTGGTTATTGACCGGAGACGTGTCTCGGTCATGTCTACATTGTTCTCGAACCGTAGGGTCCGTGCACGCTTAAGGTTTCGATGACGGTTATATTATGAGTTTGTGTATTTTGATGTACGAAGGAGTTCGAGTCCGGATGTGATCACGGACATGACGAGGAGTCTCGAAATGGTCGAGACATAAAGATTGATATATTGACGGCTATATTCGGACACCGGAAAGGTTCCGGAAGTTTCGGAGAAAACCGGAGTGCCGAGGTTACCGAACCCCGGGAAGTAATGGGCCTTATTGGGCTGAGAGGGGAGAGAGGGCCGCACCAGAGGTGGCGCCCCTGTGGGAGTCCGAATAGGACAAGGAGGGGCGCGCCCCTTCCCTCTCCCTCCCTCTCCTTCCTTTCCCTTCCTCCTTCCTAGTTGGACTAGGAAAGGGGAGTCCTACTCCCACTAGGAGGAGGACTCCCCCTCCTTGGCGTGCCTCCTAGGGCCGGCCGCCCCCCCCTTGCTCCTTTATATACGGGGGCAGGGGGGCACCCTAGAACACACAAGTTGATCCTTGAGATCGTTCCTTAGCCGTGTGCGGTGCCCCCCTCCACCATAATCCACCTCGGTCATATCGTTGCGGTGCTTAGGCGAAGCCCTGCGTCGGTAGAACATCAAGATCGTCACCACGCCGTCGTGCTGACGGAACTCTCTCTCCCCGGAGCTTTGCTGGATCGGAGCCCGAGGAGCGTCACCGAGTTGTACGTGTGTCAAGAACTCGGAGGCGCCGGAGTAACGGCGCTGGGATCGGTTGGATCGCGAGGAGAACGTACGACTACTTCCTCTACGTTGTGATCGCTTCGCCGGTCTCACGAGGGTACGTAGACAACACTCTCCCCTCTCGTTGCTATGCATCACCATGATCTTGCGTGTGCGTAGGAAAATTTTGAAATTACTACGTTCCCCAACAAAGATAAATATATTTTTGGTATTTTATAATATAGATTGGAAAAGTAAAGATGCAAATAAAAGTAGATTGAAAGCTTATATGATAAAAGATAGACCCGGGGGCCATAGGTTTCACTAGTAGCTTCTCTCAAGATAGCATAAGTATTACGGTGGGTGCACAAATTACTGTCGAGCAATTGATAGAAAATCGAATAATTATGAGATTATCTAGGCATGATCATGTATATAGGCATCACGTCCACGACAAGTAGACCGACTCCTGCCTGCATCTAGTACTATTACTCCACACATCGACCGCTATCCAGCATGCATCTAGAGTATTAAGTTCATAAGAACAGAGTAACACATTAAGAAAGATGACATGATGTAGAGGGATAAACTCATGCAATATGATATAAACCCCATCTTTTTATCTTCGATGGCAACAATACAATACGTGCCTTGCAACCCCTATTGTCACTGGGTAAGGACACCGCAAGATTGAACCCAAAGCTAAGCACTTCTCCCATAGCAAGAAAGATCAATCTAGTAGGCCAAACCAAACTGATAATTCGAAGAGACTTGCAAAGATAACTCAATCATACATAAAAGAATTCAGAGGAGATTCAAATATTTATCATAGATAAACTTGATCATAAACCCACAATTCATCGGATCTCGACAAACACACCGCAAAAAGAGTTACATCGAATAGATTTCCACAAGAGAGGGGGAGAACATGGTATTGAGATCCAAAAAGAGAGAGAAGTCATCTAGCTAATAACTATGGACCCGAAGGTCTGTGGTAAACTACTCACAACTCATCGGAGGGGCTATGGTGTTGATGTAGAAGCCCTCCGTGGTCGATTCCCCTCGTGAGAGCCTTGGCCAAGGCTCCAAGATGGGATCTCGCGGATCTGATGGAGGTTCTGACGGTGGAAATTGTTTTTCGTTGGCTCCCTGGATGTTTTCGGGGTACATGGGTATATATAGGAGGAAGAAGTAGGTCGGTGGCCGCCTGAGGGGCCCACGAGACAGGGAGGCACGCCCTGTAGGGGTGGGCGCGCCCTCCACCCTCGTGGACGCCTCGGCTGCTTCTTGCCTTGCACTCCAAGTCCTCTGGATCACGTTCGTTCCAAAAATCAGGCTCCCGAAGGTTTCATTCCGTTTGGACTCCTTTTGATATTCCTTTTCTTCGAAATACTAAAATAGGCAAAAAAAACAGCAATACGGGCTGGGCCTCCGGTTAGTTGTTAGTCCCAAAAATGATATAATTGTGTAAAATAAAGCCCATAAACATCCAAAAGGTGTAATATAATAGCATGGAACAATCAAAAATTATAGATACGTTGGAGACGTATCAGTCTCACATAAACTAGGCATATCAACGGGCTATGGAGATGCCCATCAATAGATATCAATGTGAGTGAGTAGGGATTGCCATGCAACGGATGCACTAGAGCTATAAGTTTATGAAAGCTCAAAAAGAAACTAAGTGGGTGTGCATCCAACTTGCTTGCTCATGAAGACCTAGGGCATTTGAGGAAGCCCATCGTTGGAATATACAAGCCAAGTTTTATAATGAAAAATTCCCACTAGTATATGAAAGTGACAAAATATGAGACTCTTTATCATGAAGATCATGGTGCTACTTTGAAGCACAAGTGTGGAAAAGGATAGTCACATGGCCCCTTCTCTCTTTTCTCTCATTTTTTGATTGGATTCTTTGGCCTCTTTTTCCTGTTTGGGCTTCTTTGGCCTCTTTTATTTTGATTTCCTCATGTGGGACAATGTTCTGATAATGATTGATCATCACACTTTGATTTACTTACAACTCAAGAATTACAACTCGATACTTAGGACAAAATATGACTCTATATGAATACCTTCGGCGGTGTACCGGGATGTGCAATGACTCAAGAGTGAAATGTACAAAAATTATGAATGGTGGCTTTGCCACAAATACTATGTCAACTACATGATCATGCAAAGCAATGTGACAATGATGAAACGTGTCATAATAAACAGAATGGTGGAAAGTTGCATGGCAATATATCTTGGAATGGCTATGGAAATGCCATAATAGGTAGGTATGGTGGCTGTTTTTAGGAAGGTATATGGTGGGTGTATGGTACCGGCGAAAGTTGCAATGGTGGAAGGGTGAGAGTGCGTATAATCCATGGACTCAACATTAGTCATAAAGAACTCACATACTTATTGCAAAAGTCTATTAGCTATCGAAACAAAGTACTACACGCATGCTCCTAGGGGGTTAGATTGATAGGAAAAGACCATCACTCGTCCCCGACCGCCACTCATAAGGAAGACAATCAATAAATAAATCATGTTCCAACTTTGTTACATAGCGGTTCACCATACGTGCATGCTACGGGAATCACAAACCCCCACACCAGTATTTTTACAATCCACAATTACTCACTAGCATGACTCTAATATCACCATCCTCATATCTCAAAACAATCATAAGGAATCAAACTTCTCATAGTATTCAATGCACTTTATATGAGAGTTTTTATTATATCCCTCTTGGATGCCCATCATATTAGGACTAAATTCATAACCTAAGAAAATTACCATGATGTTTAGAGAGACTCTCAAAATAATATAAGTGAAGCATGAGAGTTCAACAATTTCTGTAAAATAAAGCCACTGTCGTGCTCTAAAATGAAATAAGTGAAGCACTAGAGCAAAATTGCCTAGCTCAAAAGATAAGTGAAGCACATAGAGTATTCTAATAAATCACGATTCATGCATGTCCCTCTTGAAAGGTGTGTACAAAAAGGATGATTGTGGCAAACTAAAAATTAAGGACTCATATCATACAAGACGCTCCAAGCAAAACACATATCATGCGGTGAATAAAAATATAGCCTCGAATAAAGTTACCAATAGACGAAGACAAAAGAGGGGATGCCTTCCGGGGCATCCCCAAGATTAGGCTCTTGGTTGTCCTTGAATATTACCTTGGGGTGCCTTGGGAATCCCCAAGCTTATGCTCTTGCCACTCCTTATTCCATAGTCCATCAAATCCTTACCTGAAAACTTGAAAACTTCACAACACAAAACTCAACAGAAAATCTCATGAGATCCGTTAGTATAAGAAAATAAATTACCACTTTTGGTATTGTTGTGAACTCATTCTTTATTTTTATTGGTGTAGTATCTACTGTATTCAACCTTCTTCATGGTTCATACCGCCCGATACTACCCATAGATTCATCAAAATAAGCAAACAACACAAAGAAAACAGAATCTGTCAAAAACAGAACAGTCTGTAGCAATCTGAAAACTTTGAATACCTCTGTAACTCCAAAAATTCTGAAAAATTAGGAAAACCTAGAAATTTGTATATAAATCTTGTGTAAAAACTTCATATCAAAATCACACTTCTGTGAATTATAAAAATTATTTTTTTGGGCGCAAAAGTTTATTTTTTTCAGCAAGATCAAATCAACTATCATCGCAAGCCATCCCAATGGTCTTGCTTGGTACAAACACTAATTAAAACACAAAAACACATCTAACCAGAGGCTAGATGAATTATTTATTTACAAATAGAACCAAAAAACAAGAACAAAAATAAAATTGGGTTGCCACCCAACAAGCGCTATTGTTTAACGCCCTTAGCTAGGCATTGAGATTTCAATGGTGCTCACATGAAAGACAAGAATTGAAGTGCAAAGAGAGCATCATAAAACATGTGACAAACACATCTAAGTCTAACATACTTCCTACGCATTGGCATTTTATAAGCAAACAAATTATCAAAGCAAGCAAAAACTAGCATATGCAAGGAAGAAGAAAGAGATGATAGCAATCTCAACAAGAAGAGAGGCAATTTAGTAACATGAAAATTTCTACAACCATATTTTCCTCTCTCATAATAATTACATGTAGGATCATAAGAAAATTCAACAATATAGCTATCACATAACATATTCTCAACACGATCCATATGCATGCGAAGTTGACACTCTTCCAAAATAGTGGGATTAACATTAACTAAAGCCATGACCTCTGCAAACCCACTTCTATCAAAAATTTCATAAGATTGAACATTCTCCAAATATGTGGGATCTAAAGTTGACACTGTTCCAAACCCACTTTCAATATTATTGCAAACATTATTATCAATCTCATATTCATCATGGGGCTTAAATAAATGTTCAAGATCATAAGAAGAATCACCCCAGTCATGATCATTGCAACCAGTAGTAGACTGAAGGAAATATGCCCTAGAGGCAATAATAAAGTTATTATTTATTTCCTTATTTCATGATAAATGTTTATCATTCATGCTAGAATTGTATTAACCGGAAACATGATACATGTGTGAATGCATAGACAAAACAACATGTCACTAGTATGCCTCTACTAGACTAGCTTGTTAATCAAAGATGGTTATGTTTCCTGACCATGAACAAAGAGTTGTTATTTGATTAACGAGGTCACATCATTAGTAGAATGATCTGATTGACATGACCCATTCCCTTAGCTTAGCACACGATCGTTGAGTATGTTGCTACTGCTTTTATCCATGACACATACATGTTCCTGTAACTATGAGATTATGCAACTCCGTTTACGGAGGAACACTTTGGGTGCTACCAAGCGTCACAACGAATCGGGTGATTATAAAGGAGTACTACAGGTGTCTCCAATGGTAGATGTTGGGTTCACGTATTTTGAGATTAGGTTTTGTCACTCTGATTGTCGGAGAGGTATCTCTGGGCCCTCTCGGTAATGCACATCACTTAAGCCTTGCAAGCACTACAACTAATGAGTTAGTTGTGAGATGATGTATTACGGAACGAGTAAAGAGACTTGCGTAACGAGATTGAACTAGGTATTGGATACCGACGATCGGATCTCGGGCAAGTAACATACCGATGACAAAGGGAACAACGTATGTTGTTATGCGGATCGACCGACAAAGATCTTCGTAGAATATGTAGGAACCAATATGGGCATCCAGGTCCCGCTATTGGTTATTGACCGTGAATAGTTCTAGGTCATGTCTACATTGTTCTCGAACCATAGGGTCCGCACGCTTAAGGTTTCGATGGATGCTTATTATGAGTTTATGTATTTTGATGTACCGAAGAAGTTCGAGTCCCGGATGTGATCACGGACATGACGAGGAGTCTCGAAATGGTCGAGACGTAAAGATTGATATATTGGAAGCCTATATTTGGATATCGGAAGTGTTCCGTGAAATCGGGATTTCTTAGGGTTCCGGAGGGTTACGGAACCCCGGAGCTATATGGGCCATAGTGGGCCTTAGTGGAAAAAGAGAAGGGGCTGCCCTAGATGGGCTGCGCGCCTCCCCCTTCCCCTAGTCCTATTAGGACTAGGAGAGGTGGCCGGCCCCCTCCTCCTCTTTTTCCCCTCCGGGGAATCCTAATTGGAATAGGATTGGAGGGGAGTCCTACTCCCGGAAGGAGTAGGACTCCTCCTGCGCCTCTCTCTCCTGGCCGGCGCCCCCTCCCCCCTTGGCTCCTTTATATACTGAGGTAGAGGCACCATAGAACACACAAGAGACACAAGTTTGATCTTTAGATCGTTCCTTAGCCGTGTGCGGTGCCCCCCTCCACCATATTCCACCTCGGTTATACCGTCGCGAAGCTTAGGCGAAGCCCTGCGCCGGTGAAACATCAAGATCGTCACCACGCCGTCGTGCTGACGAAACTCTCCCTCGACACTCGGCTGGATCGGAGTACGAGGGACGTCATCGAGCTGTACGTGTGTCAAGAACTGGGGCGCGGAGTAACGGCGCCGGATCGGTCGGATCGCGAGGAGAACGACGACTACTTCCTCTACGTTGTGATCGCTTCGCCTGGTCTACAAGGGTATGTGGACAACACTCTCCCTCTCGTTGCTATACATCACCATGATCTTGTGTGTGCGAGGAAAATTTTTGAAATTACTACGTTCCCCAACAAAGTGGTATCGAGCCTAGGTTTTTATGGTTTGATGTTTTGCACGAGTAGAACACAAGTGAGTTGTGGGCGATACAAGTCATACTACCTACCAGCATGTCATACTTTGGTTCAGCGGTATTGTGAGATGAAGCGGCCCGGACCGACATTACGCCAGACGCTTACGCGAGACTGGTTTCACCGCCACGAGCACTCGTTGCTTAAAGGTGACTGGTGGGTGTCTGTCTCTCTCACTTTAGTTGAACCTGAAGTGTGGCTACGCCCGGTCCTTGAGAAGGTTAAAACGAGTCTATTTGACGAAGTATCGTTGTGGTTTTGATGCGTAGGTGAGACTGGTTCTTGCTTAAGCCCGTAGCAGCCACGTAAAATTTGCAACAACAAAGTAGAGGACGTCTAACTTGTTTTTGCAGGGCATGTTGTGATGTGATATGGTCAAGACGTGATGCTATATTTTATTGTATGAGATGATCATGTTTTGTAACCGGTTATCGGCAATGGCAGAGCCATATGGTTGTCGCTTATTGTATGCAATGCAATCGCATACTGTAATGCTTTACTTTATCACTAAGCGGTAGAGATAGTCGAGAAGCATAAGATTGGCGAGACGACAACGATGCTACGATGGAGATCAAGGTGTCGCTACGGTGGCGATGGTGATCATGATGGTGCTGCGGAGATGGAGATCACGAAGCACAAGACGATGATGACCATATCATATCACTTATATTGATTTGCATGTGATGTTTATCTTTTATGCATCTTATCTTGCTTTGATTGACGGTAGCATTATAAGATGATCTCTCACTAAATTATCAAGAAGTGTTCTCCCGAGTATGCACCGTTGCCAAAGTTCGTCGTGCCTGACACCACGTGATGATCGGGTGTGATAAGCTCTCACGTCCATCTACAACGGGTGCAAGCCAGTTTTGCACACGCGAATACTCAGTTATACTTGACGAGCCTAGCATATGCAGATATGGCCTCGGAACACGGAGACCGAAAGGTCGAGCGTGAATCATATAGTAGATATGATCAACATAAGATGTTCACCATTGAAAACTACTCCATCTCACGTGATGATCGGTTATGGTTTAGTTGATTTGGGTCACGTGATCACTTAGATGACTAGAGAGATGTCTATCTAAGTGGGAGTTCTTAAGTAATATGATTAATTGAACTTAAATTTATCATGAACTTAGTCCTGGTAGTATTTTGCAAATTATGTTGTAAAGATCAATAGCTTGCGTTGTTGCTTTCATATGTTTATTTTGATATGTTCCTAGAGAAAATTGTGTTGAAAAATGTTAGTAGCAATGATGCGGATTTGATCCGTGATCTGAGGTTTATCCTCATTGCTGCACGTAAGAATTATGTCCTTAATACACCGCTAGGTGACAGACCTATTGCAGAGAGCGATGCGAGGCGTTATGAACGTTTGGCTAGCTCAAGATGATGACTACTTGATAGTTTTGTGCACCATGCTTTATGGCTTAGAATCGGGACTTCAAAGATGTTTTGAACATCATGGACCATATGAGATGTTCCAGAATTGAAGTTAATATTTCAAGCAAATACCCGAGTTGAGAGATATGAAGTCTCCAACAAGTTCTATAGCTAAAAGATGGAGGAGAATCGCTCAACTAGTGAGCATGTACTCAGATTGTCCAGGTACTTCAATCGCTTGAATCAAGTGGGAGTTAATCTTCCGATAAGATAGTGATTGATGAATTCTCTAGTCACCATCACCAAGTTAGTAGAACTTCGTGATGAACTATAGTATGCAAGGGATGACGAAAATGATTTCGAGCTCTTCGTGATGTTGAAATCGACGAAGGTAGAAATCAAGAAAGAGCATCAAGTGTTGATGGTTGACAAGATCACTAGTTTCAAGAAAAGGGCAAAGGAAAGAAAAGGGAACTTCAAGTAGATTGACAAGCAAGATGTCACTCCCACGAAGAAACCCAAAGCTGAACCAAAGCACTGAAACCGAAAGTGCTTACATCGCAAAGGAAATGGTCTTCGAAGCGGAACTACCCCAAGTATTTGGCGGATAAGAAGGATGGCAAAGTGAACAAAGGTATATTTGATATACATGTTATTGATGTATAGTTTACTAGTGTTTATAGCAACCCTCGGTATTTGGTACTGGTTCGGTTGCTAAGAGTAGTAACTCAAACGGAAGTTGCGTAATAAATGAAACTAGTTAAGGGTGAAGTGACGATGTGTGTTGAAAGTAGTTTCAAGATTGATATGATCATCATCGCACACTCCCTATACTTTCGGGATTAGTGTTGAACCTAAATAAATGTTATTTGGCGCTTATGTTGAGCATGAATATGATTTGATCATGTTTATTGCGATACGGTTATTCATTTAAAGTTATAGAATAAATTGTTATTCTGTTTACATGAATAAAACCTTATATGGTTACACGCCCAATGAAAATGGTTCATTGGATCTCGATCGTAGTGATACACATATTCAGAATATTGAAACCAAAAGATGCAAAGTTAATAATGATAGTGCAACTTATTTGTGGCACTGCCGTTTATGTCATATTGGTGTAAAGCGCATGAAGAAACTCCATGCTGATGGGATTTTGGAATCACTTGATTATGAATCACTTGATGCTTGCGAACCATGCCTCATGGGCAAGATGACTAAGACTCCATTCTCCGGAACAGTGGAGCGAGCAACTGACTTATTGGAAATAATACATACTGATGTATGCGATCCAATGAGTGTTAAGGCTTGCGGCGGGTATCGTTATTTTCTCACCTTCACAGATGACTTAAGCAGATATGGGTATATCTACTTAATGAAACATAAGTCTGAAACATTTGAAAAGTTCAAAGAATTTCAGAGTGAAGTTGAAAATCATCGTAATAAGAAAATTAAATTTCTACGATCTGATCGTGGAGGTGAATATTTGAGTTACGAGTTTGGTCTACATTTGAAACAATGCGGAATAGTTTCGCAACTCACGCCACCCGGAACACCACAGCGTAATGGTGTGTCCGAACGTCGTAATCGCACTTTACTAGATATGGTGCGATCTATGATGTCTCTTACAGATTTACCAATATCGTTTTGGGATCATGCATTAGAGACAGCTGCATTCACGTTAAATTGGGCACCATCTAAATCCGTTGAGACGACACTATATGAACTGTGGTTTAGCAAGAAACCCAAGTTGTCGTTTCTTAAAGTTTGGGGTTGCGATGCTTATGTGAAAAGTTTCATCCTGATAAGCTCAAACCCAAATCGGAGAAGTGCGTCTTCATAGAATACCCAAAGGAAATTGTTGGGTACACCTTCTATCACAGATCCGAAGGCAAGATATTCGTTGCTTAAAGATGGATCCTTTCTAGAGAAGGAATTTCTCTCGAAAGAAGTGAGTGGGAGGAAAGTGGAACTTGATGAGGTAATAGTACCTTCTCCCTTACTTGAAAGTAGTTCGTCGCAGAAACCGGTTTCTGAGACATCTACACCAAGTAGTGAGGAAGCTAATGATGATGATCATGTAACTTCAGATCAAGTTACTACCGAACCTCGTAGGTAAAACAGAGTGAGATCCGCACTAGAGTGGTACGGTAATCCTGTTCTGGAAGTCATGTAACTAGATCATGATGAACCTACGAACTATGAGGAAGCGATGATGAGCCCAGATTCCGCAAAACGGCTTGAGGCCATGAAATCTGAGATATGATCCATGTATTAGAACAAAGTATGGACTTTGATGGATTTGCCCGATGATCGGCAAACCATAGAAAATAAATGGATCTTCAAGAGGAAGACGGACGTTGATAGTAGTGTTACTATCTACAAAGCTCGACTTGTTGCAAAAAGGTTTTCGACAAAGTTCAAGATGTTGACTACAATGAGATTTTCTCAAACCGTAGCGATGCTTAAGTCTGTCCGAATCATGTTAGCAATTGCCACAATTTATGAAATTTGGCAAATGGATGTAAAACTGCATTCTGAATGGTTTTCGGAGGAAGAGTTGTATATGATGCAACCGAAGTTTTTTTTCGATCCAAAGGAGCTAACAAAGTGTGCAAGCTCCAGCGATCCATCTATGGGCTGGTGCAAGCATCTCGGAGTTGGAATACACGCTTTGATAAGTTGATCAAAGCATATAGTTTTATCTGACTTGTGGTGAAGCCTGTATTTACAAGAAAGTGAGTGGGAGCACTACAACATTTCGATAAGTATATGTGAATGACATATTGTAGATCGGAAATAATGTAGAATTATTCGCAAAGCATAAAGGAGTGTTTGAAAGAAGATTTTCAAAGAAAGACCTCGGTGAAGTGCTTACATATTGAGCATCAAGATCTATAGAGATAGATCAAGATGCTTGATAAAGTTTTTCAATGAGTACAAACCTTGACAAGATTTTGAAGTAGTTCAAAATGGAACAGTCAAAGAAAGAGTTCTTGCTGTGTTACAAGGTGTGAAATTGAGTAAGACTCAAAACCCGACCACGGCAGAAGATAGAAAGAATGAAAGTCATTCCCTATGCATTGGCCATAGGTTCTATAAAGTATGCCATCTTGTGTACCAGATCTATTGTATACCCTACATCGAGTTTGGCAAGGAGTACAATAGTGATCTAGTAGTAGATCATCGACAGCGGTCAAAATTATCCTTAGTGGAATAAGGATATATTTCTCGATTATGGAAGTGAAAAAGGTTCGTCGTAAAGGGTTACGCCGATGCAAGTTTTGACACCGATCGGATGACTCTAAGTCTCGATCCAGATACATATTGAAAGTGGGAGCAATTAGCTAGAGTAGCTTCCGTGCGAGCATTGTAGACATAGAAAAATTGCAAAATACATAACGGATCTAAATGTGAAAGACCCGTTGACTAAGACTCTCTCACAAGCAAAACATGATCACACTTTAGTACTCTTTGGGTATTAATCACATAGCAATGTGAACTAGATTGCTGAATCTAGTAAACCCTTTGGGTGTTGGTCACATGACGATGTGAACTATGGGTGTTAATCATATACAGATATGATTATTGGTGTTCAATCACATGGCGATGTGAACTAGATTATTGACTCTAGTGCAAGTGGGAGACTGAAGGAAATATGCCCTAGAGGCAATAATAAAGTTATTATTTATTTCCTTATTTCATGATAAATGTTTATCATTCATGCTAGAATTGTATTAACCGGAAACATGATACATGTGTGAATGCATAGACAAAACAACATGTCACTAGTATGCCTCTACTAGACTAGCTTGTTAATCAAAGATGGTTATGTTTCCTGACCATGAACAAAGAGTTGTTATTTGATTAACGAGGTCACATCATTAGTAGAATGATCTGATTGACATGACCCATTCCCTTAGCTTAGCACACGATCGTTGAGTATGTTGCTACCGCTTTTATCCATGACACATACATGTTCCTGTAACTATGAGATTATGCAACTCCGTTTACGGAGGAACACTTTGGTGCTACCAAACGTCACAACGAATCGGGTGATTATAAAGGAGTACTACAGGTGTCTCCAAAGGTAGATGTTGGGTTCAGCGTATTTGAGATTAGGTTTTGTCACTCCGATTGTCGGAGAGGTATCTCTGGGCCCTCTCGGTAATGCACATCACTTAAGCCTTGCAAGCACTACAACTAATGAGTTAGTTGTGAGATGATGTATTACGGAACGAGTAAAGAGACTTGCCGGTAACGAGATTGAACTAGGTATTGGATACCGACGATCGAATCTCGGGCAAGTAACATACCGATGACAAAGGAACAACGTATGTTGTTATGCGGTCTCGACCGACAAAGATCTTCGTAGAATATGTAGGAACCAATATGGGCATCCAGGTCCCGCTATTGGTTATTGACCATGAATAGTTCTAGGTCATGTCTACATTGTTCTCGAACCGTAGGGTCCGCACGCTTAAGGTTTCGATGGCGATGTTATTATGAGTTTATGTATTTTGATGTACCGAAGAAGTTCGAGTCCCGGATGTGATCACGGACATGACGAGGAGTCTCGAAATGGTCGAGACGTAAAGATTGATATATTGGAAGCCTATATTTGGATATCGGAAGTGTTAGGGTGAAATCGGATTTTCGGGTTCCGGAGGGTTACCGAACCCCGGAGCTATATGGGCCATAGTGGGCCTTAGTGGAAAAAGAGAAGGGGCTGCCCTAGATGGGCTGCGCGCCTCCCCCTTCCCCTAGTCCTATTAGGACTAGGAGAGGTGGCCGGCCCCCTCCTCCTCTTTTTCCCCTCCGGGGAATCCTAATTGAATAGGATTGGAGGGAGTCCTACTCCCGGAAGGAGTAGGACTCCTCCTGCGCCTCTCTCTCCTGGCCGGCGCCCCCTCCCCCCTTGGCTCCTTTATATACTGAGGTAGAGGCACCATAGAACACACAAGAGACACAAGTTTGATCTTTAGATCGTTCCTTAGCCGTGTGCGGTGCCCCTCCACCATATTCCACCTCGGTTATACTGTCATGAAGCTTAGGCGAGCCCCTGCTGGTGAAACATCAAGATCGTCACCACACCGTCGTCTCGACGAAACTCTCCTCGACACTCGGCTGGATCGAGTACGAGGGACGCCATCGAGCTGTACGTGTGTCAAGAACTCGGGCGTCGGAGTAACGGCGCCGGATCGGTCGGATCGCGAGGAGAACGACGACTACTTCCTCTACGTTGTGATCGCTTCCGCCGGGTCTACAAGGGTATGTGGACAACACTCTCCCCTCTCGTTGCTATACATCACCATGATCTTGTGTGTGCGTAGGAAATTTTTTGAAATTACTACGTTCCCCAACATAGACATAGCAAAATTAGCATCCCCAAGCTTAGAGTTTTGCATATCATTAACACAATTAACATTAATGGAATTTATAATAACATCATTGCAATCATGCTATTCATCCAAGGCACCATCATGAATCACTTCATAAATTTGCTCTTTTAGCACCTCATCACAATTTTCAGATTCACGAACTTCAAGCAAAATTTCATAAAGATAATATAGTGCACTCATCTCACTAGCAATTGGTTCATCATTATTGGATCTTTTAAAAAATATTAGCAAGTAGATGAGGATCCATATCAATAGATCTTTAGCAAGCGAATATGCAAGCAAAGAGAAGACACATGGCAACACAAGCAAACAAAAGATCGAACGATAAAAAGGCAAACAAAAAAGAAGGCAAAGAAAAGGGCAAATCTTTTTGAAAATCATTTTTGAAGTGGGGGAGAGGAAAAAGAGAGGCAAATGGAAAATAATGTAATGCAAGAGATGAGAATTTCATGATGGGTACTTGGTATGTCTTGACTTGGCATAGATCTACCCGGCAATGGCGCTAGAAATTCTTCCTGCTACTTCTCGAGCTTGCACTGGTTTTTCTCTTGAAGAGGAAAGGATGATGTAGCAAAGTAGAGATAAGTATTTCCCTCAGTTAAGAACCAAGGTATCAATCCAGTATGAGAAGAACATGCAAATCACCAATACCTGCACAAACAATCAAACACTTGCATCCAACGCGATAAAGGGGTTGTCAATCCCTTCTCGGTCACTTGCAAAAGTGAGATCTAATAGAGATAGATAAAACTAAACAAAACATAACTAAATATTTTTGGGTTTTTTGGTGTAAAGATCTGAGAATAAAAGATTGCAAAATAGTAGATCAGAAACTAATATGATGGAAAATAGACCCGGGGGCCATAGGTTTCACTAGAGGCTTCTCTCTTGAAGGCAAGTAATACGGTGGGTGAAAAAATTACTGTCGAGAAATTGATAGAAAAGCGAAAGTTATGACGATATCCAAGGCAATGATTATGCAATATAGGCATCACGTCCGTGTCATGTAGGCCAACTCCTGCCTGCATCTACTACTATTACTCCACACATCGACCGACTCCTGCCTGCATCTAGAGTATTAAGTTCATAAAGAACAGAGTAACGCATTAAGTAAGATGACATGATGTAGAGAAATTAACTCAAGCAATATGATGAAAACCCCCATCTTTTTATCCTCGATGGCAACAATGCAATATGTGTCTCGCTACCCCTACTTTGTCACTGGGTGAAATCACACAAGATTGAACCCAAAGCTAAGCACCTCTCCCATTGTAAGAAATACCAATCCAGTTGGCCAAACCAAACCGATAATTCGAAGAGAAATACAAAGATACCAAATCATGCATATAAGATTTCAGATAAGATTAGAATAATATTCATAGATAAGTTGATCATAAAACCACAATTCATCGGATCTCGACAAACACACCGCAAAGGAAGATTACATCGGATAGATCTCCAAGAACATCGAGGAGAACATTGTATTGAGAATCAAAGAGAGAGAAGAAGCCATGTAGCTACTAGCTATGGACCCGTAGGTCTATGGTGGACTACTCACGCTTCATCAAAAGGGCAATAGAGTTGAGGTAGATGCCCTCCGTGATCGAATCCCCCTCCAGTAGGATGCCGGAAAAGGCCCCAAGATGGGATCTCACAGGAACGGAAGGTTGTGGCGGTGGAAAAGTGTTTTCATGGATTCTTATGGAGGTTTGCGAATATTTTCAAATATATAGGAGGAAGATCTAAGTCAGGGAGGTCACGAGGGCCCCACGAGGTAGGGGGAACCCCCCTAGAGCAGGCCCTCCACCCTTGTCGCTGCCTCGAGCTCTTCTGACTTGCGCTCCAAGTCCCCTAGGTGTCTTCTGGTCCAAGAAAAATCATCATGAAGTTTTATTCCATTTGGACTCCGTTTAGCATTCCTTTTCTACGAAGCTCCAAAACAAGGAAAACAGAAATTGGCACTGGGCTCTAGGTTAATATGTTAGTCCTCAATAATATAAAATAGCATATTAATGCATATAAAATATCCAAGACCGATAATGTAATAGCATGAACAATCAAAAATTATAGATACGTTGGAGAAGTATCAATCATCCCCAAGCTTAATTCCTTTTGGTCCTCGAGTAGGTAAATGATAAAAAGCAGAATTTTTGATGTGGAATGCTATCGAACATATTTAACCATGTATTTTTTTTCATTGTGGCATGAATGTTCAGATCCATAAGATTCAAAACAAAAGTTTAATATTGACATAAGAACGATAATACTTGGAGCATACTAATAAGGCAATCATGTCTTCTCCAAATAACATGGCGAAAGAAAGCTATCCCTACAAAATCATATAGTCTGACTATGCTCCATCTTCATCAAAATTAATATTCAAATCATGCATAACCCCGATGACATGCCAATCAATTGTTTCATACTTTTGATGTTCTCAAACTTTTTCAAATTTCATGCAATACAAGAGCATGAGCCATGGACATAGCACTATAGGTGGAATAGAATATGGTGGTTGTGGATAAGACAAAAATAAGGAGATAGTCTCACATAAACTAGGCGTATCAACGGGCTATGGAGATGCCCATCAATAGGTATCAATGTGAGTGAGTAGGGATTGCCATGCAACGGATGCACTAGAGCTATATGTTTATGAAAGCTCAAAAAGAAACTAGGTGGGTGTGCATCCAACTTGCTTGCTCATGAAGACCTAGGGCATTTGGGGAAGCCCATCGTTGGAATATACAAGCCAAGTTCTATAATGAAAAATTCCCACAAGTATATGAAAGTGACAAAATAGGAGACTCTCTATCATGAAGATCATGGTGCTACTTTGAAGCACAAGTGTGCAAAAAGGATAGTAACATTGCCCCTTCTCTCTTTTCCCTCACTTTTTTTGATTGGATTCTTTGGGCTCTTATTCTATTTGGGCTTCTTTGGCCTCTTTTATGTTGATTTCCTCACATGGGAAACAATGAATTAACTCAAGCAATATGATGAAACCCCATCTTTTTATCCTCAATGGAAACAATGCAATACATGTCTCGCTACCCCTACTTTGTCACTGGGTGAAATCGCGCAAGATTGAATCCAAAGCTAAGCACCTCTCGCATTGCAAGAAATACCAATCTAGTTGGCCAAACCAAACTGATAATTCGAAGAGAAATACAAAGATACCAAATCATGCATATAAGAATTCAGAGAAGATTCAAATAATATTTATAGATAAGCTGATCATAAATCCAGAATTCATCGGAGCTCGACAAATACACCGTAAAAGAATATTACATCGGATAGATCTCCAAGAACATCGAGGAGAACATGTTATTGAGAATCAAAGAGAGAGAAGAAGCCATGTAGCTACTAGCTATGGACCTGTAGGTTTGTGGTGGACCACTCACGCTTCATCAGAAGGGGCAATAGAGTTGATGTAGACTCCCTCCATGATCAAATCCCCCTCCACCAGGATGCTGGAAAAGGCCCCAAGATGGGATCTCATGGGAACAGAAGGTTGCGGCGGTGCAAAAGTGTTTTCGTGGATGCTTCTGGAGGTTTGGGAGTATTTGCAAATATATAGGAGGAAGATCTAGGTCAGGGGGGCACGAGGGGCTCACAAGGTAGGGGGCGCCCCCCCTAGGATGCGCTCTCCACCCTTGTTGCCGCCTCGTAGCTCTTTTGACTTGCACTCCAAGTCCCCTAGGTGTCTTCTGGACCAAGAAAAATCATCGTGAAGTTTTATTCCGTTTGGACTCCATTTAGTATTCCTTTTTCTGCGAAGCTCAAAAAAAGGAAAAAACGGAAACTGGCACTGGGCTCTAGGTTAATATGTTAGTCCTAAAATTAATGTAAAATAGCAAATTATTGCATATAAACATCCAAAACAGATAATATAATAGCATGGAACAATAAATAATTATAGATACGTTGGAGATGTATCAGCATTCTCTTTCCTTTCTGACAGTTGTTCACAAAACGGGGGAGAAGAACATCGAGTAATAGTAAAGTGGGTTATTTGCAGGGGTGTTTCCATTTGCCATTTGTTTTTCTCCGAACAATTTGGTTTCGTCGAACTTTTTGCTTGTGGAACTTAAAGCACCGCATGTGGTGTTGTTAAACTCTGTCGTCATGTAACATTAATAACCCACCTGCAATGCTATTTGCTTCCAGGTTTTAGTTTGCAGGTGCCATCAAAAGCTTACTTTCCTTGTGATAATTATCCTTGATACTTATCTATTGTGCAAGGAAAATGAAAGTATTTCAAGGAGGATTGAAAATCTTGCATCTCTAAGAAGAGATATTTTACACCTTGAATCTTTTTGTGTCTCAAGTTTAGATATACTACTAAGATTATCTTTCACTATCTAACCTTGCAAAAGAAGAAAGTTAGCTTCAGAGTAAAATGTCTTGAGAATCATAAGCGAACTCTATATATCTGCTCTTAACAGGTTTCTCCTCACATATTTCCTTCGTATCTTCTGTATTGCAGGAAAACCTCGTCTGAAGCATATCCACTCCGAGAAATATATGTGTGATTCCTTTGCTATGATTTTCCTTAAGTATTTAACTTGCAGGAAATTTATATCTCATGTGGATTCAAACTATGTTCTGAGAAAACCATTATGGCTGATCCTTCGTCACAAATCATTTTAAAGTATTTGTTCTATCTAACAAATCTTTTTCAGAAGTTATGAGTGACACAACATACCTCGGACATTGTCGACTGCATTGAAAGAAACAACTAATGAAATTACATGTCAATGCCACTCTTACGAAGATTCATCTTGCTGCCTTACGATATATCTTTTATGCATTCTTAAAATGATGCATACCTTTAGGGAGAGCGTGCTTTATCTTCATAATTATCTCTCGTCTTCCATTATCCTTCGCATTCATTTCATTATTTTATCTATCCTTCGATGTGTTCTTTTTTGTCAAAAATCGTCCAAAAAGGGGGGAGATTATTGGTACAATAATTTCCCTCTTGTGTTTTGGAGATTGTTGACAGAAACAGGCATGGTCTGATTTGTTTGCCAATGCACACAGAGAGAAATACTCCATGCAGAACCGAAGAGAATGTTGTCTCCAATGCCAAGTTCGAGGAACTTCACCGAAGAATATTTGTGTTGCAGAGAAGAACAAGCTACATCTGTTGAAGACATGTAGGCGAGAAGATTGATGTGAAGGAATTAATCTCTCGAAGTTTTATTGCTGACATGAAGCAATTGGTTTGGAGTTTTTGTCCGAAGAAAAATGACTGCAGCGAATGGAAGTCGAAGACTAAGTGAAGACATAGTATTCATTTCGTTGTTTTTCTTTCATTTATTTGAGACGTAGGACCTCCGGACTATTAAGAGGGGTATAGGTCTCGAATCTTAGATCTGATGTGATGCTTAGCCCAAACCTATGCGAGGCTGAGAGAAATCTCTTTGAGTTTCGAATGATTACCTGCCAGCAGTAGACGTTGTTCCTCATGCTGCAGGACATATACTTTGAACTGAGGAGTTAGCATCACTTGCTTCGCAAGCAATGTACCGTTGTGCTCAAAATCCAACCGTTGGACCTATGTCGTTCGGCCATTGGCTGCTGCACATGTCCAATTTGGTCTTTTCCCTTCAGGGAAGGCTGCAACTATAAATAGCCACCCAGCTCCAACATTGCCCGTTGGCTGCTCCGCTTAAGATTTTTGAGAAGATTGACTGAGCGTCCCCTCTCCGAGTGATTTGAGTTTAAGATCCACCAAGAAAAAAATCAAGAGTCCAAACTTAGACAGTGGTAGAGCATCACAGTAGTTTTGAGTTAGAGTTCCTATACCTATTACTCTTGAGAGCTGCGCACTCTCTAGACGGGTATGTTTCGGCTCGAGTGTGGAAGAGTTGTTTTCTTCACCGAGCTAGATCTTCAGCAACCAAGAGTAGTTGTGGTTTGCGAAGTTCGTCTGAAAGTTTGGAGATTGCTAACAAGTATCTACCACGAGTGAAATCAACTGGAGTCTGATCAGCTCTGAGTTGAAGGAGAATAGGGCGAAGAGAGTTTATCTTCTATGTTAAATCACAACCCCTCCAACCAGACATAGTCCTTTGGCAGAAGGGCGAACTGGTCTACCAAATCTCTCTATCGCCCTCGAGCACCACTGGTTCAATCTACTTTACTGCATTACATTCGGCAGTTTACTTTTGTGCTCTGTGTCGATAGTTTATCTGATCATTAACTATCTTTTGCATATCATTTGTATCCATCATCTCTGTCATCCCCTTTAATTAACATTCATCACTCACTCCTTATGCGTTCACATCTCTCTGTGTAGTCCCTATAGTTGTCTTCATTCTGTACGCTCTGATTATCTTGGGTGTGTTCTCATTGTACTGTTTTTATTCATCTTGTCCGTGCTCGTTCACGTGTTTTTCCTACATCGTTCATACCCTGTCTCATTCATGCTGCTGCGCATGTTTGCATATTGCATTACCATCATCATAGTCAAACCTGTGATAACCTATGCTCAAGTGATCATTGTTGCATTCATCAAAAGATATGTTCCTCTCTACTATGATTGGTTAAGGTTTGCTCTGCCAGACTTTATTTCCACTGTTGTGTTTGGGGTCAGTTCAAAACATTCGAAAGAATTTTTGAATCTCCCATCCCCCCTCTGGCTGATATACTCTCGGCCCTAACATAGCTCTTAGTGCATCCGTTGCATGGAAATGCCTACTACTCATTGATATACATTGATGGGAATCTCCATAGCCCGTTGATCCGCGGAGTCAATGCGGGACTTTCTTCCTTTTGACTTCTCCTTATTGATCTCTACCACCACATTCTATTCCACCTATAGTGCTATATTCATGGCTCACGCTCATGTATTGTGTGGGGCTGAAAATGTTGAAGCATGTTAGAAGTATGATCCTATTGCCTGGTTTGACTCCGGGGTGCTCATGATTTATATTTATGCAGTGAAGGCAGAGTCATGCCATGCTAACATGATAAAATGCGTGGGGATAACATTCTTTAAGGATTGTATATTTTGAAAAAGTAATGATTATGCTTCTTATATTCATGGATAATTGTGTTGATATTCTTACTTCATCGTTTCTCATCATTTATACCGTAAAGAGATTACAAGATACACATGTTAGGTAGGACAATCAACTATAAAAAAAATCTGTTTTTATCATTTACGTACTCGAGGACGAGCTGGAATTAAGCTTGGGGATGTTGATACGTCTCCAATGTATCTATAATTTTTGATTATTTTATGCTGTTATATCATCAATCTTGGATACTTTATATGCATTTTATAATATTTTATATCATTTTTGGGAACTAGCCTATTAACCCAGTTCCTAGTGCCAGTTGCTATTTTTCTGCTTGTTTTTGGTTTTCCAGAAAATTAGTACCAACCAGAGTCCAAACGCTATGAAATTTTTTGACGATTTTTTCGGACATAAGAGACCCTAGAAAGCTCCGGGAGGAGACTAGAGGACAAATTAGGAGACGGCAAGGCAACATGGCATGCCCAGGGGGTAGGGCGCACCCTGTTACCTTGTGGGTCCCACGTGGCTCTGCTTGACCTTATTCCACTTCTTTAAATTCTTAAATATCGAGAAACCACCAGAGATTCACTCGAAACACTTTTTACGCCACCGCAAGCTTCTGTTCTTTTGCGATCCATCTGGAGGTCTTTTCCAGTACTCTGCCGGAGGGGGAATCGGTAATGGAGGGCTTCTACATCATCCTTGCCGCCTTCCGATGATGCGTGAGTAGTTTACCAAAGACCTACGAGTCCATAGCCAGTAGCTAGATGGCTTATTCTCTCTCTTCGGTCTTCAATACAATGTTCTCCTCGATCTTCTTGGAGTTCTATTCAATGTAATTTCCTTTTGTGGTGTGTTTATTGGGATCCGATGAATTGCGGGTTTATGATCAGATTATCCATTGAAAGTAATTGAGTCTTTTTTGAACTTTACTATGCATGTTTATGATAGCTTTGTATTTCTCTCCAATCTATCCGTTTGGTTTGGCCAACTAGACTGATTTATCTTCAGTGAGAGAGGCACTTTGTAGTGGGTTCAATCTTGTAGTGTCCTCACCAGTGACAGAAAGGGTAGCGAGGCACGCATTGTATTGTTGTTACCAATGATAAAACGACGGGGTTTATTCATATTGATCGGGTTTACTTTGTCTACATCATGTCATCTTGCTTAAAGCCTTACTCTGTTTGTCATGAACTTAACACCATAGACGCATGCTGGATAGCTGTCGATTGGTGGAGTAATAGTAGTAGATGCAGGAAGGAGTCGGTCTACTTTGTCATGGACATGATGCCTATATGTGTGATCATTGCCATGAATACATCATAAATACACGCTTTTCTATCAATTGCCCAACAGTAATTTGTTCACCCACCGTATGCTATGTGTTCGAGAGAGGAGCCTCTAGTGAAAACTATGGCCCCCGGGTCTACTTTTATCATATTATAAAAACCAAAAATACATTGTTGTAATTTATTACTTTTTTTGTGCAATTTATCTATCTATCTGTACAAGATTTGATCCTTACAAGTTGCCAACCCTCTTGCCCGCGTTGGGTGCAAGTATTTGCTTTTGTGTGTGCAGGTGTTGTTCACGAGGGTTTGCTTGGTTCCCCTATTAGTTCGATAAACCTTGGTTCTCACTGAGGGAAATACTTATCTCTACTGTACTGCTTCACCCCTCATCTTCAGGGAAAACCCAACGTAATTTACAAGTAGCAGCCCCCCTCACCATGCCACCCATGAAACAAATGGTATGGAGCGGTGTCTCACCCTCAAAGCCCCCCAGGAGGCAGGTACTTTAGCATCCTTTGTAGGTGTAATACACTCTTATATTTGCGGATGCTTAGAGGTATAATCATAAGTAGGTTGCTTGTTCAAGTAAGAACAACACCTATCATAGTTTTCATCGCACAACAAATTATAAAAACAATGAATGGTAACACAATGAATCTTGATAGAAGTAACTAGATGAAATTCCCATGCATCCTCGAGAAAACTTTGCTCCATATAAGCAATACAACTAGCTTGTTCTTAGCACAATTAAGGATTGGGCCATGATACGTCCATTTTGCATCATGTTTTCCTATGGTTATTTATATGTTTTGGGTCATTATTTCACTTCATGATGCTATTCTAATGCCATTTCTCTCTTATTTTGCAAGTGTCACATAAAGAGGGAGATTGCCGGTAGCTGGAAGTCTGCACCTGAAAAAGCTACAACAGAGATAGATATTCTCCGCAACTCCAAATGACTTGAAAATTTATGGAGAATTATTTTGGAATATATAAAAAATATTGGCGGAATAAATACCAGGAGGGGGCCACCAGAGAGCCACGAGCTCAGGGAGCGTGCCCCTCTCCCTAGGGCGTGCCCCTCTCCCTAGGGCGTGCCTACTAAGCTCATGGCCCCACTAGCAGGCCTCCGGGGCCCATCTTATCCTATATGATGCTATTTGCCCTAGAACAAATGAGAAGAATACTTTCGTGATGAAGCGCCGTCGTCTCGAGGCGAAACCTTGGTAGGAGCACTTTTGCTCTCTGGCATTGCGATTCTGCCGGGGATACTTCCCTCCGAGAGGAGGAAATCGAAGCTATCTACAGCACCAACGATACTCTCATCATGGGAGGACCAATCTTCATCAACATCTTCAATAGAACCATCTCCTTTCAAACCCTAGTTCATCTCTTGCATTCAATCTTTGTCCCAAACCTTAGATTGGTACCTGTGGGTTGCTAGTAGTGTTGATTACATCTTGTAGTTGATGCTAGTTGGTTTATTTGGTGGATGATTAAATGTTTAGTTACTTCATCATTTTCAATACCCCTTTGATATTGAACATGGATATGATTTGTGAGTAGTTATTTTTGTTCTTGAGGACATCGGAGAAGTCTTGTTATAAGTAATCATGTGAACTTGGTATTCGTTCGATATTTTGATGATATGCATGTTGTTCTTCCTTTAGTGGTGTCATGTGAACATCGACTTCATAACACTTCACCATACTTGGTCCTAACTCCTAAGGGAAGGCATTGAGGAGTTATAAGTAGATGATGGGTTGCGAGAGTGATAGAAGGTTCAACCCTAGTTTATGCGCTATTTTATAAGGGGCTGATTTGGATCCATATGTTTCATGTTATAGTTAGATTTATCTTAATTCTTCTTTCGTAGTTACGGATGCTTGCGAGAGGGGGTAATCATAAGATGTTTGCTTGTTCAAGGATGGGCAAGTGAACCCCACAACCGAGTAATATCTAGCCATCCTTATCTCTTTCTCTCTCTCCCGTGAGAACCACATCCCCAGTCCACTTTCTATCCCCTTCTCTCACATCATAAATCCAACCTTATAATCCGTCTTGGCAAAATTAAATCGTAGATATCTATTGAACCACAAGTTCATTTTTGAAATAAATTATATATTTGAACTCCTAACGCGAAGACCTTTAGCACTAGACCAATCTTGGATACATTTCGAACACGTTTAAATTTCAAGGTTTCACATTTCCTATGCGAAACAAACCTATTTCAGTAGAAAAATATGAAACAAACCTATTTCAGTAGAAATATGTGAGACCAACTTGAAACCTATTAAACCCAGTTATGAAACTGAAATGGCAACTTTGAAACTGAATATTTAAAAAATTGTAACACTTTATTTCAAAAGAGTGAAATATATTATTCCAAAAATATGTAATTGAAATAGATGTGATTTTTGTGAAACAAGCCAGTGGAAGGTGAAATATAGGTTGTGAAAGTGAAAAACAATATGAAACTGAAATGTTAACTTGTGAAACTGATTATTTGAAAATGTGTAACAATTCATTTCAAAAGAGTGGAATATGTTATTTCAAAAATGTGCAATTTAAATAGGTGCGAGTTTTGCGAAATAAGCCAGCGCAATGTGAAATGTATGTTCTAAAACTGAAAAATAATACGAAACTGAAATGTCAACTGGTGAAACTGATTGTTTAGAAATGTGTAACAATTTATTCAAAAAGAGGGACATGTGTTATTGAAAACATGTAATTGAAATAGATGTGATTTTTGTGAAACAACCAGTGAAAAGTGAAATGTAGATTCGAAAACTAAACAAAAATATTAAATTGAATGTCAACTTGTGAAACTAATTAAAATCATGTTATTGAAAAGATTTCAAGCGAGTGAAATTACAGATTATGGATTTTCACTAACGTGAAATAGTAACTACAGAAAAGTAGAATTATAATGTATCACTTTGAAATTGATTTTTGCAAATGTGAAATGTACATTCGTATTTAAACGTGGTTGAAAAATACCCATGATTGATCTTATTTAAAGGTTTTGACTCAAGGGGTTGAAATATAAATATAAATTCAAAAACAAATATATGGTTTAAAATATATGAATGTTTGACATTAGTCAAGGTCAAATAAAAGGTTGGATTTATTGTGTAGAAGAAGAGATGGAGTGGTTCGGCTGCATTAATATCATCCTGCATGTGAAGTACAATGGGTCTGCTGCTGCTGGAATAACAATATTTTCTTAAATTAAAAACAAGATATGGTGCTAGGTGGCATTAGCCGATTGGGTAAGGCGTTGCTGGTGGGTAGCATCGGGAAAGTATTTGGTACTCCCATCTTTGGGTACTCCTCGTGCTCCAAAATTAAAAAAAACAAATTTTAAATGTTTCAAAAAATTCTGGAAAAAATGTGAATGTTTGCAACGAATGTGACTACAGCTCCTAAAATTTCAGGTCCAAACTGAAAATGCACATTAAGAAATAAAAATGTGAAATCTAGCATGAATAGTGTAAAAAAAGGCAAAAACAACATTGACACTATTTACATCTGGATTTCACTTTTTTGTTTCTCAATGTGCATTTCGAGTTTGAACCTAAATTTTTTAGGGGTTACAGTCACATTTTTTATGAACATTCACATTTTTTCGGGAATTTTTTGAAACATTTAAGAATGTTTTTTAAAATTTGGAGCACCAGGAGTATCCATGGATGGGAGTACATGATGGCTGATACTTTCCCAGGTTGCATCACCGCTCAATTTTTCTCTTTGCCCTGGTTTTCAGAACAGACGTTGGGACTGATCCACAAACAAATGCAGGACACAGTTGGCCTCCGGACGGCTGTTCGCGGTTTGGACATATGCGGAAAATTTGAGGGTGCGTTGCAGATACCTTTAGTGCTCCAAGAAAAGTATTGTTATTAGGGAACAAATCAGGCGACGTCGTCATCATCCAACGAGAGGGCGGAGTCCCATATGCCATTATTGCAGCTGCGGAGGTCGCAATTCCTCTCTCTTGGATAAGCATCGCTCCGCCTCTTCGCCTTCGTATAAGCGAAACTCCTGCCCGTTTCACATATCCCGCTCCCGCCACGACCGTGCGCGCGCTCCAGCCTCCAGGGGTAGCCAAGCTCGGAAGAATCGTCGCCAGCGAGGAGGAAGACGAGGAGGAGCGCCATGGCGAGCGTGGTCATCGAGACCCACGACTCCGCGGTGGCCGGCGGCGGGGACGTGGTGTTCTGCGTCATCATCCTGTGCATGTCCGTGCTGTCCTTGGTCATCTTGGTGGCCTCCTCTGCCGTCGGCAGCGGCGTCGGGGAAGAGGAAGGGAGGCGGCGGCGGCGCTCCGCCTCCCGCGGGAACGGGCCGGTGTTCGTGGGCGGCAGGGGCTGCGCCTGCGGCGGCTGCCGCGCCGGCGCCGGCGTCTGCGGCACCTACCTCTCGTGATCACCGCCGACCGTGCACGCGCCGCGCGCGCACTCCACATGTACATACAGCGTGGACGCACTCACCGCATAACCTAAGGAGGAGCATCGATCGGAGCTCTCGCCAGGCTTGCGCATGGCTACTCCGTTCTTCCTTTTCCTCTGTTTGTACTCCCTAAAGTAGTATAAGACATTTTAGATCACTAAGAGCATGGTTAATAGTATAGCCAGCTGCTGGCTATAAGCCAGTGCCATGTCATCTATAGTCCATCTTATAGTTAACATGTACAATAGTAGATCAAAAGAATGTAGTACTTTTTTATTATGTACCACCTTTCATTCTCACAAAGTCTTTTAGGAAGCGCGTGTTAGAAGAAACTTCTTCACGAAGAGTTTCGCTTACCTTCTCTCTCTTCTTCTCTTTCTTCCAACTAAGCATAAGTATATTAATTTATTCCTTATAGCCCGCTAAGTCAACTCTATTGTACTTGCTCTAAAAGGCATATTACTTACTACCGATAGATGCACATCCTGTGATGCGAATAAGAGTGTTTTATCTGTTCCTTGAATAATCATCGATCCATGTGCGATCGGTTGCTTCTTCTACTACTTTAGCTGATAGTTTCTGGATTTGGGTTTGGTTTCGATGGAAGTATGGAACAGTAATGGCTGACGCCCATATGCTCCTACCGTTCTATATCTACTAGATGACCCGGCGCGCCAAATGGCGCAGAGACCCATATGAAACCATGTTTGTGTTGAAAATATTTGCCTTTTTTAGTAACTTTATGTTTGATCAAGGATAGAGACCATGTCAAACCCGGAGTGCTTTGAACATGTATTTGGACAATGTGCCATTTGGCTCTATGTTACCCAAGTAAGGTGCAAGGTCCAAATTCAAGCATCAAGGGTAATGATTCTAAACCTTTTATAACAGAAATCTTTGCATTTGTTACTAACTTCGAGTTTTAGCAAGCACTGAGGGTAATGATTCTAAACCTTTTATAACAGAAATATTTGCATTTATTACTAACTTCGAGTTTTAGCAAGCACTGAGGGTAATGATTCTAAACCTTTTATAACAGAAATCTTTGCATTTATTACTAACTTCGAGTTTTAGCAAGCACTGAGGGTAATAATTCTAAACCTTTTATATGAAAAATTAAGGAATACCTATGTTCAAACTATATACTTTAGCATGTGATACTAATAAAAACCGAGAATCTGCATGATATGGTATATAGGCATGGTTTAAAGGTCTTTTTGGCTTTTTCTATGTTGGATGCTCTATCATGAGTAAAAGAACCTAATTATTTATCTCAGATCAAATGCTATAGGTCACACAAAGCTCATGCGGCCCACTGACGTTTGCTGGGCTAGGCCTAACCAGTGAAAAGAGGTTGTCAAGGAGAATATGGTATATATCAAGTCATTTATGTGGATATTGGGGGTGAGTGTATCACCACATCATTTGCTGATCCAGGAGAGGCCACAACAGGGTGTCTGTCATCAACTGATACTGAGCCTAGTGAGCGACTATAAGTGAACTTCATGAAAGAAAACTTTGCTCGACTGAAAAGAAAACTTTGCTCGACTGAAAAGAAAATTTTACTCTAGAGAATGTACTGAAACGACATGTAAAGAACACAACAGATAAAGTTTGGCAAGGCTACTCGAGCAGAGATTTGACAAACGCTTTAGCAAGGTTGATTCTTTCCTTCTATATAATTATTATCTGCTTCCTGGGTGTTACATACATAGAATTTGCTTCATACCACTTGAAGAGATTACACAAACGCTTTGGCAAGGCTACTTGACCAGCCAAAGGCTCTAGTTTTTAAACCATGCCTACATAATAGCACTTTGTCTTTGTCTGGTTAAGCTGTTCAGCTGTGTCTTCGGTAGCGGTCGGAGAAGCTCCATCTGCAGTGTCACTGTCAACCTACACAACAAAAAGAAATTCAGGTACATCAAAGAAAGATGAGTGTATACATGAAACAAAAGGCATAAAAGGAGCAGCCCAAGGCTAAGCTGATCGGCATCTTGATTTTGATTTCTCTTGACATGATTGGTGAATAAAACACGTGTGGCACCATGGGTATTGCAAGATGATTTACTATTGAAGAGAGAAAAAGCATGAATCAAAGATTTAGTACAAAAAAGCAAGATGAATTGAAATCAAAAGCCAAGTCCAGACATAATACCCTGCACCCACAGCTGAAGGGGTAGCCTTGTTCCTTTTTTAAGTTGGTGTCCATGACTACATATACAAATGCAGATGGTCAGAAAAGAAATAAGTTGGACACCAGCAAGTTATGTGGATCAGCACAAATGTAGGAAACACAACTTATTTATATACCTCAGCTGGTGGTGGATCATCACAGCCGCAGGGCATCGTAAGAGTATAATGGAACGAAGCTAATGCATCAACAGTGAGAAAGGAAGGGAGCAATCCTTGGTGAACAGACCAAGGAAGAAACATATGTTGTCAGAACTAAAAAAAATCATATAGCCTACTCCAACATGGTTGAATAGATGGATCCCAAGCCAAAAAAATTACAAATCTACAACAGCACAGCCGAATATCAAGATTCTTAGAACGAATTCATAAACTAAAAAACCCAAAAAGAATCATATCCCATTCCAAAAGTACTATATATATATATAAACATATCAAAATTGTCAGGAAAAACGTCTAAACCATAAGACCAGACAAACAATCTGACCCATGAACAAATAAAGAGCACCACTAACATGACCCAACATACCAATAGCCATCAAGCATGCCCAAAATATAACTCATTTTAACCTCCTCAAAAGATTGCCTAATTGAATGGGAAAATAAATAGCTATATCTGTCAAAGTTAATTAGACCCGAATCAGCTAGCCACGGAGGGAGAGAACTTTGAAACCAAGATTTCTACCCTGGCAGCTCGTGCACTACTGTAACCTATGAGTAGGAATAGGATAACACCAGGTTGCAATCAAGGACCACTGAATTATAAGAATAAAAAATAAGTAAAAGAAACTACATGCTGAGAAAACCCCAACAATTCAGCAATCCATTCCAAGACACGATAAATTCACAAGCCCAATTAGCATTATACCTCACAGCCAGAACAACAGTGGTCACAACACTTCCATATGCTGGCACAGAGCATCCAACTCTCAGCCAACACCCTACATCCACCCGAGCAGAACCAGGTCAAACCAACTGAGAAGGGGCAAAAGAGAAAACTTCAAACAGGCTGCAAGGGGCTCATACCGAGATGAAGAGTTGAGTATGGACGGGTTGAGTGTGAGCTCGTGCACCAGTTGCGGTCGTCGTCGCCCACCGAAATGGGTCGCCATCCGCTGGACCACCGTATGAGCCGCCTATGATGCTAGGCTGTCGTCGAGTCGCGAAAGAGGGTGTCGAACACGGCGGTCGCTGTGTCACCTCAGGATGTCGGTGAGGCCGGCATCGGGTTCAAATAAGTCAAGCAAACATCAAATGAGCCTAGTAGCCCAAACCAACTTCTATGTGACAACTAAGTTAAGATAACCTTTCTAACATTTGGAAAAGGGGCACATAGCTCAACAGCACACAACAGATTCTTGTTCATTCAAATAAAAGGGCTTTTGTTGACTTACTCTATTATAATGTGATAGATATATGACTTACTAATTGTTTAAAAAAGAGAAGTTATTTTGCCATAAAAAAAGATGAAGCACAAACCTTTCTCGTCGAGTCCGAGTCGTGAACTCCTTCCATAGATCCTACAAACAAAGATGAACACAAAGTTCCGTCGGTCCATGAAACAGGCAGAGATCAGATTAAGCGCAGAGATCAGATTAAACATAAGGTCAATTATTGACCAGTATTACATTCTACTAAGAATCTAAAACATATGGAGTATTTGGGACATGATCTGGAAGGCGAAAATACCGGAGAGAATCAAAATGTTCGGCTGGAGAGTAGCGACTGGTTCTCTACCCACAAAGCTAAATTTATGAATACCAAATGAACCAAATATTGCATAGAAATATCGAAGGATGTAATTACAACATGTCAACACCACGCCGGATAGTTCAGTAATTATAAGCTGCAACCATCATTATTAGCTATGCAAAACAGAGTACTTGTGAAAAAAGGTAGAAGGCCAGCTCTCGCAATTTCAGGTACTATCATTCTCATGCTTCATGACAGAAACTGTTCCATGATTTTTCCTAACTATGTTTTCATTTGTAACAAAATGACAAGATAAACGGAGACAAGCAATTCGTTTTGTACAACAACCTTTTTATCTTGAACTATTTTAGTTTCTCTACACTAAATTTCTAGACTATGCTGCCAACACAAAAAAGCTATGTAATGTATATATTAGTTTACATATCTGAAGCTTTTTGTTGCTCCCCCAATCTAGATTTCCTGAATCTTTTTTGTGTAAACCTGATAAAAAGCACATATCTTGTATTAAAATTGGAAGGAAAAATAGTGGCAATTAAAAAACTCATAGTAACTGTAAACTGAGTTCTACATGAGAAGCCAACCATCTTACTTCTCACATTTTTTTCAGAGAATCAAAGTAGTCCAAAGAAATGCTTTAACTATTCAGACAAACATCATATAGATCTTAAGAAAAGAAATAAAAAATTCCAAACATCCATGTTTTGAGCAGTATGACTGTGTGTTGCTTATTCACCTTGGCTGACATGATTTGCTTCTCTAAGGTCGTGCATCCCCATATATATCCTCCATGGTTTATTGCTAAAAACGTGAGCAGCCTCCAAATCCTGCTCCTGCGGGCATCTTCAGGGTAGAAAGTGAGGAAAAAAGAAAGAGAGAGAGACGGGGGAAGAGAAAGGAAAGAGACCCGCTCACCTGTGGTCGAGCTGCCCTGGCTCGCGGCATCGGAAGCGTCTCCAGGACGAACAAGGGCCGACCTGCTCCTCCCGCAAGTCGCTGGTGTTAGACTGTATATGTATACGTAGACTTGTGTATACGTGTTGTACTTGTACTTGTACCCTTTGATACTTATATATAACTGATGACCCGTTGCGCCAATGGCGCAAAGGCCGAGAGCAAGCCAATTATTGAAAGTGTGTGCATCAAAATATGTAAACACGGAATGAAACATATGGAAGTAAGTATGGATTGATGATAGATAGATGGTTGCTGATGATACATGTTTTCTAAGAAGCTTACGAACGACCATCAACAATGTTATGAGCAAGGCATGTAGATAGGCAGAGATACGTTAGACAGATGTATCGCTGGATGTTTAGAACGACTTCTCTGAGGCAGCTCTTCATAACTGCTATTCTTCGTAGCCTGCATTGCTTAGAGCAGAAATTCCTTCGATATCATCGTCCAGGCTCTGATAATAGTGGTTTGTTTGCTGGAGATCATATTCAGACTGTTGTTGTATCGCTAAGACAATCAGCAATATATGTTACCTGTGATAAAACATGATTGAGATTGTTGTCTTTGGAGCTGTTAAATGATACAAGGAAGAATATACTATCAGCAACTGTAGTCTATGATTTTGTATCTGCTTGTGTGTGTATGAATCTCTTGAAAGACATACAATTATCAGAGTAACCAAATTATATGTGCTGTGTACCTATCTGCAAAGAGAACAACATGACCTTAAAATTGCTCTGCTTGTAGTTTTGGTCAAGCAACAAGAAAACCTGGGATTAAGAGGTGCTGGTGTTTGGTCGGTGTTGCTAGTAGAAAACAAAAAGAAATTGTTGCTGATGCTATAGTATTCATCAAATCTGATTCTGAAGCAAACCTAACAAATTAACCTTTTTTCCTTCATTTTGACTGAATAATGCTGTTCTCTTATGATTTCATTTGTGCATCTGGTTTGCGAAGCAAGTTGAAATTGGTGGGCTGAACTAAAAAAACATACTTGTGTAGCTGGATCCAAACAGTAGAATTGTGTTCATGCCTTCTGTAAGACCACCGTTACAGAATGGGAATAACGCCCAGAGTTTACTTTGAAGGGATTGGAGCGAGATTCTGGGAAGAGCTAACCTGGGGGCATGATTTGTTGAGGCAGCGGCCAAATCTTTGAGCTGGGGGGCAGATCTCATGGATGCAGTCGGCTGTTTGCTGCAGAGGAGCTATGGTTGGTGAGCGAGTGAAGGCCGGCTGTTGTTTTGGCAGGTGGATGGATAGGGTTAAGGCATCAGCATCTGCGTGTGTGGATAAATCAGGTGGCCCAGTAAACCGAGGCCCTCACCTTATTGATTTTAAGCCCATTTGCTAGCACACATGTGCACTGAAACATGCTGTTGCAGCTGTGGTGTAAAGAATTTGAAAACTAATTTGAATTTGTAATGTTCAGTAAATAAACGCATACGGAGCCTTTTCATGTGGTATATATCTGGACTTATTCGAGCTAATATTCTTGATAGGGCAAACAACAATATTTGTTTTTACACCAAGACGTAGACATGAACAAATGTATCAGCTGACATGTATGGTAGAAGGCAAGCATTAATGAGCGAAGGCGCTATAGGCATTGTTGAAACAGTAACCACTTTTTAAGAGGCCCTAATAGCATGTCTATGTTTCATGTTAAAGAGAACAGAATGTAAAGTATGGCAATGGAAAAATAAGCAGAAGGGGTTGCAAGAATAGACATACCACTCAGGCACGCTCATTCCATTGCTTTGTCGCATTCTTTAGAGACAAACAGGATTGCACCCTTCCTTGTGTACCCCTTGTAGAATGTGAGGTCTAGCTCGATGCACTTCTCGGTATCCGTCAGTACTTCAGGCATGGCACCCGTCTTGGTGTAACAGGCAGCCGTGTTGCCGTATGCCTGAAACATTGCCAATAGCTTAGCACTACAAAAGACTCCACATCACAACACCTACACTGCAGAAGCACCTATAGACAATGGTCATCTCAAGGCTAATTCAAATGGCATACATGCAGTGTGAGATGTTATCCACATTACAACAACGAAATAGCTTTACATAATTTTTTAGCTCAAGCAATTGAATAATAAAACATCAAAAATTACCTTTGGATCCTTTGGGTTTCTTCTGAGTGCCTCAGTGTAATGCTTCTGGTTCTGCTAACTCCAGACGTTTTTATGTCGTACTGCTAGTTCTCGAGTGTCCCAATAACTTGGAAAAAATCAACACTAATCTCTGGCTGATACCACACACAAGTTGTTGTTGCTGGTACAGGAGTTCAGGGGCAAGGAGAGCAGGCACACATGCTTGCTGGAGCTCTTTGGTAGCATAGCAGCGTAGCACAAACTCACGGAAAAACTCAAGGAAGATAAAGATATTACAAGAAAGTGTGCTTGTTCCCAGTGAGCAATAAAATATCGTATTTCAAATATTGTAGGTAGAACGGAAACATCACAAAGCAAATGCAGATATGAGATGGTTAACTAAATTTGATGTTTCACTGTTCTCGTTGGACAAAATGGCAATCCATAGAAACAAGGCATGATCATCCGAAACACTTAAATGATGAAGAACATGAATTGCGATACATCATACATGCAACAGGGCATGACTTTGTCTCAAAAGAGGGGAATTGCTTGGTCAGCAATTATATTTATCTGCATAAATGTCCATGTCTACACCCTGTACATAGTATATATACTACAGATATGTGTTCAATGGAAGATGGTTTCAGGGTCTTATTATGACAGCAAAAAAATAAACAAACTGAAGTCGTGCGTTTCTCTTCAGAGAGGAGGCGAAAGGTCTAATTTGTTGCCATTGCTAGGTCCATCTGAATCCTACCTATGAGATTGCAAAACAGAGGAACTCGACTCGTGAATATGCAGTGTTATTCCTTCAAATTTTCTACACATCGGGTCATCTCATCCCTTGCTACGACAGGTTGCTGGTTCATCAATAACACACTTCAGAAGAAGGCCCTGCAGTATTTTCACCCTTAACCAAAATATTCAGTCAATCAGCCATGTGCATCA
Source organism: Aegilops speltoides (assembly GCA_021437245.1). Lineage (NCBI taxonomy): Eukaryota > Viridiplantae > Streptophyta > Magnoliopsida > Poales > Poaceae > Aegilops > Aegilops speltoides. The sequence continues at coordinate 159,546,652 of CM038146.1, forward strand.
CATAGTCCACGGCAATCTCGTTGTGAAGAACAAATATAATATCTACAACAAGTTAATCGTGCGAACCAGTTTCGGCTATCAGGAAGTGAAGGAGAATTGTTCTCTGTTCTCTAGCCATCAGAACACAATACTAAGTCCTAACTGAACAGAAATATTGCCTCAATCTTAAAATCTGATGCTTTCTTTCATTGTTATAAGGAGAATCCCCAAATCTGTGCTGATTCTCTCTAAGACTGAATATAGGCCAGATCTGAAACCAGAGCCTGCCTAAGCACCATCCTCAGGATAATAGAAAATATGCATTGGGTGAAGTTTAGCAAGAACTAAAATAAACAAAAACAGTGTCTAAGGACGAAATATGGCACTATATTAGGATCCCGGGCATAGGCTCATGGCAACAGAAAAAGGAAAATTGGGGAGCAGAACGAATCTAGGTTGCAGAGGAAAAGAATTTCCAAACAACATGTATAGGGCACACTGAGCATATAAACAGCAAAAGTTCACTTCTGAATTTGGTCACACAACATAAATAAATCATATTATTACCTTTAGGATTGGGGAAGCCAAAGAAACTGGAAATAAGCGAATAGAGAGAAATTCATCTGAACTGGTTGCTCTCCCATGATATTAGACCTGCAATTTGACCACAAAAATTGTAACTTCCAATATATTTGTGTTGACTATAAAAGAATACAAAAAGTCAAATCTCAAAGAAAACATGGATACTTTTCAATCATACTACTTTTATGCCAATGATAGCATGAATATGAAGAACAGTACGCCACGGAATGACAAATGCATGTGTAAGAGGTCAACAATAAGCTCTGAGACTTGTGGGGTAACAGATGCAAAGGTGGACCTCTAGAACCAGATATGATAACGAGGTCGTCGACGACAACTCACAGGTACACACCAAAGATATGTTGTCTACCTAAAATTTCCAAACAAATTGTAGAGCTAGCTGAAGATACACTAACAATGTGTGCACATACAAGAAACATATGCATGTCAATTCCAGATATTTGCATGAACCTAAGCAAAATATTACATGACCTTTTTATGAAATTTATACTATACAATGCTTAGGCTGTATCATTACCTGTTCCATTTCCGGCAAAAGAACAATCTAAACTCGGCCTGCAACTTTATTCTGAAAAAATGAGATCAATAATTTGTAGGCATCGTACAATGAACTCTGTAGCTGCAGCAAGAGATTTGTGACCAAATTATTCACTTAAATGAGCAGAAGCACAAGCAAAATTTAATTTGTGGTCAGTATAGCAACCTGGTAGTAGAAATTGATTATGTTCTCTTTGCTTACGTATAAATGCAGTATGCATTAAGAATAACGAGCAGGAAAGCCTTAGGATGGATACGTAGTAAGAATGTAGTAAATCTTTAGGAATCTCATGGTAAAATGAAGCTACAATAACATGTAGGCATGAACAGAGCTAGACAACGGAATGAGTTTAGCAAGAAAATTATGCACGTTGTTAGAATAGTGAGAAACAAGTGACCAAGGGCACGCTGAATATCTCAGAATGAATTAGAGCCACTAAACTATACATCTTACAGGGCTTCTGCAAATATAGTATCTATAGTTATACGACAGCACATAAAGTATATTCTAAAGCAGGCTGGGAGCATCCAAACATGTTTTCTTTGCCAAGAATTAAAAACAGAGTTACATCTGGATCTAGAATAGAAAAATATACCTCTAGGACAGCTCTACTCGTACAGGTTCTTGATTACCTCTGCTGAGGGCCAGACTGGATCGAAGATCTAAGAACTGACACCATACTTAGTTAAAGTGGAGAGAGAGAGAGAGAGAGAGAGAGAGAGAGAGAGAGAGAGAGAGAGATTAATATTTACCATCAAAGACGTAGGACTGAATTTGCTGTTTGGGGGGTCTGCAACTCATAGAATATGCATCATTTGTATTCTCCTTAACAACCCGGTATTGAAACTGTACAGATCAGCTGAACAAACACATTATCCTGCAGGAAAAAAGAGGTCATCGATTGTTTCAACAAGTACAGAAACAAGCAAAGCTGTCATTGCGCCACCGCAGCATCTACGTCGCCTCGTCCGGCCATGAGGGCGTAAATGACAGTGAGAGAGGATGGAGGCGGGGACGGACCTCGAGGGTGGACGGACGGCAGCACGAGGGTCGGACAGATCCAGCCGTCTCTGCAGCCCACGCTTCTCCTGCCAAGGACGACGGCGACGGCACCATGGACCACCGCTGCAGCTCAAGCTCCTCCCGAGGTCGTCGCTGCACAGATGGAGACGGAGGCGGGGGAGGAGGCGAATTTGCGCCAATGCGAGGAGCAGGGCATAGGAGGGTCGTTCCTATGGACAGCATTAGCAAATACAGGACATCTGCACCAGCTTTAGCATGCCATTAAATTAAACAACAGGTTACAAATTCACTTCCAAACCACTGTAGCGTCTCAGATTTACACACAAAATCTAAACAACTTGTTCATCACCCAAATTAGGAGCTAGTAACAACAATATAACCAACAAATTAATACACAAATTAGAAGGGTAAACTAATAGAAGTTAGTGATATGCAGGCATGGAAGAAAAAGAAAACAAATGAAAGAGGATCTTACCAGGAGCTTAGGTCCTTGATTTGGCTGTACAGATGACAATGCAGTGCCGTCCTTGGTCGCTGGGCGAGGGCTCGTCCATGGCAGCAAAGCCGTCGGCAGCTTGGATCCGTCCTGATTCGTCCCTCTCTGTTCGTCAGGGAGAGAGCACATAAGAAAGAGAAGGAGAGAGATCTGAAAGAGGGGATTGGAGAAGAGAGAATACCATGGAGACGACGCCGGCGCCGACGCACCCACGCTGGCAGGTTCCCCGGGCCCAAGTTGTGCCTCTACCGCCGCGAAGAAGACGCTGGTGGCAGCGGTGGGCCGCGTCGGCAGGACGGCGCCCGGTGGCTGGGAGCGGCGGGAAGCACGGAGCTCGCCCTCGCCCACCATCGTGCGGTGCGGCAGCGACCCCGGCTCCTCCGGTTGAGCACAGAGGTAGAGGGAGGGGACGAGGAGACGCGGGAGGAGGAGAGGCATGGGACGAGGAGGTGGTGGAGGCGGCGGAGACGAGGCTGCGGCCGAGAGGGAGGGGGAGCGGAGGAGGCGACGGCGGCACGGAGAAGAGCTGCGGGATGAGGGAGAGGGAGGAGATATTTTCACAAGAGAGAGGGCTGACCAATCCTCGCGCGGTGAACCTTCACGTAGCGTCCAGGGAAACCCAGCCTCTGGTCGCTGGCCCCGACAGCCTCACGACCCCACCCGTCATTCTTTATGGAAGCGGCCACGGACGTGAAAAAAAACTGACGGCTGGGCTGACGCCAGCGGCCAAAAAAATTACTGTCGCTACACCAGTAATTCGATCGTGCGGTCAAAAAGCACCGCGCGCGCTCGATGGCGCTGGAACGGCGGGTGCCCATATGCTCCTACCGTTCTATATCTATGATCGTTTGTTGGGCAGTTGTTGGAGAGACATCTTGCTGGTAAACGAGTACTACAGTGTTTGGACCAGAAGGCGAAAGGGGAGAAGTGGGGAGCAGAACCGCCGAAGATGGCGAGACAACGACGCCCCGTCGACCAACTACCCCAATCAACCGATACAAAAGTCCACAAGGATTTTTTTTCCAGGTACGCCACCTCAGCTTTATAGAAAGAGAGAAATAAGACATACAACAACGTCTACCATTCGATGCGAACAACGAAGGCGACCAACTCCACACCGGTTCGTACAAGGACAACCAAACACAACAATACAGCTAAGGCACAAAAAGCCTACCCCAACACCGAGCCCTCGCGCGTCTCGCCAACATCGAAGACCTCAAGAACAAAGAACTCCGACTTCCTTGGAATAGCGGTGATGACCATACATGACACCGGAGGAGAAAGATCCGGGCAGCGGTGAACACCGGAGGAGCGCATCATGGGACCTCGAGTCTCCCAGCACAATGCTCCCAACAGAGTAACAACCACAAAGACGTTGCCATCATGTCGATCCGACGAATCAAGGCTTTCGCCCCGGAGACAGCTGCCGATACGAGGTCGCGGGGGAGATGGCGTTGCACTTGGCGAAGCCTCCGGGAAGGTGAATGACACCCGCAGGTGCCATCAACGCCGGTCCGGCCACAACCGAACAGGATTTTCATCGTAGCGCTGCACATCTCCACGTCTCCAAGATCCCGGCCAGTCCCGATCAGATGCCTCGCACCGCCGTCACCGCAACAACTTGTCATCGAAGCCCCCCTCGCTGCCGAGGGAACACGCCTAAAGCCATCACGTTCAACATCGACTAGGAGCCGCAGCAACCACCGAGTGGTGCAAAGCCAGTTCCGCCATGGTGGCCGTCGCCGCGCTTAAGGATCGCCACGAAGCGGATCCGACCCGCACCTCGACCACACTCCGGCACCCACACCGCCGAGGCATCGCCGCCGCGCCACACGGCAACAACCGAACGCCCACGCCGCCAAGACCGTTCTGGCAAGGCATCGCATCGTTGCCGCCGCCATGGTCTGCGCTTCGCCGCCGCCATCGCCGATCTTGGTGTACCACCTACACCTCCATCTCGCTACACTCCACACAAGGATCCAGAGACAACTGCCGCACTCCCTGCTATGAGCACCCCAAGGACGTCGGCTATCGCCGAAGACGCACCAAATCCGGGCCGAGATCCCCAGATCGGCGCTCCGGGCGCCTCCAACCAGCACCACCGACCCGCCGCTAGCCTCCACCGCCGGGAGCGACTCGCCGCGGCGCCACCAGCCCCTGCTCTACCAGCTCACGGAGGATAGAGCCTCGCCGCCGTCACCTGAGAGCGCCACCGAGCCGCCATCGACCAGCGAGTGCCGCCGGCCGTAGGCGCAGAGATCGACCATGACCGCCGGCCCGCCAGCCACGCATCCCCGGCGGCGCCAACACCAACACCTCCGAAGCGCCGCGGCCGTGGGCTCAGATCCGGCCGGACCACGCCAGTCGCGCCATCCCAAATCGGCGCCCGCTCCATCCAGCGCCAGCCACACGCCGACACCTTCGACGCACGCCGCGCTGAGTCGCTGGCACCAAGAGGAAGGGCCCCGCGCCGCCTACTTGCCTTGAGGAAAGGGGACAGCGCCAGCCGACGCAGACGGGCTTTTTCTCGGCGTCCATTGGCGGCGGTGAGGAGGGGAGGGTGGGGGTGGCAGCGGCGGTGATTAGGGTTCTGTCTGGGCCGCTCGCGGGAGCGGCGCGGGGACGGGCTGTGTCCTATATTTACGTCCTTCCAGGAGGAATTCGGCACCTAAACCATCAACTATTCGGTGCTGCATGTGAAGAAAAGAAAACAAACGTTCGGTCATTGCAACCTTTTATTTTTCGGTCGTTGCAACCTTACACGGGTACCCTTCTTTGCACGGTGTTGAGAATCGTATCCTGGTAGATTATGAAGCCATTTTTAAGACTTTGAGATAGGTCTACATAACAGCCCCAACAATTCAAAATTAGTTTTGAGCAAATTCCTTCCAGAATCCGTAGAACCAAAAGTTCTCTCTCCCTTTCTCCGTGTCAGCTCATCACCACAGTGGATCCTCCGACTTAGAGCATCTCCAATAGAAGATGCAAATTTGAAGATGTAAAACAGAAGATTTAAAAATTTACATCTTTAAAAAATGTTTTTTGCATTTCAAAAAAGTGCCAACTATAATACTCCCTCCGTTCGGAATTGCTTGTCACAAAAATGGATGTATTTACAACTAAAATACATCTAGATACATTCATTTCTTGAATGAGTAATTCCGAACGGAGGGAGTAGATGATGCAAAACGGAGATGCAAAAGAGCAACACCAATAAAAGATGTAAACCGGCCGCTGGCCACGCGGCTGTTGTTCGGCCACAGTTTAGCCGTTGTACAGGCGCATTTGCACATTGAATTTTCATAATTCTACCAACAAAGTGCATCATGAAACAAAATTTTAGATCCTACGAGTAAAAGTCAATTGTCTGAAACGAAGTTCTTGGTCCAACAAATGGAAATACACATAGACATCATTCAACTTGCGTCCTCTCCGTTGTCACTAGTGCCATTGTCAACGGTGGTATGATCATCATCAATGGCTTCATTCTCAATGTTTTCATGCGTTGAAGTCTCGTTGCCGCAAACTCCACCGGAAGCACCTTCATTTCCATCTCCCATGCCGTTCGTGTTGCCATCGAAGCCACCTCCCATGCCACTCATCATGTTGCCGCCGAAGCCACTTCCCATGCCACTCATATGTTGCGCCAAAGCCACCTCCTATGCCACTCATCATATTGCGCCAAAGCCACCTCCCATGCCGCTCATGTTGCCGTTGAAGCCACCTCCCATGCCACCGAAGCCGCCATCCATGTTGCCACCAAAGCCACCTCCCATGTTTCCACCAAATGCACCATTCATGGCACCTCCCATCATGTTCATGTACCCGCCCATTCCACCTCACATTCCTCTCCCCATCACCTCCCATTCCTCCCATGGGACCTCTCATTCCTCCTTCCATCATGCTTCACATGAGCATTTGTTTTTTCATGAGCATTTCATCGCGACAAAGTTCGACATACGCCTTTGCCTTCGCATCAAGAGTAGATAAGTCCATGAACATAAACTTGACTGCTTTCTCCTCCACCATCTTCGTCTCCTCGGCCGCCGCCTTTCTCTCCTCAAATTTGACCTTTCTCTCCTCGGTCGTCGCCAACCTCTCTTCGGTCGCCACCCTCTTCTCCTCAGCCGTCGCCCTTCATCGCTCGACTTCACTCCTCTCCTCCATTTCTTTGAGCTTCGACAATCTTTTTTCTTCCGCATACTCTTTCCTTGCCATGACAATGGCATCAAATCCTTCCTTGAGATCATTGTCTCCGACCTTGGTTCCCTTCACTTTCTTAGTTCCATCGGGCCTATACGATTTAGTCGCCGAGTGAGGAGTGGGGCTCCTTCTCTCGTCACCGGGGCCATCTTCTTCATCCTCCAGCACCACACTCTTCTTCTTCGAAGCATCGAATACTTCTCTAGTTTTTCACTTCTCCAAATCCTTGAGCTCTTTGTAGCAATGATGGAAAGTGAAAGCTCTTCCTTCCTTCTTCCTCTTTTCTCCTTGTTGTTCATGTCTCGGAATAACTTTCCATGCGATGCAAATAAACACATCTTCGGCGTTGGTGTAATTTGCGGTTCTTCCCTTCACAACGAAGCCGTCATCATCCATGTCGAGATTGTCATCGCCGAATTGTTGAGTTTCATATTCTTATGATGCATACTCATGTCAATAATCATCATTTGTCATATTTGTCGCGTGCATGAAAGCTTCATCATAAAGACTATAAAAATGGAGGTACATGTAATCAACTTCGCATTCTATTAGAATCGACAATTGAAACAACAAACAAATGCATGAACGAAATTGTTTACCCTTGCGACATATCGTCGAACACGTTGGATGCGGTTGTCTTCGGCGTGGCACATCTTCCTCCATGGCCGCTGGCAGTGGAAGCGGAGGTGGATGAGGAGCTCCGTGGCCGGAGGAGAACGCCAAGGTCGGCATTGGCTGTCCGGCTTCGAGATTTTTTGCCGACCGAGGTTGGTTCCCCGCCGGGTTGTGGCCCTGCGCCGCCGGCCGCTTCACGACTCCGACGTGTGGCTTGGCGGCCTGCTGCTTCTTTGCAGGCGCCTCCAATGCGACGACAACTGCCCAGGGTGGGGCAAATCCATGGCAGCGGCATGGATGCGATGGCGGCATCAGGGAAAGTTGAAGCAGAGGCGGCGGCCACGGTGAGGTGGGCCAAGGCACCAGCGGTGGAATCGGAGAAGACGGCGGGGCCATTGGCCATGGCGGCGGACGGGTGGGAGTCAGGCGGCAGCTGGTCGCGCGGAAGAGAATGGAGCGACAGTTGGGCAGTTGGCGGGCGGTTGCGTTTTTACATCTCCATATGGTGGAGATGCATATTTGCAACTTGAAGTGTTGTATTTTACATCTCCGACAGACGGAGATATGATTTTTTTTTTCATCTACATCATCTGTTGAAGAGGTGTTTTTGGGGCTCGAAGATGCGGAATATGGTTATTTTTGCATCTATGTCTTGTATTGGAGATGCTCTTAATGTAGATCAATCGCACAACTGAATGGCCTAAGATCAACTCTAGCGGAGATGCTCCTAATATTGACCGTATCATCGTAATACCTGTTATTATGATGCTTTTTTTAAATGGCACTCTAACAAGTCAGTTTTTTTTAAACATGGGATATTCATTGATATAGCAACAGCGTACATATACAATTGTGCATTGCAGCACAGGACCATCTGCAAATACAACTGTATTAAGACAGTTTTCATTGCTACTCCCTCCGTCCGGAAATATTTGTCATCAAAACGAATAAAAGGGAATGTATCTAGATGTATTTTAGTTCTAGATGCATCCCTTTTTGTCCATTTTGATGACAAGTATTTTCGGACAGAGGGAGTAGAAGCTAAACATCTAAAACTTGAACATCTATTCTGAATTTTTAATGCTAGCTTGGCCTGGTGCTCGGTATCTAACTCCTAGGAATGTGGTAGATCCTGTAAGCATTGAAGGCTGAAGAATCTGCCATGTGGGATAGCTGCGGCCTGATGGTCCAATGACCCGGAGTGAGGAAGAGATTTTGAACTGCTGCCGCCTTCGCCAAAGTAGCATTGTCCGTTAGGAAAGTAGCCTGGTGAAGCTGAAGCAAACCTGCAATGTGGGTGGCAAGCATCAAACTGAAAGCTTCTGCCGCCCATCCACGGACCAAAGCGCAGATATTCATCGGCAAGCGGGGTGAAGTGACCGGTAACCACCCGTCCATTAATAGCACACCCGCTCCTTCAGATTCACCGGCAAGGCATCCCCTTCACCTAAACCTTACTTGCCGCCTTCCCCTTCTCATCGTCTCTCGCCTAGCCATCTCTTAACCTCTCCGCGGCAATGCAGTCGTGCCAAAAGAACACAACCAATTTGTTGAAACTAACATCTCATATGCAGTGCACCAATGGTGCAACGCAGTCGGCACTTCCACCTCCTACAGCAGCTCCCGTTATGGAAGCCACGAGAGATATGCCGACTCCCATGGCAGCGACTGACGGCGAACTGCCACCTCAGGCGCAATCGTACCCGTCAATGATACCACCCCCATCGACGTTGATGGCCCCGTCACCCAGGACCGGAGCCCAAGGACCCTCGCCGTCGTCTTGCGGCTCTCGCAACTCCAACAAGAGGGGCATCACCGCGACGAGGAGCGCATCTGCGAGCACTTTCGCCTTGCAACCACTAATGAGGACGAGCACCGGCAGCTCACAGATGTCGTTCGTGAGTCCGACCCCTTCTTCAACTATCTCTCGCAGAAGGAGCAGGATGACAACTAGACGGCATCAGTGGCGGTGATAGTGCAGGTAGTAAGACGTAGCATAGTGACATTTCATATTTTAGAAAGTGTCGCTTACGACACTTGAAGTCGCAAAAATATGTAATGTGATGACTTTTGGCCACTAATATAAGTTTATTATGTTTGATGATGATCTGAACTGGTTTTGTTTGATTGAATGTACTTTAAATTGAACATACAAATTTGAAGTGAATGAAAAAACAACAAATATGGAAGCAGCATTTTGTCTGACTCTGTGTTTGTGTGTCACCTCCATAACCTCCAAATGCATATAAAGCGCATTTTATATGCCATATGCTGACTGCCCGTATCATGACTCTGCTAGAGTTTCTCTAATTGAGCATAGTTCAGCAAGTCCATTAGCATTACCTATTCATGGTTTTGATAAGGTTCATCATATGGTTTTTCCGGTTTCAGGAAGATCCAAGAATGTTCTTGCCTGGTTTTTTGTTTTTTTGTCTTTGATGTTGTTTTCGTTATCGATTTTTCTTTTTCTGTATTATTTTCATTTTTAATTTTCCTTATTGTTTCAGTTTTTATAAATCATATTTTTTAAATGCTCACAAAATTCGGAAGTATTCACATTTTTAAAAATGCCCACAATATTTAGAAAATATTCACATTTTTTAAAAAGTGTTCTTGTTTTTAAAAACGTTTCATTTAAAAGAAAAATGTTTGAGTTTTTTTAATTCGTGTTTTTAAAATGTTGTGAGTTTTAAATACTCACTTTTTTATGAAATGTTTGCATTTTATAAAAAAAATCAAAGAATTAGTAAAATGTTCTGTATTTTTTTGATGTGTTCACAAAATTTATAAGAAAATCACTTTTTAGTTTACGATTTTTTAACCTGTTTTCTACTGCAACTTTTTTTTTTGAAAAAGCTTAAAACCTGCTATAGTGACATGGGTCGACCAGCCATGGATGCCCGTGTGATTGGCCGATAGAACATCGCAATGAGCGACAACTAGGACGTCCCCATCACCACATCCAATCCAACTGGGACCGATATCCTTTTGGTTTCTTTTCCTTCCTCGCACGGGTCACGGTAAAAGTGAGTCCAACTCTCCCTTGACCTAACCCAGACAATTATGTGTAGTTGTGGTGCCACCATAACTCCTTGCCCATCGGTTCACACGCCCTACATAAAAAAGACACACGTCACCATTGCTAACGCCATGCAAGCGCAAGCACACTGCCTCACCCCTAAGCTTTGAACTCTCAAGAATTCAACACCTCGCTCTCTGAAGTCCAGTTAGGTTTTGTTTTCGAGGTTCATTTCCTAATCAACGTCGATCTCTCATTCGATGGCTAGAATCATCACTTATCTCTTCGCCATAAGTCTTTACTTCTAGCCAGCACGTGTCTTCAATGAAATAGTCCTAGAGAGTCAAGATGAGACAATGTTTTATTTTTTTTACTATACCCACCTACTTCGGTTAAAGCCTCACATCCTCGTTGTAGTAGGCATTGATCTTGTATCTGGTTAAACCACCACTGTTTATGGTCAGGCCCAAGCCCCCCTTTTATAACCAAAAAGCTTTACGAGAGGACATATGCTCACATGTAGCTTTTGATTATCCTGTATCTGCATTTCATATTACTTATATAACTAACATAGGCCCTCCACCCATCTTGATAGTGCTCAGTATGCTCATTGGAAAACTCTAATGGAGATATATCTGTATGGAGCTAGCTTTGGTCTCTGGGAAGTAACTATGCAAGGTTTCTCTTCGGTGAATCCAAAGAACCTCATTCCCACTTAGATAAAGGAATGTCATTCCAACTTCCTAGATTTCACAACGATTCTCAAGGCTCTGACCCCCACCATCTTGATGTGAGATAAAGGAATGACAATGCAACTTCCTAGCTTTCGCCATGGTTCTCAGGGCCATGACTCCCACCATCTTGGGATACTCTATACCAATTCCATGAAGGCAAGTTAAGCATCAAGATGTCCAACTAATCAACCTCTAAGAGCAAGATGTATTTGTTTGCTCTGGCGGAAGACAAATCACATGAAGATAGATTTACTAGACTCGATGATCTTTCTCTTTCTTTGAAATGCTTCCAGCAATAGTGGGTAAATGAGGAGTTCATTGTTGAGAAGTTCTTCAGAGCACTCATGCCAAATCATGCTAGCATGGTGGTACATATCAAACAATGACCCGATCTCAAGACCCTCTCCACCTACCATGTTCTTGCCATGTTCGTCACCCATGAGAACTTTGCCAAAACCTCCTAAAAATTTCATGTCAATCAAATCTCCAAGAAAAAGCCAAGCCTTGACCTAAAATACAACCTTGTGCAAGGTCAATAGTATAATGAAGCTGGGAGTCAAGAAGGACAAGTCGAGCTATTCCAAAATAGATTAGAAGCTCTCATGGCAAGGAATTTTAGCAAGTTCAACAAGAAGGGTGAAGGTATCAAGAATGGCTATCAAGAGGTTTTGCTACAAATGCGTTAATCACAATCATTTCTCCGCTTACTGTCACCACACAAAGAATGACAAGAAATAAGAGAAAGAAATACCATAAGAAATGCTTCTACAACCATAGCAGGCCTTACAAAAAGGACAAGCAACCAAAGTCTTTTATTGGTAGGAAGCACAACTTTGGAGCCTCCGACTCGCATGAAGGCGTTGAGATCGTCGGGGTAGCCGTTTGCACACCAACCAAGTTCACTCCCCTCTTCAGACTTTACTACTTCAAGGATGGGGATGATCATCATATTTGCCTCATGGCAAGAGAATGTAATGTATATGACCCAACTATTGCTCCAGCATCTCCTAAGCCTATCTGAAGTTACTCTGGATGATACAAGCGATAAAGAAATAAATGAAAAATGTTTTTGAGATCTTGAAACTCTTAATGGATTTCCTCTAGAGCGTTTTAGAAACCATATTAATAGTTTTTTTGGAGCATAATGCTTTACTTGATGAGTAAAAGGGGTTTTCTATTAGAGGAAAGGATTTAAAGACATGTCCAAGCGATCTCCATGAACAACCAAAAAAACACTTACATATAAACTTCTTAAAAGAAGGTAAGAAGTTAAAAACTTTGCTTAACCTGCCAAAAGAATACAAAACTTCAAGAAAATGAACTTGAGATTGCTCGAGATTGCTCATAATAACCTTGAGGTGGACATTGGGCACCTCAAAAACCCAAAGTCATTAAAGAGGAGTTCATTAAGGTCGCCATGTCTTATGAGAGACTTTGAGTGACTTATAAGAAACTTGTTGTTACATCCCCGCCTAGCAGTTATATTGGTATTGATATTGATGGCATGTTTGGTCGAGAAGAATGGGAACGTTGCATGGGAAACAAAAAAAATTCCTACGGTCACCAAGATCCAATCTAGGAGATGACCATCTACGAGAGGAGAGATTGTATCTACGTACCCCTGTAGATCGCTAAGCGGAAGCGTTAAGAAACGCGGTTGATGTAGTCAAACTTCTTCGCGATCCAATCACGACCCATCCCACGAACTCCCGATCCAAGTGACGAACGGACGGCACCACCGCATTCAACACACGTACGGCTTGATGACGCCTTCACCTCGATCCAAAGAGCGATGGTGAAGTAGTAGCTCGAGTCCTCCAGCAGCACGACGGCGTGCTGGCGGTGGTGGTGATGGAATCTCAGCAGAGCTTTGCTAAGCACTACGGAGAGGAAGAGGAATGCGAGAGAGAGGAGAGGCAGCGTCGTGGCATGGAGATGTGTTCAAGGGTGCGGCTGCCCTCTGTGTACCTCTCTATATATAGGGGAAGGGAGGAGGGGTGGCGCCCCTAGGGGGGCAGGGCCGATGGGATCTCCCCTAGGGAGACTTGCCCCCCAAGCCAGGTGGAGGGAACCCTAGAGGGGGCCCCACCTGTCTTCGTTACGTGGGAAAGGGTGAGGGGCACACAGCCCCTTAGTGGGCTGGTTTGCCCCCTCCCCTTGGCCCATGCCCCCCAACACTTGCGGGGCCCCCCGAAACCCCTTTCGGTCATGCTGGTCATCACCTGGTACTATCGCAACAATTCCGGACTCCAATACACTTCGTCCAAATATATCAATCTTCACGTCCATGATGACCTAGATCTCATCCAGGACTCGGAACAACCTTCGATAACCACCATAATGACGCAAATATACTTATATCGTCACCAAACGTTAAGTGTGTAGAACCTCCGGGTTCATGAACTATGTAGACGGACAACTGTACGGTCAATAACCAATAGCGGGACCTGGATGCCCATAATGATTCCTACATATTGTATGAAGATCTTATCGGTCGAACCTCGATGCCAAGGATTCAGCTAATCCCATATGCAGTTCCCTTTGTCTATCGGTATGTTACTTGCCCGAGATTTGATCACCGGTATCTCCATACCTAGTTCAATCTCGTTACCGGCAAGTATCTTTACTCGTTCCGTAATACGAGATCTCGTGGCTAACCCATTAGTCACATTGCTTGCAAGCTCATTGTGATGATGTATTATTGAGTGGGCCCTGAGATAACTCCCCGTCACATGGAGTGACAAATCCCAGTCTTGATCCGTGCCAACTCAATAGACACCCTCGGAGATACCTATAGAGCACCTTTATAGTCACCCATTTACATTGCGATGTTTGGTACATAAAAGGTACTCCTCCGGTGTCAGTGAGTTGCATGATCTCATGGTCATAGGAACATATACTTGACATGCAAAAAATGATAGCAACAAACTTGATACGATCATATGTTACATTCTTAGTTTGGGTCTTGTCCATCACATCATTATCCTAATGATGTGATCCCGTTATCAAATGGCAACTCATGTCTATGACTAGGAAACCATAGCCATCATTTGATCAACGAGCTAGTCTTGTAGAGCCTCACTAGGGACACGTTGTTGTCTATGTATCCACACATGTACTTGAGTTTCCAATCAATACAATTCTAGCATGGATAATAAACGATTATCATGAAAAAGGAAATATGATAATAACCAGTTTATTATTGCCTCTAGGGCATATTTCCAACGGTCTCCCACTTGCACTAGAATCAATAATCTAGTTCACATCACCATGTAATTAACACTCATAGTTCACATTGCCATGTGACTAACACCCAAAGAGTTTACTAGAGTCAAAAATCTAGTTCACATCACCATGTGATTAACACTCAATGAATTATGGGGAATGTGCACTTCGCAAATCTTTATGTCATATTGTAGATGCTACTACCACGCTCCACTTGGAGCCATTCCAAATGGCTGCTCTACTATATGTATCCAGTTTTCTACTAAGACTCATTCGGAATGGTGTTAAATCTTGCATCGATGTAACCCATTATGCCGAACTCTTTATCACCTCCATAACCGAGAAACATTTCCTTATTCCTCTAAGGATAGTTTTGACCGCTGTCCAGTGATCCACTCCTGGATCACTCTTGTACCCCCTTGCCAGACACATGGCAAGGCACACATCAAGTGCGGTACACAACATGGCATACCGCATACAGCATATGGCTAAGGCATAGGGGACGACCTTCATCCTTTCTCTTTCTTCTGCTATGGTCGAGATTTGAGTCTTACTCAACTTCACACCTTACAACTCAGGCAAGAACTCCTTTGACTGATCCATTTTGAACTCCTTCAAAATCATGTCAAGGTATGTGCTCCATGAAAGTCTTATCAGACGTCTTGATCTATCTCTATAGATCTTGATGCCCAATATGTAAGCAATTTTACCCAGGTCTTCCTTTGAAAAACTCCTTTCAAACAACCCTTTATGCTTTCCAGAAATTCTACATTATTTCCGATCAATAATATGTCATCCACATATACTTATCAAAAATGTTGTAGTGCTCCCACTCACTTTCTTGCAAATACAAGTTTCTTGCAAACTTTGTAAAAACCCAAAAGCTTTGATCACCTCATCAAAGTGTATATTCCAACTCCGAGACGCTTGCACCAGTCCATAGAACGATTGCTGGAGCTTGCATATCTTTTAGCATCCTTAGGATCGACAAAACCTTCTGGTTGTATCACATAAAACCTTTCCTCACAGAAACCGTTAAGGAAACTCTGTTTTGACATCCATATGCGAGATTTCGTAATGGAAAAATGCAAGAACTGCTAACATAATTCTGACAGACTCAAGCATCACTACGGGTGAGAAAGTCTCATCGTAGTCAACTCCTTGAACTTGTGCAAACCCCTTTGCCACAAGTCGAGCTTTATAGACGGTGACATTACTGTTCGCGTCCGTTTTATTCTTGAAGATCCATTTATTCTGAATGGCTTTTCGCCCTTCAGGTAATACTTCCAAATTCCAGACTTTGGTTTCATACATGGATCCCATCTCAGATTTCATGGCCTCTAACCATTTGTCGGAATCTGGCCCACCATCGCTTCTCCATATCTCGTAGGTTCACCGTTATCCAACAACATGACCTCCAAGACAGGGTTGCTGTACCACTCAGGAGTAGTACGTATCCTCGTCGACCTACGAGGTTCAATAGTAACTTGATCTGAAGCTTCATGACCATCATCATTAGCTTCCACTTCAACTGACGTAGGTGCCACAGAAACATCTCTCTGTGCTACACTACTTTCTGGTTGAAGTAAAGGTTCAACAACCTCATCAAGTTCTATCTTCCTCCCACTCAATTATTTTGAGAGAAACTCTTTCTCGAGAAAGGAACCGTTCTTAGCGACAATCACTTGCCCTCGGATCTGAGATAGAAGGTATACCCAATTATCTCCTTTGGGTATCCTATGCAGACACATTTGTCCACTTCAGGTTCGAGCTTTTCCACCTGAAGTCTTTTGACATAAGCATCGCAACCCCAAACCTTAAGGAACGACAGCTTAGGTTCCTTGCCAAACCGCAGTTCATACGGTGTCGTCTCTACGGACTTAGATGGTGCCCTATTTAAAGTGAATGTAGTTGTATCTAATGCATAACCCCAAAACGATAGTGGTAGATCGGCAAGAGACATCATAAAACGCACCATATCCAATAAGGTACGATTACGACATTTGGACACATCATTACACTGTGGTGTTCTACAATTCCAAATTGTCTTAAGTGACTGCCAAACTCATAACTTAGATATTCTCCCCCTCGATCGAATCGTAGGAATTTAATCTTTTTGTTGCGATGATTCTCAACTTCACTCTGAAATTGCTTGAACTTTTCAAATGTTTCAGACTTATGCTTTATTAGGTAAATATACCCATATCTACTCAAATCATCGATGAAGGTGAGGAAATAACAATATCCACCGCGCGCGTCAAGACTCATCAGACCGCACACATCAGTATGTATGATTTCCAACAAGTCATTTGCCCGTTCCATTGAACCGGAAAACAGGGTTTCAGTCATCTTGCCCATAAGGCATGGTTCACATGTGTAAAGTGATTCAAAATCAAGTGCTCCAAAAGTCCATCAACATGGAGTTTCTTCATGCTCTTTACACCAATATGACTTAACCAACAGTGCCACAAGTATGTGGTACTATCATTATTAACTTCGCATCTTTTGGCATCAATATTATGAACATGTGTATCACTATGATCGGGATTCAATAACCATTCACATTGGGTGCATGACCATAGAAGGTATTATTCATGTAAACAGAATAACCATTATTCTCTGACTTAAATGAATAACCACATTACAACAAACACGATCTCATCTTGTTCATGCTCAACGTAGACACCAAATAACATTTATCTAGGTTTAACACTAATCCAGAAGGTAGAGAGAGCATGCCATGGTGATCACATCAACCTTGGAAACACCTCTAACACACATCGTCACCTTGCCCTTAGCTAGTCTCTGTTTATTTTGCACCTTTTGTTTCGAGTTACCAATATTAGCAACTAAACTGGTATCTAATACCCAGGTGCTACTAGGAGTACTAGTAAGGTGCACATCAATAACATGTATATCAAATATACTTTTGTTGAAGTTGCCAGCTTTCTTATCTACCAAGTATTTGGGGTAGCTCCGCTACAAGTGACCGTTCCCCTTACAATAAAAGCACTTAGTCTCGGGTTTGGATTCAACCTTTGATTTCTTCACTAGAGCGGCAACTGGCTTGCCATTCATGAAGTTTCCCTTCTTGCCCTTGCCCTTATTGAAACTAGTGGTTTTGTTAACCATCAACACTTGATGCTCCTTCTTGATTCTACCTCCGCGGCCTACCACGAACAGCTCCGGGATCATCTCCACCCCTTGCATGTTACAGTTCATCACGAAGTTCTAGTAGCTTGGTGATAGTGTCCGGAGAACTCTGTCAATCACTATCTTATCTAGAAGATTAACTCACACTAGATTCAAGCGATTGTAGCACCTAGACATTCTAAGCACATGCTCACTGGCTGAGCTATTCTCCTCCATCTTGTAGGCAAAGAACTTGGCAGAGGTCTCATACCTCTCAACACGAGCATGAGCCTAAAATACCAATTTCAGCTCTTGGAACATCTCATATGTTCCATGGCATTCAAAATGTCTTTAAAGTCCCGATTCTGAGCCGTAAAGCATGGCGCACTAAACTATGAAGTAGTCATCCGAACGTTGCTAGATGTTCACAACATCCACAGACGATGCTAGAGGGGTTGGTACACCGAGCAGTGCATCAAGGACATAAGCTTTCCGTGCAGCAGTGAGGACAATCCTCAGACTACAGACCTAGTCCGCATAATTGCTTACAATATCTTTCAACTTAGTCTTTCTCTAGGAACGTATTAAAATAGGGAGCTACAGCACGGGCTATTGATCTACAACATAAATTTGCAAAGGCAACTTTAGACTATTGTTCATGGTAATGAGTTCAATTAATCATATTACTTAAGAACTCCCACTCAAGTTGAAATCCCACCGGTCATCCGAGTGTAACATGATCTAAATTCACCAACCCAAGTCCGATCATCACATGAGATGAGGAGGTTTCAATGGTGAACATCTCCATGTTGATCATATCTACTATATGACTCGTTCGTCCTTTCGGTCTCTTGTGTTCCGAGGCCATGTCTGTACATGCTAGGCTCGTCAAGTTTAACCCAAGTGCTCCGCATGTGCAAAACTGGCTTGCACCCGTTGTATGTGAACGTAGATTCTATCGCACCCGATCATCACGTGGGCTTTGAAACGACAAACTTTCACAATGGTGCACACTTGGGGAGAACACAATTTATCTTGAAATTTTAGTGAGGGATCACCTTATAATGCTACCCTCGTCCTAAGCAAAATAAGATTCATAAAACGATTAACATGACATGCAAATCATAAGCGACATGATATGGCCATCAACTTGTGCTTTTTATCTCCATCTCCAAAGCACCGACATGATCTCCATCGTCACCAGCATGACACCATGATCTCCATCATCATGTTGCCATCGGGGTTGTCACGCCACCATGCTTCTACTACTATTGCTACCACTTAGCGATAAAGTAAAGCATTACACAACACTTAATGATTGACACACAGGTCATACAATAATTAAATACAACCCTATGGCTCATGCCGATTGCCATATGCATCGACATGCAAGTCGATATAAACTATTACAAACATGATCATCTCATACATCAAATATATTTCATCATGTCTTTGGCCATATCATATCACACCATACCCTGCAAAAACAAGTTAGACTTCGTCTAATTGTTGTTGCATGTTTTACGTGGCTGCTATGGGTATCTACCAAGAACGATTCATACCTACGCAAAGCCACAACGGTGATATGCAAGTTGCTATTTAACCTTCTACAAGGACCGCCTTTGTCGAATCAATTCAACTAAGGTGGGAGAGACAGACACCCGCCAGCCATCTTTATGCAACAAAGTCACATGTCTGTCGATGGAACCGGTCTCATGTACGTGGACATGTAAATTTGGTCCGGGCCGCTTCATCCCACAATACCGCCGAATCAAGAAAAGACCAAGGAAGGAAGCAATCTGAATATCAGCGCCCACAAACTCCTTTGTGTTCTACTGGTGATGTCATCTATGCATAGACCTAGCTCATGATGCCATAGTTGGGGAACGTTGCATGGGAAAAAAAAATTCCTACGCTCACCAAGATCCAATCTAGGAGATGACCATCTATGAGAGGAGAGATTGAATCTACATACCCTTGTAGATCGCTAAGCGGAAGCGTTAAGAAACGCGGTTGATCTAGTCGAACGTCTTCGCGGTCCAATCACGATGTGTCCCGCGAACTCCTGATCCGAGTGTCGAGACTAAGTGCTTCTATTGTAAGGGGAACGGTCACTGGAAGCGGAACTACCCCAAATACTTGGTAGATAAGAAGGCTGGCAACTTCAGGAAACGTATATTTGATATACGTGTTATCGATGTGTACCTTACTATTACTCCTAGTAGCACCTGGTTATTAGATACCGGTTCAGTTGCTAATATTGGTAACTCTAAACAAAAGCTGCGGAATAAACAGAGACTAGTTAAGGGCGAGGTGATGTTTTGTGTTGGAAGTGTTTCCAAGGTTGATGTGATCACCATCGCACACTCCCTCTACCTTCGGGATTAATGCTGAACCTAGATAAATGTTATTTGGTGTCTGTGTTGAGCATGAACATTATTAGATCGTGTTTATTGCAATACGGTTATTCATTTAAGTCATAGAATAATGGTTATTCTGTTTACATGAGTAATACCTTCTATGGTCATGCATCCAATGTGAATGGTTTATTGAATATCGATCGTAGTGATACACATGTTCATAACATTGAGGCCAAAAGATGTAGAGTTGATAATGATAATACCACTTTCTTGTGGCACTGCCACTTAGGTCATATTGTCGTGAAGAAACTCCATGTGGATGGACTTTTGGAGTCACTTGATTTTGAATCACTTGACACATGTGAACCATGCCTTATGGGAAAGATGACTAAAACCCCGTTTTCTGGTACAATGGAACGGACAAGTGACTTGTTGGAAATCATACATACTGATGTGTGCGGTCCGATGAGTGTTGCCGCGCCTGGTGGATATCATTACTTCCTCACCTTCACCTATGATTTGAGTAGATATGGGTATATTTACTTAATAAAGCATAAGTCTGAAACGTTTGAAAAGTTCAAGCAATTTCAGAGTGAAGTTGAGATTCATCGTAGCAAGAATTAAATTCCTACGATCCGATCGAGGGGGAGAATATATGAGTTATGAGTTTGACAATCACTTAAGACAATATGGAATTGTTTCACAAGTTGACGCCACTTGGAACACCACATCGTAATGGTGTGTCCGAACATCGTAATCGTACCTTATTGGATATGATGCATTCTATGATGTCTCTTGCCGATCTACCACTATCATTTTGGGGTTATGCATTAGAGACAACAACATTCACTTTAAATAGGGCACCATCTATGTCCGTGAAGATAACACCATATGAACTGTGGTTTGGCAAGAAACTTAAGTTGTCGTTTCTTAAGGCTTGGGGCTGCGATGCTTATGTCAAAAGGCTTCCGCCGGAAAAGCTCGAACCCAAATCGGAAAAATGCGTCTTCATAGGATACCCAAAAGAGATGGTTTGGTATACCTTCTATCTCATATTGAGAGCAAAGTGTTTGTCACTAAGAACATGTCCTTTCTCGAGAAAGAGTTTCTCTCGAATGAATTGAGTGGGAGGAAGATAGCACTTAATGAGGTTGTTGAACATTTACTTCAACCAGAGAGTAGTGAAGCATTGAAAGATGTATATGTGGCACCTACGTCAGTTGAAGAGGAAGCTAATGATGATGATCATGAAGCTTCGGATCAAGTTACTGTCGAACCTCGTAGGTTGACAAGGGTACGTGCAGCTTCTGAGTGGTACGGTAACCCTGTCTTAGAGGTCATGTTGTTGGACAACAGTGAACCTACAAGATATGGAGAAGCGATGGTGGGCCTGGATTCCAACAAATGGCTAGGAGCGATGAAATCCGAGATAGAATCCATGTATGAGAACAAAGTATGGACTTTGGTGGACTTGCCCGATGATCGGTAAGCCATTGAGAATAAATGGATCTTTAAGAAAAAGACAGACATTGATGGTAATGTCACCATTTATGAAGCTTGACTTGTTGCAAAGAAGTTTTTGACAAGTTCAAGAAGTTGTTGCATTATCAATTATGAAATCTAGCAGATGGATGTCAAAACAGCGTTCCTTATCGGTTTCCTTAAGGAAGAGTTGTATACGATGCAACCGGAAGGTTTTGTCGATCTAGAGAATGCTGACAAAGTGTGCGAGCTCCAGCGATCCATTCATGGAGTGGAGCAAGCATTCGGAGTTGCAACATACATTTTGATGAGGTTATCAAAGTTTTTGGGTGTATACAAAGTCTGCAAGAAACTTGTATTTACAAGAAAGTGAGTGGGAGCACTACAACATTTCTGATAAGTATATGTGGATGACATATTGTTGATCAAAAATGATGTAGAATTTCTGGAAAGCATAAAGGGTTGTTTGAAAGGAGTTTTTCAAAGGAAGACCTGGCAAAGGTGCTTACATATTGGGCATCAAAATATATAGAGATAGATTAAGACGCCTGATAAGACTTTCACAGATCACATACCTTGACATGATTTTGAAGGAGTTTAAAATGGATCAGTCCAAGAAGGGGTTCTTGCCTGAGTTGTAAGGTGTGAAGTTGAGTAAGACTCAAATCTCGACCATAGCAGAAGAAAGAGAAAGGATGAAGGTCGTCCCCTATGCCTTAGTCATAGGCTCTATACCATATGACATGCTATGTACCGCACCTGATATGTGCCTTGCCACGTGTCTGGCAAGGGGGTACAAGAGTGATTCGGGGGTGGATCACTGGACAGCGGTCAAAATTATCCGTAGAAGAATAAGGAAATGTTTCTTGGTTATGGAGGTGTTAAAGAGTTCGGCGTAAAGGGTTACGTTGATGCTAGATTTAACACTAATCCAGATGAATCTAAGTAAAGTTTCTTGGTTATGGAGGTGATAAAGAGTTCGGCGTAAAGGGTTACATCGATGCAAGCTTTAACACCAATCCAGATGACTCTAGAAAACCGGATACGTATAGTGGAGCAGCCATTTAGAGTAGTGATGACGCACAAGTATAGGTGATCAATTGTGTCTCTTTTCGATAAGTAAGAGTGTCGAACCCAACGAGGAGTAGAAGGAAATGACAAGTAGTTTTCAGTGAGGTAATGTCTGCAAGTGCTGAAACTGTAAGTAGCGAGTAGTTTGATAGCAAGATAATTTGTAACGAGCCAGTAACGATAGTAACAATAAGTATGTAACAAGGTAGACCAATCCTTTTTAGAGAAAGGATAGGCTAAAATGGTCTCTTATAACAAGCAAAGCATTCTTGAGGGTACGCGGGAATTTCATCTAGTTACTTTCATCATGTTGATTTGATTTGTGTTCGCTACTTTGATAATTTGATATGTGGGTGGACTGGTGCTTAGGTGCTGTTCTTACTTGAACAAACCTCCTACTTATGATTAACCCTCCCGCAAGCATCTGCAACTACAAGAAAAGTATTAAGAATAAATTCTAACCATAGCATTAAACTCTAGGATCCAATTGGTCCCTTACGGAATAGTGCATAAACTGGGGTTTAAGTTTCTGTCACTCTCGCAACCCACCATCTATTTACTACTCAACAATGCATTCCCTTAGGCCCAAATATGGTTAAGTGTCATGTAGTCGACATTCACATGACACCACTAAGGGAATCACAACATACATACTATCAAAATATCAAAAACATATCAAATTCACATGATTACTTGCAACATGATTTCTCCTGTGACCTCAAGAACAAAAGTAACTACTCACAAATAATCAACATGCTCATGACCAGAGGGGTATTAAATAGCATTATAGATCTGAACATATAATCTTCCACCAAATAAACCATATAGTAATCAACTACAAGATGTAATCAACACTACTAGTCACCCCCTAGCACCAATCTATAGTTTCGGTAACAAGATTGAATACAAGAGATGAACTAGGGTTTGAGATGAGATGGTGATGGTGAAGATATTGATGGAGATTGCCCTCCCCAAGATGGGAGAGTTGTTGGTGATGATGATGACGATCATTTCCCCCTCCGGGAGGGAAGTTCCCGGGTAGAATCGCTCCACCAGAGGGCAAAAGTGCTCCTGCCCAAGTTCCGCCTCGAGGCGGCGGTGCTTCGTCCCGAATGTCATCCTCTCCTTTTTTCTAGGTCAAAATGACTTATATACTAGAAGATGGGCACCGGAGGTGGGCCGAGGATGGCACAACCCACCAGGGCACGCCTGGGCTCCCTGGCGCGCCTAGGTGGGTTGTGCCCACCTAGTGGGCCCCCTCTGGTAGTTATTTGCTCCAGTATATCTTACATATTCCATAAAATTCTCTGTGAAGGCTCAGCTTGTTTGGAGTTGTGCAGAATAGGTAGCCTGACATAGCTTTTTGAGGTCCAGATTTCCAGCTGCCAGAATTCTCCCTCTTGGTGTGTACCTTGCAAATTATGAGAAAAAAGGCATTAGAATTACTCCAAAAAGCATTATTATGGATAAAAACATTATAAATAACAGTAAGAAAACATGATGCAAAATGGACGTATCAACTCCCCCAAGCTTAGACCTCGCTTGTCCTCAAGCGAAAAACTGAAATCGAAAAACATGTCCACATGCTTTGAGAGAGGTGTTGATAAAAACAAAAATACAGACATAGAAGCTTCATGTTGATTATTATAACAGCAACAAAATTGAACATAAGACTTTTATCATTGAACTTACATCATATACTTCCATGAATTAGTAACAGTCCATCACATAATCAAAGTATAAAGCAAAATCTCTATTAAAAACCAACAAACTACGTTCTCAATCAACTTTGCAACTACAATTCATCATCTTTTCAGGAAGAGCCACGTGTCGGAGCCTTTTAGCAAGTGCACATACTCAACCATCATATAGTCTTCTATGATTGCTAGCACTCACCTCGTACCCATGAGCAAAACGTTTCAACCAGACACCTAGAAAGATAGGGGCTTATAGTTTTCCCTCCCAACATACTCACCTCAAGGGTGATGTCAACAATAATATCTCATGCTATCTATATTCAACTGGACATATGTGCCTAGATATTTCCTCACCACATGATGCATGCCAAAAGAGAAAATAAAAAGGAATAGAAGGAAAACTTTGAGTCTTTGCATAAAAGTAAATAGATAAAAGTAAAAGATAGGCCCTTCGCAGAGGGAAGCAGAGGTTACCATGCGCTTATTTGTTTGCATGCTCAATCCCTTAGTGCAAGAGAACGTCACATTGTATTGCCCCTTAAGATGAAAACCTTTATTATGCAGTCTATCGCTTTTATTCTTTGTCATCCAAGTTCATACAACGCTCAATTTTATCTTACACTAAATGATCTCACATATTTAGAAGCAATTTTATTGCCTTTTTGCACCGATGACAACTTACTTGAGGGATCTTGCTCAATCCATAGGTAGGTATTGTGGACACTTCAAAAAGATTTGGGTTTAAGGGTTTTGGATGCACAAGTAGTATCTCTACTTGGTGCGGAATTTTTGGCTAGCAAAGATAGGGGGCAAGCATCACATGTTAAAGAATCTATGACAATATGACTTTTATGTGAATATAAATATACATAAATCATTAAGTTGTATTCCTTGTCCAACGTCAACAATTTTGGAATATAATATTTTGATGAGGGCGCACACTCACAAAAGATTTCTATGATAGTATATTTATATGTGAATCTTCTCTTCCCTTATTAATTCTTTCATGAGTTGCATCATTGACTAATGCTCTGTTTGTCAATCTCTAATAAAATTTTCTACTTATACTTTTCCTTATGTAGTGCTATCACCTACTATAGGATTAGTATATGATCTTATTGATTTATTTCCTTTCTTTTATTTTTTTCTTCCTTTCTTATTTCTTTTCTTTATTTGCAACATGAAAGTAAAGAAAGCAAAACTCAGACTAACTTTATTATATAACTTGCACACGATTACGAGGATAGATCACTAAGCAGACTCTCAAATAAGAAAGGATCGAACTAACTTTATTTCATCTAAAGCAAAAAAGATCGAACTAAGATAAGTAAAAGCAAAAAGATAGTGGGATGATACGATACCAGGGCACCTCCCCCAAGCTTGGCGGAAGCCAAGGGGATTGCCCATACCCGATACTCAGTTCTCCTTTGGTGGTGAAGAAGCTTCTTCCTCCTCCTCAGCCAGCAGTGCTTGTGCTGTCATCGGGGATGGATTTACGGTAGCTTCCTTGCCCTTGCCTCCCTTGAGCTTCCGTAAACTCCTCCCTCTTCGTCTCGATCTTCATCAGCCAAGCATTTTCTTCCATGTTGTTGGAGGAGCAGGAAGACGTGATGCCTGGCTTGATAAATCTGACCAGGAACAGCAAGAAAAGAGAACAGAGGATTTCTTCGCGATACGGTGGTTAACAGGTTCGGGAAGTATATATAGAATTTTTATCTTGCAGGACAAGTATACAGAAGAAAAATAGAGTCTGGAAGGTGCCCCAGGTGGGCACAACCCACATAGGCGCGCCAGGCATGCCTGGCGCACCCCTGGTGTCTTATGTCCACCAGGGGACGTCTCCTGGGAGTTTCTTTATTTCCAAAATTCTAAAATATTCCAAAACTAACAAAAAATATTATTGCGGATTTTTCGGAGATCGTTTACTTACCGTATCACGTACCTCCTTATTTTGACGATTCTGGGGTGTTCCCGAAGGACTCTTTTATGTGTTCTTCCAGTGTCAAAGTTTGGATAATGTTACTTTCAACATTGATAGGCGTACCTGAGATATAATGCTTTATTCGTTGCCCGTTGACAACCTTTGGGTTAGTGTCTTTGAAATTATTTATATTGATGGCTCCAGACCGGTAAACATCCTCGATGACATATGGGCCTTCCCATTTCGAGAGGAGCTTTCCTGCAAAAAATCTAAAATGGGAGTTGTACAAAAGAACATATTCCTCGACTTTGAACTCACGCTTTTGGATTCTTTTGTCATGCCATCTTTTAACTTGCTCTTTGAATAATTTTGCATTTTCATAAGCCTGGGTTCTCCATTCATCTAAAGAGCTAATATCAAATAACCTCTTTTCACCGGCAAGTTTGAAGTCATAGTTGAGTTCTTTAACTACCAAGTATGCTTTATGTTCTAACTCAAGAGGCAAATGACAAGCTTTTCCATAAACCATTTTATAAGGAGACATATCCATATGATTTTTATATGTTGTTCTATAAGCCCAAAGTGCATCATCTAATTTCTTAGACCAATTCTTCCTGGACCTATTGACAGTATTTTGCAAAAATTAATTTTATTTCTCTATTGCTAAGTTCAACTTGACCACTAGACTGACGATGATAAGGTGATGCAATTCTATGGTTAACATCATACTTGGCAAGCATTTTACAAAAACCACCATGAATAAAGTGTGAACCACCATCAGTCATTAAATATCTAGGGACTCCAAACCTTGGGAAAATAACTTCCTTAATCATTTTAATAGAGGTATTGTGATCAACACTACTAGTTGGAATAGCTTCTACCCATTTAGTAACATAATCAACAACAACCAAAATATGTATATACCCATTAAAGGAAGGAAAAGGTCCCATGTAATCAAATCCCCAAACATCAAATGGCTTGACAGCAAGTGAATAATTCATAGGCATTTCTTGACGCTTACCAATATTACCTATTATTTGGTATTCATCACAAGATGAGACAAACTTACGTGCATCTTTGAAGAGAGTAGGCCAATAAAATCCAGATTGCAATACCTTATGAGCAGTTCTATCTCCAGCATGATGCCCTCCATAAGCTTCGGAGTGACATTTCTGTAGGATTTGTCCCTGTTCATGCTCAGGTACACAACGTCTAATAATACCATCTACTCCTTTATAAAGATGTGGGTCATCCCAAAAGTAATGTCTTAAATCATAGAAGAATTTTTTCTTTTGTTGGTATGTAAAGCTAGGAGATAAATATTTAGCAACAATGTAATTAGCATAATCAGCATACCAAGGAGTACTATTAGCAACATTTATTGAAGCTAACTGCTCATTAGGAAAACTATCATCAATAGGTAGTGGGCCATCAAGCACATTTTCAAGCCTAGAAAAGTTATCTGCTACGGGGTTCTCAGCTCCTTTTCTATCAATAATATGTAAATCAAATTCTTGTAACAAGAGAACCCAAGGAATAAGTCTAGGTTTAGCATCTTTCTTTTCCATAAGATATTTAATAGCAGCATGGTCTGTGTGAACAGTTACTTTGGAATCAACAATATAAGGTCTAAATTTATCATAGGCAAACACCACTGCTAAAAATTCTTTTTCAGTAGTAGCATAATTTCTTTGAGCAATGTCTAGAGTTTTACTAGCATAATGAATAACATTCAATTTCTTATCAACTCTTTGTCCTAGAACAGCACCAACAGCATAATCACTAGCATCACGCATAATTTCAAAAGGCAAGTTCCAATCAGGTGGTTGAACAATAGGTGCAGAAATTAAGTCTTTCTTGAGTGTTTCAAAGGCTTCTAAACAATCATCATCAAAAACAAAAGGGACATCCTTTTGCAAAAGACTAGTGAGAGGCCTAGAAATTCTAAAGAAGTCTTTAATAAATCTCCTATAGAAACCAGCATGACCTAGGAAACTATGAATACCTTTGATGTCCTTAGGACATGGCATTTTCTCAATTGCATCAACCTTAGCTTGGTCCACTTCAATACCTCTTTTCAAAATTTTATGACCCAAGACAATTCCCTCATTAACCATAAAGTGGCACTTCTCCCAATTCAATACAAGATTCGTTTGTTCACATCTCTGCAAAATTCGCTCAAGATTGCTTAAACAATCATCAAAGGACTTCCCATAAACAGAAAATTCATCCATGAAAACCTTAAACCTTTTCACAAAAGTCAGAGAATATAGCAATCATGCATCTTTGAAAGGTAGCAGGTGCATTACATAAACCGAAAGGCATACATCTATAAGCAAATGTTCCAAAAGGACAAGTAAAAGTGGTTGTTTCTTGATCAGATTGTAAAACAGGTGTTTGTGAAAAGCCAGTGTATCCATCAAGGAAGCAAAAATGTGTGTTCTTAGATAGTCTTTCTAACATTTGATCAACAAAAGGCAGAGGGTAATGATCTTTTCTAGTAGCTTTATTTAATTTTCTGAAATCAATTACCATTCTATAGCCTGTAACAATTATTTATGGAATAAGCTCATTCTTATCATTAGGAACAACAGTTATACCTCCTTTCTTAGGGACATAATGAGTAGGACTTACCCATCTGCTATCAGCTATGGGATAGATTATACCTGCTTCCAGAAGTTTTAGTATTTCCGTTCTTACCACTTCTTTCATCTTCGGATTTATCCAACGTTGATGATCAACAACTGGTTTAGCATCAGGTTTGATATTAATTTTGTGCTGACATAGAGTGGGACTAATGCCCTTTAAATCATCAAGAGTATATCCAATAGCAGCTCGGTGCTTCCCTAGAACTTTCAATAATCTTTATTCTTCATGTTCTGAAAGGTTAGCACTGATAATAACATGATATATCTTCTTTTCATCAAGATAAGCATATTTCAAAGTGTCTAGCAATTATTTTAATTCAAACACAGGGTCACCCTTAGGTGGAGGAGGACCTCCAAGAGTTTCAATAGTCAAATTGTGTTTAAGAAGAGGACATTGTTCAAACAAGATCTTATCTATTTCATTTCTTTCATTCATATGTAAATCATTCTCATGGTCTAGCAAGTATTGCTCTAAAGGATCAGTAGGTGGCACAGCAATAGAAGCAAGACCAATTAATTCATCCTTACTATGCAAATCTTTCCTATGAGGTTGTTTACTAAACTTGGAAAAATTGAACCCATGAGATTCATCACCAAAGCTAACACCGACAGTTTGTTTCTTACAATCTATTTTAGCATTGACGGTGTTCAAGAAAGCTCGACCAAATATAATGGGACAAAATTTATCTTGTGTGGCGGTAAGAACAAGAAAATCAATAGAGTGTTTTATCTTCCCACACAAGACTTCAACATCTCTAAGAATCCCAATTGGTGATATGGTATCTCTATTAGCAAGTTTAATAGTAACATCTATGTCTTCTATTTCAGCAGGTGCTAATTCATCTCTAATTTCTTCATATAAGGAGTGGGGAATAGCACTCACACTCGCACCCATGTCACATAAACCATGATAAAAGTGATCTCCTATTTTAACTGAAATTAAACTTGTATCTGAGCCATACCTTTGATAATATTCTGTCAACCTTGCACACAACTTATCTTCTTGTTACAACAACAACAACAACAAAGCCTTTAGTCCCAAGCAACTTATCTTCTTGTTGATTTAATCATTTTGTTCTGATGAGTGCACGCTAATGCAAACTTGATACTGACGGTCCATCCAGGATTTCTTTTGCATCCAGACAAGATATTCCAATTTTCATTGCAGTCTGCTGATAATTCCATTTTGTTTAGCTGAGTTTCCAAATATATGCATTTCTTGCTGACTCTTCGGGTCCGGTGTCGGCTGACGAGCAACTTTAATAGGGGAAAAAATTTGTAACACCGAAGGCCCAAAGAAAGGAACAACAGAAACGACTAAAACAAAAGCACACAAGCATTCTACTAAGATAATTAATCAAGCAATCATCACATATTACTGCTAGACACACAATATGCATGCCTACTTAAGCACACAAATTTCGCGGAATCTGCGGTACTACGATCTAGCATGCTGTGACGATGTGCACATGGATGGATAAATGTGTGGAAGGATTGGTGTAACAACGCTACACCAAGTGCTAGCTTAGCCAGGCAGCAACCTAAACTAGCTCGGAGGCGAGGATGTACTCGGTAATCATGTAGTGGGACATGAAGGTCGCAACCACATTATTATCAAGCGGACGGAAAAAGATCCGTACTCGTCCAAGAAATAGGATAGCGGGGAAAAAATGAGGCTGCTGACATTGCCCTTTCTTGATAACTAAGATCATTAAGGGTTGCCAACACGACAAAAGAAAAGAATGATCCAGGATAGACACATGTCCATCACCGAAATGATAGGCGGGACTGAAGGAAAGGCATCGGTGCGATACGTGAGCACCATTGTTGCAAACAGTGTCGGGATCACTTGGCATCATTCTGCTGGGACAGAAATGACACCAAACACCGAAAGAAAAAAAGGGAACTGGAGAAATGCAAAGGTTGAGCTGTAGTGGATCCGGACCGATGCCAGCTACACTCACCAGATAAACCGTTATCACAAATACTAAGGCTATATGCATGCTATGCAACAAACAAGTGTAGCAATCAAGTGCAACAAATCAACTGGGGTCTATACTACCGCTTTCTAACGTTCGCGCGGTCTAGGGCGTCCTACAGCCAGACCTGCTCTGATACCAAGCGTTGTGGCTCCCTGGCTCAGAGAAAACCGGAACGCCCCGTATTCCAGCCCAGAGATCAAGGAGAAGTCTTCTGGAATACGGCACTGCTTAGCATAGAACAAACCAGCTTTCTATTAATACACGAATATGAATACAAGGTCTCCGATATTACAATGAATAACATCGGTACGGCGACACTACGCCATCCTCAGTTGCTCTATGCAAGCAGCAGAACAACTCGAAGCAGCGGAACAACGACGAAGGTGGTGAACTCCACTCTGCAGGGACTCTGGCTGGAACGCTTATCCTAGCTCGCACGAACGGAAACCATGACAAGAAAGCAATCAAATCCGGCATGACCTGCAAACTGGCATGACACGCTAGGTCAGTACATTGAATGTACTTGCAAGCTCACAATAATCCAGAAGCATTCAAGACAAACAACATCATGGCAATTATAGGTTAAACAGGAATTAACATGATATCATCAGAATAACATGGCATCATCAACATAAACATGATATGGCTAACATAACATGAACATGGCATGAACATATTAATCCGACAATACTAGCATGCAACATAATGACACCATCATGCACCACTTATTCTGCTCGGGTTACTTCGTAACCCACACATGCATCACTTACCAACCTCAGACATCACACGATCATCTCAGGATCAAATCAAGTTTGGTATAAACAATACCGTAGCGATCATTAAATAACCACAAGGAGCTTGACTTTTACCCACGACTCTCGCACAACATCGCGAATATACAACAACTCGGTATCCTCGATACCATAGTGATCCATACGACGATCACAACCCGACCAACACTTGGCCTGTGATCCTTACGGCGATCACAACCAGACCAACACTTGGCCTGTGATCCTTGATGTCTACTACACAACCTTTTCTTGTAGACGTTGTTGGGCCTGCAAGTGCACAGGTTTGTAGGACAGTAGCAAATTTCCCTCAAGTGGATGACCTAAGGTTTATCAATCCGTAGGAGGCGTAGGATGAAGAT
The DNA here is from genome assembly GCA_021437245.1 of Aegilops speltoides. Lineage (NCBI taxonomy): Eukaryota > Viridiplantae > Streptophyta > Magnoliopsida > Poales > Poaceae > Aegilops > Aegilops speltoides. The sequence goes on from CM038146.1 coordinate 159,578,530, forward strand.
GGTCTCTCTCAAACAACCCTGCAACCAAATAACAAAAAGTCTCTTGTGTCCCCAACACACCCAATACAATGGTAAATTGTATAGGTGCACTAGTTCGGCGAAGAGATGAAGATACAAGTGCAAAATAGATAGTAGATATGGGTTTTTGTAATCTGAAATAATAAAAATAGTAAGGTAGCGAGCGGTAAAAGTGAGCGTAAACGGTATTGCAATGATAGGAAACAAGGCCTAGGGTTCATACTTTCACTAGTGTAAGTTCTCTCCACAATAATAACATAGATAGAACATATGACAATCCCTCAACATGCAACAAAGAGTCACTCCAAAGCCACTAATAGCGGAGAACAAACGTAGAGATTATGGTCGGGTACGAAACCACCACAAAGCTATTCTTTCTGTCCTATCTATTCAAGAGTTCGTAGTAAAATAACATAAAGCTATTCTTTCCGCTCGATCCATCATAGAGTTCATACTAGAATAACACCTTAAGATACAAATCAACCAAAACCCTAATGTCACCTAGATACTCCATTGTCACCTCAAGTATCCGTGGGCATGATTATACGATATGCATCACACAATCTCAGATTCATCCAACCAACATAAAAGTACTTCAAAGAGTGCCCCAAAGTTTCTACCGGAGAGTCAAGAACGTGTGCCAACCCCTATGCATAGGTTCCCAAGTGTCACGAAACCTGCAAGTTGATCACCAAAACATACATCAAGTGGATCAATAGAATAACCCATTGTCACCATGGTTATCCCACGTAAGACATACATCAAGTGTTCATAAAAGACTCAATCCAATAAGATAACTTCAAAAGGGGAAACTCAATTCATCACAAGAGAGTAGAGGGGGAGAAACATCATAAGATCCAACTACAATAGCAAAGCTAGGGATACATCAAGATCGTGCCATAGATGGAACACGAGAGAGAACACAAGAGAGAGAGATCAAACACATAGCTACTGGTACATACCCTCAGCCCCGAGGGTGAACTACTCCCTCCTCGTCATGGATAGCGCCGGGATGATGAAGATGGCCTCCGGTGATGGGATCCCCCTCTGGTAGGGTGCTGGAACGTGGTCCCGATTGGTTTTTGGTGGCTACAGAGGCTTGCGGCGGTGAAACTCCCGATCTATCTTCTGTTCTGGAAGTTTTAGGGTACGTAGGTATATATGGGTGAAAGGGGTATGTCGGTGGACCTCCAGGGGGCTCATGAGGTAGGGGGAGCGCCCAGGGGGAGGGGCGCGCCCCCCACCCTCGTGGGCAGCCTGGGGATCCCCTAACGTGCACTCCAAGCCCATCTGGTTGGTTTCCTTCCAAAATTAACTTCTCCAGTTGATTTCGTTCCATTTTGACTCCGTCTGATATTCCTTTTCCTCGAAACACTGAAATAGGCATAAAACAACAAATTTGGGCTGGGCCTCTGGTTAATAGGTTAGTCCCAAAAATAATATAAAAGTGGATAATAAAGCCCAATATTGCCTAAAACAGTAGATAAAGTAGCATGGAGCAATCAAAAATTATAGATATGTTGGAGACGTATCAAGCATCCCCAAGCTTAGTTCCTGCTCGTCCTTGAGTAGGTAAATGATAAAAAAGAATTTTTGATGCGGTGTGATACTTTGGCATAATTTCAATGTAAAACTTCTTACTTGTGTATGAATATTCAGATCCGAAAGATTCAAGACAAAAGTTCATATTGACATAAAAATAATAATACTTCAAGCATACTAATCAAGCAATTATGTCATCTCAAAATAACATGGCCAAAGAAAGTTCATCCCTACAAAATCATATAGTTAGGCTATGCTTCATTTTCATCACACAAAATGGTCCCAACTTCTATACCCCCGATGACAAGCCAAGCAATTGTTTCATACTTTTTAACACGCTTCAGCTTTTTCAACCCTCACGCAATATATGAGCGCAAGCCATGGATATAGCACTACAGGTGGAATAGAATATGATGATGGGATTGTGTGGAGAAGACAAAAAAGGAGAAAATCTCATATTGACGAGGATAATCAACGGGCTATGGAGATGCCCTTCAATTGATGTCAACATGGGGAGTAGGGATTGCCATGTAATGGATGCACTAGAGCTATGAATGCTCAACAAAAGAAAACTAGTGGGTGTGCATCCAACTCGCTTGCTCACGAAGACCTAGGGCATTTTGAGGAAGCCTATCATTGGAATATACAAGCCAAGTTCTATAATGAAAAATTCCCACTAGTATGAACAGGATAATTTATGACACTCATTATATGAAAAACATGGTGCTATTTTGAAGCACAAATATATGAGACTTACTACATGAAGAACAAGGTGCTACTTTGAAGCACAAGTGTGGTAAAAGGATAGTAACATTGCCCCTTCTCTCTTTTTCTCTCATTTTTTTATTTTTTTTATTTTTTTTTACTTTTATATTTTTTTTATTTGGGCCTTTTCTCTTTTTTATGGCCTCTTTTTTTTATTTGGGCTTCTTTGGCCTCTCTTTTTTTCGTCCGGAGTCTCATCCCGACTTGTGGGGGAATCATAGTCTCAATCATCCTTTCCTCACTGGGGCAATGCTCTAATAATGATGATCATCACACTTTTATTACAACAACTTGATATTTCAACTCGAAACTAGAACAATATATGACTCTATATGAATGCCTCCGGCGGTGTACCGGGATGGTGCAATGAATCAAGAGTGACATGTATGAAAAATAATGCATGGTGGCTTTGACACAAATATGATGTCAACTACAAGATCATGCAATGGCAATATGACAAAAGTAAAGTATGTCATGATGAACGGAACGGTGGAAAGTTGCATGGCAATATATCTCGGAATGGCTATGGAAATGCCATAATAGGTAGGTATGGTGGCTGTTTTGAGGAAGATATAAGGAGGTTTATGTGTGAAAGAGCATATCATATCACGGGGTTTGGATGTACCGGTGAAGTTTGCACCAACTCTCAATGTGAGAAAGGGCAATGCACGGTACCGAAGAGGCTAGCAAATGCGGAAAGGTAAAAGTGCGTATAATCCATGGACTCACATTAGTCATAAAGAACTCATATACTTATTGCAAAAGTTTATTAGCCCTCAAAGCAAAGTACTACTATGCATGCCCCTAGGGGGATAGATTGGTAGGAAAAGACCATTGCTCGTCCCTGGCCGCCACTCATAAGGATGCACAAGCATGGTACACTTCATGCTTCAAATTTGTTACACAACTTTACCCATACGTGCATGCTATGGGACTTGCAAACTTTAACACAAGTATTCCTCAAATTCACAATTATCAACTAGCACGACTTTGATATTATTACCTCCATATCTTAAAACAATTATTAAGCATTCGATTTATCTTAGTATTCAATTCACTCAAAAGAAAGTTTCACATATCTTGAACACTAAGTATATTAACATTAAGCAAATTACCATGCTATTAACAACTCTCAATATAATCTAAGTGAAGCATGAGAGATCAAGTTTCTTTAAAAAAATCCACCACCGTGCTCTAAAAGTTCTAAGTGAAGCACTAGAGCAAAAACTATCACGCTCAAAAAGATATAAGTGAAGCACTATGAGCAAAACTATCATGCTCAAAAGATATAAGTGAAGCACTATGAGCAAAACTATCATGCTCAAAAGATATAAGTGAAGCACATAGAGTATTCTAGCAAATTCCAATTTGTGTAAGGCTCTCTCTCATTAAAGAACTTCAGATCTTGATACTTATTCAAACAGCAAGCAAAGCTAAAGAAAACTACAATGCAAGGATAGCACAACTCATGTGAAGAAGCAAAAACTTAGGCTCAACCGATACTAACCGATAGTTGTTGAAGAAGAAAGGTGGGATGCCTACCGGGGCATACCCAAGCTTAGATGCTTGAGACTTCTTGAAATATTACCTTGGGGTGACTTGGGCATCCCCAAGCTTGAAATTTTGTGTCTCCTTAATTCTTATCATATCATGGTTTCTCTTTTTATCAAAAGCTTCATTCACAACAAACTCAACAAGAACTCGTGAGATAGGTTAGTATAAACCAATGCAAAACCTTATCTTATTCTACTGTAACAAATAACTTAAATTATTATTCAACATTGAATACTAAATGCCTCGCATATTTAATACTCCTATCCTCAAATAGAATCATTAAACAAACAAACATATGCAAACAACGCAAACATAACAGCAATATGTCAAAACAGTACAGTCTGTAAAGAATGCAAGAGTATCAATACTTCCCTGACTCCAAAAATTCTGAACTAAAATTCCCACTGTAATAACTTTATCATAGCTCAATATGCAAAAAGATTCAACGTTATACCATGCTCTGACTTTTCTAGGCAATTTTTGCAACAGCGGTAAACTTTCTATTTTCAAACAGCAACATGCAAACTAGCAAAATAAGCATGGCAAAGGCTATCCTTGACTTTTTTATTGAAACTAAAGAGGCAAAACACAATTCTAACTAAAAGCAAGCAAAAACTAACAAAAGAAATTGACGCTCCAAGCAAAACACATATCATGTGGCGAATAAAAATATAGCTCCAAGTAAAGTTACCGATGAACGAAGACGAAAGAGGGGATGCCTTCCGGGGCATCCCCAAGCTTAGTTGCTTGGTTGTCCTTGAATATTACCTTTGGGTGCCTTGGGCATCCCCAAGCTTAGGCTCTTTCCACTCCTTATTCCATTGTCCATCGAATCTTTACCCAAAACTTGAAAACTTCAACCACACAAAACTCAACACAAAACTCGTAAGCTCCGTTAGTATAAGAAAATAAAACCACCACTTAGGTACTGTAATGAACTCATTCTAAATTCATATTGGTGAAATATCTACTGTACTCCAACTTATCTATGGTTCATACCCTCCGATACTACTCATAGATTCATCAAAATAAGCAAACAACACATAGAAAACAGAATCTGTCAAAAACAGAACAGTCTGTAGTAATCTGTATAAAACGTATACTTCTGGAACCCCAAAAATTATGAAATAAATTGTTGGACCTGAGAAATTTGTCTATTAATCATCTTCAAAAAGAATCAACCTAAAATCACTCTCCAGTAAAAAATGGCAGCTAATCTCGTGAGCGCTAAAGTTTCTGTTTTTCACAGCAAGATCACATAAACTTCACCCAAGTCTTCCCAAAGGTTCTACTTGGCACTTTATTGAAACAAAAGCTATAAAACATGATTACTACAGTAGCATAATCATGTGGACACACAAAAACAGTAAGGATAAATATTGGGTTGTCTCCCAACAAGCGCTTTTCTTTAATGCCTTTCAGCTAGGCATGATGATGACAATGATGCTCACATAAAAGATAAGAATTGAAACATAACGGGAGCATCATGAAGCATATGACTAGCACATTTAAGTCTAACCCACTTCCTATGCATAGGGATTTTGTGAGCAAATAACTTATGGGAACAATAATCAACTAGCATAGGAAGGTAACACAAGCATAGCTTCAAGAATTTAAGCACATAGAGAGGAAACTTGACATTATTGCAATTCCTACAAGCATATGTTCCTCTCTCATAATAATTTTCAGTAGCATCATGAATGAATTCAACAATATAACCAGCACCTAAAGCATTCTTTTCATGATCTACTAGCATGGAAAATTCACTACTCTCCACATAAAGAAATTTCTTCTTTATAGCATACGTATCATCACAATAATCATCATAAATAGGAGGCATGCTTTCATTATAGTAAATTTGCTCATCAAAGCTTGGGGGACAAACATTTCATCTCCATCAAACATAGCTTCCCCAAGCTTGTGGCTTTGCATATCATTAGCATCATGGATATTCAAAGAATTCGTACTAACAACATTGCAATCATGCTCATCGTATAAAAACATTCTATAGATTTCTTCTTCTAGCACTTGAGCACAATTATTCTTTCCATCATACTCACGAAAGATATTAAAAAGGTGAAGCGTATGAGACAAACTTAACTCCATTTTTTTGTAATTTTCTTTTATAAACTAGACTAGTGCTAAAAAAACAAAAAGATTCAATTGCAAGATCTAAAGATAAACCTTCACTTACCTAGCCTCCCCGGCAACGGCGCCAGAAAAGAGCTCGATGTCTACTACACAACCTTCTTCTTGTAGACGTTGTTGGGCCTGCAAGTGCACAGGTTTGTAGGACAGTAGCAAATTTCCCTCAAGTGGATGACCTAAGTTTATCAATCCGTAGGAGGCGTAGGATGAAGATGGTCTCTCTCAAACAACCCTGCAACCAAATAACAAAAAGTCTCTTGTGTCCCCAACACACCCAATACAATGGTAAATTGTATAGGTGCACTAGTTCGGCGAAGAGATGAAGATACAAGTGCAAAATAGATAGTAGATATGGGTTTTTGTAATCTGAAATAATAAAAACAGCAAGGTAACAAGCGGAAAAAGTGAGCGTAAACGGTATTGCAATGATAGGAAACAAGGCCTAGGGTTTATACTTTCACTAGTGTAAGTTCTCTCAACAATAATAACATAGATAGAACATATGACAATCCCTCAACATGCAACAAAGAGTCACTCCAAAGCCACTAATAGCGGAGAACAAACGTAGAGATTATGGTCGGGTACGAAACCACCACAAAGCTATTCTTTCTGTCCTATCTATTCAAGAGTTCGTAGTTAAATAACATAAAGCTATTCTTTCTGCTCGATCCATCATAGAGTTCATACTAGAATAACACCTTAAGATACAAATCAACCAAAACCCTAATGTCACCTAGATACTCCATTGTCACCTCAAGTATCCATGGGCATGATTATACGATATGCATCACACAATCTCAGATTCATCCAACCAACATAAAAGTACTTCAAAGAGTGCCCCAAAGTTTCTACCGGAGAGTCAAGAACGTGTGCCAACCCCTATGCATAGGTTCCCAAGTGTCACGAAACCCGCAAGTTGATCACCAAAACATACATCAAGTGGATCAATAGAATAACCCATTGTCACCACGGTTATCCCACGCAAGACATACATCAAGTGTTCATAAAAGACTCAATCCAATAAGATAACTTCAAAAGGGGAAACTCAATTCATCACAAGAGAGTATAGGGGGAGAAACATCATGAGATCCAACTACAATAGCAAAGCTAGGGATACATCAAGATCGTGCCATAGATGGAACACGAGAGAGAACACGAGAGAGAGAGATAGAGATCAAACACATAGCTACTGGTACATACCCTCAGCCCCGAGGGTGAACTACTCCCTCCTCGTCATGGATAGCGCCGGATGATGAAGATGGCCTCGGTGATGGGATCCCCCCCGGAGGTCTTGGAGAACGGGTCCCGATTGGTTTTGGTGGCTACAGAGGCTTGCGGCGGCGAAACTCCCGATCTATCTTCTGTTTTGGAAGTTTTAGGGTACGTAGGTATATATGGGTGAAAGGGGTACGTCGGTGGACCTCCAGGGGGCTCACGAGGTAGGGGGGCGCGCCCAGGGGGGGGGGACGCGCCCCCACCCTCGTGGGCAGCCCGGGGATCCCCTGACGTGCACTCCAAGCCTATCTGGTTGGTTTCCTTGCAAAATTAACTTCTCCAGTTGATTTCATTCCGTTTTGACTCCGTCTGATATTCCTTTTCCTCGAAACACTGAAATAAGCATAAAACAACAAATTTGGGCTGGGCCTCCGGTTAATAGGTTAGTCCCAAAAATAATATAAAAGTGGATAATAAAGCCCAATATTGCCTAAAACATTAGATAAAGTAGCATGGAGCAATCAAAAATTATAGATATGTTGGAGACGTATCAAGCATCCCCAAGCTTAATTCCTACTCGTCCTCTAGTAGGTAAATGATAAAAAAGAATTTTTGATGCGGAGTGATACTTTGGCATAATTTCAATGTAAAACTTCTTACTTGTGGTATGAATATTCAGATCCGAAAGATTCAAGACAAAAGTTCATATTGACATAAAAATAATAATACTTCAAGCATACTAATCAAGCAATTATGTCATCTCAAAATAACATGGCCAAAGAAAGTTCATCCCTACAAAATCATATAGTTAGGCTATGCTTCATTTTCGTCACACAAAGATGTTCCCAACTTCTATACCCCCGATGACAAGCCAAGCAATTGTTTCATACTTTTTAACGTGCTTCAGCTTTTTCAACCCTCACGCAATATTTGAGCGTAAGCCATGGATATAGCACTATAGGTGGAATAGAATATGATGATGGGATTGTGTGGAGAAGACAAAAAAGGAGAAAGTCTCATATTGACGAGGATAATCAACAGGCTATGGAGATGCCCATCAATTGATGTCAACATGAGGAGTAGGGATTGCCATGCAACAGATGCACTAGAGCTATGAATGCTCAACAAAAGAAAACTAGTGGGTGTGCATCCAACTCGCTTGCTCACGAAGACCTATGGCATTTTGAGGAAGCCCATCATTGGAATATACAAGCCAAGTTCTATAATGAAAAATTCCCACTAGTATGAACAAGATAATTTATGAGACTCATTATATGAAAAACATGGTGCTATTTTGAAGCACAAATATATGAGACTCACTACATGAAGAACAAGGTGCTACTTTGAAGCACAAGTGTGGTAAAAGGATAGTAACATTGCCCCTTCTCTCTTTTTCTCTCATTTTTTTTACTTTTATAATATTTTTTATTTGGGCCTTTTCTCTTTTTTATGGCCTCTTTTTTTTATTTGGGCTTCTTTGGCCTCTTTTTTCGTCCAGAGTCTCATCCTGACTTGTGGGGGAATCATAGTCTCCATCATCCTTTCCTCACTGGGGCAATACTCTAATAATGATGATCATCACACTTTTATTACAACAACTTGATATTACAACTCGAAACTAGAACAAGATATGACTCTATATGAATGCCTCCGTGATGTGTATGGGATGGTGCAATGAATCAAGAGTGACATGTATGAAAAATAATGCATGGTGGCTTTGCCACAAATACGATGTCAACTACAAGATCATGCAATGGCAATATGACAAAAGTAAAGTATGTCATGATGAACGGAACGGTGGAAAGTTGCATGGCAATATATCTCGGAATGGCTATGGAAATGCCATAATAGGTAGGTATGGTGGCTGTTTTGAGGAAGATATAAGGAGGTTTATGTGTGAAAGAGCGTATCATATCACGGGGTTTGGAAACACTAAAATAGGCATAAAACAGCAAATCTGGGCTGGGCCTCCGGTTAATAGGTTAGTCCCAAAAATAATATAAAAGTGGATAATAAAGCCCAATATTGCCTAAAACAGTAGATAAAGTAGCATGGAGCAATCAAAAATTATAGATACGTTGGAGACATATCAATCCTTACGGGGATCACAACCCGACCAATACCTAGCCCGTGATCCTTACGGCGATCACAACCAACTTATCTCACTGTTATTAAGCACCTTATTCTTATTACTGTTGACTCATGGTGGGACCTACTTTCGACTGGGCCCTTATCCGCAGGCGCGGCTATCGATAGATTTAATATACACTCTGCAGAGGTTAGTACACTGTACCCACACTACGAAACCCATGGCCTCGCACTCCCATTCGGGTGGACCAACGGCGTTCCGACAAAACCGATCTACTGTCATGACACTCTCCCGGCCACTCCGACTCACTCCCCTCTGGGCTGTCATGGGTGGCCCCGTGTCTACCTCCAGACACAACGACCATTGTCGTGGCCAAAACATAAACGATCCCACACGGGTATCCGCCGGCTATAACAACTACGGGCACACAAGGATTATGTCCACCTACCTGATCGAGGTAGCGCGCGCCCATAACCTTCCCTCGTTGGAGGCACCGGCGAGAGGCACGACAATAGACCCAGTTAGGACCGTCCCATACCGGTAAGCGTGGTTGCACTGGTAAGCATCATTCTGTGGTACCTTGACTCAGCCAACATTTGTTCAAGTTCAATTTAATCCGGTTAACTTGAATGCAAATATGCTGAGCCATGATAAAATGCATGAACATGATATCAACATCATCATGAGGGTATCACATAAACATCCACCATATCAACAATAAATCTTATCCACTAAGCATGGCATACTGACTAGCATGACCATCTCCAACATCAACATGTACTACTAGCCAGCATAAACATATGAAAGGAAATACTAGCAGGTATAACAAGATCACTGAGTACAAGACAACATAGTACCAAAAGTGAACATGCAAATCTGAACATCACCGGAACAACGATAACCATCATTTCAACAAGCAAACATTTAATAAATATTTAAGTTGAAACCCATGGCTACTGCATGACTATCATGCAAGTGGGTAATGTGGCTTGCCTCGGGATGAAGAAGGCACCGGGGAGAAGTGCGGTGAAGCCGCGGAAAGATTTGTCGGAAATCGTTCTCTCTCGGAGGGGGCTGAATAAGGACAAGGGCATAATGGTCATTTTCATAGTGTCAAACCATATTGAAAGTGTGACCGACAGAACGGGCTCGGCGAAACAAAGAAGTGGGCTTTGGATTCACCTTATTTGGAGCTACGGATAAAAAGATATAAGGGTTTTACTGCCAGGGACCTATCTGTAAAAATTTATTTTACAGTCTGGGCCAAAACAGAAAAATGGAAAGCGTATTTTTTGGATTATGTCTCCACTTACACTGACGTGGCATGGACTGGTCAAAAGGGGCAGAGGCGGGGCCGGCTTGTGTGGCTGACGCGCGGGGCCCGCGGGACCCACGTTGCTGGTCAACGCTCTCCTCCCGCTCTCCTTCTTCTTCCCCGACGGGAACAGAGGAGGGGCGAGGCAGTGGCGCTGCTGGCGCTGGCCCTGCTGGCTCCGGCCATCTCCCGCTCGGCTGAGGCCACTAGCAGGTGCGGCAGCTCCTGATGCATCCATCCAGAGGGGTGGCGGCCACCGGGGAGAAGAGGAACGGCGACGAGGGGAGGCGGCCCAAGGAGATAGAGGCGGCTCGGCGGAGGTGGCTTCCGGCCACCTGGCCGGTCTCCGGCGAGGCCAAGAGGGCGGGGTGACTCTACGGGAGGTGGGGAAGGCCGTGGTGGTGGAAGAATGGAGAGGGGGCCTCGGCTTCAGTCGAATTTAGGCCGGAGGGGGCGGCGGCCATGGCGGCAATGGCGAGCAGAGAGGGCTCCAGAGGCTCGGGGAAAGGGCTCGGCGGGCTCCTGGGGGAGTGGTGAGGTCGATGCGGAGCTCGGGAGGCCGCGAGGAGGGCCATTTATAGGCGGGGCGAGGAGGGGAGGCCGTGGCACGTCCGCGGCTACGTGTCCATGCTCCAGCGACGGGCACGCGCGGCCAAGGGTCACGGAGAGGGGTGGCAAAGCGACGAGGGGGGATGCGGACGAGGCTCAGGGGTCACAAAGACGAGGCAGAGCTCGGGGACAAGTGAAGGAAGAAGCTGAGCGCCATTAATGCGCTGTCGGCCATAGTGCTCCCGTGGGCGAGCGTCGGCGAGCGCCGACGAGGAGGCTTCGGGAGGGGGAGAGGGGTCCAGGCCAACGGCGACGACGAGGGCCAGCTGGTAGACACACTCACGAGCGCGAAGGCGGCAAGAGGAGGAGGGGCCCGAGCAAGAAGACGCTCTGGGCGCGGCCATTGCACGCCAAAACGGTGGTCATCGCGTGCACTGGTGCACACAGTGCCACAAGTGATGCCAAACCATGTCTGTGGGTTAGTCCCTCCTAGGTAAGTGGTAACTACGGTGGTAACTAGGTGAAAGAGGCTCTGGTTAAGAAGTTAGTGAGCTCTAAAGTTTACTACAGTAAACTTCACCAGCTCAATGTGATCAACATGGAATTGCTAGAGGCCAAACAACATGTCTGGGGTGTTTAGCTATGGAGGGACTATGATCCTGGAGGTTTGGAGGGGAAATGGACCAAGAATGATCATAGTTGCTTTGCAACTGCCAAAATGGTCCAGAAATGAAAATCATGATGGTGCACTCACATGGAATGTCCACTTGAGGTCAAGTTGGGCAAGCTTGATAATTTGGTCATATGAAGATGCTGTAAAAAGGTCATGGCAAATGGCCAAGCCAAAATGGCACTTGCTTCACAAACATCTCCTCTGGACAGAAACTTGGAACAATTATGGTGGTCAAATGGATCAATGAAATGATGTCAAATTGGGTGGAGAGTTGTTTTATGGGTATAAAAATGATCTGGTAATTTATCAAGATTTTTGAAGCAATATAAAATATACTTGCTTCACAACCTGAAAATATTGTCAGTAACAAAGATTTGCTCCTGTACTCACATAGATGATTGGATAGGGCTGCAAATAGGTGGAAGGGATTAATATGAGCACATTAAGGAGTTTGCAAAAGTTCAACTCATTTGGGTACTCCTAGCAAGTACTTCCTTCACAAAGATTTCTGTTTGACAGAAACTTTGAAAGTTCACTAAGGAAGATTTACTAGGCAAATAAATTTGAACTTGTGCATGAGGCAATTATTTGGACATATAAACATGCCCAAAAAGTTTGCGAGTCAATAGGAGAAATATAAATGACACTTCCTTCACAAAGTGCCATTCACGGCAGAATGGAAAAAGGAATATTGGGGAATTATTTTTGAACATGGCAATGAAAAGTTTTGCCATATTTGATCAAGATATGACCCAAAAAAATTATGAGAATTATTTGGGAATTTTTGGAGTGAGGGAAATATAGGTTGCTTCACAACCTAGGACAATTGGAGTTATTCTTTAATAGAAAAGGAATATTCCCAATAAAAAGAATATTGAGATTTGGGCTAGGATGGAAATGACAGGGTCTAGGGAAGGATTTGGGAATGAGAAGCCACTTTGGAAGCAAAGAAGAGGTCATCTTCTTCAGTTTCCAGGCCACAAAGCCACGAAAAAAGAAAACTCAGGCAAAAACCTCGGAAAAACAAAAGAAAAAGATAGGGCCAAAAATCAGGCTGTCACATTAGATATATAACCAAGCAAAGGAGATGGAGGTACTACAAGTTCCACATAAGGCTGCTGGATCTAGCTATGTGAATGGCATTGTGGATCTCTGGTAAGCACCATAAAACTTAAATATGTCCATGCTTACACAAACATGCTTGCTAAAAGTAAGTATCACTACAAAAAATACACTTCCGTGTTGATACGTGTTTGTCACAGTAGGTTGCGTTTTTTGTCATGCATGTACATCCATGACGATTTTATGACAGAATCAAGATAGTCATACCTGTGCTATCGTAAAAGTGTTCCATGACATTACCAAAATTATCATCACGGAAGTGTCCACTTCCATGACGATAAATCGCGCGTCACAGAAGTGCCTTCGTCAAGGGTGACCGACACGTGGCATCCACCGTAATGGAAAGCCGTTAAGCTATCAGGTCTGGTTTTGGATTCGATAACCCGTTAACAGCCCGAACCAATGGGGATTTTCCACGTGTAAAATCATCATTGGCTGGAGGAAACACGTGTCAGCTCCCCGTTGGCATAGGTATCACTCATCCAATGGGCGAGATGCGCTTACGAAATGTTGACATGTGGACCGGCCCAAAAGTGGCCTATAAAGTTTAAATGGGCCGGCCCAACTAAAGGGCCACAAGATTTTGGGGTCCATAATGGGCTGGCCCAGCAAAAGGCCCACGAGATTTTGCGGGCCATAATGGGGCGGCCCAGCTAAAGGCCCACAAGTTTTTGCGGGCCATAATGGGCCGGCCCAGCTAAAGGCCCGCGAGATTTTGCGGGCCATAATGGGTCGGCCTAGCTAAAGGCCCCCAAGACTTTGCAGACCATAATGGCCCGGCCCAGCTAAAGGTCCATGAGATTCCGCCGCCCATAATGGGTCGGCCCAGCTGAAGGCCCAAAAGATTTTGATGACACTAGTAGGCCGGCCCATTAACAGGCTGCCATGCTTTGGGTCAAATGTCGGCCCATATTTGATCAAGTCCATTAACAGCCTGCCACGTTCCGGGCCTAATAGAGGCCCATATGAGATCCGGCCCGTTAAAAGCCTCCCACGTTTTGGGCCAAATTATGGCCCAGATTAGGTACGGCCCTTTGAGAGGCTTTGGGCTAAATTATGGCCCATATCAGTTTCGGCCCGCAACTGGACATTATGCTTTTGGGCCCACTTGATAAAGGGCCATTTAGTAATTCGGCCTAATATTAGTTTCGGCCTGTTAAAGGCCCGTTTAACATTTTGGCCCTATATATATTTGGGCCTGTTAAAAGCCTGTCATATAGTTGGGCCTAACTACGGCCCCGTTTGCATCCGGCCTGCTCACAGTCGATAATCTGACTGGGCCAAACAAGGACCGAGACAATTTTGGCCTGTTATAAGCCCATGATTTGATTGGCACAATCATGGGCCGGGGTCTATTTCGGCCTGTTGCCGGCCCGTGAGCTATTCGGCACGTTTCAGGCCCAACCTACTTTTCGTCCTCCTAAAAGCCCATTGAGTTTTCCTGGGAAAATAGGGCCGGCGGTTTACTCGGCCTATTAAAGGCCCGAATCTACTAGCGGGCTAGTTTACATTTAGGCATGTTAACGGACCAAGATGACGGGCCCATGATGCGGATCATACATAGTGATTTGCATGACGGCCCAAATATGTACCATAATTTTATGGTTTGGCCGGTTTACTGCGAAGACAGGATATATATACAGTAAAATAACTGCAGCATCATGAATAAGAAAAAAAACCTAGTCTATACAGTAAAGAAATTACGACATATTACATCCACTCGGCATCAAAGTTCGCCACTATGACAATAAAGCACAACCAGACAGCAGATTACATACACTGGGCATCAAAGATTGCCACCAGTGCAATTAAACACGCCGACAAAATAATATACAAAACCGACAGTACTTCAATAGAGTTCAAGAAAGGTTAGCCCTGCTCGAAAGCTGCAGCACAAGAAGCTGAGCAAGCTGATGAGACTGCACTTGTTTGACACTTATATCCTCCTCACTCTGAAAAATAAACAAGACAAGCAGACAGATGACAGGTTTTGCACATATAAGTATCAGTGCTGACAATTCATCACATTTCTTACTAACGAATAAAGTGACACAGTTTAAAATAGCATTAACACAATATGGTATTGTTCAGGTCAAGACATGGCAGGAAATGACATTGTGAAGGAGTTGGCAGCTTCACGACACCATTGGATTACAGATCAAGAACTCATAAGTATCAATGGTAAGTGTGCTGTCAATTTACCCATTTCAGATTGGCAAAATAAGATCACTTGCTCTGTATAGTTTAATTTACCTGGCATGAAGAAGGAACTTGGTTGTACCACTGAATAATTAAATTGAGAAGGACAAACTTTTGTTTATGAACTACATAATAAACTTTAAACGTGCAATTTGATGCAAACACCAAAAATAAACAGCTGTTGCAGTCATGCCTAACCAAATATACACAACAAAGTTTGAAGGCTTGAGAAGGACAAACTTACATTATTGATGGAGGCAGGCTCTATAAAGCCCTTGTCCATTCTGATGGGGGGGGGGGGCAATTCAAGAAGTTTGCCATAGAATCTTCTTCATAAGCATTGCCTTTATTCTACATTTTGTTAAGAGTAAATATAGATGTGACAATATAAGAAAAAATGGAGAATATTTAAGATAAGATGAAGAGTGATGCTACATAACCAAGTAGCTATAAATGTAAGTATAGAGATACAAGCAAAAGGTACAGCCAAGAGCAATGCAGAGCTAAACTTCTTCGGTACCATCGGTGTTACCCAACCTTATGGTAAGAGTAAATATAGATCTGATGTGTAGAAAATGGAGGGCAAAGGAAAATAAGTTGTAGATTGATGGTACATGAACAACTACCTGTCAATATAAGTACATTGATAAAGGACAGCAGGCAAGAACAATGCAGAGCTAAAAAATTTCATTGGCATTGGATATGTTCTACACTAATGTAACCATTCATACAAATCAGATAATTTGGAGCAAACAATTGATAAGCAAGCTATCATGCATACTGCTGTCACATAATGAACTAGGTATGTATGCAAGTACAGTGATACATGACAACAGGTACTAACAAGAGCAAAGTAGCGGGCAGCATATTTGCGATATCATGTCGTTCTTTTCAAACCCGAATTCTTTTTCGAGCATATTTCCTGCAAAAAAAGATCCGTAAGGCACATGCGGAAAAGTAGAAGTTCAAATTGTCATGCAATATCATAGACAGTACCTCATCCTCGGAACGAGACCAGTGCATAACAAGGTTTTTCCATTCAATGTCTTCTAAATTTAGCACAGGAGACTTCACCAGAAATTCGTTTATAGACTTGCCATCAAAGTGTGATTTCCTCAGGTACCGATACTACTGCAAGGTTTCCTTGAAAAGCGCAAGCAATTTGCTCGTCATGACCATCCAGATTGACCCTCGCCTACTTAAAACAATGTAATGTAAATCATTGATGTGTTCAATCAGCAGAAAAAAGGAAAATAATCACCATGAATAATAGCACTTACACGTAAGTGGTACAGGAAGATGTGAAAATGGTGTTTGTCTTCACTATAATCTTCCCATGATGGGAATATATGCACGTAGTCCCTAACAACATTGAAAGCATTGTCTTTAAAGCGGGAATAATCGAATGGGGTTCCAATCTGCAGGAATTGGCCGTCTCTGCAGTTGGGATAGGTCTTTGGCCAGTGGACTTGCTGTACTTTTTGCTGGAGTGGGATTTTTCTATGGTACGGCTGGTGCTATGGCAACTAAAATCAGCATACCTTTTGCTGGAGTGCAGGTCCTGTGTGGTGGGGCTAGTGGTGTGGCCAGTGAAGTATGGGTACAGTCTGCTGAAGTCGGTCCTACGTTTTTTGTCACTGGTTGTACAGCCAATATAAGTGGGGTGCTGTCTTATTTCTCCGGCACAACCGCGTTTTTCAAGGACTTTGCTGGTGCTCCTTTAGGTTCGGCAATCACCCTCTTCCTTTTTGATGTCTGATGCACAAGAATAGCATTTGAGTGGAAAAACATGGTATGATGACAGATGGAATATGTATTGATAATGGATGGGCATGGCATCTCAACATATATGATGAGTAAACTAAGCAGATGGCGGTGCAACAAAGTAGAAGAACTGCAAGACAACATATGCAAGATACGCGCAATTATAAAACCTTGCCAAATTATAATAGGCACCTTGATGGGTGAACATGACAGGCCATCTGCCTTTGACTCCTCGAGGTTAGAATAGTCATTAGGATCATATTCTGAACAAGAATCTACAGGTGGGGAGCGGATGAGTTTCATTGCATCTAGAATGGCACTCAATGCCTTGGTGCCAATTTTGTAAGTCATTGCAGTGTTCCACAATATTCTTCTGATGCGCGGATTCTGATATTCACTGTAATTACGTATAATATCTGAGAACCATGAAAAAATAAATAGTTGTGATATTATCTTTGTAATGCAGATGATATTCTAATATAGGGGCACCCCTTTAAACACTTGTGTGCTATCACTGGATTCTGATGAGAGAGCTCATGTATGCTGTAATATGGTGCGTCCATTTATATAATCTGGCACAAGTACACAAAAAATAGGCTCCAGAAGTAAGGATATTTGGCAGATGATAGGTTCATAATATACTGTATAGAGAGTTTATTGCCAAACCATGATAACAAGAGCACAGAACAACTTGGCAGATCATAGTGTACATAATAGGGGTACACCATACCCATGATATATAAATCGGGAAAGTGGAATTGGCTTGAAAATACGGTGTTGTATTGCCGCTAGTAATTGAAAGCCTATCAATCACATACAGGCCAGCTCTATCAGCTGTTGACTACAGATGTTCCTGCGCCCCTTCCTGACAAGGAACATACTGTACGTACTAAATACAGAATAAACAAAGAGGAACATGTTAAAGAACAGAAGAGGAAGCATATTCTTGAGGTTCCGCTTCATTGCATACAATGTTGGTTGCCCACTCATGATGAATCATAGCGCCCAAAGAAATGCAATTCCATGCTGTCTCTCTATATGTGGCAATTTTGAACAAGAGTCATTAGGATCATATTATGAACAAGAGTCAACAGGTGGGGAGGGTATGAGTTTCATTGCATCCAGAATGGCACTCAATGCCTTGGTGCCAATTTTGTAAGTCATTGCAGTGTTTAGCTTCAAGAGTGGAATGCTGCTACCGCGACACAAAGCAGCTACACAGATCATAGTGTAGATATAATGGGAAAACCTTAAGCATCAGAGTAAAATCAGCAAAGTGGAACTTGCTGGAATATATGTGCTAGTATTGTCGGTACGGCTAGAAAGGCTTTGGATACCAGCTCTCTTCAAGTGAAGGTGCGGTACTGTTAATATCAGTGTAACTCTCAAAGGCGACACAGCTCCCCGCATTGCCTTGCTATTCTTATAGGATTCGAGTGGGCGGGCACTACAAATCCTATTCCTATGTTTACAAAATCCTACGAATCGAAGAGGCTCAAAGTGTCCATCACAACCGACCGTATAGACCCCTACACTGCAAATGTCCCTTCTCATCTTCAGTACAAGGAACATACTGTACTACTATCATACTCCCTCCGTTCCAAAATATAAGCCTTGGTAGAGATTTCCACTATGGATCACATACAGATGTATCCAGATACATTTTAGAGTGTAGATTCACTCATTTTGCTTCATATGTAGTCCATGGTAGAATCTATACAAAGACTTGAATTTAGGAACGGAGAGAGTACATAGAAGAACGGAAGAGGAACATGGTAAAGAAGAGCAAGCAGATTTTGGATAATAAAATGTTGGTTGCGCAGTGCCCACACATGATGAACCAGAGCACATTAAGAATGCAACTCCCAGCTGTCTCTTGACCATTTCAGGCAGTTGGACGAAGATCCTACGTCTCCTAACCCTTCTTCTGCCTCGTCTCTGATTCTTCCCATGAGAACACCTTGACGGGCCGCCGGCAGACCACCGCCCCCACCACTGTGTTCCTCCGCCACCCCACCCCCACCCCGCCCCCACCAGCGCCGAGTTTTCTTCATTCGGCGAGGCCCAGAATCCACTCGAGCCCCTTCGTTCAAGACCGCGAACTCTGGCGAACTCTCAAAAATCGATGACCCAATTTTGAAATTTAGTCTCATCGTGATTTAACTAGTGTGGAATATAAAAGGGGAAAACCATAAGCATTGGGAGTATAGTGTTGAGTGTGCCATGGCGGATCTGAAGGTGCAAACCGGACAAAGGCAACTTCACAACCAAGACAAGAAATTAGAGTAAAGCAGTGGCGATCTATTTTCTTGCTGTGATAAATAAGTTGAGCATATACAAAAGAGTACCGCCTTTGGTGCGGCGCCGTGTATGCATCTGCTGAGAATTTGATGGTGCTGCGGTAACGATGGCAGTCGGCAGCATGGAAGCAGATCTAGGAGGGTAGACGATGGCGGCGGGGCACGGTGGACGAGACGGTCGTAGGAGTAGCGCCGGCAAGGTGGACAACGACGGAGATGAAGTGAGAGGACGGGATGCAAGGATCCCAGTCCGAAGCCGTGGATGAGAGAGGTCGATCTCTTGTAATGGACGGCGGCGTCGGGGTATCAGCTCTGGCATGGTGGAGGAGGACGGCGGTGGATGGGGTAGCGGACGGAGGAGGCTGGGGTGGAGAGGGTGTTTTGGCGCCCACGGAGTACGAATGGGGAAAAGGGAGGTAGAGAGGAAGGGGGAACCATGTATTCAGGGCGCACTTGTCTCAAATGCGAGGAAATTTACAAACTTAACCCCCGTTTCAAATTTCCTACATCACAGCAATATTAGTCGGTTGGGGATAGGATGGTAATCTCGCATACATCGAATATTTGCCGACGAGAGTTTGTTTTTGGCGCCCACCGTGTATGAATCGTGGAGGGAGTCGATTTCGGCTGAGGACACACTGTGTTTTGGCGCCCACCGTGTATGAATCCGGGTGAGAGACGATTATGTCACGTTTGGGTGAAATTACAAACCTACCCTATTGAAACCTATAGAAATCCAGCAGATAGGCTTTGCGTGGCAGGGATAGGCAGTAGTAATTTCCATCTTGCAGATTTTGGTTTCGGGCGGTTACTGCGACTTTCCCCACTTCGTTCAAATTTTGCAGAGTGCACGTTTACCGTGCCAACTCAATTTGAATCCCGTTTGTGTTCTATTTTTTTCGGGCGGGATCCATTTTCGATTGGAATTAAATTCTATATACATCATTTTTTATATGTACTTTCAAAAGCACAACACCATTTATACATAAATATGGTTTACAAATGGCATGATCTCAGGTTCATAAGGTTGTATCCATCAATTTGGATTTTCAAATATTTGAAACCACTTTATGTTGAAATCCAATGTATGCATTCCTTGCTAACTGTCTCCAATTAATGTGTGTTTCATGCGAGTTTTTGTTTACTTCTCAAACATGTATAATGTGTTTCACACACGCAACATATAGTGTAATCCCATTTAGACATTAATTGCATATAAACCATGCATTGCTTGTAATTAAAGAATCTATGGATCACCAATATTGATAAACTATATAACATTACACGTGTGCCCAAATTCAAATGAATATGCATGTTTGATACACCAATTTGCGTTATGATATTATCGATGTCATGATCTCCAGTTTAAATATTTGAATCCCCTTTAATCCAGATATTCGTCTCATATAGCTATCACTCATGCTTATATAGGACTATCTCTCTGGACCTATACGCGTTCATCGTCTCTCAGGTATCTCTCGTGCTACCTGTATGTTGACAATGATCTTTTATCTTCGTAACACATTGACGGTACTCTCTCCCTTGACCTTCATCACTCTATCTCTCTCTAAGTATATCTCACTCCCTGCTATGAGTCTCTAACTATGATTCTCCATGTGGAATCTCTTTCTCTCACACAAACACAAAACTTTGTCTCCCGGGGTCTCATTTCTCTCTACTATTCCCCTGTGTGCCACTCGCACACCCCTCATACAGAGATGTCTTTCGCTCCTTAGATATGAGAACCTATGACTCTTCCTCTTAAATATCTCTTTCTCACACACAAACACAAACTCTATCTCCCAGGGTCTCATATTTCTCCATTGTTCTCTTGTATGTCGCTCACACACACTCTCTCTCCCTAGAGATATGTTGCGTTCCCTCATATGTCTCTCTAGCTATCACTCTCGTTGTGAAATATCTTTCTCTCTCGCAGACACAAAACTCCATATCTCGGGATCTCATTTCTCTCTGATATCTGTTTGTATGTGACTCACATGCACCCTCTCTCTATCTCTCTCACACCCACACACATAACTCAGCCTTCTGATCCACTCGACTCCTATCTCTAACGCACACTAACTAGCATATTTATCTTTCTATTTATCTGTTTCTCCATCAACCTTCTTTCTCGCCCTCACTCTTGCTTCCTATCACGCACACTACGTATGTTTCTCTCTACATGCAGTTAAGTGCCCTCTTTTTATCTTTCTCTCACACACACATATATAACTTCACCCTCTGAACCACCCGGCGGTCATCTCCAACACTCAAACTAGCGGATGTCCCTCTAGCTAGCATCTCCATCTCTATATTTATCTGTAGTTTCTCTGTCAACATTTCTTTCTCGCACGAAGTCTTGCTTCCTATCACCCACACTATATATGTCTCTCCATACCTATGCATTTATATGTTGGTCTCTTTTGCACAATCATTGTGCCTCACTCCCTCTGCTCGCCATAGATGCATGCTCCAGCCCACACCACTATCTCTTAAAGAAAAAAACACATGCTCAATTGTCAGACCTTCTTCCCTGCATTCTCACATGCATGCATATTGTCATACCGATCCGTCTCTCCCATGTCGTTGATCTTACGACTTCTGTATTCTTTCTTTTATCTCGATCATGCGTGCGCGCGCACACACACACATCCCACATATACATGTATACCTCTCACACATGCACGTTCAAGGTCTCTATGTCTCCATACGTAGTTAATTACCCTCAACCCTAACGCCACATCGAATCGTTCTCTTCTTGTGTGCACATAACTTCCGCCTGGATGGGTAAAACACACATTCACACTTAACAATCTCCTTCTAGCTACCCCCCCTCTCACTCTTCCCCTATATCCCCGAAACCAATAAGACCATCCCTTTGTTTAATTCCCGCCTACATGCACCATCGATATATAGTAGTCTTCCTCGGTGTCTCTCGAACAAACACGTTGTCTCGATGTCGACACCTCTCACGTGCACACACCTTCTCTTCCCTCTCTACGGGCATTTTCTCTCTCGCACCTCATCATTGGTGGCCTCTGCCATACACATCACCTCTCTATGATGAAGCCATGCACACTTAAATTACATCCGCCACCGAGGACCCTGCGACACACACACACACACACACACACACACACGCATGCACGCATGCACACCCACCCACCCACACACAAACACACACACACACACTAAGACTCCATCTCTCTCTCTCTCACAGACACACACTAAGACTCCATCTCTCTCTCTCTAACACACACACACACACCACACACAGTAAGACTCCATCTCACACACACATGCTCTAGGCGGAGCATTTGTTCCTACCACCCTTCATCCAACCTTACCCGTATGATAAACAATCACCTTAATTTACTTGTATAACATGGACAAATTCCACTTTACTTTAGTACTCAGCAAACTTATCATCTGTACCCTTATAAAAAAACGAGTTGGCGATGATGGTGTGCCTGCCATCTTGTAATATAGACCGTCTGATCTATATCTAACGGATAGAAAGCAAACTATGATAATTATACAAAAGATACCCGCACCTCTCTCCACATCCTTATCTCCCACAACCTCATTGCTCAGCAATTAAAAAAGGAAGTCTCTAGAACAATCTAGCATGGTGGCCACTGGAGCCTGCCGGCGCCGTCCATCCCCATGCCTCCGCCCATTCCGACCACCAGTCACCACCATGCTCCACTCCTCCTCACCTTATCTCTCATCTTTCATTTTTTTTATGACATCCTCGAGATACCAGTTTTCCGATAAAATTCTCGAGATATCATTAGTTTTTACACATGTGATTACTCCTGCATGGGTCAATCACAATAGGTGTTTTGTAAAAAAATGCATATTGATGTTCCGTGCAATGCATGAGCATCTTGCTTGTAATTATATAACGCAAATCACGAGCAGGAAGTGACATTTTTTTACACAACCACGTTAACATGGCCACGTAAATCACTAGCTAAAGTAAATACCATTATACTTATATCCCGATGCAAAAGGTTGAGTACATGTCCGAAGAGTAGAGTCGCACACACGCACTCTATCTCTCAGAATCTCTCTCTCTCTCTCTCTCACACACACACACACACACACACACACACACACACACACCAGTTACGTGATGCCCACTTAAGCAGACACATATGTTACAATTTGTGCACCCGCGGGTACACATGATGTTGCGCATTTATTTAAGCCGGGCGGCGAACCCAAACAGTAGCTGCATTCATTCCCCTCCCGCCGCCTCTTCTAGTCCACTGTGGAGATGATTGGTTGATTTTATATCGCTGAATAATATTAAATATTATGAGTGCACACGCTCCACCACGAGGTTCCTTCCTCCTTCTCGGTCGTCGGGAATTATGTTCTTCCACTCTATCTTTTTTACGTGAGCTTTGTTCATCCTTTTGCCAACACGCGAGACATCTAGCATCAAGGTGCACGTGTTATGCAAGGATCGTTCCATCTATATGAAGAACACGTGGGACTGGAACTACGAGACAGACATGTAACCAGGAGTGGACGTACGAACCTGAGTAATGTAGCGCAGTAAGTGAATTAGAAAGGCACAAATGGTATGAACATGTGTGTCATATAGGGTGTGTTTGGTTGCGTTCTCATCTCAGCATAGTTATTCCCTCTTCATGCATGCTCAACTCAACACTCCTCTTCATGCATGCTCCCTTCATGCATGCTTCTAGTGTATTTGTGCCAAACTAGTGTGGACTCATGCACCCTCCATACACTCTACCAACCACCCAAAAGTGGGTCGAGAAGGGAAATCTTGGGCGGCATTTGTCTCTTAATACGTATTACCACTAAATGTTGTACGTGCAATGCACGGTGATGTTATCGAGTACGTGCCTAAGTACTCTACTAATACTATATTAGTTGGAGGCACATATTAACTTTTATATTTGTTTACATGTATGCCCCGAGACCTTCCAACTAGACATGTCTTTCTCTCCAGGTCACACTTTGTATCGTTCATACAACTAAGTACTACTACGTGTGGTCTCCGACCCAGAAGTGGAAGAAGTGGAGATGCTCTACCACGTTGTTTTTTTGCGCTGGGCTCTACCACGTTGTTCATGTCCCACTCCTTTCGCTGACGTGTAGGACATCCAGCACGTGCCGTGTTTGTCACTCTTCATCGTAAGAGTTGAAACCCTAGCATTCATCAGAAATAAAAAATAATTATAAATTAGCAGTGATACTATTTTTTTTGAGAACCAGTCAGCAGTGATACTATACCACGCGGTTTCCTTGCTCCTCGATATCGGAAAGAATACTTCTGTTCGCCAACATGTGGGACGTCGACCATCCTGGTCCACTTGCCATGCACGCAGAACTCCAAGGGAGAGTCGCCCCGGTCGTCGCGTTGCTGTAACAATGACTAATGAGCCGTCAAATCACAGGCCCACTCCCCACTTTGAAGTTGCTCGGACGAAGGAACCATCATGACTTCGTTGAATTCCACTTCTTGAAGAAAACTATTGTTCCAGCAGTACTGCTAGCTACAGTAGTTACTCCGATAGAGGCCTCCTTTCGTTCACAGGATAGGAGTTTTATAGGAATATGAAAATCATAGGAAGTGAGATGACATGCATCTCAATTCCTATAGAGAAAGAGATGCCATTTGATGCATAGGATAGGAATTTTTTCATTTAGTCTAGGCTAATGTACTGGTAATTTGCTCTAAAAACTACAGTAGTAACTAGTAGTACTGGTACATGGTCGCACTCGCATACGCACACACACACTAACTACTAGTACTACTACTTCTCACATGCTGGCCATACGCCGTTGTTCTCCTTCCCGGCTTTGTCGGCGACACCCCACTGTGCTTGGATCTCCACCGACCTCTCCGCAGCAGCGCGTGTGTCCTCTTCTTTCTTGTGGTGGCGGGCCTATCTTTTCTTGAGTGCTTTCTGACTTTTTCGCTCCCTCTGTGCGGCTTTGGCTGCCTCTTGCTCTACCGCCCATTCGGCCTTGGCATCTTCAAATTCCTCCCACATAGGTGTGAGGTCGCGAGCGGTGATGAACTCGGCACAGCGGGATGCCATCGCTTCCCTACCATTTTATGTGCGGTCGTGGGCAGCGAGGAACTCGGCGCGACGGGATGCCATCGCTGCCTTACCAGTTAGTGTGTGGCGCGGTGGCGTGAATGATGCTTGGTGAGAGCTCTGGGGTGGAGTGGTCGTACAACCGTATAGTGCATTGGTTTGTCAAGAGCTCAAGGACAGAAGACGAAGGAAATTTGGATTCCCCTTCAATCCTGGTCATTTATTACCAAGTAAAATGCATTGGCGGTCATTGAACTTGTCTTTATAGCTCACTTTGATCATTGTATACGAGATATGGTGATTATACGGTCACTGGCTCAGCGTATAGCTCTGTATTTGTCTAGTTGACCAGCCAAACAGTCCGCATGCGCCTCATCATCTCGTGTTCTTTATCTATCTACGCGGGCCTACCTGTCAATGGAGAAAGAAATATTGTAAAAACCAAAATTATGCGTATGTGGGGAATCAAACCACGGACTCGTCGCTGCAACGCACCCTCGTCAGCCAAATGAAAATGAAATACTTTGCATCAGACACTCACGCTCACGCTGTCAAAGCATGCTAATGCATGCACGTCGCCCTCTAAATCAAAGTCCTGCTCATGGCGCAACGCAAACGGCAAGCCCATCACCTGCGCGCCCCGGCGATGCCTGACATTACTGTTTAGATGTTTGATGGAGGCCTACGCGAACGCCGAGCATGTATTCACCTAGCTCAACACCAACAGTAATACTCGGAGCGCCTTGCTCATGTATATCGTCCATCACAACAACAATCTATAAAACAGCCTAGCTAGAGAGGGTACTATGGTACGGAGTATGTACTATCGTGAGCGACCGATCTTAGTGCCACTGCAGACGAGTGTGTGTCACATCGATTCGACCATTATTCGTAAGTTATGCATGGTTGTGTGGTGTCTAATTGGGGTTGTCGAAGGCTAGCTGGCGACAAGAGCGGTTGTCAATTCGTGCCGCATATGCTTCAAAGGCTCGTCATCCATGAGTTCACTTTACCACCATGCCAGCGTCTAACCGCCATGGCCTACTGAAACCCCTTCCATCGCTAGCGCGTGCTTCCCGCCTGAAATGGTCACCGTCTCTCCAGAACGTCAATACCGCATTCACCAGACTTAACTGCAGGTGCAGTTGGTGTGTCACTGACATGCGGGCCAGATGCTCGTTGGGCCCACATGTCAGTAACCCAATGTATCTGCAGTTAAGTCACTGAAGCAGCATCTGCATTCATGCCCGATGAACCTACTCCGGCGCCAGCCGTCCATCTGTCTGTCGCGGCTCATTGCCATTCGCCCGCTATATTAACTTGAGCCCCAGCTCCCAGCCATAGCCAAAGACCCACACTTATTCTCCTCCGATCCCTTCCTTCTGTCGGTACCACTCCAACCATGGCCTCCTAGCGCTCCAAAGCTCTCTTGGACGTACTGTCGCAGGAGCAGACGAGGGACATCGGTGGCTCCGCTCTGGGCGCGCTCCAAAGCTCTCTTCGACATACTGTCGCGGGAGCAAACGAAGGAGATTGCCGGCACCCCCCCCCCCGGGCCGCCCTCCGCCGCCACGACCACGAAGCCGGTGTGTGTGTGCGGGCGTAGCCGGCAGCGAGGAAGAGTAGTACACGGTAGGTTGCCGCCGCTCTGGTCCCAGGAAGGCCACCGCTACTCCACTCAGTCGACGCCAAGCTTGGTGGGGTAAACATCGGCGGCTGATTAGCCGCTTGACAACGACGTGGAGGCGGAAATCTTCAGAACCTTGTGCTCCGGAGGAGGAGGTTATTGAGGCGGATGAGGAGTAGGCAAAGGCAATGGCCGGCTTTCTCGGGTTCATGGCCGGACATGGTGGTCGGGCGCCGGCGATTGTTTAGATTAGGTTTACAGTAGGTTTTAGTACGGTTTGTGCAAAGTATGTAATGAATTGCGTCCAGTTTGTAGGAAAAGTTTTCGAAATGTAATGAATTTCATCCGGTTAATTTGAATTTTGCTTTGTTTGCACGAATTTCATCCGGTTAGTTCATATAGTTGTCGAAAGGTATGCTGGCAGCATCGGATGGCATCCATCAGTGTCCTCGGATAGATGTCGGTGTAAATTTGTGGGCCAGCGCTGGAGATGCCCTAACTATCATGCTATAATCGCTAACAGTGCTCCATTATTTGCCAGGGAGCAGTTATCCCTCGATCAAAATCAGATCCACGGTGTTTCGCACTCCTCCCGCGTAAGAGTGTAAACTCTTGCTTACATAAAAATGGAGCAAGTGGACGGCACTGTAGCACGTCATATCACTCAAACTAGCCCGCCTAACGAGGGGGAAAGCATCGCCCTCGTCATTTTGTTCTGGATTTCTATCGATCGATCGCGCGAAAATGTTACGCTTTGCAAGTTCTAAAGGAAAAGGCGCCACACTTACGACTCGTACGCATCGCACCCCCGACAGTCCGGCTCGCACACCGCTCACCAGAGGGGACACGCGTTGTCTTGCAATTTCACTGACATGTGGGACTGTAATTGAATAAACCATCGATAGTCGAAATCTAATCGCTCGGCGGGCATCGGCTGAGAAGAGAGAAACGGGGGAGGGAGAAGAGATCGCCCGCCCGCCGCGCACGGACTCCAAGAAATATATGGTGATAATGTGAGGTGGGCCATGTTGGAGTCCGGACCGCTTTTGGAGCCCGCTCTAACCGCCCTGGCCCCTCAAGACGCCAGCTGCCCGCCGCATGCATGCATAGCAAGTACTAAAAAACTGGGCTATAAGCCCGCTTATGTGGAGGAGAGAGAGGCATTGACAAATTCAAGGAGTGGGCTCTGCAAGAGCCCGTCTCTACATGTGCTCCTAGGTATAATTTTTTTTTCTAAAAAAGGCATAAAAAACAATTCTGTCTAAAAAAAGTAAGGTAAAAACATTTGAGAGGAAATAGATAGAGAGAAAGTGAGAAAAAGTTGTAACCTTATAGCCAACCTTATAGTCAACAGTATGGTAGCATTACATGAGGAAGGAGGGAGTGGTGCACATGCCAAGTTCATTGGGCTGCCGTGTTTCACACTCCTCTGTCGTAACAGTGGAGACAATAGCTTTCATCAAAAATAAACAATGAATACTCATTGCTCGTCCTCTATATCAGAAAGAATACTTTCATTCGCCGACATGTGGGACGTCGACCATCCTGGTCCACCTACCATGCACAAAATTATCCTGGTCTACCCCAGTCGTATCGCAGGCCCAACCTTTCCCATTGTAAGTTGTTCGGACGAAGGAACCATCATGACTTCATTGAATTCCGCTTCTTCAAGAAAACTTACAATACCCGCAATACTGCTACCACACGCGAAGATTGGACGGCACTGTACTACATAATATCACTAAAACCCACTAGGCCAAACTAGCTCGCCTAGGTCATCTATTTTGGAACGGAGGGAGTACGTCTCTGCACTGCTATGATTTTGTGTTGTACGGATCTGTACTTTTGCTACGATTTTCCTACCCTATGAACCAAATGAGGCCTGAACATATTCGTGTCGACTATTGTCTGATCAATCGCTAAGCCTGCAATTTTAGGAGCTAGGGCTATTGGTCAATCGATGACGGATATTTATAAGCGTACAACGAGCTCATCAGCCCAACGTTTCTCTTCGGCGATTGTTTTGCAAGTACTATACCTCGCACAGTATCTAGCCTACTGACACCAAGAATCATCAAACAAGCCCTGCTGATATGATAAACAGTTCAAACTTACATCTAAGCATGCCATATATTACATCAAAAGCTGGTGAGGATACATCTGTTTCCATAACTCTGAGAGGGTTCGCATGATTCACTATCAAACAAAAGTAGCAAGTACCACCCATGCAAGACAGTGCACTAGCCCTAAGATGGTTTGATAACACACATCCTTTTGGTAATTAAACACAGGGCAATGCAAACTACCCTAAAGGATTAGCATGACCAACTATTTCTTGTCATCAATCTCTCGGGCAATGACCACAGCACGGACAGCGGCATGGGAATCGATCTGTGGGGCAATGTCCATAGGACTGACCACGACATCGGAATCGATCTCTGGGTCGATGTCCACAGGATGGACATCAACATTGGAATCGATCTCCAGGGCGATGCCAACAGGACGGGCCGCGACATCGAAAACGATCTCTAGGGCGTTGTCCACAGGATGGGCTGCGACATCAGAATCATCAAGGATGTCCACCGGCACCTACACAACCCTAACATATTAGCAAGCACATTGCAAATAATCAAAAACCACAAATATGGTAATAAGCCATTATTTTTTACCTTGTGGAGCTCACGGGGGGATCTCATCCCTCCGGGGGCCATATCCTCGTCCTTGATGGGGGCCATCACCTTGCCAGGGGAATACTGCTTCTCAACGGCGACTATCTCCTCAAACTCGGCTTGAGCCTCGCATAGGTGGCCATCAGAGTTTCTGGGGTAGGCACGGTGCGACCCTTGCTGTTCTTCCAACTTTCTTTGAGGAGTTAGTCCGCCAATGTCATCAACTCTTTGGCCAGTGCTTGTTTCTTGGAGTTCTTCGTATCCATGGGTTAGACCGCCAACATGGTCAACTCGTTGGTCGGTGCTCGCTTCCTGGAGATCGCTGTCTCCAGTGGGTTGTCTGCCAGCAACTCTTTGCCTAGTGCTCCAGGATCCATCAGTGAACTGACAAACAAAAAGCAATCGAAAGGAAACCACAATCGCAATGAAAACGGGAAAATAATAGGCTGTGAGAATCGGTCGGTGCTTCACAAAAATAAGATTCTTGGAATTAAAATATAGCAACATTACTGATTCGCCCACCTTTCCTTCGTCGGTACAGAAGAAAAATAGCAGAAGTGAGTAGCATGGAGTGAGGTTTTCTTCAAGAAAGGGAATAAAGGGCTTCAACGAGCGTTCTAGTGAAATGATGGTTGCTTCGTCCAGTCAAACTTGGAGGCCACTTTACCACTGCTGGTAAAGGTGTGGGTTTTGTGATATGACGGGTCATGACGGCCACACCGGGGTGACAGGTGAGTCTCGACTGTAGCACCTCGCTGTGATTTGGTGGATGGCACGCGGGCCCGGATGCTTTGATGTCCCGCATGTAGATAGAGCGGCTAGTCATACAGGAGTGCTCAATATTGTGCACCGCGACCAAGGCAGAGAGGAGAACAAGAGAACTATGTCATTAATGCATGAGTTTAATTAGGGTAGTTTTGTAAAGTACGAGATACATTCCTCCAATCGCAAAATGCCTTGGTTCATGAGATTTGAGATTTGAGCCCTATAAACCGGAAGGGAGGGAGTACTGCACACGGTGTAGTCTAGTCACTTGTTTTTTTTTTGACACGAAACAAGTCACGGTTACATTTAGCTAGTCAATTGTTGAAATCTCTAGAAAGGCAAATACTCCTTTCCGGTTTACAGGGCTATACTACTCCCTCCGTCTAGGTGTGTAAGTCATCTTACGAAAACCAAATAATCCCAAAACACTTAGGCATGGTGCATTAACTTCTACCTTGTTTCTTGTTTCTTGACATATCAACCAATAAGAGATGAGAGGTGACTTGAGACTACCAAACACGACATGCAGTGGCTAGTTCATTGCATGCATTGCTATTCATTAGCAAATAAACATTGGTGACCCCAGGAGGAAACGGTGCTAAGCGCGTGGACCTATGCAGAATGACTATCAACCAATGGATGATGGAGTTTAATTGTTAAACAATTCGATGAGGGAAGCTTAGCTAAAATTCAATGACCACTCACCTAGACGGAGGGAGTAGCAAGTACTAGTACTACTACAATAGTGGGCTCAAATAGCAATTTTGTCTCATGCAAGAGCCTGGTTACTATATGCGTGCTCCAAGGCATCGCACCACGCGAGCGTTCGCAACTGCCACGTTCGGGTTGCGCTTGGCTCTTCGCCTCTTCGAGAAGGCGAATAATGATGTTACTCCTACTTCTACAGTATCGAAACCACTACTACATGTCTGTCCGCCTCGTGCAGGAGGGATAGCGTGTAGCAAAAGCTTCTACTAGTCCTGCCAGCCACCACGCTCATGCACGAGGGAGGGACGCAGCTTCATTGACTTACTGCTCCTGCCTTTGCGTCTATGATAGGTGGTCCCAACAGGTGGTTGGCCCACCTGTCATGCAGCCAAAGGCAGGTGCAGTTAAGGCACCAGAGCTTAGTCCGCGAGGGAGAGGGCATTGTAGTATTCAAACTTCTCGGTCTTGTACGAGTTGACGCGATACATCAAAGCACTGCACTCGATATAAGTCTTTTTACACATTTCAAATGGACTATAACATACGGATTTATGTAGACATATTTTTCTTCATACGTAGTCACTTGTTGCAATATCTAAAAAGACTTATATTTGGAAACGGAGGGAGTACAACGCATGCATGCATGATGTGACTTTCCTTTTGATACTTGCACGTGTTGATTTGATGCACCTTGTCAAATTTTGACTATAAATTTAACTAACCAAATTTTCATGCATGTCACAAAAAATACGGGGCTGTTTGAATTGTGACTATGTTTGTCTTATGTTGCCACATTATTTTTCCCACACTTTCCTAACTTGAGTTGCGCAAATTGTTAGACACACTTTGGCTTGCCTAAGGGAATCTTGCCACAATTTTTGTGTCTATGACATGTGGGGTTCACTGCTGATAAAAAAATTCTTCTCTAAGGTGTGGTTAATAAAAAAGACTTATATTTAGGAACAGAGGGAGTAGGAAATATAAATAATTATGCATGTTGGGGCAACCCACGTTTTCGCTAATTTTAGCCGTGGGCTTGTTCACAATTTTTATGAGGGGGTGGTTGTTCATTTAATGGAGGGACTTGTACCAGACTTGAACGATACAAAGTGCGACCTGGCACGCCGTAACACCACTTGGAACAAGCGGGTAGTACACAATTTTAAACGATTGTTTTGATGGACTGAAAAACGAAAACTAC
This sequence comes from Aegilops speltoides, assembly GCA_021437245.1. Lineage (NCBI taxonomy): Eukaryota > Viridiplantae > Streptophyta > Magnoliopsida > Poales > Poaceae > Aegilops > Aegilops speltoides. The sequence goes on from CM038146.1 coordinate 159,610,836, forward strand.
CCCACTACGTATATATAGGCCGGAGCCTCCGCGCTTGCTTGCTAGGGTTGCTCTATTCACACACTCTCATCCTCTCCAGATGTAAACAAGATAGGGGTGGTAACATTGTCTTTCTCCCTTCAAAAAATATTGTCTTTCTATACTCACCGCTGGTTACAGATCCGGACGTATCCCCCTTCGCTGATGAAGGGGAGGAGGGGCAGCGTTTAGGCCGTCGTCGACAGCGAGGGAGGAGACCCACTGCCGGCCGCACCATTATCTCTGGCCGAGCACCGGCACGGGAGGTCCTCCGATCCCTTCGTCGTTGCCTATGGGCGGATCCGGCCTCCCGCCGCCCACCTATCCACATCCCCACGACCTTCAGGTATATCTTCGTTCGAAACCGCCTTAGCTCTACTTCACCAGCTCACTACGTTGCTGCATGTGCATCATTTTCTACCTCTCAACCCCTCTTGATCGGATGGTCCAACATCACTTTTTTTTCTATTGTTAGAGGTAAAGCTACTTCATGGAGTCGAAACTTGTACTCCCTCCGTCCGGAAATACCTATCATTGAAATGGATGTATCTAGATGTATTTTAGTTCTAGACACATCCATTTTGATGACAAGTAATTCCGGACGGAGGGAGTACTTGGTTCAAACAAGAAATAAAGTGGGGGTGGGGGAATTTAGTATGTACATCGGACTTGGTACAAACAGGAAGAAAAGGGGGTGAAAGTAGTACAGACTGGTCATCCAACAGGTCTCTTGGTCAAAAAGGGAAATATAGGGGTAACGATGTACACAGTGGTATCACTAGGACTAGATTTGCTATCCACACATAGGAGTAGGTAGCTAGAGTGAACAAAAATGGGATCAACCCAGATATGTTTCTTGGATGTTTGTTTCTCGGGGCAACAAACTATGAATCACCACTTTATGCCCCTGTTTACGTACATGGTGCTGGACTGCTGGTGCACCCACTGTCCCATGCCCTTATACCAAATATTTAGCTGTTCTTAATCTAATGTTCCTGGTAAAAATGAAGCCATGCCACTGTTATAAGGCATGACAAGTTTAGCCAAATGTTTTTGCCTGTAATTGTTTGAGACTGACTGTTTCCTCTGTAGCTTTTTGTGCAAACAGGGATATCCAATTCACCTGGTTGTTGTTGTGACCTTTTGGTGCACTGCACAAAATTCTTCTTAAAAGAAGTGACTTTTGTGCTATTTAACTTGAATGTCAGAATGGAACAGTTGGTTCATTTCGGTGGAACTGCACAAAGGGAGATCTGTGTTCCAATCCTCATCATCCATATTGGCGCCATAACCTTCCTTTAGGTAAGAATGATATTTAATGCATGTGTTCATCTCTATTTTCAGACTGCCATGAGAAAATAATGCTATTTTTTACTAGTACACTTGTACTCCCTCACTGACAAAACCAATTCTGAAATAGAAGGCCAATCATGTACTTGGTTTCACCAACTGGTGAGGAGAAAGAGAAACGGAGCATGAAGAGGAAGAAGAAGAATAATAAAACAGTGCCAAGGCGATCTTGCTGAAGCCAAAGGCCTCAGTCGAGGCCATTCAAGGGCTCCGGCAACGACTACCTTACATGTGAGACGATCCTCCAGGGAGCCCTTCCACTTCTGTTGTCTCACTTAATTAATTAGGCGTACTTAAGTACTAGTAATTTATTGTTGTCTAGTTAGAGTAATATGCTAATGTCTTCCTATCCTTTCTCACTAAGCTAATGAAGGTTTCACCTTGTTCCTACTTGTACAAACAGGGATCATGTTGTGCCAATCATACATTTTAGTGGAACTACACAAGACAATACAATGAACTGTATCCCAGCCAGTGCTTTAACTCTGCTGAAAGTTCTTGATAATCTTTCGATATAATCTCAGCACTGGTAACCAAGAATGATTTCAACCATACATTTGAAGTGCACAAAAATATATACTATTGAGTGATTCCAGTGAGTGCTTTATCATCTCTTATGGGACTACATGAATAAGCTTTTTTTTCTCAGGTTGGTACGGGCCTAAGGCCTTCATCCATATTAGTTTGTTGTCATCTCTATTTGTATCGTGCTACTCTCATGAGAAACTCCTTTATCTTTGCACGTTAAAGTTTTGCAACCTATGATAAATGGCAATGCTTTGAGTGTTGAGTTAATTGGCACTGATTAAATAAACTAATACCTCTCTTTAAGAATACTATGTTGCTAACTTTACCCATTAAGATAATGAGGGTGCTTCTATTTGTTAGTGTATGTTTCATCAACTAGTCCCACTATTACAGTATCTCACTCTCTCAATATATGTGCCAACAGGGATGCAACAAGGATGCTCGATTTTGGTGGAACTGCACAAAAACTTTGGGTGCTTCATTGCCTCGACAGCTTCCATCCTTTCCTGTCAGTCGCTAATCTCGGCTTGCTTTCTTCCTTTGTTGTCAGTCGCTTCGCTTATCTCGGCTTCCAGTCAAAGGAAATAGTAATTGATATGCTACCTCACATAGGTTGGTACTGGTCTTTATCCTGATTATTGTGCTTGTCATGTATTGGTAATTTGGTATTGTGCTACTTTTTGCCGATTTTATAAAGGAGTAACTTGGAGCCTGAACTCGCAGGCAAATCATTGCATTGGGTGATTTCAGTAGAACTGCACAAAATGATCAGATGGACAGATACTTATGCTGCTGCTATGTACTCCAAAGTTCACTCGCATAAGCATCGATGTTGACAAGAAGTGCCTATATTCATTCGAGTATCAACCGCGCCAACCAGTTGTCAAACTCAAGTATTAGGAGAGTGAACGCTAAAAATATTGCTTGGCGATAGCCCGTAAGAACACAGATCCAGTCTTTGGTCCCAACTTGTGCCTTTTGGTTATCGGCAGATATGGTAGCAAACTGTATGGCATGGAGTCTAAAGATTCCAGACAAGTTGGTTGACGCGTATATTCATCTGGCACTTAATCAGTCTACACGCCAGGGATGCTCCATTTCATTTGAACTGCACAAAAAATTTGGGTGGTTTATTTCCTCAACCGCCTCCTTTCTCGTCTGCAATGTAGAATTTTAGCGAGCTACAGGACCAAGATGAGCCAGTAAACTGGTTGGATGAAATAGTGGCCAAGTTGCTCAAACCTCGCTCGGCATGAGGCCTCTATTTGAGGATAAACCTACAAGCAAAGTTCAAATTGTCTGTGCTGCCTCTTATGTACTCGAAAGTTTACTCGTACAAGAATTAATTTTAGCAAGAAGTACCTCCAACTGAACACCATTTACCAGTCTGTACCCTAGGTAATTAAAGTTCGTCCATCGATCATATTGGCTGTGATCTCAATCATTTGGATGCATAAACATACTGAACATGTGTATATCTGAATCTTTTTGTGAATTATGTATGAATATTGTCATGTGATCTATCAATCATTTGGATGCATAGATATGCTGAACTTGTGTATATATGAATCTTTTGAGCTGTTGATAGTGAATGTTGGCTATGAATATGAACGTGTCCTGTGAACCTGAGTTTGATATGAATGTTTACCTTTTCTATTGTATTTGTGTGCGAACTTGTTAGTATGCCTACTATGGGGTATGTGACGTGTGGGTGTCAACGGCACACCTTCTTCCCGAGAAGAATTGCACCTCCTTTGTTAGGGTAGCAACGGTGCGTTAGCTCTTTCTAATCTTTTTATTACTCTGTCTTCCCCTCTCCCCCGCTCAACCCCTGCTGTAATGTTTTCGGCCTCAAAACAAACATAGTATTGCGTTGTTTTTGGGGCTTGATGAAAAATCGAGTGCTAGTTTCTATAGGTTGGCCCGCCCAGGAAATGGGCTGCTGGTCCACCACGATGGACTAGGAGGCTAAAAATACAAGTTGTATGGTGCAGAGGCAATTAAAAAATGTTATCAAGAGCCATCCACTGAAAAGAAAAAATCACTCCTGATGTGCTTCTTCAGTTGTGCCGCTGGCCCCCTCTTTAATCTAGTTCACTCGGGGATCTGGTATCATTTTTTTCCAGAGGGCGGACAAATATAATCTAGGCCTAGGTTTTGTATTTTAACATGTGTAGCCCACGACATACGGAGACAGTGGTTTCAACTTATTTTTTGAGGTCCATACCGGCCTATGGGATTTTTCTTAAAGATCGGCAGCCCAATGTATTTTTTAAATAAAATGCAGGTCTTTGTTCCATTTATCTATATATAAGAATAATAATGTTGTGTCCAATTTATGTTTTCCCTTCTAACCACATTATATATATTTGTATTATTACTATTATCATATATTTTATAGAGACATATATACATTATAAAAACATCCCACGTGTTATTAACTTATACAAGTAAATGTTTAACAGAAGTTGGCAAGGAAAATCCTGGTTGTTTTTGACTCACAAGCAAGGAAAATCCTAGTGATTGCGTATAAAAGCTTGCGAAGATTTTAAGGACCAATTTAATAATAACGCGCTCATTTTTATTTTGAGCAATAACTCGCTAATTTTTAATTATATATATAATGTGCCTCTCCGGTTTATTTTTTGATATTAATTGCTCCTTCTAACATAACATTATATATATAACGAGCCCAGCTAATTCGTGTATTTAAAGGAAGTGTAAATGGGCTGGGATTTATTAGAAAATATAAATGGGCCTGATTGACGCAAAATTATTTGTTCACCCAGCCCAGCAAATGGACTGTACATTCTAGAAAACATGGGTTAAATACATGCCACATTTTTGCAGGATGACATGTGGGCCAATAGATCGAAGCCTACGCAGGGCGTTGTCAACTTGGTCAACAAATGATTATGACATCCACAACCATTGGATTTATATCCAACGGCCGGCATGCACCTTCAATCTCTCGTCTTCTTACTCCAGCGTCACCGGGACCACCTGGTCCGGCCTCCGGCGGCTAGCGGCTCTGCTTAGCATGCATCATTGCGAAGCGCTACCCCACCGCCGGCCAGGCTATCCCTCCACCCCTCCACACCTCCTGTTATTCTCCACCGACTGCAGCCCCACGCCGCACTAGAACCAGTTATAACCCTTCTCCTCCTCTCAATATGCGACTCCACTGCCGCGTCTTCCCATCTCCGAGTCGTTCTCGTCCGGGGCCTCGCCGCCGTCCACTGCCTCGCTGCGCTCAGTGCGGCGTGGTCAACAAATGAGAGTCGTCGCAACAGGACTGTACATGGAGAGCCTGACGGCTGGGACCCACGAGGTCCCTGGTCGCACGCAAGGAAAGTTCCTCCTTATTAAGCTGAAAAAATGTTTCCTCCACCTGATAGCTGGGACCCATCGGCTGTATCTTTGCACGGAAGGAAGTGCCTCCTTGTTATACGAAAAAAATTATTCCTCCCATTGACAGCTGGGACCCGTCAGATTGGGTGGCTGACTTGTGGGCCTACTAAGCGGACGTGTACGCAGGGCTTTGTCAACTTAATCAACAAATGATTCTAGCAGCTAGACCGTTGGATGTTAATCCAACAGCCGTGCTCCTTCTTCAACCTCTATTCTTGCTCCTGTCTCCGTGGGAGCACACGCTGGCTGCTTGCCAAGACCAACCATCAAGTTTCCCACTCCTCTCCATTTGCGACTCCACTGCCCCGTCTTCCCCATCTTCGGTTCGTTCCAGTCTGGGGCCTCGCCGTCGTCCACCAGCCTTGGTGCGCTCGGTACAGTGTGGTCAACATGGTCAACATCCGAGAGTCATCAGAAGATGACTGTATGTGAGAGGTTGACAGTGGGGACGCACCACGCCCATGGACGCATGCATGCAATGGAATGCGGCGTGGTCAACATGGTCAAGGAACGACTTCCATCGGAAGTGTACTATACGTGGATAGGCTGACAGCTGGGTCCACGGCCTCAACAAGGAAGTGCCTCCTTATTACGCGGAAAATAATGATTCCCCCACCTGACAGCAGGGACCCACTGGGAGGGCCACCGTATTTTACAAAAAAAAGTTCTCCTCCTGACTGCTGGGACCCACCTGACAGGCCACCGTATTTAGTGAAAAAAATGTTCCCCCCGCTGTCAGCTCGGACCCACCGGAAGTGCCTCCTTATTACGCAAAAAAACTCCCCTGCTAGCTGGGACCCACCATGGTAGGAGGCTGACTTGTGGGCCTACTAAGTTGACGGGGATTGAGGGCTTTGTCATTAGTCAATATGAACGATTCTAGCTCCAGTGACCGTACGATGTCCATCCAATGGCCGTGGTGCTTCTTCAACCTCTGGTCTTCTTGCTCCAGCCACCCAAAGCAGCGCCAGTCGTGTCGCGTGCTCGCCTCCGTGGTCGGTCAGGATGCCGGAGGCATCACCGCCTTACTACTCCCACCGTGGCGTGCCATCCTCTACTCACCCACACCCCCTGTTATCCTGCGGCGACGGCAGCCTCACACCGCAACCTCTATGCGTGGGCATCCGCGTCGTCCTCTTCCTAGGCCTCGCCGTCGTCCACCGCTATGGTGCTCTCGGTGCGGCGTGGTCAACATGGTCAAGGAACGACTTCCATCGGACGTGGACGCTACATGGAGAGACTGACAGCTGGGTCCACGGCCGCAGCAAGGAAGTGCCTCCTTATTACGCAGAAAATAATGATTCCTCCACCTGACAGCAGGGACCCACCGGACAGGCCACCGTATTTAGCGAAAAAATGTTTCCCCCCTGACTGCTGGGACCTACCAGCTACATCTTCTCACGCAAGGAAGTGCGTCCATATTACGGGCAAAAAAATGATTCGCCCCCTGACTGCTGGGACCCACCAGCTACATCTTCGCACGCAAGGAAGTGCGTCCGGGCAAAAAAAAATGATTCGCCCCCTGACTGCTGGGACCCACTAGCTACATCTTCGCACGCAAGGAAGTGCCTAACAGTCGGGACCCACCTACTCGAAGCATACGTAGCGTTGTCATTCTGGTCGCGAACGTGTACGTACATACTCATCGATGTAGAGGCGCACACTTGTCGTGGTAGAGGCGCACACGTAGCATGTACACGTACGTACATCTGCCAGTGTGCAAGAAAGAAAATACGGCCACGTACGTACATACGGGCAGGGTCTCAAACGCCTACTCGCGCATACGTACGGCCAGGGCTCGTGTACATGGTTGGGTCGAAATGGAGAAACAACATTGTCGTTGTGTTCATGGGGAGCCAACCGGCTGGGTCAGAACGGAATGCGTCGTCGTGTTCATCGAGAGGGCTTGGATGGAACAAGCGATGGAGACGAGGCCTGGCGTACTGCAGAATGGAGGAAACGGCCTTGTGTTCGACCGGCCACATTCGAAATGGGATCCTGTTCATCGGGAGGGGTCTGGCATACCGCAAAACGGAGGAAACGGACTTGTGTTGGACCTCCTAGGTCGAAACGAGGTCGTGTTGATTGGGAGGGGTGTGGCGTACCACAAAACGGATGAAACGGACTTGTGTTGGAGCGCTACGGTCGAAACGAGGGTCCTGTTCATCAGGAGGGGTGTGGCGTACCACAAAACGGGACTCCACGGGGTACTGTTCATCTCCACCGTCGACCTCCTCCAGCCTCCACGAGGCACTGTTCATCCACCGTCAACCACCTCCAGCCTCCATGTCGGAGTAATGGGCCACGGGTAGGCTAACCCAAGCCCCAGAACCTTTCGAGACATCGGGGAAGACTGCGCCCCTCAAGTACCTGCGGCGACTCCAAGACAGGCCGAGTCCCCGGAGGCGACTCCAAGACAGGCCGAGTCCCCGGAGGCGACTCCAAGATGAGCCGAGTCCCCAGAAGCGATTTCCAGTTAAGCCGAGTCCCAGAGGCGACTCCTTTTCAAGCCGAGTCCCAGAGGCGACTCCAAGGAAGCCGACTATGGGGAGTTGGCCCGCGACTCCCAACCACCCCGATAATTAAAGGCAGGCATGGCCACAGTGCGCCGTACCCATGGAGATCTCTGCCCGGCGTGGCACTGTTGCCATACCGACCCTGACAACAGCCCTAGGGGCGGAGCCCTATACCCACGACGTTCAGTCTGTACGGCCCGGAGACGGCGGGGCCTACTAGTCAGCGAGAGTGTTGAAGACGGCGAGAGCGCCAAGAGTCGGACCCGTTGGGAGTCGGCCCCCAGGAGTCGGCCGGCCCCTCCCACGGGCCCCACACGCCATTAACCAGACGCGACGGGGTAATGGCAACAGTGATCGCCCGCCAGGCGGCGGCGCTGTTGCCATGACCTCATGACCAAGCCCGCGTCATTAGAAGCACGACTATAGTAATCTGCAGCCGGCAAGACCTGCCCACGGCGGGCGTGGGCTGACGCCCTCGTACCAGGCCAGTCGGCGGGACCCACCAGTCGGTGGGCCCCAGGAGTCGGCGGAGAAGACGGCGCCTGAGAGACAGACGTCAGGGACCCGCATCCACCCGGTTTTACCATTGTAACCCTGGGGGGTAGGCCTATATAAACCCCCCAGGGCACCCATGCAAAGGGTTCGCCATCCGTTAGTGCTAGACAGACCACACAGGAAGGAGAGAGCTAGCCTTGCCTTCTCCTACCTCCAGAAACAGCTCTAGGAGCACCCTTGTATTCACTTTGCCTTAGTGACCATGTGGAGACCCCGCAGAGCAGCAGTAGGGGTGTTATCTCCTCGGAGAGCCCTGAAGCTGGGTAAGATCCGGCGTGCATGTTCGCCTCATCCTGCTTCTGTGCACCGCGACGTTCTACTTGCCCCCACCATGATAAGCCATCCTTTGGCATATGTCGCACCCAACCCCCGACATTTGGCGCCCACCGTGGGGCCTGGTGCACCGTCGTCCGGAGATCTATTCTGGACGGGAACCCTCTTCCTCCCTGGCGAGCGCAGCCAGCCAAAGCTCGTTAGACAGTTCAGATCGACGGCCGCGCGGGCGCCGAGGTCGCTCAGGTAACGAGCTGCCTTGCTAAACTTATCGGCGAGGTTCGCCTCTCCGACGAGCCTGCGTCCGACGCAGGCACGGGTGGCCCCGACAGCCTCCTCGCGGGCCTCCTCGACCAACTCCACGTCACCGGCGAGCCTGCCGTGGACTTGGAGTCCGTAGGCTCCACCGACCCGATGCTGGTCAACTCCGACGCCGTGTCGCTTGACACTTTCCCCACCAATGTGGTGGTCTACGACAAGCCGCTTCCTCGCGAGGAAAGCGGCAGAAGCGCCATCATGGAGGTGCTCGTCATCAGTCATGATGAGCGTTCCGGTGAGGGAGCTCAGGACCCGCTCGACGCGGCTCTGCAAGACCTGACTGCGCCTATTCCAGAGGACGCAGATGCCGAGACGCTGGAGACACGCCGCCTTCAGATCATCGAAGGCGCCAAGAAGCTGGAAAGCATGAGGCGCTTGTTAGAAGCCTACCAGCGCGAAATGGATCGCGCCGTGGGCGGCTCGCCGGCTCCGACTGGGCCTAGCCTCCTAGGCGCGGTCCGGCAACACGGAGCGACCATCGCCGACTTGTTTGGGGCCAATCGCCCCATATACGCCACCCCTGCGGAGAACATCCGCGTCGCCCAAGCGGCCACCGACGAGCTGAAGAACTTCGAAGGTGAAGAGCGCCGCATGATGACAGAGCGAGTCCAGCAGCTCCTCGACGCGGTTGCTGCGCAGAACGCGGCCGGCGGCCGCACTGAGGCGCCACGACAGCTAAACGACGACTTGCCTCCCCGCCGAGATCAGGGCGCGAAGTCTCGGACGCCGACTGGTGGAGTCCGCGGAAGAAAAGACAAAGAGTCGGCTGTCAGTCGCAGTCGGGCTCGCATCACCATCGAGCGCGACCAAGACGGCCGTCCGAGAGCAGTGGAGCGGCAGGACGACTACCTACCTGTAACGCCCTCGATGCGGCTATATCTCCCACGTGTCGAAGCACGACTTAGAGGCATAACCGCATTGAAAGCAATGTCGCAAGTGAGGTAATCTTCACACAACCCATGTATTACATAAGGGAAAAAGATACATAGTTGGCTTACAATCGCCACTTCACACAATTACATGAATAAAGCATAACATCATACAGATACAATCAAGGTCCGACTACGGAACCAAAATAAAAGAAGAACCCCAAATGCGACAAAGGTCCACGATCGACCCCAACTGGGCTCCACTACTGATCAACTAGAACGAAACAACACAAAGGGCAAGATCTTCATCGAGCTCCTCCTTGAGCTTGGTTGCGCCACCGCCGGTAACATAGGCACCGCAAACTGGTTTTGAAGTATCCGTGAGTCACGAGGACTCAGCAATCTCATTACCATGGGTATCAAGACTAGCAAAGCTTAATGGGAAAGGAAGGGTAAAGTGGTGAGGTTGCAGCAGCGACTAAGCATGATGTGGTGGCTAACATACGCAAATGAGAGCGAGAAGAGAAACAAGTGGAACGGTCGTGAAGCTAGCAATGATCAAGAGGTGATCCCGAACACCTACTTACGCCAAACATAACACGTAAACCGTGTTCACTTCCGGACTCCCGAGAAGAGACCATCACCGCTACACACTCGGTTGATGCGTTTTAATTCGGATCAAGTGTCAAGTTGTCTACAACCGAACATTACAAATTCCCATCTGCCACATAACCAGGCACGGCTCTCGAAAGTTTAAACCCCGCAGGGTGTCCCAACTTAGCCCATGACAAGCTCTCGCGATCATCGGCGAATAGACCTTCACCCGAGACACTCCGATCGGACTCGGTATCCGGTACATCAAGACATTTCGACAATGGTAAAACAAGACCAGCAAGACCTCCCGACGTGCCGACATCCTGATAGTAGCCGCGCGTATCTCGTCTCAGGCCACGACCGGATGAACACTATGTACGGCAACCGACGAAACCCCAAGTTGCCTAGGGGCGGCACCGCAAGTGGCTCTGGTTTGGACCAACGCTTAGACAAGCACTGGCCCGGGGGGGCTATAATAAAGATGACCCTTGGGTTAATTACTCCCAAGGGAAAAATAGGTGGTGGTGAGGCAAATGGTAAAAGGCAATGTTGGGCCTTGCTTTGGACAAGTTTTATTCAAAGCGAACCGTCGGGGGTCCCATAAATCACCCGACCGCGTAAGGGACGCAAAATCCGGGAACATAACACCGGTATGACGGAAACTAGGCGGCAAGAGTGGAACAAAACACCGTGCATAAGGCCGAGCCTTCCACCCTTTACCAAGTATATAGATGCATTAATAATATAAGAGATATTGTGATATCCCAACATAAACCCCGTCCGCCATGGAGCAATCTTCAACTTCACCGCAACTAGCAACGCTATAAGAGGGCTGAGCAAAGCGGTAACATAGCCAAACAACGGTTTGCATAGGAAAGGTGTCAAAGGTTAGAGGTTCATGGCAATATGGGATGGCTGGACAAACAGTAATAGGTAGCATAGCGAAAGAACGAGGCAACTAGCATAGCAATGATAGTAATGAGATCGAGGTAGCGGTCATCTTGCCCGAAATCCCGCAAGGAAGAAGAACGAGTCCATGAAGAAGACAAACGGACGCAATCGAACGAATCCTCACAACTCCGAACGAAACCGGCTAACGAGAGAAGCAAACCGAAAGAAGCAAACAACATAGTAAACAACCATCGCATAATCATGACATGATGCACAACCAAGTATGATGCATGTCCGGTTTAATGAGGCATGGCATGGCATGGCAAAATGCAACAAACAACACTACAAATTAAGTGGAGCTCAATATGCAACGAGTTGCATATTGACGGAACACCACATCAATTATTTAGTTCACTCCCGTTTAGGTACACAACAATGTTAAATGGTGTTAAACATGTCAAGGGGTGAGCATAACAAAACTACCTAACTAGGCAAGTTTAAATGAGGCCGGAAGAACAAACAACGATTCCGGAAAATCCTCATAAGCATATTATGAATTTGGTACTGTTCTGCCCTAAAACATATTTTAAAGTTGTTAAACAGGAAAATAAAGTGGACCACGTTAATCTAGGCATTTTTCCACCCCATTTACATATAAAGTTTATTTAATTCGGAGTTACGGTTAAATAGTTATGAATTAAATCATTTTAGCATGGCATTAGAGCAAATTTAAACAAACAGCATTTTAAACATTTTAAACATGGATGAAAGCAGCATATTATGAAACTAGATGAAAAACTAAGCATTTTACATATAAAGTTTGTTTTAATCCGATGCACGGTTAATTAATTATTGATGCATGAACATTAAGGGGGTTTTCTGCAAAACTGGCAGTCTCTGGATAAATAACTAAATTCGCAGAACTGAAAAAAAAACTTCTACGGGCCGAATCTGGCTGGAGCAGGCCCAACAGAAAAAAAAGGGAGGCACTGGGGGCCTCACCCATGGGCCAAGCCCACTCGGTGAAGAGGAGCGCTGGGAGGCTGGGCTGCAGCGCCTTGGTGGGCCGCGGGCGAGGAGGCCGACTTGGGGGCGCGCTGGGCCTTGGGGCCGGTCGGCTTGGAGAGTAGGCTGGGCCTAGGGGAGGCGCTAGCCCACGCTGAGTCTTGGAGGCCCTACGCTGGCGACCAGTCAACGGGGACGACGAGTCAGCTGCTGCTGCTCGTTGCAGGAGAAGCAGAGGATGCTGCAAGCAGGAGGATGAGGAAGCGTAAAGAGGACCCTGTTCAGCGGCAGAGGGAGGAGGCGGCGGGGTGTGCTCCCGGCGAGGGACTTGGCGGGCAGGGGTCATGGAACCGCCGGATCCGAGGCCATGGCGGCGGATCAGGGCAGCGGCAGGAGGCGCGCCGCAGATGGGGCATGTGGGCGCCGACGAGGCGCCCTGGCCGAGGGCGGCGGCTGGCCGGGTGGCTCTGGTTGGCGAGGTCGCCGGCAGTGGCGCTAGGAGGTGGTGGCGCGCTCGGGCTCCAAGGCGACGAGGAGGAGGCCGTGGGACGGAGAGGGATGAGGGAGAGGCCTGGAGCGGCTGCTGGCTCCTGCGGGCACGGACGACGACGGCTGCGTGCGGCCGGACACGTCCAGGAACAAGGGAGGAGTAGGCACGAGGCGCTGGATTGGGGACGAGGAGGTCCTGGACGGCGATGGGGCGCTGGTTGGAGGGAGTGGTCGGAGCTACGGGGTGGAGGCCGAGATGAATTTTGGATCGGTGGCGCGGCGTGGTTGGTTGGGCCGGAAATCAAGGGAGTGGGTCGGGAAGATTTAGATCAGGACGGGATCCCGAGGGAGATGGGGTTTGGTCGGTGGTGGATTGGGCAAACGAGGAAGGAGGCGGCGGACGGGACGGATGGAATGGATGGGACGGCTCGGACTAGGGTTAGGTTGTTAATATATAGCAAGTGGGTAGGCTTAGGGTCATTTGGTCCCTTCGATTAAAATCGGACGGTCACGAATAAAATAGTTAGGGAGCCCAAATAACAAAACGGAGATATTTTGTAGACGTTAGGGGATGATCCGGACCCAACGGTGACGACAGTCCGGTTCGGGTTCGGGGAAAGTTTCGGACGCCTGCGAGGGGTCTGAGAGAGGTCGACGAAGACAAGGGGGGGTTTGTTGGTCTCGGAGAAAGAGAGAAGAGAGGGGGGACACGGCAACTACGAGCGGATGCAATTTTTATGAAAACGATGCCGATGCAATGCGAATGATGCGATGAGACGAGATGCATAACAAAAACAAAATGCAAAACACCAGACAAAAACCCAACCACGAAGAAAATAAAATAACACATCTCCGGAAAAGGCAAGAGTTGGAGTTACGAATATGGAAAGCTACATCCGGGGCGTTACAACACTCCACCACTATGAGAGGATCTCGTCCCAAGATCTAGGATGGCACCGGAGGGAAAACGGAAGAGGAAGAGAAGAGGTAAAACTAAGTTGCTTCTTTGACCAATGAGTGAAACAAAGAACTTTGAGAGGTTGAGCAAAATGAAAGAAGGAAAAGAACGAAGATGAACAAAGTTGAAAACACTCCGTTAGAAAAGAGGAACAAGGGATACGACGAGATCCAAGAGGGTTAGTGATAAGATAGATATTCAAACCACTCGGGTTAAAACTAGATAGAGAAGGAATAAGATTGATATAATTTGGGCAGCACTCCGACTGAAAGAAGAAGGAGAACTTGATAAGATGAAAAGCACTTGAAGAGATGACACAACACTCTGGTTAAATGGATAAGCATGAAAAGAACATGATCCTCACAATTCGAGATGATAGAGTGAAAAGAGGAACATCACAATGCCTCCGTAAGAAAGAATAGAAGTAGATCATTGGAATAAAGGGACGGAGAAGAAAATGACAACTTCTGCCACAAATGAACTTGGAAAGCATCCTTGCAAAGAAGAATCGAACGGAGTTGTTGGAAAATCAACAACGAGAAGCACAAGCTTGTGGCGGGCTTATGAAAACATCTCAAAATTATGAGGTGAGCTTCTGCCACCAACGAAAACGAATGATTGGATTGATATCAACAAGGAGACGAGAAACTTATTTCACCGGGAGGACAAATGAAGAACTTGGGTCATTTATAAGCACCATAAATAGCAACAATCCTTAGGGAAAGCTTTAGGTGAAATATAACCCAAAATAACTCCAATGAAGAGACTGATGGATTAAAATACCTCACTTTTGACAACAATATGAATCATGAAACATGAAGGAAATTGTCAAGAGTGACATAACACCATCTCAAAAGATAAGATAGAGAGAATTGCACTTCGGATGCAAGACAAAGAATACTTGAACTCCTCAAAACAAAACATGTGTTGAGCACCATGTTTAATTTTGAGTATAGCTTGGCGGATCATAAGTTCGAGAGAAATCTTGAAGAACAATTGAAGAATGAAGAGAATCCTTGATGAACCACCATGTAGAGCCTCCATGAAGAACTCCGGTAATAAAAGGATGATAAAAAGAAAGAGAAGTTGGAAACATAGGGTGAATCCTTGCAATGATTTAGATGGATCTCCGCGATAATTAGAGCTTGGAACTCCGGGAAAAAAGAGAAGATGGCACAAATGAAACCGAGAATTTTAAGGGCCTCCGGAATAAAGAATTAATCACTTGGATGAACAAGAATAAGAATTATGTTATGCTTATCCCTCACCAATTAAATTGATGACAATCAACGGATTTGGCATACCACTTATTCTCGTAGAAAGGATTAAAAGAGATATCTCAAAACTTGAGAAGGTCTTCAACGAACCACCGGTAGGATTGGAATCAACAAATGAATTAAATGATAACGAAAGAGGTGAAATCTTGAACGAACCACCCTAAGAACTGAGAATGGATGTAGCAAAGGCATGATTCACCGGGAAGAATTGAAAAACGAATGAAGATATTTGCGGGGATTTAGATACATGAGAACGAAGAGAACATGAACTGATTAGAGGATATTTGAACGATTCACCGATAAGATTTGGAGAACGATAGCTACACGCTGAGAATGAAGAATTATGACATGATGGCCTTCGGAAGAAAAAAAATGGAAACAACTCATGAAATGCTCCGGATGGTAAGAAAAGAATTCTCACAATCAAAAACAATTATGAGAGGATGGCATGAAGCTTGAACTACGCATCTTGAAAAGAATGGAGCAAGGTTTAAGAGAAATCCTTCTTCGGTCTTCAAATGATGAGAATGACAACGAGAAACACCACCAAGAATTATTGAGGCACACCGGAAGAATCAAAAGCGAAGAGGTTGAGCCAACTATGAAAAGAATTTGAAAGATCTTGGAGAAAAGCATTTGACTGATGATAACTTATTCTTACGTCAAACTTGGAGAAGAATTGAGGATAGCTCTGGGAAAATAGAAGAGTCAGGTAAGATCCTGGGAAAAGACCTGTGGGTTAGGGCCCACTCAAAAGAACACCGTTGAAAAGATTTAAAAGAGATGTTGCACCGTGACTTGAATGAGATACCAATCTCGAAAGAGCTTGAACGAATGTAGAGTGGAAACACGAATCTTCGAGATATCTTGAGCACTCCGGAATAACAAATAGCGAGAAGTAGAATGATAATGAGGTGCACCGGTATGAGAAGACATTGAAATGAAGAAAAAGGTATGATCAACAAAACTTGACTTGAATCCACCGGAGAAGAGAAAAGAATGAGGAATGACGAACTAGAAGCTCGTGAGCATCTTCACGAGGGATCACCGGATAAGAACATTGATTGAAAAGAATGAAGAGACTTCACATGAATAAATGGATACTTGATTAAAATAAATGAGTCCTTGAAGAAAAAGGGTGGGAGGGCGGGAAAACAAAGGCAACTTGGGATGAACGAAACAAACAGCATTGAGAAAACTTAGAATTGATCTTGCGGATGGGGAGAATAATCGGATCCACTTGAAGAGAAGCACACCGGTTGGAAAGAATTGACATGACAATCTCGATTGTCGAGAAGGATTGATATTCACATCGGAGTATGAGAACACCATTTAGGAAAGGTATGGATTCAACACTTGACATTGAAGCAACTCGAATACCACAACTCAAAACAAAAACAAAGGATGGCTTGCGAATAAGCGGAACAAACATATGATAGAGATTTCGTCCGAAGTTTTCGTGGTGGGGCCTACACGGGCTCAATCGTATAGCACCATCATGTACAAGGCAGTGCACATGACATACAAAGTGTCCCCGAGTCGGCATAGCCAAGGACTCTTTAAGACACAACGAGACCACTGTAAAACCAACCGTGAATAGGCGGACCACTAGACGTCGAACCCCAATTTCATATCATACATCCGTCGGAAAGATATCCTAAGAGCTACTTGAATTCCCACCTATGAAACTCCGAAACTTTCGGTTATGCAATCTGGTGTTGGGGATACAGGGAGCAATATATCTCACCCAAACTAACAATCCCTACATCCATTGTATCCATCCGTCAACACATAACCAAGAAACCTTCGAAATCGTGTACCTCAACCTTCAAAAGCATCCGTTATACGAGTCATGGCAATACTCCGTACTCACCTCAAGATTGGGTTAGCGGGTTATCTCACCAACAAGCGCATAAAAGAGATTTTCGATGTCGGTACTAAACTCGGTATTCGAGAACTGCAACGATAAAATTATGACGACAACACCTCGGAGCTCAACTCCCGGGACACCGCCACAACCCCTAAATGACAGGAGGCACCAAGAACAAAGTTCTCATCATAAGAATATCGAACGATCCCAAGATACCAGCGTGATCCTAAAAAAAATTTAGTGAAATTTGAGAAGAGAAGAGTCAAAACTCTACGTCGGGATACCTCACCGAAGGTCGAAGGACTGGGAGTAAAAGAATCCTACTCTCCGATATATAATTCCTAAATGACTCAAAACATTTTTCTAGACACAACTCGGCCGCTAAAAACGATCAAGCAGTGGGGCTCCTAAGGTCGGGGAAGGCTCTGATTACCAACTTGTAACGCCCTCGATGTGGCTATATCTCCCACGTGTCGAAGCACGACTTAGAGGCATAACCACATTGAAAGCAATGTCACAAGTGAGGTAATCTTCACACAACCCATGTATTACATAAGGGAAAAAGATACATAGTTGGCTTACAATCGCCACTTCACACAATTACATGAATAAAGCATAACATCATACAGATACAATCAAGGTCCGACTATGGAACCAAAATAAAAGAAGAACCCCAAATCGATAAAGGTCCACGATCGACCCCAACCGGGCTCCACTATCGATCAACTAGAACGAAACAACACAAAGGGCAAGATCTTCATCGAGCTCCTCCTTGAGCTTGGTTGCGTCACCGCCGATAACATAGGCACCGCAAACTGGTTTTGAAGTATCCGTGAGTCACGAGGACTCAACAATCTCATTACCATGGGTATCAAGACTAGCAAAGCTTAATGGGAAAGGAAGGGGTAAAGTGGTGAGGTTGCAGCAGCGACTAAGCATGATGTGGTGGCTAACATACGCAAATGAGAGCGAGAAGAGAAACAAGCGGAACGGTCGTGAAGCTAGCAATGATCAAGAGGTGATCCCGAACACCTACTTACGCCAAACATAACACGTAAACCGTGTTCACTTCCGGACTCCCGAGAAGAGACCATCACGGCTACACACTCGGTTGATGCGCTTTAATTCGGATCAAGTGTCAAGTTGTCTACAACCGACATTAACAAATTCCCATCTGCCACATAACCGCGGCACGGCTCTCGAAAGTTTAAACCCGCAGGGTGTCCCAACTTAGCCCATGACAAGCTCTCGCGATCATCGAAGGAATAGACCTTCACCCGAGACACTCCGATCGACTCGGTATCCCGGTACATCAAGACATTTCGACAATGGTAAAACAAGACCAGCAAGACCTCCCGACGTGCCGACATCCTGATAGTAGCTGCGTATCTCGCCTCGTGCCATGACCGGATGAACACTACGACGGCAAACCGATTTAAACCCCAAGTTGCCTAGGGCGGCACCGCAAGTGGCTCTGGTTTGGACCAACGCTAGACAAGCATCGCCCGGGGCTATAGTAAAGATGACCCTTGGGTTAATTACTCCCAAGGGAAAAATAGGTGGTGGTGAGGCAAATGGTAAAAGGCAATGTTGGGCCTTGCTGGACAAGTTTTATTCAAAGCGAACTGTCAGGGGGGTCCCATAAATCACCCGACCGCGTAAGGGACGCAAAATCCGGGAACATAACACCGTATGACGGAAACTAGGGCGGCAAGAGTGGAACAAAACACGTGCATAAGGCCGAGCCTTCCACCCTTTACCAAGTATATAGATGCATTAATAATATAAGAGATATTGTGATATCCCAACATAAACCCTGTCCACCATGGAGCAATCTTCAACTTCACCTGCAACTAGCAACGCTATAAGAGGGGCTGAGCAAAGCGGTAACATAGCCAAACAACGGTTTGCATAGGAAAGGTGTCAAAGGTTAGAGGTTCATGGCAATATGGGATGGCTGGACAAACAGGTAATAGGTAGCATAGCGAAAGAACGAGGCAACTAGCATAGCAATGATAGTAATGAGATCCAGGGTAGCGGTCATCTTGCCTGAAATCCCGCAAGGAAGAAGAACGAGTCCATGAAGAAGACAAACGAACGCAGTCGAACGAATCCTCACAACTCCGGAACGAAACCGAAGCTAACGAGAGAAGCAAACCGGAAAGAAGCAAACAACATAGTAAACAACCATCGCATAATCATGACATGATGCACAACCAAGTATGATGCATGTCCGGTTTAATGAGGCATGGCATGGCATGGCAAAATGCAACAAACAACACTACAAATTAAGTGGAGCTCAATATGCAACGAGTTGCATATTGAAGGAACACCACATCAATTATTTAGTTCACTCCCGTTTAGGTACACAACAATGTTAAATGTTGTTAAACATGTCAAGGGGTGAGCATAACAAAACTACCTAACTAGGCAAGTTTAAATGACGCCGGAAGAACAAACAACGATCCCGGAAAATCCTCATAAGCATATTATGAATTTGGTACTGTTCTGCCCTAAAACATATTTTAAAGTTGTTAAACAGGAAAATAAAGTGTACCACGTTAATCTAGGCATTTTTCCACCCCATTTACATATAAAGTTTATTTAATTCGGAGTTACGGTTAAATAGTTACGAATTAAATCATTTTAGCATGGCATTAGAGCAAATTTAAACAAACAGCATTTTAAACATTTTAAACATGGATGAAAGCAGCATATTATGAAACTAGATGAAAAACTAAGCATTTTACATATAAAGTTTGTTTTAATCCGATGCAGTTAATTAATTATTGATGCATGAACATTAAGGGGTTTTTTCAAACTGGCGATCTCTGGATAAATAACTAAATTCGCAGAATGAAAAAAAAAAACTTCTACGGGCCAAATCTGGGTGGAGCAGGCCCAACAGAAAAAAAAGGAGGCACTTGGGGGCCTCACCCATGGGCCAAGCCCACTCGGTGAAGAGGAGCGGGGCTGGGGCTGCAGCAGTGGGTGGGTGGGCGAGCGAGGAGGCCCGGCTTGGGGTGTGGCTGGGCCTTGGGGCCGGTCGGCTTGGAGAGTAGGCTGGGCCTAGGGGAGGCGCTAGCCCACGCTGAGTCTTGGAGGCCCTACGCTGGTGACCGGTCAACGGGACGACGAAGTCATTCTTCGCTGCTCGCAGCAGAGAAAGCGAGAGGATGGCCTTGATGAGGACAAGCGTAAAGAGGACCCAGTTGGCGAAGCGGAGGGAGGCAGCGGCGGGTGCTCCCAGCGAGGGACTTGGCGGGGCAAGGGGCCGCAGGAACCGCCGGATCCGAGGCCATGGCGGCGGATCAGGGCAGCGGCAGGAGGGCGCGCCGCAGATGGGGCATGTGGGCGCCGACGAGGCGCCCCGCCGAGGGCTAAGGCTGGCCGGGTGGGCTGGTTGGCGAGGTCGCCGCCAGCGGCGCTTAGGAGGTGGTGGCCTTTCGGGCTCCAAGGCGACGAGGAGGAGGCCGTGGGACCTTGAGGGATGAGGGAGAGGCACGAGCGGCTGCTGGCTCCTGCGGGCACGGACGACGACGGCTGCTTGCGGCCGGACGCATCCAGGAACAAGGGAGGAGTAGGCACGAGGCGCTGGATTGGGGACGAGGAGGTCCTGGACGGCGACGGGGCGCTGGTTGGAGGGAGTGGTCGGAGCTACGGGGTGGAGGCCGAGATGAATTTTGGATCGGGGGCGCGGCGTGGTTGGTTGGGCCGGAAATCAAGGGAGTGGGTCGGGAAGATTTAGATCAGGACGGGATCCCGAGGGAGATGGGGTTTGGTCGGTGGTGGATTGGGCAAACGAGGAAGGAGGCGGCGGACGGGACGGATGGAATGGATGGGACGGCTCGGACTAGGGTTAGGTTGTTAATATATAGCAAGTGGGTAGGCTTAGGGTCATTTGGTTCCTTCGATTAAAATCGGACGGTCACGAATAAAATAGTTAGGGAGCCCAAATAACAAAACGGTGATATTTTGTAGACGTTAGGGGATTATCCGGACCCAACGGTGACGACAGTCCGGTTCGGGTTCGGGGAAAGTTTCGGACGCCTGCGAGGGGTCTGAGAGAGGTCGACGAAGACAAGGGGGGTTTGTTGGTCTCGGAGAAAGAGAGAAGAGAGGGGGGACACAGCAACTACGAGCGGATGCAAGTTTTATGAAAACGATGCCGATGCAATGCGAATGATGCGATGAGAAGAGATGCATAACAAAAACAAAATGCAAAACACCAGACAAAAACCCAACCACGAAGAAAATAAAATAACACATCTCCGGAAAAGGCAAGAGTTGGAGTTACGAATATGGAAAGCTACATCCGGGGCGTTACACTGCCTCCCCCACCAAGAAGAGAACGGCGAGTTTCCCCGCCGCCTGTTGAGCATCCGACTCTTGGTGGCCGCCTTGGCCGCCGAGAGGGAGTCGGAGAAAACGACGCTCGCCACCGGATCGACCGACTCCACCGATCCCTGGTGCTGGAAGAAGAGGATGAGCTGGGTCCGCCTTGCTTTGGGCCCCGCATCCGAGACGAGCCTTTTCCCAAAGGGTTCACGCTCCCCCGAGACACACCCAAATACACCGGCTCCGTGAAGCCGGAAGACTGGCTCATTGATTACTCCACGGCCGTCAACATAGCGAACGACAACAAGCGAGTTTCCCTGAAGTATGTTCCACTCATGCTCGTGGCACGGCCGGACATGGTTGAACAGTCTGAAGCCCCGCAGCATCAACAGCTGGGTCGACTTCACCGAGGCCTTCATCCGCAACTTCACGAGCACGTACAAGCGACCTCCCAAGCCGTGCCAGCTTTCCTTCTGCGTGCAAGGCCCTGACGAGTCAACACGCGACTACCTCACGCGCTGGGGCGAGCTTCGGAACTCCTGCGAGGGTGTGCACGAGGTGCAGGCTATCGAGTACTTCACCGCCGGGTGCCAAGAAGGCACCCTCCTCAAGCACAAGCTCCTCTGCGATGAGCCGGAAACGCTCGACGAACTGCTGGTCATAGCAGACAAGTACGCCACCGCCGACTCCTCCATGAAGACAGAAATTCAAGTTAATGTGGTTGGCAAAGTGGCCCCTCATGCTCCCAGAACTCCAGCTGGAGACAGCAGTCGGCGACAACAACGAAACGACAACAAACGCAAGGCCTAACAGCCGACTTCCAGCAGTCGGCAGGTAGCGATAGTCGAAGATCAACAGCCGGAGGGGCAGCCTTCGGCCAAGCGACAGAAAGGCGGCAAGTCCAACTAGTTGCCGGCCTTCTCTTACGAGCACACTTTGGATGGTCCCTGCAAGTTCCACAGTGGCGCGAAGCCGTCAAACCATACCACCCGAAAATGCCACTGGCTTACCAGAATCGCCAAGGGGACGGCCTCCTTCCTCCCCCGCCTGCTAGGCCGCCGCCTCCACCGCCGCCCGAAAGAGCCGGTCACAGCTAGTCGGCCTTGAGACAAGACAGTACCCAGAAGAGCATGGAGCCTATGTGGTGTTCACCAGTGTGGCTGACGATCGACGCAGCAGACGGCTGCAGCAGCAAGAGGTGAACGTTGTGGCATCAAATACTCCAGAGTTCATGCATTGGTCCGAGAAGCCTATCAGTTGGAGCGGAGCGGATCACCCAGAGGTGATGCCAAATCCGGGCTCCTATGCCCTGGTCCTAGGTGCCACCTTGTGCACTGATAGGCGGGCCGCCCGCTTTTGAGAGTACTTATAGATAGAGGCAGTAGCATCAACATCCTGTACAAGGACACTATGGAGAAGTTAGGAATCAAGCAAAGACAATTGCAGAAAGCAGCGGATCGTGTTCCACGGCATCGCATGCTGGCCTTTCCTGCTCACCAATCGGCAAGATCCTGATAGACGTTCTCTTTGGGGACAAAGATCATTTCTGCCGAGAGCCAGTCTGGTTTGAAGTAGTGGACCTTGAAAGCCCATACCATGCGTTACTTGGCCGACCTGCACTGGCCAAGTTCATGGCGGTTCCCCACTACGCCTACCTCAAGATCAAGATGCCGAGTTCCAAGGGGATCCTGATCGTCGCTGGCGACTACTGGAAGTCGTCCGCTTGCGCGGCAGAGAGCAGTCCACTTGTCGAGTCCCTGGTTATCGCAGCTGAGAAGCGGCTCCTTGATCGGGTCGTGGCGATGGCCGGAAAGCAGCCAGAGATGTCGCCCGATCCCAAGGAGTCGGAAGCTGAAGGTTCGTTCAAGCCAGCCAAAGAGACCAAGAAGATACCCTTGGACCCGGAGCACCCAGAGAGGTACGCTGTCATGGGTACAAACCTTGACAGCAAATAGGAAGGCGAGCTCGTCGATTTCCTCCGTGAGAATCGAGACATCTTCGCATGGTCCCCTAAAGACATGCCAGGTGTACCGACGGAATTCGCCGAGCACAAGTTACATGTCAGACCTGATGTGAAGCCCGTCAGGCAGCCCTTGCACCGCCTGTCAGAAGAGAAGAGAAGAGTTGTTGGAGAAGAGATAGCCCGGCTCCTGGCGGCCGGCTTCATTATGGAGGTGTTTTTTCCAGAGTGGTTGGCAAACCCGGTCTTGGTACTAAAGAAAAACAAGCAGTGGCGGATGTGCATTGATTACACAAGCCTCAACAAAGCCTGCCGAAAGGACCCATTTGCCCTGCCAAGAATCGATCAGGTGATAGACTCCACAGCCAGATGCGAGCTGTTGAGTTTCCTAGATGCATATTCAGGATATCACCAGATCAAGCTGAACCCGGCAGACAGACTGAAGACCGCCTTCATCACGCCGTTCGGGGCCTTCTGCTACCTGACCATGACGTTCGGCTTGAGGAATGCCGGCGCCACCTTTTAGCCTTGCATGCAGAAGTGCCTCCTCAAGCAACTCGGCAGGAATGCCCATGTCTACGTGGATGATGTAGTGGTGAAGACGGAGAAGCACGGGACACTGCTGGAAGACCTCAAGGAAACCTTCGAGAACCTGCGCCGATTCCAGATCAAGCTCAAGCCTGAGAAGTGCGTTTTCAGAGTACCAGCCGGCCAACTCTTTGGCTTCCTGGTCTCTGAATGCGGCATAGAGTGCAACCCTGTGAAGATCAAGGCCATCGAGAGGATGGAGGTACCCAGCCGACTGTTAGATGTGCAAAAATTCACCGGCTGCTTGGCGTCCATCAGCCGATTCATTAGTCGGCTGGGCGAGAAAGCTCTCCCTTTGTATCAATTAATGAAGACGACCACCTTTTTTGAGTGGAACCACAAGGCGGATGAAGCATTTCTCCAGCTGAAGAAGATGTTGACTACTCCTCTGTCTTTGGGCTCCGACTCTAAAGAGCCCATGCTCCTATACATTGCCGCCACCGGCCGAGTAGTCAAGACATCATTGTAGTCGAACATAAAGAGGAAGGCAAGGCGCCCCGTCCGTGAGACGGTGTATTACAGAGTGAAGTACTGTCGACCTCCAAGCAGAACTACCCCCACTACCAGAAGATGTGCTACGATGTGCATTTCGCCGCCAAGAAGTTGAAGCCTTACTTTCAAGAGCATCCAATTACGGTGGTTTGCACAGCCCCGCTGGCCGAGATCATCGGAAGCCGAGATGCTTCTGGCCCAGTAGCCAAATGGGCCATAGATTTGGCTCCCTACACCATCTACTACCAGCCCCGCACCGCCATCAAGTCGCAAGCGCTAGCCGACTTCCTTGTCGACTGGGCCGAGACCCAGTACCTGCCGCCAGCGCCCGACTCCACCCATTGGCGGATGCATTTCGACGGCTCCAAGATGCGCACCGGCCTGGGAGCCGGCGTCGTCCTCACCTCCTCTAAAGGCGACAAGCTCAAGTATGTGTTGCAGATCCGTTTCGCCGCCTCCAACAACGTCGCCGAATACGAGGCGCTCATTCACGGGCTCCGGCTTGCCAAAGAGCTCAACATTCGCCGGATCCTGTGCTATGGCGACTCCGATTTGGTGGTCTAGCAGTCATCTGGAGACTGGGACGCCAACGATGCAAACATGGCGAGCTACCGCTTCCTGGTGCAGCAACTCAGTGGATACTTCGAGGGGTGCGAGTTCCTTCACGTGCCATGAAACGAGAACGACCAAGCAGACGCCTTGGCACGAGTCGGCTCCACCCGCCAAGCAATACCATCCGGCGTCGCTCTTCAGTACCTCCTTAAGCCGTCTATCAAGCCTTCACCAGAATCAGACTCCATCTTCGTGTCGGCTCCTCCCGAAGAAGTCGGATCCGACTCAAGAGCCCCAGCAGACGGCCCCAAGAAAATCACAGTTGACGCCAGCTCGGGGACTTCAGAACCCGGCCCGGGGACTGCGCCAGTCGGCCCGGGGACTTCGTCAAGCCAGCAAGCGGCCGCAGACTCTAGCCCATCGCCTCCCAGCCCAGCTGCCCTTGTCCAAGTCGCAGTGGTGGCGGTTGAAGAAATAGCAGCACCCTCATGGGCGCAGCCCATCCTCAAGTTTTTAGTGAACAGAGAGCTGCCAACTGATGAAATCTTGTCTCGGCAAGTGCAACGCCGAGCGGCAGCTTACACCATAATCAATAGAGAGCTGGTCAGGCGCAGCGTTACTAGTGTCTACCAGCGCTGCGTGGAGTCAGAGCAAGGCCAAGCAATTTTCAGAGACATCCATCAGGGCTAGTGCGGCCACCACGCAGCTTCAAGAGCACTCGTCGCCAAAGCCTTCCCAAGACGGTTTCTTCCGCCGATCGCCTGGAAGAGGCTAAAGAGTTAGTCCAAAAATGCAAGGGTGCGAAGTTCCGCTCCAAGCCACTTCACCGGCTTCATGGCCGAAGACAATCCCCATTGCTCGCCCTTTGCGGTTTGGGGCTGGACATGGTGGGACCATTCAAGATGGCCCGAGGCGCCTAACTCATACGCTTGTCGCGGTGGACAAGTTCACCAAGTGGATAGAAGCAAAGCCCATCAAGAAGTTGAACGGTCCGACTGCAGTGACTTTCATCGCCGACATCACGGTGCGGTATGGCATACCGCACAGCATCATCACCGACAATGGCACAAATTTTGCCAAGGGTGCCTTGGCCCGTTTCTGCGCGACGCAGGGCATCCGACTGGACTTAGCATCCGTTGCCCATCCGCGGTCAAACGGCCAGGTGGAGCGAGCAAACGGCCTCATTCTGTCTGGCATCAAGCCTCGACTGGTCGAACCACTCGAGCGTTCGGCTGGCTGTTGGCTTGAGGAGCTGCCAGCTGTCCTCTGGAGTCTGCGCACGACTCCAAACAATTCAACCGGCTTCACGCCTTTCTTCCTCGTCTACGGTGCCGAAGCCGTCATCCCGACGGACATAGAATTCAACTCCCCGCGAGTCACCATGTACACCAAAGAGGAAGCAGAAGAAGCACGTCAAGACGGCGTCGATCTGCTGGAAGAGGGCCGGCTGTTGGCACTCAGCCGGTCCAGCATCTACCAGCAGAGTCTGCGCCGATACTACAACCGGAAGGTCAGGCCGAGATCTTTCCAAGAGGGCGACCTTGTGCTCCGGCTGATTCAGCGGACAGCCGTCCAGCACAAGTTGTCGGCACCTTGGGAAGGACCCTTCATCATCAGCAAAGTGCTGGGCAACGACTCCTACTACCTAATTGACGCTCAAAAGCCTCGAGCGCGCAAGAGGGACGACTCCGGCAATGAGTCAGAACAACCATGGAACGCAAATCTTCTCCGAAGATTTTACAGTTGATGCATTATGTACCACGCTATCCTTTGTATTAAAGTACCGAGACTTTGGGCCCCCGAGGCAAGCTCGGGGACTGCCCTTTTTGTTATCTGTATGATAAGAATTATGCCTCCTAGTATGCTGCTCTTGGTTATGCCGCTTGGCACCGGGTTCGACTAGTCGGCCCGGGGACTCATGCCTCTGCGCTATGAAATGCTTCTTGCGATCGGACAAGTAGTGCGGCGCTTAAGCAAATCTCTGTCGAAGCCACATTTCATGAGCGACTATTGGTAAGCAGAGTAAGCAAGAACGGCGCTACGAAAAAATGGCTAAGGACTCAAAGCATATGCATAGCCCAAGCCGGTTTCAGCCTCTCTCTGCTGAAAGCGGACTCTCGAATAATCGACACGCCTTCTATCAACTTGTTAAAAACTCTAAAAAAGGCCAAGTACTTGCCTTCCCTAAGGTAGCGAAGCATTTGACCCAGCGGTAGTCCGTAGAGCGGCTGTTCGTCTGGCAAAGCGGCGACTATGGAAAGGCGGCAAAGGAAAAAGCCAAAAGAGCAATGAACAAGGAAAGATAGAAGTCGGATAGATATTTACATAACATAGGTCTCTGGCCAAGTTCAAGATACACCCCGCGGGTGGAATTGTGCAAATTAACAAGTTCTTCAAAGACTATGAAAGCAGATAAAGTAAAAGACAGGACGGAAGCCTAAGAAGCAGCAGACGGGTTCGGAGGGTCGGCGGAGACGGCGGTGTCAGGCGCCGGAGCGGCCGGCTGGGTAGTATCGGTTTTATTGTCTCCGGCGGCAGCCGGCCCGGTCGGACGCGGCTCGTTGCTGGAGGCGCGATCGAGCTGAGGATGGTCGTCCGCTCTGTCTTCTGGCGCCTCCATCTCGTCTCCGTCCCCAAGCCTCGTCTTCCTCCTTGGTGTTGGAGCCGATCACCTCCGCCGAGTCCTCGTCGTAGTCTGGGTTCATCCCGAACCACTCCGGCGGCACCTCTTCGCTGTTCGCGACCCGTTCAGGAACGAAGACGCTGGTGTCGGTGTAGTCGGCAATCGCCTCCGCACGCTTGACGAGGGCGCCTTCCACAGCCGCCAGTTCAGCCTGGGCCTCTGACCGAAACGCGGCCAGCCGGTCCAGGTCCAGCCCTGGATACCAAGCCTTGACGAATTCCAAGGCCCGGCGTGCTCCACCCCGGGCCGAGGAACCCTTCAAAGCCTCAAGACAGCCAGCTGCGACCTCCAGCCAGTCGGCGATCCGACCGAGGAGTGCGCGAGGCCAGCATGTTCGCCACGAGGCGGAGATCGCCTGGCCTCGCAGACGTTGAAGCCGGCGCAGCAGCTCGTGGGCTAGCCGCAGGCGAGTCTCGATGCTCAAGAGCTGCTCGTTGACGGTCAAGGGGGCGTTGGCAACGATCTCCTCGCCATTTGCCCTCCGCGCCTCGCGGTCAGCCTCGATGGCTCGATTGACCGCTTGCGAGTGGCCGGGGAAGAAGTCTGCCAAAACAAGAAAGAAGGAAAGGAAAGAATTAGAAATCGGCTTGACTTGCAGCCGGCGGTTCGAAGAAAGAAAGCAAAGAAACTCACCATCGACAATGTCTTCGATCTCATGGAAGCCGGAAGTCAGCATCGCCTCCTTGTCAGTCCAGGAGGAGCGCTCGATCTCGAACTCGGCTAGGAGAGCGGTCTCTTTCTTCTCCGCCTCGTCCTGAGCCGCCTTAAGCAGCTCCTTCTGCTCCGCCAACTGTGCGGCCAGCAAGTCGCGCTCTGTGGCAAGCTTGCCGCACTCCTCCTCCTTGGCACGTAGGGCCGTGCTGACTTCGCCCAACCGTTCCTGAAGAGCGGCATTGGCCTCTAAAGAACAAAAATAAAGACGTTAAGTCGTCAACAAGGAAGGTCACCAGGAAGATCCGGCCCGACTGCTCAGCAGTCGGCCCGAATCTCGGGGACTACAGCCCGCGGGTGTGCCAGCGCGCCCCCACGAAAAAAGAAGAAGAGCTTACTCCGGCTCTCCGACAAGTCGGCAGTCCGCTTCCCCAGCTGCTCAACGTTGCGGTTGAAGGCGGTGACGCAGAGGTTGTGATACTCTTGTGATAAACAATCAGACAAAGACTAAAATGAGGAACTCGCCAGATTGAGTTCTGGGCCGCCTACTCAGCAGCCGGCCCGAAACTCGGGGACTACACCCAATGGGTGCGCTGGCGCGCCCCCACAGAGAAGAGCGAGAAAAGACAAAGTCAAAAAAGGAAAACAAACCCGGATAGACGCTCGCGACGCCAGATGCGCCTTGGTGCAACTCTGGATGGCTTCGCCCTCAGCTCGCAGCTTCGCCTGCACGTCCAGGAGCACCTGGTTCAGCGGACCGTCGCTGCCTCCTCGCACCCATCCAGTAGGCGCAGCACTTGATGCCTCAGCATCTGGAATGGCCGAGCTGGCGGCACCGGCTTCCAAGGGGCATGGCGCCGAAACCGCCTTCTCGAGGCGGCGGCGCGCTGGTGAGGCGACTTGAAGGAGCAGCCTTGCCACCGCCTAGTCCTCAGTCGGCGGCACTGGTGGGCCCGCCGGCTGCTTGCCATGCGGCGGAGGTGGCGGTGGCGGCGTGGCTGTGCCCGATGCGGAGGCTTCGCCACCGTCCTTCTCCACGATGGAGTGCTCCCCGCCGACTTCTCCAGTCTGCCCCGTGAACTCCGGCGGCGGCAGCGCGGAGTTCAGCGGGACGACAAGCAACGCCGACTGGCGGCGCGGTCTCCTCCACCCATTGTTTTCTTTGCGGTGGCGGCGGCCTCCTCCGGCTTCTTACAGGCGAGGCCGCCGCTTGGCCTCCGCCTTCTCCAGACGGTCGGCCTCTTCCTCGTCACGCTTCTCCCGCGCGTTGCACTCCGTCGCCTCCCGGAGGTCGGTGGCGGGGTCAATCCGCCGAGTGTTGGCGGACGTCTCGGCCGACCCCATGACAGAGGGGACGGCGACCCTCTCAAGAGAAAGAGGGGCCCTGAAGCAAAAAACAGAATGAAAAAGATTCGGAAAAGATCCGTCAAATAAAACAAGACAAAGGCAGTCAACACTTACGCAGAGACTAGCGGCGGCTTCTTCACTTCCTTGCGAAAGCGGTTGGCCTTCGCGATCGCCTCCTCCCGCTTGGTTGCGGCGGCCGCCCCCTTGAACTTTTTCGGCCGACCGCCGAGCGAACTCGGCGCGGCCCGGCGCTTCTTCGCGCCGACTTGACCGGCCAAGCCGGCGGAGGAACTTGCACCTGGATGGCCGGCTTTCGGTTGGCGGCGCAAGACAACTTCGCCGTCGGCCTCGTCCTCTAGCCAGTCGGCGAAGGTCGCCGAGGGCCGGAAGCCGCCTTCAGCTCCTCCTCCTCCGCCTTCGGCGTCGGCCTCCATCGCCACCGCCCCCAAGTCGGGGTCATCGATGTCGCTCTCCGCTCGGTCTAGAGCAAACTCGCGGGGTGGCCCCGTGGCGCCGGCTGCAGGCTAGATGAGGGGGTTCTGACTCGAAGAACCACGAAGATCAAAAGTCGGATTCGGCTACACAGAAAAACAGAAGACAAAAGATTTGACTTACCACAGGCGGAGGGTTGGCACGTGAGTACGGCTCCTTGCCGAACTGCCAGTCTTCCGTAGCTCGCAGTTCGCGATGTGATTCACCATGTTCGCCACCTCCGCGTGGGGCATCTCCCTGGTGCACATCCGTCTCGGGTCCCGGTGATCGCTCATCTGACAGATCAGATGAGGTCGGTCTTGGAGTGGGAGGACTCGGCGCGCCACGAAGGCAGCCAGCAAGTCGGCTCCGACTAGGCCTTCCAACTGCGTCAGCACTCGGAGTCACACGACGGCGATGGCACCGGCAGGAGTCAACGTCTTGGCCCGATTGGACCAGCTGGGAAGCCTCCCAGCCGGCGCGCCGGCTTCATAGTGTGGCAGGTTGACCCAGTCGCCTTCCGTGGCGACGTTCTTCACGTAGAAGTACGACCGCTGCCACATCTTCACCGACTTGATCAGCGCAATGGAGGGGAATGGATTGTCGGCGGTCGACCTTCGCATTGCAATGAAGGCGCCGCGACCGAGCGGTATGCCGCAGCGTGTGCCGAAGCCGATTGAAGAACTCTCCCCACAGCTCGATGGTGGGGAGAACGCCAAGAAAACCCTCGCACAGGGTGGCGAAGGCGGCTAGCAGCACCACCGTGTTCGGGGTGAGGTGGTGCTGCTGGAGTCCGTTGAACTCCAAGAAAGAACGGAGGAAGCCGCTCGCCGGCAGGCCCATGCCGCGCATGAGGTGGGAGCGGAATATGACCCGCTCGCCCTCCTCCGGCGCCGGCCTTATCTCCCCCTCCGGCGTGGCGCGGGCTCGCACCAGGTTCGCGCCGGGGAGCCGGCGCGTCCTCCAGAGGTGCTCGATGGCGTCATCGTCCACCGTAGAGCCGTCCCACACGCCGGAGCGAACGGCAGGAGCCGCGGCAGAGCAAGAGCTCATCGCTGCGGTGCGGTGCAGCGTGCTGCGGCGAAGGCAGGAAGAAGAAGAGGCAGGAGGAAGCGGGGGAAGCAGGGAAGAACGAGCGCGCGCTTCGCCGTCCCGCTCCCCCCGCCTATTTAAAAGACCGTAGGCTGAGAAGCCGATGGGGCGGCATGGGATTAACTGTGCGCGAGACCCCACGCCCCCCACGATTAAACCCACGAAATTACTGCGCGCAGTAACGACGTGGGGAACCCAACCGCCCGCATGGCCGCAGCGGATCCATTCGCGTGTCGAGGCGCGGTAGTGGCGGGCCCCGCCTGACGACCTGTCCCGTCGCGCGCGTGGGCAGGCAGACTGCCCCTGCCACGTGGCGCCGCACGACGGGGCCGCGGCGGGCGACCGCGGGAAGCGTATCAGACACGCCGCCTGGTTCCCGCCGCGACGTTCGAAACTCCTCGAGAGGCAAGACGGCCTTCGGTGGATCCGACTCCATCCAGCCGTCCCGAAGTAAGATGGCCATCAAGGCCTGCATTCCCCCACCGGAAGAATGAAACTGTTGAGGCGCACGACGTATCACCCTCGGAGTCTCACCAGCTTCGGGGACTACTGTCGGAGTAATGGGCCACGGGTAGGCTAACCCGAGCCCCAGAACCTTTTGAGACATCAGGGCAGACTGCGCCCCTCAAGTACCTGCGGCGACTCCAAGACAGGCCGAGTCCCCGGAGGCGACTCCAAGACAGGCCGAGTCCCCGGAGGCGACTCCAAGATGAGCCAAGTCCCCAAAGGCGATTTCCAGTTAAGCCGAGTCCCAGAGGCGACTCCTATTCGAGCCGAGTCCCAGAGGCGACTCCAAGGAAGCCGACTATGGGGAGTCGGCCCGTGACTCCCAACCACCCCGATAATTAAAGGCAGGCATGGCCACAGTGCGCCGTACCCACGGAGATCTCCGCCCGGCGCGGCACTGTTGCCATGTCGGCCCTGACAACAGCCCTGGGGGCAGAGCCCTGTACCCACGACGGTCAGTCTGTACGGCCCGGAGACGGCAGGGCCTACTAGTCAGCGAGAGTGTTGAAGACGGCGAGAGCGCCAAGAGTCGGACCCGTTGGGAGTCGGCCCACAGGAGTCGGCCGGCCCCTCCCACGGGCCCCACACACCATTAACCAGAGGCGACGGGGGAATGGCAACAGTGATCGCCCGCCAGGCGGCGGCGCTGTTGCCATGACCTCATGACCAAGCCGCGTCATTAGAAGCACGGCTACAGTAATCTGCAGCCGGCAAGACCCGCCATGGCGGCGCTGGCCGACGCCTCGCACCGAGCCGGTCGGTGGGCCCCAGGAGTCGGCGGAGAAGACGGCGCCTGAGAGACAGACGTCTGGGACCCGCATCCAGCCGGTTTTACCATTGTAACCCTAGGGGGTAGGCCTATATAAACCCCCCAGGGCACCTATGCAAAGGGTTCGCCATCCGTTAGCGCTAGACAGACCACACAGGAAGGAGAGAGCTAGCCTTGCCTTCTCCTACCTCCAAAAATAGCTCTAGGAGCACCCTTGTATTCACTTTGCCTTAGTGACCATGCGGAGACCCCGCAGAGCAGCAGTAGGGGTGTTATCTCCTCGGAGAGCCCTGAAGCTGGGTAAGATCTGCCGGCGTGCATGTCTTCGCCTCATCCCGTTTCCAGGCACCGGTGACGTTCTACTCGCCCCCACCATGATAAGCCATCCTTTGGCATATGTCGCACCCAACCCCCGACACTCCACCTGCTCCTATTCATCCACGGGCTCCTATTCATCCAGCCTCCACCGCGCGCTACTCCACCAGCTACTGTTCAACCACCCCTCTCCACGGGTTCCTGTTCAACCACCCCTTCACGGGCTACTGTTCATCCACATCTCTACCTTCTACTGTTCATCCAGCCCTCCACGGGGTCGTCCTGTTCATCCAACCCTCCATGGGGTCATGTTCATCTAGCCCCAACCGGCTCGATCGGTCGGGGTCCTGTTCATCCAGAGGCAACACCACGGGGTCCTATTCATCCACCCCTACCGCTCACTGTTCATCCAACCCCCCCTGCAACACTCACTGTTCATCCAGAGGCAGCATCGATCGGCATCAATTAGCAGCAGTAGCAAAGGAATCGCTCGATTGGGTTCAGTTAACAGCCATCGATCGATCGCTCGGGTTCAGTAACACATAGCCTGCAGTGCAACCGCTCGGATTTAGTTAGAGCCCAACGCCTCGCTCAAGTTCAGTTAGAGCCAATGCCTCGCTCACACGCGCGTACGTGTACGAGAGAAACGCGCATCGGTCGGCCCCCAACCACCCACCGTAACCGGGAACTCGCCGAAATTTTCCTCGCCCTCGCTTCTACCACGGTTTTTTCCGTCATGGACGACCCAAAGAATGTCATGCAGCTGCGTCTCCGGCCTGCCGAGGACGAAAAGCCCATTTTCTGTCATGATTTTTTGTCATAGAAGTAGGAGCCCACCACATCTATGATGATACCGGGTTTTGTCACAATTATCATCATAGAAGTGTCATAAGTATGATAGAATTTTTTTTCATTCGGCCCAAAATGTCACGGATGTGTCTTTTTGTGGTGTATTAGAAACATGTAAGAATATAATTACTTAATTATTTTTTTGCTTTTTCACCGTGATTATATGATGCCTGCGACATACGAATCGGTTTCTGCATTCTCGTGTTATTGAGTCAAAGTTCAAGACGATATCCCAGACAAAGACAGTCACAACGAGCCATCAGACCACACACTAATCTTGATTCTGAATCACTACTTAGACCTGTGGAATCTCTCAAATAGATGTTGTCATAAGGGCTCTTTAAGAATATGCAGAAGAGAGGTAGTTTATTATTTACTTTTATCATCTTTTTTTGAACATGTATCTCCTTTGTAAGAATGAAAGTACATTATAATCCCACACTTGCGGCGATGCCATAGAGTATAATAGGTCCACAGAGCACCCACAAACACAATGTCGCGCAGCATCCCCCGTCTCATCGGTCTGCCACAGATCCAGGTTTTGTCTTCACTTTGGAATTTTATTTTGCGACTTTGTTTTTCATGGCGGCTGAGCGCTCCTGGCATAAGAGAGGACAATGGCGGCTGTGGTCGAAGGATAGAGGAAAGATAAAGACATAGGGACCAGCGGAGGCGTGGACTGGACCATGTAAACGGGCCCAGTGTACTAGCTCGATCAACCACCACAAATATAGATGGTTCTGCGGAGCAGCGGCCCAAGAAACGGCTTGCGATCTATGCAATCTGACGGCCAACAATTATGAAGCATTGTGGAGGCTCGTAGGTCACTTAGTTATATTATTTCTTAATTCATGTTAAGACCCCAAATGCTCATTCGCTAAAAAAAGAAAAATGACCTATGCTGATATGTGGCATGTTAACTGGTTACAAACCAAACCTAGAACCAACCATTTTGCCAAAAAAAACTGGTAGGTGCTACGCTATAATCCAAACAACACTACCACATCAAAATTTTGGCAGGGCAAGTTGGGGCACAAACCAAACAACCCCATCATGCATCTTCATATCAATTGGTTCTTCTATTTCCTTTTAAAGCTAGTAATTTCTTTTATTCCTTTTGACCTTCCATACACCTTTTATAACCAAGATATTTAAACTGACAACCCCAACTACTGGAGAAGATACTGAACAACGTCCACTGAATAGTACACCACCTGCCACTTGCTTTGGATGCTATATAAGACAAAATCAACATTTCAGAAATTTGCAAGATATACAATTACAACTATCCAAACGAGCAATCAAAAACTATCTTAAACAGAGAGTGAGAGAGATAGAGAGAGAACCTTATGGTTGGGAGCAGTGGTGTACAACAGCAGGCATATCCGGTCGTCGTCCAATCAGCGGGGGCGGCAACGTCTACCGCGGTCAACGGCAGCGCAGTCAGCCCGAGTTGAGGGCATCGCAGATGGAGTCGCCGCTAGTGGCACGACGCCGTCACCCAGTCAGTATGGCCAGGGCCACCACGCCCTTTGGGACCATGGTGTGACTAGGTCATCAATGCGGTAGAGAAGGGGAAATGGAAGTGGAGCGGCAGAACAGGGTGGGCAGGGGAGCGGCCGATCGGGGCTAGCCTAGGAGCGGCGCAGTAGGGCGGGCCGCAGAGCAGTGAAGCTAGGCGATCCAGGGCGAGGCATGGAAGGTCGGGACGGGGGGAGATGAGATCTGAGAGAGGGGAAAGTTTTGGTCTGGCGGCGACACCGCTTGGGACAAGGGCGAGGCGTGAAGGAGACATACGATTTTTTTTCCTCTACGCGCCCTTTCTCCCTTCCTTTTCTCACTAGTCTATGGCCCCAACCTTTGCAAAATGAAAAAAATGGCACGAGCATAGCGCGGGAGGCCAATCTACGTGGGCAGACCGGGGCATCTCTTCATGTTTTTTGGGCTTTGATGTTTGTACGTCGCACCACCCTAGGGAAAGCTTAAGCTCCAATTTTTTTTGCTAGATATTCATCTTTCCCTAGAGGGCACCGTTCATAGCTTGTCTATCCCTTGAGTTGGCTGATGAGCTCTAGGTAAAGACCTTGGCTCTAGGTAAATCGTAGATTTCTAGTAACTCTAGGATCCAATCGGTCCCTTACGGAATAGTGCATAAACTGGGGTTTAAATTCCTGTCACTCTCGCAACCAACCATCTATTTACTATTCCACAATGCATTCCCTGAGGCCCAAATATGGTGGAGTGTCATGTAGTCGACGTTCACATGACACCACTAAGGGAATCACAACATACATACTATCAAAATATCGAACACATATCAAATTCACATGATTACATGCAACATGATTTCTCCCGTGACCTCAATAACAAAAGTTACTACTCACAAATAATCAACATGCTCATGATCAGAGGGGTATTAAATAGCATAATGGATCTGAACATATAATCTTCCACCAAATAAACCATATAGTAATCAACTACAAGATGTAATCAACACTACTAGTCACCCCCTAGCACCAATCTATAGTTTCGGTAACAAGATTGAATACAAGAGATGAACTAGAGTTTGATATGAGATGGTGCTGGTGAAGATATTGATGGAGATTGCCCTTCCCAAGATAGGAGAGTCATTGGTGATGATGATGATGACAATGATTTCCCCCTCCGGGCGGAAAGTTCCCCCAGCAGAATCGCTCCACCGGGGGCAAAAGTGCTCCTGCCCAAGTTCCGCCTCGAGGCGGCGGCGCTTCGTCCCGAATGTCCTCCTCTCCTTTTTTTTCTAGGTCAAAATGACTTATATACCAGAAGATGGGCACCGGAGGTGGGCCGAGGAGGGCACAACCCACCAGGGCGCGCCTGGGCTCCCTAGCGCGCCCAGGTGGGTTGTGCCCACCTGGTGGGCCCCCTCCGCTAGTTATTTGCTCCAGTATTTCTTAAATATTCTATAAAAATTCTCTGTGAAGGCTGAGCTTGTTTGGAGTTATGCAGAATAGGTAGCCTGACATAGCTTTTTGAGGTCCAGATTTCTAGCTGCAAGAATTCTCCCTTTTAGTGTGTACCTTGCAAATTATGAGAAAAAAGGCATTAGAATTACTCCAAAAAGCATTATTATGGATAAAAACATTATAAATAACAGTAAGAAAACATGATGCAAAATGGACGTATTAAATAGCTTCAAGTGGAGCATGGTAGCGGCATCTACAATATGACATAAAATTTGCGAAGTACACACGGATCTAAATGTTGCAGACACGTTGACTAAAACCTCTCTCACAAGCAAAACATGATCAAACTCTGGAACTAATTGGGTGTTAATCACATGGTGATGTGAACTAGATTATCGACTCTAGTGCAAGTGGGAGACTATTGGAAATATGCCCTAGAGGCAATAATAAATTAGTTATTATCATATTTCCCTGTTCATGATAATCATTTATTATCCATGCTAGAATTGTATTGATGGGAAACTCAAATACATGTTTGGATACATAGATAACATGTCCCTAGTAAGCCTCTACCGGACTAGCTCATTGATCAAAGATGGATATGGTTTCCTAGCCATGGACATCATTAGGAGAATGATGTGATGGACAAGACCCAAACTATGAACGTGGCATATGATCGTGTCAAGTTTATTGCTATTGTCTTCTGTATGTCACGTATATGTTCCTATGACCATGAGATCATGCAACTCACTGACACCGGGGTAGTACCATGTGTGTACCAAACGTCACAATGTAACTGGGTGACTCTGAAGGTGCTCTACAGTTATCTCCGAGGGTGTCTGTTGAGTTGGTATGGAACAAGACTGGGATTTGTCACTCTGTATGACGAAGAGGTATCTCAGGGCCCACTCGGTAATACAACATCACAATGAGCTTGCAAGCAGTGTGACCAATGAGTTAGTCACGGGATCTTGTATTACAGAACCAGTAAAGAGACTTGCCGGAAACAACATTGAACTAGGTATGGGGATACCGATGATCAAATCTCGGGCAAGTAACATACCGATAGACAAAGGGAACTGCATACATGATTAGATGAATCCTTGACATCGAGGTTTGACCAATAAGATATTCGTATAATATGTAGGACCCAATATGAGCATCCAGGTCCCGCTATTGGTTATTGACCATAGAGGTGTCTCGGACATGTCTGCATAGTTCTCGAACCCGCAGGGTCTACACATTTACAGTTTGGTGATGATATAAGTATAGTTGAGTCATTATGGTGGTTCCCGAAGGTTGTTCAAAGTCCCGAATGAGATCTCGGACGTGACGAGGAACTCTAGAATGGTCCGGAGGTGAATATTGATATATTGGACGAAGGGTATTGGAGTCCAGAATTGTTTCGGGGGTACCGGGTGATGACCAACAATGTCAGAAAGGGGTTTCGGGGGGCCCCGACAAGTTTTGGGGGCCTCATGGGCAAAGAGTAGGGGGCAAACCAGCCCACTAAGGGGTTGTGTGCCCCCCTCATCCTTTCCCACATGACCAGGAGAGGAGGGGCGCCCCCCTATAGGGTTCCCTCCACCTGGCTTGGGGGGCAAGTCACCCTAGGGGAGATCCCATCTGCCCTCGCCGCCGCCCCCCTAGGGGAAACCCTAGGGGTGCCACCCCCTCCTCCCTTCCCCTATATATAGAGAGGTAGAGAGAGGGCAAACATACCCCTTGAGCACATCTCCATGCCACGGTGCTGCCTCTCCTCTCCCTCGCATCCCTATTCCTCTCTGTAGTGCTTAGCGAAGCTCTACTGAGATTCCACCACCACCACCGCCACCATGTCGTCGTGCTGCTGGATGACTCGAGCAACTACTTCACCATCGCTCGCTGGATCGAGGACATGGAGGCGTCATCAAGCCGTACGTGTGTTGAATGCGGAGGTGTCGTCCGTTTGGCACTAGATCGGGAGTTCGCGGGATGGATCGTGATTGGATCGCGAAGACGTTCGACTACGTCAACCGCATTTCTTAACGCTTCCGCTTAGCGATCTACAAGGGTATGTAGATCCAATCTCTCCTCTCGTAGATGGACATCTCCTAGATTGGATTGAGCATACGAAATTTTTTGTTTCCCATGCAACGTTCCCCAATAGAATGCTAGGTTAAAAGCATCTTTGATTGAATGCCATGCCAGGAGAGGCACGGAGTATCTAATCTCGAGCACAAATGCTCCTGCATGAACTGTAAATTCTCAAAAAATAGTAAAAAAATTAAAAAAAATCTGATTTTTTTTGTGTATGAACATCAACAAAAGTTCTAACATCTTGCAAAAATTTCCCTTCGAAAGACGTCATTGGAAACCTGTACAAAAAAAACGAAATTCGGGACTCGGAAAAGACGCATTTTGGAGCACTTAATTATGTTTCTTTTGCGCACACCTCTACGGATGTCTTTTCGGGGCTAATTTTTGCAGTATGTTAAAAAACTTGTTGGTGTTCATCCTCAGAATTTTGTTTTACTATTTTCCAAAAATTACTGTTCATGCAGGTACATTTGTGCTCGAGATTAGAGCAACACTTTCATGTTAGGAGCGCCTTAATTTGGGAGGATTTTCAAAATTCTGCTCTTACTATTGTGTTTTGTAAACATTTTACCTTTATAGTTTGATTAAATTTTTGTACGTACTCATTTTCAACAAAATATCCCTTCACACACAAATATATTTTCGGCATGAAACTAGTACCACATCTGAGGGCATGTACAATGGTTGATAAGACAGTCTTATATTAAATTTGCATGTAATTTAAAGCATGTCTATAGTAGATTATATCTTATCATTATTTTCTATAACTAGCTATTAGTACTAAAAGCATGATACATATTATGCAAAGAGATCATCTCTTAAATAAGAGGGAATGATTTCTCTCCTTCACTTTAACAT
Source organism: Aegilops speltoides (assembly GCA_021437245.1). Lineage (NCBI taxonomy): Eukaryota > Viridiplantae > Streptophyta > Magnoliopsida > Poales > Poaceae > Aegilops > Aegilops speltoides. The sequence goes on from CM038146.1 coordinate 159,650,254, forward strand.
TTATCCTACTTTCTTCATCTCAAAATAAGTGTTATGCGTACTACTACAGTTAATACAAAGTTGAGACACTTATTTTTGGACGGAGTAAACTTATTATAACATAGCATTTTACATGCCCTCATATATAAGGAGAAAAAAACAATTTTGTGCCAGTCCGGTTTCATGCTTCGCGGTTACTACCTCCGTCCTGTTTTATAGGTCCTCTTCATGTTTAGGGTCAAATTTTGACCATACTTTAATTAACAAAATGGCAATGCAAGTCATAAAAATTATATCGTTAGAAACTATATTCAAACTAGTAAGCGTGCACGTACAACGCATGTATCGTTAAGAAGTTATTGTTCGATCTATCCTAACATCTCCTACTAAACGGATAAAAGCATCAATAATTGGACTGGGAAAATATGACCTACTCTCTATGTCAGCGCCCTCGTATGTCATATAACACATCCAAACAATGTCTAGACGTGTCCACTTTGAGCCTCATTTGTCTATCCATGCGGTCAGGTCCCCCAAATTGTCTGTCACATGCATATTATTGGTTGGGATGGAGAGAGAGAATACAACAACAACAAAGCCTTTAGTCCCAAACAAGTTGGGGTAGGCTAGAGGTGAAACCCATAAGATCTCGTAACCAACTCATGACTCTGGCACATGGATAGCAAGCTTCCACGCACCCCTGTCCATAGCTAGCTCTTTCTCGATACTCCAATGCTTCAGGTCTCTCTTAATGGACTCCTCCCATGTCAAATTCAGTCAACCCCGCCCTCTCTTGACATTCTCCGCACGCTTTAGCCGTCCGCTATGCACTGGAGCTTCTGGGGGCCTACGTTGAATATGCCCAAACCATCTCAGACGATGTTGGACAAGCTTCTCCTCAATAAATAAAGAAAAAATTGGTCTAACATGAGCCGCGTCCGATGTACCAGACTGCCCGAACAGCCTCATTGCTTCCCCATATATGGAATCATTTTGAGGGACAGGCGGCCTTTTTCTACTCTCTTGGGTCCTGGCAAGGGGCACAAAGTGCGGGAGGGGGTGGGCCGATGCTCTTGTCTCCTCAGACCTCCACATCCTCCGACATCACCCTGGAATAATACGCCCTTGTCTCCTCAGACCTCGCTCACGCTTTAGTGAACCGAAAAGTTATAAACAACATGCCATTCCTGGAATATGTTATCTTTCAATGGAAACAACAATCTATTGATCATCATTAAAAGAGTGTATGATGTTAGTTACCAACAGCTAACTAACAAGATTAGGGTATTCACCTAAATTCTTACCAACACTGTTAGTCCATGTACAAATTTATTGCTCTCTTTCCCTCATACACAACTTCATTTAAAGTAAAACTAGGTAACCAAGTCTTCATATGGTTAATCTCTTCGTAGACGTTCCCGATGCGGCATATTCAGAATGTCTTGGCCTATATGAATTACCTTTTACCAACAACTTCAAAACCACAATTCTCAAATTTGAAACAACAATTCCCATGTTTAGGCCCTGTTTGTTTGGGCTTTTACTTTTTCTTTTGCAAGTTTTCCACTTTGGCAAAAAGACAAAAAAAAACTCCTAAATAGATGTTTTTTGCTTCATCTTTTGGCTTATACCATCATACAACAATATTGATTCATAAGCACAAAACCAAAGCAAATAGCCCCTATTTAGGAGCTTTCGTGGCTTTTTTTGTCAAAGTAGAAAAGCTGCAAAAGCAGAAGCAAAAGCCCAAACAAACAGGGCCTTAGGGCGTGTTTGGTTGGAGTCCAGGTGATCGCAAGCCTGGCCTTGCATGTGCCTGGTTCTTGCCTGACTCTCATTTAGTTGGTGCCTGGCCGAGAAAATGGCTGCCTGGCCTTGTCGTCGCTGGAAGCATGGTTAGCCTGGCTTGGTTCAAAATTTTTAATAAAATAATATATTCAAAGCGATGGGATGCACTGGACCGAGCATCAATTTTTCAAGCCTGTTTGTGTCTTTGGCGATAGTCAGCGATGAGGGCGATCTTTGGAAATCTTTTAAACACAAAAGGACAAATTAGCAGGCAAGGAAGGGATCCAAACGCTTATGCATCAGGCTAGCCTGGCCAGGCAAAAATGGTTGCCTTCTCAGGCTTCGTCCAGGCACTATTTTTTCCAGGCACACTATCCAGGTTTTCAACCAAACATGTCCTTAGTCTTCTCAAGCAGTATAATGATACTTGCTGCCAAGTGAAACATACAAATAGCTAAGAAATATCAAGATGTCCCACGAGATTACTAATAATTGATGAAACTTTACTTTAAAATGCAATGCTTGAATGTAGCAAAAACTCGTTTCCTTCTTTTCCGAGAACATACAGGAGAATTGTGTGTATAAATATATTAAGAAGGGAATAACATATTGAAGGCCGACAAGAGCAATGACGCCAGTAAGTTTAAAAAATTGTGAAACAAAGCAAGTCACGACCTAAAACTACACATTGTTGTCTCTTTAGCAAAAATATTTTCTATGGAAAAATCGAGCTATAACTTATAGGTAGCACAACATAACTTTCCATATATTTCAAATTTTGTTAGACCACAACAAGAGAGCAATCAGTCTCAGACTTATACTTGGGGAGAGGCACTCCAGGAGTGCCATAAACTTCTGCCATGCCAGTGCACATCTTGCTCGCGTTGGTGATCAACCCTTCCACTCTTAAGAAGATCAACCGGCTCATCCGCGACTTTCTCTGGCACGGCAACAAGGACACACATCATGGCTCTTGCATCGTGTCCTGGCCAAAGGTGTGTCGTCCCCTAGCTCTCGGTGGCCTGGCGATTCGTGACCTACACCACACCGGTATCGCTCTACGCACGCGTTGGCTTTGGCTGCAACACATTGACCCCTTGCGCGCCTGGAAATACCTTCACCTGCCAGCCGATCCCGAGGCGTCTCAACTCTTCCGTGCCTTGATAGTTTGGACACTCTACGACGGTAAAACCTACAAATTCTGGCAAGATCATTGGCTCCAAGGAAAATCTATCCCAGAAATAGCGCCCACCCTGTCCTCCCTCATCCCGAGGCGTCGCAAAAGACAGAGACTTGTGCGCGAAGCTCTCACTGATCATGGCTGGATCGCGGACATACACGGCATCTTAAACCCCCTGACGGTCATTGAGTACATCCATCTATGGGGTCTACTCCAGGGCATCTAGCTCTCCGACGAGCCAGACAGGCTGACCTGGAAGTGGACTGCCAACGGCAGCTACATGGCGCGGTCTGCCTACCACGCGCTATTTCTCGGAGCTACCACCACACCCCGCTGGCAGCTCATATGGAAGACCTGGGCCCCCTCCAACCCAAAGATATTCCTCTGGATTGCCTCCCTTAGCCAATGCTGGACCGTGGACCGCCGAGCACGACACGGCCTGCCACACGACCCCGTCTGCAAGTTATGCGGCTAGGACAATGAGACCCTCCACCATCTCCTTGTTGGATGCGTCTTCTCACGTATTGTCTGGCATGACATCTTGGCATGGTGCCGCATGCCCGCATCACCCCCCGACAGCAACACCGGCTTCTTCTAATGGTGGACCGCTACCAATGTCCCAACAAGCCTACGCAAGGGCATCAACTCCCTTGTAATCCTCACCTCCTGGGCCATATGGAAGCACCGCAACGCCATCCTCTTCAACAACGCATCATCCAACCACAGCACACTCCTGGACGACATCAAGCAGGAGGCGAATCTCTGGGCAAGAGCCGACGCCAAAGGGCTCGATCGAATTATCCCTGTAACATAAACATGTAACTTGATAGGTTGAGCATCCTCGAACTCTCCTGCTCATGTTGTGCATCCGGGCACCACCATCTAATGTGTACGTTACCTAGGGCGCCAACCCTTGTACTCTTTTTCCCAACCTATCGATGGAATGATACGCAATCTCGCGTATTCGAGAAAAAAAGGAGTGCCATAAACTAACTTTAATATGCTCCTTCTCTCTAACCAACACAAGGTTTAAGCTCAACTCACCCCAAGGAGAAAAGTGAACTATAAAATTTAGGCTAAAATATACATGCAAATGTTTCTCATATAAACTGGAATTATGTGCACTGTGAGTAGAAAACTTCATACTGAAGCTGACCTTATGTTTCTATAGAGAAGAGACACGTAAAAAAAGATACATCAACATGCATCTACCAATGAGGCAACCACTTGCATCACGTTTCTGTTGACAAAAATTTTAGATGCACAAAGTCGAACACTGATATACCATCATTTTTAAACTTTCACCATTAGTTATGTAAATCAAGTGTGTGTCTGTTATTTTCCACCAAAAGCATTACAAGCATCACAAATTCGACAAGCATGGGCTGAAATGTTATAACTGGAAGTAAAAAATAATAATGGTGATGTAAAGATTTGTTCTATGCCCTCAAGAACTTATTTTCTGAAGCAAACAAGAGATGACTCCTAAAAAATCTGATTACCTTTTACCTGAGTTTCAATTTTTTTATCAAAGTAAGATGTTCTAATCTTGTAGTCTCAACTAATGTTGGTTTCAAGATGTGATATGGATCATTAATGAAGCTGCAACAATATGTAGTGAAATAGATTTTTCTGGTTTCAGTCAAGTTAAACCTAAAAAAGGAAGGCCAATTATTTACGGGAGTCACAAATTCAGTAAGACGCCTTACCTTGTTGTTGGCTTGGAGGCCTCCCATCCCATCCTTGTTTATTCCCTATTCCATCCCTCTTTGTTTCCTTGAGCTCCTCCCCCTTTCCCTTTTCCTCTTCATCATCTTGCAGCAAAGCAACCGAGTTTGAGATGCATCGGACTTTCACAAATAAAAATGTAACTTTGGAACTTCATATACTATTTCTTCTTTCGATGTAGTAGAGTCCAACCTTCTGCAAGTAGAGTCGGGCATAATTACTTTCTTCATATAGTCAGGTTTGCATAATTACTTTCTTCCTTGTAGTAGATTTGGGCATCTTAAGATCGAACACCTACAAGTTTCAGTGATGAGGTAAAAAAATAGTTAATTATAATAGTATCGCTTTTTATGGGGATTATAACCGTATCATTGCAAGCAGGAGTGCCAGACTAACTGAAGTTTTAGTCAACGGATTTATACATATATTATTCAGCCCATATATTGGTAATAGCATTAGACTTCATATATCAAGTATGCATCAGCTTTGTTGACTTGTCAGGCCTTCATTTACTATCCAACAGAAGAACAAAGGATCCATCAACTTCAAAGTTCAGGAACTAAGGATCCATCAAGTTCAAAATTACATGGTTGATGGAATAACATGCACGTGATCTCAAAACATAAAGAATTGATGATTTGGCAGGTAATACTTTACATCTAGTCAACAATAAGATAAATCGCGCCATGAAAACATTGACAAGTAGGCACGAAGGAATTAAAGATATGTTTTTATTGCTAAAGTAAGCAGATGACATTTGGAAGTTTGATGTTGAAATAACAACGACTGACCTTGAATAATTAGAGTAAACAGAAACGCTAACAGAAGAAGCAGGTGTACTGGAACATGAAGACCATGATTAAAACTGACTGATCCAACTAATCTAGCACTATGTGCTCCATCTCGACAGAGGACATTTTGCTCTCCTTGTGATAGTGCAACTATCCCTGGGTGGTTTTGGTAATGATTAACAACATATAGCTCATTTAGCTAATGCCATTACAAGATAAATATTTCAGGGAAGTTCATTGATTGGCATGGCATGGATAAGGAATGTGGACCCCTCAAAATGCTAAGGACAAAAGATTGGCTCAAGCTTCAAAGTCCAAGACTCTACATTTTCTATTTTAGTGATGCAAAATCACATTGAGTCTATAGGAAAGCCAATACTATTAAAAGGGGATGAGGTGTTGCTTAATGGCTTGCTTGCTCAAAATTCTTAGTGATATGCTCCAAAATCCCTCAACCACTTTCTCATATCCACAAATGTCCCAAACCAAAAGTCAAACTCGGCCCTACCAATTTGATCCATTCGGCACCACCAAGTTCATTTGACATAGCCACTGCCAGAAACCCTAGTCTTTTCGGTCTCACCGATAGGGATCTCGGTCACACCGAGATGGGATTGCAAAATCTCTGTCTCCCTTCGTAATGTTTTGGTCTAACCGAGATGAGCGATCGGTCCCACCGAGTCTGCAATGCAAACTCTCTGTTTCCCTTTCGTAACACTTCGGTCCCACCGAAACGAGCAAATCGGTCCCACCGAGTTTGTGACCAACCCTCTGTTTGCTTATTACCAAAGTCGGTCCAACCAAGTTTGAGTAATTGGTCCAACCAAGATTACGTCATGCCCTAACCCTAATGATATCGGTCCCACCGATATGACATGTCGGTCCCACCAAAATTGCCTAACGGTCACATATGCATTGAATCGGTCCGACCGAGTTTTCTGATTCGGTCCCACCGAGTTTGGTATAATGTGTGTAATGGTTATATTTTGTGTGGAGGCTATATATACCCCTCCACCCTCTCCTCATTCATGAGGGAACCCATCAGATCGTGCCTACACTTCCACTACTCATTTTCTGAGAGAGAGACACCTACTCATGTGTTGAGACCAAGATATTCCAATCCAACCATATGAATCTTGATCTCTAGCCTTCCCCAAGTTGCTTTCCACTCAAATCATCTTTCCACCAAATCCAATCCTATGAGAGTGAGTTGAGTGTTGGGGAGACTATCATTTGAAGCACAAGAGCAAGGAGTTCATCATCAACACACCATCTATTACCTTTTGGAGAGTGGTGTCTCCTAGATTGGTTAGGTGTCACTTGGGAGCCTCCGACATGATTGTGGAGTGAACCAAGGAGTTTGTAAGGGCAAGGAGATCGCCTACTTCGTGAAGATCTACCCTAGTGAGGCAAGTCCTTCGTGGGCGATGGCCATGGTGGGATAGACAAGGTTGCTTCTTTGTGGATCCTTCATGCGTGGAGCCCTCCGTGGACTCGCTCAGCCGTTACCCTTCGTGGGTTGAAGTCTCCATCAACGTGGATGTACGATAGCACCACCTATCGGAACCATGACAAAAACATCCATGTCTCCTATTGCGTTTGCACTCTCCAAACCATTCCCTTTACATTCTTGCAAGTTGCATGCTTTACTTTCCGCTGCTCATATACTCTTTGCATGCTTGCTTGAAATGTGTTAAGATTGCTTGACTTGTGCTAAGTTGCTAAAATCTACCAAGAACTAAAATTGGGAAAAGGTTAAGTTTTTATTTGGTCAAGTAGTCTAATCACCCCCCCCCCCTCTAGACATACTTTCGATCCTACAATTGGTATCAGAGCTTTGGTCTCCATTTGCCTTGATTTCCATAGCTTTTGGTGATCATAGCCTTGGTTTCACAACCTAGGAGAGTATGGCGTCTATTGAGGGAAATTACCACCGTAGAGGTCCTTACTTTGATGGTAGTAATTTTGCTAGTTGGAAGCATAAGATGAAAATGCATATTCTTGGACATAACCCCCCGTTTGGGATGTTGTGTGTATTGGCTTGCAAGGTGAATTCTTCCATGGGAGAGAACCGAACCGGAAGCTACCGCGGAAGAGTTGAAGATGCTACAATACAACGCTCAAGCTTGTGATATCCTCTTCAACGGATTATGCCTCGAAGAATTCAGCAAAATCAGCCGCCTTGAGAATGCAAAGGACATTTGGGATACTTTGATTGACATGCACGAAGGTACCGACTCCGTCAAGGAGTCCAAATTGGATGTGCTTCAAAGTCAACTTGACAAGTTCAAAATGAAGGATGGTGAAGGTGTCGCTGAAATGTACTCTAGGCTTGCTCTCATCACAAATGAGATTGCCGGCTTAGGAAGTGAAGAGATGACCGACAAATTCATCATAAAGAAGATCCTAAGAGCCTTGGATGGAAAATATGATACCGTGTGTACATTGATCCAAATGATGCCCAGTTACAAAGATCTCAAGCCAACGGAAGTCATTGGAAGAATTGTTGCTCATGAGATGTCACTCAAGGATAAGGAGGAGCTTCACAACAAGTCAAGTGGTTCTTACAAAGCCTCATGTGATGCTCCTACATCATCAACTGAGAAACAAACCTTCAATGAGGAGTTGAGCTTAATGGTGAAAAACTTCAACAAGTTCTACAAGAGTAGAAGCAAGGAAAGGAGTTCCAAGTCAAGGTCCTACAATGTCAAAAGATCTTTGATTCATGAACGTAATTGCTACAATTGTGGAAGACCCGGACACTATTCCAATGAGTGTACGCTCCTTACAAAAGGAGAGAAGATTCACCTAAAAGAAGAAGTAGAAGAGAAGAATCACCACCAAGAGAGAGAAAGAGTAGAGATGATCGTTATAAACGAACAACATCCCGGAGAAGCAAGGATTTGGAAAGGAGGTACAAATCATCAAAGAGCTACAAAAAACAAAGACATCAAGCTCATGTTGGTGAATGGGTATCCGGCTCCGACTCCGACAATCACTCCAAGAGAAGTTATCACTCTGACTCTGAATATACTCAAGATGAAGGTGTTGCCGGTCTAGCACTTGTGTCAACCAACTCCTATGACATATTTGACTCACCAAATGAAGGAATTGGAAGATGCTTCATGGCCAAAGGCCCAAAGGTATCACACCCCGAGTATGTTGATTTCAATAGTGATGAAGATGACTTGTTAGGTGATGATGATTTACTTGTTGACAACTCTAGTGATGAATACTATGATAAAACGTCAATTGATCATGCTAATCAAGATAAAATGAATGACAATGATAAGGAGAAGATTGAGCGCCTAACTAAAGAACTAAACACTCTTAAGTTATCTCATGAAACTATCTTGGAAGATCATCGAGAACTTTTAAAGAGTCATGAGAAGTTACGCTTTGAAAAGCTCAACCTTGAGCGAGAGCATGAGTTTTTAAAGGCAATCAATGATGATCTTCGCAAGAAAAGTTCTTCTTACATTGCCAAGCGTTTACTCTTATCTACTTACATGACACAAGTCAAGTCTAGTAACAAGAGCAAGAAAGATTCTTCTTCTAGTAGTAACAATATTCATGCTAAATCCAATGTTGTTGCTTCTAGTAGTTCTCTTGATTCCACTAATGATTCTCTTAGCCAAGTTACACTTGAGCAAGAAAATAGCTTATTGAAGGGAATTATAGAGAAGGGTTTCTACAAGAGCCTTGCCGAGAGTAAGCAATTTGAGGCAATTGTATGCAAGCAAGGAAGGCACCGGAAGAATCGTGTTGGTTTTCAACAAAAGTTCAATGCCAATGGTGTTGAGTGGGAAGAATATCAATACCCCAAGACGAAGTTTGTTCCTCAACAAGAGAAGTATGATCCTACTTCTTTCCAAGGGACACAAGCTCAAGATGATCTTCCACCACAAGACCACAAGCAAAAAGGCAAGGACAAGCTTCAAGCGGAGATTGATGCATTTGAAGAAGCTCCCAAGGCCTTGGTCAAGTGGGTACCCAAGACTACATCAAGCTCTACTTCATAAAGTTCCACTACTACCCCAAGGATTCCCATCGAGATGATGTGGATCCCAAAGAAGAAGAACTAGAGAGTTCTTGAGGGTGACTCCGCCAATATACTTCACTCATATCATTTTGGCAAGGACAAGTGCAATCAACCTCCACATCTTGCACTAGTTCAAGGAGTCACAAACCCTCTTGTTGGTAAGACAAGGGACAAGGTAACCTAATTCTTTCATGGACATCATCTTGTGTGTGCATCACTCTATGTCTATGGATATCCTTGCTTGTTCCTTGTGGGACTAACCCGTGTAGGTATTGAAAGTGCAACTCACTTCAATGGATTGCTCCAAATGATCAACAACATTGAGCATCCACATCTTCAACATCTACATGAAGTCATCATCGATAAAACCCAAGGTTAGTTCATCCCTCTTAGGGGGGATCTCACATCTAGGGGGAGCTTTGCTCTAAAAAAATTGAGCAAAAGCAACTCTAATGGTGTGAACACAACAATGCTTTATGTAAAAGTGGTAACCCCACTTGTGCTTAAAGGATGAGTATGACTATGATCAAATGTTCTCATTTGACTCCTAAGTCAATATACTCATATATAGATGACCTAGTCATCGCCAATTGTTTGATAGATGCTAGAATTTGTTGTGCATGCCTTGCCACATATTTCATTTGCCATTTTATTGTGTGAGCATGTTGGTTGCATATTTTACTCATTCGAGGACATCTACTTGTTGCTTTGGTTGTTTGGTTTCTTTTCTTTTGCCAAGTGGATGGACAAGAATGCCTAAGAACCTTCTCTAGCTATCCATGCTTTTCTTGTCTCAAACTCTATTCATGCTACATCACAAAGTTTGATCAAGTCAGATCCGAACCACTCTGTGTGAGGAGCACAGGAGTCCCCAATTAGTCATAGACTTAAACTTCCAAAACCTCTTTGTGCATTTCGGTCTGATCGAGAAATCCATTTCAGTCAAACCGAGTTCACTAAGTTTATCTAGGTTTTCATCTCGGTGCAACCGATTTGTACACTTCGGTCACACTAAGTTGCAGCAACCGCTTGCGATTCTGCAATCTCAGTGCCACTGAGTTCTTCCACTCAGTCACACCGACAGGGTCAGGATATAAATACCCACGGGTGAGACTTTGGAAATTTCTTCAAATCTTCTCAGCCCGCGCGTGTCCTGCTCTGCCTCCTCGGGTCTCCGGATCGTCTCCTCGCCGCCAATGACCTCCCGCCGTTGGACTCTGTCGCCATCGACGGATTCTGCTCTGTCGTCGCCGCCGTAGTGAACACTCGCCGCTCTAGGGTATGTGTTTGACCCCATGTGCTATCTTTTTCACTCTGATTCCTAGCACAAGGACAATGCCATACTTCTTGCCACGAATGAGATTAAACTATCCAACCAAATCTTCCTTAGGTCTAGAGTGATCAGAAAATTTTAGGGTTAGTCCTCGGCAGAACTCATCTCGGACCGACCAAAATGTAGAAATCGATCTCACCGATTCGGCTTAGGCCATTGCACTTGCGCTTTTCGGTCTGACCGAACCGTGCAAATCGATGTGACTGAGTTCAGGATACTGTGAAACCCTAGAAATCTCGGTGCCACCAAACTGTGACTCGACCCAACCGAGTTCACTAGTTTAGGTTCCAAGTGTTGCCTGGGTATCACTGAGTTTGTCAATTTGGTAGCTCCGAGATCACTTCTGTAGAGAGCTAAAACTAATCTTTTTGACTCAATTTGTTTTGCAAAACCTTTGTACTTTGTGATGCTCATCTACTCTACCTCATCTACAACCTATTCACAGGGTCTGCTGACAGGTTGACTGCAAGATGTCTGACCAGAGTGAAAGCTAGAACATGTCTGAACAGCCAGGACAGATGAGTGAGGGCACTAGTCCCTCCAGCAGCTATGATGAGGGCAGCAGGAGCACACCTAGTAACTTGCCCAAGGCATCTACTACAACAAGGAAGAAGAGAACTTCTGATTCAGGGGATGAATATTATGTTGCAGCTGATGATGAGGCCATTTCCAAGAGGAAAGTTGTGAAGAAAGAGTTTGGCACAACTGCATCAACTAAGTCAGGCATGAACAAGAAGGCACCTGCCAGGAGAGTGCCTACATCCAAGCCCAGGAAGGTTGCCACAGGTGAAACTATGAAGTTCACTATTGAATCTGAAGAAGAAGAAGCTGGTGAGGACAAGAATAAGAAGAGGGCAAGAACAACAACAGCCAAATTTCTTGGAAAGTCCACAATGGTGAGATCAGATGATGAAGAGGAAGAGGATGCTGCTCCAGCACCTGAGTCACAGAAGCTCATGGGAGATGCTATAAAATCATGGGCTGCTGCTAAGTCCAAAACTGCTCCCAAAGCTGTTGCTACTGTTCCCAAGACTGCACCCAAGAGGAGTACTAGGAACATACCTGCTGAGGAGAAGAACAAGGCCCCAGTGCCTGAATCTGCAGAAGAGGAAGTTGAAGCCCAAGTGCTAAGGAAGCTAAAGCCAAAGATCCCTGACCATAATGATGCACATCCTGTTGCAGAGGACATGAGGATCAGGAAGGATGCAGGACTGAGACAGTGGAGAAAGGCTGACCCCTATGTTGTCAGGAGGAGAACTGTTGTGGATTACAGGTTCCACACAAAGGAACAACAAGATTTCTATGAGACAATCCTTCTTGACAAGAAGCCCATAGTGTGTGACATGAGATGGATGGACTGGACCTACATAAGAGAGAATGAAGAGCACTTCCCAGGTGTCTATGTCAGCTTCAAGGCATGTGAGGTTGACAAGTTTGTTGGCCAAAAGCTCACTAAGTGGAATGATGAGCTGATCATGCAATTCTATTCAACTGCTCATTTCTATCCAGATGGAAGGATAGTGTGGATGTCAGAGGGTACAAGGTACCAATCTACAGTTAATGAGTGGGCTAGATTGATCAATGCCCCAGAAGCTCATGAAGATGACTTGGATGTATATGCCAAGAAGAAGAAGGGTCACAACTTAATGGCTAGCATGTACAAGGAGATTCCTAATGCAGACCTAGAGACTCACAAGTTTGGCTCAGTGAAGCACCTGCTATCAGGGCTGCCAACCATCAACACCATTCTGAGGCACGCTCTGTTGCCAAAGTCAGGAGATCATAGAATGGTCAGAGGACACTCCATCAACTTGCTGCATATATTTGATGTTCCTCAAAAGTTCAAGGTGATGAGTCTGATTGTGGAAACAATCAAGAGGACAGCTGCATATCAGAAAAGATCTTGTGGGTATGCTCCACAGATTCAGGTGCTCATCAACTCCAAGATGGGCACAAACACATATTTGTTGGACAAGGAGCATTTACCCCTCAAGCCAGACTTTGAGTACAACATTGTTTTCATGAATGAAGAAGATCCACCATCTGTGCAAGCACATGAGAAGAGAGAGAAGGCAAGGGCAGAGAAAGATGCAAAGATGCCAACAGCTGAAGAGGCATCTCAGATATTGTTGAAGAGCAAGCAAGATCATCTTGGATATCTAATTGCATCCACCTTGAGGATTGAGAAGGGCTTGGCCACCCTGACTCAAAACCAGGAGAGCTTGGAGAGGATCATTGAGCAGAAATTCTATGATCTTGATGTCAAGGTAACTGAGATCCAGTCAGTAGTTGAGCAACTTCAGGAGGAAGTGGAGGAGAAGAAGGGCAAGTCTACTACAGATGCTTTTACTAGAGTGCCCAGGAGTCAGAGATCTGCTGCAGTGCCTGTCCCAGACACAAGAGCTACTACATCTGCACTAGCAACCACAACTTCAGTGCCACCAGCTACAGCAGCCACTCCACCAGCTCCAACCACATCTACAGACGCTTTCGTCCTTGGAGTCATCTCTACACCACCTCATGAAGACCAAGCCTGAGAGATGCATAGCACTATGCATATTTTTTTAACTTTTTGGTACTTGTTGCCAAAGGGGGAGAAATATGTATAGACCATAGTCTTCGAAAGAGTGTTGTTTTGTTTCTCTTTACATTTTATTTGCTTGAACTTTATTGTTTGTTTGCTTGATACATTATGTCTTTTGTGAGATACTTGGATGATCATGTGTTTGATCATATGCTACTTTAATGTGTACTTGAATGATATATCCTTCATATCCATTTATGATCATTCACTTTGCTTGGTGATGAGTGTATGTGTTCAATTATTATCATTTTGAGCGCTCCACCAAGATGTATGTGACATGGAAGAGTGACCCATGATCCCAACGCATTGTGCATTTGTAGTCCAAAGCAAATTTTAAATAAAGCACAAATTTAGGGGGAGCTCTTGTTTGTCACATACTTCTCAAAGCGACAATGTAGTTCAATCTTATTATACTTTGATCTATATGTTGCCATCAATTACCAAAAAGGGGGAGATTGATAGTGCAACTATCCCTGGGTGGTTGTGGTAATGATTAACAACATATAGCTCATTGAACTAATGCCATTACAAGATAAGTATTTTAGGGAAGTTCAATGATTGGCATGGCATGGATAAGGAATGTGGACCCCTCAAAATGCCGAGCACAAATGATTGGCTCAAGCTTCACAGTCCAAGACTCTACATTTTCTATTTTAGTGATCCAAGATCACATTGAGTCCATAGGAAAGCCAATACTATTAACAGGGGATGAGGTGTTGCTTAATAGCTTGATTGCTCAAAATGCTTAGTGATATGCTCCAAAAGCCCTCAACCACTTTCTCATATCCACATATGTCCCAAACCAAAAGTCAAACTCGACCCTACCGATTTGATCCATCCGGCGCCACCTAGTTCATTTGACATTGCCATTTGACATGCTTAGTGATGAGGTCTTTTCAGTCTCACCGATAGGGATCTCGGTCTCACCGAGATGGGATTGCAAACTCTTTATTTCCCTTCGTAACGTTTCGGTCTAACCGAGATAAGCGATCGGTCCCACCGAGTCTGCAATGCAAACTCTCTGTTTCCCTTTCGTAACGCTTCGGTCCCACCGAGACGAGCGAATCGGTCCCACTGAGTTTGCCTGACCAACTCTCTGTTTGCTTATTACCAAAGTTGGTCCAACCGAGTTTGAGTAATCGGACCAACCGAGATTATGTTATGCCCTAACCCTAATGATATCGGTCCCACCGAGATGACATGTCGGTCCCAACAAAATTGCCTAACGGTCACATATACACTGAATCGGTTCAACCGAGTTTTCTGATTCGGTCCCACCGAGTTTGGTATAATGTGTGTAACGGTTAGATTTTGTGTGGAGGCTATATATACCCCTCCACCCTCTCATCATTTGTGAGGGAATTCATCAGATCGTGCCTACACTTCCACTACTCATTTTCTTGGAGAGAGCCACCTACTCATGTGTTGAGACCAATATATTCCAATCCAACCATATGAATCTTGATCTCTAGCTTTCCCAAGTTGCTTTCCACTCAAATCATCTTTCCACCAAATCCAATCCTATGAGAGTGAGTTGAGTGTTGGGGAGACTATCATTTGAAGCACAAGAGCAAGGAGTTCATCATCAACACACCATCTATTACCTTTTGGAGAGTGGTGTCTCCTAGATTGGTTAGGTGTCACTTGGGAGCCTCCGACAAGATTGTGGAGTGAACCAAGGAGTTTGTAAGGGCAAGGAGATCGCCTACTTCATGAAGATCTACCCTAGTGAGGCAAGTCCTTCGTGGGCGATGGCCATGGTGGGATAGACAAGGTTGCTTCTTAGTGGACCCTTCGTGGGTTGAGCCCTCCGTGGACTCGCACAGCTGTTATCCTTCGTGAGTTGAAGTCCCCATCAACGTGGATGTACGATAGCACCACCTATCGGAACCACGACAAAAACATCCGTGTCTCCTATGGC
Source organism: Aegilops speltoides (assembly GCA_021437245.1). Taxonomy (NCBI): domain Eukaryota; kingdom Viridiplantae; phylum Streptophyta; class Magnoliopsida; order Poales; family Poaceae; genus Aegilops; species Aegilops speltoides. Next base: position 159,665,600 of record CM038146.1, read on the forward strand.
GTTTGCACTCTCCAAACCCTTCCCTTTACATTCTTGCAAGTTGCATGCTTTACTTTCCGCTGATCATATACTCTTTGCATGCTTGCTTGAATTGTGTTAAGATTGCTTGACTTGTGCTAAGTTGTTAAAATCTGCCAAGAACTAAAATTGGGAAAAGGTTAAGTTTTTATTTGGTAAAGTAGTCTAATCACCCCCCCCCTCTAGACATACTTTCGATCCTACACCTTGGTGGTCAATTTCAAATACGCCCATGATGTTGTACACGTAGATGTTCACTGCATCCATCTTCTCAGCCCTCAGAACCTGCTGATATGTCTCCAACGTATCTATAATTTTTGATTGTTCCATGCTATTATATTATCTATTTTAGATTTTAATGGGCTTTAATATGCTCTTTTATATTCTTTTTGGGACTAACCTATTAGCCGGAGGCACAGTGCCAGTTTCTGTTTTTTTACCTATTTTAGAGTTTTACAGAAAAGGAATACCAAATGGAGTCCAAACGGAATGAAACCTTCACGAGGATCTTTTTGGACCAAAAGCAATCCAGAAGACTTGGAGTTGAAGTCTGGGACTCTACGAGGAGGCCACGAGGCAGGAGGGCGCGCTCGGGGGGGGGGGGGGTAGGCGCGCCCCACCCTCGTGGGCCCCTCGTAGCTCGACCGACGTACTTCTTTCGCCTATATATACTCTTATACCCTAGAAACATCAGGGGGAGCCACGAAACCACTTTTCCACCGCCGCAAACTTCTGTATCCGTGAGATCCCATCTTCGGGCCTTTTCCGGTGATCTGCCGGAAGGGGGATCGATCACGGAGGGCTTCTACATCAACACTATTGCCTCTCCGATGAAGCGTGAGTAGTTTACCACAAACCTTCGGGTCCATAGTATTAGCTAGATGGCTTCTTCTCTCTCTTTGATTCTCATTACAAAGTTCTCCTCGATGTTCTTGGAGATCTATTTGATGTAATATTCTTTTGCGGTGAGTTTGTCAAGATCCAATGAATTGTGGATTTATCAACAAGATATTCTATGAATATTATTTGGTTCTTCTCTGAATTCTTATATGCATGATTTGATATCTTTGCAAGTCTCTTCAAATTATCGGTTTAGTTTGGCCTACCAGATTGATCTTTCTTGCAATGGGAGAAGTGCTTAGCTTTGGGTTCAATCTTGTGGTGTCATTTCCCAGTGATAGTAGGGGCAGCAAGGCGCATATTGTATTGTTGACATCGAGGATAAAAAGATGGGGTTTATATCATATTGTTTGATGTTATCCCTCTACATCATGTCATCTTGCTTAATGCTTACTCCGTTCTTATGAACTTAATACTCTAGATGCATGCTGGATAGCGGTTGATGTGTGGAGTAATAGTACTAGATGCAGAATCGTTTTGGTCTATGTTCATGATCATTGCCTTAGATGTCTTCATAATTATGCGCTCTTCTATCAATTGCTCGGTAGTAATTTGTTCACCCACCATAATACATGCTATCTTGGGAGAAACCATTAGTGAAATCTATGGCCCCCGGGTCTCTTTCCTATTATATTACATCTCTTTTATTTACATCACACCTTGTTTACTATTTTGCAATATTTACTTTCCAATCTATACCAAAAATATTTACTTTATTATCTCTATCAGATCTCACTTTTGCGAGTGACCGTGAAGGGATTAAAACCCCTTTATCGCGTTGGTTGCAAGGTTCTTGATTGTTTGTGCAGGTACTAGGTGACTTGTGTGTTGTCTCTGGATTGATACCTTGGTTCTTAAAACTGAGGGAAATACTTATGCTACTTTGCTGCATCACCCTTTCCTCTTCAAGAGAAAACCAACGCATGCTCAAAAGGTAGCACCTTCTACCAGTCGCCTAGAAAATAAAAAACATAAAAAGTTAATTATTTATGTATATTAGCAAGCTATACAATTTGGGATGGATTTGCACTATCCATCCTGTAATACTCCCTCCATTCCTAAATATAAGTGTTTGAAGAGATTCCACTATAAACTACATTCGGAGCAAAATGAGTGAACCTATACTTTAAAAAGCGTGTATATACATCCGAATATAGTCTCTATAGTGGAATCTCTACAAAGACTTATATTTAGGAACGGAGGGAGTATTTAGTACTATCCAAATACTTTGCCTGCTCTTTGGTGAAGCACATAGCCACTACATTAAATAGTTCATGTGTTGTTATTTCAGAGAATGTATTATATAATGCAACATCATGCTTCTTGTAATATGAGAATTACTGTAATTATCGCACTGTAATATGAAAAACACCGAGATCACGGGTTGGGGTTACTATATTTAGGCCAAAAAAAGTGACTTGTATAGAAGGATACTCTCCTACTATTGCCATACAAAAAGGTGAAAGTGGGAAATATTACTTCACATCATCTGTGTATGCAGGCAATCATCAGACATCATACGCTTGCAAACTGTCATGAACTCTTGCTCTAAAAAAATATGAAGGCACCTGCCAAAGAGCCATGCACCATGCAAAAATCAGTAAATTCAAGAGTAGCACTGCCCATAAGAAAAGCAGATACAGATTAGTAATAAAACTCTCAGGCTGGTTCAGTATATGCATAGACCAAACCTGCATGATGCAATGACATTTGGTGAGTGGTGACATTGAGGTTGTTGGCAACTCTGAGATGGAGGGGATCAGGGAGCAATTACTCGTCAGTCGTCGTCGCCTATCGGCATGACCATCCATGGTCAATCTTTGAGTATGCGCTCATCCGTATTCAGACGTACGTGAGCAACTCTCGGACTCGTCGAAAGAAGTAATCCCTTCGTTCGGAATTACTTGTCGCAGAAATGGATGTATCTAGACGTATTTTAGTTCTAGATACATCCATTTCCGAGACAAGTAATTCCGAACAGAGGGAGTAGCAGTGTAGGTCGCCGCCGAGGCGGGCGGAGGAGCAGTCAGATTGCTGCACGGTGAGGTCGGCGAAGGAAGCGCGGTCGGCGAGGATCTGGTCGTCGAGCACGGCCAGGTCGGCAAAGGATGCGCGGCCGGCGAGGATATGGTCGCGGCCCACGGCGGCATCGGCACGCGTGGTGGCGGAGATGACCCGGGACCCCTTGTGTGATGCCCGCACCGTCGCCTCCCCCGCCGCCGCCCATCTTTTCCTTCCACCGATTGGCTCCGTTCACTCGAGCTAGCAGAGGAGCAGCGGCAGGTGGTGGGCTGGCAATGGCGATTGTTTGGGAGAGACTGGATCGGGGGCCAACAGGCTCCTGGCACTGGTGATCGTGTAGACGGATGACACGCTGCGATGGCAGGGTCCTAGGGCTTCCGTCGCATCCCCTCCCTGCTCTGACGATCTCGCAGACAGATGCCACGCTGCTCGCGATGGCGATGGCGATCGTGCGAGGTCGTGCTGTTGGTGAGCGGCGTCGAGGTTATGGGCGAGGGGAGCTGATTACATTTTAGTTTCCTTGGTTTGAGATGAGAACTGCGTGATTGTAGGGGACGGACGCGGGGCTGGTAGTTACCTATTTTTCTGGGAAACACTAGTTATCTGTAGTCTGCTAGGAGACCATCATCAGACCGCTCAACTATCGTTGATTCTATCAGAATCTGACGGTCATAGATAGGCCTAATCCCTTGCCTTCGTATGCGAAAAAGGGCCCCGCCAGCCAGGAAGCTAACGACCCGCACAATTTGTGCGTAACTTTCTCATAACCACTCCCCTCGCAGGAAACCACGCTCGACCGGCACCGGAACCGGATCCTCTAGCATTGAGAAGAAAAGTTAGAGAATCTATATACCCTAACTTTCCTTCTTTGTATCCATATGATTATGGCTAAAATAATTTAAATTAGTTTGCAAATTGATGATATACTGTGTACATTTATCGTAATTACATACTAACTACCTACTAACTAATTGATGGTGAAATAAAATTAATTTTAAATTACTTATATCTACAGTAAACAACCTACTAACTACCTACTAACAGTCCCTAACTTTCCTTCTTCATTTTACACTAGGCAAACACTATAACACCGTGACTTTCCTACACAATGTTAGAGGATCCGGTTCCCCCTCGACCTCGCCGCCAAGCGCACCACCCCGGCTTCCTCGATCTCGGCGCAATGGCGCTCACCTCTTGCCTCCTTCTCAATTGGTTGTCGAGCATCACAAGCAGTTCACGACCCATCCCCTTCTTCGTGTCGCACGCATCTCCCCCGAGCTCGTCGTCATCCGCCCCGTCCTCTCCGACCTCGACACTCATCAGGTGCTTCATACTCACCTCGTCGTAAAGCAAACACATCCACCCAACCATCCAGATCTGTCCCCTGCTCCTACCCATCTCATCCCTGATTTTGGTGGTTCGCTAGGTTGCCCGTGGGATGAATCGTCTGGCGGAGTAGGACCCGACGCGTAGAGAACCTACAGTGGTTTTTGGCATGTCTCCCATACCCATCTTAAAATCAAAGGTATTGCACTGCCTCGATCGCCACTAATTTGATAATTTTCATTTGTCACATATTTTTGTTAATTTACTTTCTGCCGAGGACTCATTGGTATTCTCCCTAGTATTGTTCTTTTCATGTATTTGGTTATAAATCGTCCAAAAAAATTTAGTTGAAGTATTTAGATTATTCGATCACGCATAGATATTTAGGCAGGCAATCGTGCTTATTCCCTCGATTCAACAATTGGTGCTTCGATTTAAGATGAGAATTGTTGACAAAAACAATCTTGGAATGTTTCTTGTATAAAGAGGTTCCACAAATATGCATCCATAGTTGCTGGCAGATTCATTTTAAAAACTTAATGCTTCCAACCAACACTTATATATGCACCCAATGAATTATTTTTTAGCTTCTCACCTCGAAGGTTATGTATTGTAATTATTTTGTTTCGGGGTACTAGAAAAAATGCTTTCATATATAAACAGAAACTCTCTTCTATTTTGAAAGTTAGGGACACCAAAATGCATCCTCGTCTTGTGACTAGGCTTAAATTTTTATACATTCTCAATATTCTATGCTTATACCAACACTATGTTGATTTACTATGTTTTGATGCTTCTTGTAAACATTTAGTTTTGTTGTCTATAAAATTGCCTCTATACTTCAAGTGATAATCGGTTCGGTTTGTATATTGGAGACACAAGAGATGCATCCTTAGGATGGTAATAATCTTACTTTCTTGTCTACTAATGTCGAGGTCCAGTATTTTCATGCTTCCTACATTATTGGTGTCCTACCTTCAACAAATAAGCTTACTTAGTTCTAATGCCTTGTTTCCATACAACTATTTTCATCAGACAGCGAGCATATCCGTTTATTCCCTCTAACCCATCTTTCATATTTGCTAGCATATTACATTGTGTATGTTCTCAGGTGAAACTCAACAATGAAGCAAGGGAACCAGAGGGTATGCTCAATGGTTAAACGACGTTGTTTTAAGTCTTCCGGACAAGTGGAAAAAAACTGATTAGTGGACATTCGGGTAATCCATAGCCACATGTGTGTCACCACAGTTGCCTCCGCTGTTGGTTCGACGAGGCAGAACGTCGGCAACCTTCCCATAACTGATCACCACGGCGCATGTGATCTAGTCTCTCGAAGCACCTAGTATATAGTTTTGAAGCAATATTTATACAATCAGAAGCAATTATACACCACGTATGTGTTGTTCTGCAATTGCCGAAAATATTGAGATATGACGAAGCTTTGTATAAATTATGTTTTTACACCAAAGCATCGAATGATAAGTAATGAAGCTTTATTAATTTATGTATGAAGCAACTAAATGACACATCGAACGGATGATAAGCAATGAAGCTCTATTATGTTTTGTATGAAGCAGTGTCTCATTCACACTGAAAGACGCTTCCACTACAAAACATAACTATGCGTCCATTGGTTGAATAAAACGTTTTCATCGATAACTTCCCGGGAGTTTGACAAATGTTGGGTTATGGAGTAGAATCAGGGAGTACTTTTGTAGAAAAAATGTTTGCATCAATAACTACATAGATTCTTTTTGTCTCATGAAAAAAATGCTTCCATTGCAATTAAAAAAAGGAAATTCTTCCATTGCCATGTGTGTTATGGAATAGAAAAAAAAACCAGGGAGTATGTTGGAGATTTATCGCATATAATGGAAGCATCATCTACGGGATTCTGTTTCCTAAAATATCAGATATAGTGCTTCTCACAAGTAATGCTTCCATCACGTTGGTGCTTGAATTTGGTAACGTAACGTGATTTAGGGAAGGATGCAACAAGGAAGCAACGTTCTAGGGAGAAAGAAACAAATGGAAAGAAATAATAGCCCAAGCGTGGGTTGCGGGAGTAGTGAGGAAGCATTCAATTAGCGGGTCCAACAAATCTCGCGTGGGTCTAAACCAGTAGATCGGACGGACGTCCTGTTTCTAATCCAATGGCTAATAACTAGTCTGATAGGATGTAAACATAGTAGTCTGGTGCACGTGGATGGATAATGAAGGTGAAGTACGGTCAGCCATTGAAATTTGCTAAGTCCACGCCATAGATCTATCAGATAAATGATGACTGCTAGATTGAGACACGTGGGACTAATTGTGTGGTGATGATTGATTCGTGCAATTTGTGGGACTAATTGTTGGGTCACGTAAGAAATTTTTTATTTAATTATTTAATAGTAGTCGAGATACGAATCTAATGATATAATTTTTAATGACATGCATTAATATTTTGTTAGTTAAATTTATGATTAAAATTTGACGCAAAATAGGAAGAGTGCGAGGACGGAGTGAACTTATTTTTGGACGGAGTATGAGACTACCGGTCTCTGCGTGATGACGGTGAAAAGGAACACAGCAACACGACCCGTCCCAATTACGCAGACCGTCCAGGGTCCACCCCCGTCCTCTCCGATCGCCGCCGCCGGAACCCTACAACCGGCCCGCCATGGCTGATCCGCCATCCCTAGCCTCCACCGCAACGCCGCAGCCCGACCAGCTCGCCACCTCTGCCTCCATCCCGCAGAACGCCAACCCCCAAATCCCCCTGCCCCCCATCGTTTCCTCCGCGCAGGTCAACCCGGGCTCGGCTGCTACGGGAGGCAGATCCACGGACCCGCCGCAGTTGCAGGCGCCTTCTCCCACGCAGGCGGCTGAAGGAGCCGGAGGATTCGGTGCGATCCACCGCTCAGGCCCGGCCTCCCTCGCCCCCGCCGTCGGCCAGCCTCCACGTTACGCGACAGCCGGCACGACATATGGCACGCAGATGGCCTTCCCGGGCGGCGGGGGGCAGTTGGGCCAGCAGCCGGGGCTGCGCGCGGCCATGTTTGGACAGGGGCAGCCGAGGATGCTGCAAGGGCAGGGCAACGCAGCCTCCGCGGCGCAGTACGGGCTCCAGTTCCAGCCAACGATGATGGCGCAGCCAGGGCAGAGGGGCGTGGTACAAGGCGTGCAATTCAACACTCCCACTGCACAAGCGCAATCCATGGGTGCTTCCCTGATGAACCAGATGAGGCCTAATGGAATTGCTACCCCATATGGTGCTCAAACTCAGCAACGTTCTGCATATCATGCACAAATGAGGCCACAGCAGCCACCTGGATCATCACAAAATGGGCCTGTGGTGCAAATGTTACCAACGCATCAGATGCAATCGTCAATGGCCTCGGCTGTTTCTCCACATCAACGCCAGCAAGAACAAATGATGCAACTGATACAACAACTTCAGCAGAGAGGATTGAATCGCCAGCAGATTGCGCAGGCGCTGCAGCGGCTTCCCCATCTTAATGCCCAACATCTGAACCAGCAGCAACGGCAACAACAGCAAGCATCTCCAAGGATGCCAGCATCTGCCGCAGGGAAGCCCGCAAACACGGCAGGATTGCAGCCGGCGACACCTTCCTCAGGCGGAACAGCGGCGGGTGCAAATGCGCCGCATCAAGGAGGGGGAAATTGCAGCCAACTTCTTGGGAAGAGAAAGATACATGATTTGGTGGCGCAGGTGGATCCACTCTGCGAGGTTGATCCAGAGGTGGAAGATTTGATTCTGGAGATTGCCGACGACTTCATTAACACAGCGGCTGATTTTGCGTGCAGGCTTGCAAAGCACAGGAAATCATCGGTTGTGGAAGCCAAGGATGTGCTACTGCACCTGCAGAAGAATTGTCACCTGTCCGCTCCTGGTTTCTCACAGGAGAGGATGTGAATGAATCTGCAGAGAAATTCAGTGTAGGCTTTGGTACAATTATGTCATTTACTTTGAAAAGCGTGAATTGTATTTGAGATAGATAGTTATACCATTATAGGTAAATTGCTGAAAAAGATAGATCGATATACCTCTCATTAGTCATGGACTCATAGTACTCCCTCCGTCCAGAAAAACTTGTCGAAGAAATGGATAAAAATGGATGTCTCTAGAACTAAAATACGTCTAGATACATCCATTCGTCCGACAAGTATTTCAGGACGGAGGGAGTATGTGTTTGTGCGTAGATGGAACACATGTATATGGTCCCACGTACCTGACGACATACACTGTGTACATTGCCGTCTGACATTTTTGTACACCATAGAAACCCAGCCGTTCCACCCAGTAATGCGTGGCTCTTCATCAGCGGCGAAATTGTTGTAGGGTGAAACCTTAAGAGGGATCTTTTCACACTTGGAACACAAGAGAAAAATTCACTTAAACAAAACCCAATTACACATCCACTAGATAGCAAACACATAGATCCACAAGAATACAAGCACAATCCAAGGAATCAAGCACTAGGTAAAGTTTTTTCCACTCCAAAGTAGGTGAGGTCTTGATGACAATCTTCTCCAAGAGAAGGTTTTGAAATCCACTAAGGGATCCTCTCCTAAGAGATCTTGATCTCCAAGTGGAGTGGCAGAAGGAGCAAAGTTCTCTAAATATCTCATATATACTTTGCTAACCCTTACAAATGGTCTAGGTACGAATTATATAGGTAGGTGGGAGAGGGGGACGAAGTGGAGGCCCAAACAACCACTCTCGGTCGTCCATCCTAATGGGCCCGTGCGCACGGGGGTCCCGTGGGCACAGTACAAGCCGGCGCGCACGGGGTGCTACAGCGACGAGGGCCCGTGCGCACAGTGTCTGGAGGCCGTGCGCACGAGGTGCGCGTCTTCATGTCCGGTAGCTTTCTAGGAGGCCCGTGGGCACGGGGTTGGGGGAGGCCGTGCGCATGGGGTTGCCTAGGACTTGCTGTTTTGATCTTGATGAACTCCTCCTTCTTCCTTGTGTCCTTAGGGTCCTTCTCCTTGGCCTCCGGGATGCTCCCTGGCTGCTTGGCGGCGGACGTCCTCGTACCTAACGATGCACAATGTTTCATGGTGAGGTAGCAACCAAGTGCAATGGATATTCATGTCAATCTCGAAGAAGAGTGGGTTCACCTTAAGTCCGATAGGTTCATTTGGGTTTGAGGTGCTATGAAGGTGTACATGAAGATAACCGTAAGATGCTCCGCATCTGAAATGGTTTGTTAACTCGTCTCTTTCAAATAGGGACGAAAGCTAGACGAGGATACGCTGTGGTCACCTTCCACCGGTGCTTTTTCCTCTGGTTGAGTTGCGAATTCAAGTGCGATGATATTTGCACTACTCTGTTTGTCTCCTCAGCTGCGATGATAATTTGTGTTTGAGTGCGGGTGCAAGTTCTCGTGATGTCCAAGCTCATACCAGATGATTGTGGCTGAAAATTTCTCTGAGACGCACGACTATCACACACGTGTGGAACTGATATGACCTATTTTTAAGATGTTTTTTTTTCTTCTGAAATTGTAGTTCATTTGAGATGACTTGGAGCAAATTGTATCTTCAAGCTCATTAGATCCCTTGTGGCCCCCCGCCAGAAAAAAAGATCCGCTGAGAAGGATTTTGTTTGTTGAGAAGGATAAAATGTATCGGTTTTGCTATGTTGATTGTTTTTTAGATAGCTAACTGCTCATGTCAAGCAGGGGTTTGTTACTTTACGGGTACCGGCAAAAAATCGAAATGGATATGGAGATAGACCTGGATAGATCAAACCAAGAACTACAGTATTTTGGTCTTTTCGCATCAACCACCCCACTGTCTGAAGCTGGAGTTTTTTTTAGGGAAAGCTATCTGGCGCATTTTAGTGATTGTGAATCAAAGATACATCGGATATGAGCCAGGGCAAGAGAAAATTAGGGTTCAATGACCCAGGTACAAGCTTCAGAAAGTAAAGACATAGACCTAGCTACCTCACGCGCCGCCATATTGGTTTCCCTTGGACAGTGGACAAACTTAACTTCTGTTGAACATGTGTACATGTACGTAGGTCTGGGTCCTGTATGCAGTACCTGTAGTATTTGTCTCCCTCTGTATGTACGTGTATCTTAGGAGACAAGATACCGGTCGCACCCCTTGTACCTATATATATGTGCCTAGTGCACGATCAATCAATTATCGATGCATCAAATCATTCTCTACATGGTATCTATCGCAAGTCGATCTTCCAACTTCCGCTAACCCTAGCCGCCGCCTCGGGCCGCCGCCGCCGCCGCCCCAAGTCGCCACCTCCACCTCTCCTCCACGCGTGCCCTCCCTCCACCGCGCGCCTCCCTCCCCACGCCGCGCCACCTCTCCTCCCTTGCGCCGCCGCCTCCTGCGCCAGACCGCGCCTCTTCAGCCGCGCCGCCGCCTCCCTCCCCACGACCCCGCCGCCATGTCGTCCAACGCCTCCACCTACTCCAACCCCTTCGCCGTCGACCCCGCCGAGATCCGCGACATCAACGTCCATGCACGCGTCCCCGTCATCCTCGACGCCTCCAACTCCACGTACTTCGCGTGGAAGACGTACTTCACGCTGCTCTTCCGCGAGAACAATCTCGTGGACCACATGGATGGCACCGTGGACTCCTGCGCCATGGTGTACGACGTCGAGTGGACCGCGATCGACGCCACGATCATCCGGTGGTTCTTCACCACCATCTCCAAGGACTTGTTCCACACGGTCGTGAGCGCCGGTGACGACGCCCGCGCCATGTGGGTCAAGCTGAACGGCCTCTTCACCGACAACAAGCTTCAGCGCCGCGTTTTTTTGCAGCAGGAATTTTTTGACTGTCACCAAGATGAACAGTCCATTGATGACTACTGCCACCGCCTGAAGACGTTGGCGGACGAGCTCCGTGACATTGGAGCCAAGGTGGACGACGACCTCCTCCTCAGCACGCTCACCGCCAGCCTCAACGAGGACTTCGGCAACGCCGCCTCCAACCTCACCTTGATGCCGGAGCCCTCCTTCCCCAAGTTTGTGGCGTACTAGAGGTTGGAGGAGCGCCGAATGAAGGGGGTCAAGAAGCGCGTGCAGCACCACGCCGCCGCGGCACTCACGCTGGCGCCCTCCACCGCCGCCGCCGCGCCAAGGCCAAGAGCCGCCGCCGCCCGGATACTTCCTCTCTGCCGTGCCTCCCGCCCTCCCGCCGCCCCCTAGCAGAAGGTGGCGGCGTCGCGGCAACCGCCACGGGCGGCCGCAGCAACAACGGCGCCGGGGGCTCTCGTCAGAAGCAGCGGTGACTCCCCATGGACGTCTGGCACCAACCCGTGGATGAGTCGCCCACGCGTACTCCATGCCGGTGCCTCGGGCTCCGGCTCCGGGCATCCTTGGGCCCCGCCCGGCTGGTCACCAGCCCTCTTCGCCAGAGAACGCCGCTCCTTACAGCGGCTATGGTGCCGCCCCCCCGCCAGCGCCCGCCAACGGGTCCGCGCCGGCCTATGGCGCCGCCCGCGGCTTATGGGGCGCGCTTTGCCTATGGCGCGCCGCTCCGCCTTCGGCGATCCTCCCGCACCGGCCTACGGAGGGTTCTACCCTCCTCAGGTGCCGCCACCATGGGACCCGGTCTTGCTCGCCGCAGTGCACTCCGCCCCGTCACCGAGCTCCTATGGTGGCGGTGGTGACTGGTACATGGACTCGGGCGCCACTGCTCACATGACTGCTCATCCTGGTAACCTCATGTCTGTCACTCCCGTTCATACTCCCACCCGTATCACCGTTGGTAACGGTTCCTCCCTACCCATTACTCACGTCGGTCATATGTCTTTTCCTTCTACTTCCACTCCTATGCATATGTCTAATGTTCTCGTGTGTCCTGACTTAGTCACTAATCTCGTTTCCGTTCGTCGCCTTGCTCGTGAGAATCCTATAACTGTTGAATTTGACGATATCGGTTTTTCTGTGAAGGACGCCCGTACATGGATGGTGCTCCACCGATGTGATAGCCCGGACGAGCTTTACCCAGTGCATCCTTCCGGCGCTACCACCACCCGTCGCCCCGCCGCCTTCGCCGCCAGTGTCGATCTTTGGCATGCCCGTCTTGGTCATCCCAACTCTACCGTTATGCGTCAGATTCTTCAGAGTTTTTCCTTCTCATGTAATAAGGTCGACGATCACACTTGTGAGGCTTGCCGTCTTGGCAAGCACGTTCGTCTTCCCTTTAGCGAGTCTACAAATATTTCCACCTTTCCGTTTCAGTTATTGCATAGTGATGTTTGGACGTCCTCGGTTGCTAGCAACACGGCTATTTATACTATCTAGTGATATTGGATGATTTTACTCATTATGTGTGGACCTTCCCTCTCTGTCGCAAGTCCGACGCTCTTGCCACACTCACAGCTTTTTATTAATATGTCACCACACAGTTCGGTCATCCTATTCTTGCCTTGCAAACTGACAACGTCAAGGAATTTGACAACGTCGCCGTCCGCAATTTACTTGCGTCTCACGGCACCATCTTTCGTCTCACCTGCCCCTACACGTCTCAGCGGAATGGTCGCGCCGAGAACGTCCTTCGCACGCTGAATGACCGTGTCCGCACGTTGCTTCCACTCCTACGTGCCTCCTCGGTTCTGGCCGGACGCGCTCGCGACCGCCAGCCTACTTATTAACATTCGCCCCTGTCGTTCCCGCTGGAACTACACCCCTCACCAGCTCCTCTTCGGTGTGGTTCCATCTTATGATGGTCTTCGCATTTTTGGATGTCTCTGTTATCCCAGCACCGCGTCCACTGCTCCTCACAAACTCGCGCCCCGGTCCCTTCCTTGCATCTTTCTTGGCTATCCTCCCAACACCAAAGGTTACCGATGCTATGATCCAGTCTCCCACCGTGTTTTCACTTCGCGGCATGTGTACTTTGATGACCTCGTGTTCCCGTTTCAGTAGGTACCATCACCTTCGGAGTCTTCTGCGGCGCGGTTCATCCCTGCCACCACCTCTGGCGGACCGCCCAGCCGCGTCTGGTCCGCCTGCCAAGGCTTCCAGGCCGGCGGCCCCCGGCGCTGCTGCTGCTCCTACATGACCACCGATGCAGCGGCCTCCCCCGCTGGCCCCGTCGCCATGGCCCTGTCGCGGCCCCTCGGCCGCCCCCGTTGCGGCTCCCGCGGCTGCCCCGACGCTGCACTGCCTCGGCCCCGCCACGGCCCTCGCCGTGGCCCCGCCACTGCTGGCTGCACCCTCACAGTGTGGTCACTCAGCTCGGATCGACGCCTGTGTCCAAAGATGCGCCCCGTCGGACGAGTACGCGTGCGCGGCTTCTACCTCGACACCATATCCGCTCCCCACCTCCGCTCGCGCAGCCCTTCGGGATCCGAACTGGCTAGCTGCGATGCGTAAGGAGTTTGACGCCCTACAGCGCAACCGTACGTGGCAGCTTGTCCCGCGGCCACCACATGCCAATGTCATCACTGGCAAGTGGGTCTTTCGCCACAAGACTCGCCCTGACGGTTCTCTCGAGCGCTACAAGGCGCGTTGGGTGGTGCGCGGCTTTCGCCAGCGCGCCGGCATGGACTTTACCGACACCTTCGCCCCGGTTGTCAAACCGGGCACGATTCGCGCTGTTCTCCACCTTGCTGTTTCTCGCACTTGGCCTGTCCACCAGCTCGATGTGTCTAACGCTTTCTTGCATGGCCATTCGATGAGCAGGTGTTCTGTCAGCAGCCGACTGGTTTCGTAGACACCGCCTATCCGGACCACGTGTGCTTGCTCTCCCATTCTCTATACGGGTTGAAGCAGGCGCCTCGGGCCTGGTACCAGCGGATCGCGGCCTTCCTCCAGCAGCAGGGGTTCTGGTCCACATGGTCTGATGCCTCCCTGTTTGTCTACCACCAGGGACTCGCCACCGCGTACCTCCTACTGTACGTCGACGACATCATCCTGACTGCGTCCTCGCCAGCGCTTCTTCAGCAGATCACAGCTCGCCTCGGCACCGAGTTCGCCCTCAAGGACTTGGGGGCTCTCCACTACTTCCTCGGCATCAAGGTCGTGCGCTGGCTCTGGCTTCTTCTGCACCAGCAGGCACGCCCACGAAGCTTCGAGCGGCGGGCATGCTTAATCGCAAGCTCGCTTCCACACTGTCGTCTGAAGGCTAAGGTGTCTGTCGTCGAGGGCTCTCCGGCGTCCGACGCTCCCTTCTACCGCTCCATTGTCGGTGCACTTTAGTACCTCACACTGACGCGTCTGAACATTCAGTATGCTGTCCAGCAGGTGTACCTTCACATGCACGCTCCTCGTGACACCCATTGGGCTTTCGTTAAACGTATACTTCGGTACATACGTGGCACCACAGCCATGGGTCTCGCCCTGACGGCCTCGCCGGACACCAGCCTTGTCGCCTACTCCGACGCCGACTGGGCTGGGTGTCCCGACACTCGACGCTCCACTTCCGGCTACTCTGTCTACCTCGGGCCCTCTCTGATTTCGTGGTCGTCTAAACGACAACCCACGGTATCACGATCGAGCGCCGAGGCCGAGTATCGGGCCGTGGCCAACGCCATCGCGGAGTGTTCCTGGCTACGACAGCTACTTCAGGAGTTGCTATGTGAGGTCACCAAGGCGAAGCTTGTCTACTGCGATAATGTCTCTGCGGAGTACCTCGCTGCCAACCCTATCCGTCACCGACGGACGAAGCACATTGAGCTCGACATCCACTTCGTCCGGGAGCACGTCGCACTTGGTCGTGTTCGTGTTCTACATGTGCCCACTGATCAGCAGTTCACCGATGTGATGACGAAGGGACTACCCACCTCGACTTTCGAGGGCTTTCGGTCCAGTCTTTGCGTCACCGGCGACGCTTCGACTGCGGGGGGTGTTGAACATGTGTACATGTACATAGGTGGGTTACAGATGCGAGACTGCACTATCTGTCTCCCTGTGTATGTACATGTATCTTAGGAGACAAGATACCGGTCACCCCTTGTACCTATATATATGTGCCTAGTGCACGATCAATCAATTATCGATGCACCAAATCATTCTCTACAACTTCATCAAAACTACTCGCCCTTAGATTGGAATCGTAGAAAATTGACGAGCTAGTTGTTACAGAAAACCCTCCTTCATTCATAATTTGAACTACCACCACATTATTGTTATGCTTAGACTAATCTCATGCTTGCAACGTAGTTCTGTTTTTTCTATTTGTAATAATGTGTGCATGCGGGATGATGTGACCCGGACATGCACGTAGCTAGGTGGTGGCTCAAGTGTCGTAGCATGCACTGACCACTTCTCCCTCTCCCGTTTTCTTCTCCTGGTGGGTGCATGCGCTGTGAGTCGTGGCTGCGGGATGGCGCGGCCATCGCGGATCATGGCGCGCCCGCCAGGAGGTAGCTAGCTAGGTTGTTGCAACAGATAAAGAGAGGAATGGAAAAATAGAAAAGCTGCGCAGTTAACGGCGGCATAAAACTCACTCTCACTCGTTCATGTTCATAGCTCTCTCTCACTGATTCATCTCGTGCGGTGGCAACGACGATTGGCATCAGAGCCTAAGTGTTTGATCCTGCTCAGGTGGCCGGCGGTGTGTGATTCGCGGCAGCGCATATGTCGGGCGGCGAGTCAGACGGGAAGAGCAAGGGCGGCGCGAGATCACTAGCACAGACGCCCTCGTCCAAGGCGACGGTTGCACGCCTCGCTGGCAGCGGCAGCTGCGAGTTCCGCGCGGTGGAGCGCGTCGTGCGCGAGGAGTCGGGGACGTCAATGATGCTCACCCGCACCAATTACCAAGAGTGGGCACTTGTGATGCAGGTCAAGCTGCAAGTCGCCCGTGTTTGGACCGCGGTGATCGAAGACGGCGCCGACGAGAACGACGACCAGTGCGCGCTGCAGATCATCCTCACCGCGCGTGCCGCCGGAGATGATCCGTGTTCTGGCCGCCAAGGACTCGGCAAAGAAGGCCTGGGAGACGATCAAGACTCTCCGCATGGGAAGCGAGCGCGTGCGCGAGGCCAAGGCACAAGTGCGTCGCCGGGAATTCGGATCTTCGCTTCAAGGAAGCCGAGTGATGTCTACTACACAACCTTCTTCTTGTAGACGTTGTTGGGCCTGCAAGTGCACAGGTTTGTAGGACAGTAGCAAATTTCCCTCAAGTGGATGACCTAAGGTTTATCAATCCGTAGGAGGCGTAGGATGAAGATGGTCTCTCTCAAACAACCCTGCAACCAAATAACAAAAAGTCTCTTGTGTCCCCAACACACCCAATACAATGGCAAATTGTATAGGTGCACTAGTTCGGCGAAGAGATGGTGATACAAGTGAAAAATAGATAGTAGATATAGGTTTTTGTAATCTGAAATAATAAAAACAGCAAGGTAACAAGCGGAAAAAGTGAGCGTAAACGGTATTGCAATGATAGGAAACAAGGACTAGGGTTCATACTTTCACTAGTGTAAGTTCTCTCAACAATAATAACATAGATAGAACATATGACAAGCCCTCAACATGCAACAAAGAGTCACTCCAAAGCCACTAATAGCGGAGAACAAACGTAGAGATTATGGTCGGGTACGAAACCACCACAAAGCTATTCTTTCGGATCGATCTATAAAAGAGTTCGTACTAGAATAACACCTTAAGATACAAATCAACCAAAACCCTAACGTCACCTAGATACTCCATTGTCACCTCAAGTATCCGTGGGCATGATTATACGATATGCATCACACAATCTCAGATTCATCCAACCAACATAAAAGTACTTCAAAGAGTGCCCCAAAGCTACTACCGGAGAGTCAAGAACGTGTGCCAACCCCTATGCATAGGTTCCCAAGTGTCACGAAACCCGCAAGTTGATCACCAAAACATACATCAAGTGGATCAATAGAATAACCCATTGTCACCACGGTTATCACACGCAAGACATACATCAAGTGTTCATAAAAGACTCAATCCAATAAGATAACTTCAAAAGGGAAACTCAATTCATCACAAGAGAGTAGAGGGGGAGAAACATCATAAGATCCAACTACAATAGCAAATCTCGGGATACATCAAGATCGTGCCATAGATGGAACACGAGAGAGAGATCAAACACATAGCTACTGGTACATACCCTCAGCCCCGAGGGTGAACTACTCTCTCCTCGTCATGGATAGCGCCGGGATGATGAAGATGGCCACTGGTGATGGGATCCCCATTCGGCAGGGTGCCGGAACGGGGTCCCAATTGGTTTTTGGTGGCTACAGAGGCTTGCGGCGGCGGAACTCCCGATCTATCTTCTGTTCTAGAAGTTTAGGGTATATTGGTATATATAGGAGGAAGAAATACGTCAGGGGAGCCACGAGGGCCCCACGAGGGTGGAGGGCGCGCCCAGGGGGGTGGGCACGCCCCCCTACCTCGTGCCTTCCTTGTTTCTTCCTTGACGTGGACTCCAAGTCTCCCGGGTTGCTTTCCTTCCAAAAATAACTTCTCCAGTTGATTCCGTTCCGTTTTGACTCCGTGTGATATTCCTTTTCCTTGAAACACTGAAATAGGCATAAAATAGCAAATCTGGGCTGGGCCTCTGGTTAATAGGTTAGTCCCAAAAATAATATAAAAGTGGATAATAAAGCCCAGTATTGCCTAAAACAGTAGATAAAGTAGCATGGAGCAATCAAAAATTATAGATACGTTGGAGACGTATCAAGCATCCCCAAGCTTAATTCCTTCTCGTCCTCGAGTAGGTAAATGATAAAAAAGAATTTTTGATGCGGAGTGATACTTTGGCATAATTTCAATGTAAATCTTCTTAATTGTGATATGAATATTCAGATCCGAAAGATTCAAGACAAAAGTTCATATTGACACAAAAATAATAATACTTCAAGCATAGTAATCAAAGCAATCATGTCTTCTCAAAATAACATGGCAAAAGAAAGTTCATCCCTACAAAATCATATAGTTATGCTATGCTTCATTTTCGTCACACAAAGATGTTCCCAACTTCTATACCCCCGATGACAAGCCAAGAAATTGTTTCATACTTAAATAATCTCAAACTTTTTCAACCTTCACGCAATACATGAGCGTGAGCCATGGATATAACACTATGGGTGGAATAGAATATGATGATGGGGATTGTGTGGAGAAGACAAAAAAGGAGAAAGTCTCACGTTGACGAGGCTAATCAACGGGCTATGGAGATGCCCATCAATTGATGTCAACATGAGGAGTAGGGATTGCCATGCAACGGATGCACTAGAGCTATGAATGCTCAACAAAATAAAACTAGTGGGTGTGCATCCAACTTGCTTGCTCATGAAGACCTAGGGCATTTGAGGAAGCCCATCGTAGGAATATACAAGCCAAGTTCTATAATGAAAAAATTCCCACTAGTATAAAAAGACAACTTATGAGACTCACTACATGAAGAACAAGGTGCTACTTTGAAGCACAATATATGAGACTCACTACATGAAGAACAAGGTGCTACTTTGAAGCACAAGTGTGGAAAAGAGATAGTAGCATTGCCCTTTTTATTTTTTATTTTTTTTATTTTTTTGGGCCCTTTTTTTGGGCCTTTCCTTTTTTTGGGCCTTTTTTTGGCCTTTTTTTATTTGGGCAATGCTCTAATAATGATGATCATCACAGTTTCATTACAACATATGAATTACAACTCGAAACTAGAACAAGATATGACTCTATATGAATGCCTCCGGAGGTGTACCGGGATGGTGCAATGAATCAAGAGTGACATGTATGAAAAATAATGCATGGTGGCTTTGCCACAAATACGATGTCAACTACATGATCATGCAATGGCAATATAATCATGCAATGGCAATATGACAAAAGTTCATGATGATGATGATGGAAGTTGCATGGCAATATATCTCGGAATGGCTATGGAAATGCCATAATAGGTAGGTATGGTGGCTGTTTTGAGGAAGATATAAGGAGGTTTATGGGTGATAGAGCGTATCGTATCACGGGGTTTGGATGCACCGGCGAAGTTTGCACCAACTCTCAAGGTGAGAAAGGGCAATGCTCGGTACCGAAGAGGCTAGCAAAGGCGGAAAGGTAAAAGTGTGTATAATCCATGGACTCAACATTAGTCAAAAGAACTCATATACTTATGGCAAAAAAATTAGAAGTCATCAAAAACCAAGTACTATGCGCACGCTCCTAGGGGGATAGATTGGTAGGAAAAGACCATCGCTCGTCCCCGACCGCCACTCATAAGGATGCACAAGCCAGGTACACTTCATGTTTCAAATTTGTTACACAACTTTAACCATATGTGCATGCTACGGGACTTGCTAACTTCAACACAAGCATGCTTTGAATTCATAATCACCCAACTAGCATGACTTTAATATCACTACCTCCATATCTCAAAACAATTATCAAGTATCAAACTTTTCTTAGTATTCAACACACTCATAAGAAAGTTTCACATATCTTGAATACCAAGTATATTAACATTAAGCAAATTACCATGCTATTAACGACTCTAAAAATAATCTAAGTGAAGTATGAGAGTTCATCTATTTCTTCAAAATAAAACTACCACCATGCTCTAAAAGGTATAAGTGAAGCACTAGAGCAACAACAAACTACTCCGAAAGATATAAGTGAAGATCAATGAGTAGCTAAATAATTATGCAACTATGCGAAGACTCTCTCTCATTTAATAATTTCAGATCTTGATACTTTATTCAAACAGCAAGCAAAGGTAAAGAAAGCTACATTGCAAGGATAGCACAACTCATGTGAAAAAGCAAAAACTTAGGCTCAATCGATACTAACCGATAGTTGTTGAAGAAGAAAGGTGGGATGCCTACCGGGGCATCCCCAAGCTTAGATGCTTGAGACTTCTTGAAATATTATCTTGGGGTGCCTTGGGCATCCCCAAGCTTGAGCTTTTGTGTCTCCTTAATTCCTCTCATATCATGGTTTCTCTTTTTATCAAAAGTTTCATTCACAACAAACTCAACAAGAACTCGTGAGATAGGTTAGTATAAACCAATGCAAAACCTTATCATATTATACTGTAGCAAATCACTTAAATTATTTCAACATTGCATACTAAATGCCTCTGCATATTTAATACTCCTATCCTCAAATAGAATCATTAAACAAGCAAACATACGCAAACAATGCAACCATAACAGCAATCTGCCAAAACAGTACAGTCTGTATAGAATGCAAGAGTATCAATACTTACCTGACTCCAAAAATTATGAACTAAAATTCCCACTGTAACACATTTATCAGAGCTCAATATGCAAAAAGATTCAATGTTATACCATGATCTGACTTTTCTAGGGAATTTTTGCAACAGCGGTAAACTTTCTGTTTTCAAACAGCAACATGCAAATTAGCAAAATAAGCATGGCAAAGGCTATCCTTGACTTTTTTATTGAAACTAAAGATGCAAAACATTATTCTAACTACATCAAGCAAGAACTAACAAAATAAAATGACACTCCAAGAAAAACACATATCATGTGGTGAATAAAAATATAGCTCCAAGTAAAGTTACCGATGAACGAAGACGAAAGAGGGGATGCCTTCCGGGGCATCCCCAAGCTTAGTTGCTTGGTTGTCCTTGAATATTACCTTGGGGTGCCTTGGGCATCCCCAAGCTTAGGCTATTTCCACTCCTTATTCCATAGTCCATCGAATCTTTAGCCAAAACTTGAAAACTTCAACCACACAGAACTCAAAACAAAACTCGTAAGCTCCGTTAGAATAAGAAAATAAAACCACCACTTAGGTACTGTAATTAACTCATTCTAAATTCATATTGGTGTAATATATACTGTATTATAGCTTCTCTATGGTTCATACCACTTAATACCAGCCATAGATGAATCAAAATAAGCAAACAACACATAGAAAACAGAATCTGTCAAAAACAGAACAGTCTGTAGTAACCTGTATCAAACGTATACTTCTGGAACCCCAAAAATTATGAAATAAATTGCTGGACCTGAGAAATTTGTCTATTAATAATCTGCAAAAAGAATCGACCTAAAAGCACTCTCCAGTAAAAAATGGCAGCTAAACTCGTGAGCACTAAATTTTCTGTTTTTCACAGCAAGATCACATAAACTTCACCCAAGTCTTCCCAAAGGTTCTACTTGGCACTTTATTGAAACAAAAGCTATAGAACATGATTACTACAGTATCATAATCATGTGGACACACAAAAACAGTAAGGATAAATATTGGGTTGTCTCCCAACAAGCGCTTTTCTTTAATGCCTTTTTAGCTAGGCATGATGATGACAATGATGCTCACATAAAAGATAAGAATTGAAAATAACGGGAGCATCATGAAGCATATGACTAGCACATTTAAGCCTAACCCACTTCCTATGCATAGGGATTTTGTGAGCAAACAACTTATGGGAACAATAATCAACTAGCATAGGATGGCACAACAAGCATAGCTTCAAGAATTTAAGCATATAGAGAGGAAACTTGACATTATTGCAATTCCTACAAGCATATGTTCCTCCCTCATAATAATTTTCAGTAGCGTCATGAATGAATTCAACAATATAACCAGCACCTAAAGCATTCTTTTCATGATCTACAAGCATAGAAAATTTTCTACTCTCCACATAAGCAAACTTTTTCTGTATAGCATATGTATCATCACAATAATCATCATAGATAGGAGGCATGCTTTCATCATAGTAAATTAGCTCATCAAAGCTTGGGGGACAAAAAATATCGTCTCCATCAAACATAGCTTCCCCAAGCTTGTGGCTTTGCATATCATTAGCATCATGGATATTCAAGGAATTCATACTAACAACATTGCAATCATGCTCATCATTCACATATTTTATGCCAAGAATTTTATGTAGTTCTGCTTCTAGCACTTGAGCACAATTTTCCTTTCCATCATACTCACGAAAGATATTAAAAAGGTGAAGCATATGAGACAAACTCAACTCCTTTTTTTTGTAAATTTCTTTTATAAACTAGACTAGTGCTAAAACAAGAAACAAAAAGATTCGATTGCAAGATCTAAAGATATACCTTCAAGCACTCACCTCGCCAGAAAAGAGCTTAGTGACGGAGTGTGAGTACCCTTTACCTAGCCTCCCCGGCAACGGCACCAGAAAAGAGCTTGATGTCTACTACACAACCTTCTTCTTGTAGACGTTGTTGGGCATGCAAGTGCACAGGTTTGTAGGACAGTAGCAAATTTCCCTCAAGTGGATGACCTAAGGTTTATCAATCCGTAGGAGGCGTAGGATGAAGATGGTCTCTCTCAAACAACCCTGCAACCAAATAACAAAAAGTCTCTTGTGTCCCCAACACACCCAATACAATGGCAAATTGTATAGGTGCACTAGTTCGGCGAAGAGATGGTGATACAAGTGAAAAATAGATAGTAGACATAGGTTTTTGTAATCTAAAATAATAAAAACAGCAAGGTAACAAGCGGAAAAAGTGAGCATAAACGGTATTGCAATAATAGGAAACAAGGCCTAGGGTTCATACTTTCACTAGTGTAAGTTCTCTCAACAATAATAACATAGATAGAACATATGACAAGCCCTCAACATGCAACAAAGAGTCACTCCAAAGCCACTAATAGCGGAGAACAAACGTAGAGATTATGGTCGGGTACGAAACCACCACAAAGCTATTTTTTCGGATCGATCTATAAAAGAGCCCGTACTAGAATAACACCTTAAGATACAAATCAACCAAAACCCTAATGTCACCTAGATACTCCATTGTCACCTCAAGTATCCGTGGGCATGATTATACGATATGCATTACACAATCTCAGATTCATCCAACCAACATAAAAGTACTTCAAAGAGTGCCCCAAAGCTATTACCGGAGAGTCAAGAACGTGTGCCAACCCCTATGCATAGGTTCCCAAGTGTCACGAAACCCGCAAGTTGATCACCAAAACATACATCAAGTGGATCAATAGAATAACCCATTGTCACCACGGTTATCCCACGCAAGACATACATCAAGTGTTCATAAAAGACTCAATCCAATAAGATAACTTCAAAAGGGGAAACTCAATTCATCACAAGAGAGTAGAGGGGGAGAAACATCATAAGATCCAACTACAATAGCAAAGCTCGGGATACATTAAGATCGTGCCATAGATGGAACACGAGAGAGAGATCAAACACATAGCTACTGGTACATACCCTCAGCCCCGAGGGTGAACTACTCCCTCCTCGTCATGGATAGCGCCGGGATGATGAAGATGGCCACCGGTGATGGGATCCCCCTCCGGCAGGGTGCCGGAACGGGGTCCCGATTGGTTTTTGGTGGCTACAGAGGCTTGCGGTGGCGGAACTCCCGATCTATCTTCTGTTCTGGAAGTTTTAGGGTATATTGGTATATATAGGAGGAAGAAATACGTCAGGGGAGCCACGAGGGCCCCACGAGGGTGGAGGGCGTGCCCAGGGGGGTGGACGCGCCCCCCTACCTCGTGCCTTCCTCGTTTCTTCCTTGACGTGGACTCCAAGTCTCCCGGGTTGCTTTGCTTCCAAAAATAACTTCTCCAGTTGATTCCGTTCCGTTTTGACTCCGTCTGATATTCCTTTTCCTCGAAACACTGAAATAGGCATAAAACAGCAAATCTGGGCTGGGCCTCCGGTTAATAGGTTAGTCCCAAAAATAATATATAAGTGGATAATAAAGCCCAATATTGCCTAAAACAGTAGATAAAGTAGCATGGAGCAATAAAAAATTATAGATACGTTGGAGACGTATCAGCGAGTCTGTCGAAGACTTTGCGCTGCGGCTCTCTGGCCTCGTCACCGATCTCGATCTATACAACGACCCGGTGACGGGGCACAAGGTCGTCCAGAAATTCCTCAGTGTCATGCCACGGAAGTATTGGCAGATGGCGATGGCGATCGAATCCCTCATCGACCTCAAAACCATGACAATCAAAGAGCTCACCGGGCGCCTGTCAGCGTGTGAAGACCACTACGATCTGGACGACACGGCGCAGTCCAGTGCGCGCCTCATGTACACCTCCGCAGAGTGGGATGCGCGCGAGCGGCAGCTCGGCTCCGGCGGATGGTCATCAGGCGGCAACAACAACAAAAACAAGTCGTCTGGGAAGAACAAATTCCAGGGCGGTGGCAAGGCGACACCGCCGAGCGCGGGTGCAAGCGGATCTGGCGGCTCCGGCGGAAAGAAGAAAGGCAAGTGCCACTATTGCAACAAGCTGGGCCACTGGAAGAAGGAGTGTCGCTCCAGGATCAAGGATGAGGAGCAGAAAGGCAAGCAGGAACAGGCGAACCTTGCCTAAGTCGACGCAGAGCACGATCAGGGCCTGTACATGGCCATGGTCACCACTATGGACACCACACAGCTCGCGGCGCCCCAGCACGTGTACCTCAACGAGGAGAAGGTCATGCCCGTCCCCTCGCTGGACGGGGTGTGGTTCTTCGACACCAGGGCCAGCATCCATATGACGGGCGATCGGCACATATTCTCTTCACTTAACGAGACAGTGCACGGCTCAGTGAGGTTCGACGATGGCTTGGTCATGGACATCCGTGGGCGCAGCAGTGTGGTGTTTCGCTGTCAGGGCGGCGAGCAGCGCGTGCTCACCGGCGTCTTATTCATCCCCAGCCTACGAACGAACATTGTCTCCATGGGACAACTGGACGAGGTCGGCTGCATCATCAACATCGCTGACGGTGTCATGGCCGTCCTGGACCCGGCGCGGAGCTTGCTGGCGCGCATCAAGCGCTCTGGAAATCGCCTGTACACCAGAGTACTCACCATTGATGGGCCAGCGTGTCTGATGGCACAGGGGGACAACGCAACATGGAGATGGCATGCTCGCATGGGGCATCTTCACTTGCGTGCACTCCGGACCATGTCCGTGAAGCAGCTCGTGCGTGGCATGCCGGTGATCGATCGCGTGGCGGAATACTGTGACGGCTGCGCTCTGGGAAAGCAACATCGAGCACCATTCCCACAGGCCACGGCGTACTGAGCCGAGCACGGCCTAGAGCTCGTGCACACGGACTTGTGCGGGCTGATCACTCCAACAACTCCAGTAGGTAACAAGTATTTCCTGCTTGTGGTAGATTATCACGGTCGCTATATGTGATTAGAACTCCTAAAGTCCAAGGATGAGGCATACTCCCGCCTTAAGAAAATCAAAGTGATGGCCGAGGCTGACGGCAACTGCAAGCTGCACGCGTTCAGGTCAGACCGTGGTGGCGAATTCAACTCCATCGAGTTCAGAGAGTACTGCGAGCAGAGTGGCATCAAGCATTTCACCACCGCGCCGTACACACCACAGCAAAATGGCATCGTCAAACATCGGAACCAGACGGTGGTGGAGATGGCCCGGTGCATGATGAAAAGCATGGGGATGCCGGCGTTCTTCTGGGCGGAGGCGGTAAGAACGGCAGTGTATCTGCTAAACCGCGTGCCAACTAGAAGCGTGGAGGGTGTCACGCCCTATGAGTCATGGCACGACCGTAAACCCAATGTGCAGCACCTGCGCACGTTTGGGTGCATGGTTCACGTGTAACGCGTCGGCACCGGCATCACCAAGATCAACGATCGATCGACACCTATGGTGTTTGTCGGCTATGAGGAGGGCTCCAAGGCATACCGAGCATACGACCCAGCAACCAAGAAGGTCCAGGTAACATGTGACGTCATTTTTGAGGAGAACAGGCCATGGACATGGAGCGCTCAGGGCACGAGCGCGGTCACCCCCGCACCAGCCACCTTCACTGTGGTCTACACCACGAAGAACGGTGTCCAGGGGTGGACAGCGGGTCATCCACCCCGCCGGTCACGCCTCGTCCAGCGGCGGCACCCTCTACTCCAGCCTTGGGGACGCTACGTTCGACTGCAGTCGCCACGCCGGTGGTGAGCACGCCGGACTCGTCGCAGTCCGGGCCAACGACGCCCACGGACTCGTCAGGTGGCGAGAGCACGCCTCCGTCACATGACTCCAGGCACGATGTGCCTATGGGGCAGCCGGTGCGCTATCAGAGTTTCACGAGTGTGCTGGAGGAAATTGAAGACCAGGCGGTGTGCGAGCAGTTCGAGCGCTGCCTGCTTGTGCGCTGCCTATTCAGCGCTGAGGAGCCGCACGACGTGGGTGAAGCGCTCGCTAGCAGGGCGTGGAATGGCGCCATGGACGTCGAGATGCAGTCCATCATCGACAACAAGACTTGGGAGCTAGCTCAGCTGCCTGCTGGACACAAAGCAATCGGGCTGAAGTGGGTTTATCGCGTTAAGCGCGATCCTGCAGGCAACGTCGTCAAGCACAAGGCTCGCCTTGTTGCAAAGGGGTATGTATAGCGTCAGGGGGTGGATTTTGAGGAGGTTTTTGCTCCCGTAGCTCCCATGGAGACAGTACGACTTCTTCTGGCCCTGGCTGCACACTCCGTCTGGGAAGTTCACCACATGGACGTGAAATCGGCTTTTCTGAATGGTGATCTCACTGAAGAGGTTTATGTTGCTCAGCCGCTGGGGTACGAGGTCGTCGGCAAGGAGGAGAGTGTGCTACGCCTTCGCAAGGCGCTATACAGACTGCATCAACCTCCACGCGCCTGGTATGCAAAACTAGATGAATCCCTGTCTGCTCTTGGGTTCATTCGCAGTCCTTTGGAACATGCCGTCTATAGACGCGGCAATGCTCAATCGTACCTGCTGGTGGGGGTCTATGTGGATGATCTGATTATTACTGGCACTGACGCAGTGGACATAGCCTCGTTCAAGGAGCAGATGCAACAACTTTTCAAGATGAGTGATCTGGGCAAGCTGAGCTACTACTTGGGCATAGAAGTGGAGCAGAATAGTAGCGGCATCAAACTCTGTCAGAAAACCTACGCTGAGAAGATATTGGAGGTTGCAAATATGGCGGGCTGCAACAGCTGCCACACGCCCATGGAGTGTCGCCTCAAGCTGAAGAAAGAGGACGATGGTGAGCCCTTCGACGCCACTCTGTATCGCAGGGTGATTGGAAGCCTGCGCTATCTGGTGAACACCCGGCCTGACATAGCACATTCTGTCGGGATTGTCAGGCGGTTCATGGAGAAGCCTAGCACACATCACTGGGCTGCTGTCAAACAGATATTGATGTATGTGAAGGGCACCAAGCACTATGGATGAAGCTACCGAAGAGGTCAGGGTGTGGCCAAACTGCTCGGGTTTAGCGACAGCGATCACGCTGGCGATGTCGGCGATCGCAAGAGCACTTCCGGACATGTTTTCTATCTAGGCAAGAACCTGATCACCTGGAGCTCTCAGAAGCAGAAGATAGTTGCGCTTTCTTCATGTGAGGCGGAGTACGTGGCCATTGCAGCAGCGACATATCAAGGGCTATGGTTGAGCAGGCTGTTGGGAGATATAACTGGAGTTGCTCCTACGAGTTTCAAGCTCCAAGTGGACAACAAATCTGCCATAGCTTTATGCAAAAATCCTGTACATCATGATCGCAGCAAACACATTGACGTGAAGTTCCATTTTGTGAGAGATTGCATGGAAAAGGAGCAAGTGGAGATCAATCATGTGGGCACGCAAGATCAACTGGCTGATGCTCTAACAAAAGCGCTACGAGTTCATTTCATTGAGATGAGACAGAGGCTTGGAGTGATCGGTTTGGAGCAGTGAGATTGGGGGGGGGGGGGTAAAATGTTATGCTTAGACTAATCTCATGCTTGCAACGTAGTTCTGTTTTGCTGTTTGTAATAATGTGTGCATGCGGGATGATGTGACCCGGACAAGCACGTAGCTAGGTGGTGGCTCAAGTGCCGTAGCATGCACTGACCACTTCTCCCTCTCCCGTTTTCTTCTCCTGGTGGGCGTATACGCTGTGAGTCGTGGCTGCGGGATGGCGCAACCATTGCGGATCATGGCGCGCCCGCCGGGAGGTAGCTAACTAGGTTGTTGCAACATATAAAGAGAGGAATGAAAAAACAGAAAAGCTGCGCAGTTAACGGCGGCACAAAACTCACTCTCGCTCGTTCGTGTTCATAGCTCTCGCTCACTGATTCATCTCATGCGTTGGCAACGACAATTATCTGACTGAATAATAATCCTATTCAGGCCTATATGTTCGACCATCTCTAGTTGCCATTCCTTCATCCATTAAAACAACCACGTTGTCAATTTGGAAACTTCTCACAGCAATAAAACCACCCGTGGTATCTCTAATAACAATCCAGGCAAGCCTTGTTTTGTATCGGGATTAAAGGTCGCATCCACAAGGACTACATAAACCCTTTAGGAGGACGACACCAGGTAGAAACTGGCTTTTTATTTGCCCTTGTGAAGGTCAGAGCTAGAGCAAAAATCTGCATCACCGATCAACCGATTTATGGTATTTCCTCTCCATGCGTTACCTGTCTTTGCCACCACCACAAAAACCGGCTTGCAGTAAGAACAAGATTAGGGTTAGGAATCCTCGGCGCCCCGCACCCACCCTCCCTCCCTCCCACGCCGCTCCCGCGAGTGGTGGGGAGGGAACCCTAGCCACCAGCATAACTCCCCTTCCCTCCCGGCCCTCCTTCCCCGCCGCCGGCAGGCACTGATGGGCAAAGCCTGGTTGACGCGCTGGCGGCGGGGCCTCTCTTCCCCTCCTTCTGTGGGCGCTAGCACAGGATGGCGACTTCAGGCGATGGTGCTGAGCCGTTGTGGGGTGCATCAGTGTGGTGGCAGGCAAGCTAGGTGGCGGGATGGTTGTCTGCGGGCGGCGCATCGGCGTCCCGGGTCCCGTCCGTAGCACAACGGCTGCGGGGTGCTCTCCTTCGTGCGGACGCATGCAGGCCGCTCCAAGCCATCTCCAGTTTGATGTTGCCACTCCATGCCAGGTTCTATCGTTTCTGTGCCTGGGCTGCGGGCTTGCGGCGCGGGGCGTCGAGTGGGGGCGGTTGGCGGCCGGCCGCCTCCTACTGGGTAGCGGCCCTCACTGGTTTGCGCCAGTTCAGCTGGCACCAGGGGGTTGTGGTGGCTGGGTCCGATGCCCGCGGCGTAGGCCTAGCGTGGTGGTGCTGTTTCAGCCCCTCCGTGTGATGGGGCAGCCCACAGCTCTCTTGTAGTGGTGGTCTGGGTTTTTATCTTTTCTTAACAAATTAGGGTTAGCAACTAAAAGGTTGTCTAGATATGCAACTAGGTGAGAAACCCATATGTTGCTAACAATAACAACAACACGCAAGCAAGGGATACATCACAAGTAAAGCTTGCACAAAGTAAAGGTAAGACATAACCACAAGTGGACCCGGAGGAGACGAGGATGTGTTACCAAAGTTCCTTCCCTTTGAGAGGAAGTACGTCTCCGTTGGAGCGGTGAGGAGGCACAATGCTCACCAAGAAGCCACTAGGGCCACCATATTCTACTCGCCCTCACACAATGCGAGATGCCGTGATTCCACTAGTGGTGCCCTTGAAGGCAGCAACCGGACATTTACAAACAAGGTTGGGGCTCTCCCCACAACCGAATTAGAGGCTCCCAACAGCACCACTAAGCTTCACCACAATGTCATGTGGCTCCGAGGTGACTCAACCGTCTAGGGTGCTCAAACACCCAAGAGTAACAAGATTCGCAAGGGATTAGTGGGGGAAATCAATTTTCTCTTGGTGGAAGTGTAAATCTAGGCCTTCTCAAGCAATCCCTAAAGAATCAACAAGTGCTAGGGGGAAGAGATCAGGCAAGAATGAGCTTGTGAGCAACAATGGAGCTTAGGAGAGGAAGAGGTAAGTCAACTTGGGGAAGATGACTCCCTTGTATAGTGGGGGCTAAAATCCAACCGTTATGCACCCACAGCCTGTGCACAAGTGGTAGTACCGCTCAAGCTAGCGGTCTTCCACTGGCACAGAAGATTTCAGCACTGCATTCAAATGAGCAAGTCGGGGAGGCGGTAGTGCCGCCGGAGCGGTACCGCGTGGTGTGGAACAGCAGCCATAACCCGTACTCCAGGCAGGGCGGTAGTGCCGCCTTGGGCGGGACTACCGTACTCCACTGCCGCTCTACTTTCGCCCGTGTTATAGAGACTTCCAGAAGGTACCACACAAGTGGTACTCCGTGCGGTAGAAGATCGCGGTAGTTCCGCCGGAGTGATATGATACGTCTTCGTCGTATCTATAATTTTTGATTGTTTCATGCGAATATTATACACCTTTCACATATTTTGGCAACTTTTTATATGATTTATTGGATTAACCTATTGATCCAGTGCCCAGTGCCAGTTCCTGTTTGTTGCATGTTTTTTGTTTCACAGAAAATCCATAACAAATGAAGTCCAAATGCAATAAATTTTTATGGAGAATTATTTTGGAATATTTGTGATTTTTGGGAGTTGGAATCATCAGAAGAGGGGGGCCACAGTGACCACAACCCACCAGGGCGCGCCTGGGGGCCCAGGTGCGCCCAGGTGTCTTATGCTCTCCTCGAACGTCGGTTGGAGCTTGTAAGTGCATCTAGTGCCCCTTAGTGATTTTGGTGTATTGAAGACTTATAGGTTAAGGGACTAATGTGTTTATGAGTGTACACAGGTCTATAAGTCTATGAGGAGTTTGATATTTATAGAGAAAGTCGACCCCTAAAAATGAATATCTTCGACTGAAGATTTTGGTATTCCTGAAGACTTTCATGAAGACTTTGAAAGTGAAGAAATTGGTGTGTCCGTGAAGACTTGATATTCATGCGAAGAAAATGAAGCTTGAAGACTTTCATTTTCATAGTTTTGTTTTTCTCTTTCTTGAGTCATAGGAAACACCGTACTGTTAAAGCGGGTCGAGGAAATACTAAGGAAAAATTTCCATGTGATGCTCAACTCAAAATCCTACACCTACCAATCCCTTCGAGTGAAGCCATTGGAAATCTCATACAGATTCAGTCAATTTCTTGATGTGAGACGATGTTCTTCTAGTCGCCGAGGAATTTATTCTCGACCGAGGAGTTAGGAATTCGCCAAAGGCGGATTGCCTACACAGTGAGGAACATGATAGCCCTGAGGAATTTGAGAGTCAAATTTCCGACCGTTGTTGTGCTACGCGCCAGCTGTCCCAAAATATCTTATCCACCTAATGGTCATATCATTGAAGGGCATTTATGTCTTATCATGCCGGGCTGCTCCCTAGGCTATAAATAGCCGCCCCCTACAACCACCAGCTGGTTGGCTGCTTTGAGAGAAACTGACACTTGTCATTTGAGAGCAATCCATCCTCCGAGGACTTTGAGCGAAAATCATCGAGTGAGGAGAATCCAAACCCAAACACCCACAAACCCAAAGTGATTGAGCATCACTGAAGAGATTGATCCTGCGTGGATCCGACGCTTATTACCTTTGAAGAATATGCTTCTTCCAGACGGTTAGGCGTCATGGTCTAGAGCATCCAAGAGGAATTGTGGATCGCCGAGTGACCGAAGTCTGTGAAGGTTTGGAAGTCGCCTGAAGACTTACCACGAGTGATTGGACGAGGTGCATGTGACCTTAGTTCAAGGAGAATACGGTGAGGACTTGGTGTCTGAGCTGTGTGCTCGGCGATCGTGTGTCCGGACTATGTGTCCTCGAGTTTAAATACTCAGCCGCTCCAACCAGACGTACAACTGAGACAACAGTTGGAACTGGTCTACCAAATCATTGTCTTCACCAACCTTACTGGTTCTATTTCCTCAACTCATTCATTTCCTCATTCTGTGTTGAGTGTTTGTTCATATCTGTGTTTGAAGACTTTGACTGAAGAAATTCTCAATTTCCTCAGCTCAATTTCTTCAGTCTGTTTGTCTTCATCTTGTGTTATCCTGTGTTTACGCTTTCTGTACTGTGTGACTGTCTTCATTTCATCATGATGACTATGTGTGTATTCTGTTATGCTTACTTCTGAGTAATTATTCTACTGCAAGTAGTTCTTCACTAAGGAATTTCCTATCCGGCAAATTCCTCAGTGAAGAATTCATGAAAAATGCCTATTCACCCCCCCTCTAGTCGATATAACGCACTTTCAATTGGTATCAGAGCAAGGTACTCCCTTGTTCTATGTGATTTTGGTTTAACCACCTGGAGTTCTAGTTATGTTGACTGCAGGATTGAGGAACGTTTCCTGCCCCATCTTTGACGGTCATGAGTATCCTCGGTGGAAGGCCATGATGAAGAAGCGACTCATGGCTATGGACAGCGAACTATGGACCGTCACCGAGATCGGTCTTACCGATCTATGCAAGATGGCTGAGGCAGATGACATTCGCAAGTACACACTGCTTAACCTCACAGTGAAGGATGTCATCTGCTCTAGTCTGTTCCGAAATCAGTTCAGGAACGTCATGCATATCAATCACGCGAAGCTAATCTGGGACCGTCTCTCTAAGGTCTATGAAGGTCATCGGACTCGTCATGATCCTTGGTTTGAGGATTACAAGGAATCTCT
This sequence comes from Aegilops speltoides, assembly GCA_021437245.1. Lineage (NCBI taxonomy): Eukaryota > Viridiplantae > Streptophyta > Magnoliopsida > Poales > Poaceae > Aegilops > Aegilops speltoides. Next base: position 159,698,222 of record CM038146.1, read on the forward strand.
CAATGCGATGACATTCGAACCAGAATCATCATCGTCTACCCCCTGCCTTATGGCAAACGGTGTTGAGGTAACCGAATCCTACCTATCCGAATCTAGTGATGATGAATCTGGCGATGAATTTGGACCTAGCTATGTCAAACTTGCTTCCCTTGCCCATAAACAACAAAGAGCCTTGGAAAAAGTTCACTACATGCTAAATAAGAGCGATGATATGTTGGGTGAAGAAATGGATCAGTCAAAAGCCATGGCTGAAAGTCTTCAGGGACTCCATTCCAAGTTTGACGACCTTCAAGGTCATCATAACGCTCTCTTATCTGATCACGAGAAGCTTTGTCTTGAACTTCTTCAAAGAAAGCAAGATCATGAGAAGCTAAGAGTGAGTTATGAAGATCCTCAGAAGGAGCGCGATTCATTACTTGCTCAACAAATCATCGCTACTCAGGGAGAATTTGATCCTCCATGCTTAAAGTGCATTGAACGTGAATCTACTAATTCTTCACCTGAATGTTCAAATGCTTCAAATGTTACAAATTCTTCACCTGCCTCTACTATCACTAATTCCTCATCTGAGGACATTGCTAGTTTCACTGACGATGCAGGGCTGAAGGAATTGTATATGACAGGCATGTACAAAAGTATCAAAGGGCATCAGACTCTCTGTGATGTGTTTAAAAAGCAGATCCTCAACAGAAACCCTAGAAAAGAGGGTATTGCCTTTGAGAGGAAACTCAATGCTGATGGAACATATTGGAAGCCTGAGCAGTACCCCAAAACCTCATGGGTTGCTGCAAAGGGACCTCCAGTTGATTCTTCTGATGAGTCATTTGACTCCAACTATAAACTGTTCAAAAATCAGAATGGTGAAGTATTTGCTAGATATGTTGGCACTAACTGCAGGAATGGTTCCCCTATGAAGAAAATGTGGGTTCCCAAAAGTTATGTTGAAAGTCTTCAGGTGAATGTCCTCATGACACCACCAGTGAAGAATAGGAACCCTAGATCAAACTCTTCATATGGACCAAATTCTTCATATGGATCCAAGTCCTCATACGGACCAAATTCCCCACATGGATCAAATTCCTCAAAAGGATCAAAATCCTCATATGAACATCATCGTGCTAACAACTCTGTTTCGTAGGGTAGAGCTAAGGGCTATGAATATGTGCATTATGCTTCAAATCATTATGTTCATAAGTCCTCGAAGAATGTCTCTGCTTATTCATATGCTTACCCTAACCCCTCTCATGTGAAACGAAGTGGACTGGCATCCATGCCACCTTTCGCATATGGTGCTCGCAGAGTGATGAATTCTTTGCCACCCCTCCAGATGTGGGTGGTGAAGAAAAAGAACTAATCTCTTATGCAGGGTCAGGTCTCCAATCGTGCTCAAACGATCAAGAATTTCTTTGGAGACATGAGCAAAGGCTCGAAAGGACACAGGCGAATCATGATGAAATGAACTTTCATTTCACACGTCCTCATACTGATTATCTGATCAATTTACTTGATGAAATTGAACTGATGATACGGATGTCATATTCTTCACTGATGAAGTATATGAGTTTGTAAGCTGCACTAATTCATCTGCAGGATGATCAACCCAAAGCAAACGAGTGGGTCCTCGATAGTGGATGTACAAATCACATGACTGGTGACAAGAATCTTTTTATGGATGCTCCCTTAACACCGTCACATCTGAAGCATATCATCTTCGCTGACAAAGGCAAAAGTCACGTATTGGGTCTAGGTAAGGTTGCGATCTCTAAGGATCGACACATGGACAAAGTCATGCTTGTCGAGTCCTTGGGATACAACCTCATGTCTGTCTCAATGCTTTGTGATCTTGATATGGTTGTTGTCTTTGGCAAGTATCGTTATGTTGTGATCATGGAAGCTGACAATTCCAAAGTCTTCAAAGGCTTTAGGAGAGGAGACTTATACATTGTTGATTTCTCTACAGGACCACAACCGGCCGTGTGCTTACTTGCAAAAGCTTCAGAAGGCTGGCTATGGCATCGACGACTTGGTCACGCAGGCATGAGGAATTTGCACACGCTTGCGAAGAAGAAGCATGTCATTGGCATTGAGAATGTCAAATTCCTCAAGGATCACCTGTGTGGAGCCTATGAAGGTGGAAATATGACCAAGGCCAAGCATCCAGCGAAGACTATCATGACCACCACTCGACCATTTGAATTGCTTCACATGGATCTCTTCGGTCCTAATCATTATTCTGCTGTGACTAATGATGCATCTCTATATGGCTTTGTTATTGTTGATGATTACTCTCGTTACACATGGGTGCACATTGTTACTTACAAACATGAAGTGCAGGAAGTCTTCAAACTATTTTCCTCGAGGGCTTCAACCAACTTTGGTGTGAAGATCAAGCACATCAGGAGTGACAATGGAACTGAGTTCAAGAATTCCGGTCTTAATGACTATCTTGATGAACTTGGTATTACTCATGAGTTATCTGCTCCTTATACTCCTCAGCAAAATGGCGTCGTGGAGCGCAAGAACAGAACTCTTGTTGAGATGGCTCGCACTATGCTTGATGAATACAAAACACATCATCGTTTTTGGATTGATGCAATTGATATGCCACATCGTCAACAGAGTATATCTTCACAAATTCTTCAAGAAGACTGCCTATGAACTCCTCACTGACAAGAAACCCAATGTGAGTTATTTCAAAGTCTTCGGTGCTAAATGTTGGATTAGGGATCCTCATCACAATGCTAAATTCGCACCGAAAGCACATGAAGGTTTTATGCTTGGTTATGGAAAGGACTCGCACACCTACAGAGTCTTCAACATCGCTCTTCACAAGATTGTTGAAACTGTAGATGTGCGGTTCGATGAAACTAATGGCTCACAAAGAGAGCACCTACCTTCTGTCATAGATGAACCAACACCTGAAGATTCTATCAAGTTCAAGGCTACTGAGGATGTCATTCCTACCGAAGAATCTACTGAAGAATTCATTCCAGAACGCGAAGATCGTCGAGCTGATGTACCTAAGGAAAATGCTGAAGAAAATGGTGCTGAAGAAAATGCTGATCAAATTCCTCGACGACAACCAGCTCATCCTCACGTTGCAAAAGAAGTGCAAGTTGAAAAGATCATCGATGACATTGAAGCACCAGGTCCTCTCACACGCTCAAATGCTTCACATTTATCTAACTTTTGTGGGCACTATGCTTTTGTCTATATCACAGAGCCCACTAAGATAGATGAAGCATTTCTGGAGCCTGAATGGATTCAGGCCATGCAAGAAGAATTACATCAGTTCGAGCTCAACAATGTCTGGGAACTGGTCAAACATCCAGATCCTCACAAGCATAATATCATCAGCACAAAGTGGATCTACCGCAACAAGCAAGATGAAAATGGCCTTGTAGTGAGGAATAAGGCACGACTTGTAGCTCAAGGCTACACACAGGTTGAAGGAATTGATTTTGATGAAACTTTTGCACCTGTTGCTAGACTCGAGGCTATTCACATATTACTTGCTTATGCTAACCATCATAATATCACTTTATATCAAATGGATGTGAAAAGTGCATTCCTCAATGGTAATCTTGAGGAAGAAGTATATGTTGCTCAACCCCCAGGTTTTGAAGATCCAATAATCCTGACAAAGTCTTCAGACTCAACAAGGCCCTCTATGGCCTCAAGCAGGCCCCTCGGGCGTGGTATGATACTTTGAAGGAATTCTTCGTGAAGAATGGTTTCACACCCGGTTCACTCGACCCTACTCTCTTTACTAAATCTTATGATGGTGAACTGTTTGTGTGTCAAATATACGTTGATGATATTATCTTTGGATGTACTGACCAACGTTATAGTGATGAATTTTCCTATATGATGAGTGAAGAATATCAAATGTCTATGATGGGAGAGTTGAAATTCTTCTTAGGTCTTCAAATTCGTCAACAGCACAATGGCATATTCATATATGAGGAGAAATACCTCAAGGATGTTCTAAGGAAATTCGGCATGCAAGATTGCAAAGGAGTCAAAATTCCTATGCCCACAAATGGTCATCTATGCACTGATGAAAATGGTATTGACTTCGATCACAAGGTATACTGCTCCATGATTGGTTCTTTATTGTACTTATGTGAATCTAGGCCAGATATAATGCTTAGTGTTTGCATGTGTGCCCGATTTCAAGCTACACCAAAGGAATCACACCATAAGGTTGTGAAGCATATTCTTCGATATCTAGCTCACACACCAACACTAGGATTATGGTACCCCAAGGGCTCTACCTTTGATCTCATGGGATATTCGACTCGACTATCTTTGGTGATCGTGTGGACCGCAAGTCAACATCTGGTACTTGTCATTTCCTCGGACGATCCTTGGTGCGTTGGTCCTCGAAGAAAGCAGAATGCGTATCACCGCTTCTACTACGAAGCTGAGTACATTGCTGCTGGTTCTTGCTGTGCTCAATTGCTGTGGATGAAGCAAACTCTCAAGGACTACAGCATCAACATGAAGAATGTGCCTCTCATCGTGACAATGAGAGTGCCATCAAGATTGCTCACAACCCAGTTCAAGACTCAAGACAAAGCACATTCAGATTCGTCATCATTTTCTTCGTGATCATGTGTTGAAGGGCGACATTTCTATTGAGCATGTGAAGACTGAAGAACAGCTAGCCGATATCTTCACAAAGCCCTTGGATGAGAAGAGATTTAGCAAGTTGCAGTGTGAGCTAAATATCTTAGAATCTTTGAATGTTCTTTGAAAAGGACACACTTCCTAACACTTATGCAAAATTGATGACTTAGATGTGCAACACATGAAGAAACGTTTTTCTTCAATCAATGAAGAATAACACTCTAAGTGTGAAGAAATTAATGAAGAATTTGATTCTTAGAACCCTACGACAATTGTACGCGGTGTCTGAAATCATCATTCTTATACGTTGGGTCACGCCACCACCAAAGTTGAAAATCTTCAATTTGAGTTTTTCCTCAGTTTTTCAAATTCTTCAACTTTGCAAAATCTTCATTGTTTCCGTCATTTTTCTTCATTGGCTATATATATATGCTGTAGATAAGTGAATGCTGTAGAGGACTTAAACCCATATATATATATATATTTATATATATATTTATATATATCTTCAAGTTGCATTTTCTGCTAAGTGAATGTGATCGGACCCTTCCCCCTCTATGCTATACTCAACGCAATCTATTCACAAATTCTTCATGTGCGTTCTATTTGAAACTCATTCAAAATCTTCACTGTGTCCTGTCAGCTGAAGAAATTGCGAACGGAACTTTAAAACTAATCTTATCCAAATTTTCGGTTTTGCCGCTCAAACCGTCCCGTATCCCACGATAGACTTATCTATTCACCCACAATCTAACACGATCTCCACTTTTCAGTATGTGGGTGACACATGCAAGCGAATGAGAAGAGCCAGGGGCACGTTCGTCCTAAATCTTTGGGCGAACAGTTTTTCACTGCGACTATAAATACCCCCTCACCCTTCCTCACTTCCTTTACTCCGCTTGACCGCTCTCTCTCTCTCTCGCTCGAGCATCTCAAACCCTAGCGCCGCCGCTACTCCATCGTCGCCGGTGAGAAAGAGCTTCACTGCCTCGACCTTGTCGCCATCGTACTCGCGCCGACCGCGGAAATCTTCACTCCACCGCCGCCGTAGCTGTCTTCCTCCGCCAAGTTAGGGCGTGGAAGATCTGAACTGACGAGCTTCGAATCTACACTTCTCAGTTCGTCGTGTTCTTCATCAAGGGTAATTAAAAGTTACTTTTACTGCCCTCTTTGATTCAAATTTTCTTCACAAAATCTTCAAAGGTGTTTTATTCTTCAAATCCTCACACACAAAACACCTCACTAGTCATCTGTTCTTGATTCATTTCCCTAAGCATCATTTTCTTCAAGATTACTCAATTGTGTGGATCGTCGATCTATACAACTCTAGAACCTAATACAAAGTACGCTTAGTGAAATTCTTCAAGACTCATCTGGTCAAATTCCTCAAACTTGTTCATTTTGATAACCTTCTGAGAATGCATATGACCTCTTCAAATTCCTCGCAACTATACTCTGTTCACAGGTACTCATGTCCGCTGCTGAATCACTAGGTTCTCATCAACTTAACTCATTTGCAGCATTCCTTGAAGAAAAGTTGCATACTTCTTCAGAGAATTTGATTGTTCAAATTCCTCATCTGAAGAATATGGCAGAAGGTAAGAAACCACAGAAAGGAGGAAGGAAGCCTGAGGTCATGACTGCTTTTGAAATACCTGAGAACATCTATGCTGACTATTGCACACCTGATGAGGCCAAGTTCGGAAAGGAGAACAAAAATCAGCGCAAGGTGCTCATACAGAGGATTGAAAGGAGATGGGCAAGAGAATGGAGGGAGTACAGATATGTAACTCCAAAGTATATGAAGACATTCTCTCTAAATCCTCCATGCCCAAGAGCTCCATTGGCACCTGGTCAAGAAGCTGATCCCACCAGCATCAAGCGTGGTGAGGATTTTCCTAAAGAATGGGCCAAACGCCAAGCCAAGTTGGCAAGACAAGCCAAAGAAGCAGTGAGGAAATTTAATGAAGACTCTCCTGCTGCTGCCATAAAGGCCTCTGACAAACCTAGAAAATCAATGGCAAAGAAGCCTGCTCACAAGCCAAGTGCTTCATCAACTGTGCCCTCACGGCCAAGTTCCTCAGCAATGCCCTCACGGCCAGAATCTTCAAAGCCCTCACGGCCAATTCCTCATGCTGCTCCTGCTCCTCCAAAGTCCTCAGTTGCTCCGGCAAAGTCCTCAACACCTGTACATCTGGCCACATGCCAAAGAACTGCAGGCATCTCCATTGTCTCTGGTGTCTCAGCAAGTTCCTCAGCTGCACCAAATTCTTCATCAGGCCCCACTCTGCTGAAGACCAAGGCCACTGCTGGACGAGGTCCTCGGCCTAGTCTGAAGAAGAAACAAGTTGCCTTCCAAGTGCCATCTGACGATGAAGCTGATGATGATGAACTTGCAGAAATCATCAGAGACAGGCAAGAAAGGGCCGCTAGAGCCAAAGGCACAAATGTGCCACTACTTTTGGGTCCAAAGGTGATCCTCGACTACATTGATCTCTGGCACAAGGACCCAAACACTCCTATGCCTGATTTTCATTTGACTCCTGGCCAGAGTCATGTGCTGACCCATTTCATCAATGAAGAGAAATGGAAATTTGAGAAGGCCAGGCAAATCAAGAAGGCTCAGTTCAGGAAAGAGAAGTTCCTGAGGAACAACGTTGTCAAAATGACAACTAATGAACTCCTCACGATCCAGTCTGAAATCAAAGCCCTCAGTGATGATTTCAATGCTTATTATGCTAATTGGCAAGGAGCCAAAGTTAGATTCGTTAAACTGACTGAGAAGTTCACCAATGTTGCAGCCCCATCGCAACAAGAAATTCCTCAAGCTGAAGCCTCAACTCAGCAAACTAAAGAACATGCCAGCACCACTGATGACTTTCAGCCTGCTGAAGAAAATTCTAGTTCCAGGGCTGATGACTCCATTCCAGCCGCTGAAGAAACTGCCAGGGCATCCACTAGTGGTGCGCCTGAAGAAAATGAAGAAGTCAGGGCAACTGCATCAGTTGCACCTGAGGAAATACAAACAGATTCCTCAGCTCCTCCTGCGCCTACCCCAACTCCTACCCTTCCATCTGCATCAGATGTGAGGAAGACCAAGGCTGCAGAGAAAGCTGCAGTGAAGAAAAGGAAAGCATCATCTGCTTCAGATTCTTTAGCTCCGAAGAAAATGAATACTATGACCAGTTCACTTGAGAATCCCATTGATGCTGTTCCGATTTCCACCATGCCATCAAAGGACCTCGTTCCTTATGGTGAAGAATATGTGATCCCTAGCGGATCTGATGAAGAAAATCATTCTGCTGCTTCGTCAGAGCAGATTGATGAAGAAATTGAAGTGGATGCGATCCCTTCAACACCTGCTGCTTCCTCGCCCATGCCTCAGTTCACAGCTGAAGAGGCTGGCATTAAAGAAATTGAAGATGAAGATGTGGATATTGGATGCACCACGCCTGTGATGAATGATGACTTTTGGGAAAGTCAGCATCCCAATTCTCCACACTTCACCCCACTACAGCAAATACATTAGTCCCCTGCACCAACCGTTCAAATGGGCTCTGAAGAAACTCATCCCAACTCATCTGTGAATGAAGAAATTCCAGCCACTAGTGCTGAAGAAACTGCTGTTGCTGATACCTTGAACATGCAGACTGCCACTAAAGAGGAACCAAAAATTCCTCATCCTGAAGAACCGGAGATTGTGATTCCTGAGGTTGTGATGCAACTCACTAACACTCCTGTGCCCAAGCCAAAGGATCCATTCTCAAAGGAGCAAAAGTTCAAGGCTGCTGATTTCTTCAACGAGCATGTGTTCTTCACTGACTATAATCCCTATGATTCTGCTCGCATAAGGAAGAGGCGTTTCTAGACTGCTAGTCAAGCAAATTTCTATTCCTCTGTACTATTCGACAAAGACAAAGTCTTCGATCATGCACACATTCCTCACGTGGACATGGAATCTCTGCCGTGCTTCAAGCCAGTCCTCAGTGTTCTTCACGATGCTAAATTACTGAATTTCTGCACTGACATCTGTGATTGGAATGAAGAACTCATTCTTCAATTCTATGCGACGCTGCACATCACAGGAAATTCTGAAGATGTGAACTCATGGGTGCTGGATGGATGTCGAGAATACTCACTACAAGGCACCAAAGAATCTGAATTGCTTCGTGCCTCCCACTCGATCCTCCCTTGATGGTGCTCGTTGCATCTACAATGAACTGAGCTTACAAATCATTACATGCAAGTCTTGATGAAGCCTTTGAAGCGTGGCAGGCCCTCAGAACCAAATTCCTCGTCAAGGAATTATCAGATGTGCCTCGGATTGTCTATCGCATTCGACGAAGACAATGAGTCCTATCAAAGGCCACGACTCAAATGATGAAGAAGTCGTTGGCATCATGAAGAATATGCTTTTCAATATCATTCATGGCGTTCCCGTCAACTTCCATGATTTCTTCATGAGGACTCTGGCAAATATTGCTATGTCACCGTTTGAGCTGAAGCCTTATGCACCATGGATTATGAAATTCATCAGGACAAGGTCTTCACTCAACTACAAGGCTGATACTCTAAATCATGGCAGTTTCTTGCCTCCAATTGAAGTCCTCAAACGGACATTTTCCTCAGCTGATGACAAAGGCAAGGCAACTGTTGTGATAGATGAAGGCATTCGTCCATTGGATGGTCAATTTCGCAAGGCTGCATCCTACTCCACCAATGATGACTCTGCCACACATGATTCCGCCGCCAACACCTCTGCCAAGCAAATTCCTCAAGCCACAGCACCCAGGGTGATGACTGATCGTGAGTTACTCCTCAGTATTCATCAGAAAGTTGATCGCAATCATAAATGGGTCAAGCATAAGTTTGGTTCAATTCTTTACAACATGACCTCAACCCACAATGCAGTGAAGAAAAACCTATACTACCTCCATGAAACCTTCAACCGTGCACTGGCTATTCTATCTCATATCTACAATACCAAGATCCAAGAGCATGGGTCTCAAGGAAGAATTTGGTGGTGCGCACCTCCAGAAGAAATTCAAGATGGTCAAGGTTCCTCCCTTGGTGGCTAGCTCCTATTCTTCATCGCGACATCGATGAAAATGAAGACTTGGGCGACAACTGCGGCAGCCCTACTACAACAACCGACCCGACAACGCCGGGCTCCTCCATCAACTTGATATTCTTGAGGCGTTAGTCCTCGCCGATCCTTTTGGTCATTCGATGACAAAGGGGGAGAAATCTGAGTTAGTCTTCAAGCGGGTCTATTATATGGGTGTTTTTTTTCTAAGTTACAACTCTCGCTCTTCTGAAACTTTTATTGGATCAAGTTGTAATCTTAAAAGCGATGGTGCTCTGATACTTTTGATGCACTGTGCTCTGATTCTGCATGCTTGTTCCTCGTTAATATTATTGCACACATGCTGAATTTCTTCAGGCACCATATTTCATCATGCATTTCAAATTCTTCATATTATATGTCAAATGCATGTATGAATTACAAGATAGAGGGGGAGATCTCCATGATTCAACTCTTCAAGTGTGCATTGCTTCAAAAGCAAATTCCTCACTATGCACATCTTCAGGGGGAGTTCTTCTATATCTTGCAATCAAATTCCTCAATATCAGTACTTACACTTCATATGTTTATCCCCGTTGAAAACTTAACCTATATTGTCATCAATCACCAAAAAGGGGGAGATTGTAAGTGCATCTAGTGCCCCTTAGTTATTTTGGTGTATTGAAGACTTATAGGTTAAGGGACTAATGTGTTTATGAGTGTACACAGGTCTATAAGTCTATGAGGAGTTTGATATTTATAGAGAAAGTCGACCCCTAAAAATGAATATCTTTGACTGAAGATTTTGGTATTCCTGAAGACTTCGAAAGTGAAGAAATTGGTGTGTCCGTGAAGACTTGATATTCATGCGAGGAATATGAAGCTTGAAGACTTCCGTTTTCATAGTTTTGTTTTTCTCTTTCTTGAGTCATAGGAAACACCGTCTTTGTTAAAGGGGTCGAGGAAATACTAAGGAAAAATTTCCATGTGATGCTCAACTCAAAATCCTACACCTACCAATCCCTTCGAGTGAAGCCATTGGAAATCTCATACAGATTCAGTCAATTTCTTGAAGGATGAGGACGAAGTTCTTCTAGTCGCTGAGGAATTTGTTCTGACTGAGGAGTTAGGAATTTGCCAGTGCAGATAGACTACACAGTGAGGAACATGGTAGCCCTGAGGAATTTGAGAGTCAAATTTCCGACCGTTGCTGTGCTACGCGTCAGCTGTCCCAAAATATCTTATCCACCTAACGGTCATATCATTGAAGGGCATTTATGTCTTATCATGTCGGGCTATTCCCTAGGCTATAAATAGCCGCCCCCTACAACCACTAGCTGGTTGGCTCCTCCGAGAGAAACTGACACTTGTCATTTGAGAGCAACCCATCCTCCGAGGACTTTGAGCGAAAATCATCGAGTGAGGAAAATCCAAACCCAAACACCCACAAACCCAAAGTGATTGAGCATCACCGAAGAGATTGATCCTGCGTGGATCCGACGCTTATTACCTTTGAAGACTGTGCTTCTTCTAGACGGTTAGGCGTCATGGTCTAGAGCATCCAAGAGGAATTGTGGATCGCCGAGTGACCGAAGTCTGTGAAGGTTTGGAAGTCGCCTGAAGACTTACCACGAGTGATTGGACGAGGTCTGTGTGACCTTAGTTCAAGGAGAATACGGTGAGGACTTGGTGTCCTGAGCTATGTGCTCAGCAACTGGGTGTCCGGGACTGTGTGTCCTCGAGTTTAAATACTCAGCTGCTCCAACCAGACGTACAACTGAGACAGCAGTTGGAACTGGTCTACCAAATCATTGTCTTCACCAACCTTACTGGTTCTATTTCCTCAACTCATTCATTTCCTCATTACTGTGTTGAGTGTTTGTTGATATCTGTGTTTGAAGACTTTGACTGAAGACTTTCTCAATTTCCTCAGCTCAATTTCTTCAGTCTGTTTGTCTTCATCTTGTGTTATCCTATGTTTACGCTTTCTGTACTCTGTGACTGTCTTCATTTCATCATGATGACTATGTGTGTATTCTGTTATGCTTACTTCTGAGTACTTATTCCGCTGCAAGTAGTTCTTCACTATGGAATTTCCTCTCCGGAAAATTCCTCAGTGAAGAATTCATAAAAATCGCCTATTCACCCCCCTTCTAGTCGATATAACGCACTTTCAGAGCTATACTTCGGGCGCCAGGAAGCTTATATTCATAAAAAAATCGTGTTAAAATCTCAGCGCAATTAGAGTTACAGATCTCTGGGAAATTAAGAAACCATAAAGGGCCAGATCTGGGGAACGTGAAATAGAAGAGAACAGAGAGGGAGATCCAATCTCGGAGGGGCTCCCACTCCTCTGCCGCCATGGAGGCCATGGACCAGAGGGGGAACTCTCCTCCCATCATGGGGGGAGGCCAAGGAAGAAGAATAAGAAGGAGGGGTGCTCTCTCCCCCCTCTCACGGTGGCAGTGGAGAGCCGCCGTGGCTAGGATCGTGACGGCAATCTACATCAACAATCTTCCTACCATCGACACCAACTCTCTCCCCCTCTATGCAGCGGTGTAACACCCCTTCTCCCCATAGTAATCTCTACTTAAACATGGTGCTCAACTCCATATATTATTTTCCACTGGTCTATGGTTATCCTATGATGTTTGAGTAGATCCGTTTTGTCCTATGGGTTAATTGTGATCTTGGTTGGTATGATTTTATATTTTATTTATGGTGTTGTCTTATGGTGCCCTCCGTCTCGCGCAAACGTGTGGGGCCCTGCTGTAGGGTGTTGTAATATGTTCAAGGTTTGCTTATTGTCAGTGTTGCCGAGGACGAACAACCTAAACGCGGATAAGTCGGTTATGGCGTATGGGAGTAAAGAGGACTTGATACTTAATGCTATGGTTGGGTTTCACGACCTTAATGATCTTTAGTAGTTGCGGATGCTTGCTAGGGGTCCAATCATAAGTGCATATGATCCAAGTAGAGAAAGGTTAGCTCATGCCTCTCCCTCAGATAAAATTGCAAGAATGAATACGGGTACTTGTTATCGATTGCCTAGGGACAAATGACTTTCTTGTTGAAAAAAGCTATCCACTTTTATTACCTTGCAATTTACTCGTAGTTTTATTCTTGCAAAATAGTTTCTTACTTGTTCTAGGTAAAGCAAACGTCAAGTGTGCGTAGAGTTGTATCGGTGGTCGATAGAACTTGAGGGAATATTTGTTCTGCCTTTAGCTCCTCGTTGGGTTCGACACTCTTTCGAAGAAGGCTACAAACGATCCCATATACTTGTGGGTTATCATGGTACTACCACCCGCAGGAGCGGTGCTTTTGCTTGTCTGATCCAAGCCCAATAAATCTACGATAGTAGAGTGGTAGTCAGGGTCGCAGTACCGCAGGAGCGGTACTACCACGCTAAACTGACGCTCTACTACCGCCCATTTACAGAACGCACAAAACATGCAGAAGTAAGGGTACCGCTGGAGCGGTACTACTGCTAAGCAGAGCGGTACTACTGCTTATGTTGTTCTAAAAATCTCAAGCACACGGTTGGACAAGCTCAAATGATGAGAAAGACGAGGGTGCAAAGAGATAGTGTACATGTTGATTCCACCCAAACCTTAATAAAGCGGCCCCCCTCTTAATAGTACAGTGTTCCTACGACTCAAGTCCACCGAAAATGAAACACGAGAAAACCACCATCTTCATAAATATCCAGAGGGGTTTGAATCGTCTTGTGCCAAAAGATAAATTATCTGAAATGCTCAATGGACACGATTAGTCTGCAAAAACATTGTCATCAATCACCAAAACCACTAAGGGAGAAATATTCCCTAACAAGAGTGCAGGTGCAGGGGGCTGACCTAGTCCTCGCTGGCTTGCCTTCACGTTATTGCTATCCTGCCCTGTTGGGTCATTACGGTGTCGGTCTGAGTTGGTGCCCGCAGTTCTGCTATACTATAGGTCAGATGGACACTGGTGGACACGGGTGTGGCGGGGTGTGAGTTTGACTCGACCAAGGTCTGGGACCAATGTCAGTTCGAGCTCGACGTTGGTGAAAGTGCGTTATATCGACTAGAGGGGGGTGAATAGGTAATTTTTATGAATTCTTCACTGAGGAATTTGTTGGTGAGGAAATTCCTAAATGAAGAACTACTTGCAGCGAAATAAGTACTCAGAAGTAAACATAACATAACACGAGCATAGTCATCATGATGAAATGAAGACAAGCACAGAGTACAGAAAGCGTAAACACAGGATAACACAAGAAAGAAGACGGACAGACTGAAGAAATTGAACTGAGGAAATTGACAAAGTCTTCAGTCTAAGTCTTCAAACAAATATGAACATGCACACAACAACAGACATGAGGAAATGAAAGAGTTGAGGAAATAGAACCAGTTAGCTTGGTGAAGACAATAATTTGGTAGACCAGTTCCAACTGCTGTCTCAGTTGTACATCTGGTTGGAGTGGCTGAGTATTTAAACTCGAGGACACCCAGTCCCGGATACATAGTCCTCACCGTATTCTCCTTGAGCTAAGGTCACACAGACCTCGCCCAATCACTCGTGGTAAGTCTTCAGGTGACTTTCGAACCTTCACAAACTCGGTCACTCGGCGATCCACAATTCCTCTTGGATGCTCTAGACCTTGATGCCTAACTGTCTAGAAGAAGCACAGTCTTCAAAGGAAACAAGCGTTGGATCCACGCAGGATCAATCTCTTCAGTGATGCTCAATCACTTTGGGTTTGTAGGTGTTGGGTTTGGGTTTTCCTCACTTGATGATTTTCGCTCAAAGTCCTCTGAGGATGGGATGCTCTCAAATGACAAGTGTCGGTTTCTCGGAGCAGCCAACCAGCTAGTGGTTGTGGGGGCGGCTATTTATAGCCCGGGAGTAGCTCGACATGATAAGGCATAAATGCCCTTGTATGATATGACCGTTAGGTGGGTAGATATTTTGGAATCACAAGATAGCATAGCAACAGTCGGAATTTTGACTATCAAAATCCTCAGGGCTATCATGTTCCTCACTGTGTAGGCAATTCACACTGGCAAATTCCTAACTCCTCAGTCAGAACAAATTCCTCAGAGACCAGAAGAACTTCGTCTCTGTCACTAAAGAATATGACTGAACTGTATGAGATTTCCAATGGCTTCACTCGAAGGGATTGGTAGGTGTAGAATTTTGAGTTGAGCATCACATGGAAGTTTTTCCTTAGTATTTGCTCGACCCCCTTTAACAGTACGGTGATTCCTATGACTCAAGAAAGAGAAAAAGAAACTACGAAAACAAAAGTCTTCATGCTTCATGTTCCTCGAATGATTGCCAAGTCTTCGTGGTCACACCAATTTCTTCACTTTCAAAGTCTTCGTAAAGTCTTGAAATCCAAAGTCTTCATTGAAGAACTTCATTTTAGGGTCGACTTTCTCTCAAATATCAAACTCCTCATAGACTTATAGACTGTGTACACTCACAAACGCATCAGTCCCTTAACCTATAAGTCTTCAATACACCAAAATCTCTAAGGGGCACTAGATGCACTTACAATCTCCCCCTTTTTGGTGATTGATGACAATATAGGTTAAGTTTTCAACAGGGATAAATATATGAAGTGTAGATACTGAAGTTGAGGAATTTGATTGCAAGATATAGAAGAACTCCCCCTGAAGATGTGCATAGTGAGGAATTTGCTTTTGAAGCAATGCACACTTGAAGAGTGTAATCATGGAGATCTCCCCCTATATCTTGTAATTCATACATGCATTTGATATATAATATGAAGAATTTGAAATGCATGATGAAATATGGTGACTGATGTAATTCAGCATGTGTGCATTAACATTAATGAGGAATAAGCATGCAGAAGAACACATCAAAAGTATCAGGTCACCATAGAGTTTAAGATTACAACTCGATCCAGCAAAGTCATCAGAAGAACGAGAGTTGTAACTTAGCAAAAAAAATGCCCATATAAGATAGACCCGCTTGAAGACTAACTCAAATTTCTCCCCCTTTGTCATCGAATGACCAAAAGGGTTGAAACTGAGGACTAACGCCCCTGAAGAATATCATGGTGATGGAGGAGCACCAGCGTTGTCAGGGTCTTGAGTCGTTGTAGGGCCTGCTGTAGTGTCGTCCAAGTCTTCATGCTTGTCCGTGGCGCGTGATGAAGAATATGAGCTAGCCACCAAGGAAGGAACCTTGACCTTCTTGAATCTCTTCGGTGGAGGAGTAGACCAGTCAAAGTCTTCCTTGAAGCCCATTTGCTTCAGATCTTCTTCACCATATAGATGTGACAGAATAGCCC
Source organism: Aegilops speltoides (assembly GCA_021437245.1). Lineage (NCBI taxonomy): Eukaryota > Viridiplantae > Streptophyta > Magnoliopsida > Poales > Poaceae > Aegilops > Aegilops speltoides. Next base: position 159,714,223 of record CM038146.1, read on the forward strand.
AGGTGCGATCAAACACTTCATGGAGGTAGTAGTGGTTTTTCTTCACTGCATTATTTGTAGAAGTCATGTTGTGAAGAATAGAGCCAAACTGACGCTTAACCCACTTGTGGTTGCGATCCACCTTCTGGTGAAGACTTATAAGCAGTTCACGGTCAGTCATCACACGAGGAGCAGTAGCTATAGGACTTGACTTGGTAGCATTGGCAGCAGTATCATGAGTGGCAGAGTCATCATTGGTGGAGTAAGATGCAGCTTTGCGGAACTGACCATCCAATGGACGAATGCCTTCATCGATAACGGCTGGTGACTTGCCCTTCTCATCAGATGAGGAAATTGTCCGCTTGAGGACTTCAATAGGGGGCAAGTAGCTGAGGTGATTCTGAAAATCAGCCTTGTAGTTGAGTGAAGACCTTGTTCTGATGAATCTCATGATCCATGGCGCGTAAGGCTTTAGCTCAAATGGTGAGAGGCAACATTCGCCAGAGTCCTCATGAAGAAATCGTGATAATTTATGGGGATGCCATGCATGATGTTAAAAAGCATATTCTTCATCATTCTGATAATTTCTTCATCGGATGAGTCATGGCCTTTGATGGGACTCATGGTCTTTGTCAGAATGCGGTAGATGGTTCTTGGCACGTAGATCAATTTCTTCACGAGGAATTTGGTCCTTGGAGCTTGACCCGGCTTCAGCGGCTTCATGAGCACTTGCATATAGTGATCAGTGAGTTCAGGCTCATCATACAGACAACGAGCACTATCAGGTGAAGAACTGATTGGCCAGGCACGAAGCAATTCAGAGGCTGGTGCTTTGTAATGAGTGTCTTTAGTCATCCAGTCCAACACCCACGAGTTGATGTCAGTGGAATCACCTGTGATATGCAGAGTTGTGTAGAACTGAAGAATAAGCTCTTCATTCCAATCAACTATGTCAGAGCAGAAATTTAGCAATCCTGCGTCATGAATCATGCTGAGGACTTGAGAGAAGCAAGGCATGGATTCCATGCCCACATGAGGAATGTGCTCGTGGTCGAAGACTTTGTCCTTCTTGAAGAGCATTGAGGAATAGAAGTTGGCCTGGCTGGCAGTCCAGAAATGCTTCCTTCTAAGACGAGCATTGTCATAGGGGTTGAATTCAGTGAAGAACACGTGCTCACCGAAGAAATCATCAGCCTTGAATTTTTGCTTCTTGGAGAAAGTCAGTCAATTGCAACACCACCTTAGAAATCGCAATCTCAGGTTCCTCAGGCTGAGGAATTTTAGGCTCTTCTGCAGCTTCAGCCTGGGTCTTCAATTCTTCATTTACAATTTCTTCAACACTAGTGGCTGGAATTTCTTCATGAACACTTGGGGTTGCATGAGGTTCTTCAGATCCCATTTGCACTTCAGTGGTAGCAGGGGACTAAGGAATTGCTTGGAGTGGAGTGAACATTGGAGAGTTGGGGTGTTAACTGTCCCAAAATTCATCATTGAGCACAGGAGTGGTACAACCAATGTCCACATCCTCATCTTCTATTTCTTCAACACCTGCCTCTTCAGCAGTGAACTGAGGCATAGGTCAGGAAATGACTGGAGTTGAAGGGATTTTATCCACTTCAATTTCTTTGTCCAACTGCTTTGTCGAAGCAGCAGAAGGAGTTTCTTCATCAGATTCATCGGGAATCACATAATCTTCACCAAAAGGAAAAGGTCCTTTGGTGGCATTGATGAGACTGGAACATCATCAATTGGATTGTCAATTGAACTGGACAGAGTCTTCATCTTCTTTGGAGCTGAAGAATTTGATGAAGTTGATGCCTTCCTTTTCTTCACAGCTGCACATTCTGCAGCCTTGGTCTTCTTCGCATCTGATGCAGATGGAAGGATCGGAGTTGGTGTAGGCGCAGGACGTGCAGAGGACTTTGGTTCATTTTCCTCAGGCACAACTCATGCAGTTGCCCTGACTTGTTCACTTTCTTCAGGCGCACCACTAGTGGATGCCCTGGCAATATCTTCAGTGGCTGGAATGGAGTCATCACCGGCACTCTCATTTTCTTCAGCAGACTGATTGTCATCAGCGGTCTTGGCATGTTCTTCAAGAGGGTCGAGCAGATGCTTCACCGAGTAACTTCAACGTGCACAGGAGGAGCAGCACTTGAAGTGAATTTCTTCGTCAGATTGACGAAACGCACCTTGGCGCCCTTCCAATCAGCATGGTAGCGATCAAATTCATCGCTTAGTTGTTTGATTTCAACTTGCAAGGCAAGGAGCTGATCAGGAGTGAGAGTGAGGACATTGTCCTTGAGGTAGCGTTGTTTCTTGTACTGCGCTTTCTTCAAACTTCTGACTTGATCAAATTTCCATTTTTCTTCCTCAATGAAGGCAGTCAGAACATGACTTTGACCAGAAGTGAGGTTCATCTCCGGCAAAGGCGTGTTAGGATCCTTGTGCCATAGGTCAATGTAGTCGAGGATCAACTTTGGATCCAACATCAGCGGCACATTGCTGCCTTTGGCTCTAGCAGCCCTGGCTTGCCTGTCTCTGATCATTTCGGCAAGTTCTTCATCATCAGCCTCATCATCATCAGAGGGCACTTGGAAGGCAACATGCTTCTTGTGAGGACTTGGTTGAATGCCTCATCCAGCAGTGGCCTTTTTCTTCAGCAGTGAGGGACCAGCTGAGGATTTTCGAGCAGCTGAGGAGCTTGCAGATGCTCCTGAGGCAATTGAGAAGCCTTGAGTCCTTTGGCACGTGGCGAGATGCACATGTGCCGAGGATTTTGTCAGAGCAGCTGAAGACTTTGACGGAGGGGCTGAGGACTTTGAAGGAGCAGTCTGAGGAATTTGCCGCGAGGGTCTTGAAGAATCTGGCCTTGATGGCATAGCAGAGTAGCTTGGCCGTGAGGGCATTGAAGGTGAAGCACTGGACTTATGCGCAGGCTTCTTAGGCATTGCCTTCTTTGGCTGACTAGCAGAGGCCTCAGCAAAGGCAGCAGCAGTAGCAGAGTCCGCTTTGAATTTCTACACTGCTTCCTTTGCTTGCTTTGCCAATTTGGCCTGGCGCTTTTCCCATTCATCAGTATAGTCCTCACCGCGCTTGAGGCTGGTGGGATTTGCCACTTGGCCTGGTGCCAATGGAGGTCTTGATCATGGAGGATTGAGTGCGAATTTCTTCATATACTTGGGAGTAACATACCTGTACTCCCTCCATTCCCGTGCCCATCTCCTCTCTATCTTTTGAATGTGCACCTTGCGCTGATTTCTATCTTCCTCAGGGTGTGTGCAGTACCCAGCATAAATGTCCTCAGGGATTTCAAATGCAGTATTGACCTCAGGCCTCTTTCCTCCCTTCTGTGGCCTTTTGTCACCCATGTTCTTCAGCTAAGGAATATGAACAACTGAAGTTTCTGAAGAGGTGTGCAACTTTTCTTCGAGGAACGCTGCAAATGAGTTAAGTTGATGAGAACCTAGTGATTCAGTAGTGGACATTTGTACCTGTGAACAGAATATAGTTGCGAGGAATTTGGAGAGGTCATATGTGTTCTCAGAAGGTTTTTCAAAAAAGAATAGGTTTTGAGGAATTTGACCAGATGAGCCTTGAGGAATTTCACTAAGTGTTCTTTGTCTTAGGTTCTAGAGTTGTATAGATTGAAAATCCACACAATTGAGGAATCTTGAAGAAAATTATTGCTTAGAGAAACAAATCAAGAGCAGATGACATGTGAGGTGTTCATGTGTGTGAAGATTTGAAGAGTAAACACCTTTGAGGATTTTCAAGAAAACTTGAGAATCAAAGCGAGCAGTAAAAGTAACTTTTAATTACCCAAGGTGAAGAACACGACCAACTGGGAAGTGTAGATGTGAAGTTTGTCAGTTCAGATCTTCCACTCCCTAACTCGGTAGAGGAAGACGGCTACGGCGGTGGCGGAGTGAAGAAATCTGCAACCGGCGCGAGTACGACGGCGACAAGGTCGAGGTAGTGAAGCTCTTCCTCACCGGCGACGATGAAGTAGAGGCGGCGCTAGGGTTTTGGGAAGCTTGAGCGGGAGAGAGCGCGAGCGAGGTGAAACTGAAGTGAGGAAGAGATAGGGGTATTTATAGAGAGAGTGAAAAACTGTTCACCCGAGGAAATCGGACGAACATGCCCCTGGCCCCTTCTCATTCGCTTGACATGTGTCACCCACATACTGAGAGGTGGCGATCGTGTAGGATCGTGGGTGAATAGATAATTATTGTCGTGAGAAGTGGAACGGTTTGAGCGGCAAAGCCGAAAATTCAGATAAGATAAGTTTAAAAGTTTCGTTCGCAATTTCTTCAGTTGTCAAGGACACAGTGAAGATTTTGAATGAGTTTCAAATAGAACGCATATGAGGAATTTGTGAATAGACTGGGTTTACTTTAGCATAGAGGGGGAAGGGTCCGATCACATTCACTTAGCAGAAGAAATCAACTTGAAGAAATAGCAATAAGTGAATGTTGTAGAGGACATAAAACCCATATATTTATATATTCAAATGAAGAACAACACCGGAAAGAGTGAAGACAATGCAAAGTTGAAGAATTTGAAAAAAACTGAGGAATTTCGAAAAAGAAGAAAAAACTCATATTGAAGATTTTCAACTGGTTGGTGGCGTAACCCACCGTATAAGAAAGCTGATTTCAGACACCACGTACAATTGTCGTTGGGCTCCGAGAATCAATTTCTTCATTAATTTCTTCACACTTAGAGGGTTAGTCTTCATTGATTGAAGAAAAACATTACTTCGTGTGTTGCGCATCTAAGTCATCAAGTCAGCATAAGTGTTAGGATGTGTGTCCATTTCAGAGAACATTCGTAGATTCTAGGATATTTAGCTCAAACCGAAACTTGCTAAATCTCTTCTCATCCAAGGGCTTAGTGAAGATATAGGCCAGTTGATCTTCAGTGCTGACGTGGTCGATGGAGATGTCGCCCTTCAACACATGATCATGAAGAAAATGATGACGAATCTGGATGTGCTTGGTCTTCGAGTGCTGAACTAGGTTATGAGCAATCTTGATGGCACTCTCATTGTCACTGTAGAGAGGAACATTCTTCATGTTTATGCCATAGTCTTTGAGTGTTTGCTTCATCCATAGTAGTTGAGCACAACATGATCCAGCAGCAATGTACTCAGCTTCTACAGTGGAGAGTGATACGCAGTTCTGTTTCTTCGAGGACCAACAGACCAAAGATCGCCCAAGGAAATGACATGTGCCAGATGTTGACTTGCGGTCCACGCGATCGCCAACATAGTCAGAGTCTGAATATCCGATGAGATCAAAAGAAGAGCCCTTGGGATACCATAATCCAAGTGTTGGTGTGTGAGCTAAGTATCGAAGAATATGCTTCACAGCCTTATGGTGTGATTCCTTCGGTGTAGCTTGAAATCGGGCACACATGCAAACACTGAGCATAATATCCGGCCTACATGCACATAGGTACAATAAAGAACCAATCATGGAGCGGTATACCTTTTGATCAAAGTCTTTACCATTTTCATCAGTGCATAGATGGCCATTTGTGGGCATTGGAATTTTCACCCCTTTGCAATCTTGCATGCCGAATTTCCTCAATACGTCCTTGAGGTATTTCTCCTAAGATATGAATATCCCATTGCGCTGTTGACGAATTTGAAGACCTAAAAAGAATTTCAATTCTCCCATCATGGACATTTGATATTCTTCACTCATCATATAGGCAAATTCATCACTATATCGTTGGTCAGTACAGCCAAAAATGATATCATCAACATATATTTGGCACACAAACAATTCATCATCATAAGACTTAGTGAAAAGAGTTGGGTCGAGTGAACCGGGTTTGAAGCCTTTCTTCATGAGGATTTCCTTCAAAGTATCATACCACGCCCGAGGGGCTTGCTTGAGGCCATACAGTGCCTTGTTGAGCTTGAAGACTTTGTCACGATTCTTTGGATCTTCAAAACCTAGTGGTTGAGCAACATATACTTCTTCCTCAAGCTTACCATTGAGGAATGCACTTTTCACATCCATTTGTTGTAAGATAATATCATGATGGTTAGCATAAGCAAGTAATATGCGAATAGCCTCAAGTCTAGCAACAGGTGCAAAAGTTTCATCGAAGTCAACTCCTTCAACCTATGTGTAGCCTTGAGCTACAAGCCATGCCTTATTCCTTACCACAAGGCCATTTTCATCTTGCTTGTTGTGGTAGATCCACTTTGTGCCAATAATGTTGTGCTTGCAAGGATCTGGACGTTTGACCGGTTCCCAAACACTGTTGAGCTCGAACTGATGTAATTCTTCTAGCATAGCTTGAATCCACTCAGGCTCCAGAAATGCTTCATCTACCTTAGTGGACTCTGTGATAGAGACAAACGCAAAGTGCCCACAAAAGTTAGATAAATGTGAAGCTTTTGAGCGTGTGAGGCGACCTGGTGCTTCAATGTCATCGATGATCTTCTCGATTTGCACTTCGTTTGCAATACGAGGATGAGCAGATTGTCTTCGAGGAATTTGATCTGCATTTCCTTCAGGTGCATTTTCCTCAGCACCATTTTCTTCATGTGCGCCAGCTTGATGTTCATCACGTTCTGGAATGAATTCTTCAGCAGATTCTTCAGTAGGAATGACATCCTCAGTGGCTTTGAACTTGATAGAATCCTCAGGTGATGGTTTATCTATCATAGAAGGTAGGTGCTCTTCAGTAGGAATGACATCCTCAGTGGCTTTGAACTTGATAGAATCCTCAGGTGCTGGTTCATCTATCATAGAAGGTAGGTGCTCTCTTTGCGAGCCATTAGTTTCATTGAACCGCACATCCACAGTTTCAATAACCTTGTGAAGAACGTTGTTGAAGACATTGTAGGTGTGCGAGTCCTTTCCGTAACCAAGCATGAAACTCTCATGTGCTTCCGGTGCAAATTTAGAATTGTGATGAGGATCTCTAATCCAACATTTAGCACTGAAGACTTTGAAGTAACTCACATTGAGTTTCTTGTCAGTGAGGAGTTCATAGGCAGTCTTCTTGAAGAATTTGTGAAGATATACTCTGTTGATGATGTGGCACGCAGTATCAATTGCCTCACTCCAGAAATGACGAGGCGTCTTGTATTCATCAAGCATAGTGCAAGCCATCTCAACAAGAGTTTTGTTGTTGTGCTCCATGACGCCATTCTGTCGAGGAGTATAGGGAGTAGATAACTCATGAGTAATACCAAGTTCATCAAGATAGTCATCAAGGCCGGAATTCTTGAACTCAGTTCCATTGTCACTCCTGATGTGCTTGATATTCACACCAAAGTTGGTTGAAGCCCTCGAGGAAAAATGTTTGAAGACTTCCTGCACCTCATGTTTGTAAGTGACAATGTGTGCCCATGTATAACGAGAATGATCATCAACAATAACAAAGCCATATAGAGATGCATCATTTGTAACAGCAGAATAATGATTAGGACCAAAGAGATCCATGTGAAGCAATTCAAATGGTCGAGTGGTAGTCATGATAGTCTTTGCTGGATGCTTGGCCTTTGTCATCTTCCCAGCTTCACAGGCTCCGCATAAGTGATCCTTGAGGAATTTGACATTCTTAATGCCAATGACATGCTTCTTCTTCGCGAGCGTGTGCAGATTCCTCATGCCAGCATGACCAAGTCGTCGATGCCATAGCCAGCCTTCTGAAGCTTTTGCAAGTAAACATACGGCCGGTTGTGGTCCTGTAGAGAAATCAACAATGTACAAGTCTCCTCTCCTAAAGCCTTCGAAGACTTTGGAATTGACAGCTTCCATGATCACAACACAACGATACTTGCCGAAGACAACAACCATATCAAGATCACAAAGCATTGAGACAGACATGAGGTTGTAACCTAAGGACTCGACAAGCATGACTTTGTCCATGTGTATGTCCTTAGAGATCGCAACCTTACCTAGACCCAATACCTGACTTTTGCCTTTGTCAGCAAAGATGATATGTTTCAGATGTGACGGTGATAAAGGAGCATTCATCAATAGATTCTTGTCACCAGTCATGTGATTTGTACATCCACTATCGAGGACCCACTCACTGGCTTTGGGTTGATCATCCTGCAGATGAATCAAGCAGTAGCATTTAACTCATATACTTCATCAGTGAAGAATATGACATCAATATCATCAGATCAATTTCATCAAGCAATAGAACAGACAAATTTGTAGGAGGACGTGTGAAATGAAAGCTCATTTCATCATGATTAGCCTGCGTCCTATCAGGCATTGTTCAGGTCTCCAGCAAATTCTTCAGTCGTTTTGAGCACGACTGGAGACCTGACCCTGCATAAGAGATTAGTTCTTTTTCTTCACCACCCACATCTGAAGGGGTGACAAAGAATTCATCACTCTGCGAGCACCATATGAGAAAGGTGGCATACACGCCATTTCACGTTGTTTCACATAAGAGGGGTTAGGGTAAGCATATGAATAAGCAGAGAAATTCTTCAAGGACTTATGAACATAATGATTTGAAGAATAATGCACATATTCATAGCCCTTAGCTCTACCCTGCGAAACAGAAGGGTTAGCACGATGATGATCATATGAGGACTTTGATCCTTTTGAGGAATTTTATCCACGTGAGGAATTTGGTCCACTTGAGGACTTGGATCCATATGAAGAATTTGGTTCATATGAAGAAGTTGATCTGGGGTTCCTATTCTTCATAGGTGGTGTCATGAGAACATTCACCTGAAGACTTTTAAGGCAACTTTTGGGAATCCAGATTTTCTTCATAGGAGAACCGTTCCTGCAGTTAGTCCCAACATATCTCACAAATACTTCACCATTCTGATTTTTGAACAGTTTATAGTTAGAGTCAAATGACTCATCAGAAGAATGAGGAGATTCACATGTAAATCCAGATAAGTTGGATCGATCAACTGGAGGTCCCTTTGTAGCAACCCATGAGGTTTTGGGGTACTGCTCGGGCTTCCAATATGTTCCATCAGCATTGAGTTTCCTCTCAAAGGCAATACCCTCTTTCCTAGGGTTTCTGTTGAGGATCTGCTTTTTGAGCACATCACAAAGAGTCTGATGCCCTTTGAGGCTTTTGTACATGCCTGTCATGTACAATTCCTTCAGCCCTGCATCATTAGTGATACTTGCATTGTCCTCAGGTGAGTTAGTCATAGCAGAGCCATATGAAGAATTTGTAGCATTAGAAGCATTTGAACATTCAGGTGAAGAATTAGTAGTTTCACGTTCAATGCATTTCAGACATGGAGGAACAAATTCTTCCTGGGTAGCGCTGATTTGTTGAGCAAGTAATGAATCACGCTGCTTCTAAAGATCTTCATAATCCACTCTTAGCTTTTCAAGATGTTGCTTTCTTTGAAGAAATTCATAAGAAAGCTTCTCATGATCAGATAAGAGAGTGTTATGATGACCTTGAAGATTGTTAAACCTAGACTGAAGTATCTGAAGACTCTCAGCCAAAGCTTTCGACTGATCCATTTCTTCACCCAACATATCATCGCTCTTATTAAGCATGTATTGAACTTTTTCCAAAGCTCTTTGTTGTTTAGTGGCAAGGGAAGCAAGTTTGACATAGCTGGGGCCAAATTCATCACCTGATTCATCATCACTAGATTCGGAAAGGTAGCATTCAGTTACCTTGGCACCCTCTGCCATGAGGCACGGTGAAGAGGACGATGATTCAGGTGCGAAAGTCATCTCCTTGAGAGAATCCTTGTAATCCTCAAACCAAGGATCATGACGAGTACGATGACCTTCATAGACCTCAGAAAGCCGGTCCTAGATTAGCTTCGCGTGATTGAGATGCATGACGTTCCTGAACTGATTTTGGGACAAACAGGAGCAGATGACATCCTTCGTCGTGAGGTTCAGTAGAGTGTACTTGCGAATGTCATCAGCCTCCGCCATCTTGCATAGATCGCTAAGACCAATCTCAGTGATGGTCCACAGTTCGTTGTCCATAGCCATGAGTCGCTTCTTCATCATGGCCTTCCACCGAGAATACTCATGACCGTCAAAGATGGGGTAGGATACGTTTCTCAATCTTGCAGTCGACATAACTAAAACTCCAAGCGGTTAAACCAAAATCACATAGAACAAGGGAGTACCTTGCTCTGATACCAATTGAAAGTGCGTTATATCGACTAGAGGGGGGTGAATAGGCGATTTTTATGAATTCTTCACTGAGGAATTTGCTGGTGAGGAAATTCCTAAATGAAAAACTACTTGCAGCGGAATAAGTACTCATAAGTAAACATAACAGAACACAAGCATAGTCATCATGATGAAATGAAGACAAGCACAGAGTACAGAAAGCGTAAACATAGGATAACACAAGAAAGAAGATGGACAGACTGAAGAAATTCAACTGAGGAAATTGAGAAAGTCTTTAGTCTAAGTCTTCAAACATATATGAACAGGCACACAACAACAAACATGAGGAAATGAAAGAGTTGAGGAAATAGAACCAGTTTGCTTGGTGAAGACAATGATTTGGTAGACCAGTTCCAACTGTTGTCTCAATTGTACATCTGGTTGGAGTGGCTGAGTATTTAAACTCGAGGACACCTAGTCCTGGACACACAGTCCTCACCATATTATCCTTGAGCTAAGGTCACACAAACCTTGCCAATCACTCGTGGTAAGTCTTCAGGTGACTTCCGAACCTTCACAAACTCGGTCACTCGGTGATCCACAATTCCTCTTGGATGCTCTAGACCTTGATGCCTAACCGTCTGGAAGAAGCACAGTCTTCAAAGGAAACAAGCATTGGATCCACGCAGGATCAATCTCTTCAGTGATGCTCAATCACTTTCGGTTTGTAGGTGTTGGGTTTGGGTTTTCCTCACTTGATGATTTTTGCTCAAAGTCCTCGGAGGATGGGATGCTCTCAAATGACAAGTGTCAGTTTCTCTCGGAGCAGCCAACCAGCTAGTGGTTGTGGGGGGTGGCTATTTATAGCCTGGGGAGCAGCCCGACAAGATAAGACATAAATGCCCTTGTATGATATGACCGTTAGGTGGGTAGATATTTTGGAACCGCTGGCGCATAGCACAGCAACGGTCGGAATTTTGACTATCAAAATCCTCAGGGCTATCATGTTCCTCACTTGTGTAGGCAATTCACCATGGCGAATTCCTAACTCCTCGGTCGAACAAATTCCTCAGAGAATGTAAGAACTTCGTCTCTCACATCAAGAATATGACTGAATCTGTATGAGATTTCCAATGGCTTCACTCAAGGGATTGGTAGGTGTAGAATATTGAGTTGAGCATCACATGGAAATTTTTCCTTAGTATTTCCTCGACCCTCTTTAACAGTACGGTGATTCCTATGACTCAAGAAAGAGAAAAAGAAACTACGAAAACAAAAGTCTTCACGCTTCATGTTCCTCGAATGATTGCCAAGTCTTCAGGGTCACAACAATTTCTTCACTTTCAAAGTCTTCAGAAAGTCTTCAGAAATCCAAAGTCTTCAGTTGAAGAACTTCATTTTTAGGGGTCGACTTTGTCTGTAAATATCAAACTCCTCATAGACCTATAGACCCGTGTACATTCACAAACGCATCACTCCCTTAACCTATAAGTCTTTAATACACCAAAATCACTAAGGGGCACTAGATGCACTTACAGTTGGCCATCGGCAGCTACAAGGCCGTGTCTCCCTCGATCCACAGGGATCGACTGGGGACGCAGGCGTGGACGCCCCCCATGGTGGAGGCGCTCATGCAAGCCGGGGGCTGATGCCAGACTAGGAACGGAAGGAGACCCCTTCTATTCTTCCCACCGTGGTTGCGCGTTGTGATGTCGACCGTTGGTGGTGTCTAGAGACATGGATGCCGGGGCGGCGGCCTCGGAGGATGGTCCATATGGTGGCTTTCTGGCAGGTCCCATGACGGCAGTGGTGGCTACGCTTCTTGGTCATATGGACGACGAGGGGTGTAGCGGTGGGTGGCTCAAGCTCACTTTCTGGCCTTGGCAGTGGCATTGCCCAGATCCGGATCTGGAGGCCAGTTATAGCCGCGACTAGCTTGGGTATCTCTTGGCGATATGGGTGAACTGCCAAGTGAAAGCTCCGCGCTTTGGCGCCGCCGCGGGCGATATCTGTGGGTGTCGCTATCTTCTTAAAGACGTCATCATGGTTCTCCTCTCCGTGGCGAGTCTCCGGGTGAAAACCTTGTCCTTTTGGCATCGCCAGCTATGGTGCTTGCTTCCCGTCCTGAGGGTGTTGTGATGTCTACTATGCAAATTTATTCTTGTAGACTCGTGTTGGGCCTCCAAGTGCAGAGTTTTGTAGGACAGTAGCAATTTTCCCTCAAGTGGATGACCTAAGGTTTATCAATCCATGGGAGGCGTAGGATGAAGATGGTCTCTCTCAAACAACCCTGCAACCAAATACAAGAAATCTCTTGTGTCCCCAACACACCCAATACAATGGCAAATTGTATAGGTGCACTAGTTTGGTGAAGAGATGGTGATAAAAGTGTAATATGGATAGTAGATATAGGTTTTTGTAATAAGAACAAAAAAAACAGCAAGGTAGCAATTGATAAAACAGAGCACTAACGGTATTGCAATGCTTGAAAATGAGGCTTAGGGTCTGTACTTCCGCTAGTGCAATCTCTCAACAATGCTAATATAATTGGATCATATAGTCATCCCTCAACGTGCGATGAAGAATCACTCCAAAGTTCTGATCTGGCGGAGAACATAAGAAGAAATTGTTTGTAGGGTACGAAACCACCTCAAAGCTATTCTTTCCATTCGATCTATTCAAGAGTTCGTACTAAAATAACACAAATCTATTATTTCCGTTTGATCTATCCAAGAGTTCGTACTAAAATAACACCATATGATACACATCAACCAACTCTAATGTCACCTAGATACTCCAATGTCACCGCGAGTATCCGTGAGTTGATTATACGATATGCATCAAACGATTTCAGATTCATAATACTCAATCCAACACAAAGAACCTCAAAGAGTGCCCCAAGATTTCTACCGGAGAAACAAAGACGAGAATGTGCATCAACCCCCATGCATAGACTACCCCAATGCCACCTCGGGAATCGGCGAGTTGAGTGCCAAAACACATATCAAGTGAATCAATATGATACCACATTGTCACCTCGGGTATTCATAGCAAGACATACATCAAGTGTTCTCAAACCCATTAAAGTATTCAATCCGATAAAATGAAATCTCAAAGGGAAAACTCAATTCACAACAAGATAGAGGGGAAAACACCATATGATCCGACTATATTAACAAAGCCCGTGATACATCAAGATCATGACATCTCAAGAACACGAGAGAGAGAGAGAGAGAGAGAGATTAAACACATAGCTACTGGTACAAACCCTCAGCCCCGAGGGTGGACTACTCCATCCTCATCATGGTGGCCGCCGGGATGATGAAGATGGCCGTCGGTGATGATTTCCCCCTCCGGCAGGGTGCCGGAACGGGGTCTAGATTGGTTTTTCGTGGCTACAGAGGTCTGCAGCGGTGGAACTTCTGATTTAGGGTAACCCTTGATGGTTTCTCTAGTTATAGGAAATTTTGGCATTGGTTTCACGCTACAATGGGCCTCGAGGTTAGCACAACCCACCGGGGCACGGGCAAGGGCCCAGGCGCCCTGGTGTCTTGTGCCCTACTCCTTCACCTTTTGGTCCTTCCACGAAGCTTTGGGGGTCTCTTTTGTTCCAAAAAAAATCATCAAAAAGTTTCAACTCATTTGGAGAACTTTCATTTCTGCACAAAAAACAACACCACGGTAGTTGTGTTGAAAACAACGTCAGTCCGGGTTAGTTCCATGCAAATTATACCAAAACCATATAAAACTGTTGTAAACATGGCATGAATACTTCATAAATTATAGATACGTTGGATATGTATCGGCATCCCAAAGCTTAATTCCTACTCATCCTCGAGTAGGTAAATGATAAAGAAATAATTTATGAAGTGTGAATGGTAGCATAGTGCATAAGTTTGATCAATGATAATTTCAATAACTTTTCCTAGCATCATAACAACAACTCTTTCTCATAAAACTCGTCATGACAAAGTAGCAACCAATTCACATGTTAAGGTCTAAACAATGAATTCTCTTGAAAGTCAACAACCTATATTCTTAGTCACCAAACAATTGCAATTCAACTTATTCAACAGAGTCTAAGTAAGAGATGCACATACTCAATCATCATATAGTCTTCCATGATTGCTACTACTCAAAGCATATTCTTAGAACAAATGGCATCCATCGAACACAGAGAAAGATAGGGGCTTAATATTTCGCCTCCCAACTCATTTATCATAGAGATAATTGTCAACAATATGATCAAATATATTTGACTGGTCATATGTGCCTAGATCTTTCCCCACCACACGATGCTTGCCAACTAGAGAATAATTGAGGTTGAAATGGAAATGCATACTATTGACTCTTTGCATAAAAGTAAATACTGAAAAGTAAAAGATAACCCCTTTGTAGAAGGAAGCAGAGGTTGCCATGCACTTTTTATTTGGATACCCAAGCTCTTGATACAAGGGAATGCCACGTTATATTGCCCCTTATGATATCAACCTTTATTATGCAGTCTGTCACTTTTATTACTTTGCCATCACAAGTTCGTACAATGCTCAATTTTCCCTTACAATAAAAGACCAAACATATTTAGGAGCAATTTTTATTGCTTTATGCACTGATGACAACTTACTTGAAGGATCTTATTCAATCCATAGGTAGGTATGGTGGACACTCATGGCAAGAAACTGGGTTCAAGGGTTTTTGGATGCACAAGTAGTATCTCTACATAGTACAAATTTTTGGCTAGCAAAAGATCCTAGGCAAACACCACATGTTAGAGGATCCATGACAATATAACTTCTATGTAAATATACCCAAACATAACTCATTAGTTGTCTTACTTGTCCAACTTCAACTAATTTTCTCAAGTTTGAAAATAATTAATGGGTATTCACAATCATAGAATATGTCCAAGGTAATATATTTGCATGTGAAAGTTCTCTTCCTTCAACTAATCATTCATGAATTGCTTATATGACCAATATTGTGATTGTCAAGCTTCAAAAGATTTTGCTTTCTAAACCCAATGTGAAGCTACCACTAGGCATGATATAATTTCAACTTCATGATATTAAATTCATTCAACAATTTACTCATA
Organism: Aegilops speltoides; assembly: GCA_021437245.1. NCBI lineage: Eukaryota > Viridiplantae > Streptophyta > Magnoliopsida > Poales > Poaceae > Aegilops > Aegilops speltoides. The sequence goes on from CM038146.1 coordinate 159,729,394, forward strand.
TGATACAAGTGAAGCACAAGAGTAAATGACAAGCTAGTCCAAAAAAGATATAAGTGAAGATCAAGCGAGTAGTTAAGTAAATAGTTAGCTAATTGTGGACTCTCTCTTATTTAGAAAATTTCATATTTAAGTATTTTATTAAAACAACAAGAAAAACAAAATAAAATGGCATTCAAAGAATAGCACAACTCATGTGAAGAAGCAAAAACTTAGGCTCAACCGATACTAACCGATAATTGTTGAAGAAGAAAGGTGGGATGCCTACCGGGGAATCCCCAAACTTAGCTTCTTGAGACTTCTTGAAATGTTAATTTGTGATGCCCAAGCTTGAGTTTTTGTGTCTCCTTAATTCCCCTCATATCACGGTTTCCCTAAATCTCAAAAACTTCATCCACACAAAACTCAACAAGAACTCATAAGATAGGTTAGTATAAATCAATGCAAAACCTTATCATTCTCTACTGTAGCAAATCACTAAAATTATTATTTGACATTGCATACTAAATGCCTCTGCATATTTAATACTCCTATCCTCAAATAGAATCATTAAACAAGCAAACATATGCAAACAATGCAACCATAATGGCAATCTGCCAAAACAATACAGTCTATAAAGAATGCAAGATTCATCATAATTCCCTAACTCCAAAAATTCTGAAAAATTACCACACTGTAGAAAATTTATTATAGCTTACTATGCAAAAAGTTTCAACATTTTATCACATTCCTACTTTTCTCGGGAATTTTTGCAACAGCGATAAACTTACTGTTTTGAAACAGCAACTCATATATTTGGAAAATAAGCATGTGGAAAGCTATCCTTGACACTTTTATTCAAGCAAAAGATGCGAAACATTATTTTAAATAACAGCAAGCAAATCCTAGCAAAATAAAATGACGCTCCAAGCAAAACTCATATCATGTGATGAATGAAAATATAGCTCAAAGTAAGGTTACCGATAATGTTGGAGACGAAAGAGGGGATGCCTTCCGGGGCATCCCCAAGCTTAGTTGTTTGGATCTGCCTTGAATATTACTTGAAGTTCCTTGGGGATCCCCAAGCTTAGGGTCTTGTCACTCCTTATTCTCCTCATATTGACATCTCACACAAAACTTGAAAACTTCAATCACACAAAACTTAACGGAACTTCATGAGATAGGTTAGTATGATAAAGAGCAAACCATTTCACTTTGGTAATGTCAAAGACAAGATTCATAATTGTTCTCACACAATTCCTAATGTACCTTATCATTTCCACAATTTATATTGAGCAATATAAGCCATAGAACCTACGAAACAAGCAAACTATGCATTGAAAACAAAATCTGTCAAAAATAGAACAGTCTGAAGTAATCTGTACTCCAACCATACTTCACTCCAAAAATTCTGAAAAATTAGGACAACGTAGATTATATATATATATATATATATATATATCATCTGTAAACAATTTAGATCAAAAGCACATTCCAGTTAATTTCTAAAATTCCTGGACTGAGCGCAAAAGTTTCTGTTTTTGCACAGATTCAAGTCAACTATCATCCGCACTATCCCAAAGGCTTTACTTGGCACTTTATTGAAACAAAAGCAATAAAACATGATTACTACAGTAGCATAATCATGTGAACACATAGAAATAGTAGGGGTAAATGTTGGGTTGTCTCCCAACAAGCGCTTTTCCTTAATGCCTTTTAGCTAGGCATGATGAGTTCAATGATGTTCGCATAAAGGATAAGAGTTGAAACACAAAGAGAGCATCATGAAGCATATGAATAGCACATTTAAGTCTAACCCACTTCCTATGCATAGGGATTTTGTGAGCAAATAATTCATGGGAGCAAGAATCAACTAGCATATGAAGGCAAAACAAACACAACTTCAAAACTTTCAACATAAAGAGAGGAAACTTGATATTATTGAAATTCCTACAAGCATATGTTCCTCCCTCATAATAATTTTCAGTAGAATCATGAATGAATTCAACAATATAACTATCACATAAAGGATTCTTTTCATGATCCACAAGCATAGAAATTTTCTTACTCTCCACATAAGCAAATTTATTCTCATGAATGGCAGTGGGAGCAAACTCAACAAAATAACTATCATGTGATTGAAAATTAAAATTATCATGAAAAGTTTCATGATTATCATTATTCTTTATAGCAAACATGTCATCACCATAATCATCATAGATATCAACTTTGTTCTCATAATCAATTGATATCTCTTCCGAAATAGTGGATTCAACATTAAATAAAGTCATGACCTCTCCAAATCCACTTTTATCAATATAATCATCATAAATAGGAGGCATGCTATCATTATAAAAAATTTGCACATCAAATCTTGGGGGACTAAAAATATCATCTTCATCAAACATAGCATCCCCAAGCTTATGGCTTTGCATATCATTAGCATCATGGATATTCAAAGAATTCATACTAACAACATTGCAATCATGCTCATCATTTAACCAAACATTCTATTGAATTTTTCTTCTATCAATTGAGCACAATTTTCCTTTCCATCATTTTCACAAAATACATTATAAAGATGAATAATATGATGCAACCTCAATTCCTTTTTTTGTAGCTTTCTTTTTATAAACCAAACTAGTGACAAAACAAGAAACTAAAAGATTCAATTGCAAGATCTAACGATATACCTTCAATAACTCACCTTCCCAACAACGACGCTAGAAAAGAGCTTGATGTCTACTACACAACTTTATTCTTGTAGACTCGTGTTGGGCCTCCAAGTGCAGAGTTTCGTAGGACAGTAGCAATTTTCCCTCACATGGATGACCTAAGGTTTATCAATCCATGGGAGGCGTAGGATGAAGATGGTCTCTCTCAAGCAACCCTGCAACCAAATACAAGATATCTCGTGTCCCCAACACACCCAATACAATGGCAAATTGTATAGGTGCACTAGTTCGGTGAAGAGATGGTGATAAAAGTGTAATATGGATAGTAGATATAGGTTTTTGTAATAAGAACAATAAAAAACAGCAAGGTAGCAATTGATAAAACGGAGCATAAAAGGTATTGCAATGCTTGAAAATGAGGCCTAGGGTCTGTACTTTCGCTAGTGCAATCTCTCAACAATGCTAATATAATTGGATCATATAGCCATCCCTCAACATGCGATGAAGAATCACTCCAAAGTTCTTATCTGGCGGAGAACATAAGAAGAAATTGTTTGTAGGGTACGAAACCACCTCAAAGCTATTCCTTCCATTCGATCTATTCAAGAGTTTGTACTAAAATAACACAAATTTATTCTTTCCGTTCGATCTATCCAAGAGTTTGTACTAAAATAACACCAGATGATACACATCAACCAACTCTAATGTCACCTAGATACTCCAATGTCACCGCGAGTATCGTGAGTTGATTATACGATATGCATCAAACAATTTCAGATTCATAATACTCAATCCAACACAAACCTCAAAGAGTGCCCCAAGATTCTACCGGAGAAACAAAGACGAGAACGTGCATCAACCCCTATACATAGATTACCCCAATGTCACCTCGGGAATCCGCGAGTTGAGTGCCAAAACACATATCAAGTGAATCAATATGATACCCCATTGTCACCTCGGGTATTCATAGCAAGAAATACATCAAGTGTTCTCAAATCCATAAAAGTATTCAATCCGATAAAACGAAATCTCAAAGGGAAAACTCAATTCACAACAAGATAGAGGGGAAAACACCATATGATCCGACTATATTAACAAACCCCGTGATACATCAAGATCATGACATCTCAAGAACAAGAGAGAGAGAGAGAGAGAGAGAGAGAGAGAGAGAGAAGAGAGAGTGAGAGAGAGAGAAAGAGAGATTAAACACATAGCTACTGTACAAACCCTCGGCCCCGAGGGTGGACTACTCCCTCCTCATCATGGTGGCCGCCGGGATGATGAAGATGGCCACCGGTGATGATTTCCCCCTCCGGCAGGGTGCCGGAACAGGGTCTAGATTGTTTTTTCATGGCTACAGAGGCCTGCCGTGGCGGAACTTCTGATCTAGGGTTACCCCTGATGGTTTCTCTATTTATAGGAATTTTTGGCATTGGTTTCACGCTAAGATGGGCATCGAGGTGAGCACAACCCACCGGGGCACGAGCAAGGGCCCAGGCGCACCCGGTGTCTTGTGCCCTACCCCTTCACCTTCTCATCCTTCTACAAAGCTTCGGGGGTCTCTTTTGTTCCAAAAAAATCGTCAGAAAGTTTCAGCTCATTTGGAGAACTTTCATTTCTGCACAAAAAACAACACCACGGTAGTTCTGTTGAAAACAACATCAGTCCGGGTTAGTTCCATGCAAATCATACCGAAACCATATAAAATTATTGTAAACATGGCATGAATACTTCATAAATTATAGATATGTTGGAGACGTATCATGTTGCCGTGGAGGCTAGGTGTCCTAAGTCGTGTCGTAGCATTGTACTCTGGTCTTCTGTCACTAGTTGTCCGGTCACGTAGTCATGTGTGAGTGTGTTGGCTCGGTATTTAGGGATCTGTTGTATTAGAGGGCTACCTCACCACATTGTTCATTCCGCCGTGTAACTTGATTGTTGTTGCTTTATATATAAAGCGGGGCAAAAGCCTATTTTGAGAAGAACAAGATCAAATATTTGCATTTCATGAAAGACTGGGTATTGATTTGTTCTAATCATCTTATCCAGCAGCATCGATCCCAAGCGATCAAGAAAGAGGGGTTGATCCACCAGATCCTTTAAGCCTAGTTCCTTCCACACTTGACTTGCTCTTTCGCATTGGAAGATTATGTGTTTAAAATCTTCATAGCACACTTTGCACCGAGGACATTGTCCACTTGTTTTAATATGTCTACTCGTCAATATTCCCAAAAAAGGAACAGCTAGATGATACCCCGCACGTTGTTGCGGAAATGTTTTGCAATATATTCGGTGTAAATTGGTTGTATAAAACATGAATATGTAGAGTGATAATATGAGAACTGAAACTAAAAAATGATTTGTGGTGCTTGGTTGTTGTACACTATAAATATCATAATAGTATGTAAATTCTCATCCATGTTTCCATGTTGAGGACATCAATCTAGAAACCAAATGTTAATTATCTAGATTAAGAATTACTGTAGCTAAATTAGGAATATGATCTAATATTATAAATTTTCATATCGTCAGCTCGTGGTTTCTAGAAGTCGTAGCCTAGCCAACAACCCTAAGGGTACGCTTACTATGAAAACTGGATGATACCCCGCATGTCATTGCGGGAATGTTTTGCAATATATTCGATGGAAATCAGCATCGATCCCAAGCGATCAAGAAAGAGGGGTTGATCCACCAGATCCTTTAAGCCTAGTTCCTTCCACACTCGACTTGCTCTTTCACATTAGAAGATCATGTGTTTAAAATCTTCATAGCCCACTTTGCATCGAGGACATTGTCCACTTGTTTTAATATGTCTACTCACCAAGATTCCTAGATAAGGAACAAGTAGATGATACCCCGTACGTTGTTGTGGGAATGTTTTGCAATAAATTCGGTAGAAATTGCTTGTATGAAACATGAATATGTAGAGTAATAATATAAGCTAAAACTAAAAAATGATTTGTGGTGCTTGGTTATTGTATAATATAAATATCATAATAGTATGTAAATTCTCATCCATGTTTGCATGTTGAGGACATCAATCTAGAAACCAAATGTTAACTACCTGGATTAAGAATTACTGTTGCTAAATTAGAAATATGATCTAATATTATTATTTTCGTATCGTCAACTTGTGGTTTCTAAAAGCTGAAGCCTGGCCAACAACCCTAAGGGTACGCTTATTATGAAAACCAGATGATACCCCACACGTTATTGCAGGAAGAAATCAGCATCGATCCCAAGCGATCAAGAAAGAGGGGTTGACCCACCAGATCCTTTAAGCCTAGTTCCTTCCACACTTGACTTGCTCTTTCACATTGGAAGATCATGTGTTTAAAATCTTCATAGCCCACTTTGCACCGAGGACATTGTCCACTTGTTTTAATATGTCTACTTGCCAAGATTCCCAAATAAGGAACAACTAGATGATTCCCCGCGCGTTGCTGCAGGAACCTTTTGCAATATATTCGGTGGAAATTGGTTGTATGAAACATGAATATGTAGAGTAATAATATGAGAACTAAAACTAAAAGAATTATTTGTGGTGCTTGGTTATTGTATAATATAAGTATCATAATAGTATGTAAATTCTCATCCATGTTTGCATGTTGAGGTCGCTTTTTATTATGCATGGTTGCATGTTGTGGTGGACTTTTCTCCATGCATGTTGAACGATAAGGTGACATACTTGCATGTCGAGAGAAATATGTTAGTGGGGGCTAGTTATTTAGATATAGAAGATGCCATGAAGAGCCCGTCGTCCAAAGATCTTCACTTTTGTTGTAACATTTTGATTTTCATAGTACATGCCGTATCTTATTTACTATGCTTTTGACAATATGCAGAGTAGTTGCAAGGGTATTGTGTTTGTGCTCCCATTCACCAAAGTAAGATGATTTGACTGAGAAATACCCATCCCTAGAATTGTGCCAGGCAACGAAATCTTCTCTATCTGTAACAAGGTGAATTGATAGTATAGATTCTGCATCAACCGACCGAAAAACAAAGTGAATCAAATCCTCGTCCCAATTGCTTGTTACTGGGTGAATGAGGTCTGAAACATTTTGTAGCATTACACTTCATCGAGGTCTTCTTAGCCCCAAATTTGGGCTAGAAGGAACCCAATTGTCATTCCATATATCTGAAGCTAGAGTTAGTTATGCCCCCAAACTGTTTATTCCAAACTCCCATAGTTTATAGCTGGAGTAGAGCTCTCCCACACATTAGACTAATATAGTGAAGGATTTCCCATCTTTCATTGCATAACTGACATGGTTGTTCTATTCTAGGTTTGTCTCGGCTTTTAGACCATTTTTTTGTGAAAGGGCCTAAGGCCATATATTATGCATCACATGTCCTTACAAACACATTCATATAGAAAATTAAAATTACATTCATATTCTTGGGGTGCCGAAGTCTTCTTCATTCTGCATCCATTGGCAGTGTGTCATGAGCCTATCTCGATGCCACCTCCAAGCCTCCGCCTTGGCAGAGCAAACATTTTTAAACCCAGAAGCTTGTAGAAGTAGCGGCCAAAAAGTCATCGATGCAGACCAGGAGACCTTTGGAACGCCTCCTTGGCAGAGCAAACTTTTTAAAACCTTGGATCTTGTAGAAGAAGTAGACAGAAAACCATCGATGTAGACCAGGAGACACCGGCATCCACGATCCGCAAAGCAAACTACCGCCCTGGAGAAGAAAACACCAATAAGGGTATGAAGAAGCTTCGAAGACCACGGAAGCCAACCAAATCTTGATTGATCACCGGAAACCTAAATCGACCTGATCACGAAAGACCTCCACACGTCTTCCATCAGTGATAAGCACACCAACAAAGCAAGGAAAGAGCGGGGAGAATATTATTTCTACACTGCAACAATGCCGCCGCCTTGTCGCCCAAAACCAAACTCGAAGGCTTTCTAAAGAGAATCTAAAAGGGAACAAACACCCATGTCGTTGCATGACAAGTACGTGCCTAATGCCGAGCTCGCCGCAGTTAGGACGACGCACCAACTCCTTCTTCTCTAGTGACCTAGTCAGGCTGGGCCACCTTAGAATACTGCTGCTCCGGATCACCAACGCCTCCATCGAGCCCCATCTAACAAAAAACCGCTACTCGAGCACACATCTTCTTCGCCATCCCATGGCATCCCCTCCAACTCCTCCACAAGCATGCCACCCACGATCAGGACCTCCCCGCCACCATCAGGGTCACACGGACTTTGCCCCCATGACATGCATAGGCAACGATGAAAAGGGAAGTACATGGGGGTGATGGTTAATGTTTTGGTCACAGCCTTGGAGCGGGGGAGAAAGAATGTAGGAAACAAACTTTTTCATAATCCGCTTTTAGATGGTCTTATATTATATGAATAATAGTATCTCTAAAAGTATATACTACTCGGTCTTATGAGGGTAGAAGATGGTTCTCACTTACGTCAACAGAGCAGTAATGAAGGTGACATGCTGATTAGGCTTTGTTTGGTTAAAGTGGGCTAATCATTAACTTTCCATTTTTTTACAACTATATTACTAAGGAGCTTTGCAATTAAATGCAACACAACACAACTGTAGGCAATAGACCATCCACAAAATGAGTTAGGCTGCTCATAGTGGGAGTAAAATAAATAGTAACATGCATGTCACATGGGGCAAAAATATGATGTGACAATTAATTAATGAGGAGAGGTGCAAATAGAGTAAAATATGTTACCATCAAATAGCGGTTTCCAATGTAAAATGACTCTATAAAGTAATAAATGAAGCTCCTTCGCCATCCCATGGCAACCCCTCCAACTCCTCCACAAGCAGGCCACCCGCGATCAAGACCTCCCCGCCACCATCAGTGTCACACGGACTTTGCCCCTGCGACACGCACAAGCAACAACGAGAAGAGAAGTACACGGGGCGACGACTAGTGTTTTGGTCGCAGCCTTGGAGCAGGGGGAGAAAGAATGTAGGAAACAAACATTTTCATAATCCGTTTTTAGATGGTCTTATAATACATGAAAAATAGTATCTCTAAAAGTATATACTACTCGGTCTTGTGAGGGTAGAAGATGGTGTTCTCCCTTAGGTCAATAGAGTAGGAATGAAGGTGACATACTGGTTAGGCTTTGTTTGGTTAAAGTGGGCTAATCATTACCTTTACATTTTTACAACTTATATTAGTAAGGAGCTTTGTAATTAAATGCAGCGCACCACAATTTTAGGCAATAGACCATCCACAAAATGAGTTAGACTGCTCATAGTGGCAGTAATATAAGTAGTAACATGCATGCCACATAGGGCAAAAATATGATGTGATAAATAATTAATGAGGAGAGGTGCAAATAGAGTAAAAAATGTTGCCATCATATAGTGGTTCCCAATGTAAAATGACTATAAAGTAATAAATGAAGCTCTCTATATGTAGTACTAGCTCCCTCCTGGTTTATTAGTTCTCCTTGTTGTTTAAGTCAAACTTTGATCTTTAATTTAACTATTAAAAAATAAGTTATATACCCTAAAATTAATATTATTAGAAACATCTTTCAAATATGAATCCAACAATATAAGTTTTGTGACATACAACTTACAATTTGTCAATCAAATTTACAATCAAAATTGGGCAAAAAATACAAAGGAGACTAATAAACCCAAATGGAGGTAGTAGACTTTGTGTTGTACACCAGGGCATGTTACTGGTTTAAGTTACTCTCACTATGACTCCTTATCGTAGTAGTATGTATTATCATGCTTTTTTTTTGAGACAATAAATTATTATTATTTTGAGACAAACGTATTATCTTGCTGGCAGGCGGGGCAGGGCTCACCCAAAGTCCAACCTCAACAGACACATGGGCCCTGTTTAGATCGTAGCCCGGAAGGCCGTGTGCCAGCTCAGCGCGGATCCATTCAAGGCCGCGCCCGAGGAACTAGCCGTTACAACACCCCACTTTCCCCACTATCTCGCCCATCATCGTCCCCACCTAGGATTCTTCCTCTACTACTGCTACCATATCACACGCCCCTCCTCCCCTCCCCGCAATCCTCCCAAATCCCCAAACCGAAGCCAAATTTTCCAGTTGCAAAATTCCCCAATCCGCGGCGACATCGATCCCCAAATCCTCGCTCCTCGGCCGCGATGATGTTCACGGAGGGCCTCGACGAGTCGGCCATCAGCTGGATCAAGCAGGGCACGGACACTCCCCCGGCCGCGGCGAGGTCCCCGCTGGCGGAGCGGCTGCCTCTGGGCCAGATCTCGGCGGACGCGGCGGCGCCGAGGAGTCCCGCGCTGTACAACAGGGCGTGCGTCGGCCTCTTCTCCCCGAAGAGCCTGCCCCCGCCGGTGCGAACCGCCACGCGCCACTCGGGGCTCCTCGGCCGCCACTCCGTGCTCCTCGCCGCGGACTCCGAAGAGGAGGAGGGGGAGGAGAGCGTCGCGTCCTGGGGGCTGACCGAGGACTGCGGCTACGGCTACTTCTCTGACCACACGGCCGAGGAGGACGGGGTGTGCTCCAGCGACTCCAGCCTGTTCCGGAGGGCGAGGGACCTGTACGGTAATGGCGTCGAGGACGAGGTCACGTCGCAGTTCAGCCGGAGGGGCGGCGGGCTTGCCCGTGGACAGTCCAAGGAGAACCTTCGGGTCGAGGTGCGAGCCGCGGCCGCGGCCGCGTTTGCCGGGAAAAGCTCCCGTGGTCAGGATCAGGTGGACTGCACCTCGCATGTAAGGATGCTACTCCAGCTTGTTTGGTATTTTCCACTGTGCAATTAGCGATTACTGAATCCTGTTGGTTAACAGTTCCATCCATGCTTGTTCATGCTTCATAATTACTCCCTCTGTTTTGACACTAGGGAGTAGAAGTTTGCATAGGTGCGCAATTGTGCTGGCAAAAGTAGGAAGCAACTCTAATTAGTATTTTTATCCAGGAGCGCTACGTTGATGTGCAGAAATTCCAGGATTTCGGGCCACCGAGTGCTCCCCCAATTGCCGCACGAGGTGGGGAGGTGGATGGCATTTTCGATGCAATTGGTGAGAGCAACGATCACTACTTATTGCAAACATAGTTTATTTGTATTTCCGTTTGCCTGGAAAAGATAATTAGACCATTACTTGATGTGCAAATAGCTGACGAGAGCGCAGGCTTTGAGAAGACTGAGATCTCCTCAGTGGCGGATATACTGGCTCAAGATGTTCATGAGCTTCCTACGAGGTACAGTAGATCATAATTTCCATTTTGGAGTAGTTCAGGCACATGATTGCTTTTTTTTTCGTCTGACGAAAAAAATGCAATTCAGATCAACTGTTCAGGCGGATGGTGTTCAGATGCCGTACATCGAGAACAATTTATTAGCTCAGATACCCAGATTCACAACCAAGTGCGTTATTTATTTACTTGATACCCATTTGTAGACGTTTCATCTGTTTCCTGTTTCTTATCGACCACTTTTTTACTTGACAGTGTCCAAAATGCATGGCAATCATTTGTTGCATATGATGCATGCTTTCGGCTTTGTCTGAATGCATGGGCAAAAAATTGCATGGAGGCTCCAGAATTCCTCCGCGATGAGTGCATGGTACTTAGAAGCGCCTTTGGGTATGCAACAACTCATGCATGAATCAATGTTATGGGTGATCTAGCTTTATTTCATTTGCCCTTAATTTGCCTTTGGGCTCACAGCTTATGAACTCTTTATGCTGAATAGAATACAGAAATTTTTGCTTCATCCAAAGCATAAGAATCAAGATGATGGAAAACATACCTATGATAAGGATGAAAGTTGTAGCATGAAGGCAAGGAAACTTGTTAAACGGATTGAGATCGAAGGTATGACTCAGAACCACAGAACATCATCTATATATATATATAGATTTCAACTTCAGTTTTTCTTAAACTGGAAATAATATCATTGAGCAAACTCTTTTTGGAAATGAAAAGTTAAGAATCAACGCATTGCAGAATGCAAGTGTACAGATTACTTTGCGTGTGCGTTTCAAAAAAAACTAATGGTTTGTTCTCATATTCTTATTGTTTGCTAACAGTAAGAAAGATACGTGTTGTACCGCAAAGACCAAAGCTTCGCTCAACATCATCTTTTAGAAATCTCTACATGCAAGCTGGTAGCGAGTATGTCAGACAGATTTCTAAAATTCTGAAGAGCCAGGTTACTATGCTGACATCCACTTCATCTACATCTTTGCCAGAAGGTTAAGAGGGCGCAAATGCTTTTATGGCTTATACCTGACAGAGTTCATTTCTGTATTTAGTAACACAATATCATACTTGCAGAAATGTTTACATGCACACTAGAATTAAAAAGCTCTCTCAAAGGTCAACAAAGAGATTCCATTTCTCTGCAATATTTGAAGCCGGGGACTGGTGAATCTCAACTCTTGTAAGTTCTATCCTACTCTCCCTCTGTTCCAAATTATCTGAACTTCTAGCTTTGTCCTAAGTCAAACTTCTTTAAGTTTGATCAAGTCTATAGGAAAATATATTAACATCTACAACACCAAATTAGTTTCATTGGATTCATCATAACATATATTTCCATACTATATATATTTGATGTTGTAGATATTGACATATTTTTCTATAGAGTTGGTCAAACATTGAGAAGTTTAACGTAGAACAATACTAGAGCTTCAAATAATCGGGAAAAAATAGCTATGATTGTGTTATACACTTGCATATTCATTCTATCAATGGAATCAAAAGATTTGCTCAGATAATGTTCTTTAACCATATAATAACAGATATATTTAGCATATATTTAGCATATTTTCTATAGAGTTGTCAAACATAAAGAAGTTTCACTTAGAACAAAACTAGAACTTCAAATAATTGGGAACAGAGAAAATAGCTATGACTGCGTTGTACACTTACATATTCATTCTACCAATGGAATTAAAATATTTGCTCAGACAATGTTCTTGAACCATCTACTAACAGTTAATACTTATGCTTCAGTTATCTAGAGGGCCAGGGAGACACTATTCTTGTTGAAGTACAAGACAACAATAGAGTTGTCATAGGCCGTGCAGAAATTCAAGTTTCATCATTCAGTGATGCCCATGTATGTATTTTCAGTGCTCACATCCTCATTGTTGCAGTTGATTCATGAGTGTACTAAAATCCATTTCTCAATTGTACAAATTTGGAAACAGCAGGAGGAATTCACCAGATGGTGGCCTCTATACCTTGAGGATCAAGAATGTGTGGGCAAAATTCAGCTTTGTCTGAACTTGTCCATGCCTCCGGACAATAATGGATCTGCAAAGGTCTGCTCTTTTATTATCCTCCTTATTATGAGTGTGCAAACATTAAATATCTATCTTAATCTTAATGGTATTGTAAAAATAGATGCTGCAAGGTGGTCTGGCTGTCGATACAATTATATATGACATGGTTCTGGAAGCAGCAATGAGAGCTCAAAATTTCAACAGCAAAATGTTGCACATCAGTGGTTCGTGGAAATGGCTGTTGGATGAATTTTCTGATTACTATGGGGTATCAGACGCATATAGAAAATTGAGGTGATATATTATTTGGTTGTGTACGTTCAGTGATGGCTAGTAAATATAGCAAAACTTGATATTGGTATCTATGACATTTTACAGGTACCTTTGTTATATTATGAATGTGGCAACGCCAACAAAGGATTGCTTGGAACTTACATATGAGCTGCTTCTCCCTGTCATAAAAGCACGGGATGACAGAACTTTAACAAGACAAGAGGTAATCTTTACATTAGGCTACTCCCAGTGGGTTGTCTCTTGTTGCAATACAATTTCCACATTGCATAGTATCTTAAGCTCTTTCATGGACCATTCGAGCATTTGTATGACTCCACCTCAGATTGTTTCTAGGGCCTTGTGACAAGAGCTGTATATAAGATACAACTATAATCTCTCTCGTCATTAATTAGGATGTCACCAATGCATTTTGGCCTATTTGCACCTTGGAGCACTGGGAGAGGCCCTAAAAAGGTCATGTTACAACATGAATACATGGCCAATAATTCATAGAAGTTTAACATGTCCTAGGGAACACGATGTGTACTAATTTGTGTACCTCTAGGCTGCTAACACCCCTGGTTTTTCTTCAAGTGGAAAGGTGGTCGTTAGCTTCCACTAGACATACCCTGGTTTTGTACATGAAAAAGGCTCCATGCAAATACTGCCAGATGACAAGAATACATAGGCCAATACTTTTAAGATGTCCTAGCGAACACAATGTGTACTAAATTCTAGACTACTAGCACCCCCAGTTTTTTCTTTAAGAGGAAGGTAGCCGTTAGCCTTCACGAGACAAGAGAGGTCTTTACGTTAAAAAGGTTCCATGCAAATACTGCCAGATGACATGAATACATAGGCCAATAATTCATATAGATGTAAGAAGTTCAAAATGTCCAAGTGAACACAGTGTGAACTAAAACAGGCATGTGTGCCAAAGGTACAGCCACCCAGTGATCGTCTCTTTTCATCACTTATGTCAAGTATAAACAGAATTATTAAAGGCCTCATTCTTTTAAGGCCAGGCAAGCGCCTCTCTAAAAAACAGAATTATGGCAGAAATTGGATAACATTTTACGGAGCCTTGATTATTTTGTATGTGTGTGCAGAGAAGTATACTGCTTGACTGTGAAGATAGGATCAATGTTCTTCTTGCGATTGTGTTCGAAAATTATAAATCACTGGATGAGCATTCTATTACGGGCTTATCGGAGCTATTTGGCCCGATATCAGATTGTGCTGCACCAGCTTTGGCACCTGCAGTTCAGATATTCAGTGTACTGCATGATATACTCTCTAATGAAGCACAGAGCATACTCAGGAGCTATCTGCAGGTCAGACATCCGAAATGCATACTTTGACGAAGTATTTTGAGTCGCACATGTCTGACTTATATAGGGGATGGTGAAGGCATTTATGTTTCCAATTTTATAGCTCAAATATATGTGATAGTTAGTACATGTTCTATGCTGATTGTTCAAACACAGTACAGGCTAATAAGTTTATAATTATGATTATTTCCGATATTAGCTAAAGATTTCAAAGTATTTAATAGTCCAGTTTGGAGACTTGCATATTTGATAGTCCAAGTTTGGAGACAAGTGAATTAGGGAAAACATGCTTCATTGGTTCGCATATGGTGCAGCTTACTCTCTTCTGAAAATTATATACCCCCGCTGTCCACAAATGTACTCATGAAGACATTCGCATATGGTGAATCTTGATGTCTGCTTTAATCTCAAGACTTATGTTAATGCATTTTTTGAGATAGCATTGATCCTGTCTTTACTTTGCCAGGCAAGCGCCTCCTCTCTAAAAAAAACAGAATTATGGCAGAAATTGGATAACATTTTACGGAGCCTTGATTATTTTGTATGTTTGTGCAGAGAAATATACTGCTTGACTTATGTTAATGCATAACCTCAAGACTTATGTTAAATTAAACTGCCAAAATGCCTTACATTTGTGGACGGGGAGAACCATAGATGGATTAAAGTTTCACCTAGAACCATAGATAGATTAAAGTTTCACCTATGATGCAACTTGCACTTAAACTAGCATAAATAAAGGGTCTAGACGTATAATAGTATACGCCTTTTGTTGATTATTTGTATAACCATAGGTAAACAAATAAATCTCCCTTTTACAGACTGCTGCTGCAAAGAGGTGCAGGAGGCATATGATTGAGACAGACGAGTTCATGTCAAGCAATAATGACAATCTTCTTACTGACGACATGACTATTTCTGCTGCCTATCTCAAAATGAAGACATTATGCATTAACATAAGTCTTGAGATTCAAGCAGACATCAAGATTCACGATCAGAATATACTCCCAAGGTAGCAAATATATGCTTGCTGTAGTAAAAGTATTTTTGTTTGCTTAGATACTACTCAGAATTCTGCTCACATTTTCCCCTTTTAGTTCGATAGATCTTCCAAACATAGCAGCATCTCTCTATAGTACAGAACTATGCAAACGGTTGAAGGGTTTTCTCTCTGCAAGTCCCCCATCAAGACCCTTACAACATGTTGCTGAACTGCTCATTGCGACTGCTGATTTTGAGAGAGATCTTGACTCCTGGCAAGTCAGGTAAGATAGAAACAACTAATAGATCATACAGTGGATATACTTTTACTGTATTCTCCAATTGATATGTATCTCCAAATGCCCAAACCGCAGTCTTTTCAGCTGATTCGTTTTCTTTCATTTATACAATTGTAGACCTATTCATGGGGGTGTACTTTCGAGGGAGTTGTTTCATGATTACATTATGGTGTGGATTGAAGATACCCGGTTGCACTTGCTTGATTTTTGCAAAGCTGAGAAGGTAACCATAAACACACATCGTAGATAAAAACAGATCTTTTGTCTGACCTTAGCAGTTGGACTTCCTTGCATAAACTCTTGCCCTTTTGCAGTTATCCTATCCTGCAGCATCTACAACTTCACCATTTGTCGAGCAAATATATGAGCAAATAAGAGAAAGCATAAATGAGTATGGAGTAGTTATCAACAGATGGCCTCAATATCTAATGAGTTTGGAGAGTGTATGTGCCATCACCTTGAATCAGTTTCCCACATTTTTCATGTAATGCACTCGACTGATATTCCTTTTCTCTTACTCAGGCTATTGCTGATGTCGAAAGAGAAGTTATGAAGGCACTGGAGAAGCAATACATGGAGACTCTAATGCCTCTGAGAGACGGCATACCAAAAATTCTTGAGAAGCATGTTCAAAGGCTGACAAGAAGACAATCGGTAGCTCCATATGTTGTGCCAAATCAGGTATATAAGCTTGCATCATATCATGTGGTTTGTTCAGTGGGTCGTTCACTAATGACCAGCGGATTGTTCTTCATCACAGTTAGGAACATTCATGAATACAGTTAAAAGAATGCTAGATGTGTTACACTGCCGGGTTGAGGATATTCTCAAATCGTGGGCAGCATATCTAACCATAGCAAACGGGACCACACTTTTTGGAGAGCAAATGAACTCCATCACTGTCATGTTGAGAAAGAAGTACAAGAAATACCTGCAGGCAATAGTGGAGAAGATTGTTAGTGAAGTAAGGATTATTCTGACACATTCTTAATGCTAATACCGTTCTTCATCTGATTTAGATAAGACATATTACATATATAGAGGTCACAATTTTGATTGTTGATTTCAGACACAAGCTAATCGGACTACAAGGCTAAAACGAGTTCTTGAAGAAACAAAAGAGACTGAAGGTGAAAGTGAAATGCGTGAAAGGATGCAGGCTCTCCGTGCACAACTCTCTGATTCCATACACAACCTCCACGGGGTCTTTTCCTGCAGAATATTTGTTGCTATTTGCCGAGGTTTCTGGGATAGGTTGGGCCAGGTAAATACGAGGAGAAAAAACTTCTCCAAATGCTGCCATGACAATTTATGCTTACATATTAACTACATTTTGGCAGATTGTGTTGAGGTTTCTCGAGAGCAGAAAGGAGAACAGGATTTGGTACCGTGGATCCGATTACGCTTTAGGGGTAAGCCCACACTCATCATAAATATTCATCTGGGAATCAGCTCTAAGAAATGAAAACTGTTATTGGAAAATAGTAAGTTAGATGTCCTACAGTGTTTTATCTTATGTTAGGGAAGCAGCTCTAAGTAAACTGTATTAGGACGCAGCTCTTATATTATGTAAGCCCACACTCATCATCAACATTTATGTTATATTAGGGAAGCAGCTCTAAGAAATTAAATCTGTTACTGGAAAATAATAATATGGAATAATAGCATGGGCAATGTACACCGACATAAACTAACAAGTTTGGTGTACCTGCAGTGTTCATCTTATACTCCCTCACATATTGGATGTAATAGTGTCTTATATTATGGGATGGAGGGACTATTAGGGGAGCAGCTCTATGTAACGAAAACTGTTATTGGAAAATAATAATGGAATGACAGCACAGTAGCACGCATCGAGATGTAATTAAGGTGCTCCTCACAAAAAAAAAGTTACTGTTATAGTGCTTATAAAGTTTGTATCTCTTCATAGAGACCCTGGACTACATTTCCAGTGGGTGGTTCCATGCATTATCAAGGGACGACCAAGTTCCATATGAAACTATAGATCACAGTGCAACATCTTGACAAAATAAGCGAGTAGATCCTTAGGATGACGGAGCTAGTAATATGGTGTAGTTTATAAATAATCTATTAATCCTGAGGAGCTACCTTGTGCAGATCCTGGATGACGTCTTCGCATCAGAGATGCAAAAGCTGCTGGGCAACGCTCTCCAGGATAAGGACCTGGATCCACCGCAATCGGTGATTGACGCTCGCTCTATCCTCTGTTGAGGGCGGCGTGGGAAAAGAACAGTGTAACATTCAGAAGGATCTCTGCTGAGAAGATCTGAAACATGTCCCGAGGTGAAAGTTCGTTTTTGCTTTGTTTTAGTGTGCAGAATACAGGTAGAGATGGCTCCATTCTTTCTGTTCATAGTGGGTTGGTAATTGTTTCAGAAAGTGAAGAGGAAAGTAGTGTAAACCCTAAACCCTAAGATTTGCTTTCCAAAGAGTATATGTGTAATCGGTGAGTATATGTGTTCATAGTGGGCTGGTGATTGTTTCATAGTGGCAAGCAATATTTGCTTTCCAAAGAACTTTGGAATTTCTTGAAAAAAAGAGAGTATATTTGGCAGCTGAACTTCTCTGGAGAGATCAGTTATGTGATTACATGTTAGATGTCAGCCAATGAAATCAAAAATTTGGCTGTCACAGGATTTGTCTTTGGGGTGGTTGTTTCCAGTTGTTAAATCGAATAAACTATCCCCAAAGAGAGTATATTTGGCAGCTGAACTTCTCTGGAGAGTTCAGTTATGTGATTACATGTTAGATGTCAGCCAATGAAATCAAAAATTTGGCTGTCACAGGATTTGTCTTTGGGGTGGTTGTTTCCAGTTGTTAAATCGAATAAACTATCCCTAGGCAGATCTCTTTGTTACCAAAAAAGGCTTTTCGCCCCGCGTTATATGTAAAGCGTTATATATAAAGCACTGATCATCAACAACCCGGTATAAACGCACGCCACCACAACACACACACCCAAGGCCGGATACATAGGCGCTGAGCGCAGCAACATCACTCCTAGCACTACCACCTCGAAGAGATGAACCTGCATACCACGAACCGTGGGCTCCAAGGCGGCGCCTTCAGAAAGGAAACGACACCGGAGCGCCGCCACTGCCTGATCCGAGGATATTTCCCATGGAGCTGCACGACGGGCAATGAGAGACGAGACGATGCCTTCAAGAAGGGAATGAGCTCGCCGCCGCCAGTCCATCCGAAGATAGAACAGGTTTTCACCTTGGCCAACACTAATCGCCACCGAACGCCACACCCCGCCTATCACGCCGCCCATACGGCCATGGCCACCAGGCAGCACCAAGCCACGGGGCCTCGCCCGAGACCTGCCCCTACCCCAACCAAAGAGACGAGCAGAAAGGTCCCACCTTACGCACCCCTGGGCAACCCCCAACCCCGAGACCCAATAGGCCAGCCAGCATTGGCTTCCATCGACTCGTCCTGCAGCACTGGGCGCAAGACGAGCTCGGTCTGCAGCACCGTGCGCGAGACGAGGTCGGTCCTGCTGCATCATGCGTGAGACGAGCTTGGTTCTGATGCACCGTGCGCGAGACAAGTGATGGACCGCAGCTGGGAGAAGGCCAACCCTTCGACGAAAGTAGCTCCTGGATGACGAGGAAATGGGTCGAAGGTCGAAACAAGCCGCCTACGGACGAGTCGACGCCGAAACATGCCAGCCGCCGCCACAGCCGACCTGCCAAGCTGTCGTGGAGCCATCCACGGCCAGAGCAGTAGCCACACCGGACCACTGCCCAACCCGCGCCGCCCGCCGAGCTCCAAGCGTCGGAGCCGCCAAACACGCACTTCCCGCTTTCGGCGAGCCACCCGCAGCCACCCGAACACGCCGGACCGAGCCACCACGAGCCAGCACGCCAGAGCTACCACCACGTCGGAGCCTGCACTACATCGGAGCGCAGCAGAGGCGGCCAACCCGTGCCGCCCACGGCCCTCGCTGCGAGGTGCGGCAGTGGATAGATCTGGTCGAGGCCATCCGCCACCATCAGGACCCCCGCACGCGCCTCCATCCAGCGTGTCGTCCGAAGCACGACGAGCACGCCGCCGATCGCTAGACACGGCCCCCGCCGCCACGGCCCGCGCCACCCACGTGCAGCCGGCCGGAGGGGGCCTAATCCGGATCTGGATTAAGAGGCCTAGCCCCGTCGTCCCGCGCAGACACGCCCCACCGCCCGCAGCCACCGCAGCAACCAAGACGCCGCCATCACGCTTATGCGCCACGCCGCCGCGCGCCCATGCCGCCAAGGCCCACGCCGAGCACAGCGCCCGCAGATCATCCGTGTCTCGCGCGCCGCCGCCGAGAGGAAGAGAGCCGCCGCCGCCGACGCCAGACCACAAGCTTTTTCGGTCGCGCCCTCCGGCGACGGCGAGGGGAAGGAAAGGCAGGACGAGGGCTAGGGCCGGCGGCGCCTAGGGCTTCGCCCAGCCGCTCGCGAGAGCGGTCAGGACGAAGCGAGTCTCCGGTCACCGGCTCCCTCTCTCTATGTCTGTCAGTCCCCTAAAAAATTCCGCAGATCTCTTTGTTAAGTGAATCAAAAACCTCTCTTCGGCGATGAATTAATATAAAGCTGAGATAGTAGGGAACAATTTGGGGTATAGATGAACGGCATGATGAGTCAAATGCATGTTTACCCTGTTAATTACATATGCATGATGACACTCTTCATTAGTTTGCTATGCATTGTCATACTCTTCATAGTACTTTTTTTAGAATGCTACCTTTGGTTCCAAACTATAGGAGGAGTTCAATATGTACATCTTTGCGCGACCGGGGGGAGGGGGGGTATCTATAGCATGGAATTTTTTCCTTTGTTATAGTGTGCGGAATATAACAAAACTGTAACCGGTTTTGTTATCAATCACCAGTTTTTTTAGTGCCCAGATGGTTCATGCTATAGTAGAAAGAAAGTGCGTTCCAAGAATAAGAAGGAAAAAAACTAAAGCAACCAAGTGATCCATGATGTTGGAGAAGAAATGAGTGTTCCAAAAATAAAGAGAAAAATAAAGAAAGAGTATTCTACTACCTTCGTTCGGGTCTGTTAGGCCCTCTTGCATTTTGGGTCCAAGTTTGACCAACTATTTGACTAAAAAAATATAAAGTACACAAAGTATATTGTTAGATTTACATTTGAAAGAAGTTTTCTATGATATAATTTTTGTGGCATATAATTTATATCTTGTCAGTTAAATTAATGGTCAAACTTTGGCTCAAAATGAAAGGGGTCTAATAAACCCGGATGGAGGGAGTAGAAAATAAGTAGGAACGAGAACTAAAGAGGGTGAGCTAGGAGGAGGAAGAAGATAAGGCGTCGCTGATGGACGCAGTGATGTTGACGTGGTGCTGATTGGCGCGAAGAAACGAGTTGACAAAGAGGTTAGGAGTAGAAGATGTAGGGAAGGACAGCTAGACAGGGAAGAGAAGAATGACAATTAGCCCTTCTATCAATGACTGGTATATGGGCTGGAGGTGGAGCTTATTGGTGACCATGTTCAGATTGCCACTCGCCTCCCAGTTAGTGTGCATTTTCAAAGTTGAATAGACTTTTGAGAATAATCTCTATAGTTATTTGTTGTTTTGTGTCAACAGTATGTGTTTGTTTAATCCACTCTATTATATTGTAAATATGAAAATTTTCGTCACCATTGAAACGCATGACGAAGATGAGGTGGGCGTCATCTGGTTTAAAGGAGGAGGCTTCAGTGAGAAATGTCTCGCTACGATGAAAAACAGAGCAGGAAGGGAGGATTTTACAGAAAAAGAGAAGGGTGCGTCGTGGGTGGAGTTTTTGTGTTGAGCCCACGTGTTGAAGATAGCACGACGGATAGCCCGTAGCAACACACAGGCGTTCTGCTAGTGTTACTTAGTTGTCATGTTATCTTTAGTTCTGTTGTCGCTATTTCGATTATGATTACATGCTTACTCAAGTTTCTAGCCACATAGCTTAAGTTAATTTTTAGTATCTGCTCAATATTTCTTCATACTGTTGTGTATTGTTCCTGGTAACTCTGTATTTCTTTAAAGAATTAGTTTTTCCAAAGAATTTTGTTGTAATCTCTCATTCACCCCTTCTAGTTGATTAACTTAGTTCTAGAAGACATATAGTATTACATCATCAAGCAAGTGTAGTTTTGCATACCACTTCTTATGAGTGAACGAGCTGCAACCATCATCCAGCTACAATAATAAACAAACAATACAATTGCTTGAAAAATTACAACAAAAAGAAAACCCACCCTTCACTATTCATTGATGGTCGTTCTGCGGCCTCAAACCTACACCAGGCAATTCATCGATGCCTGCAGATAATTGCTTAAAGAGGTTATCTTTTGCAAAGTTACGAGCTTCCTTAAAATGGCTCCCACCCCCCCCCCCCCCACGGTGATCTCCCACCACCTTCGGCGATCTCCACCCCTAGCCACTAAATTTTAGTCTCTCTCCAGTAGATCTCTCCGGCGTCTTGAGATCTACTCGTTTATACCCATCTTTCATGGGTTCCAATGATGGATCCACCCTTGGCTTGGATTTCTCCAAGGGTTTGGTTTTTGCCGAGAAGGTTTTTCAATCTACGGGTTTTTCGGTGCACCCCATGGAAGACTCGGAGATCTTCACCATGGTTGTCTCTTTTGGACGTCATTCCTTCCGTTTGAATGAAGATTCGGTGGCGGCAGCTCTTGAGGCAGCAATTGGAGGCTCGGGTATTGATCTTATGGTGTTCTTGATCAAGGATAAGGTATTTGGCTTTCAGGTATCATGCAAGGCTGTCGCCATGATCATTCTTAGTCTTCGATCTTTTGCTTGTGATCATTTCAAATGTTACTTTCATCTTTGGAGTAACGGTGGCCCGAATTGGAGTCGTGAGATTAGGATCTGGAATTTGGAATGTGATGCTGAGTGGATCCTAGTTAGTCCTTCTAAGCGACGTGCAGCTCTTGGGGTTCTCGCAATGCACTCTAGGCCATCAAAATCTTCATTCAAGTCTTCTAATTCTGTTGGCAAGAAATTATCTTTTGCGGTCTTTCAAAATTATAATGCATGTCGTGGGTACCGGTATCCGGCTTCACAAAATTGTATTCAAACTACTGAAGATGCTGGTTATACTATCCCACCACATGAGAGAGTGGTCATTCATCCGGCGCCGCCGGTGAGCCTGAGATGGACGTCGGCGAGACCATCTATCTCCTTTGGCACGGTTCAAGATCTTCTGCCGTTATCTGATCATTCGCCGGCTATCTCGGGCGGGATTGCTGGTTCTTTGAATGTGGACGTGCCAACACGTGCCACGGGTAATGGGCCGCGTTCCGATGGGTCTGACCAAGCTGGGCCGACTTCTTCTGCTATCAATCTGGATATTCCATCATCTCAGCAAGCAAGGGAAGATTTTGAGGATTTAATTTCGAATATGGTTGATGAAGTTCTCACGTGCCAAAAATGTTTGAGGAAGGGACACTTTGCGGCCGCCTGCACGTCCAAGTTGCGGTGCATCGCTTGCCTTAGGTCGGGTCACATCAGGAAGTATTGCAATAGATTTGCACGGGTTTTGGGGCTTGTTTGGCAACCCAAAACCGCTAACGCTACGACTTCCGAGGAGCCCTGCGAGAATATCTCTCTGACAACGCTTTTACCAAGCTTGGACCTCCCTTCCTCTTCCGCATTAACTCCCTCGTCCAGTTCCATCAACCCTGGCCCCAAGACTCCCTCTGCCTCGCCGCCTGAAACCCCTCCTCCGCCGCTGCACTCGCCGTCGTTGGAGGCAAAGCACTCCGTTCCGATGGCGAACTTCCATCTGGACCCTCAGCTGTACGTCCCCGCGGGCCACCATGTCATCGACGGGGGCGAAGATCGCCTTCCAAGATCCTTCGTCTCGCCACATACCCCAATTGTGCGCCGCCATGAGGAGTTCATGCTAGCTGAGGTAATGCCTATCCCCAACCAGATGAGATAGGGGCTGCTAGAGAGGCAGTAGTTCAGTGGTTACAAGAGCATGGAGTTTTGGTTAGATCGGCTCAGCCATGGATTCGCTCTGTTGGGCTTTTTGAGCTTCGAGATGCTGCTGTTCGTTTTCATCTGCTGCAACTACCGCCGCAGCCGTTAGGCAATGATCGCTTTGTTCGTTTTATGAAGCATGATGAGGGTGAAAACTTCCGCGGAGTTCAGGGTTTCCGTCAGGGCCTTCTCATGTTCTTGGGTATCCCTTTGGATCTTCGCAATACAGACTGTATAAGGGCTGTTGTCAATACTTTTGGCAAGTTTCATCATTGGGTTAGCGAGGATCCCTACTTGGTCAGATCGCTGGTTTTTGCTTCCTTCCCAGAAGACATTCTGGTGCCACGGGATGTCGTGTTTATGGATTTTGCACCCTATGGAGGCGCAAGAGTTTCTTGGACGGCTCCTCTTTACATCTTGGGGGCCAACTTTGCTGAGCAGATGCCGCAAGATGAGGAATGGATGCCTATCAATGGCAATCCGCATCCAGTGCCTGGGGTTCCTTTTCCTGAGATGCCTCCTTTCAACTTACCTACTTTTCCTGCTCTGGGATGGAACGCAGTGCCTCCACCTCCTCCTGTGGTCAATGAGGTTGCCAACGATAACTGGGGAAACTGGGAGGAGGCTGTTGATCCTGAACCTGTGCAGGACCAGGAGTCCATGGTGGTGGATTTATCTGCGCAACCAAGCTCGGCTGCTGACGCCCCGGTGCCGCCGGTGGTTGTTCTCGATGATGAGCAGCCTGAGGCCCCTGTACTCAATGAGGTGTTTGCTCCTGATCAGTGGGCCTTGGTGGTCTATCAGCCTCCTGTGGTAAGGGAGGAGCCTGCTTTGCCTGCTGTGCCTTTTGGGCCGCCTCTTCCTCCTGAATTAATTTGGAGACGTTCTTTTGAGGCTATGCTCCAAGCTCCTATGGTGATTTCTGTCCCCAAGCCAGTTGTATTGCGGCCTCTGTCGCCTGTCATTCTGTCCAAACGAAGCTGGGATTTTGCCTTCTCTGATATGGACTTACCTCGTCTTACTTGGAAGGATCAGGAAGTGGCCAGGCCAGTAGCTAGAGCTCTATTTGCTGATTCTGTACCTGATCAGGTGGTTCATGTGGATATTCCTGCTGTGTCGGTGGCGACTGCACGACGGCCCCGGCAACCTCTCGCGCCAACTCCACTTGTGGATACTGCTGTCAGACGCTGCACCAGGAGCTCTGTCAAGCGGGATGGCTTCAAGCCCGTTTTTCATGAGCTTGCTATTCAGCCCAAGAAGAAGAAGCCCAAAGCGAAGCCCTTCATGGCCCATGAGTCTGATGAGCAGGCCTCTGAAGACATCCCCCCGGCGACTCCAATTGCGCGGCTTCAGGAAATTGGGAGAGAGCTAGAAATTGATGCCACTCTTCTCTCGGTGGATGCACTTATGGTGGACCCACTTGCCTCTGCATCCGTCGATCCCGATGTTTAGCCGGCTCCAGGACTTTTGGGTGTGGCAGGCCCCTATTTTGGCTGTTTTTATGCTCTATGCCTGTCAGTTATGTCATAAACTTTGTTATTTCTGTGTGATGGGTCAGACTTTGTTCTGCTTTGGACATGTGACACTATGTGTCATGTGGGTTATGCACTCTACTTTATGTTTTAATGAGTAATGCATGTAGAAACTGGAATGTGTTATGCTGGAATGTTAGAGGCTTGAACTCTGATGCTAGGCAGCGAGCTGTCAGACAGAAAATGGAGGAAAGTCAATGCTCTATAGCCTGCTTGCAAGAAACTAAATGCTCATCCTTTGATTCTAGATCAATCAAAAGTTTCTGCCCTAACAGATTTGATTCTTTTACTTGCTCCCCTTCAATAGGGGCTTCTGGTGGTATTTTGGTGGTTTGGAATTCAAATGTTTTTATTGGAAACCTCATTGAAGTTCAACAATTTGCTATAGTGATTAAGTTTACTTCCAGGCAGAATAATGAAAGTTGGACCTTGGTGGTTGTTTATGGTCCTTGTCAGGGGGAAGCCAGGGATAACTTTGTTACCTGGCTTTATAATATCAATATTCCCATTAATGAGCATTGGTTACTACTTGGTGACTTCAATTTTCTTAGGTCAGTGGACAATAGGAACCTACCTGGGGGGGACATCAATGATATGTTCATTTTTTAATGAGATCATTGGGCATTTGGGTCTCCTTGAACTGCCAATTAAAGGTAGATCATACACTTGGTCTAATATGCAAGACATCCCACTTCTGGAGCAGTTAGATTGGTTTTTCACCTCAGTAGATTGGATCACTGATTACCCAATGACTGAAGTGCTGCCTCTAGCCAGAACAGCCTCTGATCATGTCCCTTGCCTAGTATCTATCAAGACAACCATACCAAAATCAAACCTGTTTAGGTTTGAAAACTATTGGCTGGAACTGTAGGGCTTTATGGAGTGTGTGGAATCATCTTGGCTGGTCACTTCTAGAAAGTCACACATTACTGCTCAAATTGCTGACAAGTTTAAGAATCTGAGAATGTGCCTTAAGAGATGGCAAATGAGTGTTTCCAAGTTAAAACTGTTAATTACCAAGTGTAATCATGTGATCTTTCTTTTAGATGAGCTGGAGGAATGGAGACCCCTGTTTAGGCAGGAGTTCAATTTCAGGAAAATTGTGAAGGTTCATTTGGAAAAACTTCTTCACTTGCACTGTATGTACTGGAAGAAGAGATGCACTATCAGGTATATTAAGGTTGGGGGTGAGAATACCAAGTTTTTTCATGCCATGGCCACTGAGAGACACAGGAGAAACTCAATTGCTAGTCTCAAGTTACCTGATGGCTCTGTGGTTTCTGACCATGAGCAAATGGCTGGCATTATTTGGAGCTGTTTTAAAAACAGAATGGGCACCTCAAGAGGGATTGTCATGAGCTTTGATCTAGCATCTCTTATAGCACCAGTAGAGGGCCTGGATGTGCTCACTGAACCATTTGGAAAAGAGGAAATGGATGAGGTGGTTAAACACATGCCTGTAGACAAAGCACCTGGACCTGATGGTTTTAATGGTCTATTCTTCAAGAGGTGTTGGCACATCATATCAGGTGACTTCTATGATTTGGCTAATGCTTTTCATGAGGGGACAGCAGTGCTGGAAAACATTAATAGTTCTTTCATTACTCTGATACCCAAGAAACTGTCTCCTGAGGAAGTGGGAGATTATAGGCCCATTTCTCTCACAAGCATGGGTCTGAAGTTTCTCTCCAAGATGGCTGCCAATAGATTTCAGAAGATAATTATAAAATGCATTCACAAGAACCAATATGGTTTCATCAAAAGCAGAACAATTCAGGACTGCATTGGTTGGACCTTTGAGTATCTGCATC
Source organism: Aegilops speltoides (assembly GCA_021437245.1). Taxonomy (NCBI): domain Eukaryota; kingdom Viridiplantae; phylum Streptophyta; class Magnoliopsida; order Poales; family Poaceae; genus Aegilops; species Aegilops speltoides. Next base: position 159,756,511 of record CM038146.1, read on the forward strand.
AATGTCATCAGTCTAAGAGGCCCATTGTCATCCTCAAATTGGATTTTGAGAAGGCTTTTGACTCTGTTGAGCATGAAGCTATCTTCCAAATTCTCAAACACAAAGGCTTTAATGAAAAGTGGATTTTATGGATGAAGCAGCTCCTTGCCACTGGTACTTCTTCTGTCCTTCTAAATGGTGTGCCTGGAAGGAAGTTTATTTGCAAAAAAGGAGTTAGACAGGGGGACCCTGTTTCTCCTCTTTTATTTGTGATAGCTGCTGATCTTTTGCAATCAGTCATTAATGATATGTTCAGAAAGGGAATCCTAAAGCTACCTATACCATGCCATGATCAAGACTACCCTATCATTCAATATGCTGATGATACCTTGATCATCCTACTCCGACAGCAAACAACTTCTAGCTTTGAAGGAGATGCTGTTGGTGTTCTCTCAGTCCACAGGTCTTGATGTTAACTATCATAAATCCTTTATCATTCCTATAAATGTTGATAATGCAGTCATGAATGAGCTGGCTTCTGCTTTTGGATGTCAAATTGGAAAGATGCCTTTTACTTACCTTGGTTTGCCTGTGGGTACTACAAGGCCAAAGATGGTTGACTTTATGCCTCTGGTGGATCAGATGGAGAGGAGAATGACTGCCAGTTCATCATTCCTAAATCAAGGTGAGAGATTGCAGTTTCTTAACTCTGCTTTGTCATCCATGCCAATCTTCTTTATGGGCAGCCTGGCTGTGCCTACTGGAATCCTAAAGCAGCTAGAAAGGATTCAAAGGCAGTGTTTGTGGAGAAAGAATAGGGATGAGCCTGCTCCATCTCTTGCTGCTTGGGATTTGATTTGCAGACCAAAAAGTAAGGGTGGTCTTGGTATTTTGAATCTGGGTGTTCAAAATGTGGCTTTGCTACTCAAGCATGCTAGTAATTTTCTCAACAGGAAAGATCTACCTTGGGTGTCCTTAATTTGGGATTCATATTATCATGATGGCATACCCCAGGGAACAACCGCTTGTGGCTCCTTTTGGTGGAAGGATATTTGCAAGGTTTTGCAGAATTTTAGGGATTGCTCCTGGGTGCAAGTCAATGCAGGAGACACTGCTCTTTTTTGGTCTGATAACTGGAATCTTGGCTCTGAAGTTTCTACCTTGTAGTCTAGATTCCCTAGACTATTCTCTTTTGCCAAGGATCCATGGATTTCTGTTAAGGACATCTTCAATTCAGTTGATTTATACCAGCACTTTCATCTGCCTTTATCTGCCCAAGCTTTTGATGAGTTGAACTTGATAAGAAATATGATGACCTCTCATATCAGAGTTGGCAACAACAAGGATGTATGGTTATGGCAGGGTTCCACCAAGGGTTACAAACCAAAGTTGTTCTATAATCATGTCTTCCAGAATGAAACATTCAACCACCTGCTCTGTTGGATCTGGAAATCTTCTTGCACTAACAAGATCAAGGTTTTTGCTTGGATGCTCACCATGGACAGACTTAACACCAAGGATATGGTTGATAGAAGACACTGGCACATGGATGATGGTGTTTCTTGCAGGCTCTGCCCCCTGCAAGTGCGAGAAACCAGAGACCATCTCTTCTCAACTGCAATTTCAGTGTCAGAGTTTGGAATTATTTGCAGATTGATTGGTCGTCTGTAACCTCAATGTCTGACCTTGTCATCCAGGCAAAGAGAAGTTTTGATAAGCCCTTTTTCACTGAAGTAGTATTTATTGCCTGCTGGAATATTTGGATCATCAGGAATGCAAAAGTGTTCAGAGGTGAAAGGGCAAGTTTTAACAAATGGAGAGGAGCTTTCAGGCATGACATTTCTCTGATGTAGCATAGAATCAAGTCTGGGTACAAGGATGAGTTACTCAAGTGGATTTCCTTCTTGCCCCCTTAATTTTGCACTTTGTCTTTATTGTTTTTCTTCTTCTTTTCGGTTACCTCTTGTAATCGTGTTGTTGTAACTGTTGCCTGTCTTTAATAAAGTTTTGAATTGCTGTGGGGGTTTTACCCCACAGTCCACGGTCAAAAAAAAATACCTTATGTGCAGTTTTGTCTCCAGCACAGATAAGAATAGCTCCTTAAAAAGAACTAGTACTCAACACTTAGAGAGAAAAAAAGAACGCATGAGTTCATCCTGTAATCATCACATTAAAAGATAAAAGAACCACAACATGTTACACTTTACGGTGGCTTGAACCTGGATACAAAACATGTGTCTTAGCCCCAAGATTTTTGTATTGTTTTATCCATTGGTCAAACAAAAAAAAGGGGGGGGGGGGTCTCCCTTATCTTCTTTGTATCTACATGTTCATCATTGGCAATCATACCAATTGCTAGTGGAATAGACAAGATCTTGTTTGCATCAACCGCATAGAGTATGCCTATGGCCAACTGCTCGTCCCATTCTCTAGCCTCTTGGTTAATTAGCTCAACAACGTTTGTAATCATTACATTACATCTAGCAATAATCACTTGCCTCCAGGACTACGTGGAATCCAACCGTCACTCCAAATATTTATAGATGTACCATCTCCTACATGACATATGCATCTTTGTTGAAGGATTGAATTCCTGCCCACAAGCTCTGCCAAGTGTATGACGAACCTTCCTTCAGACCAACACTTACCAAATCACGAGAAGAAAAAAATTGTCTATGAGAATTTTCGCACACGAGGAATCAGGCTCCGATAATAGGCACCAACATGATTTTGCTAGGAATGCCATATTGAAGCAATGTAGATTACAAAATATCATACCTCCATGTTTCTCTGGAATGCACATCTTCCACTATGCCAACCAATGAATGTGCTTATGTTGGTCGTCATCGCCCCACCATTACCAAATCATGGCATGTGTGATCCCTTTAATGGCTAGCTTGGGGAGTTAGAAAACTGGCATAACATACGCCAACACCACTTGAGTGATCGCCTTTAGAAGAACTCCCATTGTTCCATAGGATAAACACTTATATTCTCACTGTCGGCCCAATGGGAATCAGGGTACCACGGCCCGTCTGCCTCGGGCCCAAAGGGCGACACTTGGGCCGGCCCATGACCGGTGGCCCTGCTTCGGCCACCCTGTAGGAAGATGCCTCACGAGGGGCGAGCCTCGCGAGGTGCTCTTGCCGCCAGGCAGAGCCCTGCCAAGGACGCCAAGCACTAGGGTGCCTCGCGAGGCTCCCCTGGTGAGGCCACCTCATGAGACAGGACGTACGGCTCCAGCTGCGGGGCTCTGCCCCCGTCACGTGGATGACGTCCTGTCGTCAGGATAAGGATGGCGGGGCATGACCAAGGCCCGTTTCCATTCTGGTGATAGGGGAGTAGCGGTGTTTGTCTCCCCCAAAGCAAGTCCCATAGCATTTCCTCTTTGGTGAAAGAAGACCATGACGGATTGGCATGCGAGGGCGGAGGTCATCACCAAGCCCACCGGCGCGTCATGAAGACTACTTTATCAGGCGAAGGCTGCCTTTAGTCAGGATAGGCCTAGGCGCCAGTCCCCCTTTGAATTGTCGCCCTGTGGCCACCCTTTCCCGCTCATATTTTCGGGAAAGAGGACCAAGGTGAGATAAAAGGGGCAGGGCCGCCTCCATGTAAGGGGATCGAGCCATTCTCCCCCACCTTTCATGTACCTTGAGCCACGAGCTCTCCATTGCAGAGCAATACAACACAGGCACGAGTAGGGTGTTACATCAACACGGTGGCCCGAACCTGGGTAGCTCACGCGTCCCCTTCACGTCCAGTGAGAGCCCAGCATGCCCATTGCAGTCACGAGGTAGTCGACGTCGTGTCGTAGGTTGCCAAGCAAAGCCCCCCGGAGTTCAAACCCTAGTTCTTGGAGAAGTTTCTTGGACGCATATCCTAGACTCTGACATTTGGCACGCGAGGTAGGGGGACTTCCCGTCTTCGCGCCTTCGACCTTGATGTCAATGCCAACATGGGCAACGCCGCCACTCGCCGAGAGCACGCCGCGCTGCCTACATGGCCCGCGGTGCACTCGCCGCCCGAAGTGCTCCCGGGCGGCGCCCCCATGCCGCCACCACGCCCGTCGGGGAGCGGGCCACCTCCTCCCTTCGCCCGTCGGTCGGCGAGCAGGGGCTCGACTGCTCCTCCACCGCATCCTTTCCCTTGGTTCACAACCCTCCCGCTCCGCACGTCGCCTTGCTCATGGCTCAGGGGTTGCTACGCTGTCGCCCAGCCAAGGACGGCCGTGATGCTTGGCTTGCACACATCACCAATCTTGTCTACGCCGCCTGCGTTGGTCGAGCACTCCTATGCTCCTCCCCTGTTCCACCGTGGTGCGCCAAGCAATTAGGACACACCGAGCCCAGGGGAGTAGCAGGGAGGCATTGCACGGCGTCCGCCTTGGAATTCTCATAGGGCTCACCCGCGCAAGGCGGCATCACTGGCCACCGCCTCCCCCGCGATCACGACAGAATACGGGAGCCTCACGGCCCGGGCCAGCGGCGCTGTGGCCAGTGGGGGCTCTCACGGTCCCCGTGGGGTGGCCTGCATCTTGGGAGGGGCCCAGGCCCCTCTGTACAATCACCACCTCAAGTGCTTCTCGCGCTAAGTGAACGCAGTGCTCCCGGTGCCCAAATCCTCCCGCCGCCTCAAGTGGTCCAAGTTCCATGTCGCCTTCGACACCAACGATCACCCCAATTCCATTAGGGTAGTGGGGGTTGTCCCTCTTTTGTGTACTCCCACTATTGGCGGGGTAGCCGTTACCAAGACGCTCATTGACGGCGGCGTGGGCCTCAATGTGCTCTTTGTGGAAATCTTCAAGGCGCTCCACATGCCCCATGGGCGTTCGACACCCACCAGGCCCTTCTTAGGCGTTGCCAACGGCTCCACTCTGCCCTTGGGGCAAGTGCGCCTTCTCGTCACCTTTGGCACCCACAAGAACTACAGAATAAGTCCACCACCTTCGATGTGGCTCGCATCAGCCTACCCTACAACGCCATCTTGGGCTATCCGGCGCTCTCCAAGTTCATGGTTGCGACTCACCACCCTTACGGCCTCATCAAGATGCCCAACAACAGCGACACCTGCTACCTCTTGAGCACTGCGTTGGTTTTCCCTTGAAGAGGAAAGGGTGATGCAGCAAAGTAGCGTAAGTATTTCCCTTGGTTTCTGAGAACCAACGTATCAATCCAGTAGGAGGCTCCTCAAAAGTCCCTCGTACCTACACAAACAAACAAGAACCTCGCAACCAATGCGATAAAGGGGTTGTCAATCCCTTCATGGCAACTTGCGAAAGTGAGATCTGATAGAGATAATAAAATAAGATAAATATTTTTGGTATTTTTATGATATAGATGGGAAAGTAAAAGATGCAAATAAAAGTAGATGGGAAATTATATGATAAAATATAGACCCGGGGGCCATAGGTTTCACTAGTGGCTTCTCTCAAGATAGCATAAGTATTACGGTGGGTGAACAAATTACTGTCGAGTAATTGATTGAAAAGTGCATAGTTATGAGAATATCTAGGCATGATCATCTATATAGGCATGACGTCCGCAACAAGTAGACCGACTCCTGCCTGCATCTACTACTATTACTCCACACATCGACCAACTCCTGCATGCATCTAGAGTATTAAGTTCATGAAGAACAAAGTGACGCATTAAGAAAGATGACATGATGTAGAGGGATAAACTCATGAAATATGATATAAACCCCATCTTTTTATCCTCGATGGCAACAACACAATACGTGACTTGTTGCCCCTGCTGTCACTGGGAAAGGACACCGCAAGATTGAACCCAAAGCTAAGCACTTCTCCTATTGCAAGAAAGATCAATCTAGTAGGCCAAACCAAACTGATAATTCGAAGAGACTTGCAAAGATAACCAATACATAAAAGAATCCAGAGGAGATTCAAATATTTCTCATAGATAGACTTGATCATAAACCCACAATTCATCAGATCTCGACAAACACACCACAAAAAGAGTAACATCGAATAGATCTCCAAGAAGATCGAGGAGAACTTTGTATTGAGATTCAAAGAGAGAGAAGAAGCCATCTAGCTAATAACTATGGACCTGAAGGTCTGTGGTAAACTACTCACAACTCATTAGAGAGGCCTTGGAGATAATGTAGAGGCCCTCCATGGTCGATTCCCCTCCGGTGGAGCGCCGACAAAGGCTCCAAGATGGGATCTCGTGGATACAGAAGGTTGCGGCAGTGGAAATAGTTTTTCGTGGTGCTCCTGGATGTTTTCAGGGTACGTGGATATATATAGGCGAAGGAGGTAGATCAGGGGAGCCACGAGGGGCCCACGAGGGTGGGGGCGCGCCCTCCTGCCTCGTGGCCGCCTCGGCTGCTTCTTGACGTCCACTCTAAGTCTCCTGGATTGCGTTTGTTCCAAAAAGATCGCTTCCGAAGGCTTCATTCCGTTTGGACTCCGTTTGATATTCCTTTTCTTCGAAACACTAAAATACGCAAAAAAACAGCAATTCGGACTGGGCCTCCGGTTAGTAGGTTAGTCCCAAAAATGATATAAAAGTGTAAAGTAAAGCCCATAAACATCCAAAACGGGTAATATAATAGCATGGAACAATAAAAAATTATAGATACGTTCGAGACATATCAAGCATCCCCAAGCTTAATTCCTGCTCGTCCTGGAGTAGGTAAATGATAAAAACAGAATTTTTCATGTGGAATGCTACCTAGCATATTCTCAATGTAATTTCTTTATTGTGGCATGAATGTTCAGATCCAAATGATTCAAAATAAAAGTTCATATTGACATAAAAGTAATAATACTTCAAGCATACTAACTAAGCAATCATGTCTTCTCAAAATAACATGGCTAAAGAAAGTTCATCCCTACAAAATCATATAGTTAGGCTATGCTTCGTTTTCATCACACAAAATACTCCCATCAAGCACAACCCCGGTTTCAGCCAAGCAATTGGTTCATACGTTTTAACGTGCTTCAGCTTTTTTCAACTCTCACGCAATACATGAGCGTGAGCCATGGATATAGCACTATGGGTGGAATAGAATATGATGATGGAGATTGTGTGGAGAAGACAAAAAAGGAGAAAGTCTCACATTGACAAGGCTAATCAACGGGCTATGGAGATGCCTATCAATTGATGTCAACATGAGGAGTAGGGATTGCCATGCAACGGATGCACTAGAGCTATAAATGTATGAAAGCTCAACAAAAAGAAACTAAGTGGGTGTGCATCCAACTTGCTTGCTCATGAAGACCTAGGGCATTTTGAGGAAGCCCATCGTTGGAATATACAAGCCAAGTTCTATAATGAAAAATTCCCACTAGTATATGAAAGTGACAACATAAGAGACTCTCTAACATGAAGAACATGGTGCTACTTTGAAGCACAAGTGTGGAAAAGGATAGTAACATTGTCCCCTTTTTTATTTTCTTTTTTTTGTAATTTCTCTTTTTTGGGGGCCTTCCTTTTTTTAGACTTTCTCTTTTTTTATAAGGGACAATGCTCTAATAATGATGATCATCACACTTCTATTTATTTAGAACTCAAGAATTACAACTCGATACTAGAACAAGATATGACTCTATATGAATGCCTCCGGCGGTGTACCGGGATGGGCAATGAATCAAGAGTGACATATATGAAAAATTACGCATGGTGGCTTTGCCACAAATACGATGTCAACTACATGATCATGCAAGGCAATATGACAATGATGATGCGTGTCATGATAAACAGAACGGTGGAAAGTTGCATGACAATATATCTCGGAATGGCTACGGAAATGCCATAATAGGTAGGTATGGTCGCTGTTTTGAGGAAGATATAAGGAGGTTTATGTGTGATAGAGCGTATCATATCATGGGGTTTGGATGCACCGGCGAAGTTTGCACCAACTCTCAAGGTGAGAAAGGGCAATGCACGGTACCGAAGAGGCTAGCAATGATGGAAAGGTAAGAGTGCGTATAATCCATGGACTCACATTACTCATAAAGAACTCATATACTTATTGCAAAAGTTTTATTAGCCCTCAAAGCAAAGTACTACTACGCATGCTCCTAGGGGGGAGGTTGGTAGGAGTTAACCATCACGCGCCCCCGACCTCCACACAAGGGAAGGCAATCAAAAGAGCACTCCATGCGATAAATTTGTTACACAACTTTTACCATACGTGCATGCTACGGGATTTGCCAACTTCAACACAAGTATTCTTTAAATTCACAATTACCCAACTAGCATGACTCTAATATTACCACCTCTATATCTCAAAACAATTATCAAGCATCAAATTGATCATAGCATCCAATTCACTTCCTATGATAGTTTTTATTATACCCAACTTGGATGCCCATCATTCTAGGACCAATTTTATAACCATAGCAAATACCATGCTGTTCTAAAAGACTCTCAAAATAATATAAGTGAAGCATGAGAGGTCAATAATTTCTACAAAATCAAGCCACCGCCGTGCTCTAAAAAGTATAAGTGAAGCACTAGAGCAAAAACTATCTAGCTCAAAAGATATAAGTGAAGCACATAGAGTATTCTAATAAATTCCAAATCATGTGTTTCTCTCCCAAAAGGTGTATAGAGCAAGGATGATTGTGGTAAACTAAAAAGCAAAGACTCATATCATACAAGACGCTCCAAGCAAAACACATATCATGTGGCGAATCAAAATATAGCTCCAAGTAAAGTTACCGATAGACGAAGACGAAAGAGGGGATGCCTTCCGGGGCGTCCCCAAGCTTAGGCTTTTGGTTGTCCTTGGATTATATTGGGGTGCCATGGGCATCCCCAAGCTTAGTCTCTTGCCACACCTTATTCCATAGTCCATCAAATCTTTACCCAAAACTTGAAAACTTCACAACACAAAACTCAACAGGAAATCTCATGAGCTCCGTTAGTGCAAGAAAGAAAAACCACCACATAAGGTACTGTAATGAACTCATTCTTTATTTATATTGGTGTGAAACCTACTGTATTCCAACTTCTATATGGTTCATACCCCCCAATACTAGCCATAGATGCATCAAAATAAGCAAACAACACACGAAAAACAGAATCTGTCAAAAACAGAAAAGTCTGTAGCAATCTGTAACTTTGGAATACTTCTAGAACTCTAAAACTCCTACCAAAATAGGAAGTCCTAGGAAATTTGTCTATTGATCTACTGCAAAAGGAATCAACTAAAAATCACGTTTATGTGATTTACTAAAATTATTCTCGTGCGTGCAAAAGTTTCTGTTTTTCAGCAGAATCAAATTAACTATCACCCAAGATGATCTTATAGGCTCTACTTGGCACAAACACTAATTAAAACATAAAACCACATCTAAACAGAAGCTAGATAAATTATTTATTACTAAACATAAGCAAAAAGCAAGGAACAAAAATAAAATTGGGTTGCCTCCCAACAAGCGCTATCGTTTAAGGCATAAAAGCGAGAATAGATCTAAGTGTTGCCATCTTTGGCATTCAATTCATAAGTGGCTCGCATAATAGATTCATAAGGTAATTTGACTTTCTTCCTAGGTGATTGTTCCATGCCTTTCCTTAATGGAAATTGTAATCTAATATTCCCTTCCTTCATATCAATAATTGCACCAATCGTTCTAAGGAAAGGTCTATCAAGAATAATAGGACATGAAAGATTGCAATCTATATCAAGAACAATAAAATCTACGGGAACATAATTCCTATTTGCAACAATAAGAACATCATTAATCCTTCCCATAGGTTTATTAATAGTGGAATCCACAAGGTGCAAGTTTAAAGAGTAATCATCAAAATCACGGAAACCTAGCACATCACATAAAGTTTTTGGAATCGTGGAAACACTAGCACCCAAATCACACAAAGCATAGCATTCATGATCTTTAATTTTAATTTTAATAGTAGGTTCCCACTCATCGTAAAGTTTTCTAGGGATAGAAACTTCCAATTCAAGTTTTTCCTCATAAGATTGCATCAAGGCATCAATGATATGTTTGGTAAAAGCTTTATTTTGACTATAAGCATGAGGAGAATTCAACACGGATTGCAACAAGGAAATACAATCTATTAAAGAACAATTATCATAATTAAATTCCTTGTATCCAAAATAGTGGGTTCATTGCTAAGTAAAGTTTTGACCTCTCCAATCCCACTTTTACCAAATTTAGCATCAAGATCTAAAAACTCTGAATCATTGGGGCGCCTTTTAACTACAGTTGACTCATCTCCATTCCCATCATTATCAAGATTCATATTGCAAAACAAAGATTTAACAGGAGACACATCAATCACTTTTAGATATTCATCATTATTTTCCCCTAACCCTTCTGGTTTGGCAGCCATCTTATTAACTAAGGTGGCTTGCTTATCAGAAATTTGGGCTATAGATTTTTCAAGACGAGCAATCTGAGAATTCAAACCATAAAATTCTTTAGACATATCATCAAGTTCTTTATTCATGTACTCCATAAAGCTTTTTTGTTCTTTAAGCTCTGTTCTAAAGAAATGATTATGCTCAAATTGTAAAGTCATAAAGCTTTTAACGTTTAATTCAATCTCTTCCAAGCTTCTAAGATGAAGATCAACGTTCTTAGGCAAAGCCATAAGGGCAAACAGGCACACAAGAGGCAAGCAAAAAAAGAGAGGCGGGCGGAAAAGAAAGGGCAAATAAAACGGCAAGGGTGAAGTGGGGGAGAGGAAAACGAGAGGCAAATGGCAAATAATGTAATGCGAGGGAGATGAGTTTGTGATGGGTACTTGGTATGTCTTGACTTGAGCGAAGACCTCCCCGGCAACGGCGCCATAAATCCTTCTTGCTACCTCTTGAGCACTGCATTGTTTTTCCCTTGAAGAGGAAAGGGTGATGCAGCAAAGTAATGTAAGTATTTCCCTCAGTTTTTGAGAACCAAGGTATCAATCCAGTAGGAGGCTCCTCAAAAGTCCCTCGTACCTACACAAACAAACAAGAACCTCACAACCAACGCGATAAAGGGGTTGTCAATCCCTTCATGGTAACTTGCGAAAGTGAGATCTGATAGAGATAATAAAATAAGATAAATATTTTTGGTATTTTTATGATATAGATGGAAAAGTAAAAGACGCAAATAAAAGTAGATGGGAAATTATATGATAAAAGATAGACCCGGGGGCCATAGGTTTCACCAGTGGCTTCTCTCAAGATAGCATAAGTATTACGGTTGGTGAACAAATTACTGTCGAGCAATTGATTGAAAAGTGCATAGTTATGAGAATATCTAGGCATGATCATGTATATAGGCATGACGTCTGCAACAAGTACACCGACTCCTGTCTGGATCTACTACTATTACTCCACACATCGACCGACTCCTGCCTGCATCTAGAGTATTAAGTTCATGAAGAACAGAGTAACGCATTAAGAAAGATGACATGATGTAGAGGGATAAACTCATGAAATATGATATAAACCCCATCTTTTTATCCTCGATGGCAACAATACAATACGTGCCTTGCTGCCCCTGCTGTCACTGGGAAAGGACACCGCAAGATTGAACCCAAAGCTAAGCACTTCTCCTATTACAAGAAAGATCAATCTAGTAGGCCAAACCAAACTGATAATTCGAAGAGACTTGCAGAGATAACCAATCATACATAAAAGAATTCAGAGGAGATTCAAATATTTCTCATAGATAGACTTGATCATAAACCCACAATTCATCGGATCTCAACAAACACAGCGCAAAAAGAGTTACATCGAATAGATCTCCACGAAGATCGAGGAGACTTTGTATTGAGGATTCAAAGAGAGAGAAGAAGCCATCTAGCTAATAACTATGGACCCGAAGGTCTGTGGTAAACTACTCACAACTCATCAGAGAGGCCTTGGAGATGATGTAGAGGCCCTCCATGGTCGATTCCCCCTCCGGCAGAGCACCGTCGAAGGCTCCAAGATGGGATCTCGCAGATACAGAAGGTTGTGGTGGTGGAAATAGTTTTTCGTGGTGCTCCTGGATGTTTTCAGGGTACGTGGATATATATAGGCGAAGGAGGTAGGTCAGGGGAGCCACGAGGGGCCCACGAGGGTGGGGGCGCGCCCACCCACGAGGGTGGGGGCGCGCCCACCCCCTAGGGAGCGCCCTCCTGCCTCGTGGCCGCCTCGGCTGCTTCTTGACATCCACTCCAAGTCTCCTGGATTGCGTTTGTTCCAAAAAGATCGCTCCCAAAGGTTTCATTCCTTTTGGACTCCGTTTGATATTCCTTTTCTTCGAAACACCGAAATAGGCAAAAAAACAGCAATTCGGGCTGGGCCTCCGGTTAGTAGGTTAGTCCCAAAAATGATATAGAAGTGTAAAGTAAAGCCCATAAACATCCAAAACGGGTAATATAATAGCATGGAACAATCAAAAATTATAGATACGTTGAGACATATCAACACCCTCACCATTCGTTGTGATGAGAGGGACGTAACACACGCCCTCGTGCGCGTCTACAAGGGGGTCGTCACCGCATCACTGGCCAAGGAGGATGCCCCTAAGCTTGTTGAGTCGGCACCCGCGAAGAAGAAGCTACTATTCTCCTAGGCACGGGCCGAGACCAAGAAGGGATCGTTGGATGGGAGCGGCGGGGGCCCCTTTCTCACCATCGGCAGCGGTCTTCCCCTGATCAGAAGGGCTCCCTCGTTGCTTTTCTTCGAGCGAATGCAGATATGTTCGCCTGGACAGCCTCAAACATGATCGGCATGCTAAGGGAGGTGATCGAGCACCACTTGGCGGTGTGTCCCAACATCCACCCCATCAAGCAGAAGGTACGACACCAGGCGCCCGAGAAGTAGGGGTTCATTGTTGAGGAGATCGAAAAGCTCCAGGACGCCAGAATTATCCATCAAGTGCTCCACCCGAAGTGGATCGTCAACCCCGTGGTCATCGCTAAGCCGCACGATGGCAAGCGCATGTGCGTCGACTTCACCAACCTCAATAAGGCCCGCCCCAAGGAACACTTCCCGCTGCCAAGGATCGACCAGATGTTAGGAAACTTTGCATGGAAAACAAAAAAATCTACGCACACACAAGATCTATCAAGGAGGTGCAACAACGAGGGGGAGAGTGTGTCTACGTACCCTCGTAGACTGTAAGCGGAAGCATTTAGTAACGCAGTTGATGTAGTCAAACTTCTTCACAATACAACCGATCAAGTACCGAACGTACGCCACCTCCGTGTTCAGCACACGTTCAGCTCGATGACGTCCACGCCTTCTTGATCCAGCAAGACGGCGAGGTAGTGGATGAGTTCCGCACGACAGCGTGGTGATGATGACGGTGATGCTATCTCTGCAGGGCTTTGCCTAAGCACTATGAAAATATGACGGAGGGTGTAAACGCTGGAGGGGGCCGCCGCACATGGCTAGAAGATTGTCGTGGTTATGTGTGGCGCCCCCTCCTAATGATGTGATCCTGTTATCAAATGACAACTCATGTCTATGGTTAGGAAACTTTAACCATCTTTTGATCAACAAGCTAGTCTAGTAGAGGCTCACTAGGGACACAGTATTTGTTTATGTATCCACACATGTATTTAAGTTTCCGGTCAATACAATTCTATCATGAATAATAAACCTTTATCATCATTAAGGAAATATAATAATAACCATTTTATTATTGCCTCTAGGGCATATTTCCATCACCAGATAGTAGACTCCACCACTGGTTGCGACATGCTGTGCTTCCTGGATGCCTTTTCAGACTATCATCAAATCAAGATGGCAATGGAGGACAAGGAGAAAACCGCCTTCATCGCCCCATGCGGAGTGTTATGCTATATGTATACATGCCCTTTGGCCTTAAGAGTGTGGGGGCCACCTTCCAGAGGTTGATGCGCATCTGCCTGGGGTGCCATATGGGGAGAAATGCGGAGGCATATACGTCGACGTGATTGTCATCAAAATGCGCAAGGCGCACACCCTCATTGAGAATCTGGGAGAGACCTTTGCCAACTTGTGCAACGTAAACCTTAAGCTCAACCCCGCCAAATGTGTCTTCGGCGTTCCTTACGGCAAGCATCATGGCTTCCTGATATCCCATTGCAACATCGAGGCAAACCCTGAGAAGATCAAGGCCATCGAGAAATGCTGCCACCCCGTAACCTCAAGGAAATGTAGCGCCTGGCGGGGTGCATGGCCTCACTCGATCACTTCATATCCAAGTTTGGCGAGCAAGCTCTGCCATTCTTCAACCTCATAAAGGGGTCTGGCCCCTTCAAGTGGGCCCTCGAGGCTGACGCCGCCTTCGAGGACCTTAAGAGGTACCTCATGAGCCCTCCCGTCATGGTCGCCCCGCGCCCACGCGAGCGCTTGCTGCTGTACTTGGCGGCCACCCCCCCAAATGACCAGTGGGGCCCTAGTTGTGGAGTGGGAGGAGCAAGTCTACGCCAAGAAGAAGCCTGCTGGGGCGACCCATGCGGATGCCGCCCCCACAAAGGCGCCTCTCGAGCCCCTGAAGGCCACGCAGGCGCCTGCTGAGGACCCTCCTCGGGAGGTCCCGGTGCCCCCTCAAGAGGCCTCGGGAGCCGCCCCAACTCCCTCTCAGGAGACTGCGGGAGCCCAGCCTTCGAAGGCCCCCGCGGTGCGGCTTCCCGAGCCCCTCGGTGAGCATGACGTGGACACCATGGTCACGCACCTCGTCAAGCACCCTATCTACTTCATTAGCACGGTGCTACGAGATGCACGCGAATGACACCCCATGCAGCAGAAGCTCTTCCTAGCGCTCCTCATGGCCTCTAGAAAGTTGTGCCACTACTTCTAGGGTCACCCGGTCAGGGTGATCTCCTCCTATCCGCTAGAGCAGGTCCTATGGAGCCCGAACGCCACCAGCCGCATCGCCAAATGGAACATCAAGTTGTAGCCGCATTGCTATCACAGCCTCAACATACGTCCCCGCACCCTCGAGGCAGGCGACCTTGTCCTGCGCCAGATCCTCTCCAGAGAGGGACTCCACAAACTCTCACCCATGTGGGAGGGCCCTTTCAGGGGAACACACATCTCCTGGCCCGGCGCGGCACAACTTGAAACGGAGGAGGGTGTTTTGGCACAAAACACATGGAACATCTAGCATCTTCGTAAGTTCTATCGTGACCCATGGATACGACGAAATGGGGTTGTACACACCCTGGAGCTGTCTCTACCAGTGCTTCCTTTAGCACATGGGAGCTCCCTCCCACTCTCGTGGAAGCCCCATGCTCCGCACTGGCGGCCTACTTACCTGAGGGGCCTCTCGGCCGTCACATCCTCAAGCTTACCTATGTCGAACATGACAGCGTGTATATTTTTGTTATGTACTGAACCTGCTTCATACATCAGTAAAGTTTATTTCCCAAAAGCAGTCGGCATCCTTGTAGCTGAGTTTGCCTCAAGAGGCGCACTCGCGTTTCCCCTGTGTGTTTCACGCGAGCGGGGCTGGGTATGGTGTCTGTGCTTGGGTCAGTCCCAGCAGCGCTGCAAAACCCAAGTGACTAAGCCATGGCTCGCGGGCCTGCTCCCATGCACATCACCTCATCAGGTCCTTTGTGCTCTTTTCTCCTCGTGCGACACCCACATGTGGCTTCGCGAGTGCGCCCCGCTACATTACTTTTGAAAACTTGGAAATCTCCTTGGTGCAGGGTATCAAAGGCCCTAGGAGCCCCCCTCGGAAGGTCTCAAGTGTTGCACCCTGCGGAGGACTCGCTTCAAGCTACACGCCTCTAAAGAGCTAAGTCTAAGCGCCCTTGGGTTCTCTTCCTCTCATTTTCCCTTCGGGGTACCTTAACTTCCTTGGCACGAGTGCTTGTGCGTCAAGGGGGGGGGGGGACTTTGAGCATCGCGCCTCAGAGGCTCCAACCAACTCAAGAGCCCTACACCCTCTAGCCTTGTTAAGAGCATGCTCCAAGCATACCAGTGACTGTCATAGCCCGCTCAGGGGGCTAGGTCCCCGTGACACAGGGCACAAGGGCAACGTAAGAAGGAAGGAGAAGATCTCGGGGAGGAAACAAAAATGTAGGAAACATTAGTACTTAGACATATTGTGTGATATAAGACATTTTCATGCCCTACCGAGCTACATTGGTTGCAAAGGGCCAAAAGAAGGGGCCATCCTCAAGGGTCCGCCTCAGGCGTTGCCCGCGCCTAGTCGGAATCCACGTCTTCGCTCTTGACACTCCCGGGGCTCCCATCGCTTTTGTTCCAGCTGGAGGAGTCGGAGCCGTTCCGCTCTTGCTCTCTGCGTGTCACATCCCTAGCTTCTGGTATTGCCTGGTGTTGCATAATGCTCGCATCATGTTTAACTTTCATGGAAATTTTGAAATGGGGGATGACCAAACCCTAGCACCTCATTAATCCTCTTAGGATCAATTTAAAATATTTTTAATGAACCCAAAATTCTCTAAGAAAAGTTCATCATTTTTTAATTGGTTGAAAACCTCTGCCAAAAATGGTGCACATTTTTCTAGGTCATCCTAGATTTTTGAATTAACTCATACTGTATTTGAATTGGGGCATTTAAATAATATAAATATTTTAAAATGCTCCAACAATTTTGGATTTAGTTGAGGGCCTCTAGAATAATTCATTTAGTGCCCATAACTATTTTCAGAATTTTTAGAAGTGATTTGGTTTGGAAACCAAATCAAAACAAATATGCAAACATTAGAAAACAGAAATAGAAATAAGAAAGGAGAAAACCTACCTGGCCTAACCTGTAGTCGGCCCAGCTGCACTGGCCAGCCCACCTGGTGGCCCAGCCCACAAGGGGTAGAGCCGTCTTCAACCTCTGCCTACTGGCAGAGGCGTGTCCGCGCGTGTGTCGTAGCTCGCCACCTCCTGCTTGCCGTTGTCTGCCTGGAGCTGGCTACGAACGACATGCGACCCCCTCGATCCCCTCTCACTCTCCCCGTGCCCCTCTCCCTCCTCTGTCTCTCTCCCACGCTCCTCCCCGGACGCGCCCGAGACCGCCGACGAGCACCACCGCGGCCACCAGCATCCCCACGCCCAGCCAGTTAGGCCACAAACTCCTCCTCGGATCCGTGAAGCTCTACCCCGATGCACGCGACGCCGGGTGCCCTGAAGCCACGCCATCTCTACCGTCGTCATCCTCGGGTCCCGACGATCGCCGCCGTGATTTTGATGCCGTCCGGCCTTCCCCGAGCCCTTCGACGCCGCCAAACGATGCACAGTGAGGTCATGCTCCTTCCTCCTCCCTCCCCGCATTGGATTGCTTCCCCTAGCTAGCGCAGCCGCCGCACCCGAAAGCTCGCCGCCGCCGGCCATGGCACCGTCGTGGACAGAGCCCAAAGCAGTGGCTCCCACGCACATCATCGCCCTCCTCGCTTCACCAGGAGTCCGGGGAGCCCCTCGAAGAGTTTCCCCGTGCCTTGTAGCCCACGCCCACTCGAAGCCGTACCTCGGCCGCCGCCGCGAGCTCGTTCCGG
Source organism: Aegilops speltoides (assembly GCA_021437245.1). NCBI lineage: Eukaryota > Viridiplantae > Streptophyta > Magnoliopsida > Poales > Poaceae > Aegilops > Aegilops speltoides. The sequence continues at coordinate 159,773,907 of CM038146.1, forward strand.
CGAGCTCTAGCCACACCGCGCCCTCCCGCGTGCCTTTCCTGGATACGCGCAAGCAAGGGCAATCCTTTGGTGCCCTTGGCTCGACCCAACACCGCCCGTAGTGCCGCTTCGACAACCCTCCGCCGCGATTTGAGGTCGCCAGCGGCCAAACTCCAGCGTGCCGACGTGGCGTCATTAGATTAGGCACTAACCATGTTTAGTTAGAACCCACAACCACTGACAGTGGGCCCTAGCGCAGGGTCGAACCCTAGTTAGTGTTGGGTTTGACCGGGTTTAACCCTGGGCCACTGACTGGCGGACCCCATCGTTCAGGTTTGACCCTGGTCAACTTGGTTGACCTGCTGACGCAATAGTGAGGCAGTGCTGACATCATTAATGATTTTCTGGATTAAATATAATCCTGGAAATTCTAGAAAATAGGTAAAACTTCTAAAATTCATAGAAAATAATCTATAACTCCAAATGAAATAATTCATATATGAAAAATGATCAGAAATCCAATCTATCCATCTGTACCCTTTTCATGCATGTTAGAACAACTTATAGTTGTTGTTTAGGACAAATCATATAAATGGCATTTGAATATCTACATATGGAGTTTGAATTTGAATCTTGGATTCAAACCAACTTCACTTAACCTGTTGCTAGTTGCATTAGCTCAAATCACAGCATTTTGCTATGTCATGTCATGCATCATATTGTGCATTGCATTGATTGTGTTTCCTTCTCTGTTGCCGGTATTTGTCCCCCCTCAGTAGACATGTTCCAGCGATGAGTTCGATGACACCGATGAAGAGCTATATCATCTTTAGAAGTGCTAGGCAAGCAAAACCCCCTTGTTCATTCCAATACAATCCCGCTCTCTCGCTCCTGCTCTCTTTTACTGCATTAGGACAACAATGATTCAGTTGTTACATGTTGTGGTAGATGAACCCCTTTCCTCTGCATGACCTGTCATTGCCACAGTAAATAGATGAAACCCACTAGCATGAGTAGGAGTTGTTTGAGCCCTGATGTGCCTACTCATTCATGTTTGTTTGTCATGCCTGCTACTGCTTAGAGTCGAGTCAGGTCTGATTCATCGGGGATGAATTGGAGGTGTGTCAACATGTCCTATTATGTGAGAGCTAAGTGTGTGAACACGATTTGGTAAAGGTAGCAGTGAGAGGCCATGTAGGAGTACATGGTGGGTTGTCTCACTGAAGCCGTCCTCAGGAACTAAGTTCTGTGTTTGTGATCCATGAACAATTACTGATATGTCTCCAACGTATCTATAATTTTTTATTGTTCCATGCTATTATATTACCCGTTTTGGATGTTTATGGGCTTTACTTTACACTTTTATATCATTTTTGGGACTAACCTACTAACCGGAGGCCCAGCCCGAATTGCTGTTTTTTGCCTATTTCAGTGTTTCGAAGAAAAGGAATATCAAATGGAGTCCAAACCGAATGAAACCTTCAGGAGCAATATTTTTGGAACAAACGCAATCCAGGAGACTTGGAGTGGACGTCAAGAAGCAGCCGAGGTGGCCACGAGGGTGCCAGGCGCGCCCTAGGGGTGTGGGCACGCCCCCCACCCTCGTGGGCCCCTCGTGGCTCCCCTGACCAACTTCCTTCACCTATATATATCTACATACCCCGAAAACATCCAGGAGCACCACAAAACCCTATTTCCACCGCCGCAACCTTCTGTATCCGCGAGATCCCATCTTGGAGTCTTTGCCGGTGCTCCATCGGAGGGGAATCGACCACGGAGGGCCTCTACATCATCTCCAAGGCCTCTCTGATGAGTTGTGAGTAGTTTACCACAAACCTTCGGGTCCATAGTTATTAGCTAGATGGCCCATTCTCTCTCTTTGAATCTCAATACAAAGTTCTCCTTGATCTTCTTGGAGATCTATTCGATGTAACTCTTTTTGCGGTGTGTTTGTCGAGATCTGATGAATTGTTGGTTTATGATCAAGTTTATCTATGAGAAATATTTGAATCTCCATTGAATTCTTTTATGTATGATTGGTTATCTTTCAAGTCTCTTCGAATTATCAGGTTGGTTTGGCCTACTAGATTGATCTTTCTTGTAATAGGAGAAGTGCTTAGCTTTGGGTTCAATCTTGCGGTGTCCTTTCCCAGTGAAAGCAGGGGTAGCAAGGCACCTATTGTATTGTTGCCATCGAGGATAAAAAGATGGGGTTTATATCTGGGACGCCCCCGATTCAATCGTACACGCAAATGTGTACAATCAAGATCAAGGACTCACTGGAAGATATCACAACACAACTCTAGACACAAATCAAAATAAGCTTTATATTACAAGCCAGGGGCCTCGAGCGCTCGAATACATAGCTCGATACACAAGAGTCAGCGGAAGCAACAATATCTGAGTACAGACATAAGTTAAACAAGACTGCCTTAAGAAGGCTAGCACAAAAGCAACACGATCGAAGAGGCAAGGCCGACGGCCTCCATGTAGTAGTATCCGTCAGCGGTGGCATCTGGCTCCAGGGATCCACCATCTTGTTGCATCAACCGGAAAGAAGAAAGAAGGGGGAAAAGGGGGGTAGCAAAGAAACCGTGAGTACTCATCCAAAGTACTCGCAAGCATCAGATCTAAACTAAGTATGCATGGTATCAAATGGAAGGGTTGTATCTGTGGACTGAATTGCAGAATGCCAGAATAGAGGGGAAGGCCTAGCCTATCAAAGACTAGCATCTTCAAGCAGCTCCAAGCATCTTGCAACATGTAGAAGAGTAAAGAATAGCAATTTATAATTAACAAGCATGTTGTAACATTAAGGCCCAGAGATCCTTCCTCGACTCCCTGCGAGAAAGCAATCCCGAAGCCAACATATCCATCACATATCAAGTATACATTTCTAGTTGTATAAGATCAGGATATAAGTCTGAACGTCCATTACCGTGGACACGGTATTCGAATATATGTCTTCCCTACAGGGGTGCACCATGTTTTCGAACACGCTTGATTACTCTGGTCGGACACACTTTTCTGGGTCAATGCCCGACCTCGGAAAATCAACACGTCGTAGCCCTACCTAGGCTCAGTAGAGAGGTCCCCGTTGGTCTACATCCTAAGCACTCCGGGACCTGGGCCCATCGCCCGTTGCACTCCGGGTCGTTGCGCGTAGGGCGGGTCCAGGCTTCACCTCTTCATGGATGGTGCCGGCCCAGCCGTGCCGCAATGCTGAACTGGACATTTTACAAAGCTTCGGCTGATACCACGATACCGAGGCCCATAACTATTCTCACGTGGTGGTTGGTGCATAAAGGCCAGAGGCCAACTCAGAACAAATACCCAAACCATAATGTATTTTTAGCTTGCGGAGATGAGCAGAGACTCATGATTGAAAGTGACCCCGTCGCCCCGTCTCATGGACTTATGACAAGGGCCTAGAATGCCCGGCCGTGCCACGTAACCATCTTGCGGGTGCTCTCCGGGCCCGCCCAACTTTCACCAAGGTCTCAAATAAAGTCAATTATAATTGTGTGTCCAAACATCAAGGGGAAAACCCGAGTAATCACCCACAAAGGATTCCACTCGATGTAATCATCAAGGTGAACGTAAGAGGATCCACCCTTGAGGTTCACACTTGAGGTGTTGCACGACAGAGCCGTATCGAGAATGGTGAAAGAGGAAATCACCCTCGTTGACCACGACCGAATAGCTACACTACAGAGATCTCATCAAGAGTGATGTATGAGGTTCCACCCTCGTCACTCGATGGTAACTCTGCAGAGTCGAGCAACAAAGAGGGGCGTGATGTGATGTGAGGTGTCGGGCTCTTGTCGTCGATCACGTTGATCGGGTCGTCGATGATGAAGCAGAGGCAAACAGGACAAGTGGGGGTCACTGATGGATCACTAACGAACCTATACTAAGTAGTTTAGGATAAGCAGGTAAGGTACAACAGCATGTACAAAAGCAGGCTATGCATCAGAATAGGAGCTCAATAATAGTAGCAAAATCTAATGCAAGCATGAGAGTATAGAATGGGTGATATCAGGATGATCAAAGGGGGGGCTTCCCTGGTTGCTCAGACGAGAAGGAGGATCATTGTCGACGTAGTCGATCACACTGGCATCAGCAGCGGTCTCGGGGTCTACCGAAGAGAAGAGGGGGAAGAAACAGTAAATACACGCAAACAAATGCATAACATGACAATAAGCGATGCTAGAGGTGTTCTAACGCAGTGCTAGGCGATACTGGCGAAGGGGGAAAACATCCGGGAAAGTTTTCTCGGTTCCGGACGTCTGTTAGACAGATGAACCGGAGGGGAAAGGTTCGACGTTTGTTATGATAGGGACGTGTGGCGGATGAACGGACTGCGCATTCGAATTCATCTCGTCGTTCTGAGCAACTTTCATGTAGAAAGTATTTTCATCTGAGTTACAGTTTATTTTATATCAATTTTGAAAGATTTAAATCATTTTAGAATTAACAGAATTAATTTAACAAGGAAATGTAATTATGACGCCAGCATGATATCAGGGTGATGTCAGCAATCAACAGGTCAGTTGACTTAGTCAAACTGACGTGTGGGTCCCACTATCATTGTCTAAGGCTAACTAAACAGGTTTAATTAGTTTAACTAGTGATTAGGTTAATCTAAACAGAATTACTGTAGAGTTACCATCGAGTGAGCGTACCTAATACAAGTCAGTGGGCCGGCCCAGTTTAGATTAACTGGCGCCCACTGTCGCTATCTGGTGGGCCAGCCCAGGAACACGCAGAGAAAAAACTCCCAAAAAAACTGCTCCAACTGGATTCGATCTCGCGCCGTGTAGTTACCACGCAGCATGCCTAACCAGTACATCTACTACAACCTAGTGATTCATTACAGCGCGAGAAATTTAACAACAACACTAACCGCACTATTTCTGGTACAAACAATTTAGAAAGACGTGATTTTTTGGAAAAGAAAAAAAATCTGAAATAAGTTTTAAAAAACTCGCGAATTAGAAAAAAGTTCATGTATTCAAAAACTTTCAGCAAATTTTATAAAAGATCACTGTGTATTACATAGAATTTCATTGTATTAAGAAAAATGTTCATTGTATATTATGAAAATTGTTCACCTTTGCATATAAAAATGTTCGTCGTGTATCATAAAAATGTTCATCGTATATTATGAAAATTTTCAATGTTTTTACTAAATGTCGAATGCATATCCAAAAATTGTTTGACACATATATTCATATTGTTTCAAAAATGTTCATCGTGTATTATTTAAAATGTTCATCGTGTATTATTCAAAAATTGTTCGACACACACACACACACAATGAGTATACAATTGTTCACTATGTTTCTTAATTTTGTTCAGTATATATTACACAATGTTCAATGTGTATTCGCAAATTGTTCAACGTATTTCCACACAATGTTCAATACGTCTCCGAAAATTCTATGTATGGTGAACAATATTCAAATACACGTAGAACATTTTTTTAAATACGATGAACTCCTTTTCAATGCATGCTGAACAAAATTTCTATACATGATGAACATTTTTTATACACACTAAACATTTTTCAAAGTTCATCAAATTTGAAGAAAACGTCCATGTATTTGCAAACCAATTCATCGGACCAAGACGAAAGAAAAAAAACAAAAAAAGTTCACCAATTTGGAAAAAAAGTTCATGAATTCGAAAAAAGTTCAACGATTTTGAAAAAAGTTCATCGAATTTGAAATAAGTTCATCGAAATTGAAAAAAACTTCACCAAATCTGACAAAATTGTTTATCAACATTAGAAAAAGTTCATCAAAATTCAAAAAAATTCATTGAAATTAAAGAGAAGTTCATCGAATTTGAATAAAAATTCATCAAAATTCAAAGAAAGTTCATCAATTTGAAGAAAACTACCATGTATTTGCAAACCAATTCATCGGACCAAGACGAAAGAAAAAAAAGAAAATGAAAAATTGAAAATGGGAAACGAAAAAAGGGAAAAAGGAAGAAGAACGAATAATAGAAGGAAAAAGTAAAACATAACCAGATCCCGACCGCCGACCGTGTGGTTAGTCAATGACCTTTGATGAGAGAGGTAGCTGGTTCGAAACCTGGCGGCACCCTTTTTTGCAGATTAAGACACAAAAGATAACACTTTAGATGGGCCGGCCCAGAGTATCGCAGGGGTGTGCGCCCGTTTGTGCCCATGCCTGTAACGGGCGCAACGGGCGCCGTTTAGGAAATGCCGGAGACGAGAGGGGTCGAGGGAGGAGTTGGGGGGTTATGGGCTAGGGTTCTGGTTGGGGTGGGGATAAGGAGGGAGAGGTGGGCCGGCTTGGTGGCCTGGATGCCCAGTTGGGCTGGCCAGCTGAGCCACGGTTGGCCCAGTGGGGGGTTGTTTTTCTTTTCTTTATTAACAGAAGTTGTCTAGAAATAATTAGGGCTGCCAAAACACTTTTGATAAATGTGGAACTAGGCCACATAAATACTTTGTGAATTATGAAACTGCCACAAAATGTTTCAAGGCATTTGTAAGTGACTAGGTATTTTTAGAAATTAAATAAGGCAAGATAAATGTTGCTGGACCACCAAATAGAATCCAGACGCATTTTGGGAAATTTGGTGAGGTCGGTTCCAATTTTATAATTGCATTGGGATTATTTGCAATAGTAGGAAAATTTTAGTTCCTGGAATTGAACAACTTTTATTTATCACTTTGAAATTGGAATTTAGACTTTAAACTCGGTTGAATTTGTATTGCGATTTGGATCAAGCAAATATTAGCAACAATATTGCTGATGACATGGCACCATTAACACGGGTTTACTGTAGCATAATAATCCGGGCATCACAATTCTCCTCCACTACAAGAAATCTCGTCCCGAGATTTAAGGGGTGGAGTAAGGGGGAAAGACTCGTGAAGGACGGAGCTCAACACAAGATAGGTACCTGGGGGCTATCTCAGTGAACGTGGCATAGAGGCATCTCTCGAGTTGAAATTCTAGAAAGTCATCGAGAGCAAGGTAAGAGGGTGGAATAAGAAGCTTCAAGTGGGTAGGCAAGCATTCGTTGCCTGAAACAGAGCGTGAAAGGGGTTCCGAGCAATGGGAATAAGTATTGCGTCTGATAGCAGAATAGATCATTAGGAAGGTGGCTCATGATTTACATAGGAAGCCAAGTGCAAAGAATATTTCAGAGTCAAGGTTGTACAGAAGAGTCAGGTTTCGATCCTGTGGAACCGTGGGTTATGGGCCCACCATGTGGGTTAAAAGCGGGAAGGGTGCTAACATTTTGTATGGTCATGATAGCAAGGCAGGTCAGAGGATAGCATGTCAGTTATGTTGGCAACAATGCTGGTACCAAGGGCGAGGGACGAATAGAACCATTTTCCTGCTCGTTAAGACGAGGCGGACCAATAGGCAAAGTTCTTGTCCATCGGTGGCTACCGGAATGTCATCAGCAATAGTAACAAGGCCTTACGGACAGAGTTGTACACCGAGGTGTTTACATAAGCAGGAAATTATCACTGTTCAGATATGATAGGTTACAAGAAAGGTTAAACAAAGCAATAGAGACCTGAACCATTTACCGGTGTTCTCGAGTGTCTAACAACTCAGAACTCGTGGAAAATTTGAATCGATGAGAATAATAGTTGATGAAAAGCTCATAAGAAGTTATGTAGTTCCGTGATATTCTCGAGATACCAGAGTTTAACACTCGAGGGTATAGCAGAACAGAGGTTGGACGGGTGAAATGATCTATAGAAGACAAGTACTTCCACTTGTCTGAGAAATCAAATCAAAGAAGAACAATCATTATTGGAACCACGTTTGCGAAGGACCAAACATAGATACTAGATGAACTTATCATAAGAGAATTATTATTATAACAAGAAGTTTCCATGATAGGATGTACATCGTGTCCATGGGCATGAACACAAAGCTCAAGGTCGACTCCCACTTCTCCAATGCATAACCTTTCATTCACTTCTCATTTTCGACTAAGTCGTAGTGTTGAGATTTTATCTGGCATAACACCAGTAGAGTAAAGGTCGTAGAAGTTTCCGGGTTCACACAGATTTAGGGAACACATAGATTCAACCCATAGGGACATCTTAGGAACATATACCACAAACGTCACGAGTAAATAACTCAAGCCCGGAAGCAGAGTAGGGTTGATGAGAGCGGGGGATACCATTTACCAAAGGCATTGTGTATCCGAGGAAAGGCACACAAGGTTACTGAACATGAAGGACACTGTCAGATAAAACCCAACAAAGGACTTGGAGGTCCACAATGGATCTGATGTGAGTATCGGTACTCAACCAGAAGAAGAAAGAATGCAAGGAGGTCAAGTTATAGAAACAACTGACAAATTCAAAGCTCAAATGCAAAGGAATTATGGTTTCCAAATTGGAGAATCATAAGTATAGGCTATGATCAAAGACAAGTAAGTTCAATAGACATAGATTGACAATCAAACAAGGTTTGATTTGTCGAACACCAGCTCATGTCCGGAGTGACGTCTGAACCAAGGGGAGAATTTTAAACAGGACTGATGATCGCAAGCATTCGCAAACAAATCGAATCAAATGCTCGAAATCACGATGGCAAAGGATGCTAATGAGTATTGCTAGACATACGGAGTAACCATAATGCAAGCAGATAAGTATTTGCCGAGCAATAGTTGGAGAGGATTACCGGAAGATCGAATAGTACTTCAAAGTATGAACCACTTGATCAACTACGAATGAACAAATCCTCAAAAAGTGTGAGGGATTACACATGGGGTATTCATGCGGCAAGGAACTGCAGGGCAGTAAGCATAAAGGATTCTTGGAACATCAGAGAGTATTTCAAGACATCTTGTAATAACAAGGGCAACTAGGGATGAAGGTATGAACAACAATTGCAGGTAGTTACCCATAAGGAATTATCGGTGGTAGGGATCACAATGGCGGAAGGCACAAGGATCTAGGGAAAACATCGGAGAGTATCATCAGATTCCTCTGGTGCACCAAGCAATCATCTAGAGTGAGGGGCTCCCCGGGAGAAAGTATTTACGAGAACCTAGAGTTAGAGTTAACAAAACCATTTAACCCGAATAGAAGAGAGATTAGAGTCCCAGAATAAAGGTCGAGGAGTAAAAGATCCTAATACCACCCAATGGCGACGTGGGCCCGTAAGCCACACAACCATGTTAGTAAAACAATTTTTCAAAGACTAGACTCAACTTCGGCCAAGGAATTGGAAAGGGAGGTTCCTGCAGGCAGTTGGCTCTGATACCAACTTGTGACGCCCCCAATTCAATCATACACTAGTCATACACGCTAATGTGTACGATCAAGATCACGGACTCATGGGAAGATATCATAACACAACTCTAGACACAAATCAAAATAATACAAGCTTTACATTACAAGCCAGGGGCCTCGAGGGCTCGAATACATAGCTCGATACACAAGAGTCAGCGGAAGCAAAAATATCTGAGTACAGACATAAGTTAAACAAGACTGCCTTAAGAAGGCTAGCACAAAAGCAACACGATCGAAGAGGCAAGGCCTCCTGCCTGGGACCTCCTAACTACTCCTGGTCATGGACGGCCTCCATGTAGTAGTATCCGTCAGCGGTGACATCTGGCTCCAGGGATCCACCATCTGGTTGCATCAACCGGAAAGAAGAAAGAAGGGGGAAAAGGGGGGTAGCAAAGCAACCGTGAGTACTCATCCAAAGTACTCGCAAGCATCAGATCTAAACTAAGTATGCATGGTATCAAATGGAAGGGTTGTATCTGTGGACTGAACTGCAGAATGCCAGAATAGAGGGGAAGGCCTAGCCTATCGAAGACTAGCATCTTCAAGCAGCTCCAAGCATCTTGCAACATGTAGAAGAGTAAAGAATAGCAATTTATAATTAACAAGCATGTTGTAACATTAAGGCCCAGAAATCCTTCCTCGACTCCCTGCGAGAAAGCAATCCTGGAGCCAACATATCCATCACATATCAAGTATACATTTCTAGTTGTATAAGATCAGGATATAAGTCTGAACGTCCATTACCATGGACACGGTATTCAAATATATGTCTTCCTTGCAGGGGTGCACCGTGTTTTCCAACATGCTTGATTACTTTGGTCGGACACACTTTTCTGGGTCAATGCCCGGCCTCGGAAAATCAACATGTCATAGCCCTACCTAGGCTCAGCAGAGAGGTCCTCGTCGGTCTACATCCTATGTACTCCGGGGTCTGGGCCCATCGCCCGTTGCACTCCGGGTCGTTGCACGCAGGGCGGGTCCAGGCTCCACCTCTACATGGATGGTGCCGGCCCAGCCGTGCCGCAATGCTGAACTGGACATCTGACAAAGCTTCGACTGATACCACGACGCCGAGGCCCATAACTATTCTCGCGTGGTGGTTGGTGCGTAAAGGCCAAAGGCCAACTCAGAACAAATACCCAAACCATAGTGTATTTTTAGCTTGCGGAGACAAGCAGAGACTCACGATCGAAAATGACCCCGTCGCCCCGTCTCGTGGACTTACAACAAGGGCCTAGAATGCACTGCCGTGCCACATAACCATCGTGCGAGTGCTCTCTGATACGTCCATTTTGCATCATGCTTTTATATCAATATTTATTGCATTATGGGCTCTTATTACACATTATATCTCAATACTTATGGCTATTCTCTCTTATTTTACAAGGTTTACCATGAAGAGGGGGGATGCCGGCAGCTGGAATTCTGGCTGGAAAAGGAGCAAACGTTGGAAACCGATTCTGCACAACTCCAAAAGTCCTGAAACTCCACGAAACAACGTTTTGGATTTAATAAGAATTTATGAGCGAAAGAAATAGGCCAGGGGGCCCACACCCTGTCCAGGAGATAGGGGGCGCCCCCCTGTAGGGTGCGGCCCCCTATCTCCTGGGCCCTCTGGTGGGCCTCCGGCGTCCATCTTCTGCTATATCATCACTTTTACCCTGGAAAAAAATCGTGGGCAAGCTTATGGGACGAAACTCCGCCGCCACGAGGCGGAACCTTGGCGGAATCAATCTAGGGCTCTGGCGGAGCTGTTCTGCCGGGGACACTTCCCTCCGGGAGGGGGAAATCACCACCAATGTCATCTCCAACGATCCTCCCATCGGGAGGGGGTCAATCTCCTTCAACATCTTCACCAGCACCATCTCCTCTCAAAACCCTAGTTCATCTCTTGTATCCAATCTTGTATCAAAACCACAAATTGGTACCTGTGGGTTGCTAGTAGTGTTGATTACTCTTTGTAGTTGATGCTAATTGGTTTACTTGGTGGAATATCATATGTTCAGATCCTTTATGCATATTATTACTCCTCTGATTATGATCATGAATATGCTTTGTGAGTAGTTACGTTTGTTCCTGAGGACATGGGTGAAGTCTTGCTATTAGTAGTCATGTGAATTTGGTATTCGTTCGATATTTTGATGAGATGTATGTTGTCTTTTCCTCTAGTGGTGTTATATGAACGTCGACTACATGACACTTCACCATTATTTGGGCCTAGAGGAAAGAATGGGGAAGTAATAAGTAGATGATGGGTTCCTAGAGTGACAGAAGCTTAAATCCTAGTTTATGCATTGCTTCGTTAGGGGTTGATATGGATCCATATGCTTAATGTTGTGGTTAGGTTTACCTTAATACCTTCTTTTGTAGTTGCGGATGCTTGCAATAGGGGTTAATCATAAGTGGGATGCTTGTCCAAGTTAGGGCAGTACCCAAGTACCAGTCCACCCACATATCAAATTATCAAAGTACCGAACGCGAATCATATGAACGTGATGAAAACTAGCTTGACGATAATTCCCAATGTGTCCCCGAGAGCTCCTTCTTCATTATTAGAATTTGTCCTGGCTTATCCTCTGCTACCTAAAGGATTGGGCCACCTTGCTGCACTTTATTTACTTTATTTACTTTTTGCTCATTACTATTTATCTTATCACAAAACTATCTATCACCTACTATTTCAGTGCTTGCAGAGAAAACCTTATCGAAAACCGATCATTTCCTTCTACTCCTCGTTGGGTTCGACACTCTTACTTATCGAAAGGACTACGATAGATCCCCTACACTTGTGGGTCATCAAGACTCTTTTCTGGCACCGTTGCCGGCGAGTGTAGCGCTTTTGGTGAGTGGAACTTGGTAAGGAAACATTTATATAGTGTGCTGAAATTTTCTGTTACTTGTCACTATGGAAACTAATCCTTTGAGGGGCTTGTTTGGGTATCTTCACCCCAACCAGAAGAGCAAAGAGATGCTCCTCAACCTACTGAACCTTATGAAAATATTCACTTTGAGATTCCTTTGGGTATGATAGAAAACTGTTAGCTAATCCTTTTGCAGGAGACGGAACATTGCATCCCGATTTACACCTTATGTTTGTGGATGAAGTTTGTGGATTATTTAAGCTTGCAGGTATTCCCGATGATGTTGTCAAAAGGAAGGTCTTCCCTTTATCTTTGAAGGGAGATGCAATGACATGGTATAGGCTATGTGATGATACGAGATCTTGGAATTATAAGTTTAATGAAGTTGGAATTTCACCAGAAGTTCTACCCTATGCATCTTGTTCATCGTGATCGTAATTACATATATAATTTCTGGCCTCGCGAAGGAGAAAGCATCGCTCAAGCTTGGGGGAGGCTTAAGTCAATGTTATATTCATGCCCCAATCATGAGCTCTCTCAGGAAATGATTATTCAAAAATTTTATGCTCGGCTTTCTCTTGATAATCGCAATCTGCTCGATACTTCCTGTGTTGGTTCCTATGTGCTGAAGACTATTGATTTCAAATGGGACTTATTGGAAAGAATTAAACGCAACTCTGAAGATTGGGGTTCCGACGATGGTAAGGAGTCAGGTATGACACCTAAGTTTGATTGTGTTAATTCTTTTATGGATACCGATGCTTTCCGTGGATTTAGCTCTAAGTATGGACTTGACTCTGAGATAGTAGCTACTTTTTGTGAAACTTTTGCTACTCACCATGATCACCCTAAAGAGAAGTGGTTTAAATATAATCCTCCTATTGAAGTGAAAGTAGTTGCACCTATTACAGTTGAAGAAAAGACTATTACATATAGTGATCCTATTATTCCTACTGCTTATGTCGAAAAACCTCCTTTTCCTGTTAGGATAAAAGATCATGCTAAAGCTTCGACTATTGTTCGTAAGAGTAATACTAGGACCTATACACCTCCTGAGCAAATTAATGTTGAACCTGGTATTGCTATGATTAAAGATCTCTTGGATGAGGACTTAGATGGGCATGTTATCTCTTTCTTGGGTGAAACTGCTAATATTGCTAGACCAGATACTAAAACACGTAGACCTGTTGTAGGCACGCCTATTATTTCTGTTAAAATAGGAGATCATTGTTATCATGGCTTATGTGATATGGGTGCTAGTGCTAGTGCGATACCTTATGATCTTTATAAAGAAATTGATGTTACTATTAAGCTTGCTAATAGGGACACCATTAAACCTATTGGGATTGTTAGAGATGTTGAAGTCTTGTGTGGGAAGATTAAATACCCTGCTGATTTTCTTGTTCTTGCTTCCCCACAAGATGATTTTTGTCCCATTATTTTTGGTAGACCCTGCTACGTCTTGAGCTTGCGTTGGTTTTCCTCGAAGAGGAGAGGGTGATGCAGAAAAGTGTAGCGTAAGTATTTCCCTCAGTTTTGAGAACCAAGGTATCAATCTAGTAGGAGGCTCCTCAAAAGTCCCATGCACCTACACAAACAAACTGAGAACTCGCAACCAACGCAATAAAGGGGTTGTCAATCCCTTCACGGCCACTTGCGAAAGTGAGATCTAATAAAGATAGTATGATAAGATAAATATATTTTTGGTATTTTTGATATAGATGTAAAAAGTCAAGATGCAAATAAAGTAGATGGAAAGCCAATATGATAAGAGATAGACCCGGGGGCCATAGGTTTCACTAGAGGCTTCTCGAGATAGCATAAGTATTATGGTGGGTGAACAAATTACTATCGAGCAATTGATAGAAAAGCGCATAGTTATGAGATTATCTAGGCATGATCATGTATATAGGCATCACGTCCATAACAAGTAGACCGACTCCTGCCTGCATCTACTACTATTACTCCACACATCGACCGCTATCCAGCATGCATCTAGAGTATTAAGTTCATAAGAACAGAGCAACGCATTAAGCAAGATGACATGATGTAGAGGGATAAACACATGCAATATGATATAAACCCCATCTTGTTATCCTCGATGGCAACAATACAATACGTGTCTTGCAACCCTTTCTGTCACTGGGTAAGAACATCGCAAGATTGAACCCAAAGCTAAGCACTTCTCCCATGGCAAGAAAGATCAATCTAGTAGGCCAAACCAAACTGATAATTCGAAGAGACTTGCAAAGATAACTCAATCATACATAAAAGAATTCAGAGAAGATTCAAATATTATTCATAGATAAACTTGATCATAAACCCACAATTCATCAAATCTCGACAAACACACCGCAAAAAGAGATTACATCGAATAGATCTCCACAAGAGAGGGGAGAACATTGTATTGAGATCCAAAAAGAGAGAAGAAGCCATCTAACTAATAACTATGGACCCGTAGGTCTGTGGTAAACTACTCACAACTCATCAGAGGGGCAAGGATGTTGATGTAGAGGCCCTCCGTGGTTGCTTCCCCCTCCGGCAGAGTGCCCGCAAGGGCTCCAAGATGGGATCTCGCGGATATAGAAGGTTACGGCGGTGGAAATTGTGTTTCGTGGTGCCCCTAGATGTTTTCGGGGTACATAGGTATATATAGGAGGAAGAAGTACGTCGGTGGCCGCCCGAGGGACCCACGAGACAGGGGGCGCGCCCTACGAGGGGGGGCGCCCTCCTATCTCGTGGGGCCCTTGGAGCTTTCTTGACTTGCACTCCTGTGCTCTCGGATCAGATTTGTTCCAAAATAGCACTCCGAAGGTTTCATTCCGTTTGGACTCGTTTGATATTCCTTTTCTTCAAATCTTGAAATAGGCAAAAAAAACAATATGGGTTGGGCCTCCGGTTAGTAGGTTAGTCCCAAAAATGATATAAATGTGTAAAATAAAGCCCATAAACATCCAAAAGGTGTAATATAATAGCATGGAACAATCAAAAATTATAGATACGTTGGAGACGTATCAAGCATCCCCAAGCTTAATTCCTGCTCGTCCTCGAGTAGGTAAATGATAAAAAGAGAATTTTTGATGTGGAATGCTACCTAGCATAATTCGTAATGTAATTTTCTTTATTGTGGCATGAAAATGTTCAGACCCAAATGAATACAAAATAAAAGTTCATATTGATATAAGAAATAGTAATACTTCAAGCATACTAATCAAAGTAATCATGTCTTCTCAAAATAACATGGCTAAAGAAAGTTATCCCTACAAAATCATATAGTATGGCTATGCTCTATCTTCATCACACAAAGTATTTAATCATGCACAACCCCGATGACAAGCCAAGCAATTGTTTCATACTTTAATAATCTCAAACTTTTTCAACTTTCACGCAATACATGAGCGTGAGCCATGGACATAGCACTATATGTGGAATAGAATGGTGGTTGTGGAGAAGACAAAAAGGAGAAGATAGTCTCACATCAACTAGGCGTATCAACGGGCTATGGAGATGCCCATTAATAGATATCAATGTGAGTGAGTAAGGATTGCCATGTAACGGATGCACTAGAGCTATAAATATATGAAAGCTCAACAAAAGAAACTAAGTGGGGTGCATCCAACTTGCTTGCTCACGAAGACCTAGGGCACTTTTGAGGAAGCCCATCATTGGAATATACAAGCCAAGTTCTATAATGAAAAATTCCCACTAGTATATGAAAGTGACAACATATGAGACTCTCTAACATGAAGATCATGGTGCTATTTTGAAGCACAAGTGTGGAAAAAGAGATAGTAGCATTGTCCTTTCTCTCTTTTTCTCTTATTTTATTTTTTTTCTTTTTTTTTCTTTTTCTTTTTCTTTTTTTTCTTTGGCCTCTTTTTTTTGGCCTTTCTCTTTTTTTTTGTAAAGTCGGAAGTCTCATCCCGACTTGTGGGGGAATCATAGTCTTCATCATCCTTTCCTCACTAGGACAATGCTCTAATAATGAAGATCATCACACTTTTATGGATTTACAACTCAAAGCTAGAACAAGATATGACTCTATATGAATGCCTCCGGCGGTGTACTGGGATATGCAATGAATCAAGAGAGACATGTATGAAAGTTATGAAAGTGGCCTTGCCACAAATACAATGTCAACTACATGATCATGCAAAAAGCAATATGACAAAAGTAATGCGTGTCGTATGAACAGAATGGTGGAAAGTTGCATGGCAATATATCTCGGAATGGCTATGGAAATGCCATAATAGGTAGGTATAGTGGCTGTTTTGAGGAAGGAGTATGGTGGGTGTATGGTACCGGCGAAAATTGCACGGTACAAGAGAGGCTAGCAATAGTGGAAGGGTGAAAGAGTGCGTATAATCCGTGGACTCAACATTAATCAAAAGAACTCATATACTTGTTGCAAAAATTTAGAAGTCATCAAAAACCAAAGTACTACGTGCATGCTCCTAGGGGGATAGATTGGTAGGAAAAGACCATCGCTCGTCCCCGACCGCCACTCATAAGGAAGACACAATAAATAAAATTGTGCTCCAACTTCATCACAAAGCGGTTCACCATACGGGAATCACAAACTTCAACACAAGAATTCTTTAAATTCATAATCACCCATCTAGCATGACTTTAATATCACTACCTTCATATCTCAAAACAATTATCAAGCATCAAATTGATCATAGCATCCAATTCACTTTTCTATGATAGTTTTTATTATACCCAACTTGGATGCTCAATATTCTAGAACTGACTTTACGATAATAGCAAATACCATGCTGTTTTAAAATGCTCTCAAAATAATAGAAGTGAAGCATGAGAGACTAGCAATTTCATCAAAATGAAGACACCACCGTGCTCTAAAAGATATAAGTGAAGCACTAGAGCAAAAACTATCAAGCTCAAAAGATATAAGTGAAGCACGTAGAGTATTCTAGCAAATTCTAATCAAATAGGATTATCCCAAAAGGTGTGTACAGCAAGGATGATTGTGGTAAACAAAAAGAAAAGACTAATATAATACACGACGCTCCAAGCAAAACACATATCATGTGGCGAATAAAAATATAGCTCCAAGTAAAGTTACCAATGAACGAAGATGAAAGAGGGGATGCCTTCCCGGGGCATCCCCAAGCTTAGGCTTTTGGCTATTCTTGAATATCTTGGGGTGCAATAAGCATCCCCAAGCTTAGGCTCTTGCCACTCCTTATTCCATAGTCCATAAAAGCTTTACCCAAAACTTAAAAATTTCACAACACAAAACTCAACAGGAAATCTTATAAGCTCCGTTAGTGAAAGAAAACAAAACCACCTCATAAGGTACTGCCATGAACTCATTCTTTATTTATATTGGTGTTAAACCTACTGTATTCCAACTTCTTTATGGTTTATAAACTAGTTTACTAGCCATAGATGCATTGAAATAAGCAAACAACACACAAAAAACAGAATCTGTCAAAAACAGAACAGTCTGTAGCAATCTGTAACTAACACAAACTTCTGGAACTCTAAAAATCCTACCAAAATAGGAAGTCCTGGAAATTTTGTCTATTGAACAGCAGCAAAAAGAATATACGCAAAAACACGTTCCTGTGATTTAACAAAATTATATTCGTGCGTGCAAAGTTTCTGTTTTTCAGCAGAATCAAATCAACTATCATCGTAGGTTATCCTATAGGTTCTACTTGGCACAAACACTAATTAAAAGATAAAAACACATCTATCCAGAAGGTAGATGCAAGATTTATTACTAAACAGAAACAAAAACAAAAAACATAAAGAAAAATTGGGTTGCCTCCCAACTAGCGCTATCGTTTAACGCCCCTAGCTAGGCATAAAAACAAAGATAGATCTAACGAGTGCCATCTTTGGCACTAAATTCATAAGTAGCACGCATGATAGATTCATAAGGTAATTTGACTTTCTTTCTTGGAAAGTGCTCCATGCCTTTCTTTAATGGAAACTGGAATCTAATATTCCCTTCCTTCATATCAATAGTCGCACCAATCGTTCTAAGGAAAGGTCTACCAAGAATAATAGGGCAAGAAAGATTGCAATCTATATCAAGAACGATAAAATCTACGGGCACCAAATTTCTATTTGCAATGATAAGAACATCATTGGTCCTTCCCATACGCTTTTTAATGGTGGAATCCGCAAGGTGCAAATTTAAAGAGCAATCATCAAGATCATGGAAACCTAGAATATCACATAAAGTTTTCGGAATTGTGGAAACACTAGCACCCAAATCACACAAAGCAAAACACTCATAATCTTTAATTCTAGTATTTATAGTAGGTTCCCACTCATCATTCAGTTTTCTAGGTATATTAACTTCCAAATTAAGTTTTTCATCATAAGATTGCATCAAAGCATCAACAATATGTTTGGTAAAAGCTTTATTTTGACTATAAGCATGAGGAGAATTAACAATGGATTGCAACAAGGAAATACAACCTTTTAAAGAGCAATTATCATTATCAAATTCCTTGAAATCCGAGATAGTAAATTCAATATTATTAGAAGTTGAGGATTCTCCAATCTCACTTTTACCAATTTTAGCATCAAGATCTAAAGACTCCGAATTTTTGGGACGCCCTCTAGGCAAAGTGGATTCATCATCACTCCCATAATCATAAAAATTCATATTGCAAAACATAGATCTAATCAGAGACGTATCAATAACTTTAAGATCCTCATCATTATTTTCATGAAGACTAGCAGAACACGCTTTTATGAAGCTTTCTTTCTTAGCACGTAATCTAGCGGTTCTTTCCTTGCACTCATCAATGGAAATTCTCATTACTTTGAGAGACTCATTGATATCATGCTTAGGAGAAGAACATCCAAGTTTAAGAGAATTAACATCAAGCGAAAGTATATCAACGTTCCTAGCCAAATCATCAACTTTGAGCAATTTTTCTTCAAGCACGACATTAAAATTCTTTTGAGAAATCATAAATTCTTTCACACTATTCTCAAAATCAGAGGGCATCTTATTAAAATTACCATAAGAATTATTGTAGGAATTTCCATAATTATTAGAGGGATTACTAGGGAACAGTCTAGCACTAAAATTTCCTCTATAAGCATTGTTTCCAAAACTATTCCTACCAACAAAATTCACATCCATAGATTCATTATTATTCTCAATCAAGGAAGACAAAGGCATATCATTGGGATCAAGAGGAGTATTTTTAGTAGCAAACATCTTCATAAGTTCTTCCATTTTTTCACTCAAAACATTGATTTCTTCTATAGCATGCACTTTTTACTAGAAGATCTTTCGGTGTGCCATTGAGAATAATTAGCCATAATATTATCAAGCAATTTTGTAGCATCTCCTAACGTGATTTCCATAAAGGTGCCTCCCGCGGCCGAATCTAAGAGATTTCTAGAAGCAAAGTTCAAACCGGCATAAAAGTTTTGTATGATCATCCATAAATTCAAACCATGAGTAGGGCAATTGCGAAGCATCAATTTCATTCTTTCCCAAGATTGGGCAACATGCTCATGATTGAGTTGTTTAAAATTCATAATATCGTTCCTAAGAGTGATGATCTTAGCGGGAGGAAAATATTTAGAGTAAAAGCATATTTGCACTTGTTCCAAGAATCAATACTATTTTTAGGCAAAGATGAAAACCAAACTTTAGCATGATCTCTAAGTGAAAACGGAAATAACTTCAATTTGACAATATCGTTATCCGTATCTTTCTTCTTTTGCATATCACACAAATCAGCAAAATTGTTTAGATGAGTAGCGACATCTTCACTAGGAAGGTCGGCGAATTGATCTTTCATAACAAGATTCAACAAAGCGGTATTGATTTCACAAGACTCAACATCATTAAGAGGAGCAATCAGAGTACTAAGGAAATCATTATTATTGGTATTCGAGAAGTCACACAACTTGGTATTATCTTGCGCCATGGCAACAAGTAATCCAACACACAAGCAAGCAGAAAAACGGCAAGCGAAAAAGAGAAGAGGAGATTGGGAAAGAGAGGGCAAATAAAACGGCAAGGGTGAAGTGGGGGAGAGGAAAACGAGAGGCAAATGGCAAATAATGTAAATGCGAGGGAGATGGGTTTGTGATGGGGACTTGGTATGTCATGACTTGAGCGAAGACCTCCCCAGCAACGGCGCCAGAAATCCTTCTTGCTACGTTTTGAGCTTGCGTTGGTTTTCCTCGAAGAGGAGAGGGTGATGCAGCAAAGTGTAGCGTAAGTATTTACCTCAGTTTTGAGAACCAAGGTATCAATCCAAAGAGGAGGCTCCTCAAAAGTCCCACGCACCTACACAAACAAACTGAGAACTCGCAACCAACGCAATAAAGGGGTTGTCAATCCCTTCACGGCCACTTGCGAAAGTGAGATCTAATAAAGATAGTATGAAAAGATAAATATATTTTTGGTATTTTTGATATAGATGCAAGAAGTAAATATGCAAATAAAGTAGATGGAAAGCCAATATGATAAGAGATAGACCCGGGGGCCATAGGTTTCACTAGAGGCTTCTCTCGAGATAGCATAAGTATTACGGTGGGTGAACAAATTACTGTCGAGCAATTGATAGAAAAGCGCATAGTTATGAGATTATCTAGGCATGATCATGTATATAGGCATCACGTCCATAACAAGTAGACCGACTCCTGCCTGCATCTACTACTATTACGCCACACATCGAGCGCTATCCAGCATGCATCTAGAGTATTAAGTTCATAAGAACAGAGCAACGCATTAAGCAAGATGACATGATGTAGAGGGATAAACACATGCAATATGATATAAACCCCATCTTGTTATCCTCGATGGCAACAATACAATACGTGTCTTGCAACCCTTTTTGTCACTCGGTAAGAACACCGCAAGATTGAACCCAAAGCTAAGCACTTCTCCCATGGCAAGAAAGATCAATCTAGTAGGCCAAACCAAACTGATAATTCGAAGAGACTTGCAAAGATAACTCAATCATACATAAAAGAATTCAGAGAAGATTCAAATATTATTCATAGATAAACTTGATCATAAACCCACAATTCATTGGATCTCGACAAACACACCGCAAAAAGAGATTACATCGAATAGATCTCCACAAGAGAGGGGGAGAACATTGTATTGAGATCCAAAAAGAGAGAAGAAGCCATCTAGCTAATAACTATGGACTCGTAGGTCTGTGGTAAACTACTCACAACTCATCGGAGGGGCAAGGATGTTGATGTAGAGGCCCTCCGTGGTTGCTTCCCCCTCCAGCAGAGTGCCGGCAAGGGCTCCAAGATGGGATCTCGCGGATACAGAAGGTTACAGCGGTGGAAATTGTGTTTCGTGGTGCCCCTGGATGTTTTCGGGATACATAGGTATATATAGGAGGAAGAAGTACGTCAGTGGCCGCCCGAGGGGCCCACGAGACAGGGGCGCGCCCAACAGGGGGGGGCCTCCTATCTCGTGGGGCCCTCGGAGCTTTCTTGACTTGCACTCCAGACTCTTCGGATCAGATTTGTTCCAAAAATAACGCTCCCGGAGGTTTCATTCCGTTTGGACTCCGTTTGATATTCGTTTTCTTCGAAATACTGAAATAGGCAAAAAACAGCAATATGGGCTGGGCCTCCGGTTAGTAGGTTAGTCCCAAAAATGATATAAATGTGTAAAATAAAGCCCATAAACATCCAAAAGGGGTAATATAATAGCATGGAACAATCAAAAATTATAGATACGTTGGAGACGTATCAGACCCTTCTTGAATACTGCTAGTGCTAAGATTAATTGTGAAAGGAAGGTCGTCACTGTTGGCATAGATGGTATGTCTCATGAGTTCAATTTTGCTAAGTTTAGTAGACAACCTCGTGAAAGGGAACCACCTAGTAAGGTTGAAATTATTGGTCTTGCTTCCATTGCTGTTCCTCCAAGTGATCCGTTAGAACAATATTTGTCAGACCATGAAAACGATATGTTTATGAAGGAAAGGGAAGAAATAGATGAAGTGTTCCTTAAACAAGAACCTATGCTGAAACATAACCTTGTCGTTGAAATTCTTGGGGATCCCCCTCCACCCAAGGGTGATCCCGTGTTTGAACTCAAACCCTTACCTAATAATCTTAAGTATGCTTATCTTAATGAAAAAGAAATATATCCTGTTATTATTAGTTCTAACCTTTCAGAGAAAGAAGAAGAAAGATTATTGAAAACTCTAAAGAAGCACAAAGCTGCTATTGGATATACTCTGGATGATCTTAAGGGCATTAGTCCCACATTATGTCAACACAAAATTTCAGTGGAGAAAGATGCCAAACCAGTTAGAGATCCTCAAAGACGATTAAATCCCAAGATGAAGGAAGTGGTAAGAAAGGAGATACTAAAGCTCCTTGAGGCAGGTATTATTTATCCCATTGCTGATAGTGAATGGGTAAGCCACATCCATTGTGTCCCTAAAAAGGAGGTATTCTGTTGTTCCTAATGATAAAGATGAATTGATCCCGCAAAGAATTATTACAGGCTATAGGATGGTAATTGATTTCCGTAAGTTAAATAAAGCTACCAAGAAAGATCATTACCCTTTACCTTTTATTGATCAAATGCTAGAAAGTCTATCCAAACACACACATTTTTGCTTTCTGTATGGTTATTCTGGTTTCTCTCAAATACCCGTGTCAGCGAAGGATCAATCTAAAACTACTTTTACTTGCCCTTTTGTACTTTTGCTTATAGACGTATGCCTTTTGGTTTATGTAATGCACCTGCTACCTTTCAAAGATGCATGATGGCTATATTTTCTGATTTTTGTGAAAAGATTTGTGAGATATTCATGGATGACTTCTTCGTCTATGGATTGTCTTTTGATGATTGTTTGAGCAACCTTAATCGAGTTTTGCAAAGATGCGAAGACACTAGTGTCATCCTGAATTGAGAAAAGTGTCACTTTATGGTTAATGAAGGCATTGTCTTGGGGCACAAGATCTTCGAGAGAGGTATTGAAGTCGATAAAGCCAAAGTTGATGCTATTGAAAAGATGCCATGTCCCAAGGACATAAAAGGTATAAGAAGTTTTCTTGGTCACGCCGGCTTTTATAGGAGGTTCATTAAGGACTTTTCTAAAATCTCTAGGCCTCTTACTAATTTATTGCAAAAAGATATTCCTTTTGTATTTGATGATGATTGTGTAGAAGCATTTGAAATACTCAAGAAAGCTTTGATCACTGCACCTATTGTTCAGCCACCTGATTGGAATTTACCTTTTGAAATTATGTGTGATGCTAGCGATTATGCTGTAGGTGTTGTTTTAGGGCAAAGTGTCGATAAGAAATTGAATGTTATCCAGTATGCTAGTAAGACTCTTGATACTGCCCAGAGAAACTATGCTACTACTGAAAAAGAGTTCTTAGCAGTTGTGTTTGCATGTGATAAGTTTAGAACTTATATTGTCGATTCCAAAGTTACTATTCACACTGATCATGCTGCTATTAAATATCTTATGGAAAAGAAAGATGCTAAGCCTAGACTCATTAGATGGGTTCTCCTGCTCCAAGAATTTGACTTGCATATTATTGATAGAAAGGAGCTGAGAACCCGCTGCGCATAACTTGTCTAGGTTAGAGAATGTTCTTGATGACCCAACGCCTATTAATGATAGCTTCCCGATGAACAATTAGCGGTCGTCAATGCTTCTTGTACTGCTCCTTGGTATGCTGACTATGCTAATTACATTGTTGCTAAATATATACTGCCTAGTTTCACATACCAGCAAAAGAAAAAGTTCTTTTATGATTTAAGACATTACTTCTGGGATGATCCACACCTTTATAAAGAAGGAGTAGACGGTGTTATTAGACGTTGTGTGCCTGAGCATGAACAGGAACAGATCCTACGCAAGTGTCACTCTGAATCCTATGGAGGACACCACGCTGGAGATAGAACTGCACAAAAGGTACTACAATCTAGTTTTTATTGGCCTACTCTCTTCAAAGATGCTCGTATGTTTGTCTTATCTTGTGATGAATGTCAAATAATAGGTAACATTAGTAGACGTCAAGAAATGCCTATGAATTATTCTCTTGTTATTGAACCATTTGATGTTTGGGGCATTGATTATATGGGACCTTTTCCTGCCTCCAATGGTTATACACATATTTTAGTTGTTGTTGATTACGTTACTAAATGGGTAGAAGCTATTCCAACTAGTAGTGCTGATCATAACACTTCTATTAAAATGCTTAAAGAAGTTATTTTTTTGAGGTTTGGAGTCCCTAGATATCTTATGAATGATGGTGGTTCACATTTTATTCATGATGCTTTCTGTAAGATGCTCGCTAAGTATGATGTCAATCATAGAATAGCATCTCATTATCATCCACAGTCTAGTGGTCAAGTAGAGTTGAGCAATAGAGAGCTCAAATTGATTTTGTAAAAGTCTGTGAATAGATCTAGAAAGAATTGGTCCAAAAAACTTGATGATGCATTATGGGCCTCTAGAACTAAATACAAAAATCCTATGGGTATGTCTCCTTATAAGATGGTTTATGGAAAAGCATGTCATTTACCTCTTGAACTTGAACATAAGGCATATTGGGCTATTAAAGAGCTCAATTATGACTTCAAACTTGCCGGTGAGAAAAGGTTATTTGATATTAGCTCACTTGATGAATGGAGAACCCAATCCTATGAGAATGCCAAGCTCTTCAAAGAAAAAGTCAAACGCTGGCATGATAAGAGGATACAAAAGCGTGAGTTTAACGTAGGAGATTATGTGTTATTATTCAACTCTCGTTTAAGATTTTTTCCAGGAAAACTTCTCTCAAAATGGAAAGGTCCCTACATTATCGAGGAGGTCTATCGTTCTGGTGCTATAAAAATCAACAACTTCGAAGCCACAAATCCGAGGGTGGTAAACGGTCAAAGAATTAAACATTATATATCAGGTAATCCTATCAATGTTGAAACTAATATTATTGAAACCATAACCCCTGAGGAATACATAAGAGACACTTTCCAGAATGTTCCAGACTCTGAAAAGGCATAGGTACGTTGTATGGTAAGTAAACCGACTCCAAAACAACTCTAATGGCATTTTTTATCAGTTTTGGATTATTTAAAAATTTTAGGAAGAAAGAAGTAGTCCGAAAGGGACACAAGTCTCCCACGAGAGAGGAGGCCCCCCCCTGTAGGGCGCGCCCCCTGTCTCGTGGGCACCTCGTGTGCCTCCCGGACTCCGTTTTCTTGTATGTTACGTATTTTGGTCGATAAAAATTCATTATATATACTCCCGAAGGTTTTGACCACCATATCACGCGAATATCCTCTGTTTTCGTTTCGAGCTGTTTCTGTTTCAGACTTAGAGCACCATCACTTCACCCTCCTCCAACAATGAATACAAGGATGCTTGGCTTTTGAAGATAGAACTGAAAAGAGAAGAACCAGAAGAGATCAACAAGGATGAAGGGATCAAGAAAGCCATGGAGGTCCAAGCTCCGGCGGTGAAGGAAGAAGATATCCCTCAACCTTTACCTAACCTTTTTACTCCAACAGAGATTGAAGCTTTCAAGATGATTGAGTTAGCTCGCATACAGAACAAGTATCTCACACAGGAGAATATTCTGTTGAAGGATCATATTGTTGGGCTTAAGGGCATTATCCGCAAGTTGGAGGAACTTTTACGCTCAATGTGCGATTATCCACCGTCATCATCACCACCTCCATCACCTCCGAAGGCATAATCACATGGGTATGCGCACTCCCCTTGGCAGCTGCCAAGCTTGGGGGAGGTGCCACGGTATCGTATCACCATCACACTCCTATCTTTACCGCTTTATTTAGTTCGATTCTTTTAGTAGTATCTTGATCTAGTAGTTTGAAGTTTTTGATATCAAGTAGTTTTGAGTTTTGCTTTGTGATCTCTTTTTGTAATCGAGTCTGTGTGCTATCTATAATAAAGATTAGTGTTGAGTCAAGGGCTTTGCTATGTTGACTATGATCTTGAGAAAGTAGAAAGAACAAAAGAGTTCATATTGATCCTATGGATAGTGATAACTTCACACATAGAAAGTATGAGGCATAAAAATCGTTGAGAGTTGATGAACGTAGCCTTAGTCATCGTTGCAATTAATAGGAAGTGATAAGGAAAGGGGGTTCATATATAAATATATTATCTTGGACATCTTTTATGATTGTGAAGCACTCATTAAGTATGACATGCTAAAACAGTTGATGTTGGACAAGGAAGACAACGTAATGGTTTATGTTTTCCGACATCTCAGTTAAAGTATATTGTCATTGACCTTCCAAACTTGTTGAGCTTGCCTTTCCCCCTCATGCTAGCCAAATTCCTTGCACCAAGTAGAGATACTACTTGTGCTTCCAAACATCCTTAAACCCAGTTTTGCCATGAGAGTCCACCATACCTACCTATGGATTGAGTAAGATCCTTCAAGTAAGTTGTCATCGGTGCAAGCAATAAAAATTGCTCTCTAAATATGTATGACTTATTAGTGCGGAGAAAATAAGCTTTGTACGAACTTGTTGTGGAAGTAATAAAAGTGACAGACTGCATAATAAAGGTCCACATACAAGGGGCAATATAAAGTGACGTTCTTTTGCACTAAGATTTTATGCATCAACCCTAAACGCGCATGACAACCTCTGCTTCCCTCTGCGAAGGGCCTATTGAGGGAGTCCCGGACTAGGGGGTGCCCGGATAGCCGAACTATCATCTTCGGCCGGACTCCTGGACTATGAAGATATAAGATTGAAGACTTCGTCCCGTGTCCGGATGGGACTTTCCTTGGCGTGGAAGGCAAGCTTGGCGATACGGATATGTAGATCTCCTACCATTGTGGCTGACGACTGTGTAACCCTAACCCTCTTGGTGCTTATATAAACCGGAAGGTTTTAGTCCGTGAGGGCGAACAACAATCATACCATAGGCTAGCTTCTAGGGTTTAGCCTCTCGATCTCGTGGTAGATCTACTCTTGTACTACCCATATCATCAATATCAATCAAGCGGGAGTAGGGTTTTACCTCCATCGAGAGAGCCCGAACCTGGGTAAAAACATCGTGTCCCTTGTCTCCTGTTACCATCCGCCTAGACGCACAGTTGGGGACCCCCTACCCAAGATCCGCCGGTTTTGACACCGACATTGGTGCTTTCATTGAGAGTTCCTCTGTGTCGTCGTCTTTAGGCCCGATGGCTCCTCCGATCATCAACAACAATGCGGTCCAGGGTGAGACTTTTCTCCCCAGACAGATCTTCGTATTCAGCGGCTTTGCATGCGGGCAATTAAACAGCCATCTGGAGCAGATCGAAGCTACGCCCCGCCATCGAGTCAGATTTGGAAGTTTGAACTATCGGTGACGTCCGCAGAGACTTGATCTTCGACGGGTTCGAGCCACAGCCAAGCGCGCCGCACTGTCACGATGGGCATGATCTAGCTCTGCCGCCGAACAGTGCCCTGGAGGCCGCACAAGTATCCGCTCCGACCCTTAGCAGTGCCCTGGACCTTACCGAACCCCCGGAGAGTATTGGGCCTTATGGGCCTTAGGGAAAGGAGAGAGGCGGCGGCATGGGCGCGCGCCCCTCCCCTCTGGTCCGAATTGGACTAGGAAGGGCGGCGCCCCTTCCTTCCCCTCTCCCCTTCCTTCGTTGGGGAGCGTAGTAATTTCAAAAATTTCCTACGCACACGCAAGATCATGGTGATGCATAGCAACGAGAGGGGAGAGTGTTGTCCACATACCCTTGTAGACCCGGCGGAAGCGATCTGGCGTAGAGGAAGTAGTCGACGTTCTCCTCGCGATCCGACCGATCCGGCGCCGTTACTCCGGCGCCCGAGTTCTTGACACACGACAGCTCGATGGCGTCCCTCGTACTCGATCCAGCCGAGTGTCGAGGGAGAGTTCGTCAAGACGACGGCGTGGGACGATCTTGATGTTCTACCGACGCAGAGCCGCCTAAGCTTCATGACGATATGACCGAGGTGGAATATGGTGGAGGGGGCACCGACACGGCTAAGGAACGATCCGTAGATCAAACTTGTGTGTCATGGGGTGCCCCTGCCCCTGTATATAAAGGAGGAGGGGGAGGCCGGCCGCCCAGAGGGAGGCGCCGAGGAGTCCTACTCCTAGGGAGTAGGACTCCCCTTCCTAGTTGGATTAGGTTTGGGGGGGGGAAGAGGAAAGGGGCCCCCCCTCCTTGTCCTATTCGGACTGGGGGGAGAGGGCGTGGCCACCCTGGCGGCCCTCCTCTTCTCCCTCAAGGCCCACCGAGGCCCATTTACCCCGGGGTTCGGTAACCTCCGGTACTCGGTTAATTCTGTTTTCATGGAACCTTCCGAACTCCAAACATAGGCTTCAATATATCAATCTTTATGTCTCGACCATTTCGAGACTCCTCGTCATGTCCGTGATCACATCCGGGACTCGAACTTCTTGGTACATCAAAATACATAAACTCATAATAAGCATCATCGAAACCTTAAGCGTGCGGACCCTACGGTTCGAGAACAATGTAGACATGACCTAGAACTATTCACGGTCAATAACCAATAGCGGGACTGGATGCCCATATTGGTTCCTACATATTCTACGAAGATCTTTGTCGGTCAGACCGCATAACAACATACGTTGTTCCTTTGTCATCGGTATGTTACTTGCCCGAGATTCGATCGTCGGTATCCAATACCTAGTTCAATCTCGTTACGCAAGTCTCTTTACTCGCTCGTAATACATCATCTCACAACTAACTCATTAGTTGTAGTGCTTGCAAGGCTTCAGTGATGTGTATTACCGAGAGGGCCCAGAGATACCTCTCCGACAATCGGAGTGACAAAACCTAATCTCAAATACGCCAACCCAACATCGCCTTTGGAGACACCTGTAGTACTCCTTTATAATCACCCGATTCGTTGTGACGTTTGGTAGCACCAAAGTGTTCCTCCGTAAACGGAGTTGCATAATCTCATAGTTACAGAACATGTATATGTCATGGATAAAAGCAGTAGCAACATACTAAACGATCGTGTGCTAAGCTAATGGAATGGGTCATGTCAATCAGATCATTCTACTAATGATGTGACCTTGTTAATCAAATAACAACTCTTTGTTCATGGTTAGGAAACATAACCATCTTTGATTAACAAGCTAGTCTAGTAGAGGCATACTAGTGACATATTGTTTTGTCTATGCATTCACACATGTATCATGTTTCCGGTTAATACAATTCTAGCATGAATGATAAACATTTATCATGAAATAAGGAAATAAATAATAACTTTATTATTGCCTCTAGGGCATATTTCCTTGATCTCCCACTTGCACTAGAGTCAATAATCTAGATTACATAGTAATGATTCTAACACCCATGGAGTCTTGGTGCTGATCATGTTTTGCTCGTGGAAGAGGCTTAGTCAACGGTCGCAACATTCAGATCCGTATGTATCTTGCAAATCTCTATGTCTCCCACGGACTAAGTCCGGATGGAATTGAAGCGTCTCTTGATGTGCTTGGTCCTCTTGTGAAATCTGGATTCCTTCGCTAAGGCAATTGCTCAAGATTGTCACGAAGATTTTCATTGGACCCGATGCACTAGGTATGACACCTAGATCGGATATGAACTCCTTCATCCGACTCCTTCATTAGCTGCTTCGAAGCTGCTATGTACTCCGCTTCACATGTAGATCCCGCCACGACGCTTTGTTTAGAACTGCACCAACCGACGGCTCCTCCGCTTAGTGTAAATACGTATCCGGTCTGCGATTTAGAATCGTCCGGATCGGTGTCAAAGCTTGCATCAACGTAACCGTTTACGATGAGCTCTTTGTCACCTCCATATCGAGAAACATATCCTTAGTCCTTTTCGGTATTTCAGATGTTCTTGACGCTGTCCGATGATCCACTCTGGATTACTTTGGTACCTCCTGCTAGGCTTATAGCAAGGCACACATCAGGTCAGGTACACAAGCATTGCATACATGATAGAGCCTATGGTGAAGCATAGGAACATCTTTCATTTTCTCTATCTTCTGCAGTGGTCGGGCATTGAGTCTTACTCAACTTCACACCTTGTAACACGTGCAAGAACCCTTTCTTTGCTTGATCCATTTTGAACTTCTTCAAAATTTTGTCAAGGTATGTGCTTTGTGAAAGTCCAATTAAGCGCCTTGATCTATCTCTATAGATCTTAATGCCTAATATGTAAGCAGCTTCACCGAGGTCTTTCATTGAAAAACTCTTATTCAAGTATCCCTTTATGCTATCCAGAATTCTATATCATTTCCGATCAGCAATATGTCATCTACATATAATATCGAAATGCTACTGAGCTCCCACTCACTTTCTTGTAAATACTGAGCTTCTCCAAAAGTCTCTGATACAAACCCAAATGCTTTGATCACACTATCAAAGCGTTTATTCCAACTCCGAGATGCTTGCACCAGTCCATAGATGGATCATTGGAGCTTGCACACTTTGTTAGCTCCTTTGGATCGATAAAACCTTCGGTTGCATCATATACAACTCTTCTTCCGTAAATCCATTCAGAATGCGGTCTTTACATCCATTTGCCAAATTTCATAATCATAAAATGCGGCAATTGCTAACATGATTCGGACGGACTTAAGCATCGCCACGGGTGAGAAGGTCTCATCGTAGTCAATCCCTTGAACTTGCCAAAAACCTTTGCGACAAGTCGAGCTTTATAGACGATAACATTACCGTCGCGTCGGTCTTCTTCTTGAAGATCCACTTGTTTTCTATTGCTTGCCTACCCTCGGGCAAGTCAACCAAAGTCCATACTTTGTTTTCATACATGGATCCCATCTCAGATTTCATGGCCTCAAGCCATTTTATGAATCTGGGCTCACCATCGCTTCTTCATAGTTTGTAGGTTCATCATGATCTAGTAGCATGATTTCCGAACAGGATTACCGTACCACTCAGTGCGGATCTTACTCTGGTTGATCTCACGTGGTTACGTAGTAACTTGATCTGAAGTTTCATGATCAACATCATCAACTTCCTCACTACTTGGTGTAGGTGTCTCAGAAACCGGTTTCTGCGACGAACTACTTTCAAGTAAGGGAGAAGGTACTATTACCTCATCAAGTTCCACTTTCCTCCCACTCACTTCTTTCGAGAGAAACTCCTTCTCTAGAAAGGATCCATTCTTAGCAACGAATGTCTTGCCTTTGGATCTGTGATAGAAGGTGTACCCAACTGTTTCCTTTGGGTATCCTATGAAGACACATTTCTCGATTTGGGTTCGAGCTTATCGGGTTGAAGCTTTTTCACATAAGCATCGCATCCCCAAACTTTAAGAAACGACAACTTTGGTTTCTTGCCAAACCACAGTTCATAAGGTGTCGTCTCAACGGATTTCGACGGTGTTCTATTCAGTGTGAATGCGGCCATCTCTAGAGCATAACCCCAAAACGATAGCGGTAAATCTGTAAGAGACATCATAGATCGCACCATATCTAGTAAAGTACGATTACGACGTTCGGACACACCATTACGTTGTGGTGTTCGGGTGGCGAAGTTGTAAACTATTCCTCATTGTTTCAAATGTAGACCAAACTCATAACTCAAATATTCACCTCCACGATCGGATCGTAGAAACTTAATTTTCTTGTTACGATGATTTTCAACTTCACTCTGAAATTCTTTGAACTTTTCAAACGTTTCAGACTTATGTTTCATTAAGTAGATATACCCATATCCGCTTAAGTCATCTGTGAAGGTGAGAAAATAACGATATCCGCCACGAGCCTCAACATTCATCGGACCACATACATCTCAGATGTATGATTTCCAACAAATCTGTTGCTCTCTCCATAGTACCGAGAATGGTGTTCTAGTCATCTTGCCCATGAGGCACGGTTCATAAGTGCCAAGTGATTCATAATCAAGTGACTCCAAAAGTCCATCAAGATGGAGTTTCTTCATGCGCTTTACACCGATATGACCTAAACGGCATTGCCACAAATAAGTTGCACTATCATTATCAACTCTGCATCTTTTGGTTTCAACATTATGAATATGTGTATCACTACTATCGAGATTCATCAAAATAGACCACTCCTCAAGGGTGCATGACCATAAAAGATATTACTCATATAAATAGAACAACCATTATTCTCGATTTAAATGAATAACCGTCTCGCATCAAACAAGATCCAGATATAATGTTCATGCTCAACGCAGGCACCAAATAACAATTATTTAGGTCTAAAACTAATCCGAAGGTAGATGTAGAGGTAGCGTGCCGACCGCGATCACATCGACTTTGGAACCATTTCCCACGCGCATTGTCACCTCGTCCTTTGCGGTGTTAAGCAATCCGTAGTCCCTATTTGAGTTGCAAATATTAGCAATGTAACCCGATATCAAATACCAAAAGTGCTCTGCGAGCTCTAGTAAGGTACACATCAATAACATGTATATCACATATACCTTTGTTCACCTTGCCATCCTTCTTATCCGCCAAATACTTGGGGCAGTTCCGCTTCAAAGTGACGATCGCTTGCAGTAGAAGCACTCGGTTTCAGGCTTAGGTCCAGACTTGGGTTTCTTCTCTGAGCGACAACTTGCTTGCTGTTCTTCTTGAAGTTCCTTCTTCTTCCCTTTGCCTTTCTTCTTGAAACTAGTGGTCTTATTGACCATCAACACTTGATGCTCCTTCTTGATTTCTACCTCCGCAGCCTTTAGCATTGCGAAGAGCTCGGTATAGTCTTTACTAACCCTTGCATATTATAGTTCATCACGAAGCCTTTGTAGCTTGGTGGCGGTGATTGAAGAATTACATCAATGACACAATCATCCGGAAGATTAACTCCCAATTGTGTCAAGTGATTGTAGTACCCGGACATTACGAGTATGTGCTCACTAATGTAACTATTCTCCTCCATCTTGCAGCTATAGAACTTATTGGAGACTTCATATCTCTCAATCCGGGCATTCTGTTGGAATATCAACTTCAACTCTGGAACATCTCATATGCTCCATGACGCTCAAAACGTCGTTGAAGTCCCGGTTCTAAGCCGTAAAGCATGGCACATTGAACTATAGAGTAGTCATCAGCTTTGCTCGCCAGACGTTCTTAACGTCGTCGGTTGCATCAAGAAGAGTTCTGGCACCTAGCGGTGCATCAAGGACGTAACTCTTATGTGCAGCAATGAGGATAATCCTCAAGTTACGGACCCGATCCGTGTAATTGCTACCATCATCTTTCAACTTTGCTTTCTCAATGAACGCATTAAAATTCAACGGAACAACAAAGACGAGCCATCTATCTACAATCAAACATAAACAAGCAAGATACTATCGGTACTAAGTTCATGATAAATTTAAGTTCAATTAATCATATTACTTAAGAACTCCCACTTCGAAAGACATCTCTCTAGTCATCCAAGTGATCACGTGATCCAAATCAACTAAACCATAACCGATCATCACGTGAAATGGAGTAGTTTTCAATGGTGAACATCTTATGTTGATCATATCTACTATATGATTCACGCCGACCTTTCGGTCTCCGTGTTCGAGGCCATATCTCGCATATGCTAGGCTCGTCAAGTATAACCCGAGTATTCTGCGTGTGCAAAACTGGCTTGCACCCGTTGTAGATGGACGAGAGCTTATCACACCCGATCATCACGTGGTGTCCGGGCACGACGAACTTTGGCAACGGTGCATACCGGGAGAACACTTCTTGATAATTTAGTGAGAGATCATCTTATAATGCTACCGTCAATCAAAGCAAGATAAGATGCATAAAGGATAAACATCACATGCAAATCAATATAAGTGATATGATATGGTCATCATCATCTTGTGCTTCGTGATCTTCATCTCCGAGCACCACCATGATCACCATCGCCACCGGCGCGACACCTTGATCTCCATCGTAGCATCGTTGTCGTCTCGCCAAACTTATGCTTCTCGACTATCGCTACCGCTTAGTGATAAAGTAAAGCATTACAGAGCGATTGCATTGCATACAATAAAGCGACAACCATATGGCTCCTGCCGATTGCCGATAACCGGTTACAAAACATGATCATCTCATACAATAAAATATAGCATCACGTCTTGACCATATCACATCACAACATGCCTGCAAAAACAAGTTAGGCGTCCTCTACTTTGTTGTTGCAAATTTTACGTGGCTGCTACGGGCTTAAGCAAGAACCAGTCTCACCTACGCATCAAAACCACAACGATACTTCGTCAAATAGACTCCGTTTAACCTTCTCAAGGACCGGCGTAGCCACACTCGGTTCAACTAAAGTGAGAGAGACAGGCACCCACCGGTCACCTTTAAGCAACGAGTGCTGCAGCGGTGAAACCAATCTCGCGAAGCGCACGTAATGTCGGTGCGGGCGCTTCATCTCACAATACCGCTGAACCAAAGTATGACATCTTTGGTAGGTAGTATGACTTGTATCGCCCACAACTCACTTGTGTTCTACTCGTGCAAAACATCAAACCATAAAAACCTAGGCTCGATACCCTTTGTTGGGGAGCGTAGTAATTTCAAAAATTTCCTACGCACACGCAAGATCATGGTGATGCATAGCAACGAGAGGGAGAGTGTTGTCCACATACCCTTGTAGACCCGGCGAAGCGATCACAGCGTAGAGGAAGTAGTCGACGTTCTCCTCGCGATCCGACCGATCCGGCGCGTTACTCGGCGCCCGAGTTCTTGACACACGACAGCTCGATGGCGTCCCTCGTACTCGATCTAGCCGAGTGTCGAGGGAGAGTTCGTCAAGACGACGGCGTGGTGGCGATCTTGATGTTCTACCGGCGTGAGCTTCGCCTAAGCTCATGACGATATGACCGAGGTGGAATATGGTGGAGGGGGCACCGACACGGCTAAGGAACGATCCGTAGATCAAACTTGTGTGTCATGGGGTGCCCCTGCCCCGTATATAAAGGAGGAGGGGGAGGCGGCCGGCCTAGAGGAGGCGGCGGGAGGAGTCCTACTCCCACGGGAGTAGGACTCCCCTTTCCTAGTTGGATTAGGTTTGGGGGGAGGGAAGAGGAAAGGCGCCCCCTCCTTGTCCTATTTGGACTGGGGGGAGAGGCGTGTGCCACCCCCTGGCCGCCCCTCCTCTTCTCCCTCAAGGCCCACCGAGGCCCATTTACCCCCGGGGTTCCGTAACCTCCGGTACTCAGTAAATTCTGTTTCGCCCGGAACCTTCCGAACTCCAAACATAGGCTTCCAATATATCAATCTTTATGTCTCGACCATTTCGAGACTCCTCGTCATGTCCGTGATCACATCCGGACTCGAACTTCTTGGTACATCAAAATACATAAACTCATAATAAGCATCATCGAAACCTTAAGCGTGCGGACCCTACGGTTCGAGAACAATGTAGACATGACCTAGAACTATTCACGGTCAATAACCAATAGCGGGACCGGATGCCCATATTGGTTCCTACATATTCTACGAAGATCTTTGTCGGTCAGACCGCATAACAACATACGTTGTTCCCTTTGTCATCAAGTATGTTACTTGCCCGAGATTCGATCGTCGGTATCCAATACCTAGTTCAATCTCGTTACGCAAGTCTCTTTACTCGCTCGTAATACATCATCTCACAACTAACTCATTAGTTGTAGTGCTTGCAAGGCTTCGGTGATGTGTATTACCGAGAGGGCCCAGAGATACCTCTCCGACAATCGGAGTGACAAAACCTAATCTCAAATACGCCAACCCAACATCGCCTTTGGAGACACTGTAGTACTCCTTTATAATCACCCGATTACGTTGTGACGTTTGGTAGCACCAAAGTGTTCCTCCGTAAACGGAGTTGCATAATCTCATAGTTACAGGAACATGTATATGTCATGGATAAAAGCAGTAGCAACATACTAAGCGATCGTGTGCTAAGCTAATGGAATGGGTCATGTCAATCGATCATTCTACCAATGATGTGACCTTGTTAATCAAATAACAACTCTTTGTTCATGGTTAGGAAACATAACCATCTTTGATTAACAAGCTAGTCTAGTAGAGGCATACTAGTGACATATTGTTTTGTCTATGCATTCACACATGTATCATGTTTCCGGTTAATACAATTCTAGCATGAATGATAAACATTTATCATGAAATAAGGAAATAAATAATAACTTTATTATTGCCTCTAGGACATATTTCCTTCACCTTCCCCCTCCTAGTAGGAGTAGGAAAGGAGGAGTCCTACTCCTACTAGGAGGAGGATTCCTCCTCCTTGGCGCGCCCCAAGGGGGCCGGCCGGCCTCCCCCCCTTGCTCCTTTATATACGGGGGCAGGGGGCACCCCATAGACACACAAGTTGATCTGCAGATCGTTCCTTAGCCGTGTGCGGTGCCCCCCTCCACCATATTCCACCTCGGTCATATCATCGCATAGTTTAGGCGAAGCCCTGCACCGATAGAGCATCATCATCGTCACCACGCCATCACGCTGACGAAACTCATCTCCGGAGCTTTGCTGGATCGGAGCACGGAGATCATCATCGAGCTGAACGTGT
Organism: Aegilops speltoides; assembly: GCA_021437245.1. NCBI lineage: Eukaryota > Viridiplantae > Streptophyta > Magnoliopsida > Poales > Poaceae > Aegilops > Aegilops speltoides. Next base: position 159,810,559 of record CM038146.1, read on the forward strand.
GCTGAACTCGGAGGCCCCGTACGTTCGGTGCTTGGATCAGTCGGATCGTGAAGACGTACGACTACATCAACCGCGTTGTGCTAACGCTTCCGCTTACGGTCTATGAGGGTATGTGGACGAACACTCTCCCCTCTCGTTGCTATGCATCACCATGATCTTGCGTGTGCGTAGGAATTATTTTGAAATTACTACGTTCCCCAACAGTGGCATCCGAGCCTAGGTTTTATGCGTTGATGTTATATGCACGAGTAGAACACAAGTGAGTTGTGGGCGATACAAGTCATACTGCTTACCAGCATGTCATACTTTGGTTCGGCAAGTATTGTGAGATGAAGCGGCCGGACCGACATTACGCCAGACGCTTGCGCGAGACTGGTTTCACCGTTCTGAGCACTCGTGCTTAAAGGTGGCTGGCGGGTGTCTGTCTCTCTCACTTTAGCTGAATCGAGTGTGGCTACGCCCGGTCCATGCGAAGGTTAAAACAGCACCAACTTGACGAACTATCGTTGTGGTTTTTGATACGTAGGTAAGAACGATTCTTGCTAAAGCCCGTAGCAGCCACGTAAAATTTACAACAACAAAGTAGAGGACGTCTAACTTGTTTTTGCATGGCATGTTGTGATGTGATATGGTCAAGATGTGATGCTATATTTTATTGTATGAGATGATCATGTTTTGTAACGAAGTTATCGGCAATGGCGAGAGCCATATGGTTGTCGCTTTATTGTATGAAATGCAACGCATACGTAATTGCTTTACTTTGTCACTAAGCGGTAGCGATAGTCGTAGAAGCAATAGATGGCGTAAACGATAACGATGCTACGATGGAGATCAAGGTGTCGCGCCGGTGACGATGGTGATCACGACGGTGCTTCGAAGATGGAGATCACAAGCACAAGATGATGATGGCCATATCATATCACTTATATTGATTGCATGCGATGTTTATCCTTTATGCATCTTATCTTGCTTTGATTGACGGTAGCATTTTAAGATGATCTCTCACTAATAATCAAGAAGTGTTCTCCCGAGTATGCACCGCTGCGAAAGTTCTTCGTCTTTGAGACACCACGTGATGATCGGGTGTGATAGGCTCTACGTTCAAATACAACAGTGCAAAACAGTTGCACACGCGAATACTCAGGTCATACTTGACGAGCCTAGCATATCTGAGATATGGCCTCGGAAGGCGGAGACCGAAGGTCGGCGTGAATCATATAGTAGATATGATCAACATAGTGATGTTCACCATTGAAACTACTCCATCTCACGTGATGATCGGACATGCTTTAGTTGATTTGGATCACGTGATCACTTAGATGACTAGAGAGATGTCTGTCTAAGTGGGAGTTCTTAAGTAATATGATTAATTGAACTTAAATTTATCATGAAACTTAGTATCTGGTAGTATTTTGCAAATTATGTTGTATATAAATAGCTCACGTTGTTGCTTTCATATGTTTATTTTGATATGTTCCTAGAGAAAAATTGTGTTGAAAGATGTTAGTAGCAATGATGCGGATTGGATCCGTGTTACGAGGTTTATCCTCATTCTTTGCCTGTAAGAATTATGTCCTTAATGCACCGCTAGGTGCGGACCTATTGCAGAGCGAGATGTAGACGTTATGAGCGTTTGGCTAGCTCAAGATGATGACTACTTGATAGTTTAGTGCACCATGCTTAACGATTTAGAATCGGGACTTCAAGGACGTTTTGAACGTCATGGACCATATGAGATGTTCCAAGAGTTGAAGTTAATATTTCTAGCAAATACCCGAGTTGAGAGATATGATGTCTCCAACAAGTTCTATAGCTAAAAGATGGAGGAGAATCCCTCAACTAGTGAGCATGTGCTCAGTTATGCAGGTACTTCAATCGCTTGAATCAAGTGGGAGTTAATCTTCCAGATAAGATAGTGATTGACAGAATTCTCTAGTCACCATCACTAAGTTACTAGGACTTCGTGATGAACTATAGTATGCAAGGGATGACGAAAACGATTCCCGAGCTCTTTATGATATTGAAATCAACAAAGGTAGAAATCAAGAAAGAGCATCAAGTGTTGATGATTGACAAGACCACTAGTTTCAAGAAAAGAGCAAAGGGAAAGAAAGGGAAACCAAGTAGAATGGCAAACAAGTTGTCACTCCCGTGAAGAAGACCAAAACTGGACCAAAGCCTGAAACTGAGTGCTTACACTGCAAAGGAAATGGTCACTAGAAACGGAATGCCCTGAATATTTGGTGGATAAGAAGGATGGCAAAGTGAACAAGGGTATATTTGATATACAGGTTATTGATTTGTGCCTTACTAGTGTTTCTGATAGTCCCTGAGTATTTGATACTTGTTCGGTTGCTAAAAATTTAGTAACTCAAGCGAGTTCTGAGAATACAGAGACTAGTTGAAGGGAAGTGACGATGAGTGTTGGAAGTAGTTCCAAGATTGATATGATCATCATCACACATTCCCTATACTTCGGGATTAGTGTTAAACCTAAATAAATGTTATTTAGCTTTGCGTTGAGCATGAATATGATTTGATCATGTTTATTACAATACGGTTATTCATTTAAAGTCGAGAATAATTGTTGTTACATTTACATGAATAAAACCTTCAATGGTCAAACACCCAATGAAAATAGTTTACTGGATCTCGATCGTTGTGATACACATATTCATAATATTGATGCCAAAAGATGCAAAGTTAATAATGATAGTGCAACTTATTTGTGACACTGCCATTTGGGTCATATCGGTGTAAAGCGCATGAAGAAACTCCATAAAGATGGATTTTCGGAATCACTTGGTTATGAATCATTTGATGCTTGCGAACCGTGCAGATGACTAAAACTCCGTTCCCCGGAACAATGGAACGAGCTACTTACTTATTGGAAATAATACATACCGATGTATGCGATCCGATGAGTGTTAAGGCTCGCGGCGTGTATCATTATTTTCTGACCTTCACAGATGATTTGAGCAGATATGGGTATATCTACTTGATGAAACATAAGTCTGAAACATTTGAAAAGTTCAAAGAATTTCAGAGTGAAGTGGAAAATCATCGTAACAAGAAAAATAAAGTTTCTACGATCTGATCGTGAAGACGAATATTTGAGTTACGAGTTTGGTCTTCATTTGAAACAATGAGAAATAGTTTCGCAACTCACGCCACCTGGAACACCATAATGTAATGGTGTGTCCGAACGCCGTAATCGTACTTTACTAGATATGGTGCGATCTATGTGTCCCTTATCGGTTTACCACTATCGTTTTGGGGTTATGCAATAGAGACAGCTGCATTCACGTTTAATAGGGCACCACCTAAATCCGTTGAGACGACACCGTATGAACTATGGTTTAGCAGTAAACCTAAGATGTCGTTTCTTAAAGTTTGGAGTTGCGATGCTTATATGAAAAAGGTTTTCAACTTGATAAGCTCGAACCCAAATCGAGAATGCGTCTTCATAGAATACCCAAAGGAAGCTGTTGGGTACACCTTCTATCACAGATCCGAAGGCAAGATATTCGTTGCTAAAATGGATCCTTTCTAGAGAAGGAGTTTCTCTCGAAAGAAGTGAGTGGGAGGAAAGTAGAACTTGATGAGGTAACTATACCTTCTCCCGAATTGGAAAATAGTTCATCACTGAAATTAGTTCCAGTGATTCCTACACCAAATAGTGAGGAAGCTAATGATGATGATCATGAAACTTCAGATCAAGATACTACAGAACCTCGTAGGTCTTCCAGAGTACGGTCCGCACCAGAGTGGTACGGTAATCCTATTCGGAAAGTCATGTTACTAGACCATGATAAACCTACAAACTATGAGGAAGCGATGATGAGCCCAGATTCCACGAAATGGCCGGAGGCCATGAAATCTGAGATAGGATCCATGTATGAGAACAAAGTGTGGACTTTGGTGGACTTGCCCGATGATCGGCAAGCCATAGAAAATAAATGGATCTTCAAGAGGAAGACGGACGCTGATAGTAGTGTTACTATCTACAAAGCTAGACTTGTCGAAAAAAGGTTTCTGACAAAGTTCAAGGTGTTGAATACAATGAGATTTTCTCACTCGTATCGATGCTTAAAAGTCTGTCCGAATCATGTTAGCAGTTGCCACATTTTATGAAATTTGGCAAATGGATGTCAAAACTACATTCCTTAATGGATTTCTTAAAGAAGAGTTGTATATGATGCAATCAGAAGGTTTTGTCAATCCTAAAGGTGCTAACAAAATGTGCAAGCATCTCAGAGTTGGAATATACGCTTTGATAAGTTGATCAAAGCATATAGTTTTGTACAGACTTACGGTGAAGCCTGTATTTACAAGAAAGTGAGTGGGAGCACTACAGCATTTCTGATAAGTATATATGAATGACATATTGTTGATCGGAAATAATGTAGAATTATTCCGCAAAGCATAAAGGAATGTTTGAAATGAGTTCTTTAAAAGAAAGACCTCAGTAAAGCTACTTACATATTGAGCATCAACATCTATTTAGATAGATCAAGACGCTTGATAAGATTTTCAATGAGTACATACCTTGACAAGATTTTGAAGTAGTTCAAAATGCAACAGTCAAAGAAAGAGTTCTTGCCTGTGTTGCAAAGGTGTGAAGTTGAGTAAGACTCAAGACCCGACCATGGCAGAAAATAGAAAGAGAATGAAAAAGTCATTCCCTATGCCTCAGTCATAGGTTCTATAAAGTATGCTATGCTGTGAACCAGATATGGTATACCTTGCTCTGAGTTTGGCAAAGGAATACAATTTTGATCTAATAGTAGATCACTGGACAGCGGTCAAGAATATCCTTAGTGAGGACTAAGGAGATGTTTCTCGATTATGGAGGTGATAAAAGAGTTCGTTGTAAAAGTTACATCGGTGCAAACTTTTATACTGATCCAGATGACTCTAAGTCTCAAACTGGATACATATTGAAAGTGGGAGCAATTAAGCTAGAGTAGCTCCATGCAGAGCATTGAAGACATAGAATATTTGCAAAATACATACGGCTCTGAATATGACAAACCCGTTGACTAAGCTTCTCTCACGAGCAAAACATGATCACACCTTAGTACTCTTTGGGTATTAATCATTTTGCGATGTGAACTAGATTATTGACTCTAGTAAACCCTTTGGGTATTGGTCACATGACGATGTGAACTATGGGTGTTAATCATATACAGATATGATTATTGGTGTTAAATCACATGGCGATGTGAACTAGATTATTGACTCTAGTGCAAGTGGGAGACTGAAGGAAATATGCCCTAGAGGCAATAATAAAGTTATTATTTATTTCCTCATATCATGATAAATGTTTATTATTCATGCTAGAATTGTATTAACCGGAAACATGATACATGTGTGAATACATAGACAAACATAACGTCACTAGTATGCCTCTACTTGACTAGCTCATTAATCAAAGATGGTTATGTTTCCTAACCATAGACATGTGCTGTCATTTGATTAATGGGATCACATCATTAGGAGAATGATGTGATTGACATGACCCATTCCGTTAGCCTAGCACTTGATCGTTTAGTATATTGCTATTGCTTTCTTCATGACTTAAACAAGTTCCTGTAACTATGAGAATTATGCAACTCCCGTTTACCGGAGGAACACTTTGGGTACTACCAAACATCACAACGTAACTGGGTGATTATAAAGGACTACTACAGGTGTCTCTGAAGGTACATGTTGAGTTGGCGTATTTCGAGATTAGGTTTTGTCACTCCGATTGTCGGAGAGGTATCTCTGGGCCCTCTCGGTAATGCACATCACTATAAGCCTTGCAAGCAATGTAACCAATGAGTTGGTTACGGGATGATGCATTACGTAACGAGTAAAGAGACTTGCCGGTAACGAGATTGAACTAGGTATTGGATACCGACGATCGAATCTCAGGCAAGTAACATACTGATGACAAAGGGAACAACGTATGTTGTTATGCGGTTTGACCGATAAAGATCTTCATAGAATATGTAGGAACCAATATGGGCATCCATGTTCCGCTATTGGTTATTGTCGAGAATAGTTCTAGGTCATGTCTACATAGTTCTCGAACCCGTAGGGTCCGCACGCTTAACGTTACGATGACAGTTTTATTATGAGTTTATAAGTTTTGATGTACCAAAGTTTGTTCGGAGTCCCGGATGTGATCACGGACATGACGAGGAGTCTCGAAATGGTCGAGACATAAAGATCGATATATTGGACGACTATATTCGGACACCGGAATTGTTCCGGGTGATTTCGAGAAAACGGAGTGCCGGGGTTACCGGAACCCCGGGAGAGTATTGGGCCTTATGGGCCTTAGGGGAAAGGAGAGGCGGCGGCATGGGCCGTGCACCCTCCCCTCCGGGTCTGAATTGGACTAGGAAGGGGCGGCGCCCCTTCCTTCCCCTCTCCCCTTCCTTCCCCTCCTAGTAGGAGTAGGAAAGGAGGAGTCCTACTCCTACTAGGAGGAGGATTCCTCCTCCTTGGCGCGCCCCAAGGGGGCCGGCCGGCCTCCCCCCTTGCTCCTTTATATACGGGGGCGGAGGGGCACCCCATAGGCACACAAGTTGATCTACAGATTGTTCCTTAGCCGTGTGCGGTGCCCCCTCCATCATATTCCACCTCAGTCATATCGTCGCGGAGTTTAGGCGAAGCCCTGCACCGATAGAGCATCATCATCGTCACCACGCCGTCGTGCTGACGGAACTCATCTCCGGAGCTTTGCTGGATCGGAGCACGGAGATCGTCATCGAGCTGAACGTGTGCTGAACTCGGAGGCCTCGTATTTTCGGTGCTTGGATCGGTCGGATCGTGAAGACGTACGACTACATCAACCGCGTTGTGCTAATGCTTCCGCTTACGGTCTACGAGGGTACGTGGACGAACACTCTCCCCTCTCGTTGCTATGCATCACCATGATCTTGCGTGTGCGTAGGAATTTTTTTGAAATTACTACGTTCCCCAACCAGTTGAGTATGTGAGCTTGCTGAAAAGCTCTATTATTGACTCTTTCTGATGTTATGATAAATTGCAATTGCCTCAGTGACTGAGATTATAGTTTGTTAGTTCCCAATGAAGTTTTTGAACCATACTTGACATTGTGAATTGCTTATTACTTGAGCATGAGAAATCATATGACAAAACCTATATATGTTGCTGTTATTAGAATGATCATGATGCCCTGATGTCCGTATTTTATTTTTATCGACACCTCTATCTCTAAACATGTGGACATATTTTTCGATTTCGGCTTCCGCTTGAGGACAAGCGAGGTCTAAGCTTGGGGGATTTGATACGTCCATTATGCATCATGCTTTTATATCAATATTTATTGCATTATGGGTTGTTATTATACATTATATCTCAATACTTATTTCTATTATCTCTTATTTTACAAGGTTTACCATGAAGAGGGGGGATGCCGACAACTGGAATTTTGGCTGGAAAAGGAGCAAACATTGGAAACCTATTCTGCACAACTCCAAAAGTCCTGAAACTTCACGAGACAACTTTTTGGATTTAATAAGAATTTATGAGCGAAAGAAATAGGCCAGGGGGCCCACACCCTGTCCAGGAGACAGGGGGCGCCCCCCTGGTGGGCCTCTGGCGTCCATCTTCTACTATATCATCACTTTTACCCTAGAAAAAATTGTGGGCAAGCTTACGGGACGAAACTCCGCCGCCACGAGGCGGAACCTTGGCGGAATCAATCTAGGGCTCTGGCGGAGCTGTTCTGCCGGGGACACTTCCCTCCGGGAGGGGGAAATCACCACCAACATCATCACCAACGATCCTTTCATCGGGAGGGGGTCAATATCCATCAACATCTTCACCAGCACCATCTCCTCTCAAAACCCTAGTTCATCTCTTGTATCCAATCTTGTATCAAAACCACAAATTGGTACATGTGGGTTGCTAGTAGTGTTGATTACTCTTTGTAGTTGATGCTAATTGGTTTACTTGGTGGAAGATCATATGTTCAGATCCTTTATGCATATTATTAATCCTCTGATTATGAACATGAATATGCTTTGTGAGTAGTTACATTTGTTCCTGAGGACATGGGTGAAGTCTTGCTATTAGTAGTTATGTGAATTTGGTATTCGTTCGATATTTTGATGAGATGTATGTTGTCTTTTCCTCTAGTGGTGTTATGTGAACATCGACTACATGACACTTCACCATTATTTGGGCCTAGAGGAAGGCATGGGGAAGTAATAAGTAGATGATGGGTTGCTAGAGTGACAGATGCTTAAACCCTAGTTTATGCGTTGCTTCGTTAGGGGTTGATATGGATCCATATGCTTAATGATGTGGTTAGGTTTACCTTAATACCTTATTTTGTAGTTACGGATGCTTGCAATAGGGGTTAATCATAAGTGGGATGCTTGTCCAAGTTAGGGCAGTACCCAAGTACCGGTCCACCCACAAATCAAATTATCAAAGTACCGAACGCGAATCATATGAACGTGATGAAAACTAGCTTGACGATAATTCCCAATGTGTCCTCGGGAGCTCCTTCCTCATTATTAGAATTTGTCCAGGCTTATCCTTTTCTACCTAAAGGATTGGGCCACCTTGCTGCACTTTATTTACTTTATTTACTTTTTGCTCGTTACTATTTATCTTATCACAAAACTATCTATCACCTGCTATTCCAGTGCTTGCAGAGAAAACCTTATCGAAAACCGCTTATCATTTCCTTCTGCTCCTCGTTGGGTCGACACTCTTACTTATCGAAAGGACTATGATAGATCCCCTACACTTGTCGGTCATCACTCTCCGGGCCCGCCCGACTTTCACCAAGGTCTCAAATAAAGTCAATTGTAACTGTGTGTCCAAACATCAAGGGGAAAACCCGAGGAATCACCCACGGAGGATTCCACTCGATGTAATCATCAAGGTGAACGTAAGAGGATCCACCCTTGAGGTTCACACTTGAGGTGTTGCACGACAGAGCCGTATCGAGAATGGTGAAAGAGGAAATCACCCTCATTGACCACGGCCGAATAGCTACACTACAGAGATCTCATCAAGGGTGATGTATGAGGTTCCACCCTCGTCACTCGATGGTAACTCTGCAGAGTCGAGCAACAAAATGGGCTGATGTGATGTGAGGTGTCGGGCTCTGGTCCTCGATCATGTTGATCGGGTCGTCGATGATGAAGCAGGGGCAACAAGGACAAGTGGGGGTCACTAATGGATCACTAACCAACCTATACTAAGCAGTTTAGGATAAGCAGGTAAGGTACAACAACAGGTACAAAAGTAGGCTACGCATCAGAATAGGAGCAATCAATAACAGTAGCAAAATCTAATGCAAGCATGAGAGTATAGAATGGACAATATTGGGATGATCAAAGGGGGGGCTTGCCTGGTTGCTCAGACGAGAAGGAGGGTCGCCGTTGACGTAGTCGATCACACTGGCATCAGCAGCGGTCTTGGGGTCTACCGGAGAGAAGAGGGGGAAGAAACAGTAAATACACGCAAACATATGCATAACATGACAATAAGTGATGCTAGAGGTGTTCTAACGCAGTGCGAGGCGATACTGGCAAAGGGGGAAAACATCCAGGAAAGTTTTCCCGGTTCCGAACGTCTGTTAGACAGATGAACCGGAGGGGGTTCGACTTTTGTTATGATGGGGTTGTGTGGCGGACGAACGGACTGCGCATTCGAATTCGTCTCATCGTTCTGAGCAACTTTCATTTAGAAAATATTTTCATCCGAGGTACAGTTTATTTTATTTCAATTTTTAAAGATTTAAACCATTTTAGAATTAACAAAATTAATTTAACTAGAAAATGTAATTATGATGTCAGCATGATGTCAGGGTGATGTCAGTAGTCAACAGGTCAGTTGACTTAGTCAAACTGACGTGTGGGTCCCACTGTCATTGTCTAAGGCTAACTAAACAGGTTTTATTAGTTTAACTAGTGATTAGGTTAATCTAAACAGAATTAATTAAGTTATGTAATTACTTCATTAATTAATTGATATTTTTATTTTCATTTATTATTGTTATTTTTATTCTTTTTTTAACGTTCCAGGGGCCGGGCCCCGGCTGTCGTGCCTGAGGCCTTAACGGGCGCTTGTGATTCTGTGATTACTGGCCAGGCGTGTGGGCGCCCGAGTGGGGCGAGCCCGGGCGCTGGCCTCATGCGAGACCAACAGCGCGGCCGCCAGCGCCCACAACGCCGGCCAAGGGAAGCGACAGAGGTGCGGGACTGGAAGAGGGCGAGGGGAGCAGGGGGTGCGCGCGCGGAGCCAGCGAGCAGCAACAGGCGGCCTCGGGCGTGTGGTGGAGGGAGGCAACAGTGACCGGCGTGAAGGGCGCCGTGGCGGGGCAGAGTGGACCGGCGGGGCGAAGCAGAGGCCGCGGCTCATGGCGTCAAAGAGTGGAGAGGAGGCGCGGAGCGCGGACGGTGCGGTGGCACAGGCGAGCGTCGACGTGAGGGCACGGGGAGGAGGAGGACCGGGGTCCTCACCAACGTTGTAGGGAAAATGGCAGTGGTTGTCAAGGAGGAGGACGGGGACGACATGCGTTGACGGAGACGGGGAGGCGGTGAAGCGGCGCCGGGGAGGTAGAGGCGGTGGGGCGGCGCCGGCGAGGTGACGCCATGAGGAGGACGGAGGAGGCGGGCGGCGGCGTCGGGAGCGCCCGCTCTCCCATCTGATCCACTCGGGGCGGGGTGGGGAGGCGAGATGGTGGGGAGGGTGGGGGAGTTCACGGGCTAGGGTTACGCTCGGGGTGGGGATAAGGAGGAGAGGTGGGCGGCTGGTGGCTGGATGCCCAGTTGGGTGGCAGTGGGCCACGGTTGCCCAGATGGTGGGGTGTTTTTCTTTTCTTTATTAACAGAAGTTGTCTAGAAATAATTAGGGCTGCCAAAACACTTTTGATAAATGTGGAATTAGGCCACATAAATACTTTGTGAATTATGAAACTGCCACAAAATGTTTCAAGGCATTTGGAAGTGACTAGGTATTTTTAGAAATTAAATAAGGCAAGATAAATGTTGCTGGACCACCAAAATAAAATCCAGGGGCATTTTGGGAATTTTGGTGAGGTCGTTTCTAATTTTATAATTGCATTGGGATTATTTGCAATAGCAGGAACATTTTAGTTCCTGGAATTGAACAACTTTTATTTATCACTTCGAAATTGGAATTTAGACTATAAACTCGGTTGAATTTGTATTGCGATTTGGATCAAGCAAATATTAGCAACAGTATTGCTAATGACATGGCACCATTAACACGGGTTTACTGTAGCATAATAATCCGGGCGTCACAATATCATATTGCTTGAGTTTATCCCTCTACATCATGTCATCTTGCCTAATGCGTTACTCTGTTCTTATGGACTTAATACTCTAGATGCATGCTAGATAGCAGTTGATGTGTGGAGTAATAGTAGTAGATGCAGAATCGTTTTGGTCTACTTGTCGCGGACGTGATGCCTATATACATGATCATACCTAGATATTCTCATACCTAGACAGTAATTTGTTCACCCACCGTAATACTTATGCTATCTTGAGAGAAGCCACTAGTGAAACATATGGCCCCGGGTTTATTTTCCATCATATAAGTTTCCGGTCTACTTTATTTTACAATCTTTACTTTTCAATCTATATCATAAAAATACCAAAATATTTATCTTATCTTATTATGTCTATCAGATCTCACTTTCGCAAGTGGTCGTGAAGGGATTGACAACCCCTTTATCGTGTTGGTTGTGAGGTTCTTATTTGTTTGTGTAGGTACGAGGGACTTGCGTGGAGCCTCCTACTGGATTGATACCTTGGTTCTCAAAACTGAGGGAAATACTTACGCTACTTTGCTGCATCACCCTTTCCTCTTCAAGGGAAAACCAACGCAGTGCTCAAGAGGTAGCAAGAAGGATTTCTGGCGCCGTTGCCGGGGAGGTCTTCGCTCAAGTCAAGACATACCAAGTACCCATCACAAACTCATCTCCCTCGCATTACATTATTTGCCATTTGCCTCTTGTTTTCCTCTCCCCCACTTCACCCTTGTCGTTTTACTCGCCCTCTCTTTTCTGTTCACCTCTGTTCTTTCGCTTGCCTCTTGTGTGCTTGTGTGTTGGATTGCTTGTCACAATGGCTCAAGATAATACTAAATCGTGTGACTTTTCCAATACCAATAATACTGATTTCCTTAGCACTCCGATTGCTCCTCTTAATGATGCTGAATCTTGTGAAATAAATGTTGCGTTGTTGAATCTTATTATGAAAGATCAATTCTCCGGCCTTCCTAGTGAAGATGCCGCTACTCATCTAAACAACTTGTTGATTTGTGTGATATGCAAAAGAAGAAAGACATGGATAATTATATTATTAAATTGAAGCTATTTCCATTTTCTCTTAGAGATCGTGCTAAAACTTGGTTTTCTTCTTTGCCTAAAAATAGTGTTGATTCATGGAATACGTGCAAAGATGCTTTTATCTCTAAGTATCTTCCTCCCGCTAAGATCATCTCTCTTAGAAACGATATTATGAATTTTAAGCAACTTGATCATGAGCATGTTGCACAATCTTGGGACATGATGAAATTAATGATTCGCAATTGCCCCACACATGGTTTGAATTTATGGATGATCATACAAAAATTTTATGCCGAATTGAATTTTGCTTCTAGAAATCTTTTAGATTCGGCCGCGGGAGGAACTCTTATGGAAATCACTTTAGGAGAAGCTACTAAACTCCTAGATAATATTATGGTTAATTATGCTCAATGGCACACCGAAAGATCTACTAGTAAAAAAGTTCATGCGATAGAAGAGATTAATGTTTTGAGTAGAAAGATGGATGAACTTATGAAATTGTTTGCTGCTAAGAGTGCTCCTATTGATCCTAATGATATGCCTTTATCTACTTTGATTGAGAATAGTAATGAATCTATGGATGTGAATTTTGTTGGTAGGAATAATTTTGGTAACAATGCTTATAGAGGAAACTTTAATCCTAGGCCGTTTCCTAGTAATTCCTCTAATAACTATGGTAATTCCTACAACAACTCTTATGGAAATTTTAATAAGATGCCCTCTGATTTTGAGAATAGTGTTAAAGAATTTATGATCTCTCAAAAGAATTTCAATGCTTTGCTTGAAGAAAAATTGCTTAAAGTTGATGAATTGGCTAGGAACGTGGATAGAATTTCTCTTGATGTTGATTCTTTGAAACTTAGATCTATCCCGCCTAAGCATGATATCAATGAGTCTCTCAAAGCCATGAGAATTTCCATTTATGAGTGTAAAGAAAGAACCGCTAGGATGCGTGCTAAGAAAGATTGCTTTGTAAGAGCATGTTCTTCTAGTTTCCATGAAAATAATGATGAAGATCTAAAAGTGATTGATGTGTCTCCTATTAAATCTTTGTTTTGCAATATGAATCTTGATAATGATGGGACTGGAGATGAGTCAACTTTAGTTAAAAGGCGTCCCAATTATTCGGAGTTTTCAGATCTTGATGCTAAAATTGGTAAAAGTGGGATTGGAGAGATCAAAACTTTACATAGCAATGAACCCACTATTTTGGATTTCAAGGAATTTAATTATGATAATTGTTCTTTAATAGATTGTATTTCCTTGTTGCAATCCGTGTTAAATTCTCCTCATGCTTATAGTCAAAATAAAGCTTTTGCCAAACATATCGTTGATGCTTTGATGCAATCTTATGAGGAAAAACTTGAATTGGAAGTTTCTATCCCTAGAAAACTTTATGATGAGTGGGTTAAAATTAAATATCATGAATGCTATGCTTTGTGTGATTTGGGTGCTAGTGTTTCCACGATTCCAAAAACTCTATGTGATGTGCTAGGTTTCCGTGAATTTGATGATTGCTCTTTAAACTTGCACCTTGCGGATTCCACTATTAAGAAACCTATGGGAAGGATTAATGATGTTCTTATTGTTGTAAATAGGAATTATGTGCCTGTAGATTTTGTCGTTCTTGATATAGATTGCAATTTTTCATGGACTATTGTTCTTGGTAGACCTTTCCTTAAAATGATTGGTGCAATTATTGATATGAAGGAAGGAAATATTAGATTCCAATTTCCATTAAGGAAAGGCATGGAACACTTTCCTAGAAATAATATCAAATTACCTTATGAATCTATTATGAGAGCCACTTATGAATTGAATACCAAAGATGGCAATACTTAGGTCTATTCTCGCTTTTATGCCTAGCTAGGGGCGGTAAACGATAGCGCTTGTTGGGAGGCAACCAAATTTTATTTTTGTTCCTTGCTTTTTGTTCCTATTTAGTAATAAATAATTCACCTATCCTCTATTTATATGTGGTTTTATGTTTTAATTAGTGTTAGTGCCAAGTAGAACCTATAGGATCATCTTAGGTGAAAGTTAATTTGATCTTGCTGAAAAACATAAACTTTTGCGCGCACGAGAATAATTTTAATAAATCACAGAAACGTGATTTTGAGTTGATTCTTTTTTAATTAGATGAATAGACAAATTGCCTAGGACTTCCTATTTTGGTAGGATTTGTAGACTTCCAGAAGTATTCGAAAGTTACAGATTACAAGTTTGTTCTGTTTTTGACAGATTCTGTTTTTCGTGTGTTGTTTGCTTATTTTGATGAATCTATGGCTAGTATCGGGGGGTATGAACCACAGAGAAGTTTGAATACAATAGGTTTAACACCAATATAGATAAAGAATGAGTTCATTACAGTACCTTAAGTGGTGGTTTTTCTTTCTTGCACTAACGGAGCTCATGAGATTTCCTGTTGAGTTTTGTGTTGTGAAGTTTTCAAGTTTTGGGTAAAGATTTGATGGATTATGGAATAAGGAGTGACAAGAGCCTAAGCTTGGGGATGCCCATGGCACCCAAAGATAATTCAAGGACAACCAAAAGCCTAAGCTTGGGGATGCCCCGGAAGGCATCCCCTCTTTTGTCTTCATCTATCGGTAACTTTACTTGGAGCTATATTTTTTATTCGCCACATGATATGTGTTTTGCTTGGAGCGTCTTGTATGATATGAATCTTTGCTTTTTAGTTTACCACAAGCATCCTTGCTGTACATGTTGGGGAACGTAGTAATTTCAAAAAAAATCCTACGCACACGCAAGATCATGGTGATGGCATAACAACGAGAGGGGAGAGTATTGTCCACGTACCCTCGTAGACCGTAAGCGGAAGCGTTATAACAACGCGGTTGATGTAGTCGTACGTCTTCACGATCCGACCGATCCAAGTACCGAACGTACGGCACCTCCGAGTTCAGCACACGTTCATCTCGATGACGATCCCCGGGCTCCGATCCAGCAAAGCGTCGGGGATGAGTTCCGTCAACACGACGGCGTGGTGACGATGATGATGTTCTACCAGTAGCAGGCTTCGCCTAAACTCATGACGATATGACCGAGGTGGAATATGGTGGAGGGGGCACCGCACACAGCTAAGGAGCGATCCGTAGATCAACTTGTGTGTCTCTAGGGTGCCCCCGCCCCGTATATAAAGGAGCAAGGGGAGGCGGCCGGCCCTTGTGGGGCGCCAGGAGGAGGAGTCCTCCTCCTAGTAGGAGTAGGACTCCTCTTTCCTACTCCTACTAGGAGGGAAAGAAAAGGAGGAGAGAGGAGAGGAAGAGAGGGGCGCCCCCTCCTAGTCAACCCGGACCTAAGGGGGAGGGGGCGCGCGGCCCATGCTGGCTGCCCCTCTCTCTCTCCACTAAGGCCCATAAGGCCCATTACTTCTCCCGGGGGGTTCCGGTAACCCTCCGGCACTCCGGTTTTCTCCGAAATCACCCGGATCACTTCCGGTGTCTGAATATAGTCGTCCAATATATCAATCTTTATGTCTCGACCATTTCGAGACTCCTCGTCATGTCCGTGATCACATCCGGGACTCCGAACAAACTTCGGTACATCAAAACTTATAAACTCATAATAAAACTATCATCGTAACGTTAAGCCTGCGGACCCTACGGGTTCGAGAACTATGTAGACATGACCTAGAACTATTCTCGGTCAATAACCAATAGCGGGACCTGGATGCCCATATTGGCTCCTACATATTCTCTGAAGATCTTTATCGGTCAAACCGCATAACAACATCGTTGTTCCTTTGTCATCGGTATGTTACTTGCCCAAGATTCGATCGTCGGTATCCAATACCTAGTTCAATCTCGTTACCGGCAAGTCTCTTTACTCGTTACATAATGCATCATTCCGTAACTAACTCATTAGCTACATTGCTTGCAAGGCTTATAGTGATGTGCATTACCGAGAGGGCCCAGAGATACCTCTCCGACAATCGGAGTAACAAAACCTAATCTCGAAATACGCCAACCCAACATGTACCTTTGGAGACACCTGTAGTACTCCTTTATAATCACCCAATTATGTTGTGACGTTTGGTAGCACCCAAAGTGTTCCTCCGGTAAACGGGAGTTGCATAATCTCATAGTTACAGGAACATGTATAAGTTATGAAGTAAGCAATAGCAATATACTAAACGATCAAGTGCTAAGCTAACGGAATGGGTCATGTCAGTCACATCATTCTCCTAATGATGTGATCCCATTAATCAAATGACAACACATGTCTATGGTTAGGAAACATAACCATCTTTGATGAATAAGCTAGTCAAGTAGAGGCATACTAGTGACGTTGTGTTTGTCTATGTATTCACATATGTATTATGTTTCCGGTTAATACAATTCTAGCATGAATAATAAACATTTATCATGATATGTGGAAATAAATAATAACTTTATTATTGCCTCTAGGGCATATTTCCTTCAGTCTCCCACTTGCACTAGAGTCAATAATCTAGATTACATAGTAATGATTCTACCCATGGAGTCTTGGTGCTGATCATGTTTTGCTCGTGAGAGAGGCTTAGTCAACGGGTCTGCAATATTTAGATCCGTATGTATCTTGAAATTTCTATGTCTCCCACTTGGACTTGGTCCCGGATAGAATTGAAGCGTCTCTTGATGTGCTTGGTCCTCTTGTGAAATCTGGATTCCTTTGCCAAGGCAATTGCACCAGTATTGTCACAGAAAATCTTCATTGGTCCCGATGCACTAGGTATGACACCTAGATCAGAAATGAACTCCTTCATCCAGACTCCTTCATTTGCTGCTTCCGAAGCAGCTATGTACTCCACTTCACATGTAGATCCCGCCACGACGCTTTGTTTAGAACTGCAGCAACTTACAGCTCCACCATTTAATAGAAATATGTATCCGGTTTGCGATTTCGAATCGTATGGATCAGTGTCAAAGCTTGCATCGACGTAACCATTTACGACTAGATCTTTGTCACCTCCATATACGAGAAACATATCCTTAGTCCTTTTCAGGTATTTCAGGATGTTCTTGACTGCCGTCCAGTGATCCACTCCTGGATTACTTTGGTACCTTCCTACCAAGTTTATTGCTAAGCATACGTCAGGTCTGGTACACAGCATTGCATACATGATAGAGCCTATGGCTGAAGCATAGGGAACATCTTTCATTTTCTCTCTATCTTCTGCTGTGGTCGGGCATTGAGTCAACTCAACTTCACACCTTGTAGCACGGACAAGAACCCTTTCTTTGCCTGATCCATTTTGGACTTTTTCAAAATTTTATCAAGGTATGTGCTTTGTGAAAGTCCTATTAAGCGTCTTGATCTATCTCTATAAATCTTGATGCCCAATATGTAAGCAGCTTCATCGAGGTATTTCATTGAAAAACTTTTATTCAAGTATCCCTTTATGCTATCCAGAAATTCTATATCATTTCCAATTAATAATATAATATCAGAAATGCTATAGAGCTCCCACTCACTTTCTTGTAAATACAGGCTTCTCCAAAAGTCTCAGATAAAACCATATGCTTTGATCACACTATCAAAGCGTTTATTCCAACTCGAGATGCTTGCACCAGTCCATAAATGGATCATTGGAGCTTGCACACTTTGTTAGCACCTTTTGGATCAACAAAACCTTACGCTGCATCATATACAACTCTTCTTCTAGAAATCCATTCAAGAATGCAGTTTTGACATCCATTTGCCAAATTTCATAATCATATAATGCAGCAATAGCTAACATGATTGAGACAGACTTAAGCATCGCCACGGGTGAGAAAGTCTCATCGTAGTCAACCCTTGAACTTGTCGAAAACCTTTCGCAACAAGTCGAGCTTTATAGACAGTTACATTACCATCGGCGTCGAGTCTTCTTCTTAAAGATCCATTTATTCTCAATGGCTTGCCGATCATCGGGCAAGTCAACCAAAATCCATACTTTGTTCTCATACATGGATCCCATCTCGATTTCATGGCCTCTAGCCATTTTATGAATCTGGGCTCATCGTCGCTTCCTCATAGTTCGTAGGGTCATCATGGTCAAGTAACATGACTTCCGAATAGGATTGCCGTACCACTCAGTGCGGATCTTACTCTAGTAGACCTACGAGGTTCGAGAGAAACTTGATCTGAAGTTTCATGATCTATATCATTAGCTTCCTCACTAATTGGTGTAGTTGTCACAGAACCGGTTCTTGTGATGAACTACTTTCAATAAGGGAGCAGTCTGATTACCTCATCAAGTTCCACTTTCCTCCCACTCACTTCTTTCGAGAGAAACTCCTTCTCTAGAAAGGATCCGATTTTAGCAACGAAAATCTTGCCCTCAGATCTGTGATAGAAGGTGTACCCAATAGTATCTTTTGGGTATCCTATGAAGACACATTTCTCCGATTTAGGTTCGAGCTTATCTCGTTGAAGTTTCTTCACATAAGCATCGCAACCCCAAACTTTAAGAAACGACAACTTTGGTTTCTTGCCAAACCACAGTTCATAAGGCGTCGTCTCAACGGATTTTGATGGTGCCCTATTTAACGTGAATGCGGCCGTCTCTAAAGCATAACCCCAGAACGATAGCGGTAAATCAGTAAGAGACATCATAGATCGCAACATATCTAGTAAAGTACGATTACGATGTTCGGACACACCGTTTCGTTGTGGTGTTCCGGGTGGCGTAAGTTGCAAAACTATTCCGCATTGTTTCAAATGTAAACCAAACTCATAACTCAAATATTCTCCTCCACGATCAGATCGTAGAAACTTTATTTTCTTGTTACGATGATTTTCTACTTCACTCTGAAATTCTTTGAACTTTTCAAATGTTTCAGACTTGTGTTTCATTAAGTAGATATACCCATATCTGCTCAAATCATCTGTGAAGGTGAGAAAATAACGATACCCGCCGCGAGCCTCAACATTCATTGGACCACAAACATCAGTATGTATGATTTCCAACAAATCAGTTGCTCGCTCCATAGTTCCAGAGAACGGTGTTTTAGTCATCTTGCCCATGAGGCACGGTTCGCAAGTACCAAGTGATTCATAATCAAGTGATTCCAAAAGCCCATCAGTATGGAGTTTCTTCATGCGCTTTACACCGAAATGACCTAAACGGCAGTGCCATAAATAAGTTGCACTATCATTATCAACTCTGCATCTTTTGGTTTCAACACTATGAATATGTGTATCACTACTATCGAGATTCAATAAAAATAGACCACTCTTCAAGGGTGCATGGCCATAAAAGATATTACTCATATAAATAGAACAACCATTATTCTCTGATTTAAATGAATAACCGTCTCGCATCAAACAAGATCCAGATATAATGTTCATGCTCAACGCTGGCACCAAATAACAATTATTTAGGTCTAAAACTAATCCCGATGGTAGATGTAGAGGTAGCGTGCCAACCGCGATCACATCGACTTTGGAACCATTTCCCACGCGCATCATCACCTCGTCCTTAGCCAATCTTCGCTAATCCGTAGTCCTGTTTGAGTTGCAAATATTAGCAATGTAACCAGTATCAAATACTGTGTACTCTGCGAGCATTAGTAAGGTACACATCAATAACATGTATATCACATATACCTTTGTTCACTTTGCCATCCTTCTTATCCGCCCAATACTTGGGGCGGTTCCGCTTCAAGTGTCGGTTTGCTTGCGGAGAAACACTCGATCTCGGGCTTAGGTCCGGACTTGGGTTTCTTCTCTTGAGCAACAACTTGTTTGCTGTTCTTCTTGAAGTTCCTTCTTCTTCCCTTTGCCCTTTTCTTGAAACGGTGGTCTTGTTAACCATCAACACTTGATGATCCTTCTTGATTTCTACCTCCATGCTTTTAGCATTGTGAAGAGCTCGGGAAGAGTCTTGTCCATCCCTTGCATATTATAGTGCATCACGAAGCTCTTGTAGCTTGGTGGCGATGATTGAAGAATTCTATCAATGACACTATCATCGGAAGATTAACTCCCGGTTGAATCAAGTGATTATTATACCCGGACATTTTGAGTATGTGTTCCTTGTGAATTATTCTCCTCCATCTTGCAGCTATAGAACTTATTGGAGACTTCATATCTCTCAATCGGGCATTTGCTTGAAATATTAACTTCAACTCTGGAACATCTCATATGCTCCATGATGTTCAAAACGTCGTTGAAGACCGGTTCTAAGCCGTAAAGCATGGCACTTGAACTATCGAGTAGTCATCGACTTTGCTCTGCCAGACGTTCTTAATGTCGTCAGTTGCATCAGCAGCAGGCCTGGCACCCAGCGGTGCTTCTAGGACGTAATTCTTTTGTGCAACAATGAGGATAATCCTCAGGTTATAGACCCAGTCCGTGTAATTGCTACCATCATCTTTCAACTTTGCTTTCTCAAGGAACGCATTAAAATTAAACGGAACAACGGCACGAGCCATCTATCTACAACAAACATAGACAAGCCAAATACTATCAGGTACTAAGTTCATGATAAATTTAAGTTCAATTAATCATATTACTTAAGAACTCCCACTTAGACAGACATCTCTCTAGTCATCTAAGTGATTACGCGATCCAAATCAACTAAACCATGTCCGATCATCACGTGAGATGGAGTAGTTTCAATGGTGAACATCACTATGTTGATCATATCTACTATATGATTCACGTTCGACCTTTCGGTCTCCATGTTCCGAGGCCATATCTGTATATGCTAGGATCGTCAAGTTTAACCTGAGTATTCGCGTGTGCAACTATTTTGCACCGTTGTATTTGAGCGTAGAGCCTATCACACCCGATCATCACATGGTGTCCCAAAGACGAAGAACTTTCATAGCGGTGCATACTCGGGAGAACACTTCTTGATAATTAGTGAGAGATCATCTTAAAATGCTACCGACAATCAAAGCAAGATAAGATGCATAAAGGATAAACATCACATGTAATCAATATAAGTGATATGATATGGCCATCATCATCTTGTGCTTGTGATCTCCATCTTCAAAGCACCATCGTGATCAGCATCGTCACCGGTGCGACACCTTGATCTCCATCGTAGCATCGTTGTCGTTACGCCATCTATTGCTTCTCGACTATCGCTACCGCTTAGTGATAAAGTAAAGCAATTACAGAGCGTTGCATTTCATACAATAAGCGACAACCATATGGCTCTCGCCATTGTCGATAACTTCGGTTACAAAACATGATCATCTCATACAATAAAATATAGCATCACGTCTTGACCATATCACATCACAACATGCCCTGCAAAAACAAATTAGACGTCCTCTACTTTGTTGTTGCAAATTTTACGTGGCTGCTACGGGCTTAGCAAGAACCGTTCTTACCTACGCATCAAAACCACAACGATAGTTCGTCAAGTTAGTGCTATTTTCACCTTCGCAAGGACCGGGCGTAGCCACACTCAATTCAGCTAAAGTGAGAGAGACAGACACCCGCCAGCCACCTTTAAGCATGAGTGCTCATAACGGTGAAACCAGTCTCGCGTAAGCATACGCGTAATGTCGGTCCGGACCGCTTCATCTCACAATACCGCCGAACCAAAGTATGACATGCTGGTAAGCAGTATGACTTGTATCGCCCACAACTCACTTGTGTTCTACTCGTGCATATGACATCTACGCATAAAACCAGGCTCGGATGCCACTGTTGGGGAACATAGTAATTTCAAAAAAATTCCTACGCACACGCAAGATCATGGTGATGGCATAGCGGCGAGAGGGGAGAGTATTGTCCACGTACCCTCGTAGTCCGTAAGCGGAAGCGTTATAACAACACGGTTGATGTAGTCGTACGTATTCACGATCCGACCGATCCAAGTACCGAACGTACGGCACCTCCGAGTTCAGCACACGTTCAGCTCGATGACGATCCCCGGGCTCCAATCCAACAAAGCGTCGGGGATGAGTTCCGTCAGCACGACGGCATGGTGACGATGATGATGTTCTACCGGCGCAGGGCTTCGCGTAAACTCCGCGACGATATGACCGAGGTGGAATATGGTGGAGGGGGGCACCGCACACGGCTAAGGAACAATCCGTAGATCAACTTGTGTCTCTCTAGGGTGCCCCCCGCCCCTGTATATAAAGGAGCAAGGGGGGAGGCCGGCCGGCCCTTGTGGGCGCGCCAAGGAGGAGGAGTCCTCCTCCTAGTAGGAGTAGGACTCCCTCTTTCCTACTCCTACTAGGAGGGGGAAAGGAAGGGGGAGAGGGAGAGGGAAAGAGGGCCCCTCCTAGTCAATTCGGACCGGAGGGGGGGGGCGCATGCCCATCTTGGCTGCCCCCTCTCTCTCCACTAAGGCCCATAAGGCCCATTACTTCTCCCGGGGGTTCCGGTAACCCTCTGGCACTCCGGTTTTCTCCAAATTCACCCGGAACAGTTCTGGTGTACGAATATAGTCGTCCAATATATGAATCTTTATGTCTCGACCATTTCGAGACTCTCGTCATGTCCGTGATCACATCCGGGACTCCGAACAAACTTCGGTACATCAAAACTTATAAACTCATAATAAAACTGTCATCGTGACGTTAAGCGTGCGGACCCTACGGGTTCGAGAACTATGTAGACATGACCTAGAACTATTCTCGGTCAATAACCAATAGCGGACACGGATGCCCATATTGGCTCCTACATATTCTACGAAGATCTTTATCGGTCAAACCGCATAACAATATCGTTGTTACCTTTGTCATCGGTATGTTACTTGCCCGAGATTCGATCGTCGGTATCCAATACCTAGTTCAATCTCGTTACCGCAAGTCTCTTTACTCGTTACGTAATGCATCATTCCGTAACTAACTCATTAGCTACATTGCTTGCAAGGCTTATAGTGATGTGCATTACCGAGAGGGCCCAGAGATACCTCTCCGACAATCGGAGTAACAAAACCTAATCTCGAAATCGCCAACCCAACATGTACCTTTGGAGACACTGTAGTACTCCTTTATAATCACCCAGTTACATTGTGACGTTTGGTAGCACCAAAGTGTTCCTCCGTAAGCGGAGTTGCATAATCTCATAGTTACAGGAACATGTATAAGTTATGAAGAAAGCAATAACAATATACTAAACGATCAAGTGCTAAGCTAACGGAATGGGTCATGTCAATCACATCATTATCCTAATGATGTGATCCCATTAATCAAATGACAACACATGTCTATGGTTAGGAAACATAACCATCTTTGATTAATAAGCTAGTCAAGTAGAGGCATACTAGTGACGTTGTGTTTGTCTATGTATTCACACATGTATTGTGTTTCCGGTTAATACAATTCTAGCATGAATAATAAACATTTATCATGATATGAGGAAATAAATAATAACTTTATTATTGCCTCTAGGGCATATTTCCTTCAGTACACACCTTTGGGGAGAGACACACATGATTCAGAATTTGTTAGAATACTCTATGTGCTTCACTTATACCTTTTGAGCTAGATAATGTTGCTCTAGTGCTTCACTTATATCGGGATGATCAAAGGGAGGGCTTGCCTCGAAGCTCTTCTGAAAAGGAAGAAGTGTCATCGTCGACATAGTCGATCATAGGGGCAGCATCGGTCTCGGGGTCTACCGGAGAGAAGAGGGGGAAGAAAAAATAAATATAAAGTAAACAAAGCATCATAAAGCATAAAATGGTAATATGCGGTGTTAGGGGTGAACTAACGCAGTGCTAGACATTGCAGACGGAAAGGGAAAACATCTGAGGATGAATTCCTGGCGTTAGGCGGATTCCGGACAGGTGAAAGAGAGAGGACGTTTCCATGTTCGGCATGCTAGGGGCATGTGACAGATGAACGGACCGCACATTCGGATTCGTCTCGAAATTCTGAGCAACTTTCATGTAGAAAGGTTTTCCATCCGAGATACGATTTATTTTCTACGAATTTCCGAAGATTTAAACAGTTATTTGGAAATTTCCTGAAAATTGGCCAAGTGTGAGAACCGCTCGGTTTTAACACCACTTAGCTATTTTCCGAAGGCTATAACTGCAGTTCTGTCCATCCTATGGCTTAGTGCCCTTTACCAATTTTTATCAAGTTTCTATGATCTATATGACAGTTTCAAGTTCATCTACATTACTGTCCATTTGCTTGCCCAAATATTTGTTTGAAAAGTGCTACTGGATGTCAATTCCAGAATCTGTTTTTCAGTTCTTCCAGTTAACAGAACATAGACTTTTGTCATTTTTATAGGAATTAATCTAGGCAACTTTTGAATTTGGTCCAATGGAAGGAATTGAACCCTGCCAAGTGTACTATACGCCCATATAATTTTTATCTATGTTCAAGCTTGTTTTGCTGCTGTTTTGAGGTGTTTAGGGGGCAAACCAATGTTGTTTTACTGTAGCAGCCCTGCACTAGTAGCAGAAGAGCGTGAGCAACGCAAGAACGGAGCAAGACAACAATGCAGTGATAAGCATTGCAGCAACTAGGCGTGGCGAGGCCGGCCGAAGGCGAGCGAGGCCAGAGGTGGGCGTGGCCGATTTTTCGTCAAAAGAGACCACATATCGGATTAAAATGACAAAAAAGACCACCTCTGAATCAGATCGACAAAAAAGACCCCCTCGCCATGGCGGCAGGCGCGCCAGGCAACACGTGGCACCTGTCGCCACGACGTGAGGCGGCCGGCCCCGCCGCCAGGCGGCCCGTCGCTCGCTACGGGATTCCAGGCCGGCGACGGAACGGGGACGGGCTTGTGGGCCCGGCCATCACAGTATGAGGCGGCCGCACTGCTGCTGCCCGACAGCTTCTACCGCACGTGACGAAGGGGTGGGCCCTGCCGCCACGCCCAGTGGCGGCCGCACTGCCGCTGCTGCACACGGGCCGATCGGTGCCAGCCCCAGGACGGTCTGTGTGGGCTAGCTAGAGCAACGGGATGCTACAATACACGCGTATAAATTTATTGTATTGTTGATCTGTGTACAGGACTGCACCGCATTGACCATGCATGCTGCTCCATACAGGCGAATTGAACACTGTGTCCATCGAGGACGACGCATCACGTCAGGGCATCTCCAACAGGTTGTATGTTAGTCTTGTTGGTAAAATGTCCATGTCATCAACCAACAAGCTATCATACAACTTCTCCAATGGGTTGTATGTAAGTTATCCAATAGATGGTGGGACAATAAATGTGGTTGCTCTCTATTTCACCTTGGAGCTTGTGCAAAGGTTGTTGGTTAATCTACATACAACTTTACTCTCTCTCCACATTTAATACATGCCACATCATCACTATGTCCTAGATGGCATATTTACCAACACCTATCTTACAACTGTTGGAGATGCCCTCATGGGATAAACATACGTATACTATTGCAAAAACAAAAAGGCTTAGGTATACATGTTGCAGGCATGGGTGGGATGGATAACTGTATCATGCAGATTCCGGGCTACGACGCTTCTCGCGACGGCATGCAGAAGAAGAAGTCAGCCGCCCAGGCGGGTGGCGGGGCCCACCCTCCATCGCGTCGGCGCGGCAGCAATATTGCCGGCAGCAGCGATCGGCCGCCTCATACGGTGGTGGTCGGGCCCACGAGCCCGTCCCCGTTCCGTCGCCGGCCTGGAATCCCATAGCGAGCAACTGGCCGCCTGGCAGCATGGCGGCGGGGCCGGCCGCCTCACGTCATGGCGGCAGGTGCCACGTGTTGTCTGGCGCGCCTGCCGTCACGGTGAGGGGGTCTTTTTTGTCAATCTGACTCGAAGGTGGTCTTTTTTGTCATTTCAATCTGGCGGGTAGTCTCTTTTGACGAAAAAATCGGTGTGGCCACACACACTCGACGCACACACACACTGCACGCACACATTGCACGCACACACACTAAACGCACGCACAACACGCACACACACGCACGGCCGCTCGGCCATGGCCAGCAGTAGCAGCAACCGACAACAATGGCTAGCGGCAGCACACGCGCGCGGGGGCGGCCTGGGGCGAGACAAGGCACGGTGAGCGCGCACACACATGGGGAGCGGAGCTCTCATCACGGCGGCGAGCGGCGGAGTAGACGCAAGAGTTTGGCCGTTGCTGGTTACGGCGATGTGGGGGCACGTCAAGCGACACGGGGAGCGGTGTTGGGCTCCTACAAGCTCCAGGAGCTCGACTACGAGCTCGGACGCGAGCTCGGGCTACGGTGGTCACTGCGACGAGTACGGCCATGACGTGGTCGGCGGCTACGAGCACGAAGATGAGAAGGGGAGTGAGGGGAGAAGGAGAGGAGCTTACAACGCTCCTGCAGATGTGCAAAGCGAGCTCGGAGGAGGCTCGGCGTGGGCAGACGGCGGCGAATCGAGCGGCGGGGTTGCGGTGGCCGCGGCGGGGAAGACTACCAGATGACGAGCTACGCGGCGTTTTGGCCTCGATCCACAGGCGAGGACGAAGGATACGAGGGTGACGAGGCTCCTGGGCACCTTCTTGTAGCTCGGGGGAAGCTCCGGTGCACGTCAACGACGGGGACACGGTGACGGCCGAGCTCGGGCGTCCCATGGCTGATCCGGCCATGGACGACGCTCGTTGGGTCCAGGGGGTGAACAGGAAGGAGACGCCAAGTGAGTTGTGCTGGGCCGTGCACTATAGCTAGCTGGGCTGCAGCACACGTACGGGCTTTCTCCTATTCTATCTTTTCTCTTTTCTGTTTTTTTCTTTTGTTTAATAAACAAAGAGAGAAAGGAAGTTAATTGGGCATCCAAATATCTTAAATAAATTATGGAACTGGGCCCATAAAATCCAAGGCATTTTTAGCCAGTGCCACAAAAATTTTGGAGGCTAGGGGTTGTCATTTACATTTTTCACAAATAAAATGACATTCAAAAATGTTGAAGTTGCAATGAAATAATTGCTACTGTCCATCTTAACTCAATGGTGATGTTGTTTTACTTAACAATTAAATATTATGGAATTTTGGCTAAATGATGAACATTTTTCTAGCAAGTTTTGTGCAACTTCAAATTTTAGTTTGAATTTGAATAGAATTCAAAGAAGGGACTTGAGTTGAGATATTATCCCAACATGATTAAGCTTTGTAAACCAAGATGACTTGGCAACGATCATAAGGGATTACTATAGTGTGATGTCGGGGATGTTACACGAGTCTTAGAGACGCCGATGGAGGTGGTCGTGCTTCCAGTCTTACTAGGACGAGGAGGATCGATGGAGGAAGGCCTATTGACGTTTTGCTTAATCCGGATGGTTGGAAAATATGAATGGTACTTGTTGTTTTTTGTAATCACTCTTATTTCATTTCCTCTATTCATTATGTTGATATCTTTCACTAACAACCACTCTTACTTTTGTAGGCATGGCTTCATCTGGTTCCATGACGAGGTCGTCATGTGCTGACTGTGAAGACATGCCGAACAAGTGGGAGAACGCCAAACTGGACGCGGTGAAGGAAAAGGATATGAAAACCCCATCATGTTGGTGTGGATATGTTTGCAAGGTGAAGGTTTCCAACGACCGCAAGAAGTCATGGACAGAAGGGAGAAGATTTTTTTGTGTGTCCCAACTATGCACATGATCGAGCGCTTCCAACAAACGCCTATGACGTACCACCAGTATGTACAAAGAGGAATCTCAAATTTTTTCCAACTTCAACTCATAATCCTAACAACAAATTTGTTTATCCTATGCAGTCACGGCCTCCTCTTTGCAAGTAGGATGTTAAAAAGGACCAATATCGAGATTGTCTTAGGAGGCAACGACTATTTGAAGAAGCATTTTAGAGAGGCTTGGATGAAGAGCGTCGTCAGAAGGAGAAGATGGAACGAAAGAAACACGAGCAGGAGAGGGAACGCAAAGAGAAGATTGCTCATGAAGAAGAGATGGCGAGAAAGCTTGCAAGGGCTCGTGATGCACAAGAGGAGGATGAGGCACGTTACAAGAAGGGAAAAGGGCACATGTTTCCTTAGTGATCTTGAGATGCATCTATTGAAGTTGTATGTCTGAGACTGTTCGATGGTATTTCGTATGTTGGATACTTGATGATATTGCGATGCTTGAGACTATTCTATGCCACTATGTATGAACTATTTGTGATCTTTAGTTGACTGAAAAATAGTCACACAAATTGTTACTGAAATATTGTCAGCTATATATGAATGTTGATTGTTTATTTATCTACTTTGTCTAACATGTTGCCTGTTTTTCATTTTGCAGAGATTTCATCCCTACCGCCATAGCCTGTGGCGGTAGGATGTTGCGGCCTACCGTCGGAGGCAGCGGCGGTAGGCCCTGCATCTCATGCGGCTAGCCAGACACCTTGTCTGGTGGGGCGAGAGAGGAAGGAATCCTACCGCCATAGCCTATGATGGTAGGGTGTGGTGGCCTACCGCCATAGGCAGTGGTGGTAGGCCCTGCAACTCACGCACCACACCAGATAAGGTGTCTGGCTTGACGCGACAGGAAGGGATCCTACCGCCACCGACTATGGCGGTAGGGTGTGGTTGCCTACCACCCAGGCGGTGGCAGTAGGGGTTTATCCCTGCAAAACTATAGAAGCAAAAGGTTAGAGATGGCAAATTTCGTTGTCAACTTTGTTGCACAAGGCAAAATGAAAAAATAAGAAGCAACACCGGTACTTAGTTCAAATGACACGTATCATGTCCGATAATTGAAATAAGAAGCAACACCCGGTACTTAGTTCAAATGACATATATCATGTCCGAAAGTTCAAATGACACACATCATGCCCGGTAGAATCCTAAGCATAAATTCTCTACACCGGGAAAATGCTCCTAAACTTTTTGATATGCTCAATTTGTTCTTCACGCTCACGATTTGGCCTGAGTTGAATATCGTTGGGTCCAGCCCAATGGCCTAGCACATCCTTCACACCGCGGAACCAAGCCCATCGAGCATGTCGGTTCGGGTTCTTAGACACTCACTGTTTGATTGCCCATCCAATAACCTGCTCGGGTCTTGACAAGTCGAGCTCGCGGAATTCATCAATGCTTACGGAGAACCCTATCCCATTACGAAAGAGTGTTTACAATCACCTTCCTTCTTCTCCACCTCATCAAGAATCTTCTCCTTTTCTTTCACGAGCTCTTCAGGGTACTCACAAACCATGTACCTGCTGAAATCCGTCCTAACCGTGTTTGCCTCCTCAACACTCTTAATCCATTATTCAAGCTGCCTCATCATACTAATGCATCGGTTTTCTTCACACTTTTCATATAATATCTGCAAAGCCGACTTGTTTTCCATCCTACATGAATTTTATGTTAAGTAACTTCAAATAACATACACAAAAAGATAACTTAAATCAAGTCACAACAAACACACGGAATAGCTTGCTTAAAATATCATACGAGTACAAAGTTCTTCAGGAGTTCAAATAACAAAGGTTGCACTAAACATAAGGAGTGTTTCAACTAAAGCAAATAATAAAGGGTACATGCCATTATACTTCAGATGACTCTACGATATCATGTAGTTCAACCCCTTTTATTTCGCGTACGGACCCGGGTTGCAACAAATGACATCATTTCTTTCACGGACCCAAGCCTAACGAGAAGCCCGACTAGCTATCGGCGAAGATGGTTGCCTAACTATCCAATCAATGATCTGGCCAGGGTTTTTCAAGTCCATCTCATGCACTTCAACCCTTGTACAGCACAATGCAATTTGCCTTGCAAGAGCACGTCTATGAAATTTCTCTTGCTTCTTGAGCTTGCTTATGTTTTCCTGTTTAGCTTCATAGAACTCAAGTTTGTCATTGTCGCACTCCATCACATAGTACTTTGAAAAGTCTCTACAAGCCGCATTCAACGCATCAACGACTTCGACCCACAGCTTCATCTTCTCCTCAATTACTTCACATTCACGCTTCGCCGCCGCCGCCGCGGAAGGCTCAAAGAAGACGATCGGTCCCATCCTACAAGTCGAGGGGTAACTATAACGGTCATCGTAAGCATAACCTTAACCACTAACCCTAAGCACTAACCCCCACCCCACATTTGGTCTTCTCACACCAAAAAACCAAAGGCATCATTATTATAGTCAACTTAAGTCATAAGCATAACCCTAAGCACTAACCCTAACCACAACCCTACTTTTTACTATGAAGTGTCATATCCACTAACTTGGCACTATAGTAAGCACATATATAACCTTACAAATCAACTTGATAGTTGATTTAACACAAAATGACTAAAACATAAGTCATAAACATAACCCTAAGCACTAACCCTAACCACCATCCTAGTTTCTACTATGAAGTGTCAGATCCACTAACTTGGCACTATAGTAAGCACATATATAACCTTACCAATCAACTTGGTTGATTTAGTACAAAATAACTAAAACTAGGGTTTGCAACAAAGTGAACAATGCAACCAGATGAGATGATTCCAACCAAAAAAAGTGAGAGGGGTGATAGAGATACCTTCAAAGATGTAAATAGTCTGGATCCACCGGACAAATCTCAAAGAATGAAGATGGGTTTGGGGAGGGAGGTGAAAAAGAGAAGAACAGCTCGGGGAAGAAAGATGCTGAATATGTGGGTCTATAAGGGGGTGAGGGGTACCTTATCCTTTTCTAGTGGCTGGGGTGAGGGTAGGACCCTACCGCCATAGTCTCAGGCGGTAGGACTGCGTACCCTACCGCCAGAGACTATTGCGGTAGGGTCCTGCACTCACCCCAGCAACAGAACAGACCTGTAAACATCAGTTTTGACAGTTTTTCAGAGCAAACAACAGCATATATGCACCAATTTTCACAACATAATATAGAAGTTCATACTATGTAGTAAATAGAGCACACATAGTAGAAAATAAGTGATGTAGGGTGGAACCCTAATTCGTCGATCTTTCACGTTTGGAGTGGGATCCCTCGAAGAACACGATGAACACGGGGAAGAACGGGGAGAAATCACAAGGGGAAACACTCAAGAACAAGTCCAAATCACACATCCACTAGACAATCAAACACACAAGATCACAAGGTACATGAACAACAAAGGGAAAGATACAAGGTAAGGTTCATCTCCAAGAGGAGGTCTTGATGATATCCTAGATGGATCTTCCCTAAAGAGGGTCTTGAATCCAGGGGATCTTCTCCTAGATGGAGGTCTTGGCCTCCAATGGAGTAGTGGTCTCTCTCTCAAGAGTAGAGATAGGTAGGAGCAAAGCTCACTTAAGAATGAGCTATCACTTTGCTAACCCTAGAAAGGAGGTGGAGGAGGTCTATTTATAGCCCAAGGGGCGAAGGGGTAAGTGAGGGGCGAAGGGGTACATGGGCTGCGGCCCAAGTCACGCACGCAGGCGGGGTCTGGATGATCCGGATGGTGGCCCGGATGATCCGGGTGTCGGTGGTCCGGATGATCCGGGCGACCGTTCGGATGATCTGGCTTCGTCGGGCAGCTTCTGTTGTCTTCGGCGCGGATATCCGGATGATCCGGAGGGGCACCCGGATGATCCGGCTAGGTCCGGATGATCTGGACGGCGGTCCGGATGTCCGGGCTATCTTCAGCCGCTGCTCCGTCTTCTTCTCCTTTCTTTCGTCTTCTCTTCCATGCTTCCCTCACGGATGGTGTAGACGTACACTTGCGCTCGCACTCCTCCTCGACATCTGTGATGTTCCGACAATACCTATGCATGCACACGGGAGAAGTGTCAAGTAGTATACCATCCTCGAGAGTGTCAAGTGAGCACGTGTAAAGGAGATGATTCACCTTTGTGTATGTGAAGTAGATGTCGCACGTGTCACTTGCCAAGTGGACTCTTGACATGGTGATGTCCGTAGGATGCTCCGCATCATCCCCTCCCCCTTGGGAAAGATCCGACCTCGGATCGAAATCCAAATCACCATGGGAAAGAGATGATGTCGTCGTGTAGAAGTGGACGATCACCAAGCATTCGTCATCTTGTAGTTCCAAATGGGCACTCTCCAATGTCGCACCGTCTTGTAATTCCTTCGAAAGTAGCAAAGATAACAAGCACTTGGAAAAACAAATGTGGTTGTCGTAAGAGCAAAACCAAGCATTCAAGAGGTGATTCACCCAACAAGTGTTGTCATCAAGCATAGCATATGGTTTGACAAAGAAGTGTGGCATGGCATTTGAGCATATAAATTGAGCACAATCAAGTATATCATGGGAACAAGCATGCAAATGGGAGGTCAAGATGCAAATATATGTGATTATGGAACAAGCATCTACCTCAAGGTCATAGCAAGCATGCATAAAGAGCTCAATGAACGGTCTATGGTAGGCATAAGAGTCATTCACAACACCAAATATAGTGAAATGTCTAAACACATGGGGCAAGTGCAAGACAATCCAAGCATAACGTGCATAGGGTGTAGTGAAGATATCGTGGCACTCAACACAATAGAAAGAGCAATTGTTCATCATGTGTGAGGCAATCAAGTTAAGCATGTGAGAGGCATGAGCATATGTGTCATCAACCCAAGAAAGCAAGTAGTGGAACATGGGTGATGCAACATAGCAAGCATTCATAGCTATCAAATCAAGCAAGCTAGTAGTGCGAAGATGCAACATACTAGGAGGAATCATGGCAAACATGTCATTGGTGCAAATAGTGGGCATGAATAATTCACAAGTCATAGCACAAGTATGAAAGCAAGATATGAGTACAATATCATGAATGTATTGGCGAGAGGCCATATGTGAATAGCAATGGGTCATCATGACTCTCCCAACACAACAAGCATCAATAGAATGGGGCACATGATAAACATGGCAAAAGCAACAAGGATCTCCACCAAGCATGCAAATACACATAGGAATATCATAATGGAGAATCATGGGTAGATGCAAACAAGGGTCACAATTGCATGGCAAAGGCATAGAAGCAAGCATAGCATGCAAAGTGAACACGGTAAAATGAGCATAATGTGAGAAGTGGTAAATGGCCCATAGCCGTGTGAGAGCCGAGTAGAGGAGTTGTGCATAGTCCTTGCGCAAAGGGGACGGTGGTAAAGACAGTCCACGAGATCCCAAATCGTCATTGCTCTCAAGAGCTCGTTTTGTCAACTCGTGGGATTGCGAGGTTGACAAGTATTCATGGGTACCTACACAAAAGAGACGCAAACCAAAGAAATTGTGCGCGTGGTAAATGTACACATCATCCATCATGATGTGTATGTGCACGTGTGAGTTAGCACAAGATAAGCATCGCTCAAAGAAATTTGATGCATGGTATAAGAACATGTCATCCATCATGAAAGAATAGTTATTATGTATGACACGATGGGGACACAAATTGAGCAAACAAGTATATGGCACATCAAAAGCATGTTTATTCATGGGGAGCATATGGTGCACACAAGTATTGGTATCATGTAATGGATGGGATGAGTCAAAATCTCTTAAAATGTATGAGGAAACTATGGGGGCCTCCTCATGAGCAATATCGGAAACATCACATGGAGAAAATGGACAACATCCAAAACAATGCATATCCGAAGCTAGGTGGTCATGGCATGGCATATGAGATAAATTATGCAAAGGGAGCATGTCAATATCATCACAAGAGAAACAAATGCCAATAACCATGGGCTTGTCATCTATGCCATATGTGCAAATTGGGTTTATTTTAATGGCATATGCATAGTCACTATGAAGAGATTGCAAATAAGACATATGGTTGATCTCATGCATAGCATATGACAAGTCAAGCGGATTATCAAACATGATGTGACCTAAAGAATTGTCACAAGAAATCCTATGTAACATGCCATCACAACTAATAGACTCCACAATAGAATCATCATACTCATCATAAATGGTCAAATCATCGCATGGGGAAATCATACTAGCATGAAGCATGGCAATAGGTGGATCAACATCATGCAAGCAATCAATGTCAAGAATGTCCACTAGTGGGACTAGAGCATCACCTTCACCTATGTTACCTTTGTCATTCCACTCAAGTGGTGTAGGTGAGGTGGGAAAGACCAAATGGTGGTCATCATCATCATCTTGATGGAACCATGTGGGCGGTGCATCATAATCCACCATGGCCATCGTCTTGTCCAAAGGGAGGACGAAGTAAATCGAGGATCGGCGTCATCATAAATGGGACCTAGCACCAAACGAGAAGACACAATAGAGGTAGAGGTCAAGTTGTTAGAAATGCAAATGGCCTCACGAGACCTATCAACTATCTCACTCTCTCTATCTGGTGGTTCACTCACTCCCTCAAAATAGGTGCACTCAAACTCACGTATGGTGGAGTCACTCATCTCACTCAAGTGGTGGGGGTTGTGGCTCTCCTCACATGGGAATTGTGGCAACTCATCATATATGGGGCTAGTGGTAAAGTCACTCTCACTCTCAATATGGTGGCACAAGTCACTCAAGTCATCATACGTCGCCATGGTCGAAGGGAAGATCCCATGCTCAACCATCTCGTCGTCGTCGCCGTGGATGAAGGCCGAAGATGGCACATCATCACTCTCCTCCATGACCAAAGGGAAAATCCCATGCTCGATCATCTCATCACCGTCGCCGTTGATGAAGGCCAAAGATGGCTCAACATCACTCTCGTCGTGGATGAAGGCCGAAGATGGCACATCATCACTCTCACCTCCTAAGATGGAAGCATCATCCTTGCTCGCCACCTTGTCACTTGCATCCAAAGCTTGGTCCTTGAAGGTCTCCGTAGTCAAACTTGTCGCCGCACCGTCTTGAAAAAGAGTCGAAGTGGACTCGGCATCATCAATGCCACAAAGATGGATGGCGGTGAAGTCGCACTTGGGAGCATCGTCTTGTAGCTTGTCGGGCTTGGACATCTTGGTGGTACTAGCCTCATGCTTGTCGTAGAGCTTGGTCGCCGCGAAGTGTGCTTGGGGTGGAGAAGCCTTGGCCTTCATGAGTTCTTGTTCCGCCTTGAGAGCACCAATGTAGTAGTCATCGATGGACTTGTAGTTCTCGATGAAGATGGTCTTGGATATGTCGTTGTGCAATCCCATCATGAAGTGGAACTTCATTGACATGGGGTCGCCCACATGGCTCGTCGCAAGGCAATCATCATCTCCTTGAAGTACCTGTCGATGGACTTGGATCCTTGGGTGGTGTTCTCCAATTGGCGTCGAAGTTGTTCCGTGTAGGTTGGAGGCACAAACTCTCGCCGTAAAGCTCTCTTCGTCTTGGGCCAACTCATCTCGTAGCTCTTCGAAGGTGTGTGAAGCCACCATGTCGAGGCGTAGTCGTGGAAGTTTCTTGTGGCGCACTTCACTTGATCGTCGGGACAAACTTGATGTAGCTTGAGGTAGTCGTCCATCAAACGCTCCCACTCGAGGTACTCCTCGGGTTCTTGAGTCCCATAGAATGGAATCGCGTGGTCGATGTCGAGGTCGTGTCGCTTGTGGAAGTCGCGGACTTGAGCTTGGGGAGCTTCTCTTGAGCGTAGTCTTGGGGTGCTAGTTGGCGAAGATGTCGTATGTCCGTAGGCGAAGATGCCTTGAAGTCGCTTGGCGAAGATGCCAAGGGAGATGGTGAAGTCGTTGAGCGGTTGTTGGTGTTGAGCTCTTGACCTTCACGTTCTTGTTGGTGATGGTGTCGATGCCGATGCGATCTTGCCGGAGGTGGTAGCTCGGAAGGATGTGCTCTTGAGCGTCTTCTCGAAGATGAGGAAGATCGCTTGTAGGACTTGATGAGGGCCTTTATCTCCTCCATGCGCTTGTCCATCTTGGCGTCGTAGTTGTTGTTCATGGCATCGAACTCGTCGTTATTGTTGTAGACCGAAGGTGAAATGCCTTGCTATCCATCACAAGACTCGAGTAGAGGTGAGTAGGAAATGAGATAAACAATACCAAGTTACCTTTTCCCAAAGTTGAGGATGTATCCCGTGTCACTCAATGTGAGATGAAAGAATAGTGGAATTGGTACCGGACTTGTTCACTCACACCTATCAATTAAAGCTTATGGTAGAGCTCGGTGAGGATAGTGGCACAAAAATTTAATGCAAAATGTTAGCAAGAGTCAATAATGTTGAAAGAGATTCACAAATTCGCAAGTGAAACAAGTGGACCAATAGCAAAGAATGGCACACAGAAACACACACACGGATAGATAAATGGGGTCGTGCAACCAAGGAATGAGCACAAAATGTGGAATCCACGGAAAACGCTCGTGTTGCACAACTCAAGAGAGACGCTAGCACGATTGCTCAATAGGCGAATACGACACTTGTGCACAACCTATAAGATGCAAAATGGATATTCTTCTATCCCAAGTATGCTATGTATGTATGGTTCTCGGTGTTTTTCTCAAACATGAAAGCATATGATGTAGATTTTGGTATGGCTCTTATTTGCAATGGGTTATGATGCTATGGCACTTGCTCACGAGCTCTTTGCTCTCTTTTTGCTTAAAAGCTTTTTCTCTTTTTTTTCTATGGCCACTTTTGCACAATGCACAAACCAAGATAGCAATTGTGTATATGAGGGAACAAACTTGAGGCACAATGGACGATATGATACCAAGATGATATGGTATGTATGAAGGAAATATGCCCTAGAGGCAATAATAAAGTTATTATTTATTTCCTCTTATCATGATAAATGTTTATTATTCATGCTAGAATTGTATTAACCGGAAACATAATACATGTGTGAATATATAGACAAACAGGGTGTCACTAGTATGCCTCTACTTGACTAGCTTGTTAATCAAAGATGGTTATGTTTCCTAACCATGAACAAAGGGTTGTTATTTGATTAACAAGGTCACATCATTAGTTGAATGATCTGATTGACATGACCCATTCCGTTAGCATAGCACACGATCGTTTAGTATGTTGTTATTGCTTCCTTCATGACTTATACATGTTCCTATGACTATGAGATTATGCAACTCCGTTTACGGAAGAACACTTTGTGTGCTACCAAAGCGTCACAGCGAATCGGGTGATTATAAAGGTGCTCTCTGGTGTCTCCGAAGGTACTTGTTGGGTTGGCGTATTTCGAGATTAGGATTTGTCACTCGAATGTCGGAGAGGTATCTCTGGGCCCTCTCGGTAATACACATCACTTAAGCCTTGCAAGCATTTCAACTAATGAGTTAGTTGCGAGATGATGTATTACGGAACGAGTAAAGAGACTTGCCAAGAATGAGATTGAACTAGGTATTGGATACCGACGATCGAATCTCGGGCAAGTAACATACCGATGACAAAGGAACAACGTATGTTGTTATGCGGTCTCGACCGATAAAGATCTTCGTAGAATATGTAGGAACCAATATGGGCATCCAGGTCCCGCTATTGGTTATTGACCGGAGGCGTGTCTCGATCATGTCTACATTGTTCTCGAACCGTAGGGTCCGCACGCTTAAGGTTTCGATGGCGGTTATATTATGAGTTTATGTATTTTGATGTACGAAGGTTGTTGAGTCCGGATGTGATCACGGACATGACGAGGAGTCTCGAAATGGTCGAGACATAAAGATTGATATATTGGACGACTATATTCGGACAGGAAAGGTTCCGGAAGTTTCTGAGAAACCGGAGTGCCGGGGTTACGGAATCCCGGGAGAGTTAATGGGCCACATGGGCCAAGAGGGAAGAGAGAGGCGGCGGGGTGGGCGCGTGCCCTCTCTCCTCCAGTCAAATTGGACTAGGAGGCGGCACCCCTTTCCTTTCCCCTCTCCCCTTCCTCGCCCTCCTAGTAGTAGTAGGAAAGGGGAATCCTACTCCTACTAGGAGGAGGATTCCTCCTCCTAAGCGCGCCCCAGGGGGCGGCCGGCCTCCCCTCCTCCTTTATATACGGGGTAGGGGCACCCTAGACACACAAGTTGATCATTGATCGTTCCTTAGCCGTGTGCGGTGCCCCCTCCACGATATTACACCTCGATCATATTGTAGCGGTGCTTAGGTGAAGCCTGCGACAGAGAACATCAAGATCGTCACCATGCCGTCGTCTTGTGGAACTCCCCTCGGAGCCTCTCTGGATTGGAGATCGAGGTGCGTCATCGAGTTGTACGCGTGTCAAGAACTTCGGAGGTGCCGAATAACGGTGCTTGGATCGGTTGGACCGGGAGGACGTCGACTACTTCCTCTACGTTGCGTCAACGCTTCGCTTGGTCTCACGAGGCGTACGAGGCAACACTCTCCCTCTCGTTGCTATGCATCACCATGATCTTGCATGTGCGAGGAAATTTTTGAAATTACTCGTTCCCCAACAAATGGCATCCGAGCCTAGGTTTTTATGGTTTGATGTTATATGCACGAGTAGAACACAAGTGAGTTGTGGGCGATATAAGTCATACCGCTTACCAAACATGTCATACTTTGGTTGGCGGTATTGTTGGATGAAGCGGCCGGACCGACATTACGCCAGACGCTTACGCGAGACTGGTTTTACCGTCGTGCTTTGCACACAGTGACTAGCGGTGTCGGTTTCTCCAACTTTAGTTGAACCGAGTGTGGCTACGCCCGGTCCTTGCGAAGGTTAAAACAGCATCAACTTGACAAACTATCGTTGTGGTTTTGATGCGAGGTGAGATTGGTTCTTGCTTAAGCCCGTAGCAGCCACGTAAAACTTGCAACAACAAAGTAGAGGACGTCTAACTTGTTTTTGCGGGGCATGTTGTGATGTGATATGGCCAAGACATGATGCTATATTTTATTGTATGAGATGATCATGTTTTGTAACGAAGTTATCGGCAATTGGCAGGAGCCATATGGTTGTCGCTTTATTGTATGAAATGCAACGCATACGTAATTGCTTTACTTTATCACTAAGCGGTAGCGATAGTCGAGAAGCAATAGATGGCGAAGCGACAACGATGCTACGATGGAGATCAAGGTGTCGCGCGGTGGCGATGGTGATCATGATGGTGCTTGAGATGGAGATCACAAGCACAAGAAGATGATGGCCATATCATATCACTTATATTGATTGCATGTGATGTTTATCTTTTATGCATCTTATCTTGCTTTGATTGACGGTAGCATTTTAAGATGATCTCTCACTAAAATTATCAAGTAGTGTTCTCCTTAGTATGCACCGTTGCCAAAGTTCGTCGTGCCTGGACACCACGTGATGATCGGGTGTGATAAGCTCTCGTCCATCTACAACGGGTGCAAGCCAGTTTTGCACACCCGAATACTCAGTTAAACTTGACGAGCCTAGCATATGCAGATATGGCCTCGGAACACGGAGACCGAAAGGTCGGCGTGAATCATATAGTAGATATGATCAACATAAGATGTTCACCATTGAAAACTACTCCATCTCACGTGATGATCGGTTATGGTTTAGTTGATTTGGATCACGTGATCACTTAAATGACTAGAGAGATGTCTGTCTAAGTGGGAGTTCTTAAGTAATATGATTAATTGAACTAAAATTTATCATGAACTTAGTACCTGATAGTATCTTGCTTGTCTATGTTGTTTGTAGATAGATGGCCCGTGCTATTGTTCCGTTGAATTTTAATGCGTTCCTTGAGAAAGCTAAGTTGAAAGATGATGGTAGCAACTACGCGGACTGGGTCCGTAATTTGAGGATTATCCTCATTCTTTGCACGTAAAAATTACGTCTGGAAGCTCCGCTGGGTGCCGTGCTTCTTGCTGATGCAACCGACAATGTTAAGAACGTCTGGCGAGCAAAGCCGATGACTACTCGATAGTTCAATGTGCCATGCTTTACGGCTTAGAACCGGGACTTCAACGACGTTTTGAGCGTCATGGAGCATATGAGATGTTTCAGAGTTGAAGTTGATATTCGGAAGAATGCCCGGATTGAGAGATATGAAGTCTCCAATAAACTCTATAGCTGCAAGATGGAGGAGAATAGTTACGTCGGTGAGCACATACTCAAGATGTCCGGGTATTGTAATCACTTGATTCAAGCGGGAGTTACTCTTCCGGATGATAGCGTCATTGATGTAATTCTCCAATCAATTCCACCAAGCTACAAGAGCTTCGTGATGAACTATAATATGCAAGGGATGGATAAGGCGATTCCCGAGCTCTTCGCAATGCTAAAGGCTGCGGAGGTAGAAATCAAGAAGGAGCATCAA
Source organism: Aegilops speltoides (assembly GCA_021437245.1). Classification (NCBI taxonomy): domain Eukaryota; kingdom Viridiplantae; phylum Streptophyta; class Magnoliopsida; order Poales; family Poaceae; genus Aegilops; species Aegilops speltoides. The sequence continues at coordinate 159,850,908 of CM038146.1, forward strand.
GTGTTGATGGTTAACAAGACCACTAGTTTCAAGAAAAGGGCAAAGGGAAGAAGAAGGAACTTCAAGAAGAACAGACAAACAAGTTGTTGCTCAAGAGAAGAAACCCAAGTCCGGACCTAAGCACTGAAATCGAGTGCTTCTCGCAAGCGATCGTCTTTGGAAGCGGAACTGCCCCAAGTATTTGGCGGATAAGAAGGATGGCAAAGTGAACAAAGGTATATGTGATATACATGTTATTGATGTGTACCTTACTAGAGCTCGTGACTAGCACTGGTATTTGATCTTGGTTACATTGCTAATATTTGCAACTCAAACAGGACTACGGATTGCTTAACACCGGCAAAGGACGAGGTGACAATGCGCGTGGGAAATGGTTCCAAAGTCGATGTGATCGCAGTCGGCATGCTACCTCTACATCTACCTTCGAGATTAGTATTAGACCTAAATAATTGTTATTTGGTGCTAGCGTTGAGCATGAACATTATATCTGGATCTTGTTTGATGCGAGACGGTTATTCATTTAAATCAGAGAATAATGGTTGTTCTATTTATATGAGTAATATCTTTTATGGTCATGCACCCCCTGAAGAGTGGTCTATTTTTTATGAATCTAGATAGTAGTGATACACATATTCATAGTGTTGAAGCCAAAAGATGCAAAGTTGATAATGATAGTGCAACTTATTTGTGGCACTGCCGTTTGGGTCATATCGGTATAAAGTGCATGAAGAAACTCCATACTGATGGACTTTTGGAACCACTTGATTATGAATCACTTGGTACTTGCGAACCGTGCCTCATGGGCAAGATGACCAAAACGTCGTTCTCCGGTACTATGGAGAGAGCAACAGATTTGTTGGAAATCATACATACAGATGTATGTGGTCCAATGAACGTTGAGGCTCGTGGCGGATATCGTTATTTTCTCACCTTCACAGATGATTTAAGCAGATATGGGTATATCTACTTAATGAAGCATAAGTCTGAAACATTCGAAAAGTTCAAAGAATTTCAGAGTGAAGTTGAAAATCATCGTAACAAGAAAATAAAGTTTCTACGATCGATCGTGGAGGAGAATATTTGAGTTACGAGTTTGGTTTACACTTAAAACAATGTGGAATAGTTTCACAACTCACGCCACCGGAACACCACAACGTAATGGTGTGTCCGAACGTCATAATCGTACTCTACTGGATATGGTGCGGTCTATGATGTCTCTTACAGATTTACCGCTATCGTTTTGGGGTTATGCTCTAGAGACAGCCACATTCACGTTAAATAGGGCACCGTCGAAATCCGTTGAGATGACACCTTATGAACTATGGTTTGGCAAGAAACCAAAGTTGTCATTTCTTAAAGTTTGGGGCTGCGATGCTTATGTGAAAAAGCTTCAACCTGATAAGCTCGAACCCAAATCGGAGAAATGTGTCTTCATAGGATACCCAAAGGAGACAGTTGGGTACACCTTCTATCACAGATCCGAAGGCAAAACATTCGTTGCTAAGAATGGATCCTTTCTAGAGAAGGAGTTTCTCTCGAAAGAAGTGAGTGGGAGGAAAGTAGAACTTGATGAGGTAACTGTACCTACTCCCTTGTTGGAAAATAATACATCACAGAACCGGTTTCGTGACGTCAAAACCAACCAATGAGGAAGTTGATGATGATGATCATAGAACTTGAGATCAAGTTATCTGAGAACCACGTGGGTCGACAGAGTAAAATCCGCACTGAGTGGTACGGTAATCCTATTCGGAAGTCATGCTACTAGATCATGATGAACCTACGAACTATGAAGAAGCAATGGTGAGCCCAGATTCGCAAAATGGCTTGAAGCCATGAAATCGAGATGGGATCCATGTATGAGAACAAAGTATGGACTTTGGTTGATTTTCCCGATGGTCGGCAAGCAATTGAGAATAAATGGATCTTCAAGAAGAAGACTGACGCTGACGGTAATATTACTGTCTACAAAGCTCGACTTGTTGCAAAAGGTTTTCGGCAAGTTCAAGGGGTTGACTACGATGAGACCTTCTCACCAGAAGCGATGCTTAAGTCTGTCCGAATCATGTTAGCAATTGCCGCATTTTATGATTATGAAATTTGGTAAATGGATGTAAAACGCATTCTGAATGGGTTTCGGAAGAAGAGTTCTATATGATGCAACCGAAGGTTTTATCGATCCAAAGGAGCTAACAAAGTGTGCAAGCTCCAACGTTCCATTTATGGACTGGTGCAAGCCTCTCGGAGTTGGAATAAACGTTTTGATAGTGTGATCAAAGCATTTGGTTTTATCTGAGACTTTTGGAGAAGCCTCAGATTTACAAGAAAGTGAGTGGGAGCTCAGTAGCATTTCGATATTATATGTGGATGACATATTATTGATTGGAAATGATATAGAATTTCTGGATAGCATAAAGGGATACTTGAATAAAAGTTTTTCAATGAAAGACCACGGTGAAGCTGCTTACATATTGGGCATTAAGATCTATAGAGATAGATCAAGATGCTTAATTGGACTTTCATAAAGCACATACCTTGACAAAGTTTTGAAGAAGTTCAAAATGGATCAAGCAAAGAAAGGGTTCTTGCCTGTATTGCAAGGTGTGAAGTTGAGTAAGACTCAAAGCCCGACCACTGCAGAAGATAGAGAGAAAATGAAAGGTGTTCCTATGCTTCACCATAGGCTCTATCATGTATGCAATCTGTGTACTGCACTGATGTGTGCCTTGCTATAAGTCTAGCAGGAGGTACCAAAGTAATCCAGAGTGGATCGAGAAGCGGTCAAGAACATCTGAAATACCGAAAAGGACTAAGGATATGTTTCTCGATATGGAGGTGACAAAGAGCTCATCGTAAATGGTTACGTTGATGCAAGCTTTGACACGATCCGACGATTCTAAATCGCAAACCGGATACGTGTTTACATTAAGCGGTGGAGCTGTCGGTTGGTGCGTTCAAAGCAAAGCGTCGTGGCGGGATCTACATGTGAAGCGGAATACATAGCTGCTTCGAAGCAGACCAATGAAGGAGTCGGATGAAGGAGTTCATATCCGATCTAGGTGTCATACCTAGTGCATCGGGTCCAATGAAAATCTTTTGTGACAATACTGGAGCAATAGCCTTAGCGAAGGAATCCAGATTTCACAAGAGAACCAAGCACATCAAGAGACGCTTCAATTCCATCCGGGATCTAGTCCAGGTGGGAGACATAGAGATTTGCAAGATACATACGGATCTAATTGTTGCAGACCCGTTGACTAAGCCTCTTCCACGAGCAAAACATGATCAACACCAAGACTCCATGGGTGTTAGAATCATTACTGTGTAATCTAGATTATTGACTCTGGTGCAAGTGGGAGACTGAAGGAAATATGCCCTAGAGGCAATAATAAAGTTATTATTTATTTCCTCATATCATGATAAATGTTTATTCTTCATGCTAGAATTGTATTAACCGGAAACATAATACATGTGTGAATATATAGACAAACAGGGTGTCACTAGTATGCCTCTACTTGACTAGCTTGTTAATCAAAGATGGTTATGTTTCCTAACCATGAACAAAGGGTTGTTATTTGATTAACAAGGTCACATCATTAGTTGAATGATCGATTGACATGACCCATTCCGTTAGCATAGCACACGCATCGTTTAGTATGTTGCTATTGCTTCCTTCATGACTTATACATGTTCCTATGACTATGAGATTATGCAACTCCGTTTACGGAAGAACACTTTGTGTGCTACCAAACGTCACAACGAATCGGGTGATTATAAAGGTGCTCTGGTGTCTCCGAAGGTACTTGTTGGGTTGGCGTATTTGAGATTAGGATTTGTCACTCCGAATGTCGGAGAGGTATCTCTGGGCCCTCTCGATAATACACATCACTTAAGCCTTGCAAGCATTTCAACTAATGAGTTAGTTGCGAGATGATGTATTACGGAACGAGTAAAGAGACTTGCGTAACGAGATTGAACTAGGTATTGGATTCCGACGATCGAATCTCGGGCAAGTAACATACCGATGACAAAGGAACAACGTATGTTGTTATGCGGTCCGACCGATAAAGATCTTCGTAGAATATGTAGGAACCAATATGGGCATCCAGGTCCCGCTATTGGTTATTGACCGAGACGTGTCTCGATCATGTCTACATTGTTCTCGAACCGTAGGGTCCGCACGCTTAAGGTTTCAATAGCGGTTATATTATGAGTTTATGTATTTTGATGTATCAAGGTTGTTCGAGTCCGGATGTGATCACGAACATGACGAGGAGTCTCGAAATGGTCGAGACATAAAGATTGATATATTGACGACTATATTCGGACACCGGAAAGGTTCGGAAGTTTCGGAGAAAAGGAGTGCCGGGTTACTGGAACCCCGGGAGAGTTAATGGGCCACATGGGCCAAGAGGGAAGAGAGAGGCGGCGGGGTGGGCGTGGCCCCTCTCCCTCCGGTCCGAATTGACTAGGAGGCGGCGCCCCTTTCCTTTCCCCTCTCCCCTTCCTTCCCTCCTAGTAGGAGTAGGAAAGGGGAATCCTACTCCTACTAGGAGGAGGATTCCTCCTCCTTGGCGCGCCCAAAGGGGCGGCCGGCCTCCCCCTCCCTCCTTTATATACGGGGGTAGGGGGGCACCCTAGACACACAAGTTGATCATTGCTCGTTCCTTAGCCGTGTGCGGTGCCCCCCTCCACGATATTACACCTCGATCATATTGTAGCGGTGCTTAGGCGAAGCCCTGTGACAGGAGAACATCAAGATCGTCACCATGCCGTCATCTTGTGGAACTCCCCTCGGAGCCTCTCTTGGATTGGAGATCGAGGTGCGTCATCGAGCTGTACGCGTGTCAAGAACTCGGAGGTGCCGGAGTAACGGTGCTTGGATCGGTTGGACCGGGAGGACGACGACTACTTCCTCTCGTTGCGTCAACGCTTCGCTTGGTCTCACGAGTGTACGAGGCAACACTCTCCCCTCTTGTTGCTATGCATCACCATGATCTTGCGTGTGCGTAGGAATTTTTTTGAAATTACTACGTTCCCCAACAATGTATGCAATGGATGGTGGATCACTAATATGCACAAGTAACGTTGCCGGCAATACTCAAATGGCTAGTCTCGATAGGTAAGTGACACAAAATGGGCTAGGGGTTAACGATGCAATTGCAAGGTAATATACAATGGTGTCGTCGAGGTTACCGTCCTTTCGATGATGAGTGGCGGTGATCCGGGAGAAGGTCCGGATGATCCGGGCTGGTCAATCCGCTCGGGATTTGCTCGTGGAGACGAATTTTTGGGCGGAAATGGGGGATTTAGGAGTCAAAATTGACGAGATTTCGTGGATGGAAGGTGGGGAAACTTGGGGAAATGCTAGATCCACTTGAAACCAAGCGAATCCATGGATCAAAATCAACAAAACATCATCAAACCAACAAATCACAAAAAATTTGGGGCTATTTTTGGTGGGGATTTTCGATTTAGGACGAAATCAAGCAAAAGAAGGCTAGAAAACGGTGGGAGGGACTCCAAACACGTGATAAGCGTGGCTCATGATACCATATGATGTAGGGTGGAACCCTAATTAAATCGATCTTTCACGTTTGGGTGGGATCCTCGAAGAACACGATGAACACGGGAAGAACGGGAGAAATCACAAGGGGAAACACTCAAGAACAAGTCCAAATCACACATCCACTAGACAATCAAACACACAAGATCACAAGGTACATAAACAACAAAGGGAAAGATACAAGGTAAGGTTCATCTCCAAGAGGAGGTCTTGATGATATCCTAGATGGATCTTCCCTAAAGAGGGGTCTTGAATCCGAAGGGGGATCTTCTCCTAGATGGAGGTCTTGGCCTCCAATGGAGTAGTGGTCTCTCTCTCTCAAGAGTAGAGATAGGTAGGAGCAAAGCTCACTTAAGAATGAGCTATCACTTTTCTAACCCTAGAAAGGAGGTGGAGGAGGTCTATTTATAGCCCAAGGGGCGAAGGGGTAAGTGAGGGGCGAAGGGGTACACGGGCTGCGGCCCAAGTCACGCACGCAGGCGGGGTCTGGATGATCCGGATGGTGGCCCAGATGATCCGGGTGTCGGTGGTCCGGATGATCCGGGCGACCGTCCGGATGATCCGGCTTCGTCGGGCAGCTTATGTTGTCTTCAGCGCGGATATTCGGATGATCCGGAGGGGCACCCGGATGATCCGGCTAGGTCCGGATGATCCGACGGCGGTCCGGATGTCCGGGCTATCTTCAGCCGCTGCTCCGTCTTCTTCTCCTTTCTTTCATCTTCTCTTCCATGCTTCCCTCGCGGATGGTGTAGACGTACACTTGCGCTCGCACTCCTCCTCGACATCCGTGATGTTCCGACAATACCTATGCATGCACACGGGAGAAGTGTCAAGTAGTATACCATCCTCGAGAGTGTCAAGTGAGCACGTGTAAAGGAGATGATTCACCTTTGTGTATGTGAAGTAGATGTCGCACGTGTCACTTGCCAAGTGGACTCTTGACATGCTGATGTCCGTAGGATGCTCCGCATCAATAAGTCCAACATAACACTTGAAATATAAGTCCTCAAGTCCAAAGCAAACTAAAAGCTCATGATAGTTCAACATGGCCAAACACTAGTTTAACATGCCCAAACACTAGTTCATCGTCTCTTTCTTCCTCTCTTAGAGCACCCCTCATTCACGGTCTTCTTGCAGCGACGAGGAAGCGGCTTTCGGAACGGTGACAGGCTGAGTGGATCTTCATGAGGTTGAGAAACCCTTTTTGCTTGGGAGGCCGGTGGTGCATCCATCATTTGTGACATGTTCATCTCTTCCGGGGCTTCTTCGTCCTGCAAGTCCACCTCCTCTTCCTCCTCAGATTCACCGGAGTCACTACCACCACCAGCGTGGCTAGTATTAGCACAGACGTGGATAGAAGAATGGCGGCTCCACTTGCCTGCACCATCGATGTGCTCGGAGCATGCACATCTACGGCACTCGGGCTTGCGCATCCAAGAATGGTGACTATCTTCCGGCAACGTTTCATGAAATGCTGCAGCAACAACAACAACAACAAAGAGAAAAACATTTTTAATGCAACAGAGTAAGGACTTGTGAAGTAAAAAGACTTGTGAAATAAAAAGAGAGTAAGGACTTCGAGTGCTTACTTTCACCGTTTCCCTCAAGGTAGCATCCGACTCCGGAGTCCCGGGGTTATGGATTAGTGCATTCGAGCCTTCAATGGTACTTCTATTGAGCTCAAAAGTCTAAAAATTCAACGTAAGCTCAAAAGTTTGCACAATCAAGATAATATGAATCCACTCTCCAAATAGGTTCACAAGACTTACCACTCTATCAGTCAAGGGCGCATACTCTCTGTGAGAACCTTGTGTACTTCTCAATACGGTGTCATACTCATCGTCTGATTTAGTATTTGCATCATGATCTACGAGATCTGCGTCGGGCCACCTTGGCCTCAAACGCACCCGAAATCGCCTCCCATTGTCATACCACTTTAGATGAGTTTCTTTGCAATCCCTCATGTCTGCCAAAGTCATATCCGTCTCTCTATAACCGAGCCTCTGCATCCACATCTCGACATACCTAGCATGGTGTTGTCCCCACTCAAGCCCATTCTGATTATTCTTTCTGTTCTGACTGCAAAGAATGACAACAACAAAGCATAAGAAACAATTTGAAACCTTGTATTGTTGGTTAACATAGCCTCGGTTAGGTAACTCACTTGTGAAGCTCAAGTCCACCCGTGCTTGCTGGCTCCGGTAGGGTGCGTTGCCTTATACCAAATTGTAAGGCCACTCGATGTGGTAGATGCCACTCGACAGCATAAATGCATATGAGAGGGCACCTGATCCGCCAAAGATGAGAGTCCCTAGTGCACATCTGCTTCATTGTGAAACCCCTATTTGCCTCGCAAGGCCTCTAGTTAACCCGTGAAAGAGCTATTAGTTCGCCCAATGCATTTGATGAAAGCTTAGGGAAATTATTGAATTGGTATACCTGACGATATGTGAGGCTTTCCATCTTGTTGATAAAGTTCTTTACAATGACTTGTTCTCGCTTCCAAAAATTCTAACCCTGTCCCAAGAGAATGCCACGGTGGGGAGTCGAAAAACATCATCTTCTTCATCAAGACCTACCCACACGTGCAGTGAAGGATGCTTTTCAGGACGCCCAACCGGCAAATGCTCCCACATCCAGACCGGGAGGCCCCAAATACATCCGCCCATGCATGGCTTCTTGGTGGTTTTCCTACATGTGACGTCAAGCTGCAAACCAACAAACAAACTGTGATTTCTTTCTTCTTGTACATTTCTATTCGCAAAAAAAGAAGGAGAATATGTAGTACAATTCTGTTTTTCTCACACTTGGCCTATAGCTAGGACTAGTGCTTGTTTACATCCTCCTAAGAACTTTTATAAAAGTTCATCTAGTAAAATGTACTAGAATAGAATTCTGGATTGGATGTATTGTATGATCCTAAAATGACATTTATAAGAGTTGGAGGAGTGCTCTTTGTAGGAATTCATGAAAACATACTACCATGCTTAATGGATATTTGCATAACTTGTTACCTGACGGTATAAGTAGGCGAGCCCAGCAGACCCCCAACTGTACTTCTCGTCCCAGTCGGCCAAGAGGTCAAGAAACATCCAAGGAGCTACGTCTCCAGGGCAGTCTCCAAAGACCACCTGTGATAGGAGGTGCCACACGTACGCTCGAGCATATTGCTGCACGTTTTCCTCATTGGCATCTGCAGGGCATCCTGACCTATGCTGCTGGAGCCAAGGGAATGGCACGCCGTTTGTCCTGTTGTCAGTCCTTCTCTGCTCACTAAGAGAGGTCGAGCAATCACCGATGAGAGCGGTAACCCTCGCACGCCAGTTCTTGCTGTCCACTCGTCTCGTGAGAGCCTTGCCGTCAATGGGAAGCCCGGTGATCAAGGCAAAGTCCTCCAACGTCACCGTCAGCTCGCCACAAGGGAGATGGAAGCTGTGTGTCTCCGGCCGCCAACGACCAACGAGGGCGGTGAGAGCTGAATGGCACATCGACAGAGGCACGCGCTTGAACTGAAGAACAAATGGTAGGAGCCCGGCACGCTCAAAGTATGGCTCGTAGCGCACGTCATATACCAACGGGTTTGCCGCGTGTGGCTCCTAAATCGCACCACAACAAGTTTCTGTAAAAAAAAAGAAATATGTCAGAAACTTCCTTCATTAAATAAACAAAAGTATGAAAATGTCAAAAGCAAGTCTGTCAAAATTGTTACATCTCCACGCTCGATAGCACGGGCACGATGATCCTTGTCAAAAGTAAGGTCAAGCCCCGTATACAAACGCCCATTGTCCTCATCCTCCGCCATCCTAACACATATATAATTTTTTTCACTTATTAGACAACATCGTCTAAACATATGAATAGAAAAACTATAACCATACATCTTCAATTATAAACTGCAAAATATGAAAATACCATACTATTTATATGCATTCTCCATCACAACATTTGCAACTATATGAAATACACAAATTTTCACACTATGCGTTAACCACCTACCAATTTTGCAAGAAAATCATCCTCACAATTTTGCAATACATTAACCATCTACAAATTTTGCAATGCCTTCATCCTCACAACCTTGCATTCACCATACAGAAAAAATTCTCATACAATTCATATCTACATAATAAAAAAAAATGGACCAACATATATGCATTCACCAACATATCCTCACATATCTTGCAATGCTTTCACCCACACATCCTTACATAAGCCTACTACTAAATCATATACTACTAAACAACTAAAACATCATTAAAAAATCAACATCAAAATCTAGGTTGCACCTAGTGCCAAAAGTAGCTTCAAAAATAAAAAAAAGCATTGCGAAAAGAGATTGGAGGGATTGGGGGAGCTTACCGGCCTCTTCGATTTGCCCCAAAGATCCGCATAAATGGTGGAGGGAAGAGGAAGATCGAGGGAGGGGATCGGGGGATCGGGAGCAGCAGAGTGGCGCCGCTCTCCTCTGTTCGAGACGAGGAGAGGAGGAAGAACGGGCTGGTGGGTAGGGTGGGCCTGCCCGCAGCCACCAAGCAAAGAATTGCCTGTTCGACACCTACCGCCATCCGATCAGGCGGTAGGGTGCGACATCCTACCGCCACGGTGTGTGGCGGTAGCCACTTATCCACGTCAGCACGGCAGACGACGCCGTCGACGTTGACCCAGTCCGTACCGCCAGCGCCTGTGGTGGTAGGATATTTTAGCCTACCACCAGCTCGGGTGGCGGTAGGAAAAGGGTCAGGATTTCCTATTTAGCGCTGCAGGCGCTCGTTAATGTGTATTTTGCTAACGGGCGCCTGCAGCCGCTTTAGCTGGGCTTGGCCCATCTTTTCCTTTTTTTTCCTGCTGTACACCCAAAAAATAAGGAGAGTTCACTGGGATTCAATCCTGCAACTTCGCGGTAGGCAACGCGATGCACTAACCATTCCACCATCGCGTGTTATCTGCTTAGGTAGTGCTTCTTCCACGTATTCTTCTTAGCTTTTTCCTCTTTTCCATTTCTTTTTTTCTTTTTTTGTCCTTTTCTTATTCTAAATGGTTTTTTTCTTCTGTTTTTTATTCTTTGTTTGAACAGGAAAAAAAATATCTCCTTCCTCTTTTTTCGATGAACTTTTCAAATCCGTCGACATTTTTCTCAAATATATGAAGTTTTTTAAAATTTGATGAACTTATATCAAATTCGATGAACTTCTTTTCAAATCCGTGAACATTCGCTTCATATTGATGACCTTTTTTCAAATTCAATGAACCTTTTTAAACCTGATGAACTTCTTTTCAAATCGGATGAACTTTTTTCAAATTCAATGAACTCTTTTCAAATACGATGAACTTTTTCAAAATCAATGAACCGTTTTCAAATCTGATGAACTCTTTTCAAATCCGATGAACTTTTTTCAAAATTGATGTTTTTTTCTTTAAATTTGTGAACTTTTCAAAATCGGTGAACTAATTTTCAAACTCGATGAACCTTTTTCAATATTGATGAACTTTTTTCACTTTTGCATGAACTTTTTTAAGAATCGATGAACTTTTTTTAGTTTGTGAACTTTTCTTAAAAAGTGATATAGTTTTTTAAAGTTTGTGAGCCTTTTTCTTCTAAAATGATGAACTTTTGCTGTGAAGTTTATGAACTTTTTCGATTTCACGTTTAAACAAATCTGACTTATTAGTAAATAGCGTTGTCACACTTGTTCTTATAAAATGAACGTTATAGCAAATCACAAGTCTTCGATTGTTCTAGTGGTTAGCCCAGCTTGAATAACGATGAGGCGTTTCGAGTTCGAATCCTGTCAACAATGATTTTGCGATTTTTCTGGTCTTTTGTTCGCTGCGCTTTTCTTTTGCGGTCCGGCCCAACAAAGAGGTGTAGTGGGCGTCAGCTACCTGTTCGGGCGTTTAAGGCGCCGAACAGGAGCTCCCAAAAGGGTCAGATCCTAAATTCTTTCTAGAGAGGGGTCAGATGCGGCTAAAAGAGGGCAAAAGGGTCAAAACAGTGAATTCGGCCCCCAACACCCACCTAACCCACGGGCCAGCTCATGCCCATCTCCAAACCGAACCCACGGGCCGTATTGAACTCTAAATCGGTCGTAACACAGCCCCGGCCCACTCACGAAGATCTCTCTTCGTCTTGCACGGCCTCGAAGGGAAACCTAGATCTATTTCTGCCCCTATATATATATTGGCCGACCGAGAGCAAATGTCAAATCCCAGCCCTGAACCCTAGCCGCAATCTGCCTCGACTTTTTTCTCAGCCACATCCATGTATTTCTGTTTATCCATTCATCTATTTTCTTGGTGTATGATAGGGGGAATATCTTGTGATGATTCAGGTCCGAGAGGATCTTAGCGGATTTCGGTGAGGCGGATTCATCCGCCGTTGATCGATTCATGTTGTTACACACGCTGAAGCTTTCCCCCCGATTCGGTTGCCGATTCGTTGCCTTCTCTTGTGATTTATTTTAGTTTATCGAGCCGCTGATCGATTCATGGTCCTACAAACGCTGAGGCCTTGTTCTCCGACGCTTCCGTTTTAGTTTCTTTTCTTTTCTTCCATTATGCGACGCTATGATGATTCATATAGGTTTTCGGCAGTGGTGGCATCTGTCACCGTGAGCCTTCAAACCAAAAACAACTTCTCTTTCCACTGAGCATCGCCATGTTCCATTGTTCTTGCCTCGTCTGTTTTCGTTCGTTTGTTGAATTCTTCATGTCTCGGTGAAGAGCTCTGGATAGGAAGTGCCGTATGACACTGCAAAAAGCAGCTGTTTCTCTGCCGCTGCAAGTGCCAGTCCTCTTATCCTCGCCTCTGTGGTTTGTTCTAGGATGGAGATACCCATTTGCACCAGCTTGATTCAGCTGTGTGCGTGATTTTAAACGGGTCTCTGAGGGATTTCTGCTATTACTTCTTTCTCTTTGGTGTTTTTTGTTGGGCCCGATGCCACGTCTCCGGTAGCTGCAGCCTTGACCGGAGATGCTACATTGTGCCGAGAGAGAGTTCTTGGACGTTTCACATTTGATAGGAACCTGTGGCTGCAAATCAGTTGGTACACAGAGCCGTTTTTTGTGATTACATTTTGCGCTTGCATAACCATAATATGGTACTAGTTGCTGTAGGTCATTTGTAATTGGTGTAAATCAATGGTGATGATGATAAAACTTAGGCTTGTTTCTCAAAACATTCGCAGTTGCCGCCTAAGAGCTTTTGCCCTGCCAGGCTTGAGAGCTAATGCTGCAATTCCTTCCTTGGATGTCTGAGCCATGTTGATTTCCCTTATTTAATCATGTTTTTGGTGGCTTCTGTAGGATCTTGGTTTTAATCTGGTATATGTTTTTGAGAACAAATAATTTGTTATGTATGTTTACTGAGATAGAGGTGTGCACAGTGCAGCAGAGAGATATGCTTGAATGGTAGAACAATGAAATCCCAGCTGCCTGCAGGGTTTTATACACAACGAATGAAATATTTTTACCCTCGTGGATGTTAAGATGAATTGAGGGCGGTGAAGATTGATATTTGGTCTCGTTCGTCGTAACTGGCATTTGTTTGCCTTGCCGACCATACTGCTATATCACCACCCATATTCTGAGTCCTCTGAATACATGCTTTCCTTCTTTTTTGTTTTGATCCATATTCATTTTGTTTGATGTCTTGTTTGTTTTCTGTAAAACATGTTATGTTGTTTCAAACTTTTGTCTTCTTACCTATGATGAGTTGCGAACTGTATTGCCTACATTGTTTGATCAAAACTTATGAGAAGCTCATGCAACGTCTGAGGATGAATAAGAAGACCAAAAAAAAGTGTTCTTCTGAAATGAAACATTTTTTTTGTTTACGATTTCATTTTGTTCTTATGATGCTGAATGATGTGCATAGTTCAAATGATCTACTCCCTCCGTTCGGAATTCTTGCCAAGAAATGAATGTATGTAGATGTATTTTTGTTTTAGATACATCCATTTTTATTCATTTTTGTGACAAGTAGTTCCGAAAGGAGGGAGTAACTGTGATTACTTGAACAAATAGTCTTTGCCCATAGCTGCTGGCAATTACAGCAACTACTTTTGCTCTGCAATGTTGAGTAGGATCATAACTGAATTAACTTATCCAAGCGACATGACAAATTTGACATCGTATCTGGATTCTGCAGCACCTTATCCACATCTGGTCGAACACTTTGTATGGCCATAATAACATAACGAAGGGGTCTTTTAAGAGCTGTATTTTTTGTCATAATAAGATATGAATTTTGTGTTTGTTTCCTGCCTTGGGGGTTGTTTGGATAGCAAATATTAGGCGTTGGTTTATAGTAATCGAGTTTTTAGCTGATTTTTGGCAAAACCAGTTTTACTATTTTTTCGGTTAAGAATGAGTTTGTATAACGTTTGGGTTGGAAAGTGTGTTTGTCAGTTCAATATTTGATAAGGATTCAGAGTACTATTCCTACAAAATTATGTCAGTTATTTTGAAGTTATTCTAATCTCGTACACACACAAATTTGTTCTGCGGTGATCTTCATATTTTCGTCACATTACGGTACGCAAGTATAGGGAGTTGGCTCATCTATCTCGCCGGATAGCCGATCCGCCTGCTGCTGGACGCACGAAATTGCCGCCGTGAACACGTACACAGATGTACATCTAGATATATCCATTTCAATGATAAGTATTTTTGGATGTATACTTGTTGAAGGCTGAGAAGTCGTCGTCGCCGCCATCGTCGGCCTTTTCCTCCTTGACTCGGGCGCCTCTGCTAGTCCCCTCCCCGGTTTGCGGCGGCGGCGGCGCGTCGTCGCCGTTGTTGTCTCTGTCGTCAATGATAACGACTCCTCCTTTGCGTCGCAGGACGGCGCACTGGCGCTCCTTCGTCATCTTCAGGGAGTCTTGGCGTGCCCATTCGAGGGCCGCGTCGTTGTCGAGCTTCGACTCGGCGTAGGTTCGTCTTCACCGCGTCGGCCCGGCCGTCTTCATCGGTGCCGGCCGGCTCATCTTTGGCTTGACGGTTGGCGAGGAGCCGACGAGGAGGCGCGTCGGCTGCCCTCGTTGATGGCGATGTCGGTGCTGTGAGTGCGCCGGTCGAGCGGCGTCTCCGCCGCAGGCTTGGCCTTGACGCCGAGCAGCGTCCGAGTGTCGGAGGATTGGGAGGAAGAGCGTGATGAGGAAGAAGAGGAGCTGAACCTCCTTGGCGCCCATTGCATGTCGCGTCGGCGGTGCGCCGGGGCGGCCGCCCTTCGGGGGGTACGCCAACGGTTGGTTGTTGTCGCCCTCGAGGTGCGTCAGCACGCCCTCAAGCGTGCGGCCGAGGACGCCTCACCATAGGTGGGCCCATTTATTCTTGATGCCGCCACCACCGGCGCCCATTGAGTGGACGCCGCCCGGCCGCTTCTTGGCGGCGCTTAATCTGCCGCCGCCCGGTAGCGTGGTTGTCGGCGGCGTACTAGGGGAGGGAGAGCTTGGTGTCGGTGAGGGAGGCGCGCGCGATCTCGACCTCGTCGGCGAAGTAGGATGGCTTGGCGACGGCGTCGGGCAACGGGGGAATGGGCACCCCCCCCCATTGCTAAGCCTCTAGCCCGTCGGCCCGACGCGCATGTCCGGCGGCACTGTGATGTTCGCCTGGAACAGGAGCTAAGACTCTTGTTCGCGGAGCGAACGGCGGGCCGAAGCCGTTGGTCGCCGCCTCGTCTCTGGGGAAATGCTCGGCCATCGGGGAGATGGAGTAGCTGCGGAGAAGAGATCGGCAGGAGAGAAGAGCTTGGCGGCGGCGCTACTCATCACAGGCGAGCGAGGCTATATATAGCTGCGACGCGTTCGAGGAAGGGGAGGCGTCGGTGCGTCGCCCCGTGACGCGCCGCCCGTGAGGAATGGCAAAGCTTACCGGCGACAGCCTTGCCATTGATTCCCCGTGAGAAACCGAGGCGTTGGGAGAAGACGAGACGGGCGGTAGGCGGTGTCTGTTAGCCCAGCGCGCTTACGCTGCGCAAAAATGATTCGCCGGCACCCGAAGCGCGCGGGTTGGGTTGGGTTCGTCGGCGCCAATTTCGGTCCGAGCCGGCGAAAAATGGGCCCCTGGGGGTGCGACTGGGCCGATTTTTTGGCGCCGGTAGTCGAAAAATCGCCTGGGGGGCCTTATTGGGGGCGCCGCTGGAGATGCTCTTAGCTACCGATGGGAACAAGCTTGGTCGATTTGATCCGCCGGCTGCCGACGCATGTACACGCTCAAGGAGCTGACCTTGGCGGCAACAACGACAAGACGGACAATGCAGAGGAAGCGGCGGCTGGCGGCCGACGGCTAGAGGATGATGCCTCGAGGGGCAACTCCAACGGTCTGACTCAAATGGACGGCGATTTCATCTGCTTTTTGTTCGTTTTGGCCGACCCAAACGAACAAAATTAAACATTAAAGCCGGCCACGAAGGTCGGTGAGAGTCAACACGTCCACATTTGCATTTAAAAAAACAACCTAAACTATGAGGCGGCGCGCTGCCCTAGGCGTCGTCGTTGTCGTCCTCGGGGTCTGTGAGGTCGATGAGCGTCGGCGCTGGCCCGGCCCAAGTGAACGCCGTGTTCCAGAGCGCCGTCATGTCGGTGTGTGCAGTAGTGAGACGATGCCTCGGCGAAGGGGGGGAAGTGCGGCCGCTTTGTCGCGCTTTGTCAGGTGCTTGGCGTAAGCGCGCCTCCTCGGCCTCATGTTTGCTCCTCCTCGAGGTCGCGCTCGAGCATCTCCTTGTACTTTCGCCACGACGGCCTCCTCACAACCGGCCGGTCTTGGCGCCACATCTTGAGGTACGCCTGCTCCTGCGTTGGTGTCGCCCTCAGCCAAATCGGTGGCGCGGACACCCACTCGCGCACCACTCCATTCCAGGAGAAGCGCGCGATGGGCTCGGTCTTCGGCCGGTGCGGCCCGGCTTGATGGGGATGACGGGCCACGGCGGCACCACGCCGCCGCCGCCGCGGAGAGGGCAAGGGCCTGCGCCATTGCCGCCTCGTACCGGGCCTTCTCTTCCGCCTTCGCTCTGCGCCGCTCGTCCTCCTCGCTCTTCCGGTAGACGGCCGCAAGGGCCGCCTGGTAGGCGTCCTCCGCTCTGGTCCTCTCGCGACGACGAAGCGGCGTTAGCGGCGACCGGTCGACCTCGCGCAAGACGCCCGTTGCCTCGCCTCGCCGTGCTCGGCGAACCACCTTGCCCGATTGGGCGAAGTCGATTCGCGTATGAAGCCTTGTCGAGGCGCTTTCCGCGTCGCGGCCTTCGCCGGCGCGCGCGCCTCCTCCGCGTGAGCACGAAGTCGTCCATGGCGCCGCTCAAGACTGGATCCTATCTAGATCCAGATGCCAGTCGTGCGGCAGCGTCACGTCCGGATACGGCAGAGGCTGGCGGTTTCGCCGATGCCACTCCGCTGGTGCAGCTTGCACGTTGACGTTGTTCTGCGCGGCGAGGCGCCGGCGGAGGTGGGAGGAACTCGGGAGGGGAAAGGGGTGGCGGGGGACTTGCCCTTGGCCTTGCGCCGCTGGCGCCGGAGAAGAGGCCCATCTCGCTGTGGTTGTGGTGGCTAGGGTTTGCCGGCGACGAGGGAGCAAAGGTGGGCAGATGTGGACAGCAAGTTTGGATGAGGACGGCCTCGCCGCACGGTCGGCTTAAAAAGGACGAGCGCCGTCGCTGATGCGTGGGCCTGTCGTCATAAGTTAAGCTGACCGCGTGGGCAGCGGGTAGTTGGACGGCTGCCATGTGGGGAGGCGGCGGAAAGCGAGAAGGCGCACGAAGCGTCCGTTCAGCGTCCGCGCCGACGCATTTGGGGTGTAAATTTGGGCCGCAAATGCGTCGGCTCGGACGCGACGCGGACGTGATTTGGGTTTGGTCGGCGCGTTGGGCCGCCACTTTTGTCCATGCTGATCCAAACAGATTCAGGCGGACGAAATGGGTAGGCCCTTTGGAGTTGCTTTAATGAGAGCTCATCAAGGCTGTCGCCGGTCACCGGCACATCTGCAGATTCTGACCCTTCAGCTGATGAACATGCCCACGAGGATCAGCCAGAGAGATATAGAAATCACGTTTGAAATTCCTGGTTCATGGGAATCCAGTTTTGCATATATGTGGATTAGTTAGGAGAGCCAAATGTGGTTTTAGTTGGTTAAACAGTTCAACCGATTCTTTATATTCGTCTATCCAAACAACCCCTTAGTATGGCTTGAACGTGACAAAGAGATCCAAACTAGAAAATCTTACAGTACAGAAAACCTTGGGAAACATGTTTCCCTAAACTATCCATAGGCATGATTGTTTTAGTCGACCTAGGAACAAACTGAATGAAACAAGAGAAACCTCTACGTCATGTCGTCTGTAATAGCTCCAAATGAACAAACTGAATGAAACAAGAGAAAACTATAAGGGCTCCAAATCGATTGCAGGTTAACCGCCTCTTTTAAAAAAAGACTAGGTTTCTTCTGCCTCACGCCAGAACAACTGTCGGTCAGCCTCTCCGGTGGGAGGGCTTCGTCTTTATATGTTCCTTTTGAATTTTGTTTTGAGTTTTGTTAGGATTTGTGCAAGGAGATGAAATGGCGGAGCCTACATGAATATGGAATTAGGTTTTCTTTGCCTAGCCCTTGTCCCGGTGGTGCGTCTAGCATCATGGGACGTTCATGTGTTTCAAGTTGGATCCTTGCTACTTTTCCACGGCAGAGGTTGCTGTTCTAGTGCGTTGGTCCCATGGGGCCCTAGTAAGATGATTTTTTAACTATTTACTAAAAGAAGTTTTGCCCTGCTTCGGCAAGGGAGGGGCGATGATTGCAGCGCGCCTTCGGCTGCTTAGTGGTCCTAGTCGTCACTAGATGGTCTACCAATGTGGTTATTTCTGGTGTTTGTTGTACTGTCATGACTCCAACGCTGACCCTTGAACTGGTAGACTCTGTTGGAAGCCATCCAATGTCGATAATTGTTTATCAGTTCAGACCAGTTTTCCTACAAATAGGAACCAAATGTTTTGAAGGTGGTGTTGTGAGAGTTCGGATAAGAAGGCGGATGTCCTTTGGCGGCGACAAAAATTCTCACTCTTCTTCCATCGTGTTGCTCTTCACCTAATTTTTGCTCTCGTCTCGCACTCTTTTC
The DNA here is from genome assembly GCA_021437245.1 of Aegilops speltoides. Classification (NCBI taxonomy): domain Eukaryota; kingdom Viridiplantae; phylum Streptophyta; class Magnoliopsida; order Poales; family Poaceae; genus Aegilops; species Aegilops speltoides. Next base: position 159,869,570 of record CM038146.1, read on the forward strand.
TCCCGCTGAATTGGAGAAGAGCCTGTCGAGATGGAGGTGCTGGAGGATCATTGGAAGATCAGTTGAGCAACGAAGGCCGCAAAGAAGGAAAAGAAAACAGAGGGCATGCCGGTGGTGTACGTGGTGGGGCGTGCTAGTCATGAACAAGGTGAAGGTCACGGACTGGGTTGCGGTGCCCTAATAGTGTCGCCCATTGTACAAACCCGCCATGGCTGGAGCATTGCAAGGCTCTGTACTTCTACGCCGCCAAGCAGCTTGGTAGGCAGTCCACGACAACCGTCGCTGAGAAGTGCCTTTCATCGTACACGTAAACGCGTTGCTGCTGTCCTTCTTGGATTGTTCTTCGTCGCAGTCCGTGACAACCGTCGTTGAGCAGTGCCTTTCATCGTACACGTAAACGCGGTGCTGCTGATCTTCTTGGATTGTTCTTCGTCGCAGCTTTTCGGGCACGACCGACTGGCGGGGAGTAGGTGGGTGCCCGCACACGGTTTGCTGTTATGCCTAAAACGAGGGAGCCATCGTATGATGACGCGTACATGAAGATGTTCGACCCAATCTGGTAACTGCACCCAAACACAGCCATGTTACACCCAATCCTAGCAAGATTGGGTTGCCGGATAGCAGAAGAAGGATGATGATCCAAATGATTTTGTCGGTGATTCAAAGAAGAGGGGTGGAGGAGAAAGCTTCAATATGCGAGAGGACGAGCTGTTGTGCGATCCATGGTTGGCCACTAGTCTTAGTCCGATTCATGACACAGAGCAAAAGGGCACAACGTTTTGGGCCAACATTCACACATGGTTTCATGAACAAAAGCATTCCGTGCCCTACTTTGACACGATAATCCGCAACCGTGAATCAAAGTCCCTCAACCATTGATTGTACACCATCCAAGAGGCCGTTTGGAAGTATTGGAACCACTTGAAGCATCTCATCGCATGATGGCCTAGTGTTGTGCAAATCACCGAGCAAATAAATTCATTTGGCCGAATATGTTTACTTTCATAGCCGGATATGCATAGTTTTATTGATTATTGGATATGCAGACTTTTGTTGGTCACTTGCCGGATATGCATAATTTTGTTAATCACTTTCCGAATACGTGTAGTCATTGACAATGTTTTATTTTGTAACCTTCTCGTGCATGTACGGTGTTAAGAAGTTGGAGAAGAAAAACTTCACCATCATGCGTTGTTGGTTGAAATTGAATGGGCAACCATTAGATCAATCCAGGGATGATAGTTTAATTGCTTAAATTATTATACATACCATTAGATCAATCTAGGAATGATAGCTTAATTGCGATGCATACTTTAGGACGAAATAAAGCTAAACATGACTTGATAGTCAAGAGCCTTTAAATTTTGATTTGGGGATACTAATTCCTCCTTGTTTGAAGTCGGGCAAACATCATGCACTAAAAAGAAGAATATAGATAAGCCTAGAGCTCCATTATTCACAACTTTAAATATGTGTTGTTGTTTGAATGTTGGTTGGGCACAAGCATGGACCCTATACGTCAAGCCGAGCAAAACGGCGTCAAATATTGGTCAAAAGCCATAAACTCTACCATGACCAAAAGCACTATGTGAAGTTGCACCCTATCCATAGCGACCACAATGAGGGCTCTCTCCAACATAGATTGTCCACCATCAAAGAGAACGTTAGCAAGTTTGTTGGTTTCTACAAGAAAAGTGGTTGGCCGGAACAAAAGTGGCGTTGGATTACAAAGTCATGAAACTTTGGTGGCGAGTTTCTACCAACAAACTGAGAAGAAGCCTTTCACTGTGTCCCATTGTTTGTTGAAATTGAATGGAAAAGCAAAGTGGCAAACTGTTGTTAATGAGCTCCACAATGGCACTAAGAAGTTGAATAAAAATGATGGCACTAGCTCCAATCAATTGCTTGCATTGAACGATGACAAATATGTGGATGGGCGGACATACAAGCCACCGTGCCAAAGAGGAACCAACATATGATGGGAAACAAGTGGAGGAGAGAGGCAAGCAAAGTGTTCACCAGAACATAAGAGGAGGAGATCCGAAGAACCTTCAAAGATCTTCTTAGTTTTGGTCATTTCATCTCCATTATCATCTCATCCTTCACATTGTAAGAGGAATTCCAAGTTGTGAGAACAAGTTGTAACTCTATTCATACTCATTTGGAAATCAAAGCTATTTGAGTTATCCATTTCATCTTATTGTGGACCTTCACGATATTATCGGTATGGTTTTCATGGGTTTAATCTCTCGTGTGATTGGTTTCTCGCTTATGACGCGTGAGTAATTCCTCCTAGGTGTGGGAGATTTAGGTAAGTGGTAAGATTCATTTGTGCTTGGTCTATATGACGTCATTTGTGTTTGTAGTCTTATGATCTGTCTAGTAAGTTGTTATACCGGGGCAAACCCTATGCGTGTAGTCCAATTTAAGGGCCCAGGGAACACGATCTCAAGAATTACATAGGTAACACATTATTTAGGAAATCTGCGAGCTCTGACGTGACATGTGGAGACATCTATGAGAACCGAAGACAATATGAGATAACGGTGATCCACGAAAACTTAATGTTTGGTTCTAGTCCAAGGACCTTAATTGTGGAGACAACCACTATGTGCCAACGACAAAGCAGGACTATCGAATGAAATGTAATCGTGAGAGGAGTTCCACAACTTTAAGGTGATCCGCCTACAGAATACACATATCAAATACTATGAACATGATACAAGGTAACTGATATTACCGTCACACTAGCACACTTGATATATACCATGAGCTGAATTCTCTCCGCGCCTAATCTCTCCATTTCAGGAAACACAACTCTACTTTCACGTTTATTTATGTTATTTACTTTCAATAGTTTTTACTGTTGTTACTATAAACCTTTTATCCTTATCACTCTGGCTTATCCGTCCACTAGGACAGTGATGAGTGATATTTTTACACTCATTCTTCCTTTGTTTAGACCGATATATTTCATTAGAACCAAGATATTCACTCTGATATTACTACTAATGACTAATGAATGCAAATGATTCAAAAAATCCTCTCTTTGATGTGTTTCCACAGGAAATGGGGTAAAAAGGGAAGAAATCATTTGAGAATATGGAAGGGGGTGGAAATGGAGCAAGAAGGAATCAACAAGAGGCGCGCCAAAAGAAACAACATGAAAGATGGAGTTCGATACGACCACATGCAATCATATAAGCGGTCGTATGGCGTGGATTCCAAGGTGTCTCATCCACCCAAACAACTTTTATAAAGGGGACCCATCAAAATGTCAACACCACATCGTCAAGCGAAGACAGAATATAACCATCGTCACCCCACTTCACAAACCCTAGCCGCTGCCATTTCCATCTCCATAGCCACCATCACCACTATAGTCCATCTCCCCCTAGTTTATACGTGTAATCGTGCATCACACAAGGCATCCACTATAAGACATATTTGAATCAATCAATATTCAAGATGTGTTCTTCTTGCGATCTAATCTTCACGTGTGAGTAGTTCGGTAAGGTATCGGTTGAGGCATAGGCCTTGCAACCCTCTATATTTGTTGTAGGGATCAATGGAAGGCCTTTCAATTAACATCCTGTATGTGTGAAATAAAATTGTTCCGTAGGTATCTCTTGTCTTGTCCATGATCTTCATCCCTACAGATACACAGGATCATGGAGATCGATGCACAGAGAGGCTAAGGGCAGGAAGAACGTGAAGTGTCATTCTGAACAACAGTGACAAAAGGGTCTAGTACGGTGATGTGGATCCAATCCTTGGGGATTCATGAGGTGTAGTCATTAAATGCCCAAAGCTCTTATTTGATTATTTTAATCTTAATTATCGAGGCAATCCCACGCCGTGCATATGGCGTGCGGTAGGACAACTAATTCTTGATGCAAGACTCGTGACAGTCAAGATGTTATTTGGACACACCCCACTTCGGTTCGTAACAAGCACATCTCGATGTCCGACTTGTAGCGCACAAATTAAGATCATATTTGGTCCCAACACAAATACATGGTTGTATGCATAAAGACCTCATACCCATACCTATTTTTATTTCTAGTGTTTGAGTCATCATTTGCTTGATTGATCCGGTCAAAAGCCCAAATTGATCCTTTAACAAAAGCTTGCTAGAGACCATTGCTTCAAGGGAGCCTTCTTCTCATGGGTTCGATAACCCAGCGACATCTCTGGCGAAACAGGTGCATGATACTTTCTGTTCCTTTGCCGGATCACTAAAAGGAGGTATCAAGCCCTTTTTTTGGGATGTTGTCGGGGATTAGTTTAGTGTTCCTAGTCGTTGTGTTTAGAGCTTCTGTTAAAGTTCAATTTCAGTTTTTGTTTTAGTTTAATTTTATTTTTGTTGCAAGTCTTGTTAGTTGAAAAACCCTAAGAAGATTGCCATGGCTCGTAACCTTGGAAGTTTTTCTACTCCCATAAATAACTTCATGCCTGAACTGCTACCTCATGAGCTTCTGTTGGTTTTTCCCTTGAAGAGGAAAGGGTGATGCAGCAAAGTAGTGTAAGTATTTCCCTTAGTTTGAGAACCAAGGTATCAATCCAGCAGGAGACGACGCACAAGTCACCGAATACCTGCACAAACAATCAACAACTTGCACCCAACTCGATAAAGGGGTTGTCAATCCCTTCACGGTTACTTGCAAAAGTGAGATCTAATAGAGATAGATAAACGGAAAGTAAATATTTGTGGTATTTTTGGTTTATAGATTGGAAAGTAAATATTACAAAATAGTAGATCGGAAACTAGTATAATGTAAAATAGAACTTATATGATGGAAAAGAGACCCGGAGGCCATAGGTTTCACTAGTGGCTTCTCTCAGGATAGCAAATATTACGGTGGGTGAACAAATTACTGCCGAGCAATTGATAGAAAAGGGCAAAGTTATGACGATATCTAAGGCAATGATCATGAATATAGGCATCACGTCCGTGTCAAGTAGACCGAAACGATTCTGCATCTACTACTATTACTCCACACATCGACCGACTACTGCCTGCATCTAGAGTATTAATTTCATAAAGAACAGAGTAACGCATTAAGTAAGATGTCATGATGTAGAGGAATTAACTCAAGCAATATGATGAAAACCCCATCTTTTTGTCCTCGATGGCAACAATACAATACATGTCTTGCTGTCCCTACTGTCACTGGGAAAGGACACCGCAAGATTGAACCCAAAGCTAAGCACTTCTCCCATTGCAAGAAAGATCAATCTAGTAGGCCAAACTAAACCGGTAATTCGAAGAGACTTGCAAAGATATCAAATCATGCATATAAGAATTTAGAGAAGAACCAAATAATATTCATAGATAATCTGATCATAAATCTACAATTCATCGGATCTTGGCAAATACACCGCAAAAGAATATTACATCGAATAGGTCTCCAAGAACATCGAGGAGAACGTGGTATTGAGAATCACAGAGAGAGAAGAAGCCATCTAGCTACTAGCTATGGACCCGTAGATCTGTGGTAAACTACTCACGCTTCATTGGAGAGGTAATGGTGTTGATGTAGAAGTCCTCCGTGATCGAATCCCCCTCCGGCAGGACGCCAGAAAAGGCCCTTAGATTGGATCTCACGGGTACAGAAGGTTGCAGCTGTGGAAAAGTGGTTTCATGGCTCTCTTGGATGTTTTTAGGGTATAAGAGTATAATAGGCGAAGGAGCTAGGTCAGGAGACCCACGAGGGGCCCACGAGGTAGGGGGGCGCGCCCTACCCCCCTGGGTGCGCCCTCCTGCCTCGTGGCCGCCTTGTTGCGTCTCCGATTTCATCTCCAAGTCTTCTGGTTTCCTTTTGGTCCAACAAAGATCATCGTGAAAGTTTCATTCCATTTGGACTCCGTTTGGTATTCCTTTTCTGCAAAACTCTAAAATAGGCACAAAAAAATAGAAACTGGCACTCAGCTCTCGGTTAATAGGTTAGTCCCCAAAATAATTTAAAATAGCATCTAAATTTCTATTGAACATCCAAAACAGATAATATAACAGCATGGAACAATCAAAAATTATAGATACGTTGGAGACGTATCAAGCATCCCCAATCCCAAAGCTTAATTCATGCTCGTCCTCGAGTAGGTAAATGATAAAAACAAAATTATTGACATGGAATGCTACAAACATATTTATCCATGTAATTTTCTTTATTGTGGCATGAATGTTCAGATCCGAAAGATACAAAACAAAAGTTTAATATTGACATAAAAATAATAATACTTCAATGTAGGATCGTTGAAGGCAAGAGTGTCTAGAGGGGGGGTGATTAGAAAACTCGACAAGATAAAAGTTTATGCCTTTTGATTAACATAAGTTCATAGCAAGTTCACAATGAAGGACAAGTCAAGCATCATGCATACAAGTCGAGCAACATACTAAACATGCAATTCTAGAGTATGGGGCAGCGGAAAGTAAATTGCATAAATAGTAAGGGAGAGATTGTGAAGAGCAAGCGCAATTGGAACACGGAGATTTTTCTCGTGGTTCCGATAGGTGGTGCTATCGTCAATCCACGTTGATGGAGACTTCAACCCACGGAGGGTAACGGCTGCGAGAGTCCACGGAGGGCTCCACCCACGAAGGGTCCACGAAGAAGCAACCTTGTCTATGCCATCATGGCCTACGTCCACGGAGGACTAGCCTTACTCGGGGTAGATCTTCACGAAGTAGGCGATCTCCTTGCCCTTACAAACTCCTTGGTTCAACTCCACATCATGACGGAGGCTCCCAAGCGACACCTAACCAATCTAGGAGGCACCACCCTCCAAAAGGTAATAGATGGGGTTGGTGATGATGAACTCCTTGCTCTTGTGCTTCAAATGATAATCTCCCCAACACTCAACTCTCCTCACTGATTTGGCTGTGGTGGAAGAAGGGATTGAGTGGAAAGCAACTTGGGAAGGCTAGAAATCAAGTTTCATATGGTGGGAGTGGAGCAACTTGATCTCAACACAAGGGTAGGTAGTTTTCTTCTCGAAATGTAAGGTAGGAGTGGTAGTTCTTTCGATGGCTCTCTCCACGAATGAAGAGGAGGTGGAGGGTATTTATAGCCTCCACACAAAATCCAACCGTTACACACATTTGACCAATCTCGGTCGGACCGAAGTTGACAACTCGGTGAGACCGAAAGTTCAAATCTTGTGAGCGTTGGGATTTTCGATGGGACCGAAAATACAATCTCGGTTAGTCCGATTCTTCCAAAGTCTAGGGTTTGCCAATTTCGGTGGGACCGACTTTCTCATCTCGGTGACACCGATTTGAGTCTGTATGTTCTGAAGCTTGGCAACACCAATTTCGAATGACCGAGTTTGGAATCGGAAAATCCGAGATTCTTAGGGTTTGGCTATATGGTGAGGTGGTTCATCTCGGTGTGGTGAGTTTGGAATCGGTGGGACCGAGATTACTTATGGGTTTATGTTGGAGTGAAAGATTGCTGATAGTTTGAGAGATAAATCACTAAGCACTTAGAGCAACCAGATCATCATCATAACCTCATCCCCTTTTAATAGTATTGGCTTTCCTATGGACTCAATGTGATCTTGGATCACTAAACCAAAAATGGAGTCTTGAGCTTTTGCCAATGTTTTCCTTAGCATTTTGAGGGTCCACCTTTCTAGTCCTTTTGCCATGCGAGTGATTGACTTTCTGAGACATACTTGATAAAAGCATTAGTCCAACCACAAAGTATGTTGTCATTAATTACCAAAACCACCTAGGGAGCAAATGTGCTTTCAATCTCCCCCTTTTTGGTAATTGATGGCAACACACAGAAAAAGATATCAAAGCTTACTGAAAGACGGACAGGGTTAACATTAAAGCTTTGACAAACATGTAGTACACAAGCTCCCCCTACAAGTGTGCAAGATTTTAGATTTTGGTTTTGGACTACCACAAGCACACATGAGAGAAAAGCAAGATGTGCTACATGCAGCTTGGCTATATGCATCAGAGCAGATGAGGGTAAATGAGAGATGACGCATATGTGCATGGTGATTTCTTGCAAACAAGTATTCACAAGCAAGTCACCATCATGCACATCCTGCAAGATGCATATACTTACCTTGGAGTTCCTTGGTATTGTACCTGAAGAGATAAACTTTGGGAAAACAGGGTTAGATAACACAAGAGTAGTTCTTCAATCAATAGCAAGAACATCAAGAGTACCAAGCCAGGGATGACATGTATAAAGAGTGTCTCATGTTGAGCACTAGCTTGAATCAGCCAACATGTCTCCCAAGACTAAAAGATTTTCAATGAGCTCTGAGAGATTTTGCTTCTCATAAGATACCAATTGTGATCTTTTAAGATACCAATTGTATAAGATACCAATTGTACTATTCAGAAGATACCCATAGTGAGAGCAAGAAAAGCAAAATCAAGAGAAAAGCAAAATCAAGAGAATAAGGCCAAATGTATTATCACAGTGAAATATATGGCAAAGCTTTGATGTGATCCTCTCCCCCTTAAGGTAAGATTGTTCTTCCTTTAAAATATTTTTTCTCCCCTTATCCTCCAATCTTCCCTTAAGCTCCCCCTAAATCTTCTCCCCCTTTGACATCAAGTGCCGAAAAGGACAGTATACCAGGAAGGGCAGGAAAGATGGAAGGAAAGAAGTGGGTTCCTTAAGAATCACAACAGAGCAAATTAAGTATGTAGAATGTAAATCATTTAGATGAGCTGTAGAAGATGATATCCTGGTGAATGTAAATCGGTGACACCGAATTGATATGGATCGGTGAGTCCGAAAGTCAAAGACTTAGGGCAGATCCCTTTTCGGTCAGACCGAAATATTTAAATCGGTGACGCCGAGTTTAATTCCAAGGAAATGTAGAAATAATTCAGCTCACTTTGCAAGGAAAGTTTCAAAAGATTTGCAATGAATTTGTAAATGATTTTCAGGGAATTTATCAGAGCTAAAGGATATGCACAAGAACAGAAGAAACAGAAATGAAAAAATATTGCTAGATGAAGTTTTTTTTTTTTTATAAAAAAAAACTCAACAAGAGAATCAAAAGAGACAATATCAAAACTCCAAAACATATGTACTTCATCTAGACAAGGGTCGGTGACTAGGTCACCTATGTTTGAGTATATTGACTTAGGAGTCAAATGAGAACATTTGATCATAGGTCATACTCATCGTTTAAGCTCAAAATGGGGTTACCATTTTTCGATTAAGCATTTGATGTGATCACATCTTTTGAAGCTGCTTGTACTCATGTCTTTGAGCAAAGCTTTTTCAAGATGTGAAAGACATACCTTGGGCTTGTTGTTGCTTGTTCTCATGTAGGTGAACTTGATGTTGATGCTCATAGAATGTGAGGTTGGAGCACCATTTTCAAGTGTGTAGTTCATCTTCCTACATGGGTTAGGCAAGCAAGGAAATACTCAAGAATATCCAATATGACATGAGTGAAGTACTAGAAGTATATGGTGTCAAAAAGGATATGTGGAATTTTGTTCCTTGAACTCAACATCCCAAAGAGCTAGATACTTGGTTAATGACAAGATTACTCATGATTTGAGTGAGTGATAATCTTGTTGAATGTAGACCATCCAAGTACCTGCGAGGAGTTAGATGCAATACAAGGGGGCAAATGTGTCCAAGACATATGATCATCATCATAAGAGAAATATCAAGGATTAGTCAATTTGGCTCATGCCTTGCATGCATCAATGGAGTTTTCACTCCAAGTTTGAAGCATCAATGATGTTCAACTCACTCCTCAAGCGACAAAACACTTTCTCATCAAGTGGTTTTGTGAAGATATCTGCAAGCTGTTTGTCGATCGAACATGCTTAAGATCAATGTCACCCTTAGCAATATGATCACGAATAAAATGGTGACGAACTTCAATGTGTTTCGTGCGAGAGTGTTGCAGGATTGTGTCCAATCTTAATTGCACTCTCGTTGTCACAAAGCAAAGGAACATGTCTCGCATGTATCCCATAGTCCTTAAGCATTTGTTTCATCCATAGCAACCGAAAGCACAACACGAACCAGCAGCAATATATTCGCTTCGCAATCGATAACGATATTGAGTTTTGTTTCTTGGATGACCAAGATACAAGGGATCGACCGAGAAATTGACATGTACCGAAGTTGACTTTCTATCTATCTTGTCTCGGCATAATCCGAGTCGGAATAGCCAACAAGATCGAAAGAGGCCCTCTTAGGATACCAAATGCCAAAGTTAGGTGTGTGTATCAAATATCTCACAATTCTTTTAACAGCTTTAAGATGACATTCTTTAGGAGCAGCTTGATATCGAGCACACATGCATACACTCAAGCATTATATCGGGGACGAGAAGCACGAGAGATATAGTAGAGAACCAATCATGGATCGATAAACCTTTTGATCAACAGGTTCTCCATCTTTAGTCAAGTCATTATGTCCATTAGTAGGCATGGGGTTTTCATACCTTTGCTCTCTTGCATGTTGAACTTCTTGAAGAGATCCTTAGTGTACTTAGTTTGTGAGACAAAAGTACCCTCCTTAGTTTGCTTGATTTGCAACCCAAGGAAGAACTTGAGTTCACTCATCATGGACATCTCATACTTCTCCGACATTAGCTTTCCAAACTTCTCACTAAAATCAGGGTTAGTTGATCCAAAGATAATATCATCGACATATATTTGGCACACAAATAGTTCTCCGTCAACCCTTTTGTGAATAGCGTTGAGTCAATTTTACCAATTTCAAATCCTTTTTCAAGAAGAAAACTAGTCAACATTTGTACCAAGCTCTAGGGGCTTGTTTAAGACCATAAAGAGCTTTGTGCAATTTGTAAACATGATTGGGCTTTTAGGATTCACGAATCCGGAGGTTGTTTCACAAATACTTCCTCCTCAATTTCACCATTTAGGAAAGCACTTTTAATGTCCATTTGATAGAGAGTAATGTTATGGTGGTTGGCATAAGCAAGAAGAATGCGAATGGACTCAAGTCTAGCAACGGGGGCATAGGTCTCACCATAGTCCATACCTTCGACTTGTGTGTAACCTTGTGCTACGAGACGAGCCTTGTTGCGGATGACTTGTCCATCCTCATCTTGCTTGTTCCGAAACACCCATTTGGTTCCAATGACGTTTTGGTCATCATTGGGCTTCTCTACCAAAGACCAAACGTTGTTCCTCTCGAAGTTGTGCAGCTCTTCATGCATAGCGTTCACCCAATCCGGGTCTTCAAGCGCTTCTTCTACCTTCATAGGTTCAAGACTTGAGATAAATGAGTAATGCTCACAAAAGTTAGCTAAACGAGTTTTAGAGCGAGTGATTCTCCCGGAGTCGATGTCATTCATCATTTGTTCCACAGGATGGTCCTTCTTGACTCTTTCTCGAACTCGGGATAGCTTTTGTCGTGGTCGTGGCTGAGCTTCCTCATCATCCTCATCTTCTTCTTCATCTGTGTTGTTGGTGTTGTCTTGAGGTGGTGGAGAAGGAGGTTGTGGTGGATCTTCTTGTCGCACTTCCTCATCTTGGTGAGTTCCACTTGTGGAAGCTTCCATGTTGCCTTGAGGTTCACCTTGCCGTGAGGTAGGGGCTCCACATATGTAGATGAGGTACTCTCCTTTACTTCCATGGGACGAATCTTTCCAATGGATAAATCTTGAATGGCTTCGATGGGTCCTTGTCTCCTACATCAATAGGCATTTGCTCTACTTATGAGCCATTAGATTCATCAAACTTCACATCTACCGTCTCTTCAACCTTTCGGTGAAATTATTGTAGACACGGTAGGTGTGAGAGTTTGATCCATAACCGAGGAAAAAGCCTTCATGAGTTTTAGGAGCAAATTTAGACCGACGATGCTTATCAAGAATATAGCATTTTGAACCAAAGACACGAAAATATCCCACTTGGGGTTTGTTACCCGTAAGGAGCTCGTATGAAGTCTTGCCGAGAAGCTTGTGAAGATAAAGTCTGTTGATGGCATGACAAGCTGTCTCAACGGCTTCACCCCAAAAGTGTTTTGGTGTCTTGTATTCATCAAGCATTGTCCTCGCCATCTCAATGAGCGTTCGGTTCTTCCTCTCAACAACCCCGTTTTGTTGAGGTGTGTACGTAGCTGAGAACTCATGTAGAATCCTTCCTCATCGAGAAAAGAGTCCACATGGGCGTTCTTGAACTCCGTTCGTTGTCCTCCGAACCTTCTTGATCTTCACCTCAAATTGATTACGAGCCTTTCTAGCAAAGGTTTTGAAGATTTTCGAACCTGCGATTTGTCATCAAGGAAAAATACCCATGTAAATCTGGAAAAGTCATCAACAATAACTAGACCAAAGGAGTTACCACCAAGGCTTTTGTAAGCATTGGGACCGAAGAGATCCATATGAAGAAGCTCAAGCGGTCTCCTTGTGGTCATGATATTCTTCACAGGATGACTTCCTCCTACTTGTTTTCCTGCTTGACATGCACTGCAGAGTCTATCTTTGTCAAAGAAAACATCTTTAACACCAAGAATATGATCACCTTTGATTAGCTTATCTAAATTTCGCATACCAACATGTCCAAGCCTTCTATGCCAAAGCCAACCTTTAGCAGATTTAGCAATAAAGCAAGTTCTAGGTTGAGCTTTCTTAGTGAAATCGACAATGTATAGGTCACCTCTACGAATGCCAGTAAAGACCATGTTATGATTGTCACTACGAAAAACTTGGCAATCTACTTTGGTGAATAGCACATTGAATCCAAAGTCAGCTAATCTAGACACGGAAAGTAAATTGTATCCAAGTGATTCAACAAGCATGACATTTTTAATGGAGCTATCATGAGATATGGCCACCTTACCAAGGCCAAGTACCTTACCCTTGGAGTTGTCTCCAAAAGTCACATACTTGCGTGGACCATCGTTCTTTGCAAGCTCTCGAAACATGTCTTCATCTCCGGTCATGTGATCGGTGCATCCACTATCGAGAATCCACTCTTTTCCACCGGATATGTAGTCTCTCATATTTGCCATAAGGTGAGACTCTTCATGATCTTGTCTAGCTCGGTGTCCGAATCGTCATCATGCTCATGCTCATCATCATATTGACCCATAGATAATTCATCATCAATACCTAGGTCAATTTGACAATGACTTGCATCAGTTTTATCAACGTGATAATAGTCATCGGAATGCAATACAAGAGCATTTCTTATTGAACATTGATAAAACGGGATCACCCTTCTTTTCATAAGATCACGAAGCTCAAAGAAGCATTTATCAAAGTTAGGATCTTTGGGGCAACATATCAAATTCAACAGTCTTGTATAGAATTTCATCAAGACCTCTCAAAGAGTAGTCCGGATAAAGTTCTTCCAAGAACTTCCACATAGCATGGGCGCACTCAAAGTTTGTGACAAGCTTAAGCAAGTTATCAGGCAAACCTCTAATGATAAGATTGACAGTTCTAAGGTTGCGAAGCAAATCAAGCTCTTCATCTACAGTAGGGTGCAAGGGGTCAAATGGTGGTACATATGGGGTTTCAACATATTTGCGCAAGTTGTATATCTTAAAGATAGCAAGCATTTCAATCCTCCACGAGTTATAGGACACTCCATCAAGAATAGGCACTCTATGACTAACACTCCCAAACGTGAACGTCCATCTTCCTCCAATGGTGTGCAAACCAAAGCAATGGAGACCAATGCTCTGATACCAATTGTAGGATCGTTGAAGGCAAGAGTGTCTAGAGGGGGGGGGGGTGATTAGAAAACTCGACAAGATAAAAGTTTATGCCTTTTGATTAACATAAGTTCATAGCAAGTTCACAATGAAGGACAAGTCAAGCATCATGCATACAAGTCGAGCAACATACTAAACATGCAATTCTAGAGTATGGGGCAGCGGAAAGTAAATTGCATAAATAGTAAGGGAGAGATTGTGAAGAGCAAACGCAATTGGAGACACGGAGATTTTTTCTCGTGGTTCCGATAGGTGGTGCTATCGTCAATCCACGTTGATGGAGACTTCAACCCACGGAGGGTAACGGCTGCGAGAGTCCACGGAGGGCTCCACCCACGAAGGGTCCACGAAGAAGCAACCTTGTCTATGCCATCATGGCCTACGTCCACGGAGGACTAGCCTTACTCGGGGTAGATCTTCACGAAGTAGGCGATCTCCTTGCCCTTACAAACTCCTTGGTTCAACTCCACATCATGACGGAGGCTCCCAAGCGACACCTAACCAATCTAGGAGGCACCACCCTCCAAAAGGTAATAGATGGGGTTGGTGATGATGAACTCCTTGCTCTTGTGCTTCAAATGATAATCTCCCCAACACTCAACTCTCCTCACTTGATTTGGCTGTGGTGGAAGAAGGGATTGAGTGGAAAGCAACTTGGGAAGGCTAGAAATCAAGTTTCATATGGTGGGAGTGGAGCAACTTGATCTCAACACAAGGGTAGGTAGTTTTCTTCTCGAAATGTAAGGTAGGAGTGGTAGTTCTTTCGATGGCTCTCTCCACGAATGAAGAGGAGGTGGAGGGTATTTATAGCCTCCACACAAAATCCAACCGTTACACATTTGACCAATCTCGGTCGGACCGAAGTTGACAACTCGGTGAGACCGAAAGTTCAAATCTTGTGAGCGTTGGGATTTTCGGTGGGACCGAAAATACAATCTCGGTTAGTCCGATTCTTCCAAAGTCTAGGGTTTGCCAATTTGGTGGGACCGACTTTCTCATCTCGGTGACACCGATTTGAGTCTGAATGTTCTGAAGCTTGGCAACACCAATTTCGAATGACCGAGTTTGGAATCGGAAAATCCGAGATTCTTAGGGTTTGGCTATATGGTGAGGTGGTTCATCTCGGTGTGGTGAGTTTGGAATCGGTGGGACCGAGATTACTTATGGGTTTATGTTGGAGTGAAAGATTGCGATAGTTTGAGAGATAAATCACTAAGCACTTAGAGCAACCAGATCATCATCATAACCTCATCCCTTTTAATAGTATTGGCTTTCCTATGGACTCAATGTGATCTTGGATCACTAAACCAAAAATGGAGTCTTGAGCTTTTGCCAATGTTTTCCTTAGCATTTTGAGGGGTCCACCTTTCTAGTCCTTTTGCCATGCCAGAGTGATTGACTTTCCTGAGACATACTTGATAAAAGCATTAGTCCAACCACAAAGTATGTTGTCATTAATTACCAAAACCACCTAGGGAGCAAATGTGCTTTCATTCAAGCATACTAACAAAGCAATCATGTCTTCTCAAAATAACATGGCCAAAGAAAGTTATCCCTACAAAATCGTATAGTCTGGCTATGCTCTATCTTCATCACACAAAATATTTAAATCATGCACAACCCCGATGACAAGCCTAGCAATTGTTTCATACTTTTGATGTTCTCAAACCTTCTCAATCTTCATGCAATACATGAGCTAGGCGTACGTATATGTATTGGGGCGCGCAATGATTCAAGAGTGATATGTATGAAAAAATTATGAACGGTGGCCTTGCCACACATACAATGTCAACCACATCATGCAAAGCAATATGACAATGATGGAGCGTGTCATAATAAATGGAACGGTGGAAAGTTGCATGCCAATATATCATGGAATGGCTATGGAAATGACATAATAGGTAGGTATGGTTGCTGTTTTGAGGAAGGTATATGGTGGGTGTATGGTACCGGCGAAAGTTGCGCGGCACTAGAGAGGCTAGCAATGGTGGAAGGGTGAGAGTGCATATAATCCATGGACTCAACATTAGTCATAAAGAACTCACATATTTATTGCAAAAATCTATTAGTTATCGAAACGAAGTACTATGCACATGCTTCTAGGGTGATAGATTGGTAGGAAAAGATCATCGCTCGTCCCTGACCGCCACTCATAAGGAAGATAATCAATAAATAAATCATGCTCCAACTTCATCACATAGCGGTTCACCATACGCGCATGCTACGGGAATCACAAACTTTAACACAAGTATCTCTCAAATTCATAACTACTCCACTAGCATGACTCTAGTATCACCATCTTCATATCTCAAAAAAATCATAAAAAATCAAACTTCTCATAGTATTCAATGCACTTTATATGAAAGTTTTTATTATATCCATCTTGGATGCCCATCATATTAGGACTAAATTTATAACCAAAGCAAATTACCGTGCTGTTCTAAAATACTCTCAAAATAATATAAGTGAAGCATGAGAGTTCAACAATTTCTATAAAAAAAACTGCCGCCGTGCTCTAAAAAGATATAAGTGAAGTACTAGAGTAATATTGTCTAGCTCTAAAGATATAAGTGAAGCACCTAGAGTATTCTAATAAATCATGATTCATGTGTGTCTCTCCCAAAATGTGTGTACGGCAAGGATGATTGTGGTAAATTAAAAAGCAAATACTCAAATCATACAAGATGCTCCATCTTGCGCACTATATCCTGATAAAGCAGGTTCAGGCTGCTGCCGCCGTCTATCAGGACTCTAGTGAGGTGAAATCCATTGACGATTGGGTCTAAAACCAATGCGGCGAATCCACCGTGGCGGATACTGGTGGGGTGGTTCCTTCGATCAAAGGTGATCGGGCAGGAGGACCATGGGTTGAACTTTGGGGCGACTGGCTCAATCGCGTATACGTCCCTGAGTGCACGCTTCCGCTCCCTCTTGGGTATGTGAGTTGCATATATCATGTTCACCGTCTGCACTTGTGGGAGAAAACCCTTCTGTCCTCTATTGTTCGGTGGCCGGGTCTCTTCCTCGTCATCGCTATGCAGCCCCTTGTCATTGTTTTCAGCAATTAACTTGCTCGCCTGCTTGAATAACCAACAATCCCTGTTGGTGTGATTAGCTGGTTTTTGAAGTGCCATGTATCCGCAAGAAGCGGTCGAGTATTCGGTCCAAATTGGACGGACCCGGAGTGGTTCTTTTGAATGGCTTTTCCGCTGACCGGGTTTAGAGCCTCTGAATCCGGCGTTGACTGCCGTATCCTCAGTGTTATTGCCGTTAACGCGGCGTTTGTTTTTGTTGCGACGCGACCTGCCATTGCGGTCCTTGGTATCCGGACTGCCAGAATTTTTGCTGAGGTTGTTACTGCGGGCTAGCCAGCTGTCCTCTCCCGCGCAGAAGCGGGTCATAAGTGATGTGAGGGCTGCCATGGATTTCGACTTTTCCTGTCCTAGGTGCCGGGCAAGCCACTCGTCACGGATGTTATGTCTGAAGGCTGCAAGGGCCTCTGCATCCGGACAGTCGACGATTTGATTTTTCTTTGTTAAGAACCGTGTCCAGAACGGTCTGGCCAATTCGTCTGGCTGATGGATTATGTGGCTTAGGTCATCGCCGTCTGGTGGTCGCACATATGTGCCCTGGAAGTTGTCAAGGATGGGAATGGCGAGGAAAAAGCGGAGGAAGACTCCTCCAAGGAACAGCCCAAGCGCCGGCGTCAGCGGCGCCGCTCTAAATCCCGCCACAGCAAGAATGGAGATTCCGGCACCGGAGATAACAACACCCCAAAGAGTGCCGAAGAGAACCCCCTCCAGCAAGATTCAGCACAGGAGGACGGAGAAGCCAGCCCTCATGAGAGAGCGGCAGACGAAGAGGTAGAGGATGATAATTACATGCCTCCCTCCGGAGATGAGGCAAGCCTCAACGACGACGAATTCGTCGTGCCCGAGGATCCCGTCGAACAAGAGCGTTTCAAACGCAGGCTAATGGCCACGGCGAACAGCCTAAAGAAAAAGCAGCAACAGCTTAGAGCTGATCAAGACCTGCTAGCCGACAGATGGACTGAAGTCCTTGCGGCTGAAGAGTATGAACTCGAACGCCCCTCCAAAAGCTACCCCAAACGCAAGTTGCTCCCCCGATTAGAGGAGGAGGCATATAAACCTGCATCACCATAGCATGTCTGGTGACCGACCACCTCGTGGCGCTGACGGAGAGGCCTTTAGGCCCTCCATTAGAACCGTACCCCGGCACCGCTCGAAAAGTACGAAGCCACGGGGGAATGCGCCGGACTTGCGAGACATATTGGAGGATAAGGCAAGACAATCAAGATCGATCTATGGATCGCGTGGGCGCCCCACGATGCGTGACGACGACCGTCGCGCCGGATACGGCAACTCCGGCCGGACCGAACACAGTAGACAAAGCTCGTTGGAGCTACATCGTGATATAGCCAAATATAGAGGCGCCGCACACCCACTATGCTTCACAGATGAAGTAATGGATCATCAAATCCCCGAAGGGTTTAAACCCATGAACATTGAATCCTACGATGGCACAACAGACCCCGCGGTTTGGATCGAAGACTATCTCCTTCATATCCACATGGCCCGCGGTGATGATCTTCACGCCATCAAATATCTCCCACTCAAGCTTAAAGGACCAGCTCGGCATTGGCTTAACAACTTGCCAGCAGAATCAATTGGGTGTTGGGAAGACCTGGAAGCCGCATTCCTTGACAACTTCCAGGGCACATATGTGCGACCACCAGACGCCGATGACCTAAGCCACATAATCCAGCAGCTAGACGAATCGGCCAGACAGTTCTGGACACGGTTCTTAACAAAGAAAAATCAAATCGTTGACTGTCCAGATGCAGAGGCCCTCGCAGCCTTCAAACATAACATCCGCGACAAGTGGCTAGCCCGGCACCTAGGACAGGAAAAGCCGAAATCCATGGCAGCCCTCACATCACTTATGACCCGCTTCTGCGCGGGAGAGGACAGCTGGCTAGCCCGCAGTAACAACCTCAGCAAAAATTCTAGTAGTCCGGATACCAAGGACCGCAATGGCAGGTCGTGTCGCAACAAAAACAAACACCGCGTTAACGGCGATAACACTGAGGATACGACAGTCAACACCGGATTCAGAGGCTCTAAACCCGGTCAGCGGGAAAACCCATTCAAAAGAACCACTCCGGGTCCGTCCAATTTGGACCGAATACTCGACCACTCTTGCCAGATACATGGCACCCCCGAAAAACTAGCTAATCACACCAACAGGGATTGTTGGTTATTCAAGCAGGCGGGCAAGTTAATTGCTGAAAACAATGACAAGGGGCTGCATAGCGATGACGAGGAAAAGACCCGGCCACCGAACAATAGAGGACAGAAGGGTTTCCCCCCACAAGTGCAGACGGTGAACATGATATATGCAACTCACATACCCAAGAGGGAGCGAAAGCCTGCACTCAGGGACGTATACGCGATGGAGCCAGTCGCCGCAAAGTTCAACCCATGGTCGTCCTGCCCGATCACCTTTGATCGAAGGGACCACCCCACCAGTATCCGCCACGGTGGATTCGCCACATTGGTTTTAGACCCAATCATCGATGGATTTCACCTCACTAGAGTCTTGATGGACGGTGGCAGCAGCCTGAACCTGCTTTATCAGGATACAGTGCGCAAGATGGGCATAGACCCCTCAAGGATTAAACCCACAAAGACGACCTTCAAAGGTGTCATACAGTGTAGAGGCCAATTATGCAGGCTCGGTTAATCGAAGTGGTCTTTGGATCCCGGATAACTTCGAGCGAGGAGTTAATCTTGATATAGTCCCGTTCATGGCGGCTATCATGCTCTGCTCGGGCGAACCGTGTTCGCAAGGTTCAACGCGGTGCCGCACTACGCATACCTCAAGCTCAAGATGCCAGGCCCTCGAGGAGTCATTACGGTCAACGGAAACACTGAACGCTCACTCCGAATGGAGGAACACACAACGGCTCTCACGGCAGAAGTACAGTGCAGCCTCTTAAGGCAATTCTCGAGTCCGGCCGTTAAGCGACCGGACACGGCCAAACGCGCCCGGAGTAACTTACAACAAGACCACCTGGCACGTTCCGAGCACGCGTAGCAATGCGGCCCCAACCCCAGCCCTCACAAAATTGCAAGACTGGTCCTTCACGTACATAATTATGCTCTGGAGATACCATGGGCATAGGGGGAGGGGCACGACCACAACAGGCCCAGAGTGCGGCTCAACCACACCAGGGGCTCCCAAGTGTGTCATACTTTTTTTTATTTTCTTATCCACAGGACTCCACTTACTAGAGGGCCTGTCCGGCAGTAGACCTGCCGAACTCACGAGGCAACAACCAGGGAAGGAGAAAGGCTACAACGAACACTCAGGTGGTCTCCATTACGAGCATTAACTCTGTTTAATACACCATTCCGCAGCCTATGCCGGGAGGGGGACATGTTTAATAGCCCAATCCCTTGCTTACCGCACTATTTGTATCGTTCTGCATTCATGGCAGTATTTCTGGAATAAACAATGCATCGCTTTTTGCTTATAATTGCATTTCTTTCTTATACATATGTTCATTTATGACATGTTGCATCCGTACACTCTGGTACGGCTAAATACACCAGGGGCTTAAGTTCCCCATATTATGGTGTGATAAGTCCGAACACTTTCACAAGTGCGGCACCCCGAACTTATAGCATTATATGCATCGGCTCGAATCATGTCTTGGGTCAATAGTTGGGTTTGCGGCTCCCATGTTTTGGTACCTTCGTTCCGTTGTATCGGCTAAGGTAGCCTTTGGGAGAACCACTGCGATTGCGCCCGGTTGAGCAGGCGGCGCCTCGATGGAAAGCTAAAACTGACCGTCATGATACGGCGAGAGCTGGTCGCTGTTCGAGAGGTTTTTTTCAAGTCCCTAAAGACTTATGCCACTTAGAGCGAGGAACCGGCTTTGTCCGGCCTAGGCGTGGATAGCGCCCCGAACTCGGTCTTCCGAACACTAGGGGCTTCGCCGAAATTTAAAATTATAGAATTCTATGGCTAAGTGAGAGTGTTCAAGCATTATAAGTCCGGTTGCCTCGTTCGTTTGTGTTGCGCGCCTCCTAGATGGACCCAAACATGGGAACAAGAGCGCTCAAGTTTATCCCGAACACCCCAGCACTAGTGGCGTGGGGGCTGAAGCCAACGACTTGCCATCTCTCAAATTTGATAAACGGCCGCACAGAAGGTAATATTTTAAATTAAAAAACGTTGCTTAAGCGCATATGAACAAAGTTTCCAACGCACAGGATAATAAAATGCGAGTCTACTCAAATATTACATCTTTGGAGCACTCACCCGCAATCATGCGGGCACCCTTCAGACACTCTTATAATACATTTGGGCATGCGATACTCCTTGCCCGCTGGTGGCGCGTCGTGACAAGCTTCTCGTCCATCCTGCCTGATGCACCTTTGCACGGGCAAGGCCCAACAGGCACCTTCAATGCAGCAGAGTGCTTGGCGACTTCAACCTAGGGACACGCATCCACCAGCCCGACCAGGGCCGAAGTAGCTCCTGGCATGGCCTCCCGAGTGCCATGGCCGAACTATGAGGCCCTTCATGGCTGTTCGGCCACCTTGTGGAGCTCAACCAGCTGCTTCATTTGGTCGCTAAGGGCACGGATGTCCGCCTCAACATCTTGAGACCGAAGACCTTCTCCGTCGAGCTCCCCTCCTCGGCCCGGTAGAAAGCGGCAGCGTCGGATACGCTGCGGGGCAGATCTGCGAACCCTCCTGGAGAGCTCCGAATTCGGGTAAGTAATAGGTAATTCACATTCACATGCTTGCTTTGCATGAAAAATGCCTTACCCGCCGCTATTTTCTTCAAATCCTCGATTTCCCGGAGGGCCTTGTGGGCTTCGGCCTTAGCGGCTTTGGCACTCTCAAGAGCCGACGCAAGCTCGGACTCTCGAGTCTTCGAGTCACGCTCCAAACCCTCATGCTTTTCCACGAGAGCCTGGAGCTCTTGCTGTACCGCCGCCACCCGCGCCTCCTGTTTCTCTTGCTCGGCTTGTTCCGCGGCCGCATTGCGTTCGGCCGCGGATATCGCCTCCTTCAGGGTCGCCACCTTGTTTGTGGCCCTTGTAGTACCCACGTTATCCTTGTTATTTCTCTTGCAACCAAATCATTTTCTGTAAGGTACAACTTTAATACGGTGTTACTCACCTTCCTTGTCCTCGAGCTGCTTCTTGGCACGGCCGAGCTCGCTCTCGGACCGCTCGAGGCTCTGCTTCAAGGTATTGACATCCGCAGTCAGTGCCGCAGAGGTCAGCAGCGCAGCCTACAAACCCATATTGACATATTTTTTAGACTCCTGCGTATATCTTTTTTAGATCCTCAGTCCGGCTTTTGTATCCGAACACCGAACCGAGCATCAGGGGATACTGTCTATGCGGTATTATATTACACATCTTAAAATTCTTACCTCAAAGCCTGTTATAAGGCTACTACGAGCTTGGTCGGCCCACTCTTGGCGAAGCTGAACCTTCGAATCACCGCACTCATGGCGGTCGGTGTTCTTCTTCGATGGAAGCGCCGTTGGCGCCTCCAGCAAGTTATCCGCGCCTCGGTTGGGCGGAGACCGCCGCCGTCACGATCTTGCCCTTCTTACGAAGGGCGCTCGCCGGACTCGGAACCACTGCGAGTTCGGTGCAAAGTCGATCTTGAAGTCCGGGAGGTTGCCCTGCGGCCCCTCTGGGGCCTCCTCCTCCTGGCGGGTCCCTTCCCGGGATCCCACCTCGACGTCGTCAGTGTCACGGGGGGGTGGAGGCGGTCGGGATAGAATCCACATCCAACGTGCCCAAGGACCCACTCGACGAAGTGGGAAGATCGTCCTTGGCCGGACTACAGGTTGTATGCGGCATTAGAAAGACACCGTGTGGCAAAAAGAAAAATTATAAATCATCTAGGAGTCCGGATACTTACGATCTCGCCAGGGGCTTGGCCCTTGAGGGCCACTCCTCGTTGTCGTCGCCAACGTTGGCGGAGCAGTCCGGGGGAAGGGTCCTTCCCTTCTTGGACCCTTCGGCTTCCCTTGTTGGGGAGGCCTTCGTCTTCTTCTCTCCCCCCGCTGGGGGAGAGGCCTCTTTCTTCTCCTCCTCGTCTTCGGGGGAGGAGTCCGCCTCGGAGTCATCGGACGATGAGTCCGATATCACCTGACGCCGGGAACTCCTTCGGGTTCCCGTGGCCTTCTTCTTGGCCTTCTTCTCTGGCACCACGTAAAGTGCCGGGACCAGCAGCTGAAGGAAATATGCCCTAGAGGCAATAATAAAGTTATTATTTATTTCCTTATTTCATGATAAATGTTTATTATTCATGCTAGAATTGTATTAACCGAAAACATAATACATGTGTGAATACATAGACAAACACAACGTCACTAGTATGCCTCTACATGACTAGCTTATTAATCAAAGATGGTTATGTTTCCTAACCATAGACATGTGTTGTCATTTGATTAATGGGATCACATCATTAGGAGAATGATGTGATTGACATGACCCATTCCGTTAGCCTAGCACTTGATCGTTTAGTATATTGCTATTGCTTTCTTCATGACTTATACATGTTCTGTAACTATGAGATTATGCAACTCCGTTTACGGAGGAACACTTTGGGTGCTACCAAAGCGTCACAGCGAATCTGGGTGATTATAAAGGAGTACTACAGGTGTCTCCAAAGGTACATGTTGGGTTAGTGTATTTCGAGATTAGGTTTTGTCACTCCGATTGTCGGAGAGGTATCTCTGGGCCCTCTCGGTAATGCACATCACTATAAGCCTTGCAAGCAATGTAGCTAATGAGTTAGTTACGGAATTATGCATTACGTAACGAGTAATGAGACTTGCGGTAGCGAGATTGAACTAGGTATTGGATACCGACGATCGAATCTCGGGCAAGTAACATACCGATGACAAAGGAACAACGTATGTTGTTATGCGGTTTGACCGATAAAGATCTTCGTAGAATATGTAGGAGCCAATATGGGCATCTAGGTCCGCTATTGGTTATTGACGGAAGCGTGTTTGGTCATGTCTACATAGTTCTCGAACCCGTAGGAATCCATGCAACAAGGTTTCGATGGCGGTTTTATTATGAGTTTATGAGTTTTGATGTACCGAAGGAGTTGAGTCCGGATGAGATCGGGGACATGACAAGGAGTCTCTAAATGGTCGAGGCGTAAAGATCGATATATTGGACGACTATATTCGGAGTTCGGAAAGGTTCGAGTGATTGGGTATTTTTTGAGAGTACGGAGAGTTACGGAATTCGTATTGGGCCTCAATGGGCCATACGGGAAAGGAGAGAAAGGGCCAAAAGGGTGGCGCACCTCCCCTTGGACTAGTCCGAATTGGATTAGGGAGGCGCCCCTTCCTTCCTTCTCCTTCTCTCTTCCCTTTCCTTCTCTCCTACTCCTACTACATGGAAGGGTTCCTAGTTCTACTAGGAAAGGGGGAATCCTACTCCCGGCGGGAGTAGGACTCCCCTAGGGCGCGCCATAGAAAGGGCCAGCCCTCCCCCTCCTCCACTCCTTTATATACGGGGGCAGGGTGCACCCCATAGACACACAAGTTGATCTACGGATCGTTCCTTAGCCGTGTGCGGTGCCCCCCTCCACCATATTCCACCTCGGTCATATCGTCGCGGAGTTTAGGCGAAGCCCTGCACCGGTAGAACATCATCATCGTCACCACGCCGTCGTGCTGACGGAACTCATCCCCGACGCTTTGCTGGATCGGAGTCCGGGGATCGTAATCGAGCTGAACGTGTGCTGAACTCGGAGGTGCCGTACGTTCGGTGCTTGGATCGGTCGGATCGTGAAGACATACGACTACATCAACCGCGTTGTCATAACGCTTCCGCTTATGGTCTACGAGGGTACATGGACAATACTCTCCCCTCTCGTTACTATGCATCACCATGATCTTGCGTGTGCGTAGGAAATTTTTTGAAATTACTACGTTCCCCAACAGTGGCATCCGAGCCAGGTTTATTGCGTAGATGTCATATGCACGAGTAGAACACAAGTGAGTTGTGGGCGATACAAGTCATACTACTTACCAGCATGTTATATTTTGGTTCGGCGGTATTGTGAGATGAAGCGGCCCGGACCGACATTACGCGTACGCTTATGCGAGACTAGTTTCACTATTACGAGCACTCGTGCTTAAAGGTGGCTGGCGGGTGCCTGTCTCTCTCACTTTAGCTGAATCGAGTGTGGCTACGCTCGGTCCTTGTGAAGGTTAAAACAACACTAACTTGACGAACTATCGTTGTGGTTTTGATGCGTAGGTAAGAACGGTTCTTGCTAAGCCCGTAGCAGCCACGTAAAATTTGCAACAACAAAGTAGAGGGCGTCTAACTTGTTTTGCGGGGCATGTTGTGATGTGATATGGTCAAGGCGTGATGCTATATTTTATTGTATGAGATGATCATGTTTTGTAACGAAGTTATCGGCAATGGCAGGAGCCATATGGTTGTCGCTTTATTGTATGAAATGCAACGCATACAGTAATTGCTTTACTTTATCACTAAGCGGTAGCGATAGTCATAGAAGCAATAGATGGCGTAACAACAACGATGCTACGATGGAGATCAAGGTGTCGCGCCGGTGGCGATGGTGATCACGATGGTGCTTTGAAGATGGAGATCACAAGCACAAGATGATGATGGCCATATCATATCACTTATATTGATTGCATGTGATGTTTATCCTTTATGCATCTTATCTTGCTTTGATTGACGGTAGCATTTTAAGATGATCTCTCACTAATTATCAAGAAGTGTTCTCCACGAGTATGCACCGTTGCGAAAGTTCTTCGTCTTTGAGACACCACGTGATGATCGGGTGTGATAGGCTCTATGTTCAAATACAGCGGGTGCAAAACAGTTGCACACGCGAATACTCGAGTTAAACTTGGCGAGCCTAGCATATCAGATATGGCCTCGGAACACGGAGACCGAAAGGTCGAACGTGAATCATATAGTAGATATGATCAACATAGTGATGTTCACCATTGAAACTACTCCATCTCACGTGATGATCGGACATGGTTTGGTTGATTTGGATCACGTAATCACTTAGATGACTAGAGAGATGTCTGTCTAAGTGGGAGTTCTTAAGTAATATGATTAACTGAACTTAAATTTATCATGAACTTAGTCCTGGTAGTATTTTGCAAATTATGTTGTAGATCAATAGCTCGCGTTGTTGCTTTGATATGTTTATTTTGATATGTTCCTAGAGATAAACTGTGTTGAAAGATGTTAGTAGCAATGATGCGGATTGGATCCGTGATCGAGGTTTATCCTCATTCTTTGTCTGAAGAATTATGTCCTTAATGCACCGCTAGGTGACGGACCTATTGCAGGAGCGGATCTGGGCGTTATGAGCGTCGGCTAGCTCAATATGATGACTACTTGATAGTTTAGTGCACCATGCTTAACGGCTTAGAATCGGGACTTCAAAGACGTTTTGAACGTCAAGGACCATATAAGATGTACCAGGTATTGAAGTTAATATTTCAAGCAAATACCCGAGTTGAGAGATATGAAGTCTCCAACAAGTTCTATAGCTAAAAGATGGAGGAGAATCGCTCAACTAGTGAGCATGTGTTCAGATTATGCAGGTACTTCAATCGCTTGAATCAAGTGGGAGTTAATCTTCCGAGATAAGATAGTGATTGACAGAATTCTCTAGTCACCATCACTAAGTTACTAGAACTTCGTGATGAACTATAGTATGCAAGGGATGACAAAAATGATTCCCGAGCTCTTCGTGATGTTGAAATCGGCGAAGGTAGAAATCAAGAAAGAGCATCAAGTGTTGATGATTGACAAGACCGCTAGTTTCAAGAGAAGGGCAAAGGAAAGAAAGGGAACTTCAAGTGTAAAGACAAGCAAGTTGTCACTCCCTGAAGAAGCCCAAAAGCTGGACCATAGCACAGGCGAGTGCTTACTTCGCAAAGGAAATAGTCCTTTGAAGCGGAAATGCCACAATATTTGGTAGATAAGAAGGATGGCAAAGTGAACAAGGGTATATTTGATATACAGGTTATTGATGTGTGCCTTACTAGTGTTTATAGTAGCCCCTGAGTATTTGATACTTGTTCGGTTGCTAAGATTAGTAACTCGAAACAGGAGTTACATAATAAATAGAGACTAGTTGAGGGGAAGTGACGATGAGTGTTGGAAATAGTTCCAAGATTGATATGATCATCATCACACACTCCCTATATTTTTGAGATTAGTGCTAAACCTAAATAAATGTTATTTAGCGTTTGCGTTGAGCATGAATATGATTTGATCATGTTTATTGCGATACGATTATTCATTTGAAGTTAAAGAATAATTGTTATTCTGTTTACATGAATAAGACCTTCGATGGTTATACACCCAATGAAAATAGTTTTTTGGATCTCGATCGTAGTGATACACATAATATTGATGCCAAAATATGCAAAGTTAATAATGATAGTGCAAATTATTTGTGGCACTGCCGTTTGGGTCATATCGGTGTAAAGCGCATGAAGAAACTCCATAAAGATGGATTTTTGGAATCACTTGGTTATGAATCATTTGAAGCTTGCGAATCGTGCCTTTTGGGCAAGATGACTAAAACTCCGTTCTCCGGAACAATGGAACGAGCTACTGACTTGTTGGAAATAATACATACTGATGTATGCAGACCAATGAGTATGAAGGCTCGTGGCAAGTATCGTTATTTTCTAACCTTCACAAGATGATTTGAGCAGATATGGGTATATCTACTTGATGAAATATAAGTCTGAAATAATTGAAAGGTTCAAAGAATTTCAGAGTCAAGTGGAAAAATCATCGTAACAAGAAAATAAAGTTTCTGCGATCTGATCGCGGAGATGAGTATTTGAGTTACGAGTTTGGTCTTCAATTAAAACAATGTGGAATAGTTTCACAGCTCACGCCACCTGGAACACCACAATGTTATGGTGTGTCCGAATGTCGTAACCGCACTTTATTGGATATGGTGTGATCTGATGTCTCTTACTGATTTACCACTATTGTTTTGGGGTTATGCATTAGAGACAGCTGCATTCACGTTAAAAGGGCACCATCTAAATCCGTTGAGACAACATCGTATGAACTATGGTTTAGTAGTAAACCTAAGCTGTCGTTTCTTAAAGTTTGGAGTTGCGATGCTTATATGAAAAAGGTTTTCAACTTGATAAGCTCGAACCCAAATCGGAGAAGTGCGTCTTCATAGAATACCCAAAGGAAATTGTTGGGTACACCTTCTATCACAGATCCGAAGGCAAGATATTCGTTGCTAAAAATGGATCCTTTCTAGAGAAAGAGTTTCTCTCGAAAGAAGTGAGTAGGAGGAAAGTAGAACTTGATGAGGTAACTGTACCTTCTCTCGAATTGGAAAATAGTTCATCACTGAAATTAGTTCCAGTGATTCCTACACCAATTAGCGAGGAAGCTAATGATGATGATCATGAAACTTCAAATCAAGTTACTACAGAACTTCATAGGTCTTCCAGAGTACGGTCCGCACCAGAGTGGTACGGTAATCCTGTTCTGAAAGTCATGATACTAGACCATGATAAACCTACGAACTATGAGGAAACGATGATGAGCCCAGATTCCGCGAAATGGCATGAAGCCATGAAATCTGAGATGGGATCCATGTATGAGAACAAAGTGTGGACTTTGGTGGAGTTGCCCGATGATTGGCAAGCCATGTTAAATAAATGGATCTTCAAGAGGAAGACAGACACTGATAGTAGTGTTATGATCTACAAAGCTAGACTTGTCGAAAAAGGTTTTTGACAAAGTTCAAGGTGTTGAATACAATGAGATTTGCTCACTCGTATCGATGCTTAAAAGTTTGTCCGAATCATGTTAGCAATTGCCACATTTTATGAAATTTGGCAAATGGATGTCAAAACTACATTCCTTAATGGATTTATTAAATAAGAGTTGTATATGATACAACCAGAAGGTTTTGTCAATCCTAAAGGTGCTAACAAAATGTGCAAGCTCCAGTAATCCATCTATGGACTGGTGCAAGCATCTCGGAGTTGGAATATACAATTTGATAAGTTGATCAAAGCATATAGTTTTATACAGACTTGCGGTGAAGCCTGTATTTACAAGAAAGTGAGTGGGAGCACTACAACATTTCTGATAAGTATATGTGAATGACATATTGTTGATCGGAAATAATGTAGAATTATTCTGCAAAGCATAAAGGAGTGTTTGAAAGGAGTTTTTTTCAAAGAAAGACCTCGGTGAAGCTACTTACACATTGAGCATCAAGATCTATATAGATAGATCAAGACGCTTGATAAGATTTTTCAATGAGTACATACCTTGATAAATTTTTGAAATAGTTCAAAATGGAACAGTCAAAGAAGGAGTTCTTGCCTGTGATGCAAAGGTATGAAGTTGAGTAAGACTCAAGACCCGACCATGGCAGAAAATAGAAAGAGAATGAAAAGTCATTCCCTATGCCTCAGTCATAGGTTCTGTAAAGTATGCTATGCTGTGAACCAGACCTATTGTATACCTTGCTCTGAGTTTAACAAAGGAATACAATTTTGATCTAAGAGTAGATCACTGGACAGCGGTCAAGAATATCCTTAGTGAGGACTAAGGAGATGTTTCTCGATTATGGAGGTGATAAAAGAGCCCGTCGTAAAAAGTTACAATGATGCAAGCTTTTTCGAGATGACTCTAAGTCTCAATCTGGATACATATTGAAAGTGGGAGCAATTAGCTAGAGTAGCTCCGTGCAGAGCATTGTGGACATAGAATATTTGCAAAATACATATGGCTCTGATATGACAGACCCGTTGACTAAACTTCTCTCACGAGCAAAACATGACCACACCTTAGTACTCTTTGGGTGTTAATCACATAGCAATGTGAACTAGATTATTGACTCTAGTAAACCCTTTGGGTGTTGGTCACATAACGATGTGAACAATGGGTGTTAATCATATATAGATATGAATATTAATGTTAAATCACATGGCGATGTGAACTACATTATTGACTCTAGTGCAAGTGGGAGACTGAAGGAAATATGCCCTAGAGGCAATAATAAAGTTATTATTTATTTCCTTATTTCATGATAAATGTTTATTATTCATGCTAGAATTGTATTAACCGGAAACATAATACATGTGTGAATACATAGACAAACACAACGTCACTAGTATGCCTCTACTTGACTAGCTTATTAATCAAAGATGGTTATGTTTCCTAACCATAGACATGTGTTGTCATTTGATTAATGGGATCACATCATTAGGAGAATGATGTGATTGACATGACCCATTCCGTTAGCCTAGCACTTGATCGTTTAGTATATTGCTATTGCTTTCTTCATGACTTATACATGTTCTGTAACTATGAGATTATGCAACTCCGTTTACGGAGGAACACTTTGGGTGCTACCAAGCGTCTAGCGAAGCGGGTGATTATAAAGGAGTACTACAGGTGTCTCCAAAGGTACATGTTGGGTTAGCGTATTTGAGATTAGGTTTTGTTACTCCGATTGTCGGAGAGGTATCTCTGGCCCTCTCGGTAATGCACATCACTATAAGCCTTGCAAGCAATGTAGCTAATGAGTTAGTTACGGAATGATGCATTACGTAATGAGTAAAGAGACTTGCGGTAACGAGATTGAACTAGGTATTGGATACCGGCGATCGAATCTCGGGCAAGTAACATACCGATGACAAAGGAACAACGTATGTTGTTATGCGGTTTAACCGATAAAGATCTTCGTAGAATATGTAGGAGCCAATATGGGCATCCAGGTCCCGCTATTGGTTATTGACCGGAAGCGTGTTTGGTCATGTCTACATAGTTCTCGAACCCGTAGGGTCCCACGCTTAAGGTTTCGATGGCGGTTTTATTATGAGTTTATGAGTTTTGATGTACCGAAGGAGTTGAGTACCTGATGAGATCGGGGACATGACGAGGAGTCTCTAAATGGTCGAGGCGTAAAGATCGATATATTGGACGACTATATTCGGAGTTCGGAAAGGTTCGAGTGATTTGGGTATTTTTGGAGTACCGAGAGTTACGGAATTCGTATTGGGCCTCAATGGGCCATACGGGAAAAAGAAGAAAGGGCCAAAAGGGTGGCGCACCCTTCCCTTGGACTAGTCCGAATTGGACTAGGGAGGCGCCCTTCCTTCCTTCTCCTTCTCTCTTCCCTTTCCTTCTCTCCTACTCCTACTACATGGAAGGGTTCCTAGTTCTACTAGGAAGGGAATCCTACTCCCGTGGGAGTAGGACTCCCCTAAGGCGCGCCATAGAAAGGGCCGGCCCTCCCCTCCTCCACTCCTTTATATCTGAGGCAGGGTGCACCCATAGACACACAAGTTGATCTCGGATCGTTCCTTAGCCGTGTCGGTGCCCCCTCCACCATATTCCACCTCGGTCATATCATCGCGGAGTTTAGGCGAAGCCTGCGCGATAGAACATCATCGTCGTCCTGCGCCGTCGTCTTGTGGAACTCATCCCCGACTTTTTGCTGGATCGGTCCGGGGATCATCATCGAGCTGAGCGTGTGCTGAACTCGGAGGTGCCGTGACGTTCGGTGCTTGGATCGGTCGGATCGTGAAGGCGTCGACTACATCAACAGCGTTGTCATAGCGCTTCCACTTAAGGTCTCACAGTGCGTGGACAATACTCTCCCTCTCGTTGCTATGCATCACCATGATCTTGCGTGTGCGTAGGAAATTTTTGAAATTACTCGTTCCCCAACAGTAGCCCGTCAAGCGGGTGTCCGCTGGGTCTTCGGAAGGGAGCAGACAGTTTACTGTCCGGACATCCTCTGCCGATCTGTTAAAGGCATTGGGAGTTTAGATCCCACATAGAGTCAAACTATGGAAAAAAATGAGTGTCCCGTAAAGGATGACATAGCTTACCTCGCCGTCCGGGTGCTGCGTGCTGAATCCGCGATCTTCGGTCGCGGATGCGGGAGCTTCGGCGCCCTTGAACAGCACCCTCCAGGCAGCTTCGTACGTCGTGTCGAAGAGCCCGCTCAAGGTCCGGTGCTGAGCCGGATCAAACTCCCACAAATTGAAGGCCCGTTGCTGCCAGGGGAGAATCCGGCGGACGAGCATGACATGGATCACATTGACAAGCTTAAGCTTCTTGTTCACCGAGTGCGAAGGCGGGGTGGAGTCAGGTCGGCTCCTCGAATTACCCCATAGCAAGCCCTTCTCTTTCCGGAGGTGAGCTGCATGGGGATGCAGATCTGAACTCGGGGCGCTACCCATTTAGGGTCACGCTGCTCGGTGATGTAGAACCACCCGATTGCCACCCTTTGATGGATTCCACGAAGGCACCCTCAAGCCAAGTAACGTTGGGCATTTGCCCACCATGGCGCCTCCGCACTCCGCTTGGCTGCCCTTCACAACCTTGACAGCGTTGAAGGTCTTTAGCCACAAGCGAAGTGGGGCTGGATGCGAGAGGAAGGCCTCGCACACGAC
Source organism: Aegilops speltoides (assembly GCA_021437245.1). Taxonomy (NCBI): domain Eukaryota; kingdom Viridiplantae; phylum Streptophyta; class Magnoliopsida; order Poales; family Poaceae; genus Aegilops; species Aegilops speltoides. The sequence goes on from CM038146.1 coordinate 159,901,807, forward strand.
GATAAACGCCGAGATGTTGAGGATGAAGTTTGGGGCCAGATCATGGAAGTCCGAGCCGTAGTAGTACATGAGCCCCGGACGAAGGGTGAAGTGGGAAGCCCATCCAGCGGAGGAAGTGGGGAAGGAATCGACCCTCTCATGGGTCACAGGGGTGGGGATGAGCTGCCCTCGTCGGGCGGCCGGTGCTGCGATGTCATTGGACAGATATCCGACGCTGCAGCTTCTCGATGTGCCCCTCCGTAGCGGAGGAGGCCATCCACTGCCTCCGCTCCGGACATGGCTGGAAAGGGTCAAGGTGAGATGTGCGGACTTGGGCGCTGGAGCTCGAAAGCGGAGATGGATAAGCAAAGGAGGAAGAAGGCGTGGTAAAGGAGGTGGATCCTTATCCCTTATATATGGGCGGATGAAACTATGCATCCCTACTAGCACGGTAAAACCGCTTATCTCCCAAGCGCCGCAATCAATGGCGCGGTTGGGTTACCCACGTCCGTATTGATGGGAATCCGGAATAAAGGGAACACGATCTACCTTGACGAGGCGTGCCAAGAAACCGCCGCTAAACGCTAAGCTGAGGTGGTATAATAAAAAGCGATTCAAGTAAAGGATTGGTAGTGGCGTGGCGTCACGCGCAAAATATGTCGTGATTGAACTTGTGTAAATGTTATTCTCTCTACGGTGGTATGTGGAATTTATTTTCTGAGCGGACACTATCTGGTGTTCACAATCTTCTATGAATTATTGGAGGAGGAACCCGCCTTGCAATGCCGAAGACAATATCGCGCCGGACTCGTCGTCATTGAAGCCTGGTTGAGAGACTCTTGGAGTCTGGACGAGGGTGTCCGGATAGCGAACTATCATCATCGGCGGACTCCAAGACTATGAATATACAAGATTGAATACTTCGTCCCGTGTTGGATGGGACTTTCCTTGGCGTGGAAGGCAAGCTTGCAATCTGGATATGTAGATCTCCTACCATTGTAACCGACTATGTGTAACCCTAGCCCTCTCCGGTGTCTATATAAACCAGAGGGTTTTAGTCCATAGGACGAACAACAATCATACCATAGGCTAGCTTCTAGGGTTTAGCCTCCTTGATCTTGTGGTAGATCCACTCTTGTACTACCCATATCATCAATATTAATCAAGCAGGAGTAGGGTTTTACCTCCATCGAGAGGGCCCGAACACAGGTAAAAACATCATGTCCCTTGTCTCCTGTTACCATCCGCCTAGGCCTGATTCGGGACCCCCTCTGAGGCGCCTTTGAAGGTCGTCTTTGTGGGTTTAATCCTTGAGGGTCTATGCCCATCTTGCGCCTTGTATCCGATAAAGCGAGTTCGAGGCTGCTGCCGCCTAATCCATCGGGACTCTAGTGAGGTGAAATCCATCGATGATTGGGTCTAAAACCAATGCGGCGAATCCACCGTGGCGGATCTTGGTGGGGTGGTCCTTCGATCAAAGGTGATCGGGCGGAGGACCATGGGTTGAACTTTGGGGCGCTGGCTCCATCAGCGTATACATCCACGAGTGCGCTTTCGCTCCCTCTAGGGTATGTGAGTTGCGTATATCATGTTCACCGTCCGCACTTGTGGAGAAACCATACATCCTCTATTGTTCGGCAGCGGGTCTCTTCCTCGTCATCGCTATGTAGCCCCTTGTCATTGTTTTCGCAATTGACTTGCTGCTGCTTGAATACCCAACAATCCTGTTGGTGTGATTGGCTGGTTTTTGGGTGCCATGTATCGGCAAGAAGCGGTCGAGTATTCGGTCCAAATTGGACGGACCCGGAGTGGTTCTTTTGAATGGCTTTTTCCGCTGACCGGGTTTAGAGCCTCTGAATCCGGCGTTGACTGCCGTATCCTCAGTGTTATCGCCGTTAACACCGCGTTTGGTTTTGTTGCGACGCGACCTGCCATTGCGGTCCTTGGTATCCGGACTGCCAGAATTTTTGCTGACGTTGTCGCTGCGGGCTAGCCAGCTGTCCTCTTCTGCGCAGAAGCGGGTCATAAGTGATGTGAGGGCTGCCATGGATTTCGGATTTTCCTGTCCTAGGTGCCGGGCAAGCCACTCGTCGCGGATGTTATGTTTGAAGGCTGCGAGGGCCTCTGCATCCGGACGATCGGCGATTTGATTTTCTTTGTTAAGAACCGTGTCGAGCTATGCGGCGATTAAATCGGCTGCTGGATTATGTGGCTTAGGTCATCGGCGTTTGGTGGTCGCATATATGTGCCCTGGAAGTTGTCAAGGAATGCGGCTTCGTGTCTTTAACACCAATTGATTCTGGCGGCAAGCTGTTAAGCCAATGCCGAGTTGGTCCTTTAAGCTTGAGTGGGAGATATTTGATGGCGTGAAGATCATCACCGCGGGCCATGTGGATATGAAGGAGATAGTCTTCGATCCAAACCGCGGGGTCTGTTTTGCCATCGTAGGATTCAATGTTCATGGGTTTAAACCCTTCGGGGATTTGATGATCCATTACTTCATCTGTGAAGCATAGTAGGTGTCCGGCGCCTCTATGTTGGGCTATATCACAACGTAGCTCCAACGAGCTTTGTCTACTGTGTTCGGTCCGGCCGGAGTTGCCGTATCCGGCGCGACGGTCATCGTCGCGCATCGTGGGGCGCCCACGTGATCCATAGATCGATCTTGATTGTCTTGCCTTATCCTCCAATATGTCTTGCAAGTCCGGCGCATTCCCCCGTGGCCTCGTACTTTTCGGCGGTCTTAGAGGTGCAGTTCTAATGGAGGCCTAAAGGCCTCTCTGTCGCGGCCACGAGGTGGTCGGTCAGCCGTATTGCGCTATGGTGATGCAGGTTTATATGCCTCCTCCTCTAATCGGGGGAGCAACTTGCGTTTGGGGTAGCTTTTGGAGGGGCGTTCGAATTCATACTCTTGACGCAAGGACTTGGTCCATCTGTCGGCTAGCGGTCTTGATCAACTCTAAGTTGTTGCTGCTTTTTCTTTAGGTTGTTCGCCGTGGCCATTAGCCTGCGTTTGAAAGCGCTCTTGTTGACGGGATCCTCGGGCACGGCGAATTAAGTAAATCGTGAGGCTTGCCTCATCTCCGGAGGGAGGCATGTAATTATCATCCTCTACCTCTTCGTCTGCCGCTCTCTCATGAGGGCTGGCTTCTCCGTCCTCCTGTGCTGACTCTTGTTGGAGGGGGTTCTCTTCGGCACTCTCTGGGGTGTTGTTATCTCCGGTGCCGGAATCTCCATTCTTGCTGTGGTGGGATTTAGAGCGGCGCCGCTGACATCGGCGCTTGGGTTGTTTCTTGGAGGAGTCTTCCTCCGCTTTTTCCTCGCCATTCCCATCCTTTGGGATGTCTACCATATATATGTCATATGATGAGGTGGTCTTCCAGTGCCCCGTAGGTGCTGGTTCTTGGTTGTCTCCGGCATCGTCGTCCATACCGTCGATGTCTTCGGAGTCGTAGTCTAGCATGTCGGTTAGATCGTCGACAGTGGCTACAAAGTGGGTGGTGGGTGGGTTTTGAATTTCTTCGTCGTCCGCATCCCAACCTTCCTGACCGCAATTTGGCCAGGGCTCTCCTGATAGCGAAAGATACCTTAGCGAATTCAGGATGTCGCCGAAAGGTGAGTGTTGAAAGATGTCCGTGGCGGTGAACTCCATGATCAGCGCCCAATCGGATTCGATTGGAGGGGGCGCAGGAGGTTGAGTCCGGCGAGAGTCCGGCACCTCGGAGTCCTGGCGTCGCAAGGACAAGGTCGATTCGGCTCCATCGCCATAGAGGTTGCAGCCCGAGGCGGTGTCTAGCCACCATCCTCGATCTCGCGGTCGGCTCTGAATTAAGGGTCGGGCGGACTCATGTCTTGACCTCGAGGCCTTTGTCCGTGATGAGAGCTAAATCATGCTGTCGAGAGCAGTCGGCGCGCTTCGGCGTGGCTCGAATCCATCGAAGATCAAGTCACCGTGGATGTCATCCGTGAAGTTTAGACTTCCAAATTTGACCTGATGGCCAGGGGCGTAGCTTTCGATCTGCTCCAGATGGCCAAGCGAATTGGCCCGCAGTGCAAAGCCGCCGAATACGAAGATCTGTCCGGGGAGAAAAGTCTCACCCTGGACTGCGTCGTTGTTGATGATCAAAGGAGCCATCAAGCCTATCGGTGACGACATAGAGGAACTCTCAATGAAAGCACCAATGTCGGTGTCAAAACCGGCGGATCTCGGGTAGGGGGTCCCAAACTGTGCGTCTAGGCGGATGGTAACAGGAGACAAGGGACACGATGTTTTTAGCCAGGTTCGGGCCCTCTCAATGGAGGTAAAACCCTACTCCTGCTTGATTAATATTGATGATATGGGTAGTACAAGAGTGGATCTACCATGAGATCAAGGAGGCTAAACCCTAGAAGCTAGCCTATGGTATGATTGCTGTTCATCCTATGGACTAAAACCCTCCGATTTATATAGACACCGGAGAGGGCTAGGGTTACACAGAGTCGGTTACAATGGCAAGAGATCTGCATATCCGTATTGCCAAGCTTGCCTTCCACACCAAGGAAAGTCCCATCCGGACACGGGACGAAGTCTTCAATCTTGTATCTTCATAGTCTTGGAGTCCGACCAATGATGATAGTTCGGCTATCTGGCACCCCCTAGTCCAGGACTCCCTCACCTATGTGATCAAATCCCCCTAAGGCAGGACACCGAAAAAGGTCCCTAGATGCGATCTCACGGGTACAAAAGGTTGCGGCGGTGGAAAAGTGGTTTCGTGGCGCTCTTGGATGTTTTCAGTGTATAAGAGTATATATAGGCGAAGGAACCAGGTCAGGGAGCTATGAGGGTCCCACGAGGGTGGGGGTGCGCTATCCTGCCTTGTGGCTTCCTCGTTGCGTCTCCGACTTCATCTCCAAGTCTTCTGGTTTGCTTTCGGTCCAAGAAAGATCATCACGAAGGTTTCATTCCGTTTGGAATCCGTTTGGTATTCCTTCTCTCTTGGATGTTTCCAGGGTATAAGAGTATATATAGGCGAAGGAACTAGGTCAGGGGAGCTATGAGGGGCCCACTGTTCACACATGAACACGTCGCCGTGTACCCTCGACGCCGGGGGTGATGCACCGCATCTCACGTCGAAGGAGACCCGTCCGGAAGCGCGGTACACAGGCGATCCGACGGGTGCTTTTGTAGACCCGAAACCCCACACGCCCGGGAGGGACCCCGTGAGGGCGCGGGGTGGCTATGGGCTGCCCTAGGTTGACCTGATCGCCCCTAGGGTCTCGAGGTTCGCCGCCCTGCAACAAGAAGAACAGACGAAGAACGAGGAAGAAGAAGAATTAGGGTTATGGAGAAAAGATAAAAGATAAAAAGTGATAGATGATTTGATTGATTGTGTGTTGTTCAATCGGCCGTCACCCTTAGGTATATAAGAGGCGAATAGACTTCCCGTGCAAGGAAAAAGCTTGGATTCACGTCCAAAACCCTAGTCAAATTCGGATTGGTTTTGTCCGAACTTTCCAAAACTGTTCGGTTTAAACTGGCTGCACCTTGCGGTTTTTTTTGTGGTGGTAAACGACCTCAGATGGAAATGAGTCTAAAAGCAATCTTGACCATTTTTACGAGATGAACAACTTTCAGGTTGAACGTTTTTTGATCAGAGGTCATCTTGAGGGTCAAATATCTCACACAAAACATCTGTTTACTCACGCTACCCATCAGACATGGCGTCTGGTGGGGCGCCCCATATTTCCCCTCCTGATAGGGCTGCATTCTGATAGCTCTAACTTTCGCATATGAACTCGTATTGGGACGATTTTATATCAAAATCGATCATTTCGACAAGACGAAGACAATTCGTGTAAATCATTTTTACATAAGAGGCGGTATTAAGGGCGTAATCAGCCGAATAGTGTTCTGGATATAAAATCTCAGTACTTCAAACATAACTTCGGCCTTAGAGATGAGACCGGATGTCTATGGCCGAAATATCAAAGTTTCTCATTTTGATGATACGGAACTTTGTCACATTGAGCACTTTTCCATTTGAGGTCTTCTTAATTATGCTTTTGAACATGCCAAAATCTGGTGTCAACACATGCCCCCTGTTTTTCGGCAAAGCTTGTGTGCCGAAAAATAACTTGCGCATAGCTTGTTCTAAGGACGATGTCAACACTCCATCGGCCATTTTGCATGTTCTTAGGACGATAAGTATACATCGACCATTGCTTGTTTGAACCTCTTGATGCAAACTTGGGTGAAAACTTCTCAGCTTCTATAACAATCCGGTGATAAGGTTCCATAGATCAAAACCATCCTCTGAACCATATTGTTCTCCCTTTCGCTAGGATTTTGCAGATAATCAAGAATGAACTTCCTCCAATCCTTACTTCGTGTGCATAAAGGTTTCATTAGTGACCGAAGCTGTGGACTTCGGTTCGGCCTTACCTATCTTGACGAGACGAAGCATCGGCTATTGAGAGAAATGAAGTACACCATGATTAACATAGTAGCCAGATGTTTGCTGTGCCAACTCATTCAAATTGTCATGTCTAAATATATGAACAATACTAAAGCAACCCAAGGTAAATTCTATATCTAGACATACCTCAAGGTAAACTATAAGTGATTCGTCAAAACATTGATAACCCTTGGATATTTGTTGCACCACACATAACGAATCACTAAAAGCCTCAATTGATTAGCACCTATGGCACCAAAAAGCTCCAAACCGAATAACATTGCATATTCGACTTTGATCATTTGTGCATAAATATTTTAAGCGGTATGAGGCTTCATAGAATAGCACCATAAGGAGATATATAAACAACACCAAGACCTTGGCCATTGCTAGAAATTTAATCATCAATATATAATCACCATGGTACTAGAGAGATAAAGCTAACATTAGTATTATGCATGATGTCAATACGATGCTCAATAATAAAATCAACCATGATTTGGCTTTACATAAATTCTGAAAACTAATAAGCCAAAGCACACCCAATCAAAATGTAAGTCCACTTTGCAGTTTTGGTGAATTGGTCTATGCATAATATCTTCAATGGCATCAATTTGACAGATTTCTATGCAAGCACTTACCTCAATCTCTACTCAAACTAAGGACGGTGTTAGAATACCACCCCGGCCATTCTTAGATATGTTCTTAGGGCGATAGATAAATATCGGCCATTACCACAAGGTCCATGCAGAATTCACCCACCAAAGTATGTATAGCCGAAATAAACAAATGAAATAGCAATAAAATATTTCGGCCCCTTTAGCAACAATAATGTAACTAACCAAATGTATAGTGATTTGGTAATACCCTGTCATGATATAGAAAATTATGTTGCATCCATGGACCAAAATAAGTCCATGGAGGGTAATTGATCATAGCTGTGGAGGAATTCCATGGCAAAGGCATCAATGGCATTGTTGAAGAAAATGGATGATGTGCAAACCGAAGATTTTGATGTTGTGATGCACACCTTCGGCTTAATTGTTTGTTGCTTCCATTCTTCTCTTTCTTCACTTTTATTGCACTTGTCGCAATAGAAGCATGCACATCATTTTTGTTATGAATGATCCTCTTGGGAACCCATGCCATGTTCTTCTGTCTCAGCTCTTGTGCACTAAGATTTTGTAATTCCTTCTTTTGCCAATACGATAAGCCGAGTGGGCATCTCGGCTGTGATTCTGTTTTGACCAATGGCAATTCCTTTTCGGCCTTGTGCACTCTCCACTTCTCTTCTTTAGATTTGGCACTTTGATTCTCAACAATTGGTTGGTCCGTCTCATTGCCTTTAGTAGCCAATGTCGACACTATAATTGGCTCTTTTTTATTTAAGACCAAATTTGAACTTGCACTCTTACGACCATCTCTCTTAACATGGTAAACTTGCTGGACCACTTCTTTCTTCTTCCTTGAGTTCTGGATCGATTCCTTGTGATTGAAACAGTCTTTAACATGTGATTGTTCAAATGTTGATCTTCTCGGAGCTGCATAATATTGGTGAGATGGTCTAAAATAAGATGGAGAATGTGCCCTTGTATCATACCTGTCCCATGATGGATATGGATCTATATGAGCATAGGGAGGCATCCACGACATTGGCATTGGCGGCCCAAAATAAGGATATGAATATGTTGCATTAAAATTCTCACTTTGCCAATGCCGATCCTCATATTTGCACCTTGGGGGTGATCTTGGTTTCTTTGCATGATTTGGCTGATAAGCATTCTTCTCTTCACTCTTCTTTTGATATTTATCCAATAGTTCAGCGAAGGTGATTTTTCATCTCTTACACTTGCGCTTATTTGGGCCTTTGTTTTCTTTTGGTTTACTTCTATCGACCATTGGATTTGCTTGCTGCCCCTCAATTCTTGGCGTCTCCATTGTAGCTTCGATGGAATTCTCGCCCTCAAGATTATGTTTATTATGCTCTTCAACAACTTATTTACTTGAAAGCTTGATCCCATCACCTGCAGTTTTTACCTTCTCTTTAAATGGATCGGCTTGAAGCATCCGATGCAAAAACTTTTTGCCATCGGGCCCAATCGGAATAGACTGGTCATCTCTTGGTGTTTCAACAAACTTCAATCGTCCCTTTTTAATGGCTGATTTAACTATTTGACGAAACATGTTGCAATCCTCAAAATTATGCTTGGACGAATGATGCAACTTACAATACATTCGTCCTTGGATTGATGGCTTAACATGGTGATCAAGAATTGTAATGTAACTATTTTTCAACAACAAATCAAATATTTGATCACACATGCTTGAATTGAAGGTATACTTCTTGTTTTCTAGCCGATCTTGCTGTGTGAACGGCTTTGGAGATAAGCAAGCGAATGGTTCAGATTTGGAATCTCCACATTCAGCTATTGTCGTGGAATTGTCATGTCAGATGTCCTTAGTGTGAGGACTTAGTCGTGAGGCCAACACATCTATGCGGTAGCTTGAAGGGGTTGGTCGGAATCGAGAGACGCGAGGCAATCAACACACAAGACAAGGATTTAGACAGCTTCGAGCCCTGGGAAACATCATACGGTAATAACCCTACATGCTGTTTGTGGCTAGGTCTCATTATGATCATGAGGGAGTCGCCGGTAAGCCGGCTCTTGTGTCTAGCCCTAGAGATTGTTTCTTCTTGCCTGTCCCCCTTTGGGGAGCCCTGCCCCTCCTTGTATAAGTTAGAGGGGCGGGTTACATGTGGAGTCCTAGTAGGACTACGACTAGTCTATCTTTTCTTACAAGTTGAATACAAGTCCGGGTCTTGCTTCCTTCCTCTTAAGCCGGGCTACCATATCGTAAGTCGGCCTTCTGGGCCTTGAGCCTCTTGGGCCCCCAGGTCTTGTCGCTCCTCTGATCCGCTTGCCAGGTCACCCATAAGTCGCCAGGCTCGGGCGGGTCACTTAGTGAGTCGTCCAGTCAGGGCGGGTCATTAGTGAGTCGCCAAGTCCGGTCGGGTTATACATCCGGCCGGGTCATACCGCGGGGTATATCCTCGACATTAGCCCCCAAGTTTAATTTGGATTTATCCATGTTAAACTTATCTGCAACATAAACACAAGAACAAATTGACAGGTTGTGCTCCGGGTTAAATATTCTTGTAAGCCTGCACTTGATCATCCTTAAGTCCTTGTCATCTCCTCCTTCTGGAAAATCCGGGTCAATAGACCAACTTCATAATCAATTTTCTTGTAGAAGAAATATTGTAAATAAAGCATCCATTTGAGTTGGCCTTCAATGCTCTAACTTGACAAAAATATTGGTCTTGAAATATTCAACAGATATTCAGCCGGCTTGAAAATGTAGAACTTGCCAAGCTATGATTTGCAAAATCGCCGGGTTATAAAACTGATGGTTCCGGGTCATGACTGTTGCCAATGTCGGGTCAATCTGATGTGCTCAAAACTGAGAATTTGAAGATTTTTCCCCTTTATATGTATATCACCTGTAGCCCCCAAGTGGCGGGTTGTCATGCTTGCAACAACCTGGGACTTGTAATTATGATCATGTAAACTGGAGCAGCAACGTGTAGCCCCCAAGGGCCGGCTCAGTAAGATATTACTGAGCTGGGACTTTGTATATAATTCATTGATAATAACATCATATGATGTAATCTCCACCATGGGGCTTGAACCCACGCCCATAAGGTTAAGAATTTTGTACTTTACCAACTGAGTAGTGGATCTCTTAATGTACTGAACTGAGGCTTGTGTACCTTGAATTTCGATAGGAGCAATTGGTAGCCCCCAAGGGCCGGCTCATTTAAAATGTGATGAGTCGGGTCTTCAATAAGTTGAGCAAAAATTGACTTTGCATTAGCCCCCAAGTGCCATGGTGCATGCTGGCAGTGACATGGGACTTGTATATTCGATGTAATCTCAATTTGAATAATGTAGCCCTCAAGTGCCGGGTGGTAAGCCTGCAGCGACTCGGGACTATTCCTTTCATTGTAGAATAAATCATATCCATTGAAAAAATAATAGCCATTGCGCTGAAGCGACTTTTGAAAACCTCAATCATAACACTGGTTATTGATAATCACAATAGAAATCCAACCATGTTGGCTATTAAAGATTTGAATAACCCAGTTTGAAAACCTCAATCATTCAATATCATAATGAAATCCAGCCAAGTTTAGCTATTTAAAGATTTCAAATACCTTATCTGTTGACAAGTAAATCCGGAGTTTAAATACCCGGCGGCTCTTGGCCAGTGGCGATTTAATACACCTCCATTGTAACCCGGTGGTGTATAGCCTTTGAGAAAATCAAGAATTAATAACCCTTTTGAGACATCAGTTTCAATCTTTGATGATGGGCTTGAACTTGATCATTTATGTAAGCCATAGCTCTGTAGATCCTGCACAGAGTTTAAACAACATATGCCCTGGCGACTTAATATCAAAAGCCAGTGCGGGTAACCACCCAAATATAGTCTTATCCCGCACACAAGTAGATCACAAGATCCTTATGATCCTTTGAATGATACCGCCGGTTTATGTGACCCGGACAGTGAAGTTGATAACTCAACTCTGTAAGAGCCGGCACATATGATATTTGTGACAACTCAAATACTTGCGATTGTATAAAAATAGATAAATTTTTTAGGCTTCTGATTCGAATATGATCAGTAAACCGTTCCAAAGGGGTTAAGCTAAGATTGAAATACGATCATATAGCCCCCAGTGGCGTTGGCGTTGCCAATCAAAGTGGGTATCGACAGCTATGTTCTCTTTGGTTCGAATACGACCTATGTTTGAACAGGAAGCCCCCAAATGACCTTAAGAGTTGTTTAGCGACGCTGATTCGAATATGATCCACGTCGATTCCCAAAGGGGTTGAGCTATGATTCGGATACGATCAAGAAGCCCCCAAGTAGGTTCAGCAGTTTGCTAATCAAAAGGGTATTGACAACAATGTTCTCTTTGGTTCGAATACGACCTATGTTTGAACAGGAAGCCCCCAAGTGACCATATAAGTTTTGGCATTGCACCGATCAAAGAGGGTACTGATAGCTATGCCCGATGAGCAGGAAGCCCCAAGTGACCATAATAAGATAAGCCGTAAGGCAGGATACCCATGTTTTTGAAGGAAATATGCCCTAGAGGCAATAATAAAGTTATTATTTATTTCCTTATTTCATGATAAATGTTTATCATTCATGCTAGAATTGTATTAACCGGAAACATGATACATGTGTGAATGCATAGACAAAACAAGATGTCACTAGTATGCCTCTACTAGACTAGCTTGTTAATCAAAGATGGTTATGTTTCGACCATGAACAAAGGAGTTGTTATTTGATTAACGAGGTCACATCATTAGTAGAATGATCGATTGACATGACCCATTCCCTTAGCTTAGCACACGATCGTTTAGTATGTTGCTCTGCTTTTATCCATGACTTATACATGTTCCTATAACTATGAGATTATGCAACTCCGTTTACGGAGGAACACTTTGGTGCTACCAAGCGTCACTGGCGTATGCTGGGTGATTATAAAGGAGTACTACAGGTGTCTCCAAAGGCGGATGTTGGGTTGGCGTATTTGAGATTAGGTTTTGTCACTCCGATAGTGGAGAGGTATCTCTGGGCCCTCTCGGTAATGCACATCTTTGAAGCCTTGCAAGCACTACAACTAATGAGTTAGTTGTGAGATGATGTATTCGGAACGAGTAAAGAGACTTGCGGTAGCGAGATTGAACTAGGTATTGGATACCGACGATCGAATCTCGGGCAAGTAACATACCGATGACAAAGGGAACAACGTATGTTGTTATGCGGTCCGACCGACAAAGATCTTCGTAGAATATGTAGGAACCAATATGGGCATCCAGGTCCGCTGTTGGTTATTGACCGTGAATGGTTCTAGGTCATGTCTACATTGTTCTCGAACCGTAGGGTCCGCACGCAAGGTTTCGATGGCGGTTATTATGAGTTTATGTATTTTGATGTACGAAGGAGTTGAGTCCGGATGTGATCACGGACATGACGAGGAGTCTCGGAATGGTCGAGACATAAAGATTGATATATTGGAAGCCTATGTTTGGAGTTGGAATGGTTTGGTAAAACGGAATTCTGGGAGTACCGGAGGTTACGGAACCCCGGGAGGTAAATGGGCCTCGATGGGCCTTAGTGGAAAGGAGAAGGGCAGCCCTAGGAGGCGCGCCTCCCCCTTCCCTAGTCCTACTAGGACTAGGAGAAGGGGCCGCCCTCTCTCTCTTTCCCCCTCAGGAATCCTAGTCCAACTAGGATTGGGGGAATCCTACTCCCGGAGGAGTAGGACTCCTGGCGCACCCCTTTGGCCCGGCCCCTCCCCCTGGCTCCTTTATATACGGGGCAGGGGGCACCTTAGAACACACAAGTTGATCGTGAGATCGTTCCTTAGCGTGTGCGGTGCCCCCTCCACCATATTCCACCTCGGTTATACTGTCATGAAGCTTAGGCGAAACCTGCGCCGTGAAACATCAAGATCGTCCACCACGCCGTCGTCTTGTGGAACTCTCCCTCGACACTCGGCTGGATCGGAGTCTGAGGGCGTCATCGAGCTGTCGTGTGTCAAGAACTCTGGGCGTCGGATAACGGCGCCGGGATCGGTCGGATCGCGAGGAGAACGTCGACTACTTCCTCTACGTTGTGATCGCTTCGCCGGGTCTACAAGGGTATGTAGACAACACTCTCCCCTCTCGTTGCTATACATCACCATGATCTTGCGTGTGCGTAGGAAAATTTTTGAAATTACTCGTTCCCCAGCAGTGGCATCCGAGCCTAGGTTTTTCTATGGTTTGATGTTTTGCACGAGTAGAACACAAGTGAGTTGTGGGCGATACAAGTCATACTACCTACCAGCATGTCATACTTTGGTTCAGCGGTATTGTGAGATGAAGCGGCCCGGACCGACATTACGCGTGCGCTTCGCGAGACTGGTTTCACCGCCACGAGCACTCGTTGCTTAAAGGTGGTGGTGGGTGTCTGTCTCTCTCACTTTAGTTGAACTGAAAGTGTGGCTCGCCCGGTCCTTGAGAAGGTTAAAGCGGAGTCTATTTGTGAAATATCGTTGTGGTTTTGATGCGTAGGTGAGACTGGTTCTTGCTTAAGCCCGTAGCAGCCACGTAAAATTTGCAACAACAAAGTAGAGGGCGTCTAACTTGTTTTTGTAGGGCATGTTGTGATGTGATATGGTCAAGATGTGATGCTATATTTTATTGTATGAGATGATCATGTTTTGTAACGAAGTTATCGGCAATGGCAGGAGCCTAATGGTTGTCGCTTTATTGTATGCAATGCAATCATACTGTAATGCTTTACTTTATCACTAAGCGGTAGCGATAGTCGTAATAGCATAAGTTTGGCGAGGCGACAACGATGCTGCGATGGAGATCAAGGTGTCGCGCCGGTGGCGATGGTGATCATGGTGGTGCAACAAGATGGAGATCATGAAGCACAAGATGATGATGACCATATCATATCACTTATATTGATTTGCATGTGATGTTTATCCTTTTATGCATCTTATCTTGCTTTGATTGGCGGTAGCATTATAAGATGATCTCTCACTAAATTATCAAGAAGTGTTCTCCCGAGTATGCACCGTTGCCAAAGTTAAATCGTGCCCGGACACCACGTGATGATCGGGTGTGATAAGCTCTCGTCCATCTACAGCGGGTGCAAGCCAGTTTTGCACCGCAGAATACTCGAGTTATACTTGACGAGCCTAGCATATGCAGATATGGCCTCGGAACACGGAGACCGAAAGGTTGAGCGTGAATCATATAGTAGATATGATCAACATAAGATGTTCACCATTGAAAACTACTCCATTTCACGTGATGATCGGTTATGGTTTAGTTGATTTGGATCACGTGATCACTTAGATGACTAGAGATGTTTTTCTAAGTGGGAGTTCTTAAGTAATATGATTAATTGAACTTAAATTTATCATGAACTTAGTACTGATAGTATCTTGCTTGTTTATGTTTGATTGTAGATAGATGGCTCGTCTTTGTTGTTCCGTTGAATTTTAATGCGTTCCTTGAGAAAGCAAAGTTGAAAGATGATGGTAGCAATTACACGGATTGGGTCCGTAACGAGATCATCCTCATTGCTGCCTGGAAGAGCTACGTCTGGATGCACCGCTAGGTGCAGAACTTCTTCTTTGAGCAACGCCGGATGTTATGAGCGTCTGGCGAGCAAAGCTGATGACTACTCTATAGTTCGATGTGCCATGCTTTACGGCTTAGAACCGGGACTTCAACGGCGTTTTGAGCGTCATGGAGCATATGAGATGTTCCAGAGTTGAAGTTAATATTCCAACAGAATGCCCGGATTGAGAGATATGAAGTCTCCAATAAGTTCTATAGCTGCAAGATGGAGGAGAAAGTTACATTAGTGAGCATATACTCGAGAATGTCCGGGTACTACAATCACTTGACACAATTGGGAGTTAATCTTCCGGATGATTGTGTCATTGACGGAATTCTCAATCACGCCACCAAGCTACAAAGGCTTCGTGATGAACTATAATATGCAAGGGTTAGTAAAGACTATGCTCGAGCTCTTCGCAATGCTAAAGGCTGCGGAGGTAGAAATCAGAAGGAGCATCAAGTGTTGATGGTCAATAAGACCACTAGTTTCAAGAAGAAAGGCAAAGGGAAGAAGAAGGGAATCTCAAGAAGAACAGCAAGCAAGTTGTTGCTCGGAGAAGAAACCCAAGTCGGCCCTAAACCTGAAAGCGAGTGTTTCTCCGCAAGCGGTAGTCCTTTGGAAGCGGAACTGCCCCAAGTATTTGGCGGATAAGAAGGATGGCAAGGTGAACAAAGGTATATGTGATATACATGTTATTGATGTGTACCTTACTAGAGCTCGTAGTAGCACTGGGTATTTGATCTTGGTTACATTGCTAATATTTGCAACTCGAAGCAGGGACTACTGGATTGCGAACTCGGCAAAGGATGAGGTGACGATGCGCGTGGGAAATGGTTCCAAAGTCGATGTGATCGCGGTCGGCACGCTACCTCTACATCTACCTTCGGATTAGTTTTAGACCTAAATAATTGTTATTTGGTGCTGCGTTGAGCATGAACATTATATCTGGATCTTGTTTGATGCGAGGCGGTTATTCATTTAAATCGAGAGAATAATGGTTGTTCTATTTATATGAGTAATATCTTTTATGGTCATGCACCCTTGAGGAGTGGTCTATTTCTTATGAATCTCGATAGTAGTGATACACATATTCATAATGTTGAAACCAAAAGATGCAGAGTTGATAATGATAGTGCAACTTATTTGTGGCTTGCCGTTTAGGTCATATCGGTGTAAAGCGCATGAAGAAACTCCATCTTGATGGACTTTTGGAGTCACTTGATTATGAATCACTTGGCACTTATGAACCGTGCCTCATGGGCAAGATGACTAGAACACCGTTCTCGGTACTATGGAGAGAGCAACAGATTTGTTGGAAATCATACATCTGAGATGTATGTGGTCCGATGAATGTTGAGGCTCGTGGCGGATATCGTTATTTTCTCACCTTCACAGATGACTTAAGCGAGATATGGGTATATCTACTTAATGAAACATAAGTCTGAAACATTTGAAAAGTTCAAAGAATTTGAGTGAAGTTGAAAATCATCGTAACAAGAAAATTAAGTTTCTACGATCGATCGTGGAGGTGAATATTTGAGTTCTGAGTTTGGTCTACATTTGAAACAATGCGGAATAGTTTAGCGACTCCGCCACCGGAACACCACAGCGTAATGGTGTGTCCGAGCGTCGTGTCGTACTTTACTAGATATGGTACGATCTATGATGTCTCTTCTGATTTACCGCTATCGTTTTGGGGTTATGCTCTAGAGACAGCCGCATTCACCTTGAATAGAACACCGTCGAAATCCGTTGAGGCGACACCTTATGAACTGTGGTTTAGCAAGAAACCAAAGTTGTCGTTTCTTAAAGTTTGGGGATGCGATGCTTATGTGAAAAAGCTTCAACTGATAAGCTCGAACCCAAATCGAATGTGTCTTCATAGGATACCCAAAGGAGACAGTTGGGTACACCTTCTATCACAGATCCGAAGGCAAGACATTCGTTGCTAAGAATGGATCCTTTCTAGAGAAGGAGTTTCTCTCGAAAGAAGTGAGTGGGAGGAAAGTGGAACTTGATGAGGTAATAGTACCTTCTCCCTTACTTGAAAGTAGTTAAATCGCAGAAACCAGTTTACGAGACACCTACGCCAAGTAGTGAGGAAGTTGATGATATTGATCATGAAACTTGAGATCAAGTTACTCTGAACCTCGTAGATCAACGAGTAAGATCCGCACTGAGTGGTGCGGTAATCCTGTTCGAAGTCATGCTACTAGATCATGATGAACCTCGAACTATGAAGAAGCGATGGTGAGCCCAGATTCCATAAAATGGCTTGAGGCCATGAAATCGAGATGGGATCCATGTATGAAAACAAAGTGTGGACTTTGGTTGACTTGCCCGAGGGTAGGCAAGCAATAGAAAACAAGTGGATCTTCAAGAAGAAGACCGACGCCGACGGTAATATTATCGTCTATAAAGCTCGACTTATCGCAAAAGGTTTCGACAAGTTCAAGGGTTGACTACGATGAGACCTTCTCACCCGTAGCGATGCTTAAGTCCGTCCGAATCATGTTAGCAATTGCGCATTTTATGATTATGAAATTTGGCAAATGGATGTAAAGCGCATTCTGAATGGATTTACGGAAGAAGAGTTGTATATGATGCAACGAAGGTTTTATCGATCCAAAGGAGCTAACAAAGTGTGCAAGCTCCAATGATCCATATATGGACTGGTGCAAGCATCTCGGAGTTGGAATAAGCGTTTTGATAGTGTGATCAAAGCATTTGGGTTTGTCAGACTTTTGGAGAAGCTTGTATTTACAAGAAAGTGAGTGGGAGCTCTGTAGCATTTACGATCTTATATGTGGATGACATATTGCTGATCGGAAATGATATAGAATTCTGGATAGCATAAAGGGATACTTGAATAAGAGTTTTTCAATGAAAGACCTCGGTGAAGCTGCTTACATATTGGGCATCAAGATCTATAGAGATAGATCAAGGCGCTTAATTGGACTTTCACAAAGCACATACCTTGACAAAGTTTTGAAGAAGTTCAAAATGGATCAAGCAAAGAAAGGGTTCTTGCCTGTGTTACAAGGTGTGAAGTTGAGTCGGACTCAATGCCCGACCACTGCAGAAGATAGAGAAGATGAAAGATGTTCCTATGCTTCAGCCATAGGCTCTATCATGTATGCAATCTTGTGTACGGACTGATGTGTGCCTTGCTATAAGCCTAGCAGGAGGTACCAAAGTAATCCAGAGTGGATCTTTGGACAGCGGTCAAGAACATCTGAAATACGAAAAGGACGAAGGATATGTTTCTCGTATATGGAGGTGACAAAGAGCTCATCATAAGCGGTTACGTTGATGCAAGCTTTGACAACGATCAGACGATTCTAAATCGCAGACCGGATACGATTTACACTAAGCGGAGGAGCTGTCGGTTAGTGCAGTTCTAAACAAAGCGTCGTGGCGGGATCTACATGTGAAGCGGAATACATAGCAGCTTCGAAGCAGCTAATGAAGGAGTGCGGATGAAGGAGTTCATATCCGATCTAGGTGTCATACCTAGTGCATCGGGTCCAATGAAAATCTTACGTGACAATCTTGGAGCAATAGCCTTAGCAAAGGAATCCAGATTTCACAAGAGGACCAAACACATCAAAAGACGCTTCAATTCCATCCGGGACTTAGTCGGGCGGAGACATAGAGATTTGCAAGATACATACGGATCTGAATGTTGCGAGACCGTTGACTAAGCCTCTTCCACGAGCAAAACATGATCGGCACCAAGACTCCATGGGTGTTAGAATCATTACTATGTAATCTAGATTATTGACTCTAGTGCAAGTGGGAGGCTGAAGGAAATATGCCCTAGAGGCAATAATAAAGTTATTATTTATTTCCTTATTTCATGATAAATGTTTATCATTCATGCTAGAATTGTATTAACAGGAAACATGATACATGTGTGAATGCATAGACAAAACAAGATGTCACTAGTATGCCTCTACTAGACTAGCTTGTTAATCAAAGATGGTTATGTTTCGACCATGAACAAAGGAGTTGTTATTTGATTAACGAGGTCACATCATTAGTAGAATGATCGATTGACATGACCCATTCCCTTAGCTTAGCACACGATCGTTTAGTATGTTGCTACTGCTTTTATCCATGACTTATACATGTTCCTATAACTATGAGATTATGCAACTCCGTTTACGGAGGAACACTTTGGTGCTACCAAGCGTCACAACGTAATCGGGTGATTATAAAGGAGTACTACAGGTGTCTCCAAAGGCGGATGTTGGGTTGGCGTATTTGAGATTAGGTTTTGTCACTCCGATAGTCGGAGAGGTATCTCTGGGCCCTCTCGGTAATGCACATCACTGAAGCCTTGCAAGCACTACAACTAATGAGTTAGTTGTGAGATGATGTATTACGGAGCGAGTAAAGAGACTTGCGATAACGAGATTGAACTAGGTATTGGATACCGACGATCGAATCTCGGGCAAGTAACATACCGATGACAAAGGGAACAACGTATGTTGTTATGCGGTCGACCGACAAAGATCTTCGTAGAATATGTAGGAACCAATATGGGCATCCAGGTCCGCTGTTGGTTATTGACCGTGAATGGTTCTAGGTCATGTCTACATTGTTCTCGAACCGTAGGGTCCGCACGCTTAAGGTTTCGATGGCGGTTATTATGAGTTTATGTATTTTGATGTACCGAAGGAGTTGAGTCCGGATGTGATCACGGACATGACGAGGAGTCTCGGAATGGTCGAGACATAAAGATTGATATATTGGAAGCCTATGTTTGGAGTTGGAATGGTTCGGTAAAACGGAATTCTGCGAGTACCGGAGGTTACGGAACCCCGGGAGGTAAATGGGCCTCGATGGGCCTTAGTGGAAAGGAGAAGGGCAGCCCTGGGAGGGCGCGCCCCCCTTCCCTAGTCCTACTAGGACTAGGAGAAGGGGCCGCCCCCTCTCTCTTTCCCCTCAGGAATCCTAGTCCAACTAGGATTGGGGGAATCTACTCTCGGAGGGAGTAGGACTCCTGGCGCACCCCTTTGGCCGGCCCCTCCCCCTGGCTCCTTTATATACGGGGCAGGGGGCACCTTGGAACACACAAGTTGATCGTGAGATCGTTCCTTAACCGTGTCTGGTGCCCCCTCCACCATATTCCACCTCGGTTATACCGTCGCGAAGCTTAAGCGAAGCCCTGCGCGGTGAAACATCAAGATCGTCACCACGCCGTCGTCTTGTGGAACTCTCCTCGACACTCGGCTGGATCGAGTACGAGGGCGTCATCGAGCTGTACGTGTGTCAAGAACTCGGGGGGCGGAGTATGTGGCGCCGGATCGGTCGGATCGCGAGGAGAACGTCGACTACTTCCTCTACGTTGTGATCGCTTCGCCCGGGTCTACAAGGGTATGTAGACAACACTCTCCCTCTCGTTGCTATACATCACCATGATCTTGCGTGTGCGTAGGAAATTTTTTGAAATTACTACGTTCCCCAACAGTTTTGAACCGTGCATCATGGCAGCAAGTTCTCTTTGGCAACCTTTAATTTTTCTTAGAACTCGAACTTGCGAGAGATTAATTCTTTTTGAACCAGAACTTTAAACCGGATTTGAAAGCTTCAAAAATTTGTGAGGGACAAATTTACCTTGCGCCGGATTTTGAATCGGATTTGAGAGCTTCAAAAATTTGTGAGGGACAAATTTACCTTGGGCCGGATTTTGAACCGGATTTGAGAGTTTCAGCGCTTTGTGGGAGAAAGATGTCTCTTGAATCGGATTTTAAACCAAAGTCTTTATTTTGAGCTAGAAATCTTCTCACGGCCTTTAAATTTTCATCGATCTAGCAGTAATCTCCGGGGTTAATTTTCCCTTCAATGACCCGGAGTTCTTGAATTTATTGAGACCGACTAATTTTACCGAGCCATACCATTGTAGCCCCGAGTCTCAAGACGACTTGAGGAGTTGGCTTGAGATTCTCCATATTTGACCATAGAAGAAGGTATACATCATCGGCGTTGATAGCGCGATGTGAATCCATAGAAGGTTGAGGTGACTGCGGCGGGTTATAAATGATCCCGTATGAGCCGTGTCAGCAACTCGGCCAATGGTTCCTTCCAACTGGCTATTTGAAGTTAACCAAACTATAATGGCGGCGACTTGTGCACCTGCCCATTGAGCCATCCACTGCAGACGGCGGCTGATAATATATGATAATTTGCCTCTAATTTGTTGGAAGAAAACCGGGCTTCCCAAGTAGTGACTTGCTCATACTCAATAAACAGCTCATCCAGACAAGTGCGGCCCGGTGTATCGATGTAGACCAGGCCGCGAGAGACGGGCGGTAAAGACGACCGTAACATCAGAGGCGGCATAGACAGATGAACCGGCCGTGGCGTTGTAAGCCGGTGCGGACGGGCAAGTTGTCCTCCTTGTTGTAAGCCGGCGTGGTTGCGAGAGACGGCCACGGCGTTGTAAGCCGGCGTGGTCGCGAAAGATGGCCACGGCGTTGTAAGCCGGTGCGGGAGTCTATTGAGTAACGACGACCACCTGTGCCAAAAGATTTTGGCGTGCCTCCATCTCCGCGGTATAATATCACTTTTTGTCATAAATAATTGCCTGCATAAACAATATTGCAGACCAAGGCAAAGATAAACTATTCTTTGACAAAAACAACTTGTGCTAATAAAACAAACTTGGATGGATATCACCTGATTTGTTAGGACAACAAATGAGTCGGCCGCGGCGCTATAAACCGGTGCGGGCGGGCGAGTTAATCGTAGGCGCGGTAAGCCGCGCGGACAGTCGAGTCAATCACATGCATGGTCAGCCTCGCAGACGGGCAAAGTTGATGTAGCGGGGGTGGCAACTTATGCAGGACGAGCGCTAATGCGAAATAATGCAAAACATAATATTTGCTCACGCCCCTTTTGCGACGTCTTTTTGTAGAAATGACGGTCCTGCGGAAAAATATCATAGACCAAGTAGATGTTTTTGGATGAGTTAATATAGTACTGATAAAATATATAGAAAGTATAACACCTGATATTTTTTGCCGGATGAACAAACACGCTGGTGTTGAATAATGTTGGACGCAGCCGGGACAAAAACAGATATGCACATCACGAGACTTGTGACTATAAACAATGTGGTGGAGCTCTTTTTGCTTCTCTGTTTTCCATGCATGCGCCTGACCGGAGCTCTTTCTCTCTCTTTTTTTAATCAACGTAATCATCTTTCCTTCCATCCATCCATCCACGGAGACGTATCTCGTCGCATCGTATTCCTGTTTTCGACACACTCTCCTTCTCTTTCTTCTTTCTCTCCTTGCTGACAGAGCAGCGTACAGGAGCAGCCGGCTGCAGACGCCGGTGAGGCACGCAGGGGCGTGAAGGCAGTGAGGTGAGCGGGCGGAGATGAGGCCAGCTGCTTGGAGCGGCGGCACGCGGCGTAGGCAGGGGCGGCTTGGCGGCGCACGGGTGAGGCCGAGCCGCGGCAAAGGGGCGCCCGGCGGAGGCAGGCCGAAGTACGAGCGAGGCTGGCACGAGACCACACCAGCAAGGGTGACCCGGTGCAGAAGATACAGCGGCTCGCGTGAGGCAATAGCTCTTCGCGGAGGCCGGCAGGTTGGAGCGGCAACTACTCTGGGCAGCTCAGCGGGCCACAGCCGAGACAGAGGCAACTAGCGGAGGCGGCTCGACCACGGAGGCGCGCCGGTGAGGTGCGGCCACGACGGCGGGGGTTGACGTAGGCGGCAACCTAGCAAGCGTCTTGAGCGCGGAGGCGGTGGTCAGCCGGCGCAGGCGGCTCGGGGCGGTGGAGATGGCGCCCACAGGCGAGCTTGAGGACGCACACGAGGCGGTCGAGGCTCCGACGACTCCGTGGCGGCTCAGGGGAGGAACACGGCGGCTCACGGGTGCAAGCGGCGCGTGGTCTTGGTGGTTCAGTAACAGAAGCCGAGGTGATTCAGAGTCGGAGACAACTCGCAGCAGAGGAGAGGTCTGCGGCGGGTCATGGTGATTTGCAGCTGAGTTGGTGACTTAGTCAGGCAGGGTCCGATTTGTTCTCCAGGTCGTGGTTTATTTGACCAATCAACATCCAGGTCGTCTTTCCACCATGTGTAACAACTTTTGGTAATATACCATTGTCTGGATTGCCTTCGCGTGGTGGCTGGTTAGATCATAAGTAGCCCCGGGTATTGCATCCTTCAAATCAGAAGCGAAATAGTAGCAGATTACTTCTCGTAATGCAGTACGATGACTCGTGGATTGCACCGGTCTCCCTTGATGAGCTTAACGTATCTGCCTTCGGTCAACACAACCTGCTAATTTTTTGCCGATCACACAGGGCGGCTGTTTTGTTTTAACGAGATCAACCTCGTTGTCGGTCTCGGCGAACTCCAGGGCGTGAGCGACGCGTATATACAACCCTAAAACTCTCTCAATCTCAACTATTCATATGTTGCCGCTGAAAAAACCTTTTTAATCCCGACCGATGAATTCGCAACCGATATAAACTTCTTCACGCCAGCTCTTTATCATCCGGCCAGTGGTGCTCCTCTCGATCCCTAGAAGTATTCCCTCCAAAAACTCAACACCACCGTGCACAGGCCCCACGGTGGGCGTCAACTGTCGTGGAATTGTCACGTCAGATGTCCTTAGTGTGAGGACTTAGTCGTGAGGCCAACACATCTATGCGGTAGCTTGAAGGGATTGGTCAGAATCGAGAGACGCGAGGCAATCAACACACAAGACAAGGATTTAGACAGCTTCGGGCCCCGGGAAACATCATCCGGTAATAACCCTACATGTTGTTTGTGCCTAGGTCTCATTATGATCATGAGGGAGTCGCCGGTAAGCCGGCTCTTGTGTCTAGCCCTAGAGATTGTTTCTTCTTGCCTGTCCCCCTTTGGGGAGCCCTGCCCCTCCTTATATAAGTTAGAGGGGCGGGTTACATGTGGAGTCCTAGTAGGACTACGACTAGTCTATCTTTTTTTATAAGTTGAATACAAGTCCGGGTCTTGCTTCCTTCCTCTAAGCCGGGCTACCATATCGTAAGCCGGCCTTCTGGGCCTTGAGCCTCTTGGGCCGCCGGGTCTTGTCGCTCCTCTGATCCGCTTGCCAAGTCACCCATAAGTCGCCAGGCTCGGGCGGGTCACTTAGTGAGTCGTCCAGTCAGGGCGGGTCATTAGTGAGTCGCCAAGTCCGGTCGGGTTATACATCTGGCCGGGTCATACCGCGGGGTATATCCCCGACAGCTATGCATTGTGTTTTCCACTCTATCTCCGATGTCTTTGGATAAGATATTATATTAGCATCGATTTTATCAATAGAATTTAACCTTTGCTTTAAATTTCTGAAATGAAGATATTTAGAACATACATGTCTCAGTTGAGACCAAGTGCAAGCCAAGTACGAAATAAGCAAAGCTACCCAACTAGATATGAACTTTAGATAAAGCAACGAGGAAAGCTTTGGCTGTAATAATAAGTCATTATCGTTCTTTATAAATGGCGCAATGGGTTGACCGATATATTCCATAACAATTTTATTGCTAACAAATAAATTACCCTTCTTCACTGATCTTTGAAAATTACTTATGGGAATATTTCTTATAGATGCATCAATAATGAAGTTGCGACCAAATCTGAAAATAGGTAAATTACTCGCTATGCATACCTCTTTAAATACGTTGGGAGAGCATGATGGTGGTGTGACTTGAACAATATCTAGCTTCGTCTTTGGATGACTCTCCAACGCCTTTTCATGATCTTTTTCTTTATTCCGTGCATCATTAAATTGAAGATCCTTATCAGCCGAACTTTGTTCGGATACTTGCTCTTGTCCTTGAGGCTTGTCAATTTGTACGGCAAGAAACTCATAGGGCAGGAAGTAGGTTCCATTAACTTCAGAAAAATCAAGCATGGTTGTTTTGCTATGCTTGCCATGCCCTTTCTCAATAATGCTTGCCTCTTTGAATTTAATGGATTCAGAATATATACTACTTGATTCGGCTTTTTCAACCGAAGCACTTTCAAGTTCCGAATCATCCTTCTTTTCATTGATACTACCAATTGACAATGCTTCTTTTATCTGAGCCAATTCTTTTTCTATTTGTTTCTGGCGGCAAGCGGCAAAATTGGCTTTAAGCTTTTTCTCAATTTCAGCCCACTCCGGATATGATTGTCCCCCATATTTTGAGATTCTTTTGGCAATGACACACGGGTGTTGCCGAAATTTTGCAATAGTGTAGGGGGTGTATAATATGATGTAGTACTAGGTGAAGGCATATGCATTGTTGTAAAACCATATTTTTGCTCGCCAATTTTATCAATTGGCATAGATTCATCTTCTTGCAAACCTCTAGCTTTTATTGCGGCATAATCAGGAAATAGCCCTTTTTCATGTTGTTCAAGGCAAAGAGCACTAATCCTCTTATTTTGGGCTAAACTCTTCAATGCAGCCACTACTACCTCATCTTCAACAATATTGGGCACAACCGCTGCTGTGAAATTTACATTCATTCGGCTATGACCAGGAAGGTCGGAAGCCGAATTA
Source organism: Aegilops speltoides (assembly GCA_021437245.1). Classification (NCBI taxonomy): domain Eukaryota; kingdom Viridiplantae; phylum Streptophyta; class Magnoliopsida; order Poales; family Poaceae; genus Aegilops; species Aegilops speltoides. The sequence continues at coordinate 159,926,952 of CM038146.1, forward strand.
CGAACATCTGCAGTTGTGTATGGTGCTGAAAAATTATTGTCATGAGGTGTAGCATATGACGGCTGGGAATAACTGGCCGGATAGCTAGTAGTAGCATGGCCAATTCTCTCATTCATTGGCATGGTTGGATTAGTATATTGCACATTACTTACCAATGAATAAAAGGGTGAAACACTTTCTTGCATGGCATTGAAAATTCTAACATGGGGTGTTTCAAATTTATTAATTGAACTCACCATGTTGTTCATCGGCATAACAATTTGTGGGGTTGCCGATGCATGAGAGTTGGGATACATATGGTGCATGTTACTAGTATCATAAGAAGTTGAAGCATGCAAATTACTTTGAATCGGCCCTTGCACGTAATTAGATGCATTATTGAAAAAACTAGGGCTGGCCGATAAAGTATACTCATTGAACGATCCAGTAACACCATATGAATTATTTGCATCTACAATAAGGAATTGGGTATTCATATTACCTTTGTAGATTGCAAACCCTAGATGACGATCCCTTCGTAGCAAGAACAGGCCGGAGACCGTTCAAAGCTTCGTCCCTAGCGGAGTCGCCAAAAAGTGTGTTCGCACACGAACACGTCACCGTGTACCCTCGACGCCGGGGGTGATGCACCGCAACTCACATCGAAGAAGACCCGTCCGGAAGCGCGGTACGTAGGCAATCCGACGGGTGCTTTTGTAGACCCGAAACCCCACATGCCCGGGAGGGACCCCATCAGGGCACGTGGCAGCTATGGGCTGCCCTACGTCGACCTGATCACCTCTAAGGCCTCGAGGTTCACCGCCCTACAACAAGAAGAACAAACGAAGAACGAGGAAGAAGAAGAACTAGGGTTAAGGAGAAAAGATAAAAGATAAAAAGTGATAGATGATTTGATCGATTGTGTGTTGTTGAATCGGCCGTCACCCCTTAGGTATATAAGAGGCGGCTGGACTTCCCGTGCAAGGAAAAGGCTTGGATTCACGTCCAAAACTCTAGTCAAATTCGGATTGGTTTTGTCCGAACTTTCCAAAACTGTTCGGTTTAAACTGGCTGCAACTTACGGGTCTTTTTTGTGATGGTAAACGACCTCGGATGGAAACGAGCCCAAAAGCAATCTTGACCGTTTTGACGAGGCGAACAACTTTCATGTTGAACGTTTTTTGATCAAAGGTGATCTTGAGGGTCAAATAGCTCGTGCAAAACATCTGTTTGCTCGCGCTACCCATCAGACATGGCGTCTGGTGGGGCGCGCCATATTTCGCCTCGTGAGAGGGCTACATTCCGATAGCTCTAACTTTTGCAAACGAACTCGGATTGGGATGATTATTATATCAAAATCGATCGTTTCGACGAGACGAAGACAATTCTTGTAGATCATTTTTTCTATACGAGGCAGTATTGAGGGCGTAATTAGCCGAATAGTGTTTTGGATACAAAATCTCAGTACTTCGAACATAACTTCGGCCTTAGAGATGAGACCGGATGGCTATGGCCCAAATGTTAAAGTTTCTCATTTTGACGATACATTACTTTGTCACATTGAGTATTTTTCCATTTGAGGTCTTCTTAATTATGCTTTTGACCATGCCAAAATCTGGTGTCAACACCCACGAGGGTGGGGGCATGCCCTCCTACCTCGTGGCTTCGTCGTTGCATCTCTGACTTCATCTCCAAGTCTTCTAGTTTGCTTTCGGTCCAAGAAAGATCATCGCGAAGGTTTCATTCTGTTTGGACTCCGTTAGGTATTCCTTTTCTGCCAAACTCTAAAATAGGCAAAAAAACAGAAACTGGCACTAGGCCCTTGGTTAATAGGTTAGTCCCAAAAATAATATAAACTAGCATATAAATGCCTATTAAATATGCAAAATGGATAACATAATAGCATGGAATAATCAAAAGTTATAGATACATTGGAGACGTATCAAGCATCTTGACCTATCCCTATAGATCTTGGTTGCTAATATATAAGCAGCTTCACCGAGGTCTTTCACTGAAAAATTCTTATTCAAGTATCCTTTTATGCTATCCAGAAATTCTATATCATGTTCAATCAGCAATATGGCATCCACATATAATATTAGAAATGCTACAAAGCTCCCACTCACTTTCTTGTAAATACATGCTTCACCATAAGTATGTATAAAACCAAATGCTTTGATCACCTCAACAAAGCGTTTATTCCAACTCCGAGACGCTTGGACAAGTCCATAGATGGATCGCTGGAGCTTGCACACTTTTTTAGCACCTTTAGGATCGACAAAACCTTCTGGTTGCATCATATGAAACTCTTCATTAAGAAACCCGTTAAGGAATGCAGTTTTGACGTCCATTTGTCAAATTTCATAATCATAAAATGCGACAATTGCTAACATGATTCAGACAGACTTAAGCATCACTACGAGTGAGAAAGTCTCATCGTAGTCAACCCGTTGAACTTGTCGAAATCCTTTTGCAACAAGTCGAGCTTTGTAGACAGTGATATTACCGTCAACGTCCGTCTTCCTCTTCAAGATCCATTTATTCTCAGTGGCTTGCCGATCATCAGGCAAGTCCACCAAAGTCCATACTTTGTTCTCATACATGGATCCTATCTCAGATTTCATGGCCTCAAGCCATTTGTCGGAATCTAGGCTTTTCATAGCTTCTTCATAGTTCGTAGGTTTGCCGTTGTCCAACAACATGACTTCCAGGACCGGACTATCGTACCACTCTGGTGCGGAATGTGTTTTGGTGGACCTACGAGGTCCAGTAGTAACTTGATCTGAAGTTTCATGATCATCATTATTTGCTTCCTCTCTAGTTGGTGTAGGCATCACGGGAACGATTTTCTCTGATGTACTACTTTCCAATTCGAGAGCAGGTACAACTACCTCATCAAGTTCTACTTTCCTCTCACTCACTTATTTCGAGAGAAACTCTTTCTCTAGAAAGGACCCATTCTTAGCAACAAAGATTTTGACTTCGGATCTATGGTAGAAGGTATACCCAATAGTTTCTTTCGGGTATCCTATGAAGACGCACTTCTCAGCTTTGGGTTCGAGCTTATTAGGTTGTAGCCTTTTGACATAAGCGTCACATCCCCAAACTTTAAGTCACGACAGCTTAGGTTTCTTGCCAAACCATAGTTCATACGGTGTCGTCTCAACGGATTTAGATAGTCCCTATTTAACGTGAATGCGGATGTCTCTAATGCATAACCCCAAAATGATAGTAGCAAATCGGTAAGAGACATCATAGAACGCACCATATCTAATAAAATGATTACGATGTTCGGACACACCATTACGCTGTGGTGTTCCAAGTGGCGTGAGTTTTGAGACTATTCCACATTGTTTTAAATGAAGGCCAAACTCTAACTCAAATATTCGCCTCCGCGATCTGATCGTAGAAACTTTATTTTCTTGTTAGGATGATTCTCCACTTAATTCTGAAATTCTTTGAACTTTTCAAATGTTTCAGACTTATGTTTCATCAAGTAGATATACCCATACCTACTCAAATCATCTGTGAAGGTTAGAAAATAACGATACCCGCCGCGTGCTTCAACACTAATCAAACCGCATACATCGGTATGTATTATTTCCAATAAATCATTAGCTCACTCCATTGTTCCAGAGAACGGATTTTTAGTCATTTTGCCCATGAGGCATGGTTAGCAAGTATCAAGTGATTCCGAAAGTCCATCCGTATGGAGTTTCTTCATGCGCTTTACACTAATATGACATAAACGGTAGTGCCACAAGTATGTTGCACTATCACTATCCACTTTGCATCTTTTGGCATCAATATTGTGAATATGTGTATCACTACAATCGAGATTCAACAAGAATAGACCATTCACTAAGGGTGCATGACCATAAAAGATGTTACTCATATAAATATAACAACCATTATTCTCTGACTTAAATGAATAACCCTTTCGCATTAAGCAGGATCCAGATATAATGTTCATGCTCAACGTTGGCACCAAATAACAATTATTGAGGTCTAAAATTAACCCCAAAGGTAGATGTAGAGGTAGCGTGTCGACGACGATCACGTCAACCTTCGAACCATTCCTGATGTGCATCGTCACCTCGTCCTTAGTCAGTCTTCGTTTATTCCACAGCTCCTGTTTTGAGTTACAAATATGATAAACTGAAACAGTATCAAATACCTAGGTGCTACTACGAGCACTAGTAAGGAACACATCAATAACATGTATATCAAATATACCTTTGTTCACTCTGCCATCCTTATTATCCGCCAAATATTTGGGGTAGTTTCGCTTCCAGTGACCAGTACCCTTGCAGTAGAAGCATTCAGTCTTAGGCTTGGGTCCAACTTTGTGCTTCTTCACGGGAGCGGTAACTTCCTTGTCGTTCTTGTTGAAGTTCCCTTTCTTTCCCTTGCCCTTTTTCTTGAAACTGGTGGTTTTATTAACCATCAACACTTGATGCTCTTTCTTGATTTCTACCTTCGCCGATTTCAGCATCGCGAACAGCTCGGAAATCATTTTAGTCATTTATTGCATATTATAGTTCATCGCGAAGCCTTTATAGCTTGGTGGCAGTGATTGAAGAACTCTATTAATAACACACTCATTCAGGAGCTCGAGTCCCAGCTGAGTCAAGTGGTGGTGGTACCCAGACATTCTGAGTATATGTTCACTGACAGAACTGTTCTCCTCCATTTTATAGCTAAAGAACTTGTTGGAGACTTCATATCTCTCAACCCGGGCATTAGCTTCAAATATCAATTTCAGATCTTGGAACATCTCATATGCTCCGTGGAGCTCAAAATGCTTTTGGAGCCCCGGTTCTAAGCTATAAATCATGGCACACTGAACTATCGAGTAGTCATCAGTCCGTGTTTGCCATGTGTTCACAAAGTCTAGACTAGCAGGAGAGGGTGGGTCACCTGGCTATGCATCAAGGACATAATTCTTCTTTGCAGCAATGAAGATAATCCTCAAGTTACGGACCTAGTCTATGTAGTTGCTACCATCATCTTTCAATTTAGCTTTCTCTAGGAACACATTAAAATTCAAGGGAACGGTAGCACGGACCATCGATCTACAACATAGACTTACAAAGTTTATAAGGACCAAGTTCATGATAATTTTAGTTCAATTAATCAAATTACTAATGAACTCCCACTTAAATCAACATCCCTCAAGTTGTCTAAGTGATACATGATCCATATGAACTAAGCCATGTCCGATCATCACGTAAGATGGAGTAGTCTTCAATGGTGAACATCTTCATGTTGATCATATCTACTATATGACTCATGTTCGACCTTTCGGCCTCCAGTATTCTGAGACCATGTTTGTACATGCTAGGCTCGTCAAGTTTAACCCAAGTATTCTGCTTGTACAAAACTGATTTACACCCATTGTATGTGAATGTAGAGTCTATCACACCCGATCATCACGAGGTGCTTCGAAACGACGAACTTTATGCATACTCGGGGGAGAACATTATCTTGAAATTAAGTGAAGGGATCATCTTATAATTCTACCATCATTCTAAGCAAAATAAGATGCATAAAGGATAAACATCACATCCAATCAAAATATGTGACATGATATGGCCATCATCGTCTTGTGGTTTTGATCTCCATCTCCAAAGCAACGTCATGATCTCCATTGCCACCGGCGTGACGCCTTGATCTCCATTGTTGCGTTGGGGTCATCTCGCCAACTATTGCTTCTACAACTATTGCTAACACATAGCGATAAAGTAAAGCGATTACATGGCGCTTAATGATTGACACACAAGCCATACAATAATTAAAAGAGAACCCTAAAGCTCCTGCTGGTTGTCAATATTACAAAATATGATCATATCATACAACAACGTATATCACATCACGTCTTGACCATATCACATCACAACATACCCTGCAAAAAACAAGTTAGATGTCTTCTACTTTGTTGTTGCAAGTTTTACGTGGCTGCCATGGGTAACTAGCAAGAACCGTTCTTACCTACGCAAAACCACAATGGTGATTATCAAGTTTGTTGTTTTAACCTTCTACAAGGACCAGCCATACTCGAATTTGATTCAACTAAAGTGAGAGAAACAGACACCCACCAGCCACCTTATGCAAAACAAGTTGCATCAGTTGGTGGAACCGGTCTCATGTATGTGGACATGTAAGGTTGGTCCGGGCCGCTTCATCCCACAATACCGCCGAATCAAAATAAGACGTTGGTGGTAAGCAATATGAACATCATCGCCCACAACTCCTTTGTGTTCTACTCGTGCATATCATCTATGCATAAACCTGACTAATGATGCCACTGTTGAGGAACGTTGCATAGAAAACAAAAATTTCTACGCACACACAAGATCTATCCATGGAGACGCATAGCTACGACTAAGAGGAAGCGTTTATCAATGCGGTTGATGTAGTCGTACACCTTCACGATCCATCCCGATCAAGTACCGAACGTACGGCACCTCCGTGTTCAGCACATGTTGATCTTGATGATGTCCTCACCTTCTTGATACAGCAAGAGGGGTGAACTACTAGATGAGTTTCAGCAGCACAACGGCGTGGTGACGGTGGTGGTGAAGAACAATCTCCGCAGGGATTCGCCAAGCACAACAGAAACTATGACGAAGGATAAACTACAGGGGCGGGGTTGCCGGTACACGTTTGGGTGAATCTTGATGTGTTCCGGTGCTAGCCCCGCCCCTCTATTTATATGTTGAGCCCTGGGATCGTTTCTTGTAGAAAGAGCCTCCTCAAAGTTGGTTTAGCCTGCAAGGCAAGAGTCCTTATCGGACTCCAGGACCAGACGCCAGGATCCCTGGCGTCTGGCCCCTTTGGCCTCCGCAAAACTACCTTTTGCACCTTCCTACATCCCTGTGGGCTTTACCCCTTGACCCAAATAGAGTGTTCTCGTACCCGAACATTTCGGGAAACATTGAAACCCCTTTCGGTGAATTTTGGAACCCTTCCGGAGACCAAACACCATTATCCCATATCTCAATTTTTACCTCTGGACTATTCCGGAGCTCGTCGTCATGTCTGTGATCTCATCCAGGACTCCGAACAACATCCGGTCACTAACATACATAACTCATATAATACTATATCGTCAACGAACGTTAAGCGTGTGGAACCTACGGGTTTGAGAATGATGTGGACTTGACCGAGACGTTTCTCCGGTTAATAGCCAATAGCGGGACCTGGATGCCCATATTGGTTCTATGAAGATCATTATCGGTCGAACCTTTATGACAACGTACGTAGTTCCTTTTATTCGTCGGTATGCTACTTACCCGAGCTTCGATCGTCGGTATCTCCATACCTAGTTCAATCTCGTTACTGGCAAGTCTCTTTACTCGTTCCATAATGTATCATCCTGTAGCTAACTCCTTAGTCACTTTGCTTGCAAGCTTCTTGTGATGTTGTATTACCTAGAGGGCCCAGAAATACCTCTTCGTCACACGGAGTGACAAATCCAGTCTTGATCCATGCCAACCCAACAGACACCTTCGGAGATACCTGTAGAGCACCTTTACAATCACCCAGTTACATTGTGACGTTTGATGGCACACAAGGCATTCCTCCGGAGTCCGGGAGTTGCATGATCTCATGGTCGAAGAAACATGTATTTGACATTAAGAAAGCAATAGCAATAAACTGAGCGATCATATGCTATGCTAACGGTTGGGTCTTGTCCATCACATCATTCTCCTAATTATGCGATCCCGTTATCAAATGACAACTCATGTCTATGGTTAGGAAACCTTAACCATCTCTGATCAACGAGCTAGTCTAGTAGAGGGTCACTAGGGACACAATATTTGTTTATGTATCCACACATGTATTTAAGTTTCTGGTCAATACAATTCTAGCATGAATAATAAACCTTTATCATGACTAAGAAAATATAATAATAACAACTTTATTATTGCCTCTAGGGCATATTTCCATCACATCACATGTCAAAAACTATGCTTGATACAACTGTAGGAGGAACGATCATGGGAAAGTCAAGAAACTACTTGATGATATGCAGGAAAACCATGCCCAATGGCATGTTGAAAGAACTACCACCAAGAGAGTGAATTCTATTGCAGAAAACAATGCGGAGTTGACAACTAAGCTAGATGGATTCTTCTTCATTATGAAAGGTAAAGAATAGGTAAACATGAATGACATCACTAATAAGAAATAGTGATGTGATTTTTATTGCTCGCAATAGCTATAAATCCAATTGGAAAAGTAATGGACATGCTCCTAGATTACCTTATCCTAATAATGGAGGACCATCAAATAATTTTAATGGAGCTAGTAGTAGGAATAGAAATACTCTTGAACAGATTCTTAAAAGTTTCATTGTAGTCAAACTGAGCAAAATGAGAACTTCAAAAATATTTTGAAGAATCATGATAACTTACTTACTCAATTGGCTAGTAATATTATTGGACTAACAAATGATGTGCAGATGCTTGAGGGAAGATCCAAGAATATAGAGGCACATGTGGCTAAAATTGCGGAGAATGAGACATTAATCCTAGCTAAGTTTGCTGTTAAACCGGAGCCTAACTTGGTTGAAGATGTCAAGATGGTAAGAATCAACAAAGAGAAGACCGAAGAGCCTGACACAAGCCATGTGCCAGAATATAATTATACCATTTCAGACTTCGTAAAGATGATATCAATGAAGTAGGCACTACCTAAGCATCTCATAATGAGGCATATGATGTCTTTGTTGAGCAAGTTGTAGCCAAGGTATGTGAACTTGATGATGAAAGAAAGTAGCTTTACAGTAAGTTACCAGCCAAGCAAGAAGATGCTTTTGAGCCTACTATAGAGATTAAGAATGGTTCGAGTAAGTTCAATGCTTTACGTAATCTAGGGGCTAGTGTTTCTACTATCCCTAAGTCTGTTTATGATACTCTCAATCTAGGTTCTCATGTTACTACGGAGATTAGGTTGAATATGGCAAATTCTTCTTTTACTCATGTAGTAGGAATTGAGCATGGAGTTATAGTTCAAATAAATGATTGGGGTGTCATGATTGATCTTGTGATAGTTGATATGCCTGAAGATCCTGTTGCTCCAATTATTCTTGGTCGACCTTTTCTAAGGACTATCAAAGTTGTGATAAATGTGTTTGAGGGGAATGTTAGATTTGATTTACCAGCTAAACATCCTTTTGTAAGATATTTCCCCAGGAAAAATAAAATGAACACCTACACCGGAGAAGGCATCATTGTGTGTGCAAGAAGCTACGGTATCGGTGTGTTTGCACCATCTTGATCACCACTAAGGTCGAGCTAACCGACCGAAAACAAGCGCTTCGTAGGAGGCAACCCACACAAATAAAGTAGACAAGTTTTTACTTTTGTTTCAATAAATGAGTGATTGAAGTTCGAGATAAAGAAGTAAGTTTGCAAGAGTTGTTCTAATGAAGCTATGTTGTGTGCAAGTTAAATTATGTTGTATTAATGTTTGGATGCTTGGAAATATGCCTATGTATTGTGTTGGAGCTAACTCCATAGGAGAAAGAGGAAAAATAGAAGTTTCGGAAGAAACGGATCAAAAGGGGTGACCACAGCGGTCGTTTTGGCGGTCGCATGACCTCCTGGCAGTTCCACTAGAAAACAACAAGAGGCAACATGATGAATGACGGTTTTCCATGCGAGCGCACGCACTCATATGAGCTATCGCATGACACCCTCGACCAAAAGAAGAAAACAACCAGAGCACTTGACGTTGTTCCATTGCCACCCGTTTCAGCTGTCGTATGAGGTATGCACAGGCGCATGTAAGCCATCAGGGCGAACGACGACCTTTCATACGAGCACTTCTTCTTCTTCTTCTTCTTCTTCTTCTCTTCAAACCCTAGCAAAACTTTGTCTGATCTCTCTACTTGCTCGATTTTGGTTCAAATCCTTCCGTGTGATTGATCTACGGTACGTTTCTCCTCTGATCCCCAATTTATTTTCCGTGAATCCACGTTCTATATGCCTAGCATTGTCATGTCTGGGAAATTCATACTTTTGATCCAAATTCGAGTTTGGCTTGGATTCGATGTTTTTAGAGGAGTATGATGTTGTTACTACCGTAGGATCAATATTGTTTAATTGAATTGGACTGTTTTTTTGTAGTTGTCTATGAGGAGGTCCACTTGCGTACGCGGTGCTTTGAGTTCATCCGCTACACCACCACAACAAGTTTTCACTCAGGGGATCATCTTCACCAACCGTGAAAGCAAGGAAGAAATTCAGGCACTCAGTACAAGGAAGATCAAAGCAACCAAGTGGGCTTGCGATAGGACAAGGACAACTGATTCGTGATGCAGGACTCTGCTGGTCAAAAGGTTATTTGGACACATCCCCCACTTCAGTTCGTAACAAGCATATCTCGATGGCTTACTTCCAGTGCACAAAACAAGATCATAGTTGGTCCCAACACAAATACATGGTTGTAAGCATTAAGACCTCATACTTGTACCTATTTTTATTACTAGTGTTTGAATCATCATTTGCTTGATTGATCCAGTTAAAAGATGGAATTGATCCTTTAACAAAAGCTTGCTAGAGACCATTGCTTCAAGGGAGCCTTCCTCTCGTGGGTTCGATAACCCAGGGTCATCTGTAGGAAAACAGGTGCGGGATGCTTTCTATTCCTTCACGGGATCACTAAAAGGAGGTATCAAGCCCTTTTTCTGGCACTGTTGACGGGGAGTAGTTTAGTGTTCCTAGTCTTTTTGTTTAGATCTTTTGTCAAAGTTTTGTTTTAGTTTTTTGTTTTATTTTAAGTTTTACTTTTGTTGCAAGTCTTGTTAGTTGAAACCCCCAAAAAAGATTACCATGGCTCGTAATCTTGGAAGTTTTTTACTCCCAACAATAACTTCATGCGTGAACACATAACACAACCTGAGGTTGCAGCCGCGGAGTATGAGATCATACCTAACTTAGTTTCCATGGTTCGACATGAACAATTTGGAGGCTCTGCTTCTCAAGATGCTGGTGTGCACTTGCATAATTTTACAGAACTATGCAACATGACACACATTAAGGACTATGACCCTGACGCTTTGAAATTGCATCTATTTCCTTTCTCTATGAGAGGAAAAGCAAAAGGGTAGCTTGTAGCTCTGCCTAGAGGCAATATAACTTCTTGGGCTGATTGTCACAACAATTTTGTATCTAAGTTTTGTCCACCTGCAAAAATTATGCATCCTCGTTCTCAGATTACAAGTTTCAAGCTGGAAGAACGTGAGCCACTAGCACTTGCGTGGGATAGAATGAAAGAAGCCATAAGAAACTGTCCTAAAATAGCTATCTCTGTTGTAGCTCTTTTCTGGGCTCGAATTCCAGCTGTCGGTGTCGGAGTTCTAGGAACGGGGGTACCGAGACTTGCCTGCCTGCGGCCCATAGCGTGGCCCCATCAACAACCTGGGATGACCCAGCTTCGACATCGAAAACTCAAGACCCTCGCGAGGGGCCAAGCCTCACGAGGCGGACGACACCAAGATCTCCAAAAGGAGCACCCCCCTCAGGTTGGCTCCAATGAGCGGAGATTTCCATGCAAGCCTCACCTCACGAGGTTCGGGTGACGTGAGCCATGCAGATCAAGGCCAAGCGGGCACCAGCGGGCGCAGTGTACCAGTTTCCTCTTTGGTGCTAAGAAGGCAAGCGAAAGCACGGAGTCCCGACGAATAAGCCAAAGGTTTCCATTCCCGTGCAACAAGACCAAGACCGCCAGGACGGTAGGACAGAGGTCATCACCGAGCCCACGGCAGCGTCATGACCAGAGGCTTTTGCAGGCGAAGACTACTTTCATCAGGATAAGATGTACTAGTTGTCTTCCTTTGAATTTGGCCGTTGCGGGATCCCTTCCCGCCTTCACTTGGGAAGAGGACCAAGGCTGTCGGCATTCTGGATATGGGGGTACCCAGACTTGCATGCCTGTGGCCCACTACGCGGCTCCATCGACGGCCTGGTATGGCCCAGCTTCAGCAGCAAGAACTCAAGACCCTCGCGAGGGGCTAAGCCTCGCGAGGCGGACAACGCCAAGATCTCTAAGGGGATCGGCCTCCTCAGACTGGCTCCCGAGGAGCAGAGACTTCTATGCAAGGTGCACCTCACGAGGCTCAGCTGACGTGAGCCATGACGACCAAGGCCAGGCGGGTGCCAAGCGGGCGCTAGCGGGCGCAGAGTACCAGTTTCCTCTTTGGTGCAAAGGAGGCAAGCAGCAGACACAGAGTCCCGAGGAATCAGCCAAAGGTTTCCATTCTGGTGCAACAAGACCAAGATCGCCAGGATGGCAGGACGGAGGTCATCGCCGAGCCCACCGCAGCATCACGACCAGGGGATTTTACAGGCGAAGACCACTTTAGTCAGGATAGGGTGTACTTCTTGTCCCCCTTCAAATCTGGCCGTTGTGGAATCCCTTCCCGCTAATATTTGGGAAGAGGACCGAGGCTACTATAAATAGGACTTAGCCACCACCATAGAGGGGGGGATCCATTCTCACTCGACCACCTCACCAGCTCTCTTGAGTGCAAGAACACCTCACCTCCCGAGGCTTGTTCATCCACTATATTAGTTCATCCTTAGCCCCTCAAGGCATCCACCACAAAGCTGGAGTAGGGTATTACACCGCAAGGTGGCCCGAACCGGGATAAACGGTTGTGTCTCTCTGTTCCTTTGAGCTCGACGCGCTAGGCTTTGAGAATCGCAAGTAGGAAGGCTGGGTAGGTTGAGATCTCCGCAGCACCCCAGAGTTCGAACCTATCATGGGTTGGCGGAACCAGAAATCCGACATTTGGCGCGCCAGGTAGGGGTGCGTCGGATCCTCTCTCCCGTCGATCGATCCACCGCTACTCCGACACTTCCATGGCTGACGCACGTCGGGCTCACGCTGAGCGCCGGGCCGCGGTTGCCGCCTGCGTTGCTCAGACGGCTCCGGCAGGCGACAGCTGTCCTCGTCGTCCTCCGTCACTGGCGGCCAATGCCGCCACAAGCCCTGCCGGCCACGAGCAGCAAGCTTCATCAATGCATCCCTCGGTGCACCGCGATGGGCGCACCACCACTCCGTCGCTGACCTCGGACGCTTCATCCTCCCACGTGCGTCGCGGCCTGGCGAACGCGCAAGCTGCTCTGCTCATGGCGCGAGAGCTCCTTCGCTAGCGCCCAGTCGACGACTTCTATGGGGAGTGGCTCGAGCGCATAGCCGAGCTCATCAGCACCGCCGGAGGATCTGCTGCATCGGCCCGCTCGCTGCTGCGGCGATATGGCTCTCGGGCACCTCCACAACCTCCAGCCCAGGGCACCATCGTCGAACTAAGGCGGGTGGCACCATGGCGCTATCTGCCGCTCCAGGCGCCTGCGCGCGAAGAAGCAAGCTTCCAAGTGGTGCAGCGGCCCCAAGAAGATGCACGTGCGCTTCCAGCACCTCCACGTCAAGACCGTGCACCACCTGTGGTGGTGGCGGCGCGCGAGTGCCAAGACCGGGCTCCAGCACCCCGACGGGCTCCTGTGACCACGACAGGGTGCCGCGCGTTCACCACGGAGCTTCGTAAAGTCATCTGGCCGGGCAAGTTCAAGCCTGACCTGCCTCCACGCTACAACGGCACCGCCGACCCCACCAAGTTCCTGCAGCTCTATGAACTGAGCATCGAGGTGGCCAGTGGCGACGAGAAGATCATGGCGAACTAGTTCCCCATGGCCCTCAAGGCTGGCACGCGCTCCTGGCTCTTGAATCTCCCCATGGGGTCCGTCTCCTCCTGGCATGAGATGCGCAACCGCTTCATTGCCAATTTCCAGGGCACTCGCGAGCGCCGGCCGGCCGCTGGTGACCTACGACGCATTAAGAAGCAGCCAAGAGAGACCCTGCATAAGTACATCCAGCGCTTCAACAACATTCGCCTCAAGATACCCAAGGAGTCGGACAAGGCCATCATCTCAGCGTTCACCGATGGCGTCCGCGACATCAAGATGAAGGAGGAGCTTGCCATTCATGAAGACCTCTGCACAGCCCTGGAGATGTTCAACATGGCAAACAAGTGCGCGAGGGCTGAGGAGGGACGCCTCTCCCTCCTCGAGCTCCCCAACGGTGACCCATAAGACAAGAAGGCCAAGGACAAGGACGTAAAGCGCAAGGGGCCGGCTGTGCTTGCGGCCGAGCCAGAGATGAAGCGCGGCTGCGACCACCCTGAGTCATCCAAAGAGCAGCCGACCATTGTGCGTCTTCCACAACATGCACATCCACAAAACCAATGACTGCCAGGAGCTCAGAGCCCTCCGCGATGGGCGCCTCGGTCGACGCCCCAAGTGCAACAATCGAGGCTACAGTCGTGGAGGTGGTCGAGGTGGAGGACGCTGGGACGGCTGCGACCATCCCTAGGAGTGGTGCGACTAGCCTCGGGAGGACCGCTGGCAGGGTCAGCCTCGCGAGGATCGGCCTCAAGGCAATGCTGGTCTTCCTCCGCTGCCTCCATTGCCAAGAAGGAGTGAAGATCATCACTATGACGAGGGGCTGGGGGCTTCCAGGAGCCTCGAGCCATTGCATGCATCTTGGGCAGCTCCCAGGCCCCAGCCTCTCACCGCGTCTTCAAGCAGTTGTCACGCGAGGTGAACGCGGCACTCCCCAAGCTCGAGGCGATGCGCCCGCTCAGGTGGTCCAAATATGCCATCACCTTCAACTCCTCCGATCAGCTCAAGTGCGTGCGCGGCCACTTCCAGTGCACTCCCAATGCTCTGCTCGCCCGTCATCAGCAATGTGGTCGTCACCAAGACTCTCGTTGATGGTGGAGCAGGGCTCAATGTTCTCTCTGTCCAGACGTTCAACAGGCTCCAAGTGCCATATCAGCAGCTTCAGCCTACCAAGCCCTTCTCAGGAGTGACCGACGGCTCCACGCATCCGATAGGGAAGGTCCGCCTCCCCGTCAGCTTCGGCAAGCACGACAACTACCACACCGAGCTCATCGACTTCAACATCGTCGACATTCGTCTGCCATACAACACCATCCTCGGGTACACAGCACTGGCCAAGTTCATGGCGGCAACGCACCACGGCCACAACATCCTCAAGATGCCAAGGAGTGGCAGCATCATCACGGTCGCCTGCGAGGAAAAGGACGCAGTATGCTCTCTCGAGCGCTCCTACCAAGCTGCAGTAGTCGAGAACCCTGAAGAAGAGGGCGACGTCCTCCCTCCTGAGGTCACCCCCAAGATGAAGAAGCTGCAGCTGGGCCAGGGATCTCACGAGGAGGCATCGCCCGACAGCACCGCGCTGAGCCTCGCGTCCCTAGATGGGGCACCTTCACCTATCGCATAGGAAGGCGCGCCCGGCGCCCCTCTCAGGCTGGGCTCGGGGGCTCTCCTCTGGAGGGCCTCAAACCTAGCCAGCGTCTCAAGGGAGGCGCTCGGGCACCATGTGGAGGCATGCTTCAGCACACACTTCCCAGGAGAAGGCACTTGGCGTGGGGCGCCAGGCGCTCAGGAGTTCATCAGCAAGGCAGTTCAGGAGATTCAGGAGGCAAGGATTCTGCAGGGTGATCGCCGCCCACCGCAGGGCGCGGCTCCTTGCCCTGGAGAGGGTAAGGAGTTCCGCGTCTGCATCGACATCCCAGGGCTCAACAAGGCTGCATCTCGGCAGCTCTTCTGGCCATCCCGTGTTGGCCGATGCGCTCACGGCTACGTTCGCATGCCCTTCGGCCTGCCGAGCGCGGCTATTGCATTCCAGCACCGCATGTGGGACGTCCTAGTGGCTTGGGAGGATAGACACCAGGCGATCCTAGCGGAGATGGAGATGCATGGCCCACCAGGCCCCCGAAGCCTCCTGAGGCTAAGGGCCAGGGCAGCTCACGAGGGACGACTTCAGCAAGCACGCATCTTCTGCTACCTGGACATCTCTTCAGCAACAGTGCCAGGTGACATCCTTTTAGTTCGTTCAGTTTGGAGGGGCCCTCGGGCTGCACTATCCCCAGGTCGCGTGGGTCCGTCCCTGCGACATGTATCCTTCTTGCATTCGTCAAAATTGCCTAACCATCTATCATGAGTTGTTTTATTACCATCACCTGCTTGCTTTGAGACATATCCGCCTTGCGGTCCCCTTACATTGCCAACTCGTCCTATGCTTGTCCTGCAACGGAAACTACTCATGCTGGCACGACGCTTGTGCTTGGGTCCGTCCCAGCAATGCTGATAATTAAACCCGAGAACCGAGCTCTGGCTCGCGGCGCACCTTGCGCACGCCACCTCACTAGGTCCTCGGTGCCTTCGTCTTCCCGCTAAAGGTTCAAGTATAGGCATTCAACACCATAGGGAGTTGCAATCTCTTCTGCCAGCTAACACATAGGTTCACTTAAGGCCTAGCTAGGCCTCAGCGGTCACCGCCTTGCCCCGTGAGTCGCTTGCACGTTAAAGGGGGGACTTCTGAGCATTGCGTCTCAGGAGCCCCTACTGGCTCTCCAGCCCTCACCCCTAGCCTTGTCCACGGCATCGCGACCTGGCATACCAGCGGCGGCTGAGCTTGCTCGAGGGCTGGGACCCGAGGACGTAGAGCACCTAGGCAAGCATGAAAAGGGGATGATTGTTGCATGCCCCACCTAGTGACGCTACCGCAGAGGCACGAATAGGCACCATCCAGAGGAATTGCTACGGGTTTGCTAAAAGATAAGTCGCTCACGTGACGTCATAAGTCTTGCAACTCGCCCACTTGACTCTCGCAGTCCCACTCCGGTAGTTTTGTTCCCCTTTCCGTTTCTTGGGAAGTTGCGCCTCATGAGCTCTCACCGGACCTCGGGCCGCTCACCTCCTAGCCTTGACCACGGCATCGCAACCTGGCATACTAGCGACGGCTAAAGCCTGCCTGGGGACTGGGTCCCGCCGGCGTAGAGCGCTATGCTACCTAAGGGGAAGAAAGGGGGAACCATGCCTGATTGGGATACGTGATTTCATCATAAAGATCAAAGGAACACCGCTGGAATTAAAGCATTTCGATCCTTACACACCCCGCGGGGCTATTCCTGATTCCGTGCAGGAAAATAAAAGAAGAAAAACTTCGACCAGGCCAGCACGCATCACTGATGACGCCGAGCGGCAGCTGCTGCCGCGCTTCGGCCGCGGCGGGAGCTTGGCGGCACGTAGCTGTCATCGCTGGACTCCGGAGATCCGCTGGGCTTAGGAGAGTCACTAGATTCCCAAGAGTCGTCGCTGCTACTGGAGGAGGCGCCGACGGGGATAGAGGCAGACCCGACGCCCATGGCCGCGTCCTGCGGGTTGCTTCCTCCGGGGCAGCACTCCAACCGCCGGCCTTCCTCGTCGAAGATCTTGAAGAACAAGGTGGAGGCGCCGTCGTACTCGAAGTGGATCATGAGGGCCCCCTCCACGCGGCAGGCTCGGGCGACCTCGCCCCATCCGCGGGTCATGAAGACATCGCTAGGGGCCACTACCTCGGCCTCAGCCCCAGTGGCCAGGCTGCAGCACCCGGCGTGCTACAACCACAACTCAAGTGCCCCCTGGGCGGCAGCTCGTCGGTGAAGAACCTCAGGAGCCAGATCCACGAGGCGGGTGGCATCATCGCCCACACCACAAGCTCGCGCGAGCTACCCTCCGCGTGGGTCCATGGCTCAGCAGGCAGGGTGGCAGCGGCTCATCCTTCGCCACCTAGGGGCGCTCAATGGTGAATGTCACCGTCCTGTGCGCGGGCGTACAGAGGAAGGGGGAAGCCAGGCGGAGGCCTTGATTGCCAGGGTTTGGTCACCTCCTGCCTCGCGCCGTCGTTGCAGGGACGACAAAACCGCTTCTTCAGCGGGAGCGGATCGGGCCCCTCCTAAGGGGCCTTCTCCTTTTCTGCCGTGGAAAACCTCCTAATCAGCGCCATGGAGACAACAATGAGATGGAGAAGGACAATGAACGGGCGGCAAGAAGACGGAGGAAGAGATGAGCGAGGGGGCTCTGCCCCTCCCCTCATTTATAGCCGGAGGGAGGCCAACCGTCGACCTCCACAACCTCGCGTAATGATGATCTTCTGCATGCAGCATCGACTCGTCAAGTTGAACAGCTGTCGAGGTAGCATGGGGAAGTGGAGACGGCCATGTCCCATCAACCGCCACGTGTTGTTCAAGGCTGTAGTGAAAGTGCTAGTTATCGACCAGAGGAGGAGTGAATTGGCATTTTTATTGAAGTCTTCAAAACACAATGGCTTTGAAGACAAATAGGTAAACTGAGCCTATATAGTAAGCAGCGGAATGAAGACTACACTAGGAAAGAATTAGTCAAACATACAGTAAAGTGAAAGCACGAAGACTAACTACAACTAGGTAGATAGGATCAGAATGGAAGATAGTACGAAGCTAAACAGATATAAGTCTTCAGACAATGAAGTCAAATAAATCAGGCAGGCAAGCAATCACTTCACTAAGACAAACTATAAAGTAAGGAGAGTAGAGGATAGAACCAGTTGCTTGGTGAAGACAAGGATTTGGTAGACCAGTTCCAGTTGCTGTGACAATTGTACGTCTGGTTAGGGAGGCTGAGATTTAACTCAGAAGACAGTGTCTTCACCTTATTCCCCTTGAGCTAAGAAGACCCAGTCCTCCACAATCACTCTGGTAAGTCTTCAAGGTGGACTTCCAAACCTTCACAAACTTCGTTCATCGGCAATCCACAATGACTCTTGGATGCTCAGAATGCGGCGCCTAACCGACTGGAGGATTCACAGTCCTCAAGTGTAACAAGTCTTCAGATCACTCGGACAGAAAGAATTCAGTGATGCCTAACACTCTTTGGCTCTGGGTGTTTTGGGCTTTGTCCTTTCAAGGATTTCTCTCTCAAATGCTTCGGAGGTGGGTTTCTCTCAAACGACAAAAACCGTGCACTAACTCTGAGCAGCCACCAATTTATTGTGTAGGGGGTGGGCTATTTATAGCCAGGAGGCAACCCGGCCTGATATGTCCTAAATGACCTTGGGTCACTAAGGAGCTGACATGAGTCCAACGGTCAGATTTCAAACACACGTAGCAGCTTGGCTTGGGCTACAAGCAAAGCTGACTCATCCATCTCTGGATAAGATTTGCTCTCATTGTCTTCGCTCGAAGACATAGGGTTTGGTTGAGCATCACATCAGTCACTCTAACTTTGTTCACTTGGACCCCAATTAACAGTACGGTGGTTCCTATGACTCAATAAAGAAGAAAAGGAAACTATGAAACAACTATGTCTTCGCACTCCATAGTCTTCAAGTGAATAGCTTCACGTGTCATAATCTTCGCCGTGAATGTCTTCATGAACCACCATTGTCTTCAATGTCTTCACACATTTTTAGGGGTCATCTGTAGTAGGTAAACCGAATCAATGAGGGGCACTACCTGTGTTATCCTGCAATTCTCACAAACACATTAGTCCCTCAACCACGTTTGCTGTGAATACTCCAAAACCAACTAGGGGTGGCACTAGATGCACTTACAATCTCCCCCTTTTTGGTGATTGATGACAAACTGGTTGAAGTTTTCCACAGGGATAAAAGTATGTGAAAGTTCAGTATTGTGAGTATTGTCTTCATACATATGATGAGGCTCCCCCTGAAGATGTGCATATAAATAGTTTGCTTTTGAATGCAAAGGCACATGGCCGGTTTTTCTTTGTGGAGGCCATCTTCAAAGTGTGAAGACAATTCATCATGCATATAAAAAGATAATGAAGATAATGATATGCATAATGGAAAATGGATGTATGTAGAATGACTTCATGCGGAATTTATCATCGCACCACAAAGTGGCAGCAAAAGTAGCAGACAACCATCAAGTTTAAGTGTTACAACTCAAAAGCCAAAAGTTTCATAACGAGAGTTGTAAGAACTTAGCAAAAATAAGCAACCACCCATATGGACCCACTTGAGGACTATCAACTCATATGCTTCTCCCCCTTTTGTCAGTAATGACCAAAAAGGTTTGAAGACATAGAGTATCTACTCGTTCCCAGGTGGAGATGAAGTTGGAGCAGCAGGGTCGACGTTGGAGTTTGGTGGTGCGGACGGGCTTAGTGCAGCATCGTGATGCAGTGTAGTTAGAACATGCGAGGTTGCGTCATCTTCTTCATCGACAACTCTAGCAACAACAGTTGCAACCGATGATGAGCACTCAAAATCTTCAATAGAGGGTGTGCGACACCAACTTGCATTTTCAGGAGGCCTGGAGTCAAACTTGAAATTCTCAGTGAAGCCATCCGCGCGAAGATCATCTTCAAGGCAGAGCAAGGTGAGACTCTTCCAGGAATGGCAACATGCTTCATGGGATACAAACGAGTTCTTGGTGGCCAAGTTGCGAATGTGATTGACATCCACCAAGATACTTTGCATCTGATGCTTCACTACCATGATGTCATCACGCTTTTGATGTAAAGCCACCAGAAGCTCACGGTCATTAAGTACACGAGGACACTTCTGAGGCCTTTGAGCAATGGTGCTTGCAGTGGCTTCAGTATTTGCACGATGCAGTAGGTGTAGGTTGCCAACCAAAGGATAAGCATGAGTTGCAACATTGGGCACATGAACACCATCAATGGGATGTGTGAAGCTCTGGAACTCAGCATTCTAAAGGTGGAGGGGCTTCTTGGCAGGCTCGATGTAGATGGCTTCAATAGACATATCAACATCAGGCAAAAATACAACGTGGTTGCGTGCCGATGGCCAATAATTGAATGAAGCTTAATCTAGCGCATCACCCATGGAGCATAAAACATCAGACCAAACAGATCAATCTCGGAAGCAGCAAGTTGTCTGATGAAGAAATCCTGGGTGTTGAATCTGATGCCATTGATGATATAGAATACCAAAGTCTTCATGGCGCCTTCAAGTTTGGCTTCAGAAGAATGGCCTTTGATGGGCCAGAGAGTATGCCTCAAAATGTGATACACTATGCGTGGCAGATACTCAAGGTCCTTAAAAAAGAACTCCTTTGGATATTCAGCATCTTGGGGCAAGGGCTTCATCATGTTAAGCATTTGGCTCATGTTCGGCTCTGGCTTCTGAACTATGCTTTGTAGTTCATTCTGATGAAGCGAACAACCAGGTTCGTATAACTCACCTGGAGTGGGCAGGGAAGTAAGCTTGATGATATTTTGAGCTTTGGCTTCGTGATGTACATCACCTGTCATCCACTCAAGGATCCAAGTCTTTGGATCCCTCTTGTAGCCTCCAATGTGTAAGGTGGCATAGAACTATAGCAGAAACTCTTCATTCAAATGTTCCTTATCAGTCACGAAGGCCAGAATACCAACATCCCTAAAGCAATCAAGGGCTTCTTCCATACATGGCGGCCCAGCCATATCATCACAATCCAGACGTCTGTGCGGAAAAATCTGGTCTTGATTGTACAGAATGCAAGAGTAATAGCTTCGCTGTTGATGGCTCCAAAATCTGTCAGAGGATATCTTTGGCTTCTTGTAGGGGTTCTTGGCACTGTCAAAGAAGGTATTGTCCTCTCTGAAGCTGAGCACGCTGAATGTGCCTTGTGTAGTGACATCACTTGGAAGCCTTGGCAGACGCGGCTTTGGCTTCTGAACTTGAGGCCTTTGCTCCACATGATAATCATATTGGGGTTCTGGAGCAGTAGGAGGAATCATAATTGGCCATCGGACAGTGACAATCTGACCTTCATGATTGAAGGCCCTTTCCATGGTGTGAGGCCGCGGTGGAGGAACAGCACCATCAGTGGTGATTGGCGTCAGAGTGGCTTCAGGCTCCACATTATCTTCAGCCATGACAGGGTCATTGGCTTCAGCAGCATTGTTGGTGCCAACCTTATTATTTTCAACCTCCATCTGGTCAATGACGGGAGGGTCAGGCATGATCACATTCTCTTCAAGAATGACTTGATCAATAACAGGGGGTGTGGCTTCTCTTTCTTCTTCTCTTCTTTCTTCTTCGGCTGATGTAGCTGAAATGTCTTCAACGGCTTTAGCTTCAGACGCTTGAGAAGTCGCAGAAGGATTCTCTTCAGGGAACACTTGACGTGCCACTGAGCTAGATTGTTGTGAATCTTCTTCTGAAATGGTGGACATGGAGACGGATGACCCGAGACCTTTGCGAAGCCTGCGAAATGCTGGCGACGCCTTTGGAGATGGAGTGGTCTCCATGTAATTATCATCATCAAGCACCGAAGAGGTGACTTGAGCAGGTGGAGTTCATGGTGTTTCATCTTGGACAGGGGTAGGTTCTTGTTGGCGCTCAGCCCATGAGTCATCTTGAGTGATTGGCGTCAATGGACGACCAATGCTAATGTATTCACTACTCGTAGGAGTAGGCGATGATACCAACTTGGGCTCGAGCTAAGGAAGGACTTCATCATCAAGTACATTGTCTTCCTGACCAATGTCTTCAGCTGCGTTGGGGTCAACAGCTGGAACTTCTTCAGATTCTGGTGCCTTTGTGGGAGCAGGCTCATGAACAACGAGACAGCGCTCGCGATTAGCAGAGGCAGGGTATGCAACAGAAATGGGTTTAACTATGAGGGGCTTTGGGGCAGAGGCACGCTCTTTCCTTGAGGACTTAGAGCCCTTTGTCTTCAACTTTTTCTTTGAGGGAGCATCATCAGATGTATCCTTGTGCTTCCTCTTCCTGGCTTAGGCTTCATCTTGCCTAGTCTTTTTGAGCTCAGAAGTGGCAGAGGGGGCCTTTGGCTTCGAGCCAGTCATGCTGGCAGGGAAGACAATGTTGGGTTGTCCCTGCCTTGTAGCATTAGGATTAGCTTCACCAGGCTTCTTATTCTTCTTAGCAACCATTCTGGGATCAATGCCAGGACGCCCAAGAGCTTTCCTCTTTTCAGCTTCATTGTGTGCTTGCACACATTTCTGAGCATAATACTTCATGCGTTGTCGAGAGCCTTTAGCTTCTTCACGCTTCTTGTGAAATTCAGTTTTGAGGTCATGCAACAGCTTCTTGAAAATTTGCACATCTGCCACACTGAGCTTGTGCATATTCTTCTTAAAATGCGCCTTCTCATAATCAATCTTATTTTTGAGCTCGACGATTCTCTGAGCCAGGGCCAGCTCATTAGCAATGGCTTCGTGGAATGTGACGCTGATGCCCACTGGCAGCTGTAGAGTGTCAATGTTGATGCTCTGGTCGTTGAACCACTCATCAATGAAGTTATTCAAGATGTCAACATCAAATAGGGGCAGATCACTGAAGATCTCTGCCTCTTGCTAGCTCTTGATTAACATCTCAAGAGCTTCATCACCAAGATCTTCATTGCTTGACAGATCAATGGTGTCTTCCTCGTTGCGCAGAACGACAGCATGAGTGAGGGGTTGCCCTGCAACTTTCTTGGGCAATGCCTTCTTGGTCCTCTTGGACACACGAGACAAATCTTCAGACTGCACACTGGATTCAGGAGGTGCAGTTTTTAGTGGCTTCTTGGTTGAAGCTTTTGGAGGAGAAGAGGCAGATGGCTTTGAAGCTTCTGCCTTCTTCTTCTGCTTTGGTGGTGATGGAGCATCATCAGAGTCTGCATCTTCAGCAAATTTCTCCACAGCAGCTCTCTGGGCAGCAATATGGGACAGAAGTCCATCGAAGTTGGCGAAGGGGCCAATCCTATTCTCATTGGCTTCACGAGTTCTATCTGACCTTGGAGTAGAGGGGCCAGGGTTTAAGTTGAGGCCAAACTCCTTCTGGTTCTTAACAGTTGAATCTTTTGCAAACCGAAAGTTGTGCTTGAAGAGATTGTCTTCACGACACCATAGGAGAGATGATGGGTCGGCATTCTCAGGTTGTGGTCCTCTGACCATACAAGGATAGAACTCCTATTCAAAAGCTTCAGCCTTAGTCTTCGGTACCAAGTTTCTATACAGACAATCACCCCACGGGCGCTTGATGTCATTCTTTTCAGCATATTCAGGTGTTACAAACTTGTACTTGAACCACTGCTCTGCCCAATATCTTCGGATCCACTGGATCCGGTTCTTGCACTGGGTGTTGCTCTCTTCTGGGTCAGACTTGTAGAGTTCATAAAGATCTACAGGCAAGTCCAGTGCAGTGTTGCCATGGCGTTGCCTGCCTCCTTTTCGTGCAGACTTCTCAAATGCCATAATGTTCAGACAGATTGGCTTCAATATAGTGAAGGCTTCCGTCTGCTGGTCAGACAAGAACTGGCTTTAGGAGATTCGATGTGACGTTGTAAGAATTCTACAAATGAATGCAGACTATGAGAACCAAGGGATTCTCCCACGGACATGTACCTGTGACAGCATTCGAGATGCAAGTGAAGGGGAAGAGGTCATATGCATTCTCAGAAGATTTTGAAGATAAATCAGTTTAGAAGACATTGACCTCACAGTGCGAAGACATTCACTTTTTGAAGGAAGTTGGTTCCAGATTTGTACGAATCCAAGAATAGGTACAAGTGAGGAATCTAACTAGTTTTGACGCATAAGTGAACATACTTTTCAATACATGATATGTAGAAAGAGACAGATCTAGATTTGGAAGTGAATAAATCACTTTTGGTTTAAGTGGATGGATTTGGCAGATCAAAAATACTGTAAAAAGAAGATTTAATTACCACAGATGAACTGCTAGACGAGGTGAAAGGGAGCCCGAGCAGTCCAATCTTCCACGCCCTAACTTGGCGCCGGAAGACACCTACAGCGGCAGCGGAGAGGAAGAGGTCCGCGGCTGGCGTGAGGACGGCGTCGAAGAAGTCGCAGCAGCTAAGCGCTTCGTCTCCAGCGTCGACGAGATAGCGGTTGCGCTAGGGTTTGAGCGAGTTGTTGAGGTGGAACAAAAGATATTGACCGCAAGGGGTGTGTATTTATAGGAAGGAGGGCGGCCAACGCAATTACGCAGGTGCCCCTGGCGGTTCACATCCGAAGGACACGTGGCATGCATGCAACTTATCAGGAGTTGATCTATGTTCCCACGCATGCCTAGATTGTCGGGTGGTCATTCCGGCTTCTCCGGTTTTCAGGCAAAGGATAAGACATTAAAAGCATTTTTAAAAGTGTGTCTCTATATCTTCTGCTGACAAGGACACAGAGAAGATATTCGACAAGTGTTAACAGAATGCACATGACTTAGATAGAAAGAATTTGAGGGAGTAGCACAGAAGGGATTAGGGTCCGATCACATTCACTTGGGTCAGAAAAATAGCAACGTGAAGACATAGATATAAGTGAATGTTGTAGAGGATGTAACACATATCTGATATATATATATATATATATATATATATATATATATATATATATATATATATATATATTATTGAAGACAGATCAACATTGCGAAGATATAGATTTTGAAGATAAACCAATGTTGAAGAAAATCCAAAAGTGAAGATAATGCAGTCGTGACGCCAAATGAAAATCTTCGAAAAGTTGTGGTGGTTCGTTACTGAAAGTGCAACTAATCCCCGGGTGGTTTTGGTAATTAATAACAACATATATATCATTGAACTAATAGTTACTTGAGAATCATTTCAGAGAGTTCAGTGATATGGGTATGGCAAGGACTCAAGAAGTGGACCCTCAAAATGCTAAGGCAAGCATTGGCAAAAGCTCAAGACTCCATTTTGGTTTAGTGATCCAAGATCACATTGAGTCCATAGGAAAAGCCAATACTATTAAAAGGGATGAGGTTATGATGATGATCCGTTGCTCAAGTGCTTAGTGATACATCTCCTAAACTATCGCAACTTTCACCGCCATATACACTCATAAGTAGTCTCGGTCCCATCGATTTTCCAAACTCACCACACCGAGATGAACCACCTCAGCCATAAGCCAAACCCTAGAAAACTCGGATTTTCCGATTTCGAACTCGGTCTCACCGAAACTTGAGTTGCCAAGCTTCTGTAACCTTCTGTCATCAAATCGGTGTCACCGAGATGATGAAGTCGGTCCCACCGAAATTGGCATGCTCTTGTCATTGCACGAATCGGACTAACCGAGATTGTATTTTCGGTCCCACCGAAAATCCCAACGTTCACATTATTTGAACTATCGGTCTCACCGAGTTGTCAACTTCGGTCCCACCGAGATTGCTCAAATGTGTGTAATGGTTGGATTTTGTGTGGAGGCTATAAATACCCCTCCACCCCCTCTTCATTCGTGGAGAGAGCCATCGAAAGAAATACCACTCCTACCTTACATTTTCGAGAAGAGAACTACCTACCCTTGTGTTGAGATCAAGTTGCTCCACTCCCACCATATGAAGCTTGATCTCTAGCCTTCCCAAGTTGCTTTCCACTCAATCCTTTCTTCCACCACAGCCAAATCAAGTGAGGAGAGTTGAGTGTTGGGGAGATTATCATTTGAAGCACAAGAGCAAGGAGTTCATCATCATCTACAACATCTATTACCTTTTGGAGGGTGGTGCCTCCTAGATTGGTTAGGTGTCGCTTGGGAGCCTCCACGAGATGTGGAGTTGAACCAAGAAGTTTGTAAGGGCAAGGAGATCGCCTACTCGTGAAGATCTACCCCGAGTAAGGCTAGCCCTCCGTGGGCGAGGCCATGATGGAATAGACAAGGTTGCTTCTTCGTGGACCCTTCGTGGGTGGAGCCCTCCGTGGACTCTCGCAGCCGTTACCCTCCGTGGGTTGATGTCTCCATCAACGTGGAAGTACGATAGCACCACCTATCGGAACCACGAGAAAAATCACCGCGTCTCCAAAATTGCGTTTGCTCTTCTCCACCTCTCTTTACTACATGTGCAATTTACTTTCCGCTGCCTATACTCTAGAATTGCATGTGTAGGGTGATGCTTGACTTGATCATAATTGTGAATCTGTCAAAAACTGTTCTTTGTCTAAAGGCAGAATTTCTATATTGTCAAGTAGTCTAATCACCCCCCCTCTAGACATACTTTCGATCCTACAAGTGGTATCAGAGCTTTGGTCTCCATTGTATTGGTTTGCATTGCATTGGACTCCATAAGCTTGGTTTCACAACCTAGGAGAGTATGGCGTCTAGTGAGGGTAATTTTTGTAGAGGTCCTTACTTTGATGGTACAAATTTTGCTAGTTGGAAGCATAAAATGAAAATGCATATTCTTGGTCATAACCCAGCCGCATGGGGCATTATTTGTGTTGGTATGCAAGGTGAATTCTTCGAGGAAGGAAAAGTTCCGGATCATGGCTACAACGGAAGAATTGCGGATGTTGCAAAACAATGCTCAAGCTTGTGACATTCTCTTCAATGCCTTGTGTCCCGAGGAGTTCAACAAAATCAGCCGCCTTGAGAATGCAAAAGAGATTTGGGATACTTTGGTTGAAATGCACGAAGGTACCGAGTCCGTGAAGGAATCAAAGCTAGATATTCTTCAAGGTCAACTTGACAAGTTCAAGATGAAGGAAGGTGAAGGAGTCGCTGAAATGTACTCTAGGCTTGCTCTCATCACAAATGAGATTGCCGGCTTAGGAAGCGAAGAAATGACCGACCGATTCATCATCAAGAAGATTCTCGAGCTTTGGATGGAAAGTATGACACCGTGTGCACTTTGATCCAAATGATGCCAAACTACAAGAATCTCAAGCCAACCGAAGTCATTGGAAGAATTGTTGCTCATGAGATGACACTTAAGGATAAGGAAGAGCTTCACAACAAGTCAAGTGGTGCTTACAAAGCTACAAGTGATGCTCCCACAACCTCAAGTGACAAGCTAGTTTCCAATGAAGAGATAAGCCTAATGGTCAAGAACTTCAACAAATTCTACAAGAGTAGAGGCAAAGAGAGAAGCTCAAAGTCTAGTTCATATGATGAAAAGAGATCTTCTAGTCGTGATCGAAACTGCTACAATTGTGGAAGACCCGGACACTACTCAAATGAGTGTACGGCTCCCCACAAGAGAAGAGAAGAATCTCCAAGAAGAAGAAGCTCAAGAGATGAGTCACCTCGAAAAGAGAGAAGGAGCAGAGATGATCGTTATGAACGAAGACCCTCTCGGAGAAGCAAGGATTCGGAGAGGAAAGACAAGTCATCAAGGAGCTACACAAGAAGGAAACATCAAGCTCATATAGGTGAATGGGTCTCCTGCTCCGACTCCGACAATCAATCCAAAGGAAGCTATCACTCCAACTCCGACTACAGTCAAGATGAAGGTGTTGCCGGTCTTGCTCTCGTATCCTCCAACTCCAACTCCTACGACTTATTTGATTCACCAAATGAGGGAATTGGAAGATGCTTCATGGCTAAAGGCCCCAAGGTATCACACCCTGAATTCATTGACTTCAATAGTGATGAGGATGACTTGCTTGGTGAAGATGAGCTCTTGCTTGATAAATCCAGTGAGCCTAGTAATGATGAACATGCTAGTAGTCTTTATAGTCGAGAAGAGTCGAATGACAATGATATGAAGGAGATTGAGCGTCTAACTAAAGAACTAAACACTCTTAAGTTAGCTCATGAAACAACTCAAGAAGATCATAGAGAGCTCCTAAGATCTCATGAGAAGCTACGCTTCGAGTAGCTCACTCTAGAGCAAGAACACGAGTTTCTAAAAGCAATCAATGACGATCTTCGAAAGAAGAGTTCTTCATATCTTGCCAAACGACTTCTCTTGTCTAATTTCTTGCCACCTATTAAGACTAAGCATGACAAGCATAAGAAAAATTCTTCCTCTAGCAGTAACCATAACCATGCTAAATCCAATGTTGTTGCTTCTAGTAGTTCTCTTGATTCCACTAACAATGTTTCAAGCCAAGTTACACTTGAGCAAGAAAATAGTTTATTGAAAGGGATCATAGAGAAAGGTGTCTACAAGAGCCTTGCGGAAGCAAGAACTTTGAGGAAATTGTCGCAAGCAAGGAAGGCACCGGAAGAATCAAGGAATTGGTTTTGAGCGAAAGTTCAACGCCGAAGGTGTTGAATGGGAAGAAGGTCAATATCCTACTCCACAGTTTGTTCCTCAAAAGGAGAAGTATGATCCTACTTCTTCCAATGTGGAACAAGCTCAAGATGACCTTCCACCACAAGACCGCAAGCTAAAAGGCAAGGACAAGCTTCAAGAGGAGATTGATGCATTTGTTGAAGCACCTCAAGCCATGGTCAAGTGGGTTCCCAAGGAAACGTCAAGTTCTACTTTGTCAAGCTCAACTACAACCCCAAGGATTCCCATCAAGATGATGTGGATCCCGAAGAAGAAGAACTAGAAAGTTCTTGAGGGTGACTCCGCCAACATACTTCACTCACATTCATTTTGGCAAAAACTTGTGCAATCAACTTCCACATCGTGCACTAGTTCATGGAGTCACAAACCCTCTTGTTGGTAAGTCAAGGGACAAGGTAATCATTGCTTTCATGGACATCATCTATTGTGAACTTCAATCTATGTCCATGGATATCCTTGTTTGTTCCTTTTGGGACTAACCCATGTAGGTATTGAAAGTGCCCGAATCCAAAGGATAGCTCCCAACTCTTGATGATCTCCATCAACATTGAGCATCCACATCTTCAACATCTACATGAAGTCTTCTACGACAACCCAAGGTTAGTTTGACCCTTTAAAAGGGGTTCTCACATCTAGGGGGAGCTTTGCTCTAAAAATTGAGCTAAAGCATCTTCAAATGATGTGAACACATCAATGCTTTATGTAAAAGTGGTAACCCCACTTGTGCTTAAACGATGAGTATGACCTATGATCAAATGTTCTCATTTGGCTCCTAAGTCAATATACTCATAAAAAGATGACCTAGTCATCGACAAATTGTGTGTTAGTTGCTAGAATTTTGATTGTGCATGTTCGACACATATTTCATTTGCTATCTTATTGTGTGAGCATGTTGGATGCATGATTTTATCCATTCGAGGACATCCATTTGTTGTTTTGGTCGTTTTGATTTTTTCGACCAAATGGATGGACAAGAATGCCTAAGTACTCTCCCTAGCTATCTATGCTTTCTTGTCTCAAATTCTATTCATGCTTACATCACAAATTTTGAACAAGTCTTTTCGGACCCTCGGGTGAGGAGCACTTTCGAGCCACCGATCCGTCAAGGGCTAATTTCCAAAACCTTCTAATTGATTTCGGTCGGACCAACTCTCAAACTCGGTCGAACCGAAAGCATTTAGACGATCTAGGTTTTCATCTCGGTGAAACCGAGTTGTGATTTTCGGCGTGATCAAGGGCATAATCGCCTAGCAGTTATCCATCTCGGTGCCACCGAAGTTTACAACTCGGTCCCACCGATGCAAAGGGTATATATATTCCGAGGGGCGCTGCTGATTCCTCCTTCAAACGTTTCGCCCCCACACCTTGCTTTGCCGTCGCCTTGGTCTCCGGATCGTCGCCGTGCCGCTTTGTCAGGCGCTCGCCGCAGTCTCCGCCGCCGTCAGCGGACATCTCCTCCGCGCCGTTGCGCCGAGAAAAACTCCACCAAGTTAGGATGAGTTTTGATCCCACTCGTGCTCCCATCTCCGATTCAATGCACGCTTGATTGCCTAATATCTTGCCACGATTGAAATCCTCCCATACACAGATTAGTTCGTTTGGACTAGATTCGAGTAAAAGTTTTAGGGTTAGGTTTCCGCCGAACACATCTCGGTGAGACCGATTTTATAATTTCGGTATGACCGATTTGGCCTATGGCCATTGCACTGCACCCTTCGGTCCAACCGAGTTGTGCAAATCGGTGAGACCGAAATGAAGATTCTGTGAAACCCTAGTGTTTTCGGCAGGACCGAAACCCACTTCGGTCAAACCGAAAGTGGTGTGAAAGCTCCTGTTTAACACTTCGGATTCACCGAATCATAAACTCGGTCTGACCGAAATGTCTTCTGTGAAAACTTAATACTAGAATTTGAACTCATTTTTTGCAAAACTTCGCATTTTGTGATGACTCTTCTTCTCTGCCTACACCTTATCTATTCACGGGTTGTCACCATGTCGATGCCGGTGACAATGTAACAGGTCAGAGACACCCATTGCAGACATTCCAGAGGCAGACACTAGTCCTGATCCTAGCAGCTCATCAGATGATGGTGAGAGGAGTACACCAAGTGGTTTGCCTCCTGCAGCCACCAGAGCTAGAAAGAAGAGGAATTCAGATGATGAGGATTCAGATTTTGTTGTTGAGGAAGAGGTGACCTCAAAGCCCAAAAGGAAGGTTGTTGCCAAAGAGCAACAAGGTCAACAAACTAAGAAGGGCACCAGCGAAGTCAAGCAGTCAACTGTTGCTAAGAAGCTGAATTTGGGAGAGGCAACTGCAAGCAAAGTGAAGAAAACCTCCAAGAGAAAGAGGATAGTGCATGATGCAGCAGAAGAGGATGAGGATGAGGAAGCACCCCAGCCTACTCCTCAGAAGCAGAAGCTCATGGGTGATGCCATCAAGGCTGGAGCCACATCAAAGCCCAAGAAATCTGCTCCAGCTAAGGCAGCTCCAAAGAAAGCCTCACGCCAAGCCCAAGAAGACCGTCGAAACATTCCAAAGATCTCGAGAAGAACAAGGATGATGTGCCACCGGTGAGTCGACGATGAAGGACCAGTTTTGTTGAAACTTCGCCCAAAACTGCCACTACATGATGATGCTCATCCTCAAGCCGAGGATATGAAGGCAAGGAAAGATAGAGGACTCGGGCTATGGAGACAGATGACCCATATGCCGTGAGGAGAAGAAACTCAGAGATCCCAGATTTCACACCAGAGAGCAGCAGGACTTCTATGAGACCGTGCTGATGGACAAGAAGCCCATAGTCGCAGACACTCGATATGTTGACTGGAAGTACATTGACAGCGAAGAGCACAGAGATTTCTTTCCACATGTGCATGAAAGTTTCACTGCATGTGGTGTTGCAGATTTTGTAGGTCGGAAATTGACCAGTTGGAACGATGAGATGATAATGCAATTCTATGCCACAGCTCACTTCTACCCTGATGGAAAGATTGTGTGGATGACTGAAGGTCAAAGGTATTCTTCTTCTGTTGAAGAATGGGCAGAAATTCTGAATGCTCCAGTGCAACGAGAAGATGATATTGATGTATATGGGATTCCAAAGAAGAATCATGAATCCATGAAGAACATGTACAAAGAGATTCCAGCAAAGGATTTGGGAATCTGGAAGCTCGGCTCAGTCTACTATCTCCAGGCAGGCTTACCTACCTGTTGAAGGTCAAGCCAAGATCAAAGCTGCTAAGAAAGCCAAAGCTGACAAGGAAGCAGCAGCAGCAGCAGCTAAACCAAAGAGTTTCGGAGAGCAAATTCTTGAAGCTACCCAAAGGATTGAACAACGCCTGCCAAGATTGAACAGTCTCGGGAGAGCCTAGAGAGGATTGTTGAGGACAAGATCCACGCTCTGGATGTGAAGTCGATCAAGTACAAGTGACCGCCAACAAGCTCGAGGCGACATTGAGGAAGCAAAGCGGGAGAAGGAAGAGCTTATGCGTGAGATGCAGGATGACTTAGTCCAGATTTTCAAGAACAGATCGCTCCGGTTCCCACAGGACCCGATCATTTGCTATTCCGTGGATCGACACCGGGACTACAGCTTCACCTCCCACAGTTCCAAAGAATTACTCTAACTCCAGCTCCGGTGACCACTCCTCCAAAGACAGACATCGGTGAAGTCTTCGCCGATGTTGTCATATCCACTCCGACATCAACCTGAGACGGAGCCGCCAAGCAGAGTCCACAAGTGGACGCTTAGCTCTATGCTTTTTGAACTTTTGGTAACTTGTTGCCAAAGGGGGAGAAATTGTATAGATCATAGGACTTCGAGAAAGAGAGTGCTATTGTCTTTGCGCTTTTGCTCTTTCGTTCTTTTGCGGTTTCTTTGAGATACTTTTGGTTTTCGAGACATTCAGTGTGTTTGATACTCCGTTTCATTCTACCTTAATGAGTGCTTGGTCGTACTATGCTTTAATGTGTGCTTAATGCTTATCATATGCCATTCCTATCTTGTATGACCATTTACTCATGTCTTGGTGATTGGGTGCATGCTGTTCATTCTTATCATTTTGTGCGCTCCACCAAGATGTATGTGACATGGAAGAGTGACCCATGATCCTAATCGATTGTGCATTTGCATTCAAACGCAAATCTTAAATAATGCACAAATTTAGGGGGAGCTCTTACTTATCACATACTTCTCAAAGCGATTTATATTATTCATTGATTATATCCTTTGTCGAAGCTTTGATCTATATGTTGTCATCAATTACCAAAAGGGGAGATTGAAAGTGCAACTAATCCCGGGTGGTTTTGGTAATTAATAACAACATATATATCATTGAACTAATAGTTACTTGAGAATCATTTCAGAGAGTTCAATGATATGGGTATGGCAAGGATCAAGAAGTGGACCCCTCAAAATGCTAAGGCAAGCATTGGCAAAAGCTCAAGACTCCATTTTGGTTTAGTGATCCAAGATCACATTGAGTCCATAGGAAAAGCCAATACTATTAAAGGGATGAGGTTATGATGATGATCTGGTTGCTCAAGTGCTTAGTGATACATCTTCTAAACTATCAAGAACTTTCACCGCCATATACACTCATAAGTAGTCTCGGTCCCACCGATTTTCCAAACTCACCACACCGAGATGAACCACCTCACCATAAGCCAAACCCTAGAAAACTCGGATTTTCCGATTCTGAACTCGGTCTCACCAAAACTTGAGTTGCCAAGCTTCTGTAACCTTCTGTCATCAAATCGGTGTCACCGAGATGATGAAGTCGGTCCCACCGAAATTGGCATGCTCTTGTCATTGCACGAATCGGACTAACCGAGATTGTATTTTCGATCCCACCGAAAATCCCAACGTTCACATTATTTGAACTATCGGTATCACCGAGTTGTCAACTTCGGTCCCACCGAGATTGCTCAAATGTGTGTAATGGTTGGATTTTGTGTGGAGGCTATAAATACCCCTCCACCCCTCTTCATTCGTGGAGAGAGCCATCAGAAAGAACTACCACTCCTACCTTACATTTCTGAGAAGAGAACTACCTACCCTTGTGTTGAGATCAAGTTGCTCCACTCCCACCATATGAAGCTTGATCTCTAGCCTTCCCAAGTTGCTTTCCACTCAATCCTTTCTTCCACCACAACCAAATCAGTGAGGAGAGTTGAGTGTTGGGGAGATTATCATTTGAAGCACAAGAGCAAGGAGTTCATCATCATCTACAACATCTATTACCTTTTGGAGGTGGTGCCTCCTAGATTGGTTAGGTGTCGCTTGGGAGCCTCCGTCGAGATGTGGAGTTGAACCAAGAAGTTTGTAAGGGCAAGGAGATCGCCTACTCGTGAAGATCTACCCGAGTAAGGCTAGCCCTCCGTGGGCGTGAGGCCATGATGGAATAGACTAGGTTGCTTCTTCGTGGACCCTTCGTGGGTGGAGCCTCCGTGGACTCTCGCAGCCGTTACCCTCCGTGGGTTGAAGTCTCCATCAACGTGGAAGTACGATAGCACCACCTATCGGAACCACGAGAAAAATCACCGCGTCTCCAAAATTGCGTTTGCTCTTCTCCACCTCTCTTTACTACATGTGCAATTTACTTTCCGCTGCCTATACTCTAGAATTGCATGTGTAGGGTGATGCTTGACTTGATCATAATTGTGAATCTGTCAAAAACTGTTCTTTGTCTAAAGGCAGAATTTTTATATTGTCAAGTAGTCTAATCACCCCCCCTCTAGACATACTTTCGATCCTACAGTTACCCACCGTATAGGAAGTATTAGACCCAGACACGGCGCACAAATATCGTGGCGCTCCTAAGTCAAATTTCACATTAATGTATTCACACTAAGAGGGTAAGTCTTCATTGATTGAAGAAATACGTTACTTTGTGTGTTGCACATCTAAGTCATCAACATGCATAAGCGTTAGGATGTGTGTCCATTCACTGGACATTTGAGGATTCTAAGATATTTAGCTCACACCGCAGCTTGCAAAACCTCTTCTCATCCAAGGGCTTAGTGAAGATATCGGCCAGTTGCTCTTTAGTGTTGACATGAATGATATCAATAGCTTCCTTGTTGACATGATCTTTGAGAAAGCGATGACGAATCTCGTTGTGCTGTGTCTTCGAGTGCTGAACTGGATTCTTGGAAAGCTTGATGGCGCTTTCATTGTCGCAGAAGAGTGGCACATTCTTCGTGTTGATGCCATAGTCCTTGAGAGTTTGCTTCATCCAGAGAAGTTGAGCACAACACGATCCAGCAGCAATGTATTTAGATTTAGCAGTGGAGAGTGATACACAGTTCTGCTTCTTTGTAGACCAACAGACAAGAGATCTTCCAAGAAAGTGACATGTTCCTGAAGTGGACTTGCGATCAACCTTGTCACCAGCATAATTAGCATCGGAATATCCAACTAGATCAAATGTTGAGCCCTTTGGATACCATAATCCGAGTGTTCGAGTGTGAACCAAATATCAAAGTATTCGCTTCACCGCAAGGTGATGCGGCTCCTTTGGTGCCACTTGGAATCGGGCACACATGCAAACGCTAAGAATAATATCAGACCTAGATGCACATAAATAGAGCAAAGAAGCAATCATGGAGTGGTATAGCTTTTGATTGAACTCTTTACCATTGTCGTCAGGGCCGAGATGACTTTTGGTTGGCATAGGCGTCATGTACCCTTTGCAGCCTTGCATTGCAAACTTTTTCAGGCAATCTTTGAGGTACTTTTCTTGCGATATGAAGATGCCATTATGCTGTTGACGGATTTGAAGACCAAGGAATAATTTCAGCTCCCCCATCATGGACATCTGATATTGCTCTTGCATCATGTATCCAAACTCGTCACTGTATCTCTTATCCGTGCATCCGAAGATAATGTCATCCACGTATATTTGACACACAAATAGTTCACCATCATATGTCTTCGTGAAGAGAGTGGGATCTAGTGAACCAGGTTTGAAGCCTTTGCTCTTCAGGAATTCCTTGAGTGTGTCATACCAAGCGCGAGGTGCTTGTTTGAGGCCATACAGTGCCTTGTTGAGCTTCTGCACCATATCAAGAAGCTTAGGATATTCAAAACCAGGCAATTGAGCGACATACACTTCTTCTTCGATTTTGCCGTTGAGAAAGGCACTCTTCACATCCAATTGGTACATAAGAATGTTGTGTTGATTGGCATAAGCCAGCAGCATGCAAATGGCTTCCAGCCGAGCCATAGGAGCAAAGGTTTCATCGAAGTCTATTCCTTCCACTTGTGTGTAACCTTGAGCAACAAGGCGAGCTTTGTTTTTTGACAACTTGTCCAGGTTCATCTCGCTTGTTGCGATAGATCCATTTCATGCCAATGACATTGTGCTTGCGAGGATTGGGGCGTTTGACAAGCTCCCAGACATTATTCAGCTCGAACTATTGAAGCTCTTCTTGCATAGCTTGAATCCATTCAGGTTCCATGAAGGCTTCTTCGACTTTCTTGGGTTCAGATACAGAGACAAAGGCAAAGTGTCCACAAAAGTTTGCTAGTTGTGTAACTCTTGATCGAGTGAGAGGGCAAGGAGTGTTGATGCTATCAATGGTCTTCTCAATTTGGACTTCTTTTGCAACCCGAGGATGAGCTGGACGAAGATTTGATCTGACTGACTATTGTCTTCATCTTCAGCATTGGCTTTGGACTAAGCATTGTCTTCAGGTTGATTAGGTGCAGAAATGATAATCTCATCCTCAGCCTGTTCCTCAGTGGGTATGATTTCTCCAGTACCCATCAACTTAATAGCTTCACCTAGTGTAGCTTCATCTAGCACATTTGGCAGGTGCTCTCTCTACGAGCCGTTAGTCTCATCGAACCGCACATCTATAGTTTCAACCACTTTATAGTGAAAGAGGTTGAAGACTCTGTAGGTGTGCGAGTCCTTTCCGTAACCAAGCATAAAACCTTCATGTGCTTTCGTGTGAATTTAGACGTGTGATGTAGATCTTTTATCCAGCACCTAGCACCAAAGACTTTGAAGTAACTGACATTTGGCTTCTTACCAGTCAGAAGTTCATAAGATGTCTTCTTGAAGAACTTTTGAAGATATACCCTGTTGATGATGTAGCATGCAGTATCAATGGCTTCAGGCCAGAATTTTCTTGGAGTCTTGTACTCATCCAGCATCGTTCATGCCATCTTAATGAGTGTTCTATTCTTGCGCTCCATGATGCCATTCTACTAAGGTGTGTAAGGAGCAGAGAACTCATGTGTGATGCACAAAGTATCAAGATAAATGTCGAGGCCAGCGTTCTTGAACTCAGTGCCATTGTCACTCCAGATGTGCTTGATCTTGATGCCATAATTCATCATGGCCTGATTTGTGAAGCGTCTAAAGACATCCTGCACTTCATTCTTATAGAGAATTATGTGCACCCAGGTGTATCTTGAGTAATCATCAACAATAACAAAGCCATAGATATGTACAGTTGTAGTAAGAGTAGAGTAGTGAGTAGGGCCAAATAGATCCATGTGAAGCACCTCAAATGGGCGTGAGGTAGTCATGATTGTCTTCGAGGGATGCTTGGCTCTAGTCATCTTTCCAGCTTCACAGGCACCACGTAGGTGATCCTTCTTGAACTTGACGCCCTCGATGCCAATGACGTGCTTCTTCTTCGCGAGAGTGTACAGGTTCCTCATGCCCACATGTCCTAGCAGTCGATGCCATAGCCAGCATTCTGAAGCCTTTGCTAGAAGACATACGACAAGTTGTGGTCCTGCTGAGAAATCTACCATATACATATCACATCTTTGATAGCCTTCGAAGACTAGAGATTTGTCAGATTCCATTAGCACAAGACAACGATATTTTCCAAATATCACAATCATGCTCAGACCACAAAGCATTGACACAGACATTAAGTTGTATCCAAGGGATTCAATATCCATGTGCTAATCCTTTGAGATAGCAACTCTACCAAGACCCAATACCTTGCTTTTACCACTGTCAGCGAATGTGATGTGGCTCTTAGTAGATGGACGTAGGGTTGAATCCATAAGAAGACTTCGATCACCAGTCATGAGGTTGGTGCAGCCGCTGTCCATAATCCATTCAGTGGCTTTCGGAGTTGTACCCTACAGTGCAGTTAGCGGGATAGACTTCACCAAGAGTATTATGAAGCAGAAACATGTAGCGAACAAGCATATTATCAAAGTTTAAATTCTGGTTAGGCATGATAGGATGCTTGTCAAGGAACCCTGGGACGAAATACATGATAAGACCATTGGAGCATTTTATCTTGTGTCCCACAAGATGTTTTAGGTCTCCAGCATTGTCGTCAGAAGATTTTGCTTTCCGGCTGGAGACCTTTCCCTGCAAGAGAAGTTAATTCTTCTTAACCACCCACATCTTCAGGGGTGGCTTAGAAGCAATGAGTCTAAGCGCAGCATCTGAGAACTTTGGCTTGGGAGCCCTAGCAAATAGCTTCGCAGGAGGAGAATAATACTCATAAGAATATGCAGAAAAGTTCTTAGTTTTGTGAACATAGCGATTAGAGGAAAGACGCTCATATTCATGAGTCTCATAGCGGTTCTCCTGCAAAACATTGGCGTTAGGGTGACCATGAGTGGTCCTTTGTCTGTATGAAGCCTTTTGACCATATGACGCCTTTGGTCAGGGGTTTGTCTTCTTCCCAGGTGGTGTCATGATGACATTCACTGGAAGCTTCTCAAGACAGCCTTTGTGCACCCATATCTTCTTCTGGGGTGACCTGTTCCTGCAGTTAGTACCAATGTACCTGGCAAACACTTCACCATTCTGATTCTTAAACATTTTATAATTTGCATCAAAGGATTCATCAATGACAATTGGGTTAGCACAAGTGAAGCCAGATAAAGTGGATGGGTCCACTGAAGGATCCTTAGCAGCTTTTTAACCCAGGTGGTTTTGGGGTACTGCTCAAGCGTCCAATATGAACCATCAACGTTCATTTTCCTCTCGAACCCAACACCCTCTTTTCTAGGGTTTTGGTTCAAAATCTGTTTCTTGAGGACATCGCACAAGGTTTGATGCCTTTGAGGCTTTTGTACATGCCAGTCTCAAGCAATGTCTTCAACCTAGCATTCTCATCAACAATAGTAGTGGCATCCTCAGTAGAGGGGTTAGTTACCACATCAGTAGTTGAAGATATTGCAACATCAGAAGCAGTAGAACATTCAGCAACAGAGACAGCATTATCGCGCTCAAGACACTTTAAGCATGGTGGAACAAATTCTACCCGAGCTTGATCGACCGTTGGGCGAGTAGTGAATCGTTCTCTTTTTGAACATCTTCATGAGACGCTCTCAGTTTCTCTAGATCCTGCTTCCTTTGAAGATAATCGTAGGAAAGCTTCTCATGAGAGGCTGAGAGAGTTTCATGACGACTTTCAAGATCTTCGTACTTAACGCGAAGACTCTTAATGTCTTCGATTAAGGACCGAGTTCGATTCATTTCCGAGTCCAACAGGTCATCGCTTTTGTCTAGCAGCTTTTGAATATGTTCCATAGCAGTTTGTTGCTTAGTTGCATATTAGCAAGTGTCTTATAGCTAGGTTTGGATTTCACATCGAGAGTCATCTTCACTAGAGGTTTGAAAATAGGCATCACGTGAAGTTACCTTGGCACCATGTGCCATGAAGCAGTAGGTAGGAGCAGAGTCGTCATCATCATCATCATCAGCTTTGGCCTCAACATTGCGACCATTGTCTTCAGTGTTGAAGATTGACTTGGCGACGAACGCTGATGCCAGAGCCAGGCTTGCGACGCCTGAATTAGACTCCTCCTGAGACTCCACCTCTGCCTCCTCTGAGGTAGACTCCTCCTCTGAATCCATTTCCTTCCCAATAAATGCACGATCCCTTCTTGATGAGGTCTTCTTGTGAGATGAAGACTTTGAAGAAGATTTTGAAGATTTCTTCTTCTTCTTCTTGTCATCAGAATCATATTCCTTGCTCTTCTTCTTCTTCTTCTTCTTCTTCTTCTTCTTCTTCTTCAATTCCTTATCCCACTGAGGACACTCGGAGATGTAGTGGCCTGTCTTCTTGCATTTGCGGCAAGTCCTCTTCTTGTAGTCATGTGATGAAGCCTCGCCGTTCTTTGAGCTAGATCTTGAAGACTTGTTGAATCGATTCTTCTTGGAGAACTTCTGGAACTTCCTCACGAGCATTGCAAGCTCTTTACCAAGCTCTTCAGGATCACCAGAGCTACAGTCAGATTCTTCTTCGGATGAGGAACCAGCTTTAGCCTTCAAAGCATGGGTTCGGCCATAGTTGGGTCCATAGATCTCACGCTTCTCAGATAGCTGGTGAAGGAAATATGCCCTAGAGGCAATAATAAAGTTATTATTTATTTCCTTATATCATGATAAATGTTTATTATTCATGCTAGAATTGTATTAACCGGAAACATAATACATGTGTGAATATATAGACAAACAGAGTGTCACTAGTATGCCTCTACTTGACTAGCTTGTTAATCAAAGATGGTTATGCTTCCTAACCATGAACAAGGAGTTGTTATTTGATTAATGAGATCACATCATTAGTTGAATGATCTGATTGACATGACCCATTCCGTTAGCTTAGCACCTGATCATTTAGTATGTTGCTATTGCTTCCTTCATGACTTATACATGTTCCTATGACTATGAGATTATGCAACTCCCGTTTACCGGAGGAACACTTTGTGTGCTACCAAACGCCACAACGAATCGGGTGATTATAAAGGTGCTCTCAGGTGTCTCCGAAGGTACTTGTTGAGTTGGCGTATTTCGAGATTAGGATTTGTCACTCCGAATGTCGGAGAGGTATCTCTGGGCCCTCTCGGTAATACACATCACTTAAGCCTTGCAAGCATTGCAACTAATGAGTTAGTTGCGAGATGATGTATTACGAAACGAGTAAAGAGACTTGCGTGAACGAGATTGAACTAGGTATTGGATACCGACGATCGAATCTCGGCAAGTAACATACCGATGACAAAGGAACAACGTATGTTGTTATGCGGTTTGACCGATAAAGATCTTCGTAGAATATGTAGGAACCAATATGGGCATCCAGGTCCCGCTATTGGTTATTGACGGAGACGTGTCTCGGTCATGTCTACATTGTTCTCGAACCGTAGGGTCCGCACGCTTAAGGTTTTGATGGCGCTTCAAGATGAGTTTATGTATTTTGATGTACCGAAGGTTGTTCGAGTCCGGATGTGATCACGGACATGACGAGGAGTCTCGAAATGGTCGAGACATAAAGATTGATATATTGGACGGATATATTTGGACACCGGAAAGGTTCGGACGAGATTGGGATTATACCGGAGTTCCGGGAGGTTACCGAAACCCCCCGGTAAGTATATGGGCCTTATTGGGCCTTAGTGGAAGGAAGGAAGAAGGAGCAAAGGAGGGGGCGCGCCCCCCAAGCCCAATCCGAATTGGGAGGGGGCCGGCCCCCCTTTCCTTCTTTCCTCCCCTCTCTTCCTTCCCTCTCCTACTCCTAATAGGAAAGGGGGGCCAAACCTACTTGGAGTAGGTTTGCCCCCCCTAGGGCGCGCCTCCCCCTTAGGCCGGCCCCCTCCTTCCTCCCTCCTTTATATACGGGGGCGGGGGGCACCCCATAGACACACAAGTTGATCTTCGTGATCGTTCCTTAGCCGTGTGCGGTGCCCCCCTCCACGATATTACACCTCGGTCATATTGTAGCGGTGCTTAGGCGAAGCCCTGCGACGGTTGAACATCAAGATCGTCACCACACCGTCGTGCTGACGGAACTCCTCCCCGTACCTCTGCTGGATCGGAGTTCGGGGGTTCGTCATCGAGCTGTACGTGTGTCAAGAACTCGGAGGTGCCGGAGTAACGGTGCTTGGATCGGTCGGACCGGGAAGACGTACGACTACTTCCTCTACGTTGCGTCAACGCTTCCGCTTCGGTCTACGAGGGTACGTAGACAACACTCTCCCCTCTCGTTGCTATGCATCACCATGATCTTGCGTGTGCGTAGGAATTTTTTTGAAATTACTACGTTACCCAACAGCTGGAACTCATGTGTATTGAGCCTCTCAAGTATGTCAGACGGATCGAGATCTTTGAAGTCAGGATGTTCTTGAATCATCAGGGCTAAGGTGTCAAACGAGCTGTCAAGTGATCTCAGAAGCTTCTTCATGATCTCATGCTTGGTGATCTCAGTGGCGCCGAGAGCATGAAGCTCATTGGTGGTATCAGTCAAGCGATCAAACGTGAGCTGGACATTTCCATTATCATTTCTCTTGAAGCAGTTGAAGAGGTTGCGAAGAACATCGATTCTTGAGTCTCTCTGAGTTGAGGTGCCTTCATTAACCTTGGATAGCCAGTCCCAGACCAGCTTTGCAGTTTTCCAGTGCACTCACACGGCCATACTACCCTTTGGTCAGATGACCACAGATGATGTTCTTGGCGGTTGAGTCCAATTGAGCAAATCTCTTGACATCAGCAGCGGTGACGCCTTCACCAACTTTGGGAACGCCAGTCTTGATGACATACCAGAGATCAACATCAATGGCTTCAAGATGCATGCGCATCTTGTTCTTCCAGTAGGGGTAGTTAGTGCCATCGAAGACAGGGCACGCAGCGGAGGCCCTAATTATCCCTGAGTCAACATAGCTAAAACTCCAGGTGGTTAAACTGAATCACACAGAACAATGGAGTACCTTGCTCTGATACCAATTGAAAGTGCTAGTTATCGACTAGGGGGGGGGGGAATAGGCGATTTTTATGAAAGACTTCAAAACACGGTGGCTTTGAAGACAAACAGGTAAACTGAGCCTATATAGTAAGCAGCCGAATGAAGACTACACTAGGCAAGCATTAGTCAAACATACAGTACAGTGAAAGCACGAAGACTAATTGCAACTAGGTAGACAGGATCAGAATGGAAGATAGTACGAAGCTAAATAGATATAAGTCTTCTGACAATGAAGTCAAATAAATCAGGCAGGCAAGCAATGACTTCACGAAGACAAACTGTAAAGTAAGGAGAGTAGAGGATAGAACCAGTTGCTTGGTGAAGACAAGGATTTGGTAGACCAGTTCCACTTGCTATTACAACTGTATGTCTGGTTAGGGAGGCTGAGATTTAACTCAGAAGACTGTGTCTTCACCTTATTCCCCTTGAGCTAAGGACACCCAGTCCTCGCCCAATCACTCTGGTAAGTCTTCAAGCTAGACTTCCAAACCTTCACAGACTTCGCTCACCGACAATCCACAATGACTCTTGGGTGCTCAGAATGCGATGCCTAACCGTCTGGAGGATTCACAGTCCTTAAGTGTAACAAGTCTTCAGATCACACGGATAGAAAGTCTTTAGTGATGCCTAACACTCTTTGGCTCTGAGTGTTTTGGGCTTTGTCCTCGCAAGGATTTCTCTCTCAAATGCTTCGGAGGTGGGTTGCTCTCAAACGACAAAAGCCGTGCACTAACTCTGAGCAGCCACCAATTTATGGTGTAGGGGGTGGGCTATTTATCGCCAGGTGGCAACCCAACCTGATATGTCCGAAATGACCCTGGGTCACTAAGGAACTGACACATGTCCAACGGTCAGATTTCAAACACCGCAACAGCTTGGCTTGGGCTACAAGCAAAGCTGACTCATCCAGCTCTGGATAAGATTTGCTCTCATTGTCTCCGCTCAAGACATAGGATTTGGTTGAGCATTACATCAATCACTCTGACTTTGTTCACCTGGACCCCACTTAACAGTACGATGGTTCCTATGACTCAAAAAAGAAGAAAAGAAAACTACGAAACAACCATGTCTTCGCACTCCATAGTCTTCAAGTGAATAGCTTCACGTGCCATAATCTTCATCGTGAATGTCTTCACGAACCACCATTGTCTTCAACGTCTTCACACATTTTTAGGGGTCATCTCTGATAGGTAAACCGAATCAATGAGGGACACTACCTGTGTTATCCTACAATTCTCACAAACACATTAGTCCCTCAACCATGTTTGCCGTCAATACTCCAAAACCAACTAGGGGTGGCACTAGATGCACTCTGCACTTGCCCTTTAGCTTCGCCTAGAAGCCAAGTCCGAGCGCCCCTTTGGCCCGGGGGCTACTGTCGGCGTTCTGGATATGGGGGTACCCAGAGTTGCCTGCCTGCGGCCCACTCCGCGGCTCCATCGATAGCCTGGTATGGCCCAACTTCAGCAGTAGGAACTCAAGACCCTTGCGAGGGGCCAAGCCTCGCGAGGCGGACGACACCAAGATCTCTAAGGCTGGCTCCCGAGGAGCGAAGACTTCTATTCAAGGTGCACCTCACGAGGCTCAGCTGATGTGAGCCATGACGACCAAGCCCAGGCGGGCGCCAGCGGGTGCAGAGTACCAGTTTCCTCTTTGGTGCAAAGGAGGCAAGTAGCAGATGCGGAGTCCCGAGGAATCAGCCAAAGGTTTCCATTCTGGTGCAACAAGACCAAGATCGCCAGGACGGCAGGACGAAGGTCATCGCCGAGCCCACCGCAACGTCACAACCAGGGGCTTTTGCAGGCGAAGACCACTTTAGTCAGGATAGGGTGTACTTCTTGTCCCCCTTCAAATTTGGTCGTTGTGGGATCCCTTCCCGCCAATTTTTGGGAAGAGGACCAAGGCCACTATAAATAGGACTTAGCCACCACCATAGAGGGGGGGATCCATTCTAACTCGACCACTCACCAGCTCTCTTGAGCGCAAGAACACCTCACCTCCCGAGGCTTGTTCATCCACTGTACTAGTTCATCCTCAGCCCCTCGAGGCAATCCACCACAAAGTTGGAGAAGGGTATTACACCGCAAGGTGGCCCGAACCAGGATAAAACTC
The DNA here is from genome assembly GCA_021437245.1 of Aegilops speltoides. Classification (NCBI taxonomy): domain Eukaryota; kingdom Viridiplantae; phylum Streptophyta; class Magnoliopsida; order Poales; family Poaceae; genus Aegilops; species Aegilops speltoides. The sequence continues at coordinate 159,971,635 of CM038146.1, forward strand.
TTGTGTCTCTCTGTTCCTTTGAGCTCGACGCGCTAGGCTTTGAGAATCGCGAGTATGCAGGCTGGATAGGTTGATATCTCTGCACGCACCCCAGAGTTCGAACCTATCAATGGTTTGCGGAACCCGAAATCCGACAAAGGCCACTATAAATAGGACCTAGCCACCACCATAGAGGGGGGTCGGATCCATTCACGCCGACCAGCTTACCATCTCACTTGAGCTCAAGAACACACCTCCTGAGGTGGTTCTCCACTGTACTAGTTCATCCTCAGCCCCTCGAGGCCAATCCACCACAAAGCAGGAGTAGGGTTTTACACCGCAAGGTGGCCCAAACCTGGGTAAACTGTTGTGTCCCCTTTCCCTTGAGTTCGACGAGCTAGGCTGTGAGATTGGTGAGTAGGCAGACTGGGGAGGTTGAGTTCTTCGCACGCACCCCAGAGTTCGAACCTCTCAAGGGTTTTGGAACCCGAAATCTGATAGTCGTCAATCTCCCTCTTGTGTTAGAGCTTGCAATTTAAGAGAGAAAAGACACTGTAATGACATCTAAAAGTGAAATATACTTTAAAACAATGTAAATAACAATAGAAAAACATGATGCAAAATGGACGTATCACGACATTGCAAGGAATTGAGCTCGAGAGGGAGAAGTTGAGACTTGCGAGACAAACGGAAGAGTCGAGGATCATGTTGCAGGACACTAGCCTTTTGGATGAGGAAGGCAAGAAGTGGGTGATCAACATGAAGAAGATTAACGAGTGCAGCAATGGAGGCGTTTGACTCATTTGTGTATCGCATATCTATGTATGAATTCATATATTTTTATTTTGACATGTAATGAATTGTTGAGTTGTCATTGAATTGTCGAATAAATGGTGAATTTGTTCTACATGATAGACGTGCATGGATTTGCATGAATATGAGCATTGACATATGGAGAGTGCGGTTGTCCACGAGGAAAACGAGGAGCCGGTCGATGCTGTATGCGGGAGCGTCCGGTCGCGCCAGCATACGTTTAGGGGGTCAGATTTGCTCAGTGTGGTTGTAGATGCTCTAACCGAAAATTCACTTCGGCACATGGGAGAATATGCTCTTGTCATCGAAAAAAGTCAAAAAGTCAAAAAATTGAAAAAAATCTCGATATTCTATATGCACACGACAAGTTTCACGAAAAACCATCTTTTTTGCGGCTTGTGTAAAAAGACAAAAGAATGTCTCATGAAAAACCCTTATTAACACTGAATTTTGCCTTTTTCACACGCTAAACAAAAGTTATCAGTTTTTCACGATACGACTTTGTGAGCATGTAGAATGTCAAGATGTACGCGTGGAACTTTTTTTAGAACTTTGTGACATTTCAAAATACATTTAAAACACATTTTAAAAAGCAGAAGCATATGCTTCCGGTGCCAAAACGCCCCTCTCCGCTCTAACATCCTATGCAACAAAGAGGTTGTTAGCACAATTATTAGTACCTCCGTCCTGGTTTATTGGCCTCTTCGTATTTTATGCCAAAATTTGACCATATATTTAACTGACAAAACATTAATGCATATCATAAAAAATTATATCATTGAATTCGTATTTGAACATAATTTTCAACGATACTACTTTTTATTAAATGCATTAATATTTTGTTAATTAAATTCATGGTCAAAATTTGCAAAAAATTACTAAAGGGACCAATAAACCTGGACGGAGTTAGTATTTTGCGATCTTGGGCAGCCTAGAATGTGAATTGGCTGTTTTTCAGCATCTGATTCGGCAAGATTCGTATTTGAGGACAGTTCCGTCATTCCCCAGCCTAGCAGCAGCAGCAATATTTAATTTGCAGAGCTGCAATGTCAAACGCCATTGCCCACCCACCGAGCCCCACGCACCCATCATCCTATATCAATGCGTGCGGCAGCAGCAGCAGCCATCTCGCAACCACCATCACGCACACCCACCCACAATTTGTGGGTCGCGGCTTTCTCTCTCTAGAGGACAGGCTGCCGGGAAATAAAGAAGGGATCCCAGCCATCCATGGAGAATTGGAGAGGTGGAGGGGGGGAGAGAGACAAGCCGGCGTCCATGTCCTGATGTCCACCCACACCCCCCAATACCTGCTTTTTCCCAGGGCTGGCTGGATGAATGGACGGTCATGACATTTCTAGAGGGAGAAACACGGCAAGGGGAGGCACGGGTCCGGTCTGCATCGTCACACTCACGCCCTTTTCTTTGTCTCCCTCCCCCAGCCCAGTCGCTCGCTCTAGTAGCCTCCTCGCCACCAATGACACGAGAGACGACCGACTGGTTCGCTCCTCGTGGAGGCCGGGCGGCAAGCGAGCGAGGGAAAGGAGAGACAGCGCCCCACCACTTCCGTCCACTCCATCTGCCATTACCACCCACCACCTCCCCCTCTACCACCGCCCACTAGAGCCGAGCCGAGTCTGCCTAGAGAGAGAAACAACGGGAGAGAGAAAAGAGTTGTTGCCTTGTTGGTGTTCATTGCGTGCGCGCTGGCCTCCTCGCCTTCCCTCCCTCCCCTCCCCTCCCTGTTCTCATCCATCCTCACTCACCATGGGCCTTTTTGGGTTTTCGGCACCACCATCTCACTCATGGGTCAGAGCAGTCCCCTCCGCTCCCTCCCTTCCCTTCACACGGCGCGGGAAGAGAGAGAGAGAGAGAGAGGGCGGGCGGAGCAGGCGCAAGAAACTTCCACCCACACCTCCCCTGCTTCCCCTTCCAACCTTTATTAGTATTATCTCCTTCCTCCCCCCCTCCCTCCCTCCCTCGGTCCCGTCCCCTCTCGCTTTCTCCTCCGTCCCTCCACGATCCGCCGGGCTTCTTCTTGTTCCCGACCGCGGTGAGGTGAGGCGGCGATGAAGAGGGCTCACAAGGTGGTCCTGGCCCAGCCGGCGGCGGCGGCGGCGCCGCCGCCTCGGCCGCTGCCTCGCGCGCCCCGACCAGTCCGCGGCGGGGGCGAGGCGTTCAGGGCGAGCCAGAGGTACCAGAGCCTCCTCCAGGACTACAAGGAGCTCCTCAAGGTGGGTGCTCCGCCTTCGTTTCCTGTTTCTGTGATCCTCGATCTGATCTCAGGTTTGGGGGTTTTCTTGTGTTCCATCTCAATCTTGTTTTCTTGTTCACCTTGTGTTTGATCTGATCTTTGTGGTGTTATTTACTGTTTTCCCTTTTCCCAGTTGCTATTCTTCCTTTTTTTTCCGGGCTATTTCTTCTGGATCTGTTGTTTTTAGGGGAAACTCAAATCTTTCGGGGTTAAATTCTAGGTTCCAAGTTTGATCTTTTCGCCTCATCAGTGCATATGTTCAAGATTTGATTGAGGCGTACTAGTCCACTCCATTCATGATCCTTTTAGCAAAGGATCGTGCATTACTTGGCCTGAACGGATTTTCAGCAAATTGTCTTATTTGATTTGTGATAATCCATTGGGTTATCATGAGCCAACAACACTCCGTCCGTTGGTGCCTGATGATTTGCTTTTGTTGGCTTCTTCAGGAAACTGCAGCAAAGAAGAACAGATTGCATTTGGAGAAGCTGAAGAAGCAAAGGCTTTCGGCTGAAGTCAAGTAGACACCAAATGCTGAACTCTTCGTTATATTTTGTGATTGACATTCAATGCGCTCCTATGATGAACATCATTTTCTCATGTGAACCCTATGATGTCGCAGGTTTTTGCGAAGAAGGTACAAATCAATGTCCGAAAATCCATCTCAGACTGCTGTTTATAGACTGAAGAACCCGGCAATGACGCCTACTTCCCGGACCGCCGTGTGGGTTGATCACCACGGGCCTGTTCAGGCTGTCGGGAGTTCAAGCAAAGTTCATCTGCCCGCACAGCAGCAAAGGCAGCATCTGGTTCCACGGGCGTCTCCGGTTATCGACCTCAACGAGGCTTGTGAGCTGGTAACGGTTTTGGAAATCTTAGCTTGCTAGTGCCATTGCTGTTTAGATATGCCATCTGAGTTCATCTGAATGGGTTTTGCTCTTTCAGAGTTCCTCCGAGGAGACGGAAGAATTTCATGGTTACCAGGAGACTGTTAGGGCGGACAAGGTGAACAGGTACCTGTTAGAGGGCAATGTTGTCGCCGGTCCTAGTGACTCGAAAATGCCGGCGTTCTGGGATGCCCGGAACCCTGCGGCGGCGCGCGCCGGGAAGAGGAAGATCTCATGGCAGGATCAGTTGGCTCTTAGAGTATAGGTTGCTGGATTACAATGTCAAGTGTGGTTTTAGCAGGAGTTATGCCTCATCTCTGGTCCTCGAGCTGTAAAAGAGTCCCTCCTTCGAGTCATCAGTGGATGTGTAGTTGCTTCGTGGTGCATCATCAGTGGATGTGGATAAAATGAACCATAAGTTCGATCTGAGAAAGAAGATGACATAGTTGATGAAATTTTGTCGTTCTTCCTGGGCATAATCTGGATGTGTCTTGCGGTAGTCGTCTGGTAGAAAGGTCTCATTAATTTCATATAAATCAAGCTCACTCCCAGCGAAGAAGGGAGGATAAGATCCAGGATTATCATCAAGATCTCGAGGGCGACCTTGCTTTCTTTTTCTGAACTGAAAACTGTAGGCAGGCCCCTACAGTTATTTTCTACATGATGCGTGCTACTTGTAACATTGCTTGCAATGTTAACTCTAGTTTAGATACCAGCAGTAGTAAGGGCATGTATAACGGTTCTATCTTAGCAATGCCAGGTAGGATAAATGATGAGGTGGAGGAGAGAGAAATCATAAAAAAAGGCTTGTCTTCTTTTATTTAAGAGAAGATAAGAGATGATCTCTTAGTATAATATGTCTCACCATGTTTTTAGGAATTACTAATTATTTAAGTTAAGGCTAAGATATGACCCATTGAGGACATGCTTTTTTGTTATCTCTAAATTACATGCAAGACTTAAGATAAGACTATCTTATCAAGCATTGTACATGCCCTAAGTAAACAAATATACTTCCTCCGTCCCAAATTCTTGTCTTAAATTTGTCTAAATACGAATGTATCAAGTCATGTTTTAGTATTTAATACTACAATGATACGAATATACTACAATGTTTTAGTATATGATACTTCCCATTACAACCAGCCTGAGCAAAATTGTCATGTAAGCGGGCTACAAGTCTATGCAAGAGCCCACTTTCCTTCCTTTTTCATGTCTCTTTCCACATAAGCAAAATTGTCATGTAAGCGGGCTATAAGATGTGCCTGCAAATAACAGCTTGTTTACTTCACATTATTTTCTCATTTCCGACAAGAGCCTTGAGGATAAGATAATTGTGGACATTTTTATGAGCACTCTAGCATCATGTTTTTCTACATGCCTTTCACTCCCTAACTTATGTTTTTATGACTCTATCGAAAAAAACTCTTCCGTGCATTTCCGACAAGCAAGTGTTGTCTAGAATAAATAGGATTGAGTGTTGCAAAGTTGTGTTGATTATCTTTGCTTCACTAACACTGCATAACAACCATGCCACCGCTACAACTGCACTAAGTTTTCAGGTCAAAAGGAGGAGGGCTATCTAGGCGTACCGATCGTAAGTGAACCAAAACCTTTTCGTTATTTTGGTTTAAACAACTGAGTTCCTTATGATTCCGATTTCTCTCTATGTTGCTCTAGGGCGATTAAGTTTAAGCTTGGGAAAGTTGATGAGTGATATTTTTACACTCATTCACCCTTAGTTTAAACCGAGATACATTATTTCATTAAAACTGGGATATTCGATCCGATATTGCTACTAATGACTAATGAATGCAAAAGATTTCACAAATCCTCTCTTTGATATATTCCATAGGAAATGGGCTAAAAAGGGTAGAAATCACGTGAGAACATGGAAATGAATGGAAATGAAGAAAGAAGGAATCACCAGGAGGCGCACTAGAAGAAACAACACAAAAGATGACGTTCCATACGACCGCGAGCACCCATATGAGCGGTCGTATGTCATGAATTCCGTGGCAGCTTGTCCACCTGAACAATTTACATAAAGGGGACCCCATCAAAATGTCAACAGAGATGCGTCGAACGAAGCCAGAACAAAAACCGTCGTCATCCCCTCTCATCAACTGTCACGCCCAATATGCGACCCTATCCTAAAGGAACTTGAAGGTCCCACCAAGGATAGAAGCGCATATTGGAGACGCTTTTGCAAGGTGGATATCATTACATCGTACCATTACATAATAGTTGGGTATACATACAAGAGGCATACAATACCACACGAATACAACATCATCATACATAAGAGCACCATCCGACTACGGATGAAACACAAACAGAAACTCAAACGACGTCCACCCTACTAGCCCAGGCTGCCGACCTGGAACCTATCCCCTGATCGAAGAAGAAGCAGAAGAAGAACTCCAAAACAAGTAAACATCGCTCTCGCGTCATGATCATTGCTTTACCTGTACCTGCAACTGTTGTTGTACTAATTTGTGAGCCACGAGGACTCAGCAATCCCATCACCATGGGTATCAAGAATAGCAAAGCTTAATGGGTAAGGAAGGGGTAAAGTGGTGAGGTTGCAGCAGCGACTAAGGAAGTATGGTGGCTACCTTATGCAAATAAGAGCGAGAAGAGAAGCAACGAAACGGTCGAGAAGCTAGAAGTGATCAAGAAGTGATCATGAAACTACTTGCATTCAAACATAACACAAACCGTGTTCACTTACCGGACTCCGCCGAAAAGATACCATCACGACTACGCACGCGGTTGATGCGTTTTAATTCGAATTTCGTGTCAAGTTCTCTACAACCGGATATTAACAAATTCCCATCTGCCACATAACCGCGGGCACGGCTCTCGAAAGTTTAAACCCTGCAGGGATGTCTCAACTTAGCCCATCACAAGCTCTCACGATCAATGAAGGATATTCCTTCTCCGGGGAAGACCCGATCAGTCTCAGAATCCCGGTTACAAGACATTTCGGCAATGGTAAAACAAGACCAGCAAGACCGCCCGAGTGTGCCGACAATCCCGATAGGAGCTGCACATATCTCGTTCTCAGGGCACACCGGATGAACACTACGTACAGCTAAAACCAACCCTCAAGTTTCCCCGAGGTGGCGCTGCAAGTGGCTCTAGTTCGGACCAACACTTAGAGAAGCACTGGCCGGGGGGGAGGTTTTAAAATAAAGATGACCCTCGGGTTAATTACTCCCAAGGGAAAGGTAATAGGTTGTTAGGCAATGTAAAACCAAGGTTGGGCCTTGCTGGAGGAGTTTTATTCAAAGCGAACTGTCAAGGGGGTCCCATAAATCACCCAACCGCGTAAGGAACGCAAAATCAAGGAACATACGGTATATGATGAAACTAGAGGCGGCAAGAGTGGAACAAAACACCAGGCATAAGGCCGAGCCTTCCACCCTTTACCAAGTATATAGATGCATTAATTAAATAAGAGATATTGTGATATCCCAAAATATCCATGTTCCAACATGGAACAAACTTCATCTTCACCTGCAACTAGGAACACTATAAGAAGGGCTGAGCAAAAGCGGGTAACATAGCCAAACAACAGTTTGTTAGGAAGGGTGAAAAGGTTAGAGGCTGACATGGCAATTTGGGAGGCGGGATAAGCAAGAGATAGGTAGCGCAGCATAGCGATAGAACGAAGCAACTAGCATAGCAATGATAGTAGTGAGATCCAGGGTAACGGTCATCTTGCCTGAAATCCCGCTAGGAAGAAGAACGAGTCCATGAAGAAGACGAACGGACGAAGACGAACCAAGCGTAGACGAACGAATCCTCACGATCGCAACGAAACAGGAACTATCGAGAAGAAGCACAACCGGAAAGGAGCAAACAACATGGTAAATGTAACGCCCCGGATTCGTTGCGCCCGGTGTCCGCCAGTTATTCGCCGTCTTTGCCATGTCATCATATGCATTTCATATCATGTCATCATGTGCATCTCATTTTGCATACATGTTTGTTTCATGCATCCGAGCATTTTCCCCGTTGTCCGTTTTGCAATCCGGCACTCCTATGTCATCCGGCGTCCCCCTCTTCTCTATTTTTGTGAGTGGGTGTTAAATGTTCTCGGAGTGGACCGAGTCTTGACAAGCGGCCTTGGTATACCATCGGTAGACCGCCTGTCAAGTTTCGTGCCATTTGGAGTCCGTTTGATACTCCAACGGTTAACCGGGCAACCGTAAAAGCCTCTTTTGTGTGCAGCCCAACACCCCGTTCAAAGTGGCCCAAAACCCATCTAAGTCTCTTCCATGCTCTCGGTTGTTCGATCACGATCGCGTGGCCGAAAACCGCTCCTCATTTGAACTCTCCTAGCTCCCTCTACCTATAAATAGGTCCTCCCCCTCCATTTTTCGCGCAGTCCAAACCCTAGCTATTTCCCCTCTCCGCCGCCGGACGCATCTCTCCGCCGCGCCCGGACATGTCCGCCGCCCCAGCCACCTCACTCCAGCCAATCATGGAGCGCCACATCATCGCCGCCGCCCCCGCGCCCATTGCCGCAGCGCCACGTGGCCGGCCGATCTCCTCTCTCCTCGCGCCCGCGCGCCTGGCCGAGGCCGGGTCGGGCCCGCCCAGCCCGTCGCCGCCCGAGCCCTAAGCTCCGCCGGTTCCTGTCGCACCTCGCCGGCCCCAGCGCCGCGCCGCCGGCGGCGTGCTCGCCGCCGCCAGCGCCTCCGCTTCCCGAACCTCGCCGCCCGCCGCTGTTCGCCACCGCCGCCGCTTGCCGAGGCACCGGCGCCGCCTCACTGCCAGGCGGCCCGCCGTCGCCGCGGATCTCGCGTCCGCCGCCGATCGCCGCCCGCCGCGGATCCTCGCCCCGCTGCTTTCACCTCTCGCGGCGGATCCGCCCGATCCGGTCCGGGGCCACCTCCCTGCGCCTCCCCGAGCCTCCCCGGCCTCTTCCTCCTCGTCTCCGGCTACGAACTCCGGCGAGCCGCCTCGCCTCGAAATCCGCGCCCGGGTCAACCCCAGATCCGGAGGTATAATTTCCACCAAGTCCCCGAATCCCTGTCATAATCATGCCATGTTCATCATGCTGTATCTCTGCATCCGTAGCTCCGTTTTGTGTGTGTAATATGTCAAATTGTTCGTCTTGACGAGTACTTCATTTCATTCCATTGCATCATTTTCATTTGAGATCATCTTGATGCCCGAAATGCTGTTGGAAGAGTGAATGTTGATGTTAACCTGCTGAAACTCTTATAACTTGCTATTTTGTCATTTTTGCCATGATTGATGTGTGCATCCTATGAGGTTGATGTCTACATGTGTTTTGATCTATGCAATGCCATCTTTCCAGTGGTGCCACCCATATATTTTTGTGAGTTGTGTGCTGAGTGCATCGAGCTTGTTAAGGAGGGTACTTCTTTGTTCTTTGTTTTGCTAGGCAGATTCTGTTATATTTTGTTGCTATGTAAACATGCTTCTACTAATCATTCTATGCATAATCTGGAGATGTTCTATAAACATGTTTTGATCTACATGTCATTCTCTATCCATTCATGCCCTTAGTTGCAATTATAGCCTGCTGGAACATGTTGTTATCTTGCTCCAAAGTTGCTTCATAATGTTGCTATCAGCCTGTTAACATTAAGTTCACTTGTTCCCATGTGTTTTGCTAGTGTTCCATGCACCCTATGACCTTGATCTTGCCATGCTTAACTTCACAAACATGTATTCTTACTGTTGGTTGCCTTGCCATGCCATGTATTGCTCTGTGGTGAGTGGTTCAAGCTCACCAACATGCCTACTTATTATTGTTCCTGCCATGTATGAATCTGTTATATAACTTGCCATGTTTACATGGGTGTCATCATATTTTCTATGCCTTTTTGGCTCATCGTCAGTAAGGGATTTTTGATCTATGATTTTAGTAGATTCATGCCATGCCTTTGTTTGCCATGATAAGTTCCTGTAACACATTGTTTGATAGCTCTAAACATTGCAACCTGATGTTATTTCTGCTAAAGTCTGAAACTGTTATTATTTGCAATCTCTCCATGTCCTTTTGAGCATGTTCTAGTTGTTTCTGGAGATAGCTCAGTGTTCATGTTTTGTTATGCTTTACGTGTACTTCATGCCCATACCTTTTGTTATTATGTTGGGGTGCTGTAGCATATCGTTTTGATGCTTGCATTATGCCTAGTTGCTGTTTTGGACAGATTGTTGCTATAACTTGTATAGTGTGTGTGTGTTGAACCGTTGCTCCGTTTTGAGTGTGCTCTATATGAAACTTGCTTGTTTTTGCATGTAGTTCCATATTATCATGTTGCATCCTTGTTTTGAGGTGTTTGCTTGATGTTTGTATGCATTTTGCATCGATGCCATGCTTAACTTGTTTTGCTCACATCTTCTAGGCCGTAGCTCCAATTTAAATGAACTTTATATGTAACTTGACTAGAATTTCGTGTAGATCATCTTGGTGCATCTTAACTTGATGTTTAACAACTTTAACTTAATGTTTATTCAGATCTGGACCAATTTCGAAATTTGCATATGAGGACTTACCGGAATTGTTATATGTTGTTTCCGGCCTCATTTAAACTTGTCTTGATGTGTTGTTCTTGTTTGCATCATCTCTTGACATGAGTAGCTTCATGTAGCTTTTTCATGCATCATGCTTGTTGTGCATCATGTCTTGTCTATGTGTGGTGTGTTTACCATGTTGTGTGCTTCTTCTCGATAGTTCCCGTTTCATTGCGATCGTGAGGATTCATTCGTCTACGCTTGGTTCGTCTTTGTGGCTTCATCTTCTACATGGACTCGTTCTTCTTCCTTGCGGGATTTCAGGCAAGATGACAGCTACCCTGGATCTCACTACTATCCTTGCTATGCTAGTTGCTTCGTTCTATCGCTATGCTGCGCTACCTATCATTTGCTCTTCAAGCCTCCCAAATTGCCATGAACCTCTAACCTTTGACACCGTTCCTAGCAAACCGTTTTTTGGCTATGTTACCGCTTTGCTCAGCCCCTCTTATAGCGTTGCTAGTTGCTGGTGAAGTTGAAGATTTCTCCATGGTGGACAGGGTTATGTTGGGATATCACAATATCTCTTATATTATTAATGCATCTATATATTTGGTAAAGGGTGGAAGGCTCGGCCTTATGCCTGGTGTTTTGTTCCACTCTTGCCGCCCTAGTTTCCGTCATATCGGTGTTATGTTCCCGGATTTTGCGTTCCTAACGCGGTCGGGTGATTTATGGGACCCCCGACGGTTCGCTTTGAATAAAACTTGTCCAAGAAGGCCCAACCTTGGTTTTACCATTTGCCTCACCACCACCTACTTTTCCCTTGGGAGTAATTAACCCAAGGGTCATCTTTATTATAGCCCCGGGCCAATGCTTGTCTAAGTGTTGGTCCAAACTAGAGCACCGTCTTGGGACCATTCCTTGGCAACTTGGGTTCGCTGTTCTCAGACGCTTCGCTTATCCGGTGTTGCCACGAGAGCGAGATATGTGCAGCTCCTATCGGGATGTCGGCGCATCAGGCGGTCTTGCTGGTCTTGTTTTACCATTGTCGAAATGTCTTGTAAACCGGGATTCCGAGGCCGATCGGGTCTTCTGGGAGAAGGTCTATTCCTTCGTTGATCGCGAGAGCTTGTCATGGGCTAAGTTGGGACACCCCAGCAGGTATAAACTTTCGAGAGCCGTGCCCGCGGTTATGTGGCAGATGGGAATTTGTTAATGTCCGGTTGTAGATAACTTGACACCAGATCCGAATTAAAACGCATCAACCGCGTGTGTAGCCATGATGGTCTCTTCTCGGCGGAGTCCGGGAAGTGAACATGGTTTCTGTGTTATGTTTGACGTAAGTAGGTGTTCAGGATCACCTCTTGATCATTGCTAGCTTCACGACCGTTCCTTTGTTTCTATTCTCGCTCTCATTTGCGTATGTTAGCCACCATACTTGCTTAGCCGCTGCTGCAACCTCACCAGTTTACCCTTTCCTTTCCCATTAAGCTTTGCTAGTCTTGATACCCATGGTAATGGGATTGCTGAGTCCTCGTGGCTCACAGATTACTACAACAACAGTTGCAGGTACAGGTTATACGATGATCATGACGCGAGAGCGATGCTTGCTTGCTTTGAGTTCTTATTCTGCTTCTTCTTCGATCAGGGGATAGGTTCCAGGTCGGCAGCCTGGGCTAGCAGGGTGGATGTAGTTTGAGTTTCTGTTTGTGTTTCATCCGTAGTTGGATGGTGATCTTATGTAAGATGATGTTGTATTCGTGTGGCATTGTATGCCTTATGTATGTATCCCCATCTATTATGTAATGTTGATGTAATGATATCCACCTTGCAAAAGCGTTCCAATATGCGGGTCTATCCTTGGTGGGACCTTCGAGTTCCTTTTGGACAGGGTCGCATATTGGGCGTGACAAGTTGGTATCAGAGCCTCGACCGACCCTAGGAGCCCCCTTGATTGATCGTGTAGTTTGGCCGTTGTCGAGTCTAGTAGAAAAACTGATTTCGGAGTCTAGTTATATCCATGAGTAGGAATTCTTTTTACTCCTCTGCCCCTTCGTCGCTCTGGTAAGGAATCTTGATGTAGGTGTTTTGAACTACTCCTCTTCCCATTCAATTTTTTCCGATCGTTGTTCCTCAGCTCTTTTCATCCGGTGCATATCTCGTCAAAGTGACTCGAACCTCTTTGTCTTTCGCGAGATCAATCCTCAGCTCTTTTGATCGATGTTGTTTCCCTGTCCGAAGTTGTCCTTGTTTTTCCCACCCGCCCTCCCTTCTTCCTCTTGGAACCGGAGTCCGTAATCGAGTATCCTTCCTACTCGTGCGAAGTCTTTGATTTCTTTCCTCAGTGTTTTCAACAGGTGTTTTCTCTTCAAGATATTCGTCGATTTCCCCTTCCAAGTTGCCTTTGTTTTCCCGCCCTCCCACCCTCTTCTTCCCGGAGTTTGAGTCTGTTTCGACCATCAATCTCATTCGTGCAGAGCCTCTTCAGTCTTTCATAAATTATCTCAACCGGCGAATTCTCTTTTGTTTGGCATTCTTCATCTCTTTTCTTCTCTGGTGGACTTAATTCAAGTTTTTCGGTGTTGATCGTATTCTTTTCCTCGGCTCAAATGTTTTCCCCTTGCTCGTTCGCCTCTCGCCAGTTTATCCTTCCGGAGTGTTCAAGACATCTTAGGAGAGTCGTCGATGTTCCAATTAATTTGAGGGTGTCACCTCATTCAAATATTTCAATTGTTTCGGCGCATCACCTATCTCTTCAACAATCGTTTCCAACGGTGTTTTCTTTTAGTGGGCCCTAACCCACAGGTCTTTTCCCAGGATCTTACCTGACTCTTTGGTTTCCTCGGAGCTATTCTCAAATTCTTTCAAGTGTGACGTAAGAATGAATTCCATCAGTCACATGACTTTTCCAAGATCGATTTCAAATCATTTCATCGTTGGCTCAACCTCTTTGCTTGTCTTTCTCCCGGAGTATCTCAGTAATTTTGGTGGTGTTTCTCGTCATCATTTGAAGATTGAAGAAGAAGATTTCTCTTTAATCTTGTCCGTTCCCCGGAGATTCGCGGTGCTAGCTCGATGTTATCCTATCAAATTGTTTCAAGTCATGCAAATTCTTTTCATCCATCCGGAGCATTTCAGGAGTTGCTTTCTCTCTCGATCATCCGGAGGCCATCTTTTCGGAAGATTTCTTCATTATAAGTTTTCAGCTTCATTCCCCAATTATTCTATATCCGTGCCCCTTCGTTAATCTCAATATTCTTCCGGTGCTTTATTCAAGTGTTCTTTAATCAGCTCGAGTTCTTCCTGTTCTTTGGCATCTAAATCCTCTCTAGCATATTGGTTTTTTTTCTAATTCTTCCCGGTGATTCAGCCTTTTTCATCAGTCATTTTTGAATTCTTACGGTGGTTCATTCAAGATTCTCTTTCCTGATTATCATATTAATCCATTCGTTCTTTCAATCCTACCGGTGGTTCATGAAGACCTTCTCAAGTTTGCGATATGTCACTTCTCAATCCTTTTCAAGAAGAATAAGTAGTATGCAAAATCCATTGCTTGTCATCAATTTAATTTGATGAAGGATAAGCATACAATAAATCTTATTCTTATTTCATCCAAGTGAGTAATCCCTTCCTTCGGAGTTTGTTCTTGATGAATAAATTCTAGTTCCAAGTATTTTTCATCTTTTCTTTTCCGGAGTTCAATTCCCTCGGCCATTTCGTCGGAACCTCCATCTAAATCATCGCAAGGCTCATCTTATTCTTTCATCCTTCAGTCAATCTCATAATCTTTTGTTATCGGAGTTGTTTCTTAGTCTATCTGATTCCGTGAGCTTTAGATTTTCGTCATTCTCGTCGTTCCTCTCTTCTTCTCGAGTGCTCTCGATTCTTTGCACCTTCTCTTGAGTTCTTGTTTCACCTCATCCCTTTTCCCTTCCGTCTCAGTCCTAAGATCTCGGGACGAGATCTCTTGTTAGTGGAGGAGTGTTGTAACGCCCCGGATTCGTTGCGCCCGGTGTCCGCCAGTTATTCGCCGTCTTTGCCATGTCATCATATGCATTTCATATCATGTCATCATGTGCATCTCATTTTGCATACATGTTCGTTTCACGCATCCGAGCATTTTCCCCGTTGTCCGTTTTGCAATCCGGCACTCCTATGTCATCCGGCGTCCCCCTCTTCTCTCTTTTCGTGAGTGGGTGTTAAACATTCTCGGATTGGACCGAGTCTTGACAAGCGGCCTTGGTATACCACCGGTAGACCGCCTGTCAAGTTTTGTGCCATTTGGAGTCCGTTTGATACTCCAAAGGTTAACCGGGCAACCGTAAAAGCCTCTTTTGTGTGCAGCCCAACACCCCTTCCAAAGTGGCCCAAAACCCATCTAAGTCTCTTCCATGCTCTCGGTCATTCGATCACGATCGCGTGGCCGAAAACCGCTCCTCATTTGGACTCTCCTAGCTCCCTCTACCTATAAATAGGTCCTCCCCCTCCATTTTTGGCGCAGTCCAAACCCTAGCTATTTCCCCTCTCCGCTGCCGGACGCATCTCTCCGCTGCGCCCGGACATGTCCGCCGCCCCAGCCACCTCACTCCAGCCAATCATGGAGCGCCACATCGTCGCCGCCGCCCCCGCGCCCATTGCCGCAGCGCCACGTGGCCGGCCGATCTCCTCTCTCCTCGCGCCGCGCGCGCGCCGAGGTCCCGGGTTGGGCCCCCGAACCCGTCGCCGCCCCGAGCCCCAAGCTCTGCCCGGTTCCTGTCGCACCTCTCTTGGCGACCCTGAGCGCCGCCGCCCGGCGCGTGCTCGCCGCCGCCAGCGCCTCCGCCCCCCGAACCTCGCCGCCCGCCGCTTCATTACGCCACCGCCGCCGCTTGCGAGGCACCGCGCCGCCTCACTGCCAGGCAGCCCGCCGTCGCCCGCGGATCTCGCGTCCGCCGCTGGTCGCCGCCCGCCGCGGATCCCTCGCCCAGCCGCCGTTTCGCCTCCCCACCGGCCGGATCCGGCCCGATCCGGTCCGGGGCCACCTCCCCGCGCCTCCCCGAGCCTCCCCGGCCTCTTCCTCCTCGTCTCCGGCTATGAACTCCGGCGAGCCGCCTCGCCTCGAAATCCGCGCCCGGGTCAACTCCAGATCCGGAGGTATAATTTCCACCAAGTCCCCGAATCCCTGTCATAATCATGCCATGTTCATCATGCTGTATCTCTGCATCCGTAGCTCCGTTTTGTGCGTGTAATATGTCAAATTGTTTGTCTTGACGAGTACTTCATTTCATTCCATTGGATCATTTTCATTTGAGATCATCTTGATGCCCGAAATGCTGTTGGAAGAGTGAATGTTGATGTTAACCTGCTGAAACTGTTATAACTTGCTGTTTTGTCATTTTTGCCATGATTGATGTGTGCATCCTATGAGGTTGATGTCTACATGTGTTTTGATCTATGCAATGCCATCTTTCCAGTGGTGCCACCCATATATTTTTGTGAGTTGTGTGCTGAGTGCATCGAGCTTGTTAAGGAGGGTACTTGCTGTTGCTGTTTTGCTAGACAGATTCTGTTATATTTTGTTGCTATGTAAACATGCTTCTACTAATCATTCTATGCATAATCTGGAGATGTTCTATAAACATGTTTTGATCTACATGTCATTCTCTATCCATTCATGCCCTTAGTTGCAATTATAGCCTGCTGGAACATATTGTTATCTTGCTCCAAAGTTGCTTCATAATGTTGCCATCAGCCTATTAACATTAAGTTCACTTGTTCCCATGTGTTTTGCTAGTGTTCCATGCACCCTATGACCTTGCTCTTGCCATGATTAACTTCACAAACATGTATTATTACTGTTGGTTGCCTTGCCATGCCATGTATTGCTCTGTGTGAGTGGTTCAAGCTCACCAACATGCCTACTTATTATTGTTCCTGCCATGTGTGAATCTGTTATATAACTTGCCATGTTTACATGGGTGTCATCATATTTTCTATGTCTTTTTGGCTCATGGTCAGTAAGGGACTTTTGATCTATGATTTTAGTAGATTCATGCCATGCCTTTGTTTTCCATGATAAGTTCTTGTAACATGTTGTTTGATAGCTCTAAACATTGCAACCTGATGTTATTTCTGCTAAAGTCTGAAACTGTTATTATTTGCAATCTCTCCATGTCCTTTTGAGCATGTTCTATTTGTTTCTGGAGATAGCTCATTGTTAATGTTTTGTTATGCTTTACGTGTACTTCATGCCCATGCCTTTTGTTATTATGTTGGGATGCTGTAGCATATCGTTTTGATGCTTGCATTATGCCTAGTTGCTGTTTTGGACAGATTGTTGCTATAACTTGTATAGTGTGAATGTGTTGAACCGTTGCTCCGTTTTGAGTGTGCTCTATAGGAAACTTGCTTGTTTTTGCATGTAGTTCCATATTATCATGTTGCATCCTTGTTTTGAGGTGTTTGCTTGATGTTTGTATGCATTTTGCATCGATGCCATGCTTAACTTGTTTTGCTCATATCTTCTAGGCCGTAGCTCCGATTTAAATGAACTTTATATGTAACTTGACTAGAATTTCGTGTAGATCATCTTGGTGCATCTTAACTTGATGTTTAACAACTTCAACTTAATGTTTATTCAGATCTGGACCAATTTCGAAATTTGCATATGAGGACTTACCAGAATTGTTATATGTTGTTTCCGGCCTCATTTAAACTTTCCTTGATGTGTTGTTCTTGTTTGCATCGTCTTTTGCCATGAGTAGCTTCATGTAGCTTTTTCATGCATCATGCTTGTTGTGCATCATGTCTTGTCTATGTGTGGTGTGTTTACCATGTTGTGTGCTTCTTCTCGATAGTTCCCGTTTCGTTGCGATCGTGAGGATTCGTTCGTCTACGCTTGGTTCGTCTTTGTGGCTTCATCTTCTTCATGGACTCGTTCTTATTCCTTGCGGGATTTCAGGCAAGATGACCGCTACCCTGGATCTCACTACTATCATTGCTATGCTAGTTGCTTCGTTCTATCGCTATGCTGCGCTACCTATCATTTGCTCTTCAAGCCTCCCAAATCGCCATGAACCTCTAACCTTTGACACTCTTCCTAGCAAATCGTTGTTTGGCTATGTTACCGCTTTGCTCAGCCCCTCGTATAGCGTTGCTAGTTGTAGGTGAAGTTGAAGATTTCTCCATGGTGGACAGGGTTATGTTGGGATATCACAATATCTCTTATATTATTAATGCATCTATATATTTGGTAAAGGGTGGAAGGCTCGGCCTTATGCCTGGTGTTTTGTTCCACTCTTGCCGCCCTAGTTTCCGTCATACCGGTGTTATGTTCCCGGATTTTGCGTTCCTAACGCTGGTCGGGTGATTTATGGGACCCCGACGGTTCGCTTTGAATAAAACTTGTCCAGCAAGGCCCAACCTTGGTTTTACCATTTGTCTCACCACCACCTACTTTTCCCTTGGGAGTAATTAACCCAAGGGTCATCTTTATTATAGCCCCCCCGGGCCAATGCTTGTCTAAGTGTTGGTCCAAACTAGAGCACCGTGCGGGACCATTCCTTGGCAACTTGGGTTACGTCGGTTCCTGTACGCTTCGCTTATCCGGTGCTGCCCTAAGAACGAGATATGTGCAGCTCCTATCGAGATGTCGGCGCATCAGGCGGTCTTGCTGGTCTTGTTTTACCATTGTCGAAATGTCTTGTAAACCGGGATTCCAAGACTGATCGGGTCTTCCTGGGAGAAGGTCTATTCCTTCGTTGATCGCGAGAGCTTGTCATGGGCTAAGTTGGGACACCCCTGCAGGGTATAAACTTTCGAGAGCCGTGCCCGCGGTTATGTGGCAGATGGGAATTTGTTAATGTCCGGTTGTAGATAACTTGACACCAGATCCGAATTAAAACGCATCAACGCGTGTGTAGCCGTGATGGTCTCTTCTCGCGGAGTCCGGAAGTGAACACGGTTTACGTGTTATGTTTGGCGTAAGTAGGTGTTCGGGATCACCTCTTGATCATTGCTAGCTTCACGACCGTTCCTTTGTTTCTCTTCTCGCTCTCATTTGCGTATGTTAGCCACCATACTTGCTTAGCCGCTGCTGCAACCTCACCACTTTACCCCTTCCTTTCCCATTAAGCTTTGCTAGTCTTGATACCCATGGTAATGGGATTGCTGAGTCCTCGTGGCTCTGATTACTACAACAACATTGCAGGTACAGGTTATACGATGATCATGACGCGAGAGCGATGCTTGCTTGCTTTGAGTTCTTATTCGCTTCTTCTTGATCGGGGATAGGTTCGGTCGGCAGCACTGGCTAGCGAGGTGGATGTAGTTTGAGTTTCGTTTGTGTTTCATTAAGTAGTCGGATGGTGATCTTATGTAAGATGATGTTGTATTAGTGTGGCATTGTATGCCTTATGTATGTATCCCCATCTATTATGTAATGTTGATGTAATGATATCCACCTTGCAAAAGCGTTCCAATATGCGGGTCTATCCTTGGTGGGACCTTCGAGTTCCTTTTGGATAGGGTCGCATATTGGGCGTGACAGTAAACACACAACACATAAACATGACATTATGCACAACCAAGCATGATGCATGAAAAAGACTATATGATGCTACTCATGGCAAGAGAGGATGCATACAAGAACAACACATCAAAGCAAGTTTAAATGAGGCCGGAAGCAACATATAACAAATCTGGTAAGTCCTCATATGCAAATTTTGAAATTGGTCCAGATCTGAAAAAAACTTATGTTCAAGTTGTTAAACAACAAGTTAAAATGCATCAAGATGATCTACCCGAAATTCTAGTCAAGTTACATATAAAGTTCATTTAGTTCGGAGCTACGGCCTAGAAGATATGAGCAAAACAAGTTAAACATGGCATTGATGCAAAATGCATTCGAACATCAAGCAAACACTCTCAAAACATGGATGCAACATGATAAGGTGAAACGAAATGAAATTCTAAGCAATTTTCATATATGGCATGCTCAAAACGGAGCAACGGTGCAACACATACACTCCAAACAAGACATAACCACAATCTGCCCAAAACAGCTAGTAGGCACTTTGCAAACATCAAAACAATATGCTACAGGAATCAAATGAGCACAAACTTGACACGCACTTCATGTACAGATGACATACTTCAAATGTCATTAAAGGTTCAGGTTTATAGGCATCAAGATTAAACCAATATGATCAATGCAAAATGCAACTTTATACCACAGCAGCATATGCATGAGCAGAGTTAATATGATGGCAACTTGAGAGCAAGAAAAAGACAAGCTATAGCAAGTATACATAGCAACCAAGGGCATGGAATCAAAGTAAACATAACAAAGAGCAAATAACATCCTGACATCATAAACATATGGCTCATGGATTAGTAGGAACCAACATGACAAGATTGAATGTTGAAACAGTTTCAGCAAGTGTAAAACGGCAACATTGTGATGGCATGTTTGCAAGCATGGAACAGAGGCATAAGACAACCAAAATTAGCAAACATGGCATGTGAACAAAGTACTCATAGCATACTTCAAAACATGTAACTGGAGCATCTCCAGGCATGATATAATTACTATCAAGCTCACAACATAGCATCATGAAGTTAACAGGAATCTGGAACATTATATAAGCATGTTCATGGGAATGAAAACATATGCTACAGGACATATATATGGCATCAAAAGGCATGGAATGATAGAGAATAGTATATACAACAAAACATCGCAACTAAGAATCTCCAGAATATGCACGTATTAATTGGTAGCTTCAAGCAAACATGGCAACATGATATAGCAGTTTCAGCATTGACAGAAAGTTAACAGCAAGTGGCCCACTTCACAAGCTTGATTTACTCACTACAGGGCATATAAAAATACATGGATTGCACTCCTTTAAATATGGCATAAATATACTCCTAAAACATGTAGACATCATGCTCATAGGATGCACACACAAACTGCAACAAAAATGACAAAACAACAAGTTACATCAGTTTTCAGTAGTTAATAGCAACATGCACATTTGCAACAGGGATTAATATATCAATATGCACCCTAACATAAATTCAAAGCGCACCAACATTTGGATCATGAAGAGCAGAACATGTTCATATCAAGATCATCATCATAGCATCAACAGGGACAAAGTTGTGGCACTCACAAGATGCACAAATGATGTTAACAAATAGCAGATTCCAGCAGTATACATCATATAGCACTCTTGCAACGATGATTAGGGCATCCGGATGGACACAAACAAGCATGCCACAATGAAATGAAATGAATAGCATCTCACAATGAACAATACGATATATCATACATGCAAAATGGAGCTATGAGCAAAAAGTTATGGCATCACTAACATGCACACATGAAATGATTTCAGGAAAAGACTTGGTAAAAAAACAACCTCGTGAAAAAGGATGGACGGAGACGTGCGGGGACGGAGCGGCTTGGGATGGCGCAGGCGTCGTTTGGTTTGATGGTTGTTGGTGTGCAGGGACGGGGCGGACCCGGGACGACGGCGTGCTGGGACGGTGCGGTGCCGCCGTCCATTTGGATCGGGGGATGGGGGCGCCCAGGACCGAAGCCGTCCAGATCGGCGCTGGCAGTGGATCTGAGACGCGCCGAGCCCGACAACGGCGAGGCAGGCAGCGGAGACGACACGGACGGCGGGGCAGCGCAGGTGGAGATCCGGCGGGGCGGCAGGGCGCAGTCGGGACGGGAAAAGCGGCGGCGGTCGCCGGCGAGGCCACGGCGAGGGCGTGGCGTGGGGCGCCGGGATCCTCCAGATCCGGCGGCGGCGAGCTTCAGCGGGGAAGCGCGGCACTGGCGACGAGGCAGCGGCGGCGCTGCGGTCGGGCGGCGAGGAGAGGCGGTCGCGGGGCGCGGGCGAACGGGCGGCAGGGCGCGGTGGCCGGGGCCATGTGGCAGCTTCGGATTGGTGGGGAGGCGACGGTGGACGCATCCGGCGCGGAGGCGGACATGTCCGGTGGCACGAAGGAGCGATTGCTAGGGTTTGCCCAAAATTTCGGGGGAGGGGACTAATTTATAGGTAGAGGGAGCTAGGAGATTCCAAATGAGGTGCGGTTTTCGCCCACACAATCGCGATCCAACGATGGAGAGCATGGATGGGGTTTAGATGGGCTACTGGGCTGGTTTGGAGGGGTGTTGGGCTGCAAGACAAAAGGGGCTTTTGCGGTTACTCGGTTAACCGTTGGGGCATTAAACGACCTCCAAATGGAACGAAATCTGACAGGCGTCTACCGGTTATGTACCAAGGCCACTCGGCAAATCTTGACCCATTCCGAGAATGTTTTTTGGTGGCTCACAAAAAACAAGGACTGGGAGGGGCATTGGGTGCATGCGAGTGTGGTTGGGCTCAGAACGGACAACGGAGAGAACCGGGAGGACCCGAAAGTGTAAGGGCATATTTATCCCTAAGGTGTTTTGGTGCTTGATGACAATGATTTTGCGGACTAATCACGTGCCTTGAGTTTCTCAGACGCTTCATCGCTAGGCACAAGACGGTTCGGTGCCCCTCGAAGACTATTGAAGACGGCAGTTTTCTACGTTTCCTTTTTATGGATTTGAATCGTAGGAGAGCCGTACTATTAAGAGGGGGTCTGCATCGGAAAGGTTTGGGTGGAATCATCACGCACATGTTTCCTTCCTTGTCTCCACCTTTCCCTTGCACTTTGGAGCATCCCCCGTTTATCCTCTATGCGATTGTCCTGGCTGCTGTTGCTGAGCATGCGGTAGTACTGCTCCATGGAGCGGTAGTACCGCAGGCACTTGCGGTAGTACCGTGACACGGTGCGGTAGTACCGCGGGAGTCCACGGTAGTACCGCTCCTCTGGAGTCATAGTACCGTGGCTCCTAGGCCAAGTACCGCTGCTTCGTGGTAGTAGGGGCGGATGTAATTTTTTACATCCGCGCCTCCACGGTAGTACCGCACTTCGTGCGCGGTAGTACCGCGCTCGGCCCACCAAGTGCCGCTGCTTCGCGGTAGTAGGGGCGGATGTAATTTTTTACATCCGCGCCTCCGCGGTAGTACCGCACTTCTTGTGTGGTAGTACCGGGCATGGCCTGTTTCAGCTACCATGCGGTAGTACCGCTCCCCAGCGATAGTACCATGACGGATAGTTGCATCGTTTGTTTTCGAGCAGAAGTAGGCACGGATGTATTTTTATTCATCCGCGCCCTTCCTAGGCTAGGACTTTCTTGCCTTGCGGTAGTACCGCAAGGGGGAGCGGTACTACCGCGCTCGCGGAAGTAGTGCTCTTAGTCAGGCATGTTCTAGTCTCTGCAGCTGCCGTAGAAGTACCGTGGTCCCTCACGGTAGTACCGCGTGGCCTTGCGGTAGTACCGTGTTCCTGGAGCGGTAGTACCGCATGTCGCGGGCTGGATATGTGGATAACGGTTGGATCTTTTCCATAGCTATAAAAGGGGTGTATCGTACCTCTAGTTGACTACCTTTTCCATCCCTAAGCTCCATTGTTGCTCCAAGCTCCATTTTCGCCCGATCTCTCTCCCTAGCCAATCAAACTTGTTGATTTGCTCGGGATTGGTTGAGAAGGCCCCGATCTACACTTCCACCAAGAGAAATTTGATTCCCCCCACTAATCCCTAGCGGATCTTGTTACTCTTGGGTGTTTGAGCACCCTAGACGGTTGAGGTCACCTCGGAGCCATAGTCCATTGTGGTGAAGCTTCATGGTGTCGTTGGGAGCCTCCAATTAAGTTGTGGAGATTGCCCCAACCTTGTTTGTAAAGGTTCGATCGCCCACTTCAAGGGCACCAATAGTGGAATCACGGCATCTCGCATTGTGTGAGGGCGTGAGGAGAATACGGTGGCCCTAGTGGCTTCTTGGGGAGCATTGTGCCTCCACACCGCTCTAAGGGAGACGTACTTCCCCTCAAAAGGAAGGAACTTCGGTAACACATCCTCGTCTCCACCGGCTCCGCTCTTGGTTATCTCACGCCTTTATTTTTGCAAGCTTATTTGTGTTGTATCCCTTGCTTGCTTGTGTGCTTGTTGTTGTTGCATCATATAGGTTGTTCACCTAGCTGCATATCTAGACAACCTACTTTGATGCAAAGTTTAATTTGGTAAAGAAAAGTCAAAAATTGTTAGTTGCCTATTCACCCCCCTCTAGTGAACTATATTGATCCTTTCAATTGGTATCAGAGCCTCGTCTCTTTATTAAGGACTTTGCCGTCCGAAGAGTATGGTTGACACCATAGACCATGGGGAGGAGGAGCACTCCGGTGTGAATCCAATCTCGTCTACGGGTGATGGGGAAACCACGGTGTCCCGTGAAGAGTTCAATGTGGCCTTGGACACATTGAAAACGTCCATGACAACCATGGTTGAAAGCATGCTTAATAAATTCTTAGAAGGACTTAAACTACCTACCTCGCCGTTGAAAGTGGGTGATCCCACTAACAAGGTGACGGATGCTAACTCTGACAAGGGGGAAGCTAATAGTGAGAAGGGTCCTTCTACTAGTGGTAGAAATGGCAACGTCATCTTTGCCCATGTGGAACCTCCAACTTATGGAGGACCGATTCCCTCTACTCATTTAAATCATGCCGGTCCTCCTCCTAAGATTGTGAAAAATGAGGATTTTGATTCTTGGGTGTATCACTTCAAGCGTCATTTAAATCATGTGAATACTAATCTTTGGAGAATCACTGAAGAAGGTTTCTATCCACATGACCGAAGCAACTTCACCCCAAGAGAAGCAGTGGATAATCAATTCAATGAGAATGCTCTCTTCATCATCCAAGATGCAATCCTTCCTGAAGATCTCCCTCATCTTCGACCCCATGCCATGGCCAAAGACGCATGGCAATGCGTTGTGTCTCTCTATCGGGGAAGTGCTCGCGTTCAATGCTCCAACTATGAAGAGGTGCAAGATGAAGCCGATGAGTTTGCAATGAAAGAAGATGAAGAACCTCGTGAGCTCTTTCGAAGAGTGACCAAACTCGCGGTCTCACTCCGAGATCATGGTAGCAAGGACACGGATGACAATTGGATCAAGCGCAAGTTCCTCAAGGCCATGATGCCCTACAACAAGGCCATGTGCTCCTTCATTCATCAAAGACCGGACTTCCACTCCATGACCTCAAGTGAAGTGTTGGATGAGTTCGTTGCAATGTGCATCTTGGACAAGATCGCCGACAATGCGGTGCTCCGCTCTCAAAGGGCAAAGAAGCCCAACCTTGCCCTGAAGGCCAAGGTTATTGTGGAAGAAGAAGAATAGGAGGAGGATGAGGAGAGCAACCCCAAAGATACGAAATATGATTATCATGAGAACATGGCTCTTGCTTCAAGACAATTTTGGAGCAAGAAGAATTCAAGGCCCAATTTCAACAAGACCAACTCAAGTGGCTTCAAGGGGAAGCAACGAGTAAGAACATGTTACAGCTATGGCAATGTGAGCCATTTCATTGCGGATTGTCCTTACGAGAAGCGGGAAGACAACAGTGGCAAGATTATCCGAAAAGACAAAGCCAAGTCCTTCCCCAACAAGAACAACTTCACCAAAAAGACTCCTTCTCGAGGGTTGGTGGTTCAAAAAGAATACCGTGAGGATGAAGATGATGAAGAAGATAGTGAAGTGGTGGCCATGGCATCCGTTGCCATTGCCACAACTCCCCGGATGTCCCTCTT
Organism: Aegilops speltoides; assembly: GCA_021437245.1. Taxonomy (NCBI): domain Eukaryota; kingdom Viridiplantae; phylum Streptophyta; class Magnoliopsida; order Poales; family Poaceae; genus Aegilops; species Aegilops speltoides. The sequence goes on from CM038146.1 coordinate 159,996,743, forward strand.
TGATTCACCCAACGAGAACATCACCGCCAAGTGCCTCATGGCCAAAGCCTCTAACAAGGTAACCCCCAACATCAAAACCACCATCATTACTAATCCCTCTTTGTAGGGTTGCATTGATGAACATGAGGGGTCTAATGAGGATGTGAATGAATTTGAGTCATTTATGAGTAAGCTCAAGGGCAAATCCAAGAAGCACTTCGTTGCTCTCTTGGAACAACTTGGTGAAGCCAATGACATGATCGAGGCTCACGAAGAAACCATCTCTAAGATGGAAGGTCATAGTCGTGACTATGCCGATGAGATATCTGATCTCTCTAATGCTCTTGAGGAAGAGCGTGGGCATCGTTTGACTCTTGAGGAGTCACACAACGATGACCATGCTAAGTTAAAGAAAGATCTTGATCATGCTCTTGTTGTGTCTCGTGTGCTATCTTCCGAGAAGGCTAAACTTGGGGTTGATCATGCTAGACTCAAGGAGGAGTTTTATGTACTTGACAAGGCCCACAAGGTCTTGAAGGGTGCTCACGCTAACCTCAAGGAGTTTCATGCTCAACTCCAAGTTAAGCTAACCAAGGAAAAGGCCACCTTTCCTCATATGGTTTTAATTGATAATGCATATGCCACTAATCCGTGTTGTGAGCATGCGCATCTTATGGAGGAGAATGCCAAGTTGAAGGATCAACTTGAGAAAGTCCTCATGACATGCATTCAAGGTGAGAAGAACCTCAACGACCTTTTGAGCAATCAAAAGGAAGTTGTTGCCAAGGAAGGAATTGGGTTCGCACCCAAGTCCAAGAATAAGAAGAAGAACGACAAGACCAAACGACCTCCTCCTCTCAAGCAAACCTTTGTGAAAGAGGGAGAGTGTGATCCTAAGGAGAAGAAGAACAATGTTAAGGGTGTTGATGTCAAAAAGGGCAAAATCACCTCCTCCGCCAACAAAGCAGGCGACTTTAACCCTTCATATGTGTTGTGCCGTGCTAGTGATGGGCATGTTTATGCTAAATTTGTTGGTTCTCCTTATGAGTACATTGAATGGTCTATTTGGGTTCCTAAGACCCTTGTTACTAAAATCAAAGGACCCATTACTAAATGGACACCTAAAACTTGATCTCTTGTAGGTGTTTGCTTCCGGTGGGGGATCATGGTTGCTCGATAGTGGAGCAACAAATCATATGACCGGGAGCAAGGACTTGGTGGTGGACGTGCACAAGATTCCTTCTATGCCCACTAATGTCGAGTGGGGTGATGCCTCATCTTCTAGGGTATTGGGTCTTGGCAAGGTTGTCATTTCTCATGATCTAACGATCGAGAAAGTCATGCTTGTTGAGTCCCTTGCATTCAATCTTCTTTCCGTTCGTCAACTTGCACTCATGGGCTTTGCCACTTTCTTTGATATTGATACCGTGGCCCTCTTGTGGAGCAAGACTCTTAAAGTAGCCCTTGTTGGGCATGTCGAGAACGGTCTTTATGTGATTAACTTTTCGGAGCAACCCACTAAGACCGCAACATGCCTAATGGCTAAAGTTGATGTGGGATGGCTTTGGCATCGTCGTTTAGCCCACATCAATATGAAATCTTTGCAAAGTCTCCTTAAGGGGGACCATGTCCGTGGACTAACAAATGTTAGTTTTGCCAAAGATCGTGCTTGCAGTGCTTGTATTGAAGGAAAGCTTCATGAGAAGGCTCACCCTCCCACAACCATCATCTACTCGAAGAGACCCTTGGAGCTCCTTCACATGGATCTCTTTGGGCCCCCATCTTTTGATAGTCTTGGAGGTAGAAAGTATTGCTTGGTGATTGTGGATGATTATTCAAGATACACTTGGGTATACTTCTTCAAGAGGAAGAGTGAGACTCAACAAACCGTCATCGACTTTGCAAATGAAGCTCAACGTCAACATGATGCAAAGATCTTGACAATAAGAAGTGACAACGGCACTGTGTTCAAGAACTACACCTTGGATGAGTTTCTTAGTGATGAGGGGATCAAGCATCAATATGCTGCACCATATACCCCTCAACAAAATGGTGTCGCGGAGAGAAAGAACTGGACGTTGATGGATGCAGCAAGGACCATGATGGTGGAGTTTAAGTCCCCATACAACTTTTGGGCTGAAGCCATCAACACAACATGTCATGCATCCAATCGGCTCTATCTCCGCAAAGGCTTGAGCAAGACTCCTTATGAAATACTCACCGGTAACAAGCCCAATCTCAAGTACTTCCGGGTGTTCGGGTGTAAGTGTTTCATTCTCAAGAAAGGTGTTCGTTTGTCTAAATTTGAGGCTAGAGCTTATGAGGGCATATTTGTTGGTTATGCTACAAACTCTCATGCTTACCGTGTCCTCAACAAGTCCACCGGACTCATTGAGGAGACGTGTAACGTGGAGTTTGACAAAAATAACGGCTCCCAAGTGGAGCAAAGTGGTACTTGTGATGTAGGTGATGAAATTCCTCCCCAAACCATAAGAATAATGGGTATTGGTCATATTCTACCCATTGAGGAATCCCTTGTGGCTGAAGGAGAAGGACAATGCTCCACTCAAGTGGAGCCATCACCTCCCCAAGACCCACACGCTTCCGAAGAACAAAGTGAAGGCCCTCAACCTCGTGAACAAGACCAAGGGCAAGATCAACCTTAGGATGGTGGTGAACCACCAAATGATGCCCAAGGTCAAGTTCTCCCCCTTGAGCAAGTTCAAGATCAAGAACAAGCTCAAGACGGCGCTCAAGATAATCAAGTTAACCATCCTCCTTCACATATGAGGAGGAATTCGAGTGTCGTGCCGCGAAGATTGCTTCCAAGCTCACCACCAAAGGTCATCTCATGGAGAATGTGGTTGGAAGCCTAAGAAAGGGGGTAAGCACTTGTAGACAATTAGCAAACTATTGTGAACATCACGCGTTTGTCTCTTGTGTTGAACCCCAAAAGGTCTATGAGGCGCTCGAAGATCCGGATTGGCTCAATGCCATGCATGAAGAACTCAACAACTTGGAGTACAACAAGGTGTGGAGATTGGTGCCAAGGCCGTCGGGGAACCACAACGTCATTGGAACCAAGTGGATTTTCAAGAACAAGCAAGATGCTCATGGTAACATCATTCGCAACAAGGCAAGATTGGTAGCACAAGGCTACTCCCAAGTCGAGGGTATCGACTACGGTGAAACCTTTGCTCCCGTTGCTCGCCTTGAATCCATTCGTTTGTTGATTTCTTATGCTTCTCATCACAACTTTAAGTTACAACAAATGGATGTGAAAAGTGTTTTTCTTAATGGTCCTATTAATGAGTTGGTTTATGTCAAGCAACCCCCCGGGTTCGAGGATCCCTACTTCTCGGATCATGTGTATCAACTCGATAAGGCAGTCTATGGCCTTAAACAAGCCCCACGTGCGTGGTATGACCACCTTACCGAGTTTTTACAAGATCGTGGCTTTGAGGTTGGGCAAATCGATCGCACTCTTTTTACTAAGAAGGTCAAAGGGGAGTTGTTTGTATGCCAACTATATGTTGATGATATTATCTTTGGTTCCCCTAACAAAGCTTTCAATGAGGAATTTGCCGCTCTCATGACCTCTAAGCTCAAGATGTCTTCGATGGGAGAGTTGAAGTTCTTCCTTGGTTTTGATATCAAACAAAGAAGAGAAGGTACCTTCATCAACCAAGCCAAATACACTCAAGACATGCTAAAAAGATTCAAGCTAAGTGATGTCAAGCCGGCTTCTACTCCAATGCCTACCAAGTTCCAACTTGACATTGATCCCAATGGTAAAGCCGTGCATCAAAAAGTATATCGCTCCATGATTGGCTCCTTGCTTTACCTTTGTGCATCTAGACCGGATATCATGTTGAGTGTGGGAATATGTTCACGGTTTCAAGCCGTGCCGAAGGAAAGACACTATGTGGCGGTCAAGCGAATCTTTCGATATTTGGCTCATACCCCAAACTTTGGCTTATGGTACCCAAGAGGAGCAAACTTCAAGCTGGATATACGGATTCCGACATGGAGACAAAGTGGATGGGAAGTCCACTTAGGAGGGTGCCAATTTCTTGGTTGCTCTTTGGTGAGTTGGTCTTCCAAGAAGCAAAGTTGTGTGTCTCTCTCGCCCATCAAGCGGAATATGTGGCGGCGGTAGTTGTTGCGCACAACTCTTATGGATGAGGCAAACTTTAAAGGAGTACGGTGTCATTTGTGACAAAGTGCCTCTTTGGTGTGATAATGAAAGTGCCATCAAGATTTCTCTCAACCCGTGCAACATTTCAAGACGAAGCATATTGAGATTGGTATCACTTCATCCGGGATCACATTAGGCGAGGGAGATCGAGCTCAAGTATGTCAACACTCATGATAAACTTGCAGATATTTTCACGAAGCCCTTGGATGAAGCAAGATTTCGCGAGTTAAGGCATGAGCTAAATATCATTGATTCGAGCAATGTGACTTGAACCCTTGCACCTCCCACCACACTCAAGTTGTTGTCTAGTTTAGGTGTAGGCATGGACATAGGGGGAGTGTTGTTCTCTCAATGAACTCTCCCTCCCCCCATTATGCATAAATTGATCAACTCTTTCACATTAGCCATTTTTTATGGTACTTGTGCTTCAAAGACGAGTTTTGGTCATGGGCCCAAGGATAATTCTTCGAGGTGCCATATCAACTGACTCAAACATAGGTGGCTCCGGCCACCGCCCTCTCTTTTGAGAGGTAGTGTCACGTGGTTGCTTCTTGTTGTCGTTTGCCTTTCTGCCTTTGTGTTGAGCGTGTTCGTGTGGTGTCTCTTGTGCTCAAAGTTTCCTTGCGAAGACCTCTTTTTCGTGTGTTTGAAACCTGTTTTTCTTGAGCTCACGGTACTACCGCTTTGGTGCGGTATTTCAGCCCAAGCGGTACTACCGCGATGACGTCTTGATACTATGTGGCTGTCATGCAGCGTGGGGATAAGGACGGGCAGGGGGAGTTCTAACTCCCCATACGCATTCGTTTCTCCCCACTTCGTGTCTCTCTCTCTCTCTCTCTCTCTCTCTCTCTCAAGAATGGGGCCGGAGTCCATCGCCGGATCTCCGCCTCCGGCTACTCTCCTGCGATTCCGTCCGGTGGGATCGTTCCCCACCATGTGCTCTTGCCATGGAAGAAGGTCCTTCCCCAAATCCCCTTCTTTTTGGCTTGTTTTCTTTGCCTCTAGGTTTTTGGGGAGATACATGTGTTCTGGAGATTTTAGGCTAAATCTATGCAAGAGTAGGATGTAGGAGAGTAGCATTGCGTAGGGCTTATACTTGATATGTTGTCCTGTGATGGATTTAATCAACCGTAGTACTGCCGTGGTTTCACGGTTCCTCTCAGATTCAAATTCTGGTTCAGATCTGACGCGGTGCGGTACTACCACGCCGCACATGTGGTACTACCACTCGGCCGGTACTACCGCCCGTCTGGTGCGGTACTACCACACTAGCTGCGGTACTAGGGTCTTACTACCGCTCCCAGTCCCGGTACTACCGTGCCCTCACACGGTACTACCGCAACTAGGAGCGGTACTAAAATTTTAGTACCGTAGCACCAGGCAGTACTACCGTTGGGTCAAATCTCTCTCATGGCAATTATCCTGTATGCCTTCTATGTGTTTCTTTTGCTTTGCCGTGGTCTTTGCATTGATCCTTATTGCTTGTCGTGGGTGTTTTGCGCTTTGTGTCTCAGGTGGTGGCTCTCGCTGTTCCAATCCCAGTCGTGACACTGGCTCCAAGCGTCTGCGCAATCCCGGTGAAGCACCAGAGGGCTCCACTGCCCCCAAGCGCTCTGTCAAGACCTCCGCTAGCAAGCAAAAGGAACCCGTTAAGGGCATGGACGAGATTCCCCCTTCTGAGTACGTTCGTCTTAGGCAGCTCAACCTGTATGTGACCCCTCGTGCTACCATCCGAGGCAGTGAATTGTTTTGGTCCAAACAGCAGACTCTCATTTATCTGGATGTCATCAAGAACAAGCAAAATACCTACGTGGATGTCAAGTGGATTGACATGCATCACCTAAGGAAGGACAAGTTTCGTGAGTACTTTGGAGAAGCTCTGGATTTGATGGAGCATTTTGGTATTGAACATGTGATCTCTTTCCACCTTGACTATGACCCTGAGCTTATCTGTCAATTCTTTGCCTCAGTTTTCTTTCACCCTGGGGAGGAGCGGAGGATGACCTGGATGACCAATGGCCGCAAGTAGACTGCTACCTGGAAGGAGTTCATGGATCTGCTCCAGGTTCCTGATGACGGGCTCGACACTCCCGTGGGTGTTCGCCCCCATGCCAATTCTGAGTCTGCTAACAAGGACAAGATTCAGCCGTTCTATGTTGAGAAGGTGCTTCCCAATGGCAAGTCGGCGTGGGTTCTCAACTCCTTTCTGGATATTATGTATTGCATCTTCCGCAACTATTTGTTCCCTCGCATTGGCGGCAAGGACAAGGTTCATGCCTATATGGTGGATATGATGCTCCTGTGCGAGGAGGCACGTGTGTCTCAGACTCAGCCACTTAATGTCTCACACATCATGTGGTGTGAGCTTCGGTTTGCAGTGTTCAACCGCAAGGTGCCTATCTATGGACCATACCTATTTCCGTTAATCTCCAAGACTTGGGAGAAGCTGTACCTTGGTGATGAGTTCCTTGCTCCAGACTGGATTCGTCATGATCCCATCAGTCTCCGTGTCAAGCCCAACTGGGCCAACACTACTACTCGTGCTGAGGCGACTGCTGCTAGGAGGGCTGTTCATGAGGAGGAGGCTGGAGTTGATGATGTTGTTGAGGACCATGCTGCTAGGTCTTCCCATAGTACCTTTGAGCCCTCATGGGCCAAGAAGCCGAAGGACAAGATGAAGACTCTTTTCTGCATGCAAGCTAAGGGGCAGTACATGACTCACATGTCATCCAAGGAGAGTCGCCGCCGGGACAAAAAGATCATGAGGCTGTATGGAGAGGACCTGTCTGGCGGTTCTGAGGATCACATCACTCCAGAGGCTGAGTGGATGGTGAAACAAGGCTACAAGTGGACTGATTCTGAGGAGGACGTTAAGGAGACCATTCCTGCCGCTGAGTCTGACGAGGATCGTTGGGATGATTTCTCTGCTTGAGCCACCCCGTGTGTGTAGGTGTCCTCTCTACCTTTTTGGCGTCTTGATGCCAAAGGGGGAGAGAGTTTAGGGATTTGCGAGTCGTGTGTCGTGTTCGATGTGTTTGCTCTCTCATTTGAACCTCGTTTCGGTTGCTTTGGGTTGCTTTCCTTCATATGGTGTAAGACATATGCACTCTACCTATCTTAGTGAGCTTCTGATATATTGTGCTACCTTGTGTTATGCTCTTGCTTAGATGTTAGTTTTACCCTTGCAAGATCATGCCTTGTATCTAAAATATAGGGGGAGTGTTGATCCTAGTTTGTGTGCTGTTCAGTCCAAACATCCATCTAGGGGGACCCCATCTATATTTTAGAGACGAGGGGTTTGCCTCTGCTCAACATTCTTACCCTTTGTGCAAATCCCATATTGTCATCAATCCACCAAAAAGGGGGGGATTGTAAGGTCATATTTATCCCTAAGGTGTTTTGGTGATTGATGACAATGCTTTTGCGGACTAATCATGTGCCTTGAGTTTCTCAGACGCTTCATCGCTAGGCACAAGACGGTTCGGTGCCCCTCGAAGACTATTGAAGACGACGCTTTTCTAAGTTTCCTTTTGGTGGATTTGAATCATAGGAGAGCCGTACTATTAAGAGGGGGTCCGCGTCGGAAAGGTTCGGGTGGAATCATCACGCACACGTTTCCGTCCTTGTCTCCACCTTTCCCTTGCACTTTGGAGCATCCCCGTTTATCCTCTATGCGATTGTCCGGCTCTTTGTTCTTGAGCTTGGGGTAGTACTGCTCCATGGAGCGGTAGTACCGCAGGCACCTGCGGTAGTACCGTGACACTGCGCGGTAGTACCGCGGGAGTCCATGGTAGTACCGCTCCTTTGGAGTCGTAGTACCGTGGCTCCCAGGCCAAGTACCGCTGCTTCGCGGTAGTAGGGGCGGATGTAATTTTTTACATCTGCGCCTCCGCGGTAGTACCGCACTTCGTGCACGGTAGTAAGGCGCTCGGCCCGCCAAGTGCCGCTTCTTCGCGGTAGTAGGGGCGGATGTAATTTTTTACATCCGCGCCTCCGCGGTAGTACCACACTTCTTGCACGGTAGTACCGCGCGTGGCCTGTTTCAGCTGCCATGCGGTAGTACCGCTCCCCAGCGGTAGTACCGTGACGGATAGTTGCATTGTTTGTTTTCTAGCGGAAGTAGGCAGGGATGTATTTTTATTCATCCGCGGCCTTCCTAGGCTAGGACTTTCCTGCCTTGCGGTAGTACCGCAAGGGGGAGCGGTAGTACCGCGCTCGCGGAAGTACTTCTCTTAGTCAGGCATGTTCTAGTCTCTGCAGCTGCCGCGGAAGTACCGTGGTCCCTCACGGTAGTACCGTGTGGCCTTGCAGTAGTACCGCGTTCCTGGAGCGGTAATACCGCATGTCGCGGGCTGGATATGTGGATAACGGTTGGATCTTTTCTATAGCTATAAAAGGGGTGTCTCCTACCTCTAGTTGACTACCTCTTCCATCCCTAAGCTCCGTTGTTGCTCCAAGCTCCATTTTCGCCTGATCTCTCTCCCTAGCCAATCAAACTTGTTGATTTGCTCGGGATTGGTTGAGAAGGGCCCGATCTACACTTCCACCAAGAGGAATTTGATTCCCCCCACTAATCCCTAGCGGATCTTGTTACTCTTGGGTGTTTGAGCACCCTAGACGGTTGAGGTCACCTCAGAGCCATAGTCGATTGTGGTGAAGCTTCGTGGTGTCGCTGGGAGCCTCCAATTAAGTTGTGGAGATTGTCCCAACCTTGTTTGTAAAGGTTCGGTCGCCTCCTTCAAGGGCACCAATAGTGGAATCACGACATCTCGCATTGTGTGAGGGCGTGAGGAGAATACGGTGGCTCTAGTGGCTTCTTGGGGAGCATTGTGCCTCCACACCGCTCTAACGGAGATGTACTTCCCCTCAAAAGGATGGAACTTCGGTAACACATCCTCGTCTCCACCGGCTCCGCTCTTGGTTATCTCGCGCCTTTATTTTTGCAAGCTTACTTGTGTTGTATCCCTTGCTTGCTTGTGTGCTTGTTGTTGTTGCATCATATAGGTTGTTCACCTAGTTGCATATCTAGACAAACTACTTTGATGCCAAGTTTAATTTGGTAAAGAAATGTAAAAAATTGTTAGTTGCCTATTCACCCCCCTCTAGTCAACTATATCGATCCTTTCAGAAAGGATGCAAGTTTTGAAAAGCATGCAGATGAAATGCAGATGATGACATGGCAAAAAGCAACAGGCAAGCAAATGACATGGCAACGACGGTGAATAAATGGAAGACATCTGGCGCATCGGATTCGGGGCGTTACATCAACTCTAGCCACCGCCATTTCCATCTCCATAGCTCTCCATCACCACTATAGTCCAACTCCCTCTAGTTCATACTAGCAATCGTGCATTGCTCAAAGCACCCATTGTAAGACATATTTGCAATCAATCAATCTTCAAGATGTGTTCTTCAGTGTTTTGTTCTTGCAATCTGATCTCCAAGTGTGAGTAGTTTGGTTAGGTATGGGTTGAGGCATATGCCTTGCAACCCTCTGTATTTGTTGTGGGGGTCAATGGAAGGGCTTTGAATTAACATCCCATATGTGTGAAATAAAATTGTTCCGTAGATGTCTCTTGTCTTGTCCGCGATTTTCATCCATCCAAGTACCCAGGATCATGGAGATCGATCAACGGTGAGGCTAAGTGCAGGGAGAACATGAAGTGTTATTCTGAACGGTAGTGACAAAAGGGTTCAGTATGGTAACATGGATGCAATCCTTGGGGATTCATGAGGTGTAGTCATTAAACACCCAACGCTCTTGTCTGATTATTATTTTTAGGGAATATTTCTCCCTTAGTGGTTTTGGTGATTGATGACAATGCATTTGCGGACTAATCGTGTGCATTGAGCATTTTATATATTCTATGGCACAAGACGATTCGAGACCCTCAGAGTTATAGAGTGAAGACGGTTATTTTTCCTGCATTTCTTTTTCGGTGGACTTGAGTAGTAAGAGAACCGTACTATCAAGAGGGGATCCGCATCGCAAAGGTTTAGGTGGAATCATCACTTACGCATCTTCATTTGCACCCACTTCCATTCCCACACCTTTGGAGTTCATCCTCTGTGCTTCTGATAACATGTCCCGAGGCAGCGGTAGTACCGCTTGTGCGGTACTGCCGCTGATCCAGTTCCGCGGCTACTGCCACTTATTCTTTCTGTGTTGTTGCTTCTTCGCGCTTAGTGGCAGTTGAGCGAAAGTAGAGTAGCAGTACCACTTACGGTACTTACGTCTCTACTATCGCCCCACCTCTGCTGATCTTGCTATAGGTCAGGAACTTAAGCAGTAGTGGACTTGTAGTACCGCTTGCGTGCGGTACTACCGCCCAATCACTACTACTTACTCGTGGCCTTCTGGACTGGTTTGCCACTGAGCGGCAATAGGATGGCAGTAGGGCAACGGTAGTACCGGTGCTATGGTACTGCCGCCCTACTCCTCCTACCACTGCTGGTTCCTATCTAAAGCACCCTAAGTGGTAGTACCGCTAGGGCGAGCAGTAGTACCGCTCTGGTGGCACTACCTTCTCGTGGCTCTCTGCCAGTTTTCTTAGGTCTAGAACTACCGCCCGGGTGGTAGTACCGCTCCCAGAGCGGTACTACTGCTTGTGTGAGGAATGTGGACAGAAAAACAGTTGGATTTGTCCTCACTATATATAGGGGGTCTTCTTCCACAAGAAGACTTATCTCTTTCTTCCCCAAACTTCATTGTTGCTCAAAGCTCCATTTTCGCTCGATCTCTCTCCCTAGCCAACCAATCTTACTGATTTTCTAGTATTTTGTTGAGAGGGCCCTGATATACACTTCCACCAAGAGATATTTGATTTCCCCCACTAATCCCTTGCAGATCTTGTTACTCTTGGGTGTTTGAGCACCCTAGACGGAAGAGGCCACCTCGGAGCCACAATCCATTGTGGTGAATCTTCATGGTGGTGTTGGGAGCCTCCAATTAAGTTGTGGAGATTGCTCCAACCTTGTTTGTATAGGTTTAGTTGCCGCCTTCAAGGGCACCACTAGTGGAATCATGACATCTCGCGTTGTGCAAGGGCGTGAGGAGAATACGGTGGGCCTAGTGGCTTGTTGGGGAGCATTGTGACTCCACACCGCTCCAACGAAGACGTACTTCCCCCTCAAGGGAAGGAACTTTGGTAACACATCCTTGTCTTCACCGGCTCCACTTGTGGTTATCTCTTACCTTTACTTTGTGCAAGCTTGTATTGTGGTGTATCCTTTGCTTGCTTGTGTTGTAGTTGTTGCTAGCATCATATAGGTTGTTCACCTAGTTGCATATCTAGACAACCTTTTTGTTGCTTAACCTAATTTGTTAAGAAAAGCTAAAAATTGGCAGTTCCCTATTCACTCCCCTCTAGTCTACCATATTGATCCTTTCAATTATAATTATCTTAATTATCAAGGCAACCCCGCACGACAGATAGGGCCTGCGATAGGACAACTGATTCTTGATGAAGGACTCGTGCCGATTAATATGTTATTTGGACACATTCCCACTTCAGTTCGTAATTAGTACATCTCGCTGGGTAATTTCGAGCGCACAAATTAAGATCATATCTCGTCCCAACAAAAATACATGATAGTAAGCATTAAGACCTCATACCCGTACCTCTTTTTATTTTAAGTGTTTGAGTCATCGTTTGCTTAATTGATCCAGCCGAAAGTTGGAATTGATCCTTTAATGAAAGCTTGCTAGATACCATCTCTTCGAGGGAACCTTCCTCTCATGGGTTTGATAACCCAGGGACACCTCTGGGAAAATAGGTGGGGGATACTTTTCTATTCCTTTATCGGGTCACTAAAAAGGAGGTATCATATCCCCGCCGTAGTTTTCGTCATATCCGGTTGAAGTAATGGAGAGTGTTAGCTCCAGCATCTAGCCATCACGGTTGCACCATTGAAAGCTCCGATGGTCGCAGTTCCAACATCCGGTGGTTGTTGTTCCAGCACCCACTGGTTGTGGTCACCATAGTAAGCTCCCCATGTTCGCTCAACATTCATCCATCATGATTCCAACATCTATCCATCGCCATTCCAACATCAATGTGTCACGGTTCTAGTACCTAGCCATCGCCATTACAACATCCAGGTGTCGCAGTTGCAACACACCATCGGTCATGTGGTCTCCACCCTTTGCCACATCCCGGTTGACAGTACGTAATAGCTCTGGTGGTCGCACCATCTCTCTAGACACCCACATATATTGCCAACACACCAAAGCAGGGGAGTGGAGATGGGCGCGGCTTTGAACGAGAACAAGAGAGATTGGGAATGATAAGGCTGTTGCAGGGAGGGGGTAGAGAAGGATAGGGAGGTCGTGTGCATTGGAGCTCAAAGGAGAAGTGAGCGATGGGGCATGATTTTGATGAAGCTTCTTGTCAAAGGGGGGAGAGAGGGTGAGACAAGGGGGAGAAGAAAAATGTGGAGGAGATCATCGTGGTTGGATGAAGATGGGAAGGAGTGGTCGTTTGTTTTAGATGTGGGGCAGGGTGCAGAACCTCAAAGCAGCGCCGCCCATGATTTGCCTCACGCTTGCTAACTGCAACATTTCCACATGCATGATATACTTGAGAGCAGATCCAACAGATGCCCCAAACAATTAAAATCCCCCAACAACTACCATTTGAGGTACTCTAGACAATAAAAACTCCAACATATGCCCTATCTCTATATGGGGCTCCATTTTTTACAAGTGCCCTAAAATTTTCCTACACGTGTTGCATATTTGCAGCACCTCTAGTGGCTTCCCAGAAACCAAAAATGTTGTGACTAAAACCTATGCATCGCGGTGAAACTTCTTTGTCGCCACCCCACATCGTTTCTGGCTGGTTCCCGCCACTAACCTGCCAGCTGCCGTTGTGACTCTGCCGGCCGCCCCCAGCTCCACCGCCACTGCGCTGCTCGAGACATCTATCATGACCCATGCGTCGCTAGCAAATCTAGGGACGGTGTTGCCTCATTCTGGCTGTTCCCAGACCGACCGCTACCCGAGATCGTCATCCTAGCACCGCTGCCACCCAACGATGCATATTAGCGGTCGCCACCGAGCCACCGCTCCTTGCCAAGCTTCCAACACTCGGTCAGCGTGGTGTTGCTGGATTTGTCCGCATCCCCCAACTCCCTTACGGTCCATGTCCATACGGCCTTTCCTGAACCTCCAACAACTATCAGAACCTCCTCATTGGCTCCCCACTACCGGATCTCATGTTTCAATTTCTTTCGAAATTTTAGGGCACAGTTTAAGGCATCTGTTAAAGCAAAATCTCTTTTGGTGCCCAAAAATTTCTCCCTCCTCACGTAAAATTATTTTTAGGGAATAAACTTTTACATCGCCTATTGGAGATGCTCTACGGAGGCATACACCACCACTCGAAAATCACATGGGATAAGTCGGCCTCCTCCTTCTCAGATACATGAGCAAATGGACTTTCGGCCTTTTGTTTGAAATGGCTATCTCAACTTGAGAATTTCCTTTGAGTCTACTGTACCTGGTGAAAATTCTTAGGGCCAGTGCTGGTCACAAAGATCTTTCCTCAGATCATCCCAACACAAAGCAAGTATTTGCACTCTCTTTCCGAATAGTTGTGGGAGGCTTATCGGTGAGTACAGGTACCCACTCAGAGATGTGAACTTTACGAGCGTGATTGGATCATATTGATACGTCTCCAACGTATCTACAATTTTTGATTGTTCCATGCTATTATATTACCCCTTTTGGATGTTTATGGGCTTTATTTTACACATTTATATCATTTTTGGGACTAACCTACTAACCGGAGGCCCAGCCCGTATTGCTCTTTTTTTTGCCTATTTCAGTATTTTGAAGAAAAGGAATATCAAATGGAGTCCAAACGGAATGAAACCTTCGGGATCATGATTTTTGGAACGAACGTGATTCGGAGAACTTGGAGTGCAAGCCAAGAATCAATCGAGGCAGCCAGGAGATAGGAGGGCGCGCCCACCCCTCCTGGGCGCGCCCCCTGTCTCCTGGGCCCCTCGAGCGGCCACTGACGTACTTCTTCCTCCTATATATACCTACGTATCCCGAAAACATCCAAGGAGCCAACGAAAAACAATTTCCACCGCCGTAACCTTCTGTATCCGCGAGATCCCATCTTGGAGCCTTCGCCGGTGCTCCGCCGGAAGGGGAATCGACCATGGAGGGCTTCTACATCAACACCATAGCCCCTCCGATGAGTTGTGAGTAGTTTATCATTGACCTTCGGGTCCATAGTTATTAGCTAGATGGCTTCTTCTCTCTTTTTGGATCTCAATACCATGTTCCCCCCCTCTCTTGTGGAGATCTATTTGATGTAACTCTTTTTGCGGTGTGTTTGTCGAGATCCAATGAATTTGGGGTTTATGATCAAGTTTATCTATGAGAAATATTTGAATCTCCTCTGAATTCTTTTATGTATGATTGAGTTATCTTTGCAAGTCTCTTCAAATTATCAGTTTGGTTTGGCCTACTAGATTGATCTTTCTTGCCATGGGAGAAGTGCTTAGCTTTGGGTTCAATCTTGCGGTGTCCTTACCCAGTGTTAGAAAGGGTTGCAAGACACGTATTGTATTGTTTCCATCGAGGATAAAAAGATGGGGTTTATATCATATTGCTTGAGTTTATCCCTCTACATCATGTCATATTTCTTAATGCGTTACTCTGTTCTTATGAACTTAATACTCTAGATGCATCTTTGGATAGCGGTCGATCGTGGAGTAATAGTAGTAGATGCAGGCAGGAGTCGGTCTACTTGTCACAGACGTGATGCCTATATACATGATCATGCCTAGATAATCTCATAATTATTCACTTTTCTATCAATTGCTCGACAGTAATTTGTTCACCCACCGTAATACTTATGCTATCTTGAGAGAAGCCACTAGTGAAACCTATGGCCCCGGGTCTATCTTTTATCATATAAGCTTTCAATCTACTTTTATTTGCATTTTTATTTTTTGCATCTATATTATAAAATACCAAAATATATTTATCTTATCATACTATCATATTATCTCTATCAGATCTCACTTTTGCAAGTGGCCGTGAAGGGATTGACAACCCCTTTATTGCGTTGGTTGCGAGTTCTTTGTTTGTTTGTGTAGGTGCGTGGGACTTTTGAGGAGCCTCCTACTGGATTGATACCTTGGTTCTCAAAAACTGAGGGAAATACTTACGCTACTATTGCTGCATCAGCCTTTCCTCTTCAAGGAAAACCAACGCAAGCTCAAGACATAGCAAGAAGGATTTCTGGCGCCGTTGCCGAGGAGGTTTTCGCTCAAGTCAAGACATACCAAGTACCCATCACAAACTCATCTCCCTCGCATTTACATTATTTGCCATTTGCCTCTCGTTTTCCTCTCCCCCACTTCACCCTTGCCGTTTTATTCGCCCTCTCTTTCCCAATCTTCCTCTCTCTTTCGTTTGCCTGTCGTTATGGCTAGTCCTACTATCCTTGTTATCACTCCCGAACATGAAATTCTTAAATTTAAGCAAAGGGAGGGAGAAAATTTAAAAGATGCTTGGCATAGAATTTGCAATGCTCAAAATAGATCTACTAGTTCTTCTTTGCAATTTTTATGTAGGCATTACTCCTTGGAATAGATGCGTTCTTGATACCGTTACAGGAGGGGATTTCTTGAGTAGCCATACGTTTGATGCTTATAATGCTATGTTAGATTTGTTTGGCCCACCACCTCTTTTGGTTAATGGAACTGTTTTAACTTTAGAACATGTTATGCAACGGCTTGAGATTATTGAAAATAAAATTGCCACTGTTGAGTTGATTGAAAATTTGTATAAAAAGATTCATAATCACATTACCCAATATGGATCTAGTGTTGGAGTTACTTTGAAAAATCTTAAAGAGAAAGAACCTGTAGTTAATGAAAAAATAGATCTAGATTCTGCTAGAATCGGTAAACTTGAGGATATCATTACCAACTTGGGTTCGGCATTTTCTTCCATGAAAAACACTCCAAAACCTCCTACCAAAACCGCCAAATTTATTTATGTTCCTAGAAATAAGGTGGAATCTTCTAGTAAGGGAGGCGCGGATCTCAAATCCATAAGTGTTCATCCCAATTGTCTCTCTATCGTTAAGGAACCTTTTGCTACAAACGAATTTCTTGAATTTTTGCCTAAAGGTTTAATCATTGCTAAAAAGGGAGAAACCCCTAAAGATTATAAGTGCTCTATTGAGGATTTGAGTGCCAAAGATGGCACTACTTAGATCTATCTTCGCTTTTATGCCTAGCTACGGGCATTAAACGATAGCGCTAGTTGGGAGGCAACCCAATTTTATTTGTGTTTTTGGTTTTTGTTTCTGTTTAGTAATAAATTTTGCATCTACCTTCTGTTTATATGTGTTTTTATGTTTTAGTTAGTGTTTGTGCCAAGTAGAACCTATAGAATAACCTATGGTGATAGTTAATTTGATTCTGCTGAAAAACAGAAACTTTGCGTGGACTAAATTAGTTTTGTTAAATCACAGAAACGTACTTTTGTGTTGATTCTTTTTGATGCTAATCAATAGACAAATTTTCCTGGACTTCCTATTTTGGTGGGATATTTAGAGTTCCAGAAGTTTGTGTTAGTTACAGATTGATACAGACTGTTCTGTTTTTGACAGATTCTGTTTTTCGTGTGTTGTTTGCTTATTTTGATGCAACTATGGCTAGTATTAAGTGGTATGAACCATAGAGAACTTGGAATACAGTTGGTTTAACACCATTATAAATAAAGAATGAGTTCATTACAGTACCTTATGTGGTGGTTTTGTTTTCTTTCACTAATGGAGCTTATAAGATTTCCTGTTGAGTTTTGTGTTGTGAAGTTTTCAAGTTTTGGGTAAAGATTTGATGGACTATGGAATAAGGAGTGGCAAGAGCCTAAGCTTGGGGATGCCCAAGGCACCCAAAGATATTCAAGAATAGCCAAAAGCCTAAGCTTGCGGATGCCCCCGGAAGGCATCCCCTCTTTCGTCTTCGTTCATTGGTAACTTTACTTGGAGCTATATTTTTATTCGCCACATGATATGTGTTTTTCTTGGAGCGTCGTGTATTATATTAGTCTTTGCTTTTTAGTTTTTCACAATCATCCTTGCTGTACACACCTTTTGGGAGAAGCCTACTTGATTAGAATTTATTAGAATACTCTATGTGCTTCACTTATATCTTTTGAGCTTGATAGTTTTTGCTCTAGGGCTTCACTTATATCTTTTAGAGCACGGCGGTGGCTTAATTTTGTAGAAATTGCTAGTCTCTCATGCTTCACTTATATTATTTTAAGAGTCTTTTAGAACAGCATGGTATTTGCTATGGTTATAAATTGGTCCTAGAATGGTAGGCATCCAAGTTGGGTATAATAAAAGCTATCATGGGAAGTGAATTGGATGCTATGATCAATTTGATACTTGATAATTGTTTTGAGATATGGAGGTAGTGATATTAAAGTCATGATAGTTGGGTGATTATGAATTTAAAGAATGCTTGTGTTGAAGTTAGCAAGTCCTGTAGCATGCATGTATGGTTAAAGTTGTGTAACAAATTTGAAACATGAAGTGTACCTGGCTTGTGCATCCTTATGAGTGGCGGTCGGGGACGAGTGATGGTCTTTTCCTAACAATCTATCCCTCTAGGAGCATGCGCGTAGTGCTTGATTTTTGATGACTTCTAAATTTTTGCAATAAGTATATGAGTTCTTTTGACTAATGTTGAGTCCATGGATTATACACACTTTTACCTTTCCATCATTGCTAGCCTCTTCGGTACCGTGCATTGCCCTTTCTCACCTTCAGAGTTGGTGCAAACTTCGCAGGTGCATCCAAACCCCGTGATACGATACGCTCTATCACACATAAACCTCCTTATATCTTCCTCAAAACAGCCACCATACCTACCTATTATGGCATTTCCATAGCCATTCCGAGATATATTGCCATGCAACTTTCCACCGTTCCGTTCATAATCATGACATACATTACTTTTGTCATATTGCCATTGCATGATCATGTAGTTGGCATCGTATTTGTGGCAAAGCCACCATGCATAATTTTTCATACATGTCACTCTTGATTCATTGCACCATCCCGATACACCGCCGGAGGCATTCATATAGAGTCATATCTTGTTCTAGTTTCGGGCTGTAATTCATATGTTGTAATCAATGAAAGTGTGATGATCATCATTATTAGAGCATTGCCCAAAAAAATAAAAAAAGGGAAAGGCCAAAAGAAAAAAAAGAAAGGCCAAAAGAAAAAACGAAAAAAAGAAAATAAATAAAAAGGGGCAATGTTACTATCTCTTTTTCCACACTTGTGCTTCAAAGTAGCACCATGTTCTTCATGTAGCGAGTCTCATATATTGTGCTTCAAAGTAGCACCATGTTTTTCGTATAGTGAGTCTCATATGTTGTCACTTTCATATACTAGTGGGAATTTTTCATTATAGAACTTGGCTTGTATATTCCTACGATGGGCTTCCTCAAATGCCCTAGGTCTTCGTGAGCAAGAAAGTTGGATGCACACCCACTAGTTTTCTTTTGTTGAGCATTCATTCATAGCTCTAGTGCATCCGTTGCATGGCAATCCCTACTCCTCTTGTTGACATCAATTGATGGGCATCTCCATAGCCCGTTGATTATCCTCGTCAATGGAGACTTTCTCCTTTTTTGTCTTCTCCACCCAATCCCCATCATCATATTCTATTCCACCCATAGTGCTATATCCATGGTTCACACTTTGAGACTATTTAAGTACGAAACAATTGCTTGGCTTGTCATCAGGGGTGTAGAATTTGGGAACATCTTTGTGTGATGAAAATGAAGCATAGCCTAACTATATGATTTTGTAGGGATGAACTTTTTTTAGCCATGTTATTTTGAGAAGACATGATTGCTTTGATTAGTATGCTTGAAGTGTTACTATTTCTTTTATCAATATGAACTTTTATTTTGAATCATTTAGATCTGAACATTCATGCCACAATAAAGAAAATTACATTGAGAATTATGCTAGGTAGAATTCCACATCAAAAATTCTATTTTTATCATTTACCTACTCGAGGACGAGCAGTAATTAAGCTTGGGGACGCTTGATACATCTCCAAGGTATCTATAATTTTTGATTGTTCCATGCTATTATATTACCCCTTTTGGATATTTATGGGCTTTATTTTACACATTTATATCATTTTTGGGACTAACCTACTAACGGGAGGCCTAGCCCGTATTGCTGTTTTTTTTGCCTATTTCAGTATTTTGAAGAAAAGGAATATCAAAAGGAGTCCAAACGGAATGAAACCTTTGGAAGCGTGATTTTTGGAACGAACGTGATCCGGAGAACTTGGAGTGCAAGTCAAGAAGCAATCGAGGCGGCCAGGACATAGGAGGGCGCGCCCACCCCTCCTGGGTGCGCCCTGTCTCCTGGGCCCCTCGAGCGGCCACCGACGTACTTCTTCCTCCTATATATACCTACGTACTCCGAAAACATCCAAGGAGCCAACGAAAAACAATTTCCACCGCCGTAACCTTCTGTATCCGCGAGATCCCATCTTGGAGTCTTTGCCGGCGCTCCGTCGGAGGGGGAATTGACCATGAAGGGCTTCTACATCAATACCATAGCCCCTCCGATGAGTTGTGAGTAGTTTACCACATACCTTTGGGTCCATAGTTATTATCTAGATGGCTTCTTCTCTCTTTTTGGATCTCAATACCATGTTCTCCCCCTCTCTTGTGGAGATCTATTTGATGTAACTCTTTTTGCGGTGTGTTTGTCGAGATCCGATGTATTGTGGGTTTATGATCAAGTTTATCTATGAGAAATATTTGAATCTCCTCTGAATTCTTTTATGTATGATTGAGTTATCTTTGCAAGTCTCTTCGGATTATCAGTTTGGTTTGGCCTACTAGATTGATCTTTTTTGCCATGGGAGAAGTGCTTAGCTTTGGGTTCAATCTTGCGGTATCCTTACCCAGTGACAGAAAGGGTTGCAAGGCACATATTGTATTGTTTCCATCGAGTATAAAAAGATGGGGTTTATATCATATTGCTTGAGTTTATCCCTCTTCATCATGTCATCTTTCATAATGCGTTACTCTATTCTTATGAACTTAATACTCTAGATGCATGATGGATAGCGGTCGACGTGTGGAGTAATAGTAGTAGATGTAGGCAGGAGTCGGTCTACTTGTCACGGACATGATGCCTATATACATGATCATGCCTAGATAATCTCATAATTATTCTCTTTTCTATCAATTGCTTGACAGTAATTTGTTCTCCTATCCTAATACTTATGCTATCTGGAGAGAAGCCACTAGTGAAACCTATGGCCCCCGGGTCTATCTTTTATCATACAAGCTTTCAATCTACTTCTATTCGCATCTTTACTTTTTGCATCTATATTATAAAATACCAAAAATATATTTATCTTATCATACTATCTCTATCAGTTCTCACTTTCGCAAGTGGCCGTGAAGGGATTGACAACCCCTTTATTGCGTTGGTTGCGAGTTCTTTGTTTGTTTGTGTAGGTGTGTGGGACTTTTGAGGAGCCTCCTACTGGATTGATACCTTGGTTCTCAAAAACTGAGGGAAATACTTACGCTACTATTGCTGCATCTCCCTTTCCTCTTCAAGGAAAACCAACGCAAGCTCAAGATGTAGCACATATCGCCCCCGGGTGTTTAGGTACTCCTGAATTCCATGCCGTGAGAAAAGGTAGAGCCCCTCTCCCCACCCGCATCGCTCCCGCGTGCGACAGGGAGGGTGACCTAGCTTCCGCCGCCGTCGTTCCCTCCCCTCGTTCCGACTCCTGCCTTGCCACCGCCAAAGGGTGGGGCCAGGCAAAGCTCAGTCGCCGCCGCCGATGGTGGGGCATCTTCGTCGCCACATGCAGGAGGGCTGGTGCGGGCCGACTGACCTGGATCTGGACCGACATTTTCGTGTAGCGGCACGGCCCCACATCTATGCAGGTGATGGCGCGCGAGTGCGCTGGTGGCGTGTCAAGCTGCGCAACGGTTGGAGCGGGCCGCAGGCAGCTGCCTTCGGCCTTCGTCCTTCGCCGTGGCAACCAGTTGGCGGAGGTGGCAGCAGGGCAGTGGCTGTCTCGGCCTCAGCCTCCTCTTCTACGATGTCCGGGGGAGAGGTGGTGGCGCGGGCCAGGGGTTGGGGACGGCAACAACAGCGACACAACCAGATCTGACATCGCGGCAACGCGGGCAATGTTCGGCTAGGGCGGCGGGCGGCTGCCTCGACCGGGGCCATCTCGGCTGCTTGGGGTGGCGACGCAGTTGTAGAGGTCCAACCCTTTCCTCCTGCTTCGTTGGGTGCTCGGATCTGCATTGGCGGCGCGTCCGTTTGGTGGTTCATGATGGCTCTAAGCATTCGTCTTTGGCTGGTCATGGGACCAGGGGCGCTGTGGGGAGATGGCAGGGGGTGCCTATACAGGTCTTGTTGTCGCTGGAGGCGTTGACGACGACCTGGACCCGGTTCGAGAAATGGCGCGGTGGCAGCGGCTTGGCCGGCAGCCGCCGGTGGCCTTCTGCTCTCCCGTTTTCAGCTGGCTGGGCTTTGTTCTTGCCCAAAGGTGGTGCTTTGTAGGCAGTAGGGTCGGTGAACCATGGTGTAGGTGGTGGGATGGTCTTGGATTCCGGGGCGGTGGCTCTAGTGGTGGCAGTGCGGGCTCGTGGGCGAAGCCCGTGGCTCAGGTGTAGCCTAGTGGCCATGGTTGTGTGGGCGGCGTGGTGGCTGGGGTGTGATGTCGGGTGGCAGTGGCGCGGCTTTCGTCCCATTTGTCGACGGCGGTGAGCTATGGCCGGGGTGAAAACCTGTTTTGTCTTCGGGCAGGCTGGCAGCGGCGATTATCGTCCCCTTCTTGTAGGCGTTGTTGCGGCTCTCATCGCCCATCGTGCAGCTCCAGGGGATACCCAGATCCTCGAATTGGGCGGTGGCGGTGCTCTGGTGCCGTCACCTGAAGGAAATATGCCGTAGAGGAAATAATAAAGTTGTTATTTTATATTTCCTTATATCATGATAAATGTTTATTATTCATGCTAGAATTGTATTAACTGGAAACATGATACATGTGTGGACACATAGATAAAACATTGTGTCCCTAGTAAGCCTATACTAGACTAGCTCATTAATCAAATATGGTTAAGTTTCCTAACCATAGACATGTGTTGTCATTTGATGAACGGGATCACATCATTAGGAGAATGATGTGATGGACATGACCCATCCGCTAGCTTAGCATATTGATCGTTCAGTTTTATTGCTATTGCTTTCTTCATGTCAAATACATATTCCTCCGGCTATGAGATTATGCAACTCCCGAATACCGGAGGAATACCTTGTGTGCTATCAAACGTCACTACATGTATCTCCGAAGGTGTTTGTTGGTTGGCATAGATCGAGATTAGGATTTGTCACTCCAAGTATCGGAGAGGTATCTCTGGGCCCTCTCGGTAATACACATCGTAAGAAGCCTTGCAAGCAAAGTGACTAATGTGTTAGTTGCAAGAAGATGTATTACGGAATGAGTAAAGAGAATTGCCAGTAATGAGATTGAACTAGGTATGAAGATACTAACGATCGAATCTCGGGCAAGTAACATACCGTTGATAAAGGGAATAACGTATGTTTTCATAATGGTTCGACCGATAAAGATCTTTGTAGAATATGTAGGAACCAATATGAGCATCCTGGTTCCGCTATTGGTTATTGACTGGAGAGGTGTCTCGGTCATGTCTACATAGTTCTCGAACCCGTAGGGTCCGCACGCTTAACGTTTGATGATGATTTTGTATTATATGAGTTATGTGATTTGGTGATCGAATATTGTTCGGAGTCCCAGATGAGATCACGGGCATGACGAGGAGTCTCAAAATGGTCTAGAGGTAAAGATTGATATATAAGACGATGGTATTCGAACACCGGAAGTGTTTCGGGATGCACCTGGTACTTATCGGGTCACCGGAAGGGGTTCTGGGCACCCCCGACAAAAGATATGGGCCTTATGGGCCAAGAGGGGAAACACACCAGCCACAAAGGGGCTGGTGCACCCCCCATATGGGCTGGCCAAATTGGAGAAAGAAAGGGGAAGAATGAAAGGAAAAAGGGAATATGGTTCCCCCTTCCCCCTCTTCCCTTCCTACTCTGAATAGGAATAGGAAAGGGGGGAGGCCGAATTGGGAGGACCCCAAGTAGGATTCCTCCTACTTGGGGCGCCCCCTTGGCTGCCTCTCCTCCCCTCCAACCTATATATATGTGGGGGTGGGGGGCACCGCTAGAACACATCAATTGTTCCAAGCCGTGTGTGGTGCCCCCTCCATAGTTTACGCCTCTGGTCATATTCACGTAGTGCTTAGGCGAAGCCCTGCGCGGATCACTTCACCATTACCATCACCACCCTGTCATGCTGACGGGACTCTCCCTCGACACTTTGTTTGATCAAGAGTTCGAGGGACGTCATCGAGCTGAACATGTGCAGAACTTGGAGGTGCCGTATGTTTGGTGCTTGATCGATTGGATCGGGAAGATGTTCGACTACATCAACCGCATTAAGCAAATGCTTCCACTTTCAGTCTACGAGGGTACGTGGACACACTCTACCCTTCTCGTTGCTATGCATCTGCTAGATAGATCTTGCATGAGCATAGGAATTTTTTTGAAATTGCATTCTATGTTCCCCAACTGTGGTATCCATGCCAGGTCTATGGGTAGATGATATGCACGAGTAGAACACAAATAGTTGTGGGCGGTGATTGTCATACTGCTTACCATCAATGTCTTATTTTGGTTCAGCGGTATTGTTGGATGAAGCGGCCTGGACCAAACTTACATGACCACATTCATGAGACCGGTTCCACCGACAGACATGCAACTAGTTTTGCATAAAGGTGGCTGGCGGGTGTTTTTTCGCCAACTTTAGTTGAATCAAATTTGACTATGGCCGGACCTCGTTGAAGGTTAAAACAACAAACTTGATCACTCACCGTTGTGGTTATGATGCGTAGGTAAGAACGATTCTTACTAGAAGCCCGTAGCAGCCACGTAAAACTTGCAACAACAAAGTAGAGGACGTCTAACTTGTTTTTGTAGGGCATGTTGTGATGCGATATGGTCAAGACATGATGTGATATACGTTATTATGAGATGATCATGTTTTGTAGAAGTTATCGGCAACTGGGAGGAGCCTTATGGTTGTCGCTTTATTGTGTGAAATGCAAATGCCATGTAATTGCTTTACTTTATCACTATGCATTAGCGATAGTTGTAGAAGCAATAGTTGGCAAGACAACCACGACGCTACGATGGAGATCAAGGTGTCAAGCCGGTGACGATGGAGATCATGACGGTGCTTTGGAGATGGATATCATGTACATATTTTGATTGCATGTGATGTTTATCTTTTATGCATCTTATTTTGCTTAGTACGGCGGTAGCATTATAAGATGATACCTTACTAAAAATTTCAAGGTATAAGTGTTCTCCATGAGTATGCATCGTTGTGACAGTTCGTCGTGCCGAGACACCACGTGATGACGGGTGTGATAAGCTCTACGTTCACATACAACAGGTGCAACACAGTTTTGCACATGCGGAATACTCGGGTTAAACTTGACAAGCCTAGCATGTACAAACATGGCCTCGGAACAATGGAGACCGAAAGGTCGAACATGAATCATATAGTAGATATGATCAACATAGATATGTTTTGAAAACTACTCCATCTCACATGATGATCGGACATGGTTTAGTTGATTTGGATCACGTAATCATTTAGATGACTCGAGGGATGTCTATCTAAGTGGGAGTTCTTAAGTAATTTGATTAATTCAACTTTAATTTATCATAAAGTTAGTCCTGACAGTATTTGCAAATCATGTCGTAGATCAATAGCTCGCATTGTAGCTCCCCTATGTTTTTGATATGTTTCTAGAGAAAACTAAGTTGAAAGTTGATAGTAGCAATGATCTAAGGATTATCCTCATTGTTGCACAGAAGAGTTACGTCCTTGATGCATCGCTAGGTGACGGACCTATTGCAGGAACAGATGCAGACGTTATGAATGTTTGGCAAGCTCGGTATGATGACTACTTGATAGTTTAGTGCGCCATGCTTTACAGCTTAGAACCGGGAGTTCAAAAATGTTTGAACACCACGGAGCATATAATATGTTCCAAGAGCTGAAATTGGTATTTCAGACTCATGCCTGAGTCGAGAGGTATGAAACCTCTGACAAGTACTTTGCCTGCAAGATGGAGGAGAATAGCTCAACCAGTGAGCATGTGCTCAGAATGTCTGAGTACTACAATCGCTCAAATCAAGTGGGAGTTAATCTTCTAGATAAGATAGTGATTGACAGAGTTCTCTAGTCACTATCACCAAGTTACTGGAACTCCGTGATGAACTATAATATGCAAGGGATGACAAAAACGATTCTCGAGCTCTTCGCGATGCTAAAATCAGTGAAGGTAGAAATCAAGAAAGAGCATCAAGTGTTGATGGTTAACAAGACCACTAATTTCAAGAAAAGAGGCAAAGGAAAAGAAAGGGAACTTCAATAAAGAATGGCAAGCAAGTTGCCACTCCCGTGAAGAAACCCAAAGCTAGACCTAAGCCTGAAACTAAGTGCTTCTACTACAAAGGGAATGGTCACTCGAAGCGGAACTACCCCAAATACTTAGCGGATAAGAAGGATGGCAAAGTGAACAAAGGTATATTTGATATACATGTTATTGATGTGTACTTTACTAGTGTTCATAGTAACCCCAGGGTATTTGGTACTGGTTCAGTTGCTAAGATTAGTAACTCAAAACAGGAATTGCAAAATGAACAGAGACTAGTTAAGGGCGAGGTGACGATGTGTGTTGGAAGTGATTCCAAGGTTGATAAGATCACCATCGCACACTCCCTCTACCTTCGAGATTAGTGTTGTCCAAAATAAATGTTATTTGGTGTTTGCGTTAAGCATGAATATGATTGGATCATGTTTATTGCGATATGGTTACTCATTTAAGTCAGAGAATAATTGTTGTTATGTTTACATGAATAAAACCTTCTATGGTCATATGATGACACACAAGTATATGCGGTCAATTGTAGCCTTTTTGATAAGTAAGAGTGTCGAACCCAACGAGGAGCAGAAGGAAATGATAAGTGGTTTTCAGCAAGGTAATGTCTGCAAGTGCTAAAATTGTAAGTAGCAGAGTAGTTTGATAGCAAGATAATTTGTAACAAGCAAGTAACGATAGTAGTAACAAAAGTGCAGCAAGGTAGCCCAATCCTTTTGAGGCAAAGGACCCAAAACGGTCTCTTATGATAAGCAAAGTGTTCTTGCGGGTACACGAGAATTTCTTCTAGTCACTTTCATCATGTTGGCTTAATTCGTATTCACTACTTTGATAATTTGGTATGTGGGTGTACCGGTGCTTTGGTGCTGTTCTTACTTGAACAAACATCCTACTTATGATTAACCCCCTCGCAAGCACCCGCAAGTACGAGAAAAGTATTAAGAATAAATTCAAAACATAGCATTAAACTTTTGGATCCAATCGGTCCCTTACGGAATAGCGCATAAACTAGGGTTTAAGCTTCTGTCACTCTCGCAACCCGTCCTCTAATAACTACTCCACAATGCATTCCCTTAGTTCCAAATATGGTGAAGTGTCATGTAGTCGACGTTCACATGACACCAATAAGGGAATCACAACATACATATCATCAAAATATCGAACACATGTCAAGTTCACATGATTACTTGCAACATGATTTCTCCCATGACCTCAACAACCAAAGTAACTACTCACAAATGATAATCATGCTCAAGATCAGAGGGGTATTAAATAGCATAATGGATCTGAACATATAATCTTCCACCAAATAAACCATATAGTAATCAACTACAAGATGAAATCAACACTACTAGTCACCCACAAGCACCAATCTATAGTTTCAGTACAAAGATTGGACACAAGAGATGAACTAGGGTTTGAGAGGAGTTGGTGATTTTGAATATGTTGATGGAGATATCCCTCCCCAAGATGGGAGAGTTGTTGGTGATGATTATGACGATGATTTCCCCCTCCGGGAGGGAAGTTCCCTCGGTGGAATCGCTCCGCCGGAGGGCAAAAGTGCTCCTACCAAGGTTCCACCTCGAGTCGGCGGTGCTTTGTCCCGAAAGTCCTCCCCTTATTTTTTTCTAGGTCAAAATGACTTATATACCAGAAGAGGGGCATCGGAGATGGGCCTGGGTAAGCACAACCTACCAGGGCGCGCCTGGGCTCCCTGGCGCGCCCAGGTGGGTTGTGCCCACTTGGTGGGCCCCCTCTAGTACTTATTTGCTCAAATATTCCTCAAAAATTCCTCATAAAGTTTCAGCTCATTTGGAGTTGTGCAGAATAGGTAGCCTGACGTAGCTTTTTCAGGTCCAGATTTCCAGCTGCGAGAATTCTCCCCCTTTGTGTATACCTTGCATATTATGAGAGAAAAGGCATTAGAATTACTCCAAAAAGCATTATTATACAATCAAACAACATAAATAACAGTAGGTAAACATGATGCAAAATGGACGTATCAACTCCCCCAAGCTTAGACCTCGCTTGTCCCCAAGCGAAAACCGAAACCGAAAAACATGTCCACATGCTTAGAGAGAGAGAGAGAGAGGTGTCGATAAAAACAAGAAATACAGACATAGCAGCATCATGTAACTTATTATAATAGCAACAAACTTGAACATAAAACTTTTATCATAGACTTCTCATGAACAAGTGACAATTGATTACAACATTGAAGTATAAAGCATAAACTCTATTGGAGACCAACAACTATGTTCTTGGTCAACTTTGCAACTACAATTCATCATCTTTTTAGGAAGGGTCACGTATCAGAGCCTCTAGGAAAGTCCACATACTCAACCATCATTTAGTTCTCTATGATTGCTAACACTCACCGCATACACATGAGAAAAACGTTTCAACTGGACACATAGAAAGATAGGGGCTTATAGTTTCACCTCCCAACGCATTCACCTCAAGGGTGATGTCAACAATAATAACTCATGCTAATATATGTGCCTAGATCTTTCCTCACCACATGATGCTTTCCAAAGGAGAAAATAAAAAGGAATAGAGAGAAGAACTTTGACTCTTGCATGAAAGTAAATACATGAAAGTAAAAGATAGGCCCTTCACAGAGGGAAGCATAGGTTGCCATGCGCTTTTTGTTTGTATGCTCAACCCCTTAGTGCAAGAGAACGTCACGTTATATTGCCCCTTATGATGGCAACCTTTATTATGCAGTCTGTCGCATTTATTCTTTGCCATCACAAGTTCGTACAACGCTCAATTTTCCCTTACACTAAATGATCTTACACTTTTAGAAGCTATTTTTATTGCCTTTTTTCACTGATGACAACTTACTTGAAGATCTTACTCAATCCATAGGTAGGTATGGTGGACTCTCAAACAAGATTTGGGTTTAAGGGTTTTGGACGCACAAGTAGTATCTCTACTTAGTGCGGAATTTTTGGCTAGCAAAGATAGGGGCAAGCACCACATGTTTAAGGCTCTATGGCAATATAACTTCTATGTGAATATGAACAAACATAAATCATTACATTGTCTTCCTTGTCCAACGTCAACAATTTTGGCATATAATATTTTGATGGGTGCTCACAATCACAAAAGATTTCCAGGATAGTGTATTTGCATGTGAATCTTCTCTTCCCTTATTAATTCTTTCCTGAGTTGCATCATTGACCAATGCTATGTTTGTCAATCTACAATAAATTTTTCTACTACTTTTCCTTGTGTAATGTCATCACTTACCATAAGATTATCATATGATCCTCTTCATTTATTTCCCTTTGTTTTATTGAAACAAGAAAGTAAAGAAAGCAAAACCCAAACTAAACTTTATTATATAACTCGCACACGATTACAAAGATTGATCACTAAGAAAACTCTCGAAAAGAAAGGATTGAACTAAACTTTTATTCATCTAAAGCAAAAGATAACTATGGATCGAACTAAGAAAAGTAAAGGCAAAAGATAGTGGGGATAATACGATATCGGGGCATCTCCCCCAAGCTTGGCGAAAGCCAAGGGGAGTGCCCATACCCGATACTCAATTTTCTTTTGGTGATGAAGAAGGAGGTGGTGGTGATGAAGTAGAGGGTTTGTCTTTCTTCCGTAGATTATGCTTGAGGACGGAATTCTCATCTTTCAGTTCATGGATCTACCACTCAAGTTCCAACACCTTTTTGCATAAATCTTGCTTGTTTTCCTGCAAAAGACAAAAGGGGATAAACTAGATCTTAGACTTCTTTACTTTGTTGGGGAGACTTGACTTCTTAAATTCAACATGCATGTCCCCAGGTTGGGGCAATGGAACTTCATCTTCCTCTGAGCTCGTCTCCTCTTTCCTCTTAGGATCATAGTCTTCTTCTTCCTCCACATTCCAGCCATAGTTCTCCACATCCCCATAGACCTTGGGGTTTGTGATAATCTGCAACATAGTTCTCACCCTCCGAGTCTTGGGACGACATAATTTTAGATCTGTTAGGAAAACGGCGAGAAAAGAAAACAAGAGTTTTATCTATGATACGGAGGTCAACAAGTTAGGGGGGTATATAAAGATTTTTTATCTTGGGGAACAAGCAGAACGGAAGAAAAACGGAGTCCGGAAAGTACCCGAGGTGGGCACAACCCACCGGGGCGTGCCTGGCAGCCAGGCGCTCCCTGGTGTATCGTGCCCACCAGGGTCACTTTCCTGGAAGTTTCTTGTTTTCCTAATTTTTTTAAATATTCCAAAACTGACAAAAAACATTTTTGTGAATTTTTTGGAGTCCGTTTAGTTACCATATCACGTACCTCCCTTTTTTCACGATTCTGCAGTGTTCCATAAGGTTTCCTTTATGTGTTCTTCTGGTGTCATAGTTTGGATAATATTGCTTTCAACATTAATGGGCGTACCTGAGATATAATGTTTTATTCGTTGCCCATTAACAACCTTTGGGTTAGTACCTTCGGCATTATTTATTTTGATAGCTCCAGATCGATAAACCTCCTCGATAACATAGGGTCCTACCCATTTGGAGAGGAGCTTTCCTGCAAAGAATTTGAAATGAGAGTTATACAAAAGAACATATTCTCCAACCTTGAACTCACGCTTTTGGATTTTTTTTGTCATGCCATATTTTAACCTTTTCTTTGAATAACTTTGCATTTTCATAAGCATGGGTTCTCCATTCATCTAATGAGCTAATATCAAACAACCTCTTTTCACTAGCAAGTTTGAAATCATAATTGAGTTCTTTGATTGCCCAATATGCTTTGTGTTCTAACTCTAGAGGCAAATGACAAGCTTTTCCATAAACTATTTTATAAGGAGACATACCCATAGGATTTTTATATGTTGTTCTATAAGCCCAAAGTGCATCATCTTGTTTCTTAGACCAATTCTTCCGGGACCTGTTGACAGCCTTTTGTAAGATTAGTTTTATTTCCCTATTGCTAAGTTCAACTTGACCACTAGACTGACACTACTAGGGAAAACCCTAGCAGTAGCGCGTGTTTTGTGCCCACTAGTAGCGCGGGTGGCCACGCTACTAATAAGGCGCTACAGCTATTGCTTAGCAGTAACGCGTGCCATCACGCGCTACTGCTAGGACAAATAGCTGCAGCGCTTGTTCACTACCGCGCTACTGCTAAGGTATCTACTTGCAGCGTGTTTTCTTTCCATCGCTACTAGTATTTTTTTTATTTTTTTATTTTTAGTGTATTTATGCGCCATCATACAAATATTGGTACAATACCAGCTGTTATGAGGTTTACATCATTATATCCATAACAGTGTATTAAATGAAGGTGGATTAGGTTCAAGTGGAGGCAATATGTGGTGCATGTCAAAAGTATACTACTAATCCAAACTTGATCTAGTTTGGACTAGTAGTACTTTCGATGTGCACCACATGTTGCCTCCACTTGAATCTAATCCGCCAAAGACAAGATATTTAATCATCATCATGGTCATTACCACCAACAGTATTTATTTAATCACCACTAACACTAGCTAATAATAATCATCATAGTCATTACCACCAACACTAGCTATTTTATCATCATAGTAATAGTGTAGCACATCATCATCCTGAAACTCATTTCTAGCCGCCTACTCACTCCTGCTGCTCTCTCTTAGGTAAAAGAACATAAAACATGTGTAGCTCTCCTCCTTGATCAAATTGGAGCATGCAGATGAACCCGTCTCCTAATCGTGGAAGGCGCCTCATTTGCTGCTCCCTAGTACTTCTCTGCGCTCCCCAACACATATTTGGTCCAGTCTTGCACTATTAAGCATCCGTCGCTAATCTTGAATGCACTAAAGTAAGCTGTAGGATATCTTGGCCGTAAGTTGATAATACTCATGATACCTTTAGTCTCGATCCCATAAGGCACAACATTCATCGGGAGTCCTGTTGAAGAACATCGTATGGTAACATACTTAGCAATGAAGTTTAGCTTCAAAAATAATGTATGGAAAAGATGCAATGAGGACAAAAGTAAAAATCTTACCATCCTTCCCAAATGGATGTGACCGTAGTTCATTACGAACACTATTGGTCGCACATTTTCAGTACTAACATTTCTAAATGCAGGAAGAAAATTTTTCTTGACAATATCAAGATCCTCAAGCCATGAAACATAATGACCGAGCTCCTCGCATTGAGTTCAGCCCCGAAAAGATATCTGGTCCTGTCTACCAAGCGCTGGACATGTTTGCTTGCACGGAAATAAGTGACAATACAAATTAGTTGTCAACTATTTTGAATAAACAATATCAAAGACATAAATATGGTTGAGAAACTTACATAATGGTATAATCGAGGCATTTGCACATTGACCCGGATGTCGGTATTACCTTCAATATCATCTTCGAGCGAATATCAAAGGTGATAACCATATCAGGCTCAAATGCATAAGTCTTGCATAGTGCTCGCCATGTTTTGCATCCAAAATAGGTGTATTAAATCTGAATTGTATAACTTCATGGAAAATATAACCATGCTCGGTCTTCAAGTAAACTTTCTTTTCCTCCATACTATGACTAAAACCTATCTTATCCAATACAAAAACTCTTGCATGGCGGGGATACGCTAGTAGAATAGTAAAAAATATAAGTTGAAGCAAATGAAGCGGATGTCATGCTTAATTACAAAAAAGACTTGTCGTTGTGACTCACTGTATCCACTTGAAGTTCTCGTCCAGCTTGATGTCAAGCGCCTATCATCATCTAGGAAGATTCCATCGCACAAAGCCGCGCTTCGTCGTCGCAGATTTGCAAATACCGAAATCCTTCTCGTCGTTAGACATTTCCTATGTTCATAGTTAAAACATTAATTGAAAATCGATCAAGACAACTACCAAGATACTCAACACACAAATCCGGGCACTCGATATTTCCTACATATTCTAGCACAAGTCATGCCAAAATTCACGGAAAAATCTGGCATGACCTTTGCTAAAATAGGACATATCGAGCGCCTGAAATTTGCCGGAACGGAAATGAATCAACACTCCGGCAAAACATAGGCCACTCGAAGGTGTAACCTGCAAACATGACTGGCCACTTGGATATTGAGCAACACAAGATATACATTTCAAAAGTGGATCATCTCATGCATTCAATAAGCAAAAGTAGATCATCTCATGCGTTAGTACATCGTCGAATATTATCACTAATACATCACGAATAGTGTCATACATATAACATCACTAATACAACTAAAACTATAGCACACGACGGGTATCGGCGCGGGCAGTGGACACCTACAGAGAAGGCACCATCACGGGATCATAGCTCCAGTGAGATCCCGGAGAACCTGCCAGGTATTGGAGAACAGCCTGTGCTCCAACGCAAACAAGTAGCGACAGACGTGCGCGTCCTCCTCACTGACACGGTGACGCACCACCTCCACGGAGTCCTCGAGCCTCTGGATCGTCACTGGCCCATGCGACCGCCACCAAAGAAGGTTCGGGTCAACGACAGGCTGGCTCCTCACCAACCTGCGGCCCCCGGTAGGTAGCTGAAAGGATCGAGATGGACCTAGAGGGGGGGGGGGTGAATAGGTACAATTACAAATTTTAATTATTACTAAGCAATTTTAGGCAATAGAGCGGAATATGAAAGTGAGCCTAACAATTGCTAGTAAGTACAAAGTACTAGGCAGTTGACACAAGCATATAAGAGAGCAAGCACAATAAGATGTAAGTAAGCTTAATCACAACAAGTAACCACAAGTATAGAGTTAGGGTTAGGAATAACCGCAACTCCGGAGACGAGGATGTATGCCGATGTTCACTTCCTTGGAGGAAGCTAGTCACCGTTAGAGGCGGATGTTACCACGAAGGCACACCCACGCCACGAAGGCTCACCCTATTCTCCCTTTGAGACAACACCACAAAGGCGTTTCTCAACCACTAGTGGTAGACCTTGGGGTGGTCTCCAAACCCTCACAAACTTTCCGGGGTAATCACAATCGTTGATTCCTCACCGAATGACTCCTACCGCCTAGGAGTCTCCAACCTCCAAGAGTAACAAGATCCGAGGGGAAAGACTCAAGACTTTCTCAAACTTCGATTTGCTTTGGTCACAAGAAGGGGAGGAAGGAGATCTTTCTTTTGATTGGAACAACTCTTCGAAACTCTCAAGAATCAAACCGGGATCTGGGATTTAGTGTGTGAGCAAGAGAGGAAAAGCAGTGGTGTTCTTGAGGCGTGTTTGTGTGTAATGTTCAACCTTATCCCGAAGGGGTAAGGTGCTATATATACCAGTGTCCAGAATAGAGCCGTTTGGACATAAGTTAACCACCCCGGATGATCTGGGACACCATCCGGATGATCCGGACCTTTGTCCGGATGATCTGGCAGAAGGCCCGGATGCAGGTGGAATCAGGCTAGTTGCGAGCAGCCCGGATAATTCGGAGCCAAGCCCGGATGATCCGGACAAGCCCCGGATGATCCGGATGGCTGGCCGGACGATCCGGCTACAATTAGATAGCTTCTGTGAAGAATGGGCACGGGTATCCGGACGATCCGGAGGAGGATCCGGACGATCCGGGGAACAGCCCGGATGATCCGGAAGGTCGTCCGGATGATCCGGCTTCAGCCATCCCGTTCTGTAAAGAAGGGCACCGATTATCCGGATGATCCGGTGCACGGTCCGGCTGATCCGGGCAAGGCCCGGATGATCTGGGTATCCACCCGGATGATCCGGCTAGGAGATGGTGGTATGTTTTGGCTAGGTGACATTGCTAGGGTTTTTAGTCTATTGTGGTAGAGTTGTTTAAGAGACAAAAATGTGAGCAAGTCTTGACCCTACACTCGGATCCCTCTTAATAGTGCGGGGTTCCTATTACTCAAGAAATACAAAAAGAGCACAGTACTTCATCTTGGTTTGCTCCTTTCCTCATTGATAATTAGCTTGAGTAAAATCTCATATGATGTGACCATGATGCTCACTACAGAAACCCAGAGGACAGACGGCCTGTGTATATACTTAGCAAATAAGGTTAGTCCCCTATATGTAAGTTTGTCATCAATATCAAAAATACTTTTTAAGAGCAAGATTGCACTTTCAATCTCCCCCTTTTTTGGTAGTTGATGACAAACTACATATAGCATTTTATAGTGAAAATGTGATACGAATAATTCTAGGAGAGTAGACCGGTATGTGTTTTAGGAAGAACTCCCCCTTAATTTATGCATATGAATGTGTTTTAGAGAAGCTCTCCCTTAATGTATGCATGGAATAAAATGATACACATACAAAGTCATGCACATATGAAGTGGATGCTCACATTCAGAGTATAGTACAGGCATACATCGTTAAAATCATCATGAGCAATGAATAAAAACAGCATAATTAAGCACTTGACATAGACTCATAACTCATGACCAAAGTACCAAAGTACCAATACAATAAGCACTTGCATAGTGACATAGACCCATACCTCATGACCAAAGTACCATAGTAGCATTACAATAATAATAATGAGTCCACTAAAGCTCTAAAGCTTTAAGCATAAGCATACCAGACACACACTGAAACTCCTAAGAATTACATCTCCCCCTTGACAGCAAGTACCGAAAAAGGGAAAGACGGCCGAGAAAGTAGGAGAATCACACATCATCCTCATCCTCAGCATCATCATCATCACCACCATCACTCAGATCAGCAGGTACAAGGAAGAACTCGGGGAACTCAGAGGCAGAAGGAAAATCAACCTCCAGAAGAGGAAGTCGAGCAGGAATAGGCTCATCAGGCTCAACGGGACTGCCAGGACGCGCACGAAGACGAGCCCTAAGAGCATTTGCCTCGGAGATGCGGCGAACCTCCTCGGTAGCAATGTGAGTAGCAGTGTAGCGGCAGGTGTCAAAGATGGCTTTATGGGATTTCCCAATAAAGCGAGCAAGGCGGCGGCTTGACGAAAGGTTTGGTGTGGCGAGAAGAGCTCTCACCATACGACGGAGCAGGAGCCTTGCCCCTAGAAGTGTCATCACGCGGAGTCCACATGGAGTGAATGTTGTTCTTGTTGATGGGGCAAGTGAAGACAGAATCAATGACGGTCTGAATGAAAGGAGCATGTGGAAGAGTACGAACCTTCAGACAACTAGCCATGCGAATCTCATGCCAAAGAAAATCTGCCATGTCAATGGGACGAGTGGGATTCTTCCATGAATAGTACATCAAATCAATGCTATAAGCTCGTACCATCCCACGATCCCCTTTCTTGGGAGCAATGGAGTTGAGGATGCACTGAAAAAGCCACCGGTATTTGAGACGGAATATACTGATGTCATTGAGCTCCTTGCTTTGCTGCACTGTGGATAGCTGAGTAGAAGGGATGGTGAGACAACTGCAGGCACTGATAGGCATAGCCTCAAACTTGGGATTCACTGCATGGATTCGAAACAGGCCTGCCTTAGATCCAGGCATGCCCAAGGCAGCAGCAAACTCCTCAAAAGAGACAGTGAACTGAGAATGATGAGTCATCCAAGTGATCGAGCGATCCGGATGGAAGAAACATGTGGCATAGAATTGCCGAATGGCAGCCTCATTCCAATCACAGTGGAGAGTCATAGCACGACGCAGCCCCATGCCATCAATCTTCTCTAACACACCATCGAACTTGGTTGGATTGTTCGCAATGTAATCCAAGTTCACATAATGCTGAGGAGAGAACCCTAGATGAGCAATGACCGATTGATAGATGTCCTGTTGAACCAAAGTGCGAAACCTAGGGTCAGTTGCATTGGCCGGTGCCGCAAATTGGTTGACTTCACTCCTTAAAGTTGCATACTCAGAGGGATCCATGGTCTGATAGCTGGTCGTACGACGGCCCCGGTTGGTGGGGTTGGCCATGGACAAAATGAGGCCGGTAGGTGCGGCAGGCTGCGAGCTGGAGGAAGAAGCCGCTTTCTTCTTCTTCGCCTTGGTGATTGAGCGAACCGGCACGAGCTCGTCCTCCTGGAGATCGTCCTCATAATCAGGATTGTCCTGCCCGGCATAGGATGGACGAGCACGACCTGGTGCTTTCTTGAGTGGACGAGCAGCTTCCTCAGAGTCCATTGATGCTTGGCGTCGTGGTTCTAGGATACGCATTGGAGCGAAAAGAACAACAACAAAACAAAAAAAATCGCGAGCTCGATGAGTAACCGACCCTAGATGAGTATAAGAGGAAAAACGAGAGAAGGGCGCAGATGAGATACCACGAGAGGGGCCCGAGGTGGTCGACTTGAAGCTCCGGCCAGCGCCACCATGTCCGACCACCATGGTTAAGTTGGGGACGGAGGCTGAGATTTGAGAGAATCCCGTCGGTCCCTGGGGAAAACGGCGGGAGGAGGGAGTAGATCGGGGTGGCGGCGGCCCGTGTTCCCAAGATCCGGCAAGGTGGCCGGCCGGATCAAGAGGCGAAAGCGCTTGCAGCACCGGCGGCGAGATGAGAGGGGAGAGGTCGAGGGGAACGAAAAACAGGATAACTCCCTGTGCCCCCCCTCCCCCTCGGCCCGATAGGCTATTGGTTACGTCGAAGACCCACCCGGACGTCCGGAAGGCGCCCCGGATGATCCGGCCAAGAGGCAGATGTCCGGAAGTGGATCCGGATATCCGGGCAGACACAGCCCGGATGTCCGGATGTATGTCCGGATGATCTGGCTTGCCAGATTTCTGAGATAGGATTCTGATGCGATGGGGTGATGACGATATATATATATACAAGTATTTTGCGTGTGATTGTTATATATATATATATATATATATATATATATATAAATAGCCTTATTCACAGCAATATCTCAAACTCATATAAATACCCAAAAGAAATAATTAGGCTAAGTCACCATGTATGAGTATATATAACTTTTGAGACCAAAAAATTTAACTTTTGGACCCATAGTTATTACTCCATCATTTTAAAGTACTATGGACACAAAGTAAGTGCCATAGTGACTTTGAGAGTGTTGGTTCTATTTATGCATTATGTAGGGGAGAGAGTACTCATAAATTGAATGTCTCCCCCTACGTATATGCCTACATCAAGACAAGACATTATGAAGATGCATGCATGAGTACGAGATTTCACATAATGTTGTCAAGCTCCAAGATACCAAGTTCACGCCTAAGTCGACAAAACCTTGCTTCATCCAATGGTTTGGTGAAAATATCTGCCAGTTGCAAATCTGTACCAATGTGATCAATGTGAATATCACCCTTCTCAACATGATCTCTCAAGAAGTGATACCTAATATCAATGTGCTTGGTGCGGAGATGATCCTTGGGGTTTTCAGCAATGTTGATGGCACTTTCATTATCGCATAGAAGAGGCACATTTCTATAGGTGATACCGTAATCCTTCAAAGTTTGCCTCATCCATAATAACTGAGTTGCACAACTTGCGGCAGCAATGTATTCAACCTGCGGTAGAGAGGGCAATACAGTTTTGTTTCTTCGATGACCAACTTACCAAGGAGCGCCCAAGAAACCGACATGCACCGAAGTGGACTTACGATCCACTTTGTCTCCGCCCATCCGCATCCGTACCCCAGTGAGATCAAACTTAGCATCCTTGGGATACCATAGACCCAACTTTGGGGTGTGAACAAGGTATCTAAGAATATGCTTAACCGCCTTATGATGACTTTCCCTAGGGGAAGCCTGAAATCTAGCACACATGCATAAACTAAACATGATGTCTGGTCTAGATGCACAAAGATAAAGCAATGAACCAATCATAGAGCGGTATTTAGATGGGTCAAAAGGAATACCATTTGTGTCTTCAGTGAGAGTTATTTTGGTTGGCATTGGTGTCTTACATGGACTAGCATCAGACATCCCAAACTTCTCTAAGATATCCTTGAGGTATTTTGCTTGAGACAAGAAAATTCCTTCTTGAAATTGTTGAATTTGAAATCCAAGGAAGAACTTCAAATCCGCATTGAGTGACATTTCAAAATTCTTGGTCATTGAGTCCGCAAACTTCTTGCACAAATGAATGTTAGGAGAACCAAAAATGATATCATCTACATAGATTTGGCATAAGATCAAATCACCCTTATCCCTCTTAGTAAAAAGAGTGGGATCGATCACCCCTCTCACAAAACCATCATCGAGTAAAAACTTCTTAAGATGATCATACCAAGCACGAGGTGCTTGTTTGAGGCCATACAAAGCCTTATGAAGTTTATACACATAGTCTTTGTGATCGGGATCAACGAACCCAGGTGGTTGTGATACATATACATCTTCTTGTAGAGGACCGTTAAGAAAAGCACTCTTCACATCCATTTGATGTAATGTAAAACCATTGAAAGCAGCATAAGGAAGTAAGATGCGAATGGATTCAAGACAGGCAACGGGGGCAAAGGTCTCACCAAAGTCCAAACCTTCAACTTGTGAGTACCCTTGTGCCACTAACCTTGCCTTGTTTCGGATGATCACATCATTCTCATCTTGTTTGTTCTTGAAGATCCATTTTGTTCCAATGACATTGTGCTCGGTAGGTGGTCTCTTGACTAGTGACCACACTTGGTTGCGTTCAAAGTTGTTCAACTCTTCTTGCATAGCAACTAGCCAATCGTTGTCCATCAATGCATCTTGTACCTTGATGGGCTCAAAACTAGACACAAAAGAAAAGTGAGCACAAAAGTTGGTCAAATGTTTACGAGTGACTCTACCTTCCGATATGCCGGAGAGTATTTTGTCAACATCAACACGACCGGCCACTCGTGGCATGATAGAGGTAAGGGTTTCATGAGGTTCAACTTCCTGTCCATCATCCACATCCTCAACATATGGATCATTAATGTGTGGAGGAAGATCTTCTTGTTCATATTGCATTTATTGAGGTTCATCATCAATGATTGGATTTTCTTGTTCTTGCTCTTGAGGATTGTCCTGAGGAGGAACTTGATCATCTTCTTCAACTTGGGCTAAGGGTATCGGTTGAGCAATGGGAGCTGGTTGCGGTATGAATGTTGAAGTAGTTTGATGATGTGTGAGACTTCCATCTTCTTCTTCATCATCATGAGGTTCTTGTTCCATAGGAAGAAGTGCACCAACACCCATGGTCAAAATGTCTTGAGAAGAATCTTCTTCACCTACATCACTTAGATTAACTTGCTCCCCATGGGAGCCATTAAATTCATCAAACACCACGTCACAAGTTTCTACAACACATCCATTGGATTTGTTGTAGACTCTATAGGCGTGCGAGTTTGATCCATAGCCAACAAATATACCCTCAATTGTTTTGGATTGAAATTTTCCTAACTGTTCTCTTTTGTTGAGGATGAAGCATTTGCACCCAAATACACGAAAGTACTTGACATTTGGCTTGTTTCCAGTTAGAAGCTCATATGGAGTCTTTTCCAATATAGTGCGGAGGAAGAGCCGGTTTGATGCATGGCATGCGGTGTTGACAGCTTCGGCCCAAAAACTATGTGGTGACTTGTATTCATCCAACATTGACCTTGCCATCTCCACAAGTGTGCGGTTTTTCCTTTCAGCTACACCGTTCTGCTGAGGGGTGTATGGAGCTGAATATTGATGCTCAATCCCTTCATCACTAAGGAATTCTTCCAAGGTGTAGTTTTTGAATTCAGATCCATTGTCACTTCTTATTGCCAAGATTTCTTTGTCAAACTTGCGTTGTGCTTGCTTGGCAAAGTCAATGAAAGTGATCTTCGTCTCGTCCTTGGACTTGAGGAAAAACACCCATGTATATCTTGAGTAATCATGAACAATGAAAAGTCCATACTTTTTCCCACCAAGACTATCCCATGAAGGAGGCCCAAAAAGATCCACATGAAGGAGCTCCAAAGGCCTTGACGTAGACACAATATTCTTGGGTGGGTGCTTTGATTGATGTTGCTTCCCGGCTATACAAGCACTACACACACGATCTTTCTCAAAAGAGACATTTGTTAGTCCAAGGATGTGATTTCCCTTTAAGAGGTCTTGAAGATTTCTCATGCCGACATGGGCTAGCCGGCGATGCCATAGCCACCCCTTGTCGACCTTGGCCATTAGACAAGTTGCATGGAATGTGCTCTCTTCGAGAAATCAACCGTAAAGGTTGCCATCCAACTCTCCAACAAAGGCCACTTCGAGTATCTCTCTTAAAGACTTTCACATCCGTTAGTCCAAATAGTGTATCATAACCAACAGATGCCAATTGACGAACAGAAAGTAAATGATATTTAAGGGATTGGACAAGCATGACATTTGCAAGGGACATGTCATTTGTGATAGCCACCTTCCCCAACCCAAATACCTGTCCCTTTGATCCTCCAC
Source organism: Aegilops speltoides (assembly GCA_021437245.1). Lineage (NCBI taxonomy): Eukaryota > Viridiplantae > Streptophyta > Magnoliopsida > Poales > Poaceae > Aegilops > Aegilops speltoides. The sequence goes on from CM038146.1 coordinate 160,037,786, forward strand.
CAAACATAATGCTCATAAATGGTTGAACAGCTTCCATGAAATCGTAGAGCAATTTGCTATCTCCATTCATATGATTGGTACAGCCACTATCAATTACCCATTTTACTCCACCGGAGAAGGCAACCTACACACAATTATTACTTGGTTAGAGGCACCCATCTTGCAATGGGACCTCTCAAGTTAGTCACAAGGGTCTTAGGGACCCAAATAGCATAAAACTGAAATGCATTTCGAGGACCAACAAACTTTGCATAGACTTCTCCATCCTTAGTCTTACGAAGTACATAGGATGGAGGCATGAACTCTTTTGGCTTGTTGGGAGTGGGAATGCCCCTTGTGGCCTTCCCACTAGCAACCTTACCTTTCTCCTTGTGTCCTTCTCGTACAAAAGTTTCTTTCAAAGGAGTGGTGCACTTTTGAGAGAATGTCTTCTTCTTGCTTGTGCTTGGGTCAAACCCGAGTCCCTCTTTGGCGAACACTTCATTGTGTTGGCTCAACACCTCATTAAGGTTCTTTTGCCCTTGAGCACATGTCATGAGCCCCTTCTCAATTTGAGCCTTGAGAAAACGATTTTCCTCAAGAATAGATGCTAGATCACTACTAGAGTTAGTAGAACAAGCATCAACATTTATAATGGGAGATGAATAGGCCTTAGCTAGAGTTTCAAGATAAGTAAGTTTGAGCGTCTCAAAACTCTTTGTAAGAAGGGTGAGCTCTTCTTCCTTAGTCTTGAGGGACGTGGATAGAAGCTCACAATCCTTAGAGAGAGAAGCATGAGACTTCACAAGCTTACTTTTATCATTCATCAACTCTTCACAAGAGCCAATAGCCTTTTTCAAGGAGGCAAGATCTTTAGTATGAACATGAATATTTGTGCCAATTTTTAAGCATAGTTCATCATTTCGTGTTTCCTCATATTGGACTTTCCGCTCAAGGATTTCACATTTTTCCTTTTTCTTGGTGACGAGGGTTTCGAGTTCCTTAATGGTGATGGTGTGCTTACTCACCATCTCCATAAGCATGCGAAACATAGTGAGCTTCTTTCCTTTGAGGGAGCACATGAATTTATTAAGTTTAGCAAGCATAGGATCATTTAGATCATCATCCTCATAACTATCCTCCGCATCAAGATACTCATCACTAGAAATAGGAGGAGTGAGAAGAGAAGGGTTTGCTCGTGGGGTTACCTTGACCTTGTCAGGAGAGTCTTGATCCTCTCCTTCTTCTATCACTGCCTTCGCCATGAGGCACTTGTGGGCGTTGCCCTTGTAATCCTTCATGTAGTTATAGGTGACAACTTCACCACTCTTATTGACTAGCCTCAATGTGTTTTGCGAATCTTGAGCAACTCCGGCAACACCACTAACATCATCCGGATCGGATTCTTCTTGAGCAACCATTGCTTTCCCATCTCTCTTCTTGAGCTTGGAGTTCAAAGGATTTGGTAACTTCTTCTTAGGAAAGGTCTTGGGAAACCTTGGTCTATCTTCTCTCTTCTCATAAGGGCACTCATTTGAGAAGTGGTTGGTTTCCTCACAGTTGTAGCATTTTCTTACTTTCTTCTTTTGGAATCTTCCCTTTAATTTTCCCGCGGTAAACTTCTGGACAAAGAGAGCCATGTCTTCATATGACGGGCCCTCGTCGGATTCAATCTCATTACCATCTTCATCATCATCATCATCATCTTCTTCTTCACTTTGCTCATCTTCAAATACATGCTTGGCCTTCAATGCAAGATTGACCTTCGATGATGGGGAACCATGCATGGCAAGATGTTTTGTGGCATTAGCCTTTGACTCTTCAAATAGTTGAAAGGTGGATATGATGTCATCTGTAGTCATTTCCTTGAAAGTATGGTGTTGTCTTATGTCCCACACCATTTGATGGTGATATGGAGCAAGAGCATGAAGCAATTTATCCACAAGGAATCTCTTAGTCATGTTGAATCCATCTTGTGTCTTGTCACACTCACATGACTCAATATCGGCAAATGAGCGTCATGAGGCGCTCATGGAGTTGATTGGGGTTTCACCTTTCTCCTTACAAAAGTTTTGCAATTGCCCTTGGCAATTTCATATTGAGCACCGGAGGGTAGAGGTGCGGTCTTGGATCATATGATACTTTCCCATAATTCCTTGGCACTTGTGATGTGTATGAACGGTCTCCTTTGCTTTTCATCCATGCCTCTCCTTATGCACATGATAGCAGTGTCATTGAGGTTCTTGTCATATATTTCTCTTGGTGTGGGGTTCTTTGGATCAACCACATGATAGCCACACTCCAAGATTTCCAGCATCTCGTCATTTCCATGTCGAAGATGATCCTGCATAGCAACTCCCCACAAGGCAAAATCGGAAGTGGCACTTAGTAAAGGAGGTTTGCCTTGAGGGTTATATCTTGGTTTCTCAACCTGAGGTCTTGCATAAAGCCAAGGAACACTGGTGTGTTCATTGCTAGGAGGTTGTTGACCAAGTGATGGAGTAGGCACAGTTGGCCTCAAAGCAGCACCACCCGAGAGTGGTGCAAGCACTGTGGACAACGTGGCTAATCTCATTTGGACCAAGGCCTCAAGAGAAGCATCATGCTCCTCCTTTTGTTTAGCAAGGGCCCGTTCTAGATCCTCCGACGTAAAGGTTTTGACTTCAGAGGAAGCCACACCTTTATCCTTAGGATCTACAACAAGGGGAGTCCCATCCGGGTTCATCTCGCTCTAGGGCGGTTAAGCCACAAGAATAGAGCACGAGGCTCTGATACCAATTGAAAGGATCGAGATGGACCTAGAGGGGGGTGAATAGGTACAATTACAAATTTTAATTATTACTAAGCAATTTTAGGCAATAGAGCGGAATATGAAAGTGAGCCTAACAATTGCTAGTAAGTACAAAGTACTAGGCAGTTGACACAAGCATATAAGAGAGCAAGCACAATAAGATGTAAGTAAGCGCAATCACAACAAGTAACCACAAGTATAGAGTTAGGGTTAGGAATAACCGCAACTCCGGGAGACGAGGATGTATGCCGATGTTCACTTCCTTGGAGGGAAGCTAGTCACCGTTAGAGGCGGATGTTACCACGAAGGCACACCCACGCCACGAAGGCTCACCCTATTCTCCCTTTGAGACAACACCACAAAGGCGTTTCTCAACCACTAGTGGTAGACCTTGGGTGGTCTCCAAACCCTCACAAACTTTCCGGGTAATCACAATCGTTGATTCCTCACCGAATGACTCCTACCGCCTAGGAGTCTCCAACCTCCAAGAGTAACAAGATCCGAGGGAAAGACTCAAGACTTTCTCAAACTTGATTTGCTTTGGTCACAAGAAGGGAGGAAGGAGATCTTTCTTTGATTGGAACAACTCTTCGAAACTCTCAAGAATCAAACCGGGATCTGGGATTTAGTGTGTGAGCAAGAGAGGAAAAGCAGTGGTGTTCTTGAGGCGTGTTTGTGTGTAATGTTCAACCTTATCCCGAAGGGGTAAGGTGCTATATATACCAGTGTCCAGAATAGAGCCGTTTGGACATAAGTTGACCACCCCGGATGATCTGGGACACCATCCGGATGATCCGGACCTTTGTCCGGATGATCTGGCAGAAGGCCCGGATGCAGGTGGAATCAGGCTAGTTGCGAGCAGCCCGGATAATCCGGAGCCAAGCCCGGATGATCCGGACAAGCCCCGGATGATCCGGATGGCTGGCCGGACGATCCGGCTACAATTAGATAGCTTCTGTGAAGAATGGGCACGGGTATCCGGACGATCCGGAGGAGGATCCGGACGATCCGGGGAACAGCCCGGATGATCCGGAAGGTCGTCCGGATGATCCGGCTTCAGCCATCCCGTTCTGTAAAGAAGGGCACCGATTATCCGGATGATCCGGTGCACGGTCCGGCTGATCCGGGCAAGGCCCGGATGATCTGGGTATCCACCCGGATGATCCGGCTAGGAGATGGTGGTATGTTTTGGCTAGGTGATATTGCTAGGGTTTTTAGTCTATTGTGGTAGAGTTGTTTAAGAGACAAAAATGTGATCAAGTCTTGACCCTACACTTCGGATCCCCTCTTAATAGTGCGGGGTTCCTATTACTCAAGAAATACAAAAAGAGCACAGTACTTCATCTTGGTTTGCTCCTTTCCTCATTGATAATTAGCTTGAGTAAAATCTCATATGATGTGACCATGATGCTCACTACAGAAACCCAGAGGACAGACGGCATGTGTATATACTTAGCAAATAAGGTTAGTCCCCTATATGTAAGTTTGTCATCAATATCAAAAATACTTTTTAAGAGCAAGATTGCACTTTCAGTAGCGCCTCCCAGTACCACCCCGGCGGAGCCCAGTCCCGGACATGGCCGATCTGGTCAAGCAGGTGTCGTCCTCCGCCGACTCGACGATGAGGATGCGGGATAGGCATCGTCCACGTCGAGGCGGGAAAAATTGCTTTAACTAAAAAAATCACCTAATTAGTACCTAGTTCTTACTAACTAGTTCTTACTAACTAAATAGAAGAAGGTCAAATTTTACTCATTTTATTATGCATTACACTAGTGTTTATTCATCATCTAAGAAAACGTCACCTAAGAAAAAAACCCAGCCGCATCTGTATCCAATTCATTTCCACCCATAGATGAACCCTAACTATTTGATGCAACTAAAATTTGAAGAACTCTATCTAGGCAGAGGTAGGGGAGGGGGAGGAGCAGGCGTGCTCACCTCGATCGGTGCCTCTTGGCGAGAGAGGGCAGCGCGTCCGCATGTCGGGCTTGGGGCGGCGTCTGGGCGGCGTTGAGGTCGGGGTGGCGTCCGGGCGGCGTTGAGGTCGGGCGGGCGGCGTTGAATCGAGGCGGGCAGCGAGAGGGTGTCTGAGAGCCTTGGCGACCGGCGACGGCGGCGGCGAGAGCGGAGTAGTGAGATTTGGGGGAAGTGGCCGTGGGGAAGGACGACGCGGTGGTTAAGTTAGAAGTAGCGATGCTGCGTTCCGTAAACACGCTGCTGCTACATTAGCTACTGAGACGTTCGCGATACGCGCCACTGCTACAACTTTCTCCTTTTCCCTCTTCCACTTATTTTTCTTCACATTTTATTTTTAGCTTTCACCTTCTTGATTTCTTTCATTCTCAATTACCTTTAACTATTTGCTTTTCATTTAATTTTATATCATTTAGTAGTAGCGAGTTTAGATAAAACGCTGCTGCTACAAAGAAAGTGAGAGCGCGGTTCCTTGTAGATCGCTAGTACTATGTGTACCATATGGGCTAAGCCGTGAGAATTTTAGTAGTAACGTGTTTTTCTGAGACGCGCATCGCTATTCTGAAACTATCTGCGTAGCATGTTTCGCAAGCTCGCTGCTGCTATTTAGCACCAGCGTGGTTCTCTGACACACGCTACTGCTAAAGTTCTGTGTATAAGGTTTTCCCTAGTAGTGTGAGGATGATAAGGGGATGCAATTCTATGGTTAATATCATACTTAGCAAGCATTTTACGGAAATCACCATGAATAAGTGTGAACCACCATCAACCATTAAATATTTAGGGACTCCAAACCTTGGGAAAATAACTTACTTAAGCATTTTAATAGAGGTGTTGTGATCAGCACTACTAGTTGGAATAGCTTCTACCCACTTAGTAACGTAATCAACAGTATTAAGGTAAACCTAACCATAACATGAAACATATGGATCCAAATCAGCCCCTAACGAAGCAACGCATAAACTAGGGTTTAAGCTTCTGTCACTCTAGCAACCAATCATCTACTTATTACTTCCCAATGCCTTCCTCTAGCCCAAACAATGGTGAAGTGTCATATAGTCGACGTTCACATAACACCACTAGAGGAGAGACAACATACATCACATTAAAATATCGAACGAATACCAAATTCACATGACTACTTATAGCAAGACTTCACCCATGTCCTCAGGAACAAACGTAACTACTCACAAATCATATTCATGTTCATAATCATAGGGGTATAAATATGTATTAAGGATCTGAACATATGATCTTCCACCGAATAAACCAACTAGCATCAACTACAAAGAGTAATCAACACTACTAGCAACCTACAGGTACCAATCTGAGGTTTTGCTACAAAGATTGGATACAAGAGATGAACTGGGGCTTAAGAGGAGATGGTGCTGGTGAAGATGTTGATGGAGATTGACCCCCTCCCGATGAGAGGATTGTTGGTGATGACGATGGCGATGATTTCTCCCTCCCGGAGGGATGTTTCCCCGGCAGAACAGCTCCGACGGAGCCCTAGATTGGTTCCGCCAAGGTTCCGCCTCGTGGCGGCGGTGTTTCATCCCGAAAGTTTGCTTATTATTTTTTCGAGGGTAAAAGACTTCATATAGCAGAAGATGGTCACCGGAAGGCTGCTAGGGGGGCCATGAGGCAGGGGGCGTGCCCAGGGAGGTAGGGCGCGCCCCCACCCTCGTGGAAGGTGGGTGCCCCCCTCTGGAACTTCTTCCGCTCAATATTTTTTATTAACTCCAAAAATGACTTTCGTGGAGTTTCAGGACTTTTGGAGTTGTGCAGAATAGGTCATAATATTTGCTCCTTTTCCAGTCCAGAATCCCAGCTGCCGGCATTCTCCCTCTTCATGTAAACCTTGTAAAATAAGAGAGAATAGGCATATGTATTGTGACATAACGTGTAATAACAATCCATAATGTAATAAATATCGATATAAAAGCATGATGCAAAATGGATGTATCAACTCCCCCAAGCTTAGACCTCGCTTGTCCTCAAGCGGAAGCCGATATCGAAAAGTATGTCCACATGTTTAGAGATAGAGGTGTCGATAAAATAAAATACGGACATGAGGGCATCACGATCATTCTTAAAACAGCAACATATATATATATATATATATATATATATATATATATTGTCATATGATTTCTTATGCTAAAGTAACAATCTATTCACAATGCCAAGTATGAATCAGAAACTTCATTGAAAACTAACAAACTGTAATCTCGGTCATTGGAGCAATTGCAATTTATCACAACATCGGAAAGAGTCAATATAAGAGCTTTTAAGCAAGTCCACATACTCAACTATCATTTAGTCTTTCAGAACTGCTGACACTCACGCAATACTTATGGGTATGGAGTTTTAATTGGACAAAGAGAAAGATAGGGGCTTATAGTGTTGCCTCCCAACCTTTTACCTCAAGGGTAATGTCAACAATAATAGTTCATGTTAACTTACATCCAATTGGATATATATATCAGGATCTTTCCAACATAAGGTGCTTGCCAAAGGATAAAATGTAAAAAGGAAAGGTGAAGATCACCTTGACTCTTGCATAGGGTATAAGACAAAAGTAAAAGATAGGCCATTCACAGAGGGAAGCAGAGGTTGTCATGTGCTTTTATGGTTCGATGCACGAAATCTTAATGCAAAAGAACGTCATTGTATATTGCCACTTGTGATACAGACCTTTATTATGCAGTCCGTCGCTTTTATTGCTTCCATATCACAAGATCGTATAAAGCTTATTTTCTCCACACTAATAAGTCATACATATTTAGAGAGCAATTTTTATTGCATGCAACATGACAACTTACTTGAAGGATCTTACTCAATCCATAGGTAGATATGGTGGACTCTCATGGCAAAACTGGGTTTAAGGATATTTGGAAGCACAAGTAGTATCTCTACTTGGTGCAAGGAATTTGGCTAGCATGAGAGGGAAAGGCAAGCTCAACATGTTGGATGATCCATGATAATATACTTTATTTCAGATATAAGAAAACATAACCCATTACGTTGTCTTCCTTGTCCAACATGAACTCTTTAGCATGTCATATTTTAATGAGTGCTCACAATCATAAAAGATGTCCAAGATAGTATGTTTATATGTGAGAACCTCTCTTTCTTTATTACTTCCTATTAATTGCAACGATGACCAAAACTATATTTGCCAACTCTCAACAACTTTTATTCATCATACTCTATATATGTGAAGTCATTACTTTCCATAAGATCAATATGCTCTCTTTTATTTCTTTTTAATTCTTTCTTTTATTCCCTCAAGATCATAGCAAGATAGCAAAGCCCCTAACTCAACACTAATCTTTATTATATATAGCTCACGGACTCGATTACATAGAGGGATCATAAAGCAAAACTCAAAACTAGATCATACTAAAACTTTATTCTACTAGTTCAAGATACTACTAAAAGGATCGAACTAAGAAAAACGGTAAAGATAGGAGTGTGATGGTGATACGATATCGGGGCACCTCCCCCAAGCTTGGCAGTTGCCAAGGGGAGTGCCCATACCCATGTGACTATGTCTCCTTCTTCGGAAGTGGTGGTGTGATCTTCTTGGCTATGATGCCCCTTAGGATACGATTCTCCTCCTCGAGCTTATTGACTTGCTACTTGAGTTCCATATTTTCCTTGCGGAGCTTACCCGTGACGGCTAAAGCTCCTTTCACCCACCGATGTTGCATAGCTGCTGGAGAACAAGTGACACTCTTTTTCATATTTTCATAAGAAAGAAATCTAACATTGGAGGGGATAACAGAGTTCGGGATAGCCGAGCTCTGTAGTTCCCTCATTGTGAATCCGTCTTGGAAACGAGAGGTAACTTCTTGATCCTCCTCCATGGCATCTATCCTTTTCAAGTCAGCCTCCATCTCCTCCTCCATTGATGGCCCAAAGTGGTAGGCATCGCTATTTGCTCCTAGACCTAGTGTCGGATGAGACACCCGCCTCTCCCCAACTGACTCTTGAGAAGACATCTTGCTCTAAATCTGCTGCAGAAACAACTCAAAACAAGAACAGAGGATTTTTGCGTGATACGGTGATCAAAACCTTCGGGAGATTATATATTGAATTTTTATCGAATAAAAGAAGTATCGTGCAAGAAAACAAAGTCCGGAGAGCACTCGAGGTGCCCACGAGGCAGCGGGCGGGCCCAGGGGGGTAGGGCGCGCCCTCCACCCTCGTGGACGCCTCGTGTCCTTCCCGGACTACTTCTTATTTCCCTATTTTCTTAAATATTCCAAAACGGAGAAAAAATGCTATTAGAACTGTTTTGGAGTCGGTTTACTTACCGTACCACATACCTATTCCTTTTCGGAGTCTGAAACATTCTGGAAAGTGTCCCTTATGTATTCCTCCGGGGTTACGGTTTCAATAACATTCGTTTCAACATTTATTGGATTACCTGAGATATAATGTTTGATTCTTTGACCGTTCACCACCTTCGGATTTGTGCCTTCGTAGTTGTTGATTTTTATGGCACCAGAACGATAGACCTCCTCGATAACGTAAGGGCCTTCCCATTTAGAGAGAAGTTTTCCTGCAAAAAATCTTAAACGAGAGTTGTATAGCAACACATAATCACCTACATTAAACTCACGCTTTTGTATCCTTTTGTCATGCCATCTTTTAACTTTTTCTTTAAACAGTCTGGCATTCTCATAGGCTTGAGTTCTCCATTCATCAAGTGAGCTAATGTCAAATAACCTCTTCTCACCAGCAAGTTTGAAATCATAATTGACCTCTTTAATGGCCCAATATGCCTTATGTTCTAGTTCGAGAGGAAGTGACATGCTTTTCCATAAACCATTTTATATGGAGACATACCCTTAGGATTTTTATATGCAGTTCTATAAGCCCATAATGATCATCAAGTTTCTTGGACTAATTCTTTCTAGATCTATTAACAGTCTTTTGCAAATTTAATTTAAGCTCTCTATTACTCAATTCTACTTGACCACTAGACTGTGGGTGATAAGGAGATGCAATTCTATGATTAACATCATACTTAGCAAGCATTTTACAAAAAGCATCATGAATAAAATGTGAACCACCATCAGTCATTAAATATCTAGGGACGCCAAACATCAGAAAATAACTTCTTTAAGCATCTTAATAGAGGTGTTATGATCAACACTACTAGTTGGAATAGCTTCTACCCGCTTAGTAACATAATCAACAACAACTAAAATATGTGTATACCCATTAGAGGAGGGAAACGGTCCCATATAATCAAAGCCCCAAACATCAAATGGTTCAATAACAAGAGAATAATTCATAGGCATTTCTTGATGTCTACTAATATTACCAATTCTTTGACATTCATCGCAAGACAATACAAACTTACTTGCATCCTTGAAGAGAGTAGGCCAATAAAAACCAGATTGCAATACCTTATACGCAGTTCTATCTCCAGCGTGGCGTCCTCCATAAGCCTTGGAGTGACATTTGCGTAGAATCTATTCCTGTTCATGATCAGGTACACAATGTCTAATAACACCATCTACTCCTTTATAAAGGTGTGGGTCATCCCAGAAGTAACGTCTTAAATCGTAGAATTTTTTTTCTTTTGCTGGTATGTGAAACTAGGTGGTATGAATTTAGCAACAATGTAATTAGCATAATCAGCATACCATGGAGCAGTACGAGAATCATTTATGACAACTAATTGTTCATCAGGAAAGCTATCATCAATAGGTAGTGGGTCATCAAGAACATTCTCTAACCTAGACCAGTTGTCTGCAACGGGGTTCTCAGCTCCCTTTCTATCAATAATATGCAAATCAAATTCTTGTAGTAGGAGAACCCATCTAATAAGTCTAGGTTTAGCATCTTTATTTTCCATAAGATATTTAATAGCAGCATGATCAGTGTGAATAGTTACTTTAGAATCAACAATATAAGGTCTGAACTTATCACAAGCAAATACAAATGCTTAAAATTCTTTTTCAGTAGTAGCATAATTTGTCTGGGCACTGTCTAAAGTTTTACTAGCATATTGAATAACATTTAGTTTCTTATCAACTCTTTGTCCTAGAACAACACCTACAACATAATCACTAGCATCACACATAATTTCAAAGGGTAAATTCCAATGAGGTGGTTGAAAATAGGTGCAGAAATCAAAGCTTTCTTAAGTATTTCAAATGCTTCTACACAATCATCATCGAAGACAAAAGGAATATCTTTTTGTAAGATATTAGTCAGGGGCCTAGAAATTTTAGAGAAGTCTTTAATAAACCTCCTATAAAATCCGGCATGACCAAGGAAACTTCTTATACCTTTAATGTCCTTGGGACACGACATCTTTTCAATAGCATCAACTTTAGCTTTATCAACTTCAACACCTCTTTCAGAAATTTATGCCCCAAGACAATACCTTCATTAACCATAAAGTGGCACTTTTCCCAATTCAAGACAATACTAGTATCTTCGGATCTCTGCAAAACTCGTTCAAGGTTGCTCAAGCAATCATCAAAGGAAGATCCATAAACAGAGAAATCATCCATGAAAACCTCAACAATCTTTTCACAAAAGTCAGAAAATATAGCCATCATGCATCTTTGAAAGGTAGCTGGTGCATGAAAGTGCAACTAATCCCCGGGTGGTTTTGGTAATTAATAACAACATATATATCATTGAACTAATCATTTCTTGAGAATATTTCAGAAAGTTCAGTGATATGGGTATGGCAATGACTGATGATGTGGACCCCTCAAAATGCTAAGGAAAACATTGGCAAAAGCTCAAGACTCCATTTTTGGTTTAGTGATCCAAGATCACATTGAGTCCATAGGAAAGCCAATACTATTAAAAGGGGATGAGGTTATGATGATGATCTGGTTGCTCTAAGTGCTTAGTGATTTATCTCTCAAACTATCAGCAATCTTTCATTCCAACATAAACTCATAAGTAATCTCGGTCCCACCGATTCCAAACTCACCACACCGAGATGAACCACCTCACCATATACCCAAACCCTAAGATTCTCGGATTTTCCGATTCCAAACTCGGTCATACGAAATTGGTGTTGCCAAGCTTCAGAACATACGTACTCAAATCGGTGTCACCGAGATGAGAAAGTCGGTCCCACCGAAATTGGCAAACCCTAGACTTTGGAAGAATCGGACTAACCGAGATTGTATTTTCGGTCCCACGAAAATCCCAACGTTCTAAGATTTGAACTTTCGGTCTCACCGAGTTGTCAACTTCGGTCCGACCGAGATTGGTCAAATGTGTGTAACAGTTGGATTTTGTGTGGAGGCTATAAATACCCTCCACCTCCTCTTCATTCGTGGAGAGAGCCATCGAAAGAACTACCACTCCTACCTTACATTTCGAGAAGAAAACTACCTACCCTTGTGTTGAGATCAAGTTGCTCCACTCCCACCATATGAAACTTGATTTCTAGCCTTCCCAAGTTGCTTTCCACTCAATCCTTTCTTCCACCACAGCCAAATCGGTGAGGAGAGTTGAGTGTTGGGGAGATTATCATTTGAAGCACAAGAGCAAGGAGTTCATCATCACCAACACCATCTATTACCTTTTGGAGGTGGTGCCTCCTAGATTGGTTAGGTGTCACTTGGGAGCCTCCGTCATGATGTGGAGTTGAACCAAGGAGTTTGTAAGGGCAAGGAGATCGCCTACTTCGTGAAGATCTACCCGAGTAAGGCTAGTCCTCCATGGGCGAGAGCCATGATGGCATAGACAAGGTTGCTTCTTCGTGGACCCTTCGTGGGTGGAGCCCTCCGTGGACTCATGCAGCCGTTACCCTCCGTGGGTTGAAGTCTCCATCAGCGTGGATTGACGATAGCACCACCTATCGGAACCACGAGAAAAATCTCCGTGTCACCAACTTGCGTTTGCTCTTCTCCACCTCTCATTTACTATCGTGCAATTTACTTTCCGCTGCCACAACTCTAGAATTGCATGTGTAGGGTGATACTTGACTTGGTTATCATTGTGAACTTGCTAAGAATCCACTCCAATCAAAAGGCAAAATTTTTAAGTTGTCAAGTAGTCTAATCACCCCCCCTCTAGACATACTTCCGATCCTACAAGTGGTATCAGAGCCTTGGTCTCCATTGGATTGGTTTCCATTGCATTGGACTCCATAAGCTTGGTTTCACAACCTAGGAGAGTATGGCGTCTAGTGAGGGTAATTTCAGAGAGGTCCTTACTTTGATGGTTCAAACTTTGCTAGTTGGAAACATAAAATGAAAATGCATATTCTTGGACATAACCCCGCCGCATGGGGCATTATTTGTGTTGGCTTGCAAGGTGAGTTCTTGAAGAAGGAAAAGTTCGGATCATGAAGCTACTGGCGATGAGTTGCGGATGTTCTGAACAATGCTCAAGCTTGTGACATTCTCTTCAATGCTTTGTGTCGAGGAGTTCAACAAGATCAGCCGTCTTGAGAATGCAAAAGAGATTTGGGATACTTTGGTGAAATGCACGAAGGTACCGAGTCCGTGAAGGAATCAAAGCTAGATGTTCTTCAAGGTCGACTTGACAAGTTCAAGATGAAGGAAGGTGAAGGAGTCGCTGAAATGTACTCTAGGCTTGCTCTCATCACCAATGAGATGGCAGGCTTAGGAAGTGAAGAAATGACCGACCGATTCATCATCAAGAAGATTCTCAGAGCTTTGGATGGAAAGTATGACACCGTGTGCACTTTGATCCAAATGATGCCAAACTACAAAGATCTCAAGCCTACGAAGTCATTGGAAGGATTGTTGCTCATGAGATGACACTTAAAGATAAGGAAGAGCTTCACAACAAGTCAAGTGGTGCTTACAAAGCTGCAGTTGAAGCTCCCACATCCTCAAGTGACAAGCTAGTTTCCAATGAAGAGATAAGCCTAATGGTGAAGAACTTCAACAAATTCTACAAGAGTAGAAGCAAGGAAAGAAGCTCAAAGTCTAGATCATATGATGAAAAGAGATCTTCTAGTCGTGATCGAAACTGCTACAATTGTGGAAGACCCGGACACTACTCAAATGAGTGTTCTACTCCCCACATGAGAAGAGAAGAATCTCCAAGAAGAAGAAGCTCAAGAGAAGAGTCGCCTCGAAGAGAGAGAAGGAGTAGAGATGATCGTTATGAACGAAGATCCTCTCGGAGAAGCAAGGATTCGGAAAGGAAAGACAAGTCATCAAGGAGCTACACAAGAAGAAAACATCAAGCTCATGTTGGTGAATGGGTTTCGGCTCCGACTCGACAATCACTCCGAAAGAAGCTATCACTCCAACTCCGAATCTGATCAAGATGAAGGTGTTGCGGTCTTGCTCTCGTGTCCTCCAACTCCAACTCCTATGACATATTTGATTCACCAAATGAGGGAATTGGAAGATGCTTCATGGCAAAAGGCCCCAAGGTATCACATCCTGAGTTTATTGACTTTGATAGTGATGAGGATGACTTGCTTGGTGAAGATGAGCTTTTACATGATAAATCTAGTGAGCTTAGTAATGATGAACATGCTAGTAGTCTTTATAGTCGAGAAGAGTCGAATGACAATGCTATGAAGGAGATTGAGTGTCTAACTAAAGAACTAAACACTCTTAAGTTAGCTCATGAAACAACTCAAGAAGATCATAGAGAGCTCCTAAGATCTCATGAGAAGCTACGCCGAGAAGCTCAATCTAGAGCAAGAACATGAGTTTCTAAAAGCTATCAATGACGATCTCCGAAAGAAGAGTTCTTCATATCTTGCCAAACGACTTCTCTTGTCTAATTTCTTGCCACCTATCAAAACTAAGCATGACAAGCATAAGAAAAATTCTTCATCTAGTAGTAACAATAATCATGCTAAATCAAATGTTGTTACTTCTAGTAATTCTCTTGATTCCACTAACAATGTTTCAAGCCAAGTTTCACTTGAGCAAGAAAATAGTCTATTGAAAGGGATTATAGAAAGGTGTCTACAAGAGTCTTGCGGAAGCAAAAGCTTTGAGGAAATTGTTCGCAAACAAGGAAGACAGGAAGAATCAAGGAATTGGTTTTGAGCGAAAGTTCAACGCCGAGGGTGTTGAATGGGAAGAAGGTCAATATCCCACTCCAAAGTTTGTCTCTCAAGAGGAGAAGTATGATCATACTTCTTCCAATGAGGAACAAGCTCAAGATGACCTTCCACCACAAGACCACAAGCTAAAAGGCAAGGACAAGCTTCAAGAGGAGATTGATGCATTCATTGAAGCACCCAAGGCCATGGTCAAGTGGGTTCCCAAGGCAACTTCAAGTTCTACTTGACAAGCTCAACTACTACCCCAAGGATTCCCATCAAGATGATGTGGATCCCAAGAAGAAGAACTAGAGAGTTCTTGAGGTGACTCGCCAACATACTTCACTCACATTCATTTTGGCAAGGACTTGTGCAATCAACTTCCACATCTTGCACTAGTTCATGGAGTCACAAACCCTCATGTTGGTAAGTCAAGGGACAAGGTAATCATTGCTTTCATGGACATCATCTATTGTGTACTTCAATCTATGTCCATGGATATTCTTGTTTGTTCCTTGTGGGACTAACCCATGTAGGTATTGAAAGTGCCGAATCCTAAGGATTGCTCCCAACTCTTGATGATCTTCATCAACATTGAGCATCCACATCTTCAACATCTACATGAAGTCTTCAACGACAACCCAAGGTTAGTTTGACCCTTTAAAAGGGTTCTCACATCAAGGGGAGCTTTGCTCTAAAGAAATGAGCTAAAGCATCTTCTAATGATGTGAACACATCAATGCTTTATGGAAAAGTGGTAACCCCACTTGTGCTTAAGCGATGAGTATGACCTATGATCAAATGTTCTCATTTGACTCCTAAGTCAATATACTCATATATAGATGACCTAGTCATCGCCAAATTGTGTGCTAGCTGTTAGTGTTTTGTTTGTGCATGTTTGACACATATTTCATTTGCTATCTTATTGTGTGAGCATGTTGGATGCATGATTTTATCCATTCGAGGACATCCATTTGTTGCTTTGGTCTTTTGGTTTTTTCTTTTTGACCAAATGGATGGACAAGAATGCCTAAGTTCCTCCCTAGCTATCTATGCTTTCTTGTCTCAAACTCTATTCATGCTTATATCACAAACTTTGAACAAGACTTTTTGGACGATCGAGTGAGGAGCACTCGAGCCACCGATCCGTCAAAAGCCTAACTTCCAAAACCTTCTAAGTACTTTCGGTCAAACCGATATACTCAAATCGGACAGACCGAAATCACTTGGATTGATCTAGGTTTTCACCTCGGTGAAACCGAGTTTCAAATTCGGCGTGACGAAGTGTGTAATCGCACGCAGATTAACCATCTCGGTCCCACCGAGTTTTCAAACTTCGGTCCCACCGACACCGAAGGGTATATATACCGAGGACAGCGCGTTGATTACTTCTTCAAACGCTCGCCCTCAAACCCTTCGCTGCCGTCGCCTTGGTCTCCGGATCGTCTCCGCCATCGCCTGTGCGCCCTCGCCGCGGGTCTCCATCGCCGTCAACGGTCCTTCTCATCGCGCCGTTGCCGCCGTAGTGAAGCTCCACCACATTGGGTGAGTTTCATCCCTCTCGTGCTCCAACCGCTGATTCAATGCACGTTAGGCGTTGTCAAGTTTCTTGCCAAGATTGAGATCTCCCTATCCAGCCGTTTAGGTCATAGAACAAAATTTGAGTGAAAATTTTAGGGTTAGGTTTCCGCCGAACACATCTCGGTGTGACCGATTCGACATTCTCGGACTGACCGATTTGGCCTCTGGCCATTGCACTGCACTTTTCGGTGAAACCGAGTTGTGCAAATCGGTAAGACCGAAGTGAAGATTCAGTGAAACCCTAGTGGTCTCGGCTAGACCGAAACCCATTTCGGTCCAACCGAAAGTGGTGTATGTGGTCTGTTTAGACACTTCGGTTTCACCGAATTTATAGACTCGGTCAGACCGACATGTATTCTGTGAAAACCTAAAACTAAAGTTTGAACTCATTCCTTTTTGCAAAATCCTCTGCAGTTTGTGATAACTCTTCTATTCTGCCTATACCTATTCTATTCACAGGTTGTCGGTCATATCGATGGAAGTGACAATGAACAGGTGCGAGATGCGATTGAGATTCGAGGCAGCTACAAGTCCGAAGCAAGCAGTTTTTCAGATGATGAGAGAGAAGCACTCCAAGTGGATACTGCAGCTGCTACGAGGCAGGAAGAAGAGGAATTCGATGAGGAGGATTCAGACTTTGTTGCGAGATGAGGAAATAACTTCTAAGCCAAAAGGCAAGTGGTTGCCAAGGGCTATCAAGGAAACAGTCAAAGAAAGGCACCAGCAAGGTGAAGAAATCCTTTGTTGCACGAAGCTCAGCATGGAAGAAACCTCCAAAGCAAGATCAAGAAAACTTCCAAGAGGAAGAGGCTAGTTCATGAAGAAGCGATGATGATGATGATTACGATGAGGAAGCACCTCAGCCTCCTCGAAGCGAAGTTGATGGGAGATGCCATCGAGTAAGGGAGCACCCACAAAAGCTAAGCCATCAGCTCAAGCAAAGGCAGCCCAAGCCAAACCTGCTGCCAAGCCAAAGAAGACTGTGAGGAACATACCGCTTGAGAGAAGAAGAAGGACAACGTGCCACCTGCAGAATCAGATGATGAGGCTCATGTTTTGCTCAAGCTCGATGAAACCGCCAGTTCATAATGAAGCTCATCCTCGAGCTGAAAATATGAAAGAAAGGAAGGATAAAGGTCTCAGGCTATGGAGGCAAGCAGATCCATATGCCACCAGGAGAAGAACAGCAGTTGACTCAAGATTCCACACAAGAGAGCAACAAGATTTTTATGAGACAGTGCTCATGGATAAGAAGCCAATTGTTGCTGACACCAGATATGTAGACTGGGATTACATCGACAGTGAAGAGCACAGAGACTACTTCCCACATGTGCATGAAAGCTTCACTGCTTGTGGGATTGCAGAATTTGTAGGTCAGAAGCTGACTGCTTGGAATGATGAGATGATCATGCAGTTCTATGCCACCGCACACTTCTATCCAGATGGCAGAATTGTATGGATGACAGAAGGGCAGAGATTCCATTCAACTGTTGAAGAATGGAGAGCATTGCTGAATGCACCTGTATCAAGGGATGATGATGTTGATGTGTATGGCATTCCGAAGAAAAATCACGAGTCAATGAAGAACATGTACAATGAGGTAAAAGAGAAGGATGTTGAGATATGGAAGCTTGGTTGGTCTATTATCTTGAGCAGGTCTCCCAACCACCAACACCATTTCGAGGCATACTTTGATGCCTAAGTCGAGACCACCGCATGATAAGAGGGTATTCTATCAACATGCTGCACATTCTAGATCGAAGACACCTTTTAAGGTGATGGACACGATAGTTGAGACTATCAAGAGGACTGACAATGACCGTAAGAGGTCGTGTGGGTTTGCTCCGCATATTCAGATGCTCATTAATGCCAAGTTTGGCACGGACACCTACTGTTGGATAGACCCCACTTGCCACTGCAGCCTGAACATGAGGATAACGAAGTTGTGATGACCGAGGATGCTCCCACATCCGTAGAAGGACATGCTAAGTCTGAAGCTGCCAAACAAGCTAAATCTGAAAAGGAAGCAGCAAAGCCCAAGAGCGTTGCAGAACAACTTCTTGAAGCCACTCGAGAATTGAGCTACGCTGGCCAGCATAGTGCGATCTCGGAGAGCCTTGAGAGGATCGTTGAGGATAAGTTCCATGCTCGGGCGTTGTCGATGAAGTGCAGTCACCGCCAACAAGCTTGAGGCGGACATCGAGGAAGCTAAGAGGAGAAGGCAGAACTCATGAGGAGATGGAAGGTGATATGGTCCAGATGACTATGAGCAGCCTACTCCGGTGCCCACAAAGCCCAGATCATTTGCTATTCGAAGGTCGAGACCCTGGGCTACTACATGGCACCTCCTACAGCTCCGTCGGGCCCAAGCACCAGCTCAAGTATCCACTCCTCCAGCTCCACAGACTTGCAGAAGCTTTGCAGATGCAGCTATCTCCACTCCATCGACGCAGACAGAGCCGCCCAACAGAGTCCCGAGTGACGATTAGCTCTATACCTTCGAACTTTTGGTAACTTGTTGCCAAAGGGGGAGAAATTGTATAGATCATAGGGCTTCGAGAGAGAGTGCTCGTTTTTGCTCTTTCGTTTGCGGTTTTCCTTGAGATATTTTTGAGTTCTTTGAGACATTTCGTGTGTTTGATACTACGTTTGCTCTATCTTGATGAGTGCTTGATCATCTTGTGCTTAATGTGTGCTTGATGCTTATCATATTCCATTCATATCTTGTATGATCATTTACTCATGTCTTGGTGATTGGGTGCATGTTATTCATTCTTATCATTTTGTGCGCTCCACCAAGATGTATGTGACATGGAAGAGTAACCCATGATCCTAATCGATTGTGCATTTGCATTCAAGCGCAAATCTTAAATAATGCACAAATTTAGGGGAGCTCTTGCTTATCACATACTTCTCAAAGCGACGATGTTATTCATTGATTATATCATTTGTCGAAGCTTTGATCTATATGTTGTCATCATTTACCAAAAGGGGAGATTGAAAGTGCAACTAATCCCGGGTGGTTTTGGTAATTAATAACAACATATATATCATTGAACTAATCATTTCTTGAGAATATTTCAGAAAGTTCATTGATATGGGTATGGCAATGATGATGATGTGGACCCTCAAAATGCTAAGGAAAACATTGGCAAAAGCTCAAGACTCCATTTTTGGTTTAGTGATCCAAGATCACATTGAGTCCATAGGAAAGCCAATACTATTAAAGGGATGAGGTTATGATGATGATCTGGTTGCTCTAAGTGCTTAGTGATTTATCTCTCAAACTATCGCAATCTTTCATTCCAACATAAACTCATAAGTAATCTCGGTCCCACCGATTCCAAACTCAGTCACACCGAGATGAACCACCTCACCATATACCCAAACCCTAAGATTCTCGGATTTTCCGATTCCAAACTCGGTCATACGAAATTGGTGTTGCCAAGCTTCAGAACATACGTACTCAAATCGGTGTCACCGAGATGAGAAAGTCGGTCCCACCGAAATTGGCAAACCCTAGACTTTGGAAGAATCGGACTAACCGAGATTGTATTTTCGGTCCCACGAAAATCCCAACGTTCACAAGATTTGAACTTTCGGTCTCACCGAGTTGTCAACTTGGTCCGACCGAGATTGGTCAAATGTGTGTAACAGTTGGATTTTGTGTGGAGGCTATAAATACCCTCCACCTCCTCTTCATTCGTGGAGAGAGCCATCGAAAGAACTACCACTCCTACCTTACATTTACGAGAAGAAAACTACCTACCCTTGTGTTGAGATCAAGTTGCTCCACTCCCACCATATGAAACTTGATTTCTAGCCTTCCCAAGTTGCTTTCCACTCAATCCTTTCTTCCACCACAGCCAAATCAGTGAGGAGAGTTGAGTGTTGGGGAGATTATCATTTGAAGCACAAGAGCAAGGAGTTCATCATCACCAACACCATCTATTACCTTTTGGAGGTGGTGCCTCCTAGATTGGTTAGGTGTCACTTGGGAGCCTCCGTCATGATGTGGAGTTGAACCAAGGAGTTTGTAAGGGCAAGGAGATCGCCTACTTCGTGAAGATCTACCCGAGTAAGGCTAGTCCTCCATGGGCGTGAGGCCATGATGGCATAGACAAGGTTGCTTCTTCGTGGACCCTTCGTGGGTGGAGCCCTCCGTGGACTCTGGCCGTTACCCTCCGTGGGTTGAAGTCTCCATCAACGTGGATTGACGATAGCACCACCTATCGGAACCACGAGAAAAAATCTCCGTGTCACCAACTTGCGTTTGCTCTTCTCCACCTCTCATTTACTATACGTGCAATTTACTTTCCGCTGCCACAACTCTAGAATTGCATGTGTAGGGTGATACTTGACTTGGTTATCATTGTGAACTTGCTAAGAATCCACTCCAATCAAAAGGCAAAATTTTTAAGTTGTCAAGTAGTCTAATCACCCCCCCTCTAGACATACTTCCGATCCTACAATGCATTACATAAACCAAAAGGCATATGTCTATAAGCAAAAGTACCGAAAGGGCAAGTAAAAGTGGTCTTTTCTTGATCCTCTGCTGACACAGGTATTTGAGAGAAACTAGAGTAACCATCTAGAAAGCAAAAATGTGTATGTTTGGATAGTCTTTCTAGGATTTGATCAATAAAAGGCAAAGGGTAATGATCCTTTTTAGTAGCTTTATTTAATTTGCGGAAATTAATTACCATCCTATAACCTGTAAGAATTTTTTGTGGGATCAATTCATCTTTATCATTAGGAACGACAGTAATACCTCCCTTCTTAGGGACACAATGGGCATGACTTACCCACTGACTATCAGCAACGGGATAAATTATAGCTGCCTCCAGGAGCTTTAGTATTTCTTTTGTTACCACTTCTTTCATCTTAGGATTTAACCATTGTTGGTGATCAATAACTGGTTTGGCGTCTTTCTCCAATTTTATTTTGTGTTGGCATAGAGTGGGACTAATGCCCTTAAGATCATCAAGAGTATATCCAATAGCAGCACGGTGCTTCTTCAGAGTTTTGAATAATTTCTCCTCTTCCTGCTCTGAAAGGTTAGCACTAATAATAACAGGATATATCTTCTTTTCATCAAGATAAGCATATTTAAGAGTATCAGGTAGTGGTTTAAGCTCAAACACGGGATCACCCTTGGGTGGTGGGGGATCCCCTAGGATTTCAACAGGCAAGTTGTGTTTCAAACTAGGTCCCTGTTTAAAGAATACTTCATCTATCTCCCTTCTATCATTCATTAACATGTCATTTTCATGGTCTAGCAAATATTGTTCTAAAGGATCATTAGGAGGTACGACAATAGAAGCAAGACCAATAATTTCATCCTTACTAGGAAATTCTTTATCATGGGGTTCTCTACGAAACTTAGCAAAATTAAGCTCATGAGACATATCCCCCAAACCAATAGTAACAACATCCTTTTTCGCAATCTATCCTAGCATTAACAGTATTCAAGAAGGGCCTACCAAATATAATGGAACAAAAGTCATCTTGTGGGGAGCCAAGAACAAGAAAATCAGCAGGGTATTTAACTTTCCCACAGAAGACTTCAACATCTCTAACAATCCCAATTGGTGAAATAGTATCTCTATTGGCAAGCTTAATTGTAACATCTATTTCTTCTATCTTAGCAGGTGCAATATCATGCATAATTTCTTTGTATAAGGAATGAGGTATTGCACTAGCACTAGCACCCATATCACATAAGCCATGAAAACAATGATATCCTATTTTAACAGAAATAACAGGCATGCCCACAACATGTCTATGTTTATTTTTAGTATCAGGTCTAGCAATTCTAGCAGCTTCATCACAGAAGTAAATAACATGCCCATCAATATTATCAGCCAAGAGATCTATAACCATAGCAATACTAGGTTCAATTTTAATTTGCTCAGGTGGTGTAGGTGTTTTAGTATTACTATTATGAACCACAGTTGAAGCTTTAGCATGATCCTTTATCCTAACAGGGAAAGGTGGTTTATCAACATAAGTAGTAGGAACAATAGGATCATTATAAGTGATAGTCTTTTCTTCAACTTTAATAGGTGCAACTACTTTACTTCGGTGGGAGGATTATATTTAAACCACTTCTCCTTAGGGAGGTCAACATGAGTAGCAAATGATTCACAGAAAGAAACTACTATCTAGAGTCAAGTCCATATTTAGTGCTAAATTCATGAAAAGCATCGGTATCCATAAAAGATTTAACACAATCAAACTTAGGTGTCATACCAAACTCCTTACCTTCGTCGAGATCCCAATCTTCAGAGTTGCGTTTAATTCTTTCCAATAAATCCTATCTGAATTCAATAGTCTTCATCATAAAAGAGCCAGTACAAGAAGTATCGAGCATGGAGAAATTGTTGAGAGAAAGCCGAGCATAAATTTTTTGAATAATCATTTCTCTTGAGAGCTCATGATTGGGGCATGAATAGAACATTGACTTAAGCCTCCCCCAAGCTCGAGCGACGCTTTATCCTTTGTGAGGCCAAAAATTATATATATAATTACTATCACGATGAACAAGATGCATAGGATAAAACTTCTGATGAAATTCCAATTTTAGCCGGTTGTAGTTCCATGATCCCATATCATCACATAGCCTAAACCATATCAATGCCTCTCCCTTCAAAGATAAAGGGAAGACCTTCTTCTTGACAACATCATCGGGCATACCTGCAAGCTTCAATAATCCACAAACTTCATCCACATAGATTAGGTGCAAATCGGGATGCAATGTTCCATCTCCTGTAAAAGGATTAGCTGGCAGTTTCTCTATCATACCCGAAGGAATTTCAAAGTAAACATTTTCAGTAGGTTCTGTAGGTTGAGGAGCAACTCTTTGCTCTACTGATCGGGGTGAAGATACCCCGAACAAGCCCCTCAAAGGATTATGTTCCATAGTAACAAGTGACAGTAAATTTCAGCACACTATATAAAATTTTCCTTACCAAGTTCCACTTACCAAAGGCGCTTCACTCCCTGGCAATGGCACCAAAAAAGAGTCTTGATGAGCCACAAGTGTAGGGGATCTATCGTAGTCCTTTCGATAAGTAAGAGTGCCGACCCCAACGAGGAGCAGAAGGAAATGACAAACGGTTTTTAGTAAGGTATTCTCTGCAAGCACTGAAATAGTCGGTAACAGATAGTTTTGTGATAAGGTAATTTGTAACGGGTAACAAGCAATGAAAGTAAATAAGGTGCAAAAATATGGCCCAATCCTTTTTGTAGCAAAGGGCAAGCCTGGACAAGTTCTTATATAGAAAAAAGCGCTCCCGAGGACACATGGGAATTATCGTCAAGCTAGTTTTCATCACGCTCATATGATTCGCGTTCGTTACTTTGATAATTTGATATGTGAGTGGACCGGTGCTTGGGTACTGCCCTTTCTTGGACAAGCATCCCACTTATGATTAACCCCTATTGCAAGCATATACAACTACAAAATAAATATTAAGGTAAACCTAACCATAGCATGAAACATATGGATCCAAATCAGCCCCTTACGAAACAACACATAAACTAGGGTTTAAGCTTCTGTCACTCTAGCAACCCATCATCTACTTATTACTTCCAAGTGCCTTCCTCTAGGCCCAAACAATGGTGAAGTGTCATGTAGTCGATGTTCACATAACACCACTAGAGGAGAGACAACATACATCTCATCAAAATATCAAACGAATACCAAATTCACATGACTACTTATAGCAAGACTTCACCCATGTCCTCAGGAACAAACGTAATTACTCACAAATCATATTCATGTTCATAATCAGAGGGGTATAAATATGCATTAAGGATCTGAACATATGATCTTCCACCAAATAAACCAACTAGCATCAACTACAAGGAGTAATCAACACTACTAGCGACCTACAGGTACCAATTTGAGGTTTTGGTACAAAGATTGGATATAAGAGATGAACTAGGGTTTGAGAGGAGGTGGTGTTGGTGAAGACGTTGATGGACATTGACCCCCTCCCGACGAGAGGATCATCGGTGATGACAATGGTGATGATTTCCCCCTCCCGGAGGGATATTTCCCCGACAGAACAGTTCCGCCGGAGCCCTAGATTGGTTCCGCCAAGGTCCCGCCTCGTGGCGGCGGTGTTTCGTCCCGAAAGCTTGCTTATTATTTTTTCCAGGGTAAAAGAGTTCATATAGCAGAAGATGGTCACCTGAAGGCTTCTAGGGGGCCCACGAGGCAGGGGGCGCACCCAGGGGGGCAGGGCGCGCCCCCATCCTCGTGGATGGTGGGCGCCCCCCCTCTGGAACTTCTTTCGCTCAATATTTTTTATTAATTCCAAAAATGACTTTCGTGGAGTTTCAGGACTTTTGGAGTTGTGCATAATAGGTCTATAATATTTGCTCCTTTTCCAGCCCAGAATCCTAGCTGTCGTCATTCTCCCTCTTCATGCAAACCTTGTAAAATATGGGAGAATAGGCATAAGTATTGTGACATAATGTGTAATAACAACCCATAATGCAAGAAATATCGATATAAAAGCATGATGCAAAATGGACATATCAAAGAATCACTCCAAAGTTCCTATCTAGCAGATAACATAAGAATAAATTGTTTGTAGGGTACGAAATCACCTCAAAGCTATTCTTTCCGTTCAATCTATTCAAGACTTCGTACTAAAATAACACAAAGCTATTCTTTCCATTCGATCTATCCTAGAGTTCGCACTAAAATAACACGAAACCAAATTCATATTCATAATACTCAATCCAACACAAAGAACTTCAAAGAGTGCCCCAAGATTTCTACCGAAGAAACAAAAGACGAGAACGTGCATCAAACCCTATGCATAGATTACCCCAATGTCACCGCGGGAATCCGCGAGTTGAGTGCCAAAACATCTCAAGTGAATCAATACGATACTCCATTGTCACCATGAGTATTCAATTGCAAGACATATATCAAGTGTTCTCAAATCCATAAAAGTATTCAATCCGATAACAACGAAATCTCAAAGGGAAAAACTCAATTCATCACAACAAGTTAGAGAGGGGAAAGGACTGTGAGGCTATTGCCTTGCAGTAAATAGTCAAAAAAAAGATAGAGAGGGGAAAACACCATATGATCCAACTATATTAACAAAGCTCCCGATACATCAATATCATGCCATCAAGAACACGAGAGAGAGAGAGAGAGAAAGATTAAATACATAGCTACTGGTACAAACCCTCAGCCCCAAGGGTGGACTACTCCCTCCTCATCATGGTGGCCGCCATGATGATGAAGATGGCCACCGGTGATGATTCCCCCCTCCGGCAGGGTGGCGGAACAGGGTCTAGATTGGATCTCGTGGATACAGTGGCCTTGCAGCAGCGGAACTTCTGATCTAGGGCTACCCCCAAGGGCTTTGGAATATTTGGGAATTTATAGGGCAAAGAAGGGGTGCGGGAGGCCACCGAGGTGGGCACAACCCACCTGGGCGCGCCTAGGGGCCCAGGCGCGCCCTGGTGGGTTGTGCCCCCCTTGGCGCCCCCCTAAGTGCTGCTCTGGCCCATCCTAAGTGTTCTGGTCCATAAAAAAAATCCTCCAGGAGTTTCGCGGTGTTTGGACTCCGTTTGATATTGATTTCCTGCAATGTAAAAAACAAGCAAAAAAAGCAACGGCGCTTTGAGCCTTTGGGTCAATAGGTTAGTCCCAAAAAATGATATAACGTTGCTATAAAATGATTGTAAAACATCCAAGAATGATAATAAAACAACATGAATACTTCATAAATTATAGATACGTTGGAGACATATCAAGGTGCATTACATAAACCAAAAGGCATACGTCTATAAGCATAAGTTCCAAAAGGACAATTAAAAGTTGTCTTTTCTTGATCAGATTCTGAAACAAGTATTTGTAAAAAACCAGGATATCCATCAAGGAAGAAAAAATGTGTGTGCTTAGATAATATTTCTAACGTTTGATCAATAAAAGGTAGGGGGTAATGATCTTTTCTAGTTGCTTTGTTGAGTTTTCTATAATCAATTACCATCCTATAGCCCGTGAAAATTCTTTGTGGAATCAGCTCATTCTTATCATTAGGAACAATAGTAATACCTCACTTCTTAGGGACACAATGAACATGCACTACTAGGGAAAAGCCTAGCAGCAGCGCGGGTTTGGGCACCCTTAGTAGCGCAGGTACCGGCGCTACTAATAAGGCGCTACAGCTAACGTGTAGCGATGGCGTGTTGACCACGCCATCTTGCTACACATGAATTGCTGCTGCAGCGGTTTAGGAAAGGGCGCATTGGTATTAGTTGCAGCGCCGTTTTGGTGTAAGCGCTCTTGGTAAGCGGCGCATCTTGCTAAATCCCCTCGCTACTACTAGTTTTATTAGTTTTTTCCTGCAGATTTGTTTTTTATTTGTTTTGCATTTGAATAGGCTTTATACAATAATCTTTAGCATATCATCCACATACAAATGTAATCATAGCATATACATACAATTAGTCTCATCAAATCATGTCATCATCATAATCATCATCCAACACAAAGTGGTCTCGATCTCGTCATCAATCTCGAAAATAGCGATACAAGTCTCGATTACTTGCAAATACATCGTCATCCATCTAAACAATGATATACATGAGAATAGCTATCACTTTGAGTACATGAGTTCAGTATCCCTCTCTCGCATTAGCGTGAACCTAAACTAAATCTTTGCGTGTCGCTCGAAACCGAAAACCGGTACACCTTGGCCTTTCCTCCGGCCACTTGTCGTATATATACTCTGGCGTAGCACTTCTTCGCCATTTATGATCTATGCACCTGCATCGTCACATGAGTCGATGATATGCAACATATATAGTTGAGCAACACAAAGAGCAGACTTGGCAAAAATAGAAACAACATATCATAAGCATAAATAACAAAGTTCATCATTACCCAAATGACCTAACTAGAGTGATTTTAAGCTAGTCGAGGAGGACGGTTTAATTACATCACAAATAATGTTTCACCGTGCATAACTCAAAGTTTTGTCATAAAAGAAACTATGGACTAAGCGGACACATTGTCATATATCGACAATCACTCCAGCATGTCGTGCCATCCATCCAAGTCGGGAGATAGTCATCGAGCTTTGTGAAAGGCTTCATGTCGAGACGCTGAGAGGCTATCCATGTTCGGACACCTTCCCGCGACATTTGTCCTCTCGCATGGAACATCCTGTTTTCCGACGACCTCATTCATGATGATTTGGGCAAGTTCGCTGGATGTTATAGAACTCAGCTCAAGTCGATGATCCTTGATATCTCCTATGTCCTTTGCCCATTGCGAGAATATGGGCAT
The DNA here is from genome assembly GCA_021437245.1 of Aegilops speltoides. Lineage (NCBI taxonomy): Eukaryota > Viridiplantae > Streptophyta > Magnoliopsida > Poales > Poaceae > Aegilops > Aegilops speltoides. The sequence goes on from CM038146.1 coordinate 160,065,470, forward strand.
CGCTAGATCTAGGTGCCATGTGAAGGTTCGGTGATCCCGTCGGTACTCCAGCATGTGGTGTAGGACATAGAATCCATCATTAAGAGAATCGTTAGGTTCTTTGGATGCGCAGAAGTCGGTCTTATGGCTGAAGGCGTGCTGCCGCCCTTTTCTTGTCCCTAACATCTCCACCTTGCTTGGTAGTAAAAAATAGCACCGTCGAGAACATCTTTGATGTGGGTGTAATCCTTTTGTGAATGTTCTTGACGAGTCCAAGTAAAGAGCGTGGGAGAATCGGGGTAGAGGATGATGAGGACGGCGCGCCGCACCTTGCATAAAATAAGTACACCTCAAATTAATTAGCCTCCACCATGCAAATGAATTATTGAAATCGAAGGAAGGATAGCAGCGCGGATGACTTACACGGGATGATAAGGCACGAGAATCGCCTCCTTGTCCTTATTGGCAAGCATGAAACTGACGATGTAATCCCTCGCGTATTCACGATGCTGTGCATAGACTCCCAAGAAGGCCTCGTGCATGTAGTACGGGTCAGCGACACAGATATGAGCTATCTGCTCAACCCCAATGATGTAGCTCATGTGCAAGGCATAAAGGCGGACAAAAGTAAAATCCAGCTTCTTCACGTGAAACATGTCGAATATGTAATCGAATCGGAGGAAGAACTTATCCGCGGGGAAGCCCTTGACGTACGACATTTGCTGCGGAACATTAACCACGTAGAGTGGGTATCCTGGATCTTTCGTGGCGATGAGGCCTTTCTCTACCCGCAGCACATCGTCATGAAGTCTCCTCAGATCGCCGAATCTGGCCTGTAGCGCTATTTCAGGTAGGATTGGTTTACCGGGGATATGCCATTTATCCGCATCGGGATATCTACGGTCCCGGCCGAGGCTCTTGAGGCGGCTGGATCATAGAATCAGCTTTTGCCTTTCCTCGCTCTCTTCCTAGGCTTCTTTACCACGGATGGTCGTCAATAACACGTTGAGGCGGTAATTCGAGCATCGACTCATGATGCTCAAACCACGAGGCGCCGGTATAGACATCTTGTTCAGCGCCATCGTCATCCTCATCCTCATCCATGGCGGCGTCATCAGCCTCTAATGGAGCCACCTGCTTACCCGTCCGCTATCACCCAACCCGACACCCGGCGCTAATTGGGTAGGTGGGGTGTTGATGTTCATACCTTCTTGAGGCTGCGTGCTCGTGGGTGTGCTCGGCCGCCTCGGATGAAGCGGACTCTTTGGCCACAAGGACCCACCCATTGCAACAATCACCAAGCCGCGAGGTCTCGTCGTCATCCCCACTAGTATTAGAGGAGGCAAATTCTCGTGGCCCGGTTTGACACTGGCCACGGAAACCTTGAAGACATTCGGGGGGATCGGCCGGCTGTGGAACAATGGTTCCTTCGGCTCCACTATCGTCCCCTTCCCCACGTCCACCTTCTGTTTGCCGATGGTGTACAATATGGTGCATGGGGTTTCGTCGGCCTGCAAATAAAAGTCTGCGACATGAGACATCCGAAAGGCAACGAAAACGGGAGATTATACATTTATATTGAAGGGGGCCGGTGTGGAAGATACCGTGAGGGCGTCGAGCTCAGCCAAAGAGGAGGCACCACCGAGCACGTCCGGTGCGGCAGCTGGTGCGGGAGCATGTGCTGCCAAGAAGTCAGCAAGGGGAAAGTCCTCTGCATTTTTTTTGGATTTTCCCTTGTCCAAATGTGAACGCCCGTCACCAAGGAAGTAGATAAATCTGCAACCGCCTGTTTTGCGGCAGCTATCGCTATTCTGCGTTATGCGAGATGATTTCTTCTCAACCGCAATCTCAACCTTCTTGTCGATGCTTTCTTCAGTTAACCTCCGTCTTTCCTTTCTCTCCTCCGTGGTCTCACGGTAGTACTTCTTCCACGTGGCGCCGTCTCCGACACCGTGCGCGCGTCCATCTGACGGTCGAGTATCCACGGTTGTCATTTCAATATGTTCAACGCCGGTTGAATGGAGTGTCCCACAGGCCTCGCCAATGCCTCGACGGCGAGTCGCCGCCGCAATCCGGCATTGCTCTCTATGCAAAAGGCACAAGGATCGTTTACAAATATGACTAACGTGTGCAGTCGAATTGATCAGAAACTAAAATTACCAGTAGTCTCATGAACTCCGTAATGACCGGTGTTGTCTCATAAACCTTCTTGATGGGTCCCAGCGGTGGCGGGCCCTCGGGGCGTCACGCTCCTGCGGGACGGTGAAATCCGCCAAGGGGTCTGGGGTGCCCAGACTCGTGGCTTCCGCATCCTCCTTGGCCCATTTGGACCTCTTTCCGCCGTAACCACGGCTTCTGAGGTGGTGGGTCCAATGTTCCTCTTTTGAAGCCCCTTCATGTACTTAGACTTTTCTTTGGCAGCTTCGGCCTCGCAAGCCTCCTTGAATATTTGAAACTGCTCTTCCGTGATTGTCGGACTTTCCTTTACAATCTCGGAGTAGGGTTCCCCGTCGTTGATCTTTGCTTTCACTCGATTTTCCAGGCGGCCAACGCGTTGCTAAACTTGGTCATGGCGTGTTTGTTTATCTTCTTCATTGTCGGGTCATTGTCTGGATCTTCATAATCCTTCTCATTCCGGCCCGGGAACAAGAATATCTGGTGAAACTTCTTTAGGAGGGAGCTCCTCATATTTTCTATCTTCTTTAGATTCTCATCGTTGATGGTGGCGGTTGTCCGTATGATGCAGCCTATTTGATTGCCGTAGCTTGCTGCTTCCTCGGCGCCTTTGGCTCAAAATTGCCGTTGTCCACCTCCGTGACCACCAGTCTAGTAGTCCCTGAGTTTGTTAGGAACCCGTTGCCTCTTCGCTTTCGGTGCTACACGGATCCGCTCCCGAGGCAGCACCGGTCTCAGCGCCGGTCTCGATGCCGATCTGAATCTCAGCGCGGTGTCGGTCTCGGCACCGTCTGCGTATCGGTCTCGGCACCGGTCTGCGTGTCGGTCTCGATCCCGATGCGGGCCCAGCAACAACCATTGATCGTCGGTAAAGCTAAAAATTAAATGCGCCGCCCGGTGAGCGTCGCCATAATCACCGAACCCTGTCCTTCATCGTTGCTAGCCATGTTTCCTATGATTAAATCTAGTCAATTAATTCTAGACCTAATAAAATGAATAATGACATAAAAAGGACTATTGTTTTGCAGGAATGTTGACTCCTTCTTGGTGCGGCAAATCCCGGGCACTTGATATGTCCTAGTTTGTAGCACAAGTCATGCCGAAATTCACGGGAAATTTCCGCATGACCTTTGCTAAAAAGTGGACAAATCGAGAACCTGAAATTTGCCGGAATAGAAATGAATCAACATTCCGGCAAAACATAGGCCACTCAGCTTCATTCCCTGGAAACAACAAAGCCACCACTTGGACACAATCGAACAACTTCAATGAAAAGATATGACATGACCACTTCAATGAAAAATAAAATTTGCCTAAATTCTTTTCCTTGAAAAATAGTGGTCTTTTGAAAAATCAAAAACCTTTGCCAATCTACTTAACCTAGCTTCTTAATCCGACGAACCTAATTAACCTACCTATTTAACCTAGTTGGTTAATCTTGTTTACCTAGATAATTAACCCTAATTAAACTAGTTAACGCAGCTAGTTCTCTGTCAAAGCCTAAGATAAATTTTTGCACTAATTAACATGGATAATTAACCTAATTAAACTAGTTAACCCGACTAGTTCTCTGTCAAAGCCCTAACTAAGTTTTTGCACTAACCTAGATAATTAACCTAATTAAACTAGTTAACCTAACTACTTCTCTGTCAATGCCCTAACTAAATTTTTGCCCTAAAACCTAGATAATTAACCTAATTAAAAACTGGCTAACCTATGCATTAGAGAGAGAGGAGGGGTGGAGGCTTACAGATGATGGCTCCGGTGGTGGCACGGAGGCGGTGTGGTGAGGGAGGCAGGCGTCTCCGGTGAAGGCGAGGAGGCAGGGCGTCTCCGGTGACGGCGAGGAAGGTGGCGTCGGCGGCGGCTCGGTGGCGTTAGCGAGCAGCGCTGCTCCGTGGCGTTGGGGCGGCTCGGTGTCGTCGGGCGACGGCTCTGATGGCAGCAGCGTCGCGGCGGCGAAGTGTGGGGCGACGAATCGGGAGGCGGCGGCGTCTGCGAGGTGGGGTTTGAGGATTTGGGGAAGTGGTGGCGGGGGGGAAGCGGTTTTTGGCTAAGTCAAACTTAGCGATGGCGCGTTTGAAAAGCAGCGCTATAGCTAAGTTAGCTATAAGCGCTTTCGTCAAAAGCGCTGCTGCTATAGCTAATTTCCTATTCATTTCTATAGCGGGGTCTAGGGCACGCGCTGCAGCTCACGTTAGCTATAGCGCCTCTTACAAACAAATCTGCTGCTATGCCTTCCTCCGATTTTTCACTTTTTCGTTTATTTTGCTTTACATTTTATTTTTCCTTTCTCCTTTTTCTATTTCTTTCATTTTCATTTAAATTTCTATTTGTTTATCATCTTATTTTATTTTTGTTAGTAGTAGCGCTCTTCTCTGAAAGCAGCGCTAAGCTGTGATATAGCGATGAGCGTTTACGCTAAGATCGCTCTTGCTATCGTAGCCTAACATTCTACCAATGGGAATATTAGTAGTAGCGCTTTTTATTCAACAGGCGCTACTGCTAAGTTTGTGTCTGTAGAGCGGTTTCTAGTAGCTCGCTACTGCTAAATAGCACTAGTGCTGTTTTTTGAACCGCGCTGCTGCTAAGATTCTGTGTATAGCCTTTTCCCTAGTAGTGATGACTTACCCATGTACTATCAGCTATAGGATAGATTATACCTGCTTCCAGAAGTTTCAATATTTCCGTTCTTACCACTTCTTTGATCTTCGGATTTAACCGATGTTGGTGATCAACAACAGGTTTAGCATCAGGTTCCATATTAATCTTGTGCTGACATAGAGTGGGACTAATGCCCTTAAGATCATCAAGAGTATATCCAATAGCAGCTCGGTGCTTCCTTAGAACTTTCAATAGTATTTCTTCTTCATGTTATGAAAGGTTAGCACTAATAATAACAGAATATATCTTTTTCTCATCAAGATAAGCATATTTCAAAGTGTCTGGCAATTGTTGTAATTCAAACACAAGATCACCTTTAGGTGGAGGAGGACCTCCTAGAGTTTCAATAGGTAGATTGTGTTTAAGCAGAGGTTGTTGTTCAAAAAATATTCTATCTATTTCATTTCTTTCACGCATATGCAAATCATTTTCATGGTCTAGCAAATATTGTTCTAAAGGATCAGCAGGAGTTACAGCAATATAAGCAAGACCAATAACTTCATCCTTACTAGGCAAATCCATCTTATGAGGTTTTCTACTAAACTTGGAAAAATTAAATTCATGAGATTCATCACCAAAGCTAACATCGACAATTTGTTTCTTACAATATATTCTAGCATTAACGATGTTCAAGAAAGATCTACCAAAGTAGGGGTGGGCATTCGGTAGAAACTGAAAAATCGGTTTATACCGTTTGATTTTTTGTGAACTTCGGTTAGCAAAACCAATAACCGAAAATGGCAGTCCAAAATGACTAACCAAAAATTCAGATAACCGACCAATTCGGTTCGGTTTTCAGTTTATACCGACTGATTGCGTCGTGGTTGATAAGTTACAACAAATGCTTTTTCCTGTCCTCTTATATAGCTGAGCACCTTGTGAGGGAGTCCTGAATTAAGGGGTCCTCGGACAGCCGGACTATATACTTTGGCCGGACTGTTAGATAATGAGGATACAGGATAGAAGACTTCATCCCATGTCCGGATGGGACTCTCCTTTGCATGGAAGGCAAGCTTGGAAATTCGGATATGTAGATTCCTTTCTCTGTAACTGACTTTGTACAACCCTAGCCCCGCCCGGTGTCTATATAAACCGGAGGGTTTAGGCTTCTACAGTTCAGCCACAACAATCATAATCTCATAGGCTAGGCTTATAGGGTTTAGCCATTACGATCTCGTGGTAGATCAACTCTTGTAATACTCATATTCATCAAGATCAATCAAGCAGGAAGTAAGGTATTACCTCCATAGAGAGGGCCCGAACCTGGGTAAACATTGTGTCCCCCGCCTCCTGTTACCATTAGCCTTAGACACACAGTTCGGTACCCCCTACCCGAGATCCACCGGTTTTGACACCGACATTGGTGCTTTCATTGAGAGTTCCGCTGCGTCATCACCAGAAGGCTTGATGGCTCCGTGAATCATCTGCAACAACATAGTCCATGGGGAGATCTTCCTCCCCGGATAGATTCTTCGTATTCGGCGGCATCGCACTGCGGGCCAACTCGCTTGGCCATCTAGAGCAAATCGATATCTACGCCCCTGGCCATCAGGTCAGATTTGGAAGCCTAAATTTTGTGGCCGATATCCGTGGAGACTTGATCTTTGACGGGTTCGAGCCCATGACGGATGTCCCCGGCCACCATGATGAACATGACCTAGATCTGTCATCTGGCCATGCGCAGGAGATAGAGCATGTGACTGCTCTGGTCCTAGATCCGGAGCAGACTGCATCATCCGAAGACGGGAAGCTTAACCCCGCCACGGAAGCTGCAGACTCACGACGCTAGAGCCGCACACAGACCCAACATCAAGCTGGGCTTGTGTCACTTGAACCTCGGACTCGTCTCCGACCATGGGTTCCAGACCGCGTGCATCCGCGTCCATCGAACCTGATTGGGTGCCGGTCTTGGAGTTCAGCTCCGCGGACATCTTCCAGCACTCGCCTTTTGGCGACGTGTTAAACTCATTAAAATCCCTCTCCTTGTCGGGGGACTCTCGGCCGAACTATGTCCGGCTCGAATGGGAAGCAGACGATGAAGAACTTCATTTCCCACCCACCACCCACTTTATAGCCACTGTCGACGACTTAACCGACATGCTTGATTACGACTCCGAAGACATCGACGGTATGGACGACGATGCCGGAGAGGAGCAGGAACCACCACCTATAGGGCGTTGGATAGCCACCTCCTCGTACGACATATACATGGTGGATACACCCAAAGAATACAACGGCGACGATGAAAATCCAGTCGAGGATAAACCTCCTGAGATACAGCCAAAGCGCCGACGTCAGCGGCGCCGGTCTAAGCCGCGCCGTAGTAAAAACAGCAATACCGTCAGAGGAGAAAATAACACTCTGGACGACGCCGAAGACAATGAAAACCCCATTGAGCCAACATCCGAGCAGGAGGAATGGGAGGATGGGTGAGTCAGCCCTGGCGAACAGACCATGAATGAAGACTCGGAGGATAGCAACTACCTTCCGCTCTCCGAGGACAAGGTGAGCCTCGGTGACAAAGATTTTATCGTGCTTGAGGAGCCCGCCGAACAGGAACGCTTTAAGAGCAGCAGCTTCAAACTGATCAAGATCTGCTCAATGAAAGATGGACTGATGTCCTGGCAGCTGAGGAATATGGCCTCGAGCGCCCAACCAAAAGCTACCCGAAGCGCAAACTATAGTTCGATGACGAGGCGCTGGAGCCCGTCCTACCAAGGTACAATGCGGCTGACCAACCACCACGTGGCCGGGACAAAGCGGCAACTCGAGCCGAACACCAGCCCGCATTACTGATACGTCTCCAACGTATCTACTTTTCCGAACACTTTTTGCCCTTCTTTTGGACTCTAACTTGCATGATTTGAATGAAACTAACCGGATGGACTTTGTTTTCAGCAGAACTGCCATGATGTTATTTTATGTGTAGAAAACAAAAGTTCTCGGAATGTCCTGAAAATCCATGGAGTCACTTTTTGGAAAATATAAAAAATACTGGCGAAAGAATCAAGACCAGGGGCCCACACCCTGTCCACGAGGGTGGGGGGCGCCCCCTCCCCCCTGGGCGTGCCCCCTTGTCTTGTGGGCCCCCTGAGGCTCCGCCGACCTCAACTCCAACTCCATATATTCTGTCTCGCGGAGAAAAAAATCAGAGAGAAAGTTTCATCATGTTTTACATTACAGAGCCGCCGCCAAGCCCTAATCTCTCCCGGGAGGGCTGATCTGGAGTCCGTTCGGGGCTCCAGAGAGGGGGATTCGTCGCTGTCGTCATCATCAACCATCCTCCATCACCAATTTCATGATGCTCACCGCCGTGCGTGAGTAATTCCATCGTAGGCTTGCTGGACGGTGATGGGTTGGATGAGATTTACCATGTAATCAAGTTAGTTTTGTTAGGGTTTGATCCTAGTATCCACTATGTTACGAGATTGATGTTGCTATGACTTTGCTATGCTTAATGCTTGTCACTAGGGCCGAGTGCCATGATTTCAGATCTGAACCTATTATGTTTTCATGAATATATGTGTGTTCTTGATCCTATCTTGCAAGTCTATAGTCATCTATTATGTGTTATGATCCGACAACCCGAAGTGACAATAATCGGGATACTTCTCGGTGATGACCGTAGTTTGAGGAGTTCATGTATTCACTAAGTGCTAATGCTTTGTTCAGTTCTCTATTAAAGGAGGCCTTAATATCCCTTAGTTTCGCTAGGACCCCGCTGCCACGGGAGGGTAGGACAGAAGATGTCTTGCAAGTTCTTTTCCATAAGCACGTATGACTTTTTACGGAATACATGCCTACATTACATTGATGAACTGGAGCTAGTTCTGTGTCACCCTATGTTATAGCTATTACATGAGGAATCACATCCGACATAATTATCCATCACTGATCCATTGCCTACGAGCTTTTCACATCTTGTGTTTCGCTTATTTACTTTTCCGTTGCTATTGTTACAATCACTACAAAACCCAAAAATATTACTTTTGCTATCGTTACCTTTATTATCATACTACTTTGCTACTAAATACTTTGCTGCAGATACTAACTTATCCAGGTGTGGTTGAATTGACAACTCAACTGCTAATACTCAAGGATATTCTTTGGCTCCCCTTGTGTCAAGTCAATAAATTTGGGTTGAATACTTTACCCTCGAAAGCTGTTGTGATCCCCTACACTAGTGGGTTATCAAGACTAATTTCTGGCGCCGTTGCCGTGGAGCATAGCTCTATTCTCTGAGTCACTTGGGATTTATATCTATTGATCACTATGAAGAACTTGAAAGACAACAGAACCAAGATTTTGCCCTCAACTACGAGGGGAGGTAAGGAACTGCCATCTAGCTCTGCACTAGATTCTCCTTCTGTTATTAGTAAACTTGCGACACCTAAACCAGCTACTACTATGAATTCTGATATGTCACATGTTATTAATGATGCCACTTCTGCTATGCATGATACTTATGATGAAACTACTTCTGTGCGTGATACTACTTTGCCATTAGGTGAATTTCTTGATGAACAACTTGCTAGGGCTAGAGAGAACGAAATTATTGAAGATGCTATTATTGATGATAGTGATGATGAAGGTTCTCCTAATGATTATGAATTGCCTGTTGTTCCTGAGGGTTATGTTATGGAAGAGGAAGCTGCTAGAGCTATCTTTGCCTGTAAAGATAGATATAATCTTAAGAAATTATTAGCTAAATGGAAGCAGCAGTCTCTTGATGTTAGAATGAAACCTGACCCTGCTTTTTCTACTTCACCTATTTGTGTTACTGATAAGGATTATGAATTCTCTGTTGATCCTGAGATTATTACTTTGGTTGAACCTGATCCTTTTTATGGCCTTGAATCTGAAACTGTTGTGGCACATCTTACCAAGTTAAATGATATAGCCACCCTGTTTACTCATGATGATAAATCTCGCTATTATTATATACTTAATATATTTCCATTCTCATTAAAGGGTGATGCTAAGACTTGGTATAATTCTCTTGCTCCTGGTTGTGTGCGTAGTCCCTAGGATGTGAATTATTACTTCTCTGCTAAATATTTCCCTACTCATAAGAAACAAGCTGCCTTGCGGGAAATATATAATTTTGTGCAAATCAAAGAGAGTCTCCCACAAGCTTGGGGAGGCTTCTCCGATTATAATGCTTTGCTGATCACCCTCTTAAGAAAAATGAAATACTTGATATCTTTTATAATGGACTAACCGATGCTTCCAAGGACTACTTGGATAGTTGTGCTGGTTGTGTTTTCGAGGAAAGAAACGATCGACGAAGCTGAATTGCTATTGAATAATATGTTGACTAATGAAAATAATTGGACTCTTCGAGCCAATTCTGAGGCAATTCTGAACCAATTGAGCCAACTCTGAGCCTATTCCTAAACCCACTCCAAGAAGAGAGGTGTTTTATTTCTCGATCTGAAGATATGCAAGAGGCAAAGAAATCAATGAAATAAAAAGGTATTAAATCTAAAGATGTTAAGAATTTACCACCTATTGAAGAAATACATGGTCTTAATATACCGCCTGTTGAAGAACCACATTGTCTTCATAACCCGACACTGGTAGTAAAGGTAAATTCTCTCTATAGATATGATAAAGTTGAAATCCCCTCTACTAAATTTCATAGCCCATGCTTAGATGAATTTGATGACTTTATGGCTAGACAAGAAAGTTTTAATGCTTATGTTGGTAGAGAGTTAAAGAATAATGCTTTCGAGATAGGACGCGTGAGCGATAATATGGCTAGAGTTAAAGGTGAACTAAAACTCATTAGCAAATATGCTTCTATGGTTGCTACTCAAGCTGAGCAAGTACTTAAAGCTCAAAATGATTTTCTTGATGAATTAAATAATAAAAATGACTTTGCTGTTAGAGTGGCTACTAGAGTTGGTAGAATGACTCAGGAACCTTTGTATCCTGAAGGCCACCCTAAGAGAATCGAGCAAGATTCTCAGAGAAATAATTTAGAGGCACCTAGTTCTTCTAAAAAGAAGAAAAAAAGAAAAATGATAGGACTTTGCATGCTTCTAGTGAACCTGTTGTAGACACACCTGAGAATCCCAATGATATTTCTATTTCTGATGCTGAAACACAATCAGGTGATGAACATGAACCTAGTGATAACGTTAATGATAATGTTCATGTTGATGCTCAACCTAGCAAAAACAATGAAGTAGAGATTGAACCTGCTGTTGATCTTGATAACCCACAATCAAAGAATCAACGTTATGATAAGAGAGATTTTGTTGCTAGGAAGCACGGTAGAGAAAGAGAACCATGGGTTCAGAAACCCATGCCCTTTCCTCCTAAACCATCCAAGACAAAGAATGATGAGGATTTTGAGTGCTTTACTGAAATGATTAGACCTATTTTCTTACGTATGCGCTTAACTGATATGCTTAAAGTAAACCCTTATGCTAAGTATATGAAGAATATCATTACAAACAAAATAAAGATACCGGAAGTTGAAATTTCCACCATGCTTGCTAATTACACTTTTAAGGGTGGAATACCAAAGAAACTCGGAGATCCCAGGGTACCAACTATACCATGCTCCATTAAAAGAAATTATGTTAGAACTGCAAACTCGGAGCCGGTGTTAGTGTTATGCCTCTCTCTTTATATCGTAGACTTGAATTGAATAAGTTGACACCTACTAAAATATCTTGCAAATGGCTGATAAATCAACTGCTATACCTGTCGGTATTTGTGAGGATGTGCCTGTTGTGGTTGCAAATGTCACCATCTTAACGGACTTTGTTATTGTTGATATTCCCGAGGACGATAGTATGTCGATTATCCTTGGTAGATCCTTTTTAAATACTGCAGGGGCTGTTATTGATTGCAACAAAGGCAATGTCACTTTTCATGTTAATGGTAATGAGCATACGGTACACTTTCCGAGGAAACAATCTCAAGTTCATAGCATCAATTCTATTGGAAACGTTCCAAGTATCATTATTGGAGGTTTTGAATTTCCTCTCCCTACAATCAAGAAAAAGTATGATATTCTTATTGTTGGGGATTTTCATATCCCCATTGAGGTAACTTAGTGTTACTCGAAATTTCTCCGGTTCCGTGTTATTCGGAATGAGTTTGTTAACAAGACTTGACCAACCTTGTTAGTGGATTCATTTTGATGAACACGAGATGGATGAAACAAGAATGCACAACCTTCTGTACCCTCTTTTTACTTTCTATTATTTAGAATAAATAAAGCAAAAATAGTATTATCTGTCTGTTTTCTGAATTATCCGTGCATTAAAAAATATACCGAAAATAAAAGTGCTCCAAATGCCCTGCAAATTTAGTATGATTTTTTATGGAATATTTGAGGATTTTAGGCACTAAAATCACTGCAGGAGGGGCAAGCACCAGGACACGAGAGTGGAGGGCGCGCCCACCTCCCCTGGGCGCGCCCCCTGTCTCGTGGGCCCCTGGTGGCCCCCCTCCACTTATGCCAGCACCCACACACTCCATCTTCTTCCCAAAAAAATCCCCATCCAGCTCAAGCACGAGTTCTAGCTCATTTTGCTGCGATTTTTGATCTCCTTGCTCAAAGCTCCATTCACAAAACTGCTTTGGGAGATTGTTGCTTGGTATGTGATTCCTCCATTGGTCCAATTAGTTTTTGTTCTAGTGCTTTATTCATTGCAAATTTTTGTTGCATAGGTGACCATGTTCTTGAGCTTGCATGTTAAATTTATGAGGTCCCAAGCAATTCTAATGCATAGGCTCTAGGCACTTGTAGGAGTAGTTGCTATCAATCTTGTTTAGTTTTATTCACTTTTATTTTGAAGTTACTAAAATTTCAGAAATTTTTCAGAAAAAGAATTATGTCTAGGGGAATGTACCAAGGTGGTTCCTCGGTGAAGAAAGGGCCCGGGATTGCTATACGTGAGCAAGATGTTGAATTACCAAGGGATGCAGATGTTCGAGCTTGTGAGTGGCCATCCGATGATTTTATGGTCGAAGCAGGTTTTAAGGAGGAATTTGACGCGTATGTGCGTCATGCTGAGCTGGAGGACTTCTTACAAGGTAAGTGTGCTCAGTACTATCAATTGACTGATTCCTTTGTGCGGAGGTTTAAATATAACTGTACACGTAATTCTCCTAGTGTCCTATTTGATATCTATGATACATCTTATACCATGGACTCAGAGGATTTTACAACTGCTTGCAAACTTCCAAAGTGGGGTAATATTAATGATCCCCACAAATCTGAATTTAGAGATTTCCTTGCTAGTATTACTGTGGGAGAATCCAGGGACATAGCACAAGCTACCATAGGGAGCATTCATTTTCCTGCTATACATTATTTTGCTCTCTTCATTGTAGATGCATTAACGGTAAAGACGAAGCATGTAATATGTGTGTCCCTGATCTTTGTGTCCTCAAGAGTGCTGTGTTAGGTTATAAAGGTTATAACTTGGGAGCAATAGTTGCACGTAGGTTGCAGAATAATGGTAGAGCTGGAGATTTATTTGGAGGAATTTATGCAACCCGTGTGGCTAATTATCTTGGTATAGCCCCACGAGAGGGGGATATGATGTTACCTCCTGCTTATTTAGATTATGACGCTATGGTCAACCATCATTTTGTTAGGAGGAATGAACAATTCCTCCATTATCGACTAATCTATATGATGATTTAGCGTCGTACATGTTACTCTTCCTGCTCCTCTCCTTTTTGATTATCACGCAAAAGGAAGATATGTTGTTACCAGGGAGGAAACAACTGAACACGAGGGGAGAGCGGAGGTAGCTCACCAACATGCCGCAACTCGGGGAGGCGGTTCTTTGCTGCATCTCGATCGACCCGGCTACAAGCTGCGGATATCAGCCAGGCGGTCCTTGGTATTAGACCAACTTAGGCCAAAAGCCTAAGCTTGGGGGAGTACATATTTCTCACCGACTTTACATTCATGTTCACACACTAGTCGTCGGTGCTCATACTCTTTCATTGTATTATCCATGCTAGTTTAAATTTCTTTTTCTAGCTTTCTTCTTGTGTGTTTGATAAACCTTGAGAAAAACCAAAAAAATTAGTTAATTTAATTTCCATGCTTGTAGTAGTAATTAAAATGAAAACCCAAAAAGATTTCTCATTCTTCTTTTACTTGTTGGGAGCTTTCCCGTGTAAATAGTTTTATTTTCTTTTCTTTCCTTTGGGGGTCGAGAAGACCATATTGAAAATGTTTAGTGGCTCTCATATGCATGATTCTTTATTTAACTTAGAGCCCATATTACTTTGTCTTCTCTCTTGAGTTGAATGCTTGCAGATTCCAGCTTAGTCCAATGCACGTGCACTCTTATTATTATACACATCGTTCGGTCGTGCAAGTGGAAGGCAATAATGACGATATATGATGAACTTATTGAGATGAGAAAAGTTGGTATGAACTCGACCTCTCTTGTTTTTGTAAATATGATGAGTTCATCGTTCCTGATTCAGCTTATTATGAAGTAAACATATTTGCAATGACATTTAGAGATTATAGTTTCTTGTGCCATGCTTGATTAGCTATGAGTTATAATGGTTTACCTTGCATGCCAACATGCTATTAGAATAATTATGATGTGGTATGATGGGATGGTATCCTCCTTTGAATGAATTGAGTGACTCGACTTGGCACATGTTCACGCATGTAGTTGAAACAAATCAACATAGCCTTCATGATATTTATGTTCATGGTAGATTATATCCTACTCATGCTTGTACTCGGTGTGAATTAATTCTAATGCACGTTCATGACTGTGTCGCTCTCTCAGTTGGTCGCTTCCTAGTCTTTTGCTAGCCTACACCTGTACTAAGCGGGAATACTGCTTGTGCATCCAAACTCCTTAAACCCCAAAGTTGTTCCATATGAGTCCAACATACCTTCCTATATGCGGTATCCACCTGTCCTTCCAAGTAAATTTGTATGTGCCAAACTCCAAACCTTCAAATGAAATTCTGTTTTGTATGCTCGAGCAGCTCATGTTTCAACTAGGGCTGCCTATATCTTCCATGCTAGGTGGGTTATTCTCAAGAGGAGTGGACTCGCTCCTCATTCATGAGAAAGGGCGATGCAGGGATGCCCAATCCCATGATCCAAAAAGATCAAAGCAAAACAAAATAATTAAACAAAACTCCCCCAGGGTTGTTGTTAGTTGGAGGCACTCGTTGTTTTGAGCAAGCCATGGATTGATGCTTGTTGGTGGTTGGGGGAGTATAAACCTTTACCATTCTGTTTGGGAACTGCCTATAATGCATGTAGTATGGAAGATACAGCCATCTCATAGTTGTTGCGTTGACAGTGAAAGTATGCCGCTCAAAATGTTATTCAATCTCTATTTTAAAATCGAGCTCTGGCACCTCTACAAATCCCTGCTTCCCTCTGCAAAGGGCCTATCTATTTACTTTTATGTTGAGTCATCACCCTTCTTATTAAAAGCACCCGCTGGAGAGCACACTGTCATTTGCATTCATTACTATTGGTTTATATTGGGTATGACTTGACTGGATCTCTTTTACCATGAATTACAATGTTTAGTCAGTCCTTGATCTTTAAAGGTGCTCTGCATTTATGTTTTGCGGTCTCAGAATGGGCTAGCGAGATACCATTTTGTTATATCATGTCATGATTGATTTGAGAAAGTGTTGTCATCCGAGTTTTATTATTATGGCTCGCTAGCTGATTATGCTATTGATATGAGTAATTGTGAGACCTAAGTGTTATTGTGAGTATGGTTAGTTCATAATATTTGCTAAAACCTGAATGCTGGCTTTGCGTGTTTACAACAACAAGAGCAAAAAGAGTTTGTAAAAGTCTTTCTTTATCACTTTCAGTTTATCAACTGAATTGCTTGAGGACAAGCAAAGGTTTAAGCTTGGGGGAGTTGATACGTCTCCAACGTATCTACTTTTCCAAACACTTTTGCCCTTGTTTTGGACTCTAACTTGCATGATTTGAATGAAACTAACCCGGACTGACGTTGTTTTCAGTAGAACTGCCGTGATGTTGTTTTATGTGTAGAAAACAAAAGTTCTCGGAATGTCCTGAATATCCACGGAGGCACTTTTTGGAAAATATAAAAAATACTGGCGAAAGAATCAATACCAGGGGGCCCACACCCTGTTCACGATGGTGGGGGCGCGCCCCCTGTCTCGTGGGCCCCCTGAGGCTCCGCCGACCTCAACTCCAACTCCATATATTCCGTCTCACGGAGAAAAAAAATCAGAGAGAAAGTTTCATCGCGTTTTATGATATGGAGCCGCGGCCAAGCCCTAATCTCTCTCGAGAGGGCTGATATGGAGTCCGTTTGGGGCTCCGGAGAGGGGGATTCGTCGCTGAGGGAGTCCTGGACTACGGGGTGTCCGGACAGCCGGACTATCAATATCCGCCGGACTCCAAGACTACGAAGATACAAGATTGAAGACTCCGTCCCGTGTCCGGATGGGACTTTCCTTGGCGTGGAAGGCAAGCTTGGCGATACGGATATGTAGATCTCCTACCATTGTAACCGACTCTGTGTAACCCTAGCCTCCTCCGGTGTCTATATAAACCGGAGGGCTTTAGTCCGTAGGACAACATACATTACAACAATCATACCATAGGCTAGCTTCTAGGGTTTAGCCTCCTTGATCTCGTGGTAGATCCACTCTTGTACTACCCATATCATCAATATTAATCAAGCAGGACATAGGGTTTTACCTCCATCGAGAGGGCCCAAACCTGGGTAAAAACATCGTGTCCCTCGTCTCCTGTTACCATCCGCCTAGACGCACAGTTCGGGACCCCCTACCCGAGATCCGCCGGTTTTGACACCGACATTGGTGCTTTCATTGAGAGTTCCTCTGTGTCGTCACCGATAGGTTTGATGGCATCTTCAACCAACGACGCTATCCAGGATGAGACTTTTCTCCCCGGACAGATCTTCGTATTCGGCGGCCTTGCACTGCGGGCCAATTCACTTGGCCATCTGGAGTAGATCGAAAGTTGTGCCCCTGGCCGTCAGGTCAGATTTGGATACTTGAACTTCACGGCCGATGTCCGCGGAGACTTGATCTTCGACGGACTCGAGCCACCAGCGCCCGCCTTTGTGGCGATGGGCATGATCTAGCTCTGCCGCCGAGCAGTGCCTTTGTGGCCGCCTGCGGATCCGCTTCGGCCATTTGTCCGGAGCCGATCGCCCAGATCGAGGGCCGGTGGATAGACGCGCGCCACAGGGGCTTCAACATCCATGGCGATGGAACCGAACACGATCTTGTCCCTGCGAAACTTCGTGATTCCGGCGCGGACTCCTCACGGACTCGAACCTCCGCGCCCCTACCAATCGATCCGGATTGGGCGCCGGTTATGGAATTCACCGCCGCGGACATCTTTCAATACTCGCCTTTTGGCGATATACTGAATTCACTAAAACATCTCTCGTTATCAGGAGAGTCCTGGCTGGACTATGGCGGGGCGGTTGGAGTATGGGCGACGAAGAAATTGAGCCCACCCACCACCCACTTTGTAGCCACTGCCGGCGATCTAACCGACATGCTAGACTATGGCTCGAAGACATCGGCGGAATGGGCGGCGATGCGGAGGCGAACAAGCGAGCCCATAAGACACGGGAGTACCACCTCGTCACACGACATATACATGGTGGATACCCCAAAGGAGAGCGATGACGAGTACCAACGGGCCACGGCAGAAGATAACCCCGCCGATAAACAACCAAAACGGCGACGGAGACACCGCCATAAGTCCCGCCTCGACGACAACAATGCTCCCAAGGAGCCCGCAATACGGCAGGGCTCACAAGTGGACGACGAACATGCAGATAAGCAACCGTCCGAAAATGACGAGTCAGATAATCAGTCCAGGCCCAGTGATAACAATAGTCCGGACGACCTCATGCCGGACACGCCGCCGGAGAGCAAAAACCTTCGGAAAAGACTCGTCAACACTGCAAGAAGCCTGAAGAAGGAAAAGAGGAAGCTCAAAACAGAGGAAGACACACTCAGAATGAGATGGAGCAAAGTGCTCAAAACCGCAGATAAATACGGCAATGGCCACCAATCAAAGAGCTACCCGAGCGCAAGTTGTTACAGAATTGACGAGGAGGCCATAGAGCCTCCACCGTCCAAAAATAAAGAGGCTGCCCGGCCGGATAAACGGCCGGATGATAAGCCAAATTCTGACAGCGGCGCCACACATAAACCAACCAACGAACTCGGAAGGATAGATGGCCCAGCCAGGACCATCTACGGGCCAGAGGAGAAGGCCCCAAGAAGCAAGGCAACACGTCAAGTGTCCGGTGATAGCGGCACACACAAATACAGGGGCGCCGCACACCCACTATGTTTCACCGATGAGGTGCTGGACCATGAATTCCCAGCAGGATTTAAAGCCATCAACATAGAGGCCTACAATGGAACAACAGACCCTGGAGTCTGGATAGAAGATTATATACTACATATACATATCGCCAGAGGAGACGATCTCCACGCCATAAAATACCTACCCCTCAAGCTCAAAGGGCCAGCCCGTCATTGGCTTAAAAGCCTCCCAGAAAACACTGTTGGAAGTTGGGAAGAGCTCGAGAACGCGTTTAGAGCAAATTTTCAAGGGACTTATGTCCGTCCTCCGGATCTGAGATGATCTAAGTCATATAACTCAATAGCCGGAGAGTCGGTAGCAGAAATGCAGAACAGGTTCCTTACCAAAAAGAACCAAATAGTCGACTGTCCGGACGCCGAAGCCTTAGCAGCTTTCAAGCACAATGTGCGAGACGAATGGCTCGCCAGGCGCCTCGATCAAGAGAAACCGAGGAAAATGTCCGCACTAACAAGCCTCATAACCCGCTTCTGTGCGGGAGAGGATAGCTGGTTAGCAAGATGCAGCACCAGCGACCCAAGCACATCCGAGATAAGAGATGGAAACGGAAAATCACGGCACAGAAAAGAACAGCGCCGGAATAAAGAGAAAAGCCCAAAGAGCACGGCAGTCAACGCCGGATTCAAAAGCTTGCGGCCCAACAACAACAAAACACAGTCTCTTAAGGATGACAATGATGAATTGTCCAACTTAAACAAGATTTTGGGTCGGATATGTCAAATCCACAGTACCCCCGGAAGGCCTGCAAATCACACCCACAGGGATTGCTGGGTTTTTAAACAGTCCGGCCGACTAAACGCCGAACACAAGGGGCTCGACGCGTCAAGCGAAGGCGATAAACCCCACCAGCAGAGCACCGGAAAACAAAAGACTTTCCCACAAGGGGTTAAAGCAGTAAATTCACTTCATGTGACAATACGGAAAAATAGTGCGGCACTTTCTAAAAAGAGCTTCGCGCAGTCCAACCCAGCAGACTATAGAGATTGGATATCAAAACCAATCACTTTCGACCACCTGGACTATTCCAGAAGCGTTCGAAACGCGTGACGGACTCCCCTGATATTGAATCCCATAATAGACGGATTACAATTTACTAACGTCCTAATGGACGGAGGCAGCGACTTAAACCTGCTATATTCAAATACAATCCATAGGATGGGGATAGACCCTACCAAAATCCGACACAGCCGCACTTCCTTCAAAGGAGTGACACCAGGCCCTTACGCCAAGTGCACAGGCTCCATATTACTAGAAGTCGTGTTCGGATCGCCGAACAATTTTCGACGCGAAAAATTAATTTTTCACATCATCCCATTTAAAAGTGAATATCAAGCACTCTTGGGACGAAAGGCTTTTGTCCGCTTCAACGCCATACCGCATTACGCGTCTCTTACACTCAAGATGCCCGGTCCGCGTGGCGTTATTTTAGTGCGAGGGTCACTTAAAGACCCCGGACTCGGATAGACGAATCCGGCTTCAGTATGCTAGGGGCTCCCTAGCCGTATACCCCTTCACAGGGGGCTGCACGCACAAAACAACCACGGGTTCATGAAAACACTGCTTTAATTATTTCTTCTTTTTTACATATTTTTCGCATGATTTATTTTCAAACTAAACGTTCCTCTCTTTTTACAGATGAACAACGTGCATGCCCGTCAGAATAAGCGGCTGCGCGGAACCAGCGCAGACGTGCAGAGGGACCCGTTGTGAGGATTCTTTTGATTAAGACCTGCGTAAACCTTTTTCTTGTCTCTTGTTGTTACTCTCCTTGGTTACTTCCTATAGCCAAAGCGAGCTCGGCGTTTGGCATTGGCCGCGTCAGAAGACCATGCCCGTACCTGGACACTAGGCGCTTAGGGCATCGCTGCCCATTATTATAAAGACCGAACACCTTAGGGAGTGTTCGGCGTCTCGAGTTAGGCATTATATGCATCAGCTCCAAATCATGTCTTTGGTCAAATGTTGGGATTGCGGATCCGTGTTTTGCTGCCTTCGTTCCGTATCACCGGCTAACGCGGCACCGGAGAACTCTTGTGATTGTGCCCCGTTAATTTGGCGAGCACCTCGATGAAAGCCAAAATCGATTGTCATGATCTGACGAGAGACTCGTCGACCACTCGATCGACTACCGGAATGTTTAGAATTCCCGCTTTGGCGAAGGACCGTTTCACGGTCGAGCACATCGCACCCGAATTCGGAGATGTGCGGTGCCACCAGGCTATATCGTAGCCCCACCCTCGAGCTCCACGGCTAAGTGAAAGTGCTAAAGCATTATAGTCCGGATTGCCTAGTTAGCTCGCTACCACCTCCTTAAACAGACCGAGGCGTCCGGATTAAGTGTGAAAAGCGCTATTTTGCGAACACCCGCACTCTGTGCGTGGGGGCTGAAGTCAAGAGCGCAATCTTTCAAGTTATACAAATGTATACGCATAAGCGGCGCCGACAGAGAAGTTTTACTACTTGGGGCGCACAAGTATAAAAAGAGTTATAACATAATCATCGATTTACAAGCTAATCGTTCATTTGAGCGTGATATTTTTCGAGCACTGCGACTCTATTACACGAGCGCCACGCATAACTTCCCCGAAGTAGTGCTCGGCAGGGAGCCGGCTTTCATCCGAACCTTGGGCGGCAATAGCGGTGGCATCCATCTCCGGACAATGTGCCTTCACAAGGGCAAGAGCCATCCGCGCGCCCTCGATACAGGCCGACCGCTTCATCTCCTTTATATGCGACACCGCTCCAAGGAATTGCTGCAGTAAGCTGAAGTAGCTCGTCGCCTTGGACCTCTCTGGCCATACATGGGCCACGATGTCAGTCATGGCTAGTCCGGACAATCTATTTAGCTCGGCCCATTCGGCCAGCCGGTCTGTCAACGGAAGCGAGCGATCCGGGCTGTGGAATTGAGACCAATATAGCTCTTCCGTCTCGTGATCCTCCTAGCTCTGGAAGTGCTTAATGGCATCGGCCACACTTGCAGTTAAGTCCATATACGGATCCTCCGGACTCCACAGCCGCTCAAATTGAGCATACTTTCCATCCATAAACCGGTGACGCAGTAGAAAAGGCTTGCCAGCCACGATATCTCCGGCCTGGCGCAGTTCCTCCTTCATTGCCCGCATTGCAGAGCGGGCATCCTTGGCTTTGGCGGTGGCCTTCTTCAGGTCTTCCCGCTTTGATAAACGCTCCTTTTCAAGAGCCTCATTGCGGTCGGCAGCATCCTTTACTTTCATGGCCAATTCGACCACCTCCGCCCTGCTTAGGCAGTGCGCAGCCCTTTCGGCTTTCAACTCCTCTGCCGCCCTCGAGGCAGCCGCGTCACTCCTTCGGGCTTGCTCCTTAGCTCGAGAAAGTTCGGCCCGAAGGCTCTCCACAGTAGCAGCGCTGTCTGTACAACAACATATAATTTATCAGAGGAGGGCTTCGACCCCCTTAATTAAGCGACTGCGGAGAACTCTCTTACCTTGCGACTCGTCAAGTCGCCTGTTGACAAGTGCGATGTCCGCATCTGCCAAGTCAAGTTGTCGTATTAGTTCGGCAAACTCACTAGTCCGGCTAGCCCCCGGACTATCCGCCACCTGCATAGGAACGACGGAATTCATTACTTTAGATTTCGATCCTCGGTACGCTGTCATTTCCGACAACCTACTGAGTCTCAGGGGCTACTATCTATACAGGGCGCATTTTTATGTGGGAAACTGTTAAAAGACAACAGGGTGCGTCATTCTCGCATACCTCAAATCCTGCCAGCAAACTCATGGCGGCATCGCGCAATCCGCTCTCGGCGGACGAAATCCTTCCAATCACCATACGCATTAACGCGCGGTGATCTTCTGAAATGGGCGCCCTCTCAAGCAGATTTTTTAGTTCTCGGCGGATACTAGTGGGTGCGAACTTTACGGCCCCTCCGGACTCGGGATACCCTCATGACCATACTTGAGCTCGCCGCCTTATCGACGCGGTCTTTGCAGGCGGGCGTATCGCTCTCCATCATCTCGAAGAAGGTCCCCGAAGATGAACTCATCGAGAAGGCTGCGATCCGAACTGCAAGATAAATATTTTGGTTACCCATGAAGCATAAATGAAGGTATTTCCCTACTAATTAATTCCCTCTTTTCATACTCACGGCTCGTTGGAGGCTGATCTTTTGGCGATGATTGTGTGTCGGATTCTCTCCGGACGCCGGACCAGTGAAGATCTCTTCCCACGCTTAGGGCTTTGGCCTCCGGATCTTGAGGCGGTCCTCTTCTCCCCTCAAGGAAGGAGGGTTCTTGATTCCCCTCTCCTCGAGCGCCCCTTTGGGCGAAATATTAGCTCCTATGTTTTCCCCTTCGCCCTATACGTAGGCGCGACCTCCAACATTCGACCAGCCACGGGCTCCAGTCACGGTCTCTGAGGGGCGCGGACACCTTATCAGCCTTGATCGCGCCACCCATTCTGTGAAGTGTAATGAGTCGAGGCGTACTCTAGAAAGGCGTATAAGCGAAAGTCCGGACTTTGAGCTATTTACGAGTATCAAGGCGATTGCAGCTTAGGCATGCGTCCTCGGCTAATTCGGACCGCCACTGCGGTCGAAGAACAACTTGTACATCTCCATGGGTGTCGCACCCATAAAGTGTTGGAGAATCCGATGTCCCTCGGGTTGAACTCCCATAGGCGGAGAGGGCGGTGTTTGCAGGCGAAGATGCACGATTAGCATAACTTGCATCACCTTGATCGGTCGATCTCCCTCGCTTGGAGGTCTCGAATCTGGCCCTGTAGTGAGGGCACGTCCTCGGACGGCCCCCAGTTGAGCCCTTGGTTGACCCACGACATCAGTTGGCGTGGAGGTCCCGGGCGGAATAAAGGCGGTGGCTTTTGCTTGCGCCGCCGAGCGGTGATATAGAACCCTCCTGCTGCCACGATCCGAGTTCCTCTTGGAAGGAACCCTCGGGCCACGGGCATCGGCCTTTTGCTTATGGCGCCCCCGCCACTCAACAGCGCCCCGATCATCTTGGCTCCACCTTGAAGGTCTTCACCATAAGCGAAGTGGGGAGTGATGCAGAGGAAGGCTTCACAGACGATAATGAATGCGGAGATGTGGAGGATGGACTCCGGAGCCAAGTCGTCAAAGTCCAGCCCATAGTAGAACAGAGCCCTCTCGCGAAGGGATCCGTCGGGAAGCCTAAACCCCGCGGAGGTGGGATCTGAGCGGCGTATTCACGGGCTCGGGCGGGCACGGCCTGCCCTTGGGAAGGCAACCTGTGCGAAACCTCGTAGGCCAGGTACTTGGCTTCACGTAACTTCAATATGTCCTCCTCCATCCACCGGCCCTGGAGGTCGGAGCCGGACATGATTGAGGATCCAAAGCGCTCGAATCTGAAGCTCTGGGTGTTGGAACTGGGAGCAAAGAAGAGATTCGATACGAGATTGAAGAACAAGGACGAGCCTTGGTCCTCTTATAAAGGGGACGAAATACCAAGGGCCGTCTCGTGACCGTTGGGATTCGCCGATAGAGGAGGTGTGGCGGCAGGAGCGGTTGGGTTACCGCAGCGTATTAATGAGAATCCCGGAATAAGGGGAACACGATCTCGCTTCGACAAGGCGTGCCAAGGAAACCGCCGCTAAGCGTCTTTGAGGTGGTATAGTAAAAAATGATTCAAACAAAGGCTTGGTAGCGGTGTGATGTCATGCCGCATAATACGTCAGCAGATTGAATTAAGTGTACATTTTATTCTCTCTATGGTGGAATATGGAATTTATTTTGCAGAGCCGGACACTATCCTGGTGTTCATGATCTTCTCTAGATTATTCAAGGGAGGAACCCGCCTTGCAATGCCGAACATTATGCGCGCCGAACTAATCGTCATTGAAGCCTGGTTCAGGGGCTACTGAGGGAGTCCTGGACTAGGGGGTGTCCGGACAGCCGGACTATCAATATCCGCCGGACTCCAAGACTACGAAGATACAAGATTGAAGACTCCATCCCGTGTCCGGATGGGACATTCCTTGGCGTGGAAGGGAAGCTTGGCGATACGGATATGTAGATCTCCTACCATTGTAACCGACTCTGTGTAACCCTAGCCTCCTCCGGTGTCTATATAAACCGGAGGGCTTTAGTCCGTAGGACAACATACATTACAACAATCATACCATAGGCTAGCTTCTAGGGTTTAGCCTCCTTGATCTCGTGGTAGATCCACTCTTGTACTACCCATATCATCAATATTAATCAAGCGGGGCGAGGGTTTTACCTCCATCGAGAGGGCCCGAACACAGGTAAAACATCGTGTCCCTCGTCTCCTGTTACCATCCGCCTAGACGCACAGTTCGGGACCCCCTACCCGAGATCCGCCGGTTTTGACACCGACAGTCGCCATCGTCATCATCAACCATCCTCCATCACCAATTTCATGATGCTCACCGCCGTGTGTGAGTAATTCCATCATAGGCTTGCTGGACGGTGATGGGTTGGATGAGATTTACCATGTAATCAAGTTAGTTTTGTTAGGGTTTGATCCCTAGTATCCACCATGTTCTGAGATTGATGTTGCTATGACTTTGCTATGCTTAATGCTTGTCACTAGGGCTCGAGTGCCATGATTTCAGATCTAAACCGATTATGTTTTCATGAATATATGTGTGTTCTTGATCCTATCTTGCAAGTCTACAGTCACCTATTATGTGTTATGATCCGACAACCCCAAAGTGACAATAATCGGGATACTTCTCGGTGATGACCGTAGTTTGCGGAATTCATGTATTCACTAAGTGCTAATGCTTTGTTCCGGTTCTCTTTAAAAGGAGGCCTTAATATCCCTTAGTTTCCGCTAGGACCCCGCTGCCACGGGAGGGTAGGACAAAAGATGTCATGCAAGTTCTTTTCCATAAGCACGTATGACTATTTACGGAATACATGCCTACATTACATTGATGAACTGGAGCTAGTTCTGTGTCACCCTATGTTATAGCTATTACATGAGGAATCACATCCAACATAATTATCCATCACTGATCCATTGCCTACGAGCTTTTCACATCTTGTGTTTCGCTTATTTACTTTTCCGTTGCTATTGTGACAATCACTACAAAACCCAAAAATATTACTTTTGCTATCGTTACCTTTATGCTACTAAAGACTTTGCTGTAGATACTAAGTTATCCAGGTGTGGTTGAATTGACAACTCAAGTGCTAATACTCAAGAATATTCTTTGGCTCCCTTTGTGTCGAATCAATAAATTTGGGTTGAATACTTTACCCTCGAAAGCTGTTGCGATCCACTACACTTGTGGGTTATCAATTACCTCGCCGAACAAACAGAAATACAACAGCTCAGGGATATACACATGACCTGCGGCATGACTTGGAAAATAGAGCAGGTCAGTCAAGATCAATCCATGGATCACAGGGGCATGCCCCGATGCGCGATGATGGCCATCTGGCTAAACGTGATAGACATAACCACGTCCGGGCCGAAAACGGCAGACGAACATCATCCGAGCTACATCACGACTTGGCCCAATATAGAGGCGCCGCACATCCCCTTTGCTTCACTGATGAAGTAATGGAACACGATTTCCCAGAAGGTTTTAAACACATGAACATCAAATCATATGATGGCACAACAGACCCCGCGGTATGGATTGAGGACTTTCTTCTCCATATTCGTATGGCCCGTGGTGATGATCTTCACGCCATCCAATACCCGCCACTCAAACTCAAGGGACCAGCTAGGTACTGGTTGAACAGTCTACTCGAAAACTCCATTGGCAGCTGGGAGGACTTGGAGGACGCCTTCATCGACAACTTCTAAGGCACATATGTCCGACCTCTGGATACCGATGACATAAGTCACATAATCCAACAACCCAGAGAGTCAGCCAGGAAATTCTGGACTAGGTTCTTAACTAAAAAGAACCAGATCATCAACTGTCCGGATGCCGAAGCCCTAGCGGCCTTTAAGCACAGCATCAGCGATGAATGGCTGGCCAGACAACTCAGCCAGGAAAAACCGAAGTCCATGTCAGCCCTTACGACACTCATGACCCACTTCTGTGTGGGCAAAGATAGCTTGCTAGCCCGTAGCAACAACAATACAAGTGAACCTGGCACTTCTGAAGCCAGAAATAGCAGCGGCAAGCCCTAACGCAACAAACACAAGCGTCGAAGCTATGGTGACAACACCGAAGACACGGCTGTCAACACCGGATTCAGTGGCTCTAAGTCTGATCAGCGGAAGAAGCCATTTAAGAGAAATAATCCGGGCCCGTCCAGTTTGGACCGCATACTCGATCATCCATGTCAAATCCACGGCACTCCTGATAAACCATCCAATCATACCAATAGAGAGTGTTGTGTTTTTAAACAGGCCGGCAAGTTAAACACCGAGAACAAGGAGAAGGGGTTGCAAAGTGAGGACGATGACGAGGAACCTCGGCCACCGAACACAGGGGGACAGAAGAAGTTTCCTCCCAAGTCAAAATGGTGAACATTATATATGCTACCCCTATCCCCAAGAGGGAGCGCAAGCGCGCACTCAGGGACGTCTACGTGATAGAGCCAGTCGCCCCAAAGTTCAATCCATGGTCATCCTGCCCGATCACTTTTGATCGCAGGGATCATCCGACCAGTATCCGTCATGGCGGTTCAGCCGAACTGGTCCTCGACCCAATCATTGATGGATTCGATCTCACGCGAGTCCTCATGGACGGTGGCAGCCGCCTGCCTGCTCTATCAGGATACAGTGTGCAAAATGGGTATCGATCCCTCAAGGATCAAGCCCACCAAAACCACCTTAAAGGTGTCATACCAGGTGTAGAGACCTGCTGTACGAGCTCAATCACACTGGAAGTGGTCTTCGGATCCCCGGTCAATTTCCGAAGTGAAGATTTGATCTTCGATATCGTCCCTTTCCGCAGTGGTTATGATGCACTGCTCGGACGAATCGCATTTGCTCGATTCAATGCGGTGCCACACTATGCCTACCTCAAGCTCAAGATGCCTGGACCACGCGGTGTTATAATGGTCAACAGAAATATGAAATGCTCCCTCCGTACTGAGGAGCACACCGCCACCCTTGTAGCAGAAATATGGAGCAGCCTTTTTGGGCAGAATCTCAATTCAACAGCCAAGCTCCCGGACACCGTCAAGCGAGTCCGAACTACTCTGCAGCAGGACAGTCCAGCTCGTCCAGAGCTTGACTAGCAATTTGGCCTCCATCCTAGTCCCAACAAGTCGGCGATACTCGTGCCGCGCGGACGTAACTACGCACTTAAAATACCATGGGCATAGAAGGAGGCACAACTAGAACACTGACCGTAATGCGGCTCAACCGCTCCTGGACCCGCATGCCTTTACTTTTTCTTTTTCTTTCAGGTTTTTCTCTTTCCGAGGCTTTTTCTGATAACCTAATCATCGGACCTATCAAGGGACGGATACACCAAGAACGAAAAAAGCATTGATGTACGAGGGAACCCCCAGGTGGTCTCTGCTAACGATCATTATACCTGTTTTAAAAACCCACACGCAGTTCGCCCTTGGTCATGGCATGTCAAATAGCCTTATTTGCTTATCACATTACTTGTACAAGTACGACTTGACGTATTAATCAAATTACTATGGAAAATAATTTGCGGCTCAATATTTGCGGCGTCAACTTACTACTTGATTTTTCCTTTTCTTTATATTCTTATCTATTGCACCCGTACACTCTGGTACACATTAATTCGCCAGGGGCTTCATGATACCCCGCAATACGGCAATAAAGTTCGAACACTTTAACAGTATAGTTCGGCACCCCGAACTTATAGCATTATATGCATCAGCTCCGAATCATGTCTTTGGTCAATAGTTGGGTTGCCCGGCTCCTGTGCTTACTACCTTATGTTCCGCTATATCGGCTAAGGTAGTAAAGGAAGAACTACTGCGATTGTGTCCCGGTTCTTCCGGATGAGCACCTCAGTAGAGAAAGCCAAAAACTGACTGTCATGATGCGGCGAGAGCTGGTATGCTGTTCGAGAGGTTACAAATCTTTAGCGATTTTTTCCGCATTATGCGATGAATCGGTTTTTATCCGATTAGGTGTGTATAGCGCCCCAAGTCCGGACTTCCGAGCACTAGGGGTTGCGCCAAAACTTTTCTTGTCAAACTCCTATGGCTAAATGAGGGTGATAAAGCCGTATAGTTTGATTGCCTTGTTCGTTGCACTAAGCACCTCCTTTAAGGACCAAACTCTGGAGTAAAGAGTGTTTAGGTTTATCCCGAACACCCCCGTACTATCTACGTGGGGGCAGAAGCCGACGACTGACCAACTCTCAGATTTCATAAATGGCCGCACAAGAGGTAAAATTTTAATTATATTACCTAACGATCTGTTTCATAATACAGGACATGATAACATGAGTGTATTCATGGGAATATGATATCCTTAGCACATTGCTCTGCCACAAGGCGGGATCCCTCCAGGACACTGTCAAAATATTATCGGGGTCTGTGGTGCTCCTTGCCCTCGGCTGGCCCCTCGGTCATCAGCTTCGTGGCATCCATCTTCACCCAGTGCATCTTGGCGCGGGCAAAGGCCATTTGCGCGCCTTCAATACAGACCGACCGCTTGATGGCTTCAAGCCTAGGGCAGGCGTTGACAAGCCGCTTCACGAGTCCGAAGTAGCTGCTGGGAATGGCTTCGGAAGGCCATAGCCGGATTATCAAATCCTTCATGGCTAGTTCGGTTGCCCTATGCAGCTCGACCAGCTGTTTCAGCTGATCGCTAAAGGGCACTAGATGTTCTGGTCCAAGGTATCGCGACCAGAACAGCTTCTCTGTTGAGCTCCCCTCTTCGGCTCTATAGAATATCACAGCATCTGACACGCTACACGGCAGATCCACAAACGCCCCTGGAGAGCTCCAAATCCGGGTAAGTAAAAGGAACCTTGGGTTCACATATCTGCTCTGTATAATGAAAGCCTTACCCGCCGTGATCTTCTTGGCCGCCTGGATTTCCTGGAGGGCGCCCTGGGCTTCGGCCCGGGCATCTTGTGCGCTCTGGCGGGCCGTGGCAAGTTCAGACTCTTGCTCCTGAAAATCGCACTCCGAGGACTCGCACTTCTTGACGGCGTTCTGGAGCTCTTGCTGAACCTCACGGACCCAGGCCTCCAGCTTCTCGCGCGCGGCTCGTTCCTTGGTCGCTTTGTCCTTGGCCTCAGCCAACGCCTTCTTGAGGGCCGCAACTTCGGTCGTTGCCCCTAATAAAGTTCATGACACTTTAGTCAGCACGAATCATTCATCCTTCCTAAATATATACACAGGTTACTGCATACCTTGACTGTCCTCCAGCTGCTTCTTCACGCGGCCGAGCTCTTCCTCGGCCCGCTCCAGATTCTGCTTCAGTCCGGAGACTTCCGCAGTATGAGCGGACGCAGCTAGCAGCGATGCCTGCTTGTTCACATAGACATTTTAGATTAGACTCCTGTGAAAATTGTTTGATCCTCTGTTTGGCTTTTCTTTCCGAACACCGGACATAGCATCAGGGGCTACTGTCTATACTGTGACATTCTTTTTATACAATTGCATTACTTACCTCAAAGCCTGTTAGAAGGCTAGTGCAGGCTTCGGTCAGTCTGCTTTTCATGGACTGGATCCTCTCAATCACCATACCCATAAGGGTACGGTGTTCTTCCACAATGGAAGCGCCTTGCAGCGCTTCCAGCAAACTATCCGGTGCCTCGGGATGGATAGACGCCACCGGTGGAATAGGTGCACCGCCTCCTTTTGAAAGGGGCGGCTGGCCTGGTTCCGGAGCCGCATGTGTCTCCGGAACTATATTCGGCTGAGGGCCAATTTGGATATGGCCCCCACCGTCAGTGTCCATGGGGGCTGGCTCCACCATGTGTCCGGCCACCGAGGCTTCACCCTTCGGTGCCTCCCTGACGGCCTTCGGATTCTCTCCCAGGCTGGGGATCCTTCGGGACGACGCCTCGACGCCATCCAGGTCCCGGGGAGAGGTAGCCGATGGAAGGGTCCCGCTGTCCATCGCAGCCGGATCCTGCGAATCCTCTGAGGATAAGGACTGCTCGAGATTGGATCGAGCCGGACTGCAAATGCATAAATCAACACCTTAAAACAATAAAATAAAGAGGCTGGATACATGAACGTGTCCGGATACTTACAATTTGGCTAGGGGCTTCTCCCTGGGTTCCCACTTCCAGCTGTTGTCGGTGGCCGCTGCGGAGCTGTCTAGAAGGGAAGCTTTCCCCTTCTTGGACGCCTCGGCCTCCAGGTGCGTGGAGGCCGTCCTCTTATTTCTCCCCCTGCAGAGGGGAATGGATTTCTTCTTCTTCTTCCTCCTCCTCCTCCTCATCTTCGGCGACGGAGGAGTGAGCCTCAGCGTCGTCGGACGTCGCGTTCGAAGTACCCTTGCAGCGAAGACCACTTCTGGTCCCCTTGGGCTTTTTCTCCAGCACCTCATAAGGCGCCGGAAACAGAATCTTCATCAGAAGCGGGGTTTCTGGGTCTTCGGGCAGCGGAGCCGGACAGTTAATCCGCTCCGCTATCTCCGAACAGTCCTGAAATAATTGATAGGGAGACTTAGATGCCTTCCTCGAATATGCAAGTAAAGGGTACATGATACGTCCATTTTGCATCATGCTTTTATATCAATATGTATTGCATTATGGGCTGTTATTACACATTATATATCAATACTTATGGCTATTCTCTCTTATTTTACAAGATTTACCATGAAGAGGGGAATCTTTGGCTGGAATTGGTGGAAAAGGAGCAAACGTTGGAAACCTATTCTGCACAGCTCCAAAAGTCCCGAGACTCCACAAAACAACTTTTTGGATTTAATAAGAACTTATAAGCGAAAGAAATAGGCCAGGGGGCCCACACCCTGTCTAGGAGACAGGGGGCGCCCCCCTATAGGGCGTGCCCCTATCTCCTGGGCCCCCTGGTGGGCCTCCGGCGTCCATCTTCTGCTATATCATCACTTTTACCCTGGAAAAAATCGTGGGCAAGCTTACGGGACGAAACTCCGCTGCCACGAAGCGAAACCTTGGCAGAATCAATCTAGGGCTCTGGCGGAGCTGTTCTGCCGGGGACACTTCCCTCCGGGAGGGGGAAATCATCACCAACGTCATCACCAACGATCCTCTCATCGGGAGGGGGTCAATCTCCATCAACATCTTCACCAGCACCATCTCCTCTCAAAACTCTAGTTCATCTCTTGTATCCAATCTTGTATCAAAACCACAAATTGGTACCTGTGGGTTGCTAATAGTGTTGATTACTCCTTGTAGTTGATGCTATTTGGTTTACTTGGTGGAAGATCATATGTTCAGATCCTTTATGCATATTATTACTCATCTGATTATGAACATGAATATGCTTTGTGAGTAGTTACGTTTGTTCCTGAGGACATGGGTGAAGTCTTGTTATTAGTAGTCATGTGAATTTGGTATTCGTTTGATATTTTGATGAGATGTATGTTGTCTTTTCCTCTATTGGTGTTATGTGAATGTCGACTACATGACACTTCACCATTATTTGGGCCTAGAGGAAGGCATGGGGAAGTAATAAGTAGATGATGGGTTGCTAGAGTGACAGAAGCTTAAACCCTAGTTTATCGTTGCCGCCGTTAGGGGCTGATATGGACCCATATGTTTAATGTTGTGGTTAGGTTTACCTTAATACTTCTTATTGTAGTTGCGGATGCTTGCAATAGAGGTTAATCATAAGTGGGATGCTTGTCCAAGTTAGGGTAGTACCCAAGTAGCGGTCCACCCACATATCAAATTATCAAAGTACCGAACGCGAATCTTATGAACGTGATGAAAACTAGCTTGGCGATAATTCCCAATGTGTCCTTGGGAGCTCCTTTATCATTGTTAGAATTTGTTCAGGCTTATCCTTTGCTACATAAAGGATTGGGCCACCTTGCTGCACTTTATTTACTTTATTTACTTGTTGCTCGTTACTGTTTATCTTATCACAAAACTATCTATTACCTACAATTTCAGTGCTTGCAGAGAAAACCTTACTGAAAACCGCTTATCATTTCCTTCTGCTCATCATTGGGTTCGACACTCTTACTTATCGAAAGGACTACGATAGATCCCCTACACTTGTGGGTCATCAGTACACCTTGAAAACAAGAAAGAACTTACCGGATTAGCGGGGTGAGTTAGGTCGTGCCCACGATCCTTGTCCGTGGCCGACGGCACCTCGTTGTCCTTGAAGAGCACCTTCCAAATATCTTCATGCGTCGTGCCAAAGAGCTCTAGTAGGGTCTGGTGTTTGGTCGGATCAAACTCCCACAGATAGCAAGTCCGGCATTGGCACGGAAGAATCCGACGGACGAGCATAACCTGGATGACGTTGAGGAGCTTGACTTTCTTGTTTATCATGCTCTGGACGCGCGTCTAGAGCGCTGTCAGCTCGTCCGAAGAGCCTCAAGTCAGGCCCTTCTCTTGCCAGGAGGTGAGCCGCATCGGGACTCCGGATCAGAATGCGGGAGCCGCCGCCCAGTTGGTGCCGCGTGGCTCGGTGATATAGAACCACCCCGACTGTCATCCTTTGACGGTCTCCATGAAGGAGCCTTCGGGCCAGGTGACATTGGGCATCTTGCCCACCATGGCGCCTCTGCACTCTGCTTGTTGACCACTCACCACCTTCGGCTTCACATTGAAGGTTTTTAGCATAGCCCGAAGTGAGGTGGGATGCGGAGGAAGGCCTCACACACAACAATAAATGCCGAGATGTTGAGAATGGAATTGGGGGCCAGATCATGGAAGTCCAGCCCGTAGTAGTACATCGGTCTGTGGACGAACGGGTGGAGGGGGAATCCCAGCCCGCGGACGAAGTGTGTAAGGAACACCACCCTCTCGTGGGGCTCCGGGGTGTGGACGATCTGTCCCTTGGCCGGAAGTCGATGAGCGATTTCCTTGGCTAGGTACCCAGCTTCCCAGAGCTTCTTTATGTCCTTCTCCTTGACGGAGGAGGCCATCCACTTGCCTCCTGCTCCGGATCCGGACATGATTGGAGTGCTTTTTTGGGCGGAGAAGGCGAGAGCTTGGGCGCTGGAGCTCGAGAATGGATGGGCAGAGGAGGGAGAAGGCGTGGGGTGAGAAAGGGTGAATCCTTATCCCTTTATAAAGGCAGTAAAAGTCATGCGCCTCCCCGCTCGCCTTAAAACTCGCCTATTCCCCAAGGGCCGTGCAGATGACACGGTAGGGTTACCGATGCCCGTATTGATGAGAATCCTGTGAAAAGGGGACACGATCTCTGCTTTGACAAGACGTGCCAATGAAATCGCACCTCAAAATACGGAGCGGCAGGCTAAAAAACGGTTCGAATAATGACCGGGCGGTGGTGTGGTGTCACGCTACAAAAAGTTGTCAGCGGATTGGACTCGTGAAATATTATACTCTCTACGGTTGTGTGTGGTACTTGTTTTGCAAAGCCGGACACGTTTTCTATGTTCGGAAGGCTATGTTGGAATATTCGGAGAAGGAACCCGCCTTGCAACGAAGACAATCTACGTGCCAGACTCATCATCATTGAAGCCTGGTTCAGGGGCTACTGAGGGAGTCCTGGATTAAGGGGTCCTCGGACAACCGGACTATATACTTTGGCCGGACTGTTGGACTATGAAGATACAAGATAAAAGACTTCATCCCATGTCCGGATGGGACTCTCCTTTGCGTGGAAGGCAAGCTTGGCGATTCGGATATGTAGATTCCTTTCTCTGTAACCGACTTTGTACAACCCTAGCCCCCCCCCCCGGTGTCTATACAAACCGAAGGGTTTAGGCTTCTAGGGTTTAGCCACAACAATCATAATCTCATAGGCTAGGCTTCTAGGGTTTGGCCATTACGATCTCGTGGTAGATCAACTCTTGTAATACGCATATTCATCAAGATCAATCAAGCAGGAAGTAGGGTATTACCTCCATAGAGAGGGCCCGAACATGGGTAAACATTGTTTCCCCTGCCTCCTGTTACCATTAGCCTTAGACACACAGTTTGGGACCCCCCTACCTGAGATCCGCCGGTTTTGACATCGAAACCTTGTCCCTTGAAGCTAACAAAGCGATGTGGGATTAAACAATCTCCTGCTGATGCACACTCCTTAGCTAATGGAAGTAGTACTAGTTATTCTAATTGGGCCTTAGGTGGACGGGCCTTATCACACCAGGTCTAGCTGGTTGGGCCTTCATACACTATGTTGCTGCACACACGTCGACGCGCGTGCGACCGTGAACGGTTGGCTTCTGGTATTGCTGAGACGTGTGGATCTGGCGAGACATGGGGTCGTGGAGTTGCGTGGACTACGTGTAGGCGCTAGGAGAGATGTGCGGCCGTGCTGGAGCCTTGTACTGGAATAGTGTCAACTTTGGTTTTTCCTTCGGTTATCGGTTAAATACCAAATATGCCGATTTCAATTCGGTTATTAATCATAAAAAACCGATTTTAAATATTCCAGCAGCAAAAACCGAAAATTCGGTTTTTTCGGTTTTGGCATCGGTTCGGTATTCGGTTGGTCGGTTTTTATGCCCACCCCTATACCAAAGATAATGGGACAAAAGTCATCTTGTGGGGAACCAAGAACAAGAAAATCAGTAGGGTTTTTATTTTCCCATACAAGACTTCAACATCTCTAAGAATCCCAATTGGTGATATAGTATCTCTATTGGCTAGTTTAATAGTAACGTCTATGTCTTCTATTTCAGCAGGTGCTATTTTATTCTTAATTTCTTCATATAAGGAAAAAGGATAACACTCACACTAGCACCTATATCACATAAACCATGACAACAGTGATCTCCTATCTTGACTGAGACAATAGGCATGCCAACAACTGGTCTATGCTTATCTTTTTTTATCGGGTTTGGCAATTCTAGAAGCTTCATCACAGAAGTAAATAACATGCCCATCGATATTATCGACCAAGAGATCTTTAATCATAGCAACACTAGGTTCAACTCTGATTTGTTCAGCTGGTTTGGGTGTTCTAATATAACTTTTGTTAACCACAGTTGAAACTTTAGCATGTTCCTTTATCCTAACAGGGAAAGGTGGTTTTTCAATATAAGCAGTGGGAACAACTGGATCAACATTGTAAATGATAGTTTCTTCATTAGCTTTTACCAGTTATTTAGTTTCTTCTTTAATTGGTGGGTGATATTTGAACCACTTCTCCTTAGGGAGATCAGCATGAGTAGCAAAAGATTCACAAAAGGAAGCTACTATCTCATAGTCAAGTCCATATTTAGTGCTAAACTTTTGAAAAGCATCGGTATTCATAAAAGATTTAACACAAACTTAGGTTCAATACCCGACTCTTTACCTTCGTCGAGTTCCCAATCTTCAGAGTTGCATTTAATTCTTTATAAAAGATCCCACCTGAATTCAATAGTCTTCTTCATAAAAAAACCAGTACAAGAAGTATCGAGCATGAATTGATCATTACGAGAAAGCCGAGCATAAAATATAATTTCTCTTGAGAGCTCATGATTGGGGCATGGATATAACATTGACTTAAGCTTGCCCCAAGCTAGAGCGATACTTTCTACTTCACGAGGCCAAAATTATATATATATATATATATATATATATATATATATATATATATAATACCGATCATGATGAACTAGATGCATAGGATAAATTTTTGATGGAATTCCAATTTCAACCGATTCCAGTTCCAAGATCCAATATCATCACATACCCTATACCATGTCAATGATTTTCCCTTCAAAGATAAAGGGAAAATCTTCTTCTTAGCTTCATCTTCGGGTAAACCTGCAAGCTTAAACAATCCACAAATTTCATCCACATATATCAAGTGCATATCAGGATGTTCGATTCCATCTCCTGCATAAGGATTAGCTAGCAGTTGTTCTACCATACCCGAAGGAATTTCATATTCAATATTTTCAGTAGGTGCAGTAGGTTGAGGGGCAACTAATTGTGGTTCCGGTCGAGGTGAAGATACCCCGAACAAACCCCTCAAAGGATTCTTTTCCATAGTAGCAAGTGACAATAAATTTCAGCATGTAGTAATAATGTTTCCGTACCAATTTCCACTTACCAAAAGTGCTTCACTCCCTAGCAATGGCGCCGGAAAATAGTCTTGATGACCCACAAATATATGGGGTCAATTGTAGCCTTTTCGATAAGTAAGAGTGTCGAACCCAACGAGGAGCAGAAGGAAACGACAAGTGGTTTTTAGCAAGGTAATGTCTGCAAGTGCTAAAATTGTAAGTAGCAGAGTAGTTTGATAGCAAGATAATTTGTAACAAGCAAGTAATGATGGTAGTAACAAAAGTGCAACAAGGTAGCCCAATCATTTTGAGGCAAAGGACATGCCAAAACGGTCTCTTATGATAAGCAAAGTGATCTTGAGGGTACACGGGAATTTCATCTAGTCACTTTCATCATGTTGGCTTAATTCGTATTCACTACTTTGATAATTTGGTATGTGGGTGGACTGGTGCTTAGGTGCTGTTCTTACTTGAACAAACCTCCTACTTATGATTAACCCCCTCGCAAGCATCCGCAACTACGAGAAAAGTATTAAGAATAAATTCTAACCATAGCATTAAACTTTTGGATCCAATCGGTCCCTTAAAGAATAGCGCATAAACTAGGGTTTAAGCTTCTGTCACTCTCGCAACCCATCATCTAATAACTACTCCACAATGCATATGATCAAAATATCAAACACATATCAAGTTCACATGATTACTTGCAACATGATTTCTCCCATGACCTCAAGAACCAAAGTAACTACTCACAAATGATAATAATGCTCAAGATCAGAGGGGTATTAAATAGCATAATGGATCTGAACATATAATCTTCCACCAAATAAACCATATAGTAATCAACTACAAGATGTAATCAATACTACTAGTTACCCACAAGCACCAATCTATAGTTCTGGTACAAAGATTGAACACAAGAGACGAACAAGGGTTTGAGAGAAGTTGGTGCTGTTGAAGATGTTGATGGAGATAGCCCTCCCCAAGATGGGAGAGTTGTTGGTGATGATGATGACGATGGTTTCCCCCTCCGGGAGGGAAGTTCCCCTAGTGGAATTGCTCCGCCGGAGGGCAAAAGTGCTCCTGCTAAGGTTCCACTTCGAGACGGCGGAGCTTTGTCCTGAAAGTCCTCCCCTTATTTTTTCTAGGTCAAAATGACTTATATACCACAAGAGGGGCACCGGAGGTGGGCCTGGGTGAGCACAACCCACCATGGCGCCTGGGCTCCCTAGCACGCCCAGGTGGGTTGTGCCCACCTGGTGGGCCCCCTCTGGTACTTATTTGCTCAAATATTCCTCAAATATTCCATAAAAATTCCTCGTAAAGTTTCAGCTCATTTGGAGTTGTGTAGAATAGGTAGCCTGACGTAGCTTTTTCAGGTCTAGATTTCTAACTGCCAGAATTCTCCCCCTTTGTGTATACCTTGCATATTATGAGAGAAAAGGCATTAGAATTACTCCAAAAAGCATTATTATACAATAAAACAACATAAATAACAGTAGGTAAACATGATGCAAAATGGACGTATCATCATACACCCAATGTAAATGGTTTACTGAATCTCGATCATAGTGATACACATATTCATAATATTGATGCCAAAAGATGCAAAGTTGATAACGATAGTGCAACATATTTGTGGCACTGCCATTTAGGTCATATTGGTGTAAAGCGCATGAAGAAACTCCATACGGATGGATTTTTGGAATCATTTGATTATGAATCATTTGATACTTGCGAACCATGC
This sequence comes from Aegilops speltoides, assembly GCA_021437245.1. Lineage (NCBI taxonomy): Eukaryota > Viridiplantae > Streptophyta > Magnoliopsida > Poales > Poaceae > Aegilops > Aegilops speltoides. Next base: position 160,103,442 of record CM038146.1, read on the forward strand.
CTCATGGGCAAGATGACTAAAACTCCGTGAAGGAAATATGCCCTAGAGGCAATAATAAAGTTATTATTTATTTCCTCATATCATGATAAATGTTTATTATTCATGCTAGAATTGTATTAACCGGAAACATAATACATGTGTGAATACATAGACAAACACAACGTCACTAGTATGCCTCTACTTGACTAGCTCGTTTATCAAAGATGGTTATGTTTCCTAGCCATGAACAAAAGAGTTGTCATTTGATTAACAGGATCACATCATTAGGAGAATGATGTGATTGACATGACCCATTCCGTTAGCCTAGCACTTGATCGTTTAGTATATTGCTATTGCTTTCTTCATGACTTATACATGTTCCTGTAACTATGAGATTATGCAACTCCCGTTTACCGGAGGAACACTTTGTGTGCTACCAAACGTCACAACGTAACTGGGTGATTATAAAGGTGATCTACATGTGTCTCCAAAGGTACATGTTGGGTTGGCATATTTCAAGATTAGGTTTTGTCACTCTGATTGTCGGAGAGGTATCTCTGGGCCCTCTCGGTAATGCACATCACTATAAGCCTTGCAAGCAATGTGACCAATGAGTTGGTTACGAGATGATGCATTACAGAACGAGTAAAGAGACTTGCGGTGACGAGATTGAACTAGGTATTGGATACCGACGATCGAATCTCGGGCAAGTAACATACCGATGACAAAGGGAACAACGTATGTTGTTATGCGGTTTGACCGATAAAGATCTTCGTAGAATATGTAGGAGCCAATATGGGCATCCAGGTCCCGCTATTGGTTATTGACCGAGAATAGTTCTAGGTCATGTCTACATAGTTCTCGAACCCGTAGGGTCCGCACGCTTAAGGTTTCGATGATGCGGTTATATTATGAGTTTATGAGTTTTGATGTACCGAAGGAGTTGAGTCAGGGATGAGATCGGGGACATGACGAGGAGTCTCGAAATGGTCGAGACGTAAAGATCGATATATTGACGACTATATTCGGAGTTCGGAAAGGTTCCGAGTGATTCGGTATTTTTGAGTCTGGGAGAGTTACGGAATTCGCCGGGGAGAAGTATTGGGCCTTATTGGGCCTGCGGAAAGAGAGAGGGCTGCCTAGGGCAGGCCGCGCGCCCCCCCAAGGCCTAGTCCGAATTGGACTAGGGGGAGGGGCCGCACCCCCTCCTTCCTTCCCTTCTTTCTTCCCCTTCCTTGTCTCCTACTCCTACTACATGGAAGGACCCCTAGTTGGACTAGGAAAGGGGGAATCCTACTCCTGGTGGGAGTAGGACTCCCCATGGCGCGCCCCTCCTAGGGCCGGCCTCCTCCTCCCTCCCTCCTTTATATACGGGGGCAGGGGGCACCCCATAGACACACAAGTTGATCTACGGATCGTTCCTTAGCCGTGTGCGGTGCCCTCCTCCACCATATTCCACCTCGGTCATATCATCGCAGAGTTTAGGCCAAGCCCTGCGCCCGTAGAACATCATCATCGTCACCACGCCGTCGTGCTGACGGAACTCATCTCTGGAGCTTTGCTGGATTGGAGGCCGGAGATCGTCATCGAGCTGAACGTGTGCTGAACTCGGAGGCTCCGTACGTTCGGTGCTTGGATCGGTCGGATCGTGAAGACGTACGACTACATCAACCGCGTTGTGCTAATGCTTCCGTTTACGGTCTACGAGGGTACGTGGATGAACACTCTCCCCTCTCGTTGCTATACCATCACCATGATCTTGCGTGTGCGTAGGAATTTTTTTGAAATTACTACGTTCCCCAACAGTGGCATTAGAGCCAGGTTTTATGTGTTGATGTTATATGCACGAGTAGAACACAAGTGAGTTGTGGACGATATAAGTCATACTGCCTACCAGCATGTCATACTTTGGTTCAGCGGTATTGTTGGATGAAACGGCCCGGACCGACATTACGCGTACGCTTACGCGAGACTGGTTCTACCGATGTGCTTTGCACACAGGTGGCTGGCGGGTGTCAGTTTCTCCAACTTTAGTTGAACCGAGTGTGGCTACGCCCGGTCCTTGCGAAGGTTAAAACGGAGTCTATTTGACAAACTATCGTTGTGGTTTTGATGCGTAGGTAAGAACGGTTCTTGCTCAGCCCGTAGCAGCCACGTAAAATTTGCAACAACAAAGTAGAGGACGTCTAACTTGTTTTTGCAGGGCATGTTGTGATATGATATGGTCAAGACGTGATGAGATATAAGTTGTTGTATGAGATGATCATGTTTTGTTAAAGTTATTGGCAACTGGCAGAAGCTCTATGGTTGTCTCTTTGTTGCATAAGATGCAAGTGCCAAATAATTGCTTTACTTTATCGCTATGCGATAGCAATAGTTGCAAGAGCAATAGTTGGCGAGACGACCATGTGACGACACATTGATATAGATCAAGATGATGAAGATCATAGTGTCGTGCCGGTGACGATAAAGATCATGACAGTACTTTGGAGATGGAGATCAAAGGCGCAAGATGATCATGGCCATATCATGTCACATATTTTGATTGCATATGATGTTTATCTGTTATACATCTTATTCTTGCTTTGATTGACGGTAGCATTTTAAGATGATCTCTCAATAATTATCAAGAAGTGTTCTCCCTGAGTATGCACCGTTGCCAATGTTCGTCGTGCCCAGACACCACGTGATGATCGGGTGTGATAAGCTCTACGTCCATCTACAACGGGTGCAAGCCATTTTTGCACACGTGGAATATTCAGGTTAAACTTGACGAGCCTAGCATATGCAGATATGGCCTTGGAGCACGGAGACCGAAAGGTCGAGCGTGAATCATATAGTAGATATGATCAACATAGTGATGTTCACCATTGAAAACTACTCCATCTCACGTGATGATCGGTTATGGTTTGGTTGATTTGGATCACGTGATCACTTAGATGACTAGAGAGATGTTTGTCTAAGTGGGAGTTCTTAAGTAATATGATTAATTGAACTTAAATTTATCATGAACTTAGTCCTGGTAATATTTTGCAAATTATGTTGTAAGATCAATAGCTTGCGTTGTTGCTTTCATATGTTTATTTTGATATGTTCCTAGAGAAAATTGTGTTGAAAGATGTTAGTAGCAATGATGCGGATTGGATCCGTGATCTAAGGTTTATCCTCATTGCTGCACAGAAGAATTATGTCCTTAATGCACGCTAGGTGACAAACCTATTGCAGGAGCGGATGCGAGGCGTTATGAGCGTTTGGCTAGCTCAAAAGGATGACTACTTGATAGTTTAGTGCACCATGCTTAAACGGCTTAGAATCGGGACTTCAAAGGCGTTTTGAGCGTCATGGACCGTATGAGATGTTCCGGGAGTTGAAGTTAATATTTCCAGCAAATACCGAGTTGTGAGATATGAAGTCTCCAACAAGTTCTAAAGCTAAAAGATGGAGGAGAATCGCTCAACTAGTGAGCATGTGCTCAGATTATGCAGGTACTTCAATCGCTTGAATCAAGTGGGAGTTAATCTTCGAGATAAGATAGTGATTGACAGAATTCTCTAGTCACCATCACTAAGTTACTAGAACTTCGTGATGAACTATAGTATGCAAGGGATGACGAAAACGATTCGAGCTCTTCGTGATGTTGAAATCGACGAAGGTAGAAATCAAGAAAAGACCATCAAGTGTTGATGATTGACAAAACCACTAGTTTGAAGAGAAGGGCAAAGGGAAAGAAAGGGAACTTCAAGTGGAAAGACAAGCAAGTTGTCACTCCTGCGAAGAAGCCCAAAGCTGGACCATAGCCACAAACCGAGTGTTTACACTTGCAAAGGAAATGGTCCCGAAGCGGAAATGCCCTGAATATTTGGTGGATAAGAAGGATGGCAAAGTGAACAAGGGTATATTTGATATACAAATTATTGATGTGTGCCTTACTAGTGTTTATAGTAGCCCTAAGTATTTGATACTTGTTAGGTTGCTAAGATTAGTAACTCGAAACAGGAGTTACAGAATAAACAGAGAGTAGTTGAAGGGGAAGTGACGATGAGTGTTGGAAGTGGTTCCAAGATTGATATGATCATCATCGCACACTCCCTATACTTTCGGGATTTGTGTTGAACCTAAATAAGTGTTATTTGGTGTTTGCGTTGAGCATGAATATGATTTGATCATGTTTATTGAAATACGGTTATTCATTTAAGTTAGAGAACAATTGTTGTTCTGATTACATGAATAAAACCTTCTATGGTCATACACACCAACGAAAATGGTTTGTTGGATCTCGATCCTAGTGATACACATATTCATAATATTGAGGCCAAAAGATGCAAAGTTAATAATGATAGTGCAACTTATTTGTGGCACTGCCGTTTGGGTCATATCGGTGTAAAGCGCATGAAGAAACTCCGTAAAGATGGATTTTCGGAATCACTTGGTTATGAATCATTTGATGCTTGCGAACCGTGCCTTTTGGGCAAGATGACTAAAACTCCGTTCTCCGGAACAATGGAACAAGCTACTAACTTGTTGGAAATAATACATACCGATGTATGCGATCCAATGAGTATTGATGCTCGTGGCAAGTATCGTTATTTTCTGACCTTCACAAGGTGATTTGAGCAGATATGGGTATATCTACTTGATGAAATATAAGTCTGAAATAGTTGAAAGGTTCAAAGAATTTCAGAGTGAAGTGGAAAAATCATCGTAACAAGAAAATAAAGTTTCCGCAATCTGATCGCGGAGACGAATATTTGAGTTACGAGTTTGGTCTTCAATTAAAACAATGTGGAATAGTTTCACAGCTCACGCCACCGAACACCACAATGTTATGGTGTGTCCGAACGTCAGTATCGCACTTTATTGGATATAGTGCGATCTATGATGTCTCTACTGATTTACCAATATAGTTTTGGGGTTATGCATTAGAGACAGTTGCATTCACATTAAAAGGGCACCATCTAAATCCGTTGAGACGACAACATATGAACTGTGGTTTAGCAAGAAACCCAAGTTGTCGTTTCTTAAAGTTTGGGGCTGCGATGCTTATGTGAAAAAGTTTCATCTGATAAGCTCGAACCCAAATCGGAGAAGTGCGTCTTCATAGAATACCCAAAGGAAATAGTTGGGTACACCTTCTATCACAGATCCGAAGGCAAGATATTCGTTGCTAAAAATGGATCCTTTCTAGAGAAGGAGTTTCTCTCGAAAGAAGTGAGTGGGAGGAAAGTAGAGCTTGATAAGGTAATTGTACCTTCTCCCGAATTGGAAAGTAGTTCATCACGAAATCAGTTCAAAGTGATTGTTACACCAATTAGTGAGGAAGCTAATGATGATGATCATGAAACTTGAGATCAAGTTACTCTGAACCTCGTAGGTCTTCGAGTAAGATCCGCACTGAATGGTGTATTAATCATGTTCTGGAAGTCATGTCACTAGACCATGATGAACCTACGAACTATGAGGAAGCGATGATGAGCCCAGATTCCGCGAAATGACTTGAGGCCATAAAATCTGAGATATGATCCATGTATGAGAACAAAGTATGGACTTTGATTGACTTGCTCGATGATCAGCAAGCCATGTTAAATGAATGGATCTTCAAGAGGAAAACGGACACTGATAGTAGTATTACTATCTACCAAGCTCGACTTGTTGCGAAAGGTTTTCAACAAGTTCAAGGTGTTGAATACGATGAGATTTTCTCACTCGTATCGATGCTTAAGTCTGTCTGAATCATGTTAGCAATTGCCACATTTTATGAAATCTGGCAAATGGATGTAAAAACTGCATTCCTTAATGGATTATTAAAGAAGAGTTGTATATGATGCAACCAGAAGGTTTTGTCAATCCTAAAGGCGCTAACAAAATGTACAAGCTCCAGCGATCCATCTATGGACTGGTGCAAGCATCTCGGAGTTGGAATATACGCTTTGATAAATTGATCAAAGCATATAGTTTTATATGGACTTACGATGAAGCCTGTATTTACAATAAAGTGAGTGGGAGCACTACAGCCTTTCGATTAGTATATGTGAGTGACATATTGTTGATCGAAATGATGTAGAATTTTTACGCAAAGCATAAAGGAGTGTTTTAAAGGAATTCTTTTAAAAGAAAAGACCTCAAGAAAAGCTACTTACATATTGAGCATCAAGATCTATTGAGATAGATCAAGGCGCTTGATAAGATTTTCAATGAGTACATACCTTGGCAAGATTTTGAAATAGTTCAAAATGGACCAGTCAAAGAAAGAGTTCTTGCATGTGTTGCAAAGGTATGAAATTGAGTAAGACTCAAATCCCGACCACAACAGAAAATAGAAAGAGAATGAAAAGTCATTCCCTATGCCTCAGTCATAGGTTCTATAAAGTATGCTATGCTATGTACCAGACCTATTGTATACCTTGCTCTGAATTTGGCAAGGGAGTACAATAGTGATCTAGGAGTAGATCACTGGACATTGGTCAAGAATATCCTTAGTAAGGACTAAGGAGATGTTTCTCGATTATGGAGGTGATAAAAGAGCCCGTCGTTAAAAGTTACAACGATGCAAGCTTTTACACCAATCCAGATGACTCTAAGTCTCAATCTGGGTACATATTGAAAGTGGGAGCAATTAGCTAGAGTAGCTCCATGCAGAGCATTTTGGACATAGAATATTTGCAAAATACATACGGCTCTGAATATGACGACCCGTTGACTAAGCTTCTCTCACGAGCAAAACATGATCACACCTTAGTACTCTTTGGGTGTTAATCACATAAGCGATGTGAACTAGATTATTGACTCTAGTAAACCCTTTGGGTATTGGTCACATGACGATGTGAACTATGGGTGCTAATCATATACAGATATGAATATTGGTGTTAAATCACATGGTGATGTGAGCTAGATTATTAACTCTAGTGCAAGTGGGAGACTGAAGGAAATATGCCCTAGAGGCAATAATAAAGTTATTATTTATTTCCTCATATCATGATAAATGTTTATTATTCATGCTAGAATTGTATTAACCGGAAACATAATACATGTGTGAATACATAGACAAACACAACGTCACTAGTATTCCTCTACTTGACTAGCTCGTTTATCAAAGATGGTTATGTTTCCTAGCCATGGACAAAAGAGTTGTCATTTGATTAACGGGATCACATCATTAGGAGAATGATGTGATTGACATGACCCATTCCGTTAGCCTAGCACTTGATCGTTTAGTATATTGCTATTGCTTTCTTAATGACTTATACATGTTCCTGTAACTATGAGATTATGCAACTCCCGTTTACCAGAGTAACACTTTGTGTGCTACCAAACGTCACAACGTAACTGGGTGATTATAAAGGTGCTCTTCAGGTGTCTCCAAAGGTACATGTTGGGTTGGCATATTTCAAGATTAGGTTTTGTCACTCCGATTGTCGGAGAGGTATCTCTGGGCCCTCTCGGTAATGCACATCACTATAAGCCTTGCAAGCAATGTGACCAATGAGTTGGTTACGAGATGATGCATTACAAAACGAGTAAAGAGACTTGCCGGTGACGAGATTGAACTAGGTATTGGATACCGACGATCGAATCTCGGGCAAGTAACATACCGATGACAAAGGGAACAACATATGTTGTTATGCAGTTTGACCGATAAAGATCTTCGTAGAATATGTAGGAGCCAATATGGGCATCCAGGTCCCGCTATTGGTTATTGACCGAGAATAGTTCTAGGTCATGTCTACATAGTTCTCGAACCCGTAGGGTCCGCACGCTTAAGGTTTCAATGACAGTTATATTATGAGTTTATGAGTTTTGATGTACCGAAGGAGTTCGTAATCCCGGATGAGATCGGGGACATGACGAGGAGTCTCGAAATGGTCGAGACGTAAAGATCGATATATTGGACGACTATATTCGGAGTTCGGAAAGGTTCGAGTGATTCGGTATTTTTGAGTACTGGGAGAGTTACGGAATTCGCCGGGAGAAGTATTGGGCCTTATTGGGCCCTCAAGGGAAAGAGAGAGGGCTTCCTAGGGCAGGCGCGCGCCCCCAAGGCCTAGTCCGAATTGGACTAGGGAAGGGCCGCACCCTCCTTCCTTCCTTCTCTCTTCCCTTCCTTGTCTCCTACTCCTACTACATGGAAGGACCCCTAGTTGGACTAGGAAAGGGGGAATCCTACTCCCGGTGGGAGTAGGACTCCCCATGGCGCGCCCTTCTAGGGCCGGCCTCCTCCTCCCCCCCCTCCTTTATATACGGGGGCAGGGGGCACCCCATAGACACATAAGTTGATCTACGGATCGTTCATTAGCCGTGTGCGGTGCCCCCCTCCACCATATTCCACCTCGGTCATATCATCGCAGAGTTTAGGCGAAGCCCTGCGCCGGTAGAACATCATCATCGTCACCACGCCGTCGTGCTGACGGAACTCATCTCTGGAGCTTTGCTGGATCGGAGGCCGGAGATCGTCATCGAGCTGAACGTGTGCTGAACTCGGAGGCTCCGTACGTTCGATGCTTGGATCGGTCGGATCGTGAAGACGTACGACTACATCAACCGCGTTGTGCTAACGCTTCCGCTTACGGTCTCACGAGTGCGTGGGACGAACACTCTCCCCTCTCGTTGCTATACCATCACCATGATCTTGCGTGTGCGTAGGAATTTTTTTGAAATTACTACGTTCCCCAACACTCCGTTCTCCGGAACAATGGAGCAAGCCACTAACTTATTGGAAATAATACATACAGATGTATGCGGTCCTATGAGTGTTGAGGTTCGCGGAGGGTATCGTTATTTTCTGACCTTCACAGATGATTTGAGCATATATGGGTATATCTACTTGATGAAACACAAGTCTGAAACATTTAAAACTTCAAAGAATTTCAGAGTGAAGTGGGGAATCATCGTAACAAGAAAATAAAGTTTCTACGATCTGATCGCGGAGGCGAATATTTGAGTTACGAGTTTGGCCTTCATTTAAAACAATGTGGAATAGTTTCCCAATTCACGCCACCTAGAACACCATAGCATAATGGTGTGTCCGGATGTCGTAACCATACTTTATTAGATACGGTGTGATCTATGATGTCTCTTACCAATTTACCACTATCGTTTTGGGGTTATGCATTAGAGACAGCCGCATTCACGTTAAATAGAGCACCGTTTACATCCGTTGAGACGACACAGTATGAACTGTGGTTTAGCAAGAAACCTAAGCTGCCGTTTCTTAAAGTTTGGGGTTGCGACACTTATGTCAAAAGGCTTTCAGTTGATAAGCTCGAACCCAAATCAGAGAAGTGCGTCTTCATAGGATACCCTAAGGAAACAATTGGGTACACCTTCTACCACAGATCCGAAGGCAAGATTTTTGTTGCCAAGAATGGATCCTTTCTAGAGGAGTTTCTTGATACGTCTCCAATGTATCTATAATTTTTTATTGTTCCATGCTATTATATTATATGTTTTGCATGTTTAATAAGCATTTATATGCTATTTTATATTATTTTTGGGACTAACCTATTAACTGAGGGCCCAGTGCCAGTTTCTGATTTTTTGCCTTTTAGAGTTTCGCAGAAAAGGAATACCAAACAGAGTCCAAACGGAATGAAACCTTTGCCGTCATCTTTCTTGGACCGAAAGGAAACCAGAAGACTTGGAGATGAAGTCGGAGATGCAACGAGGCGGCCATGAGGCAGGAGGGCGCACCCCCTACCTTGTGGGCCCCTCATAGCTCCCCTAACCTAGTTCCTTCGCCTATATATATACTCTTATACCCTGAAAACATCCAGGGGAGCCACGAAACCATTTTTCCACCGCAGCAACCTTCTGTACTCATAAGATCCAATCTAGGGACCTTTTTGGCGTCCTGTCGAAGGGGGATTCAATCACGGAGGGCTTCTACATCAAGACCATTACATCTCCGATGAAGCGTGAGTAGTTTACCACAGACCTTCGGGTCCATAGTTGTTAGCTAGATGGCTTCTTCTCTCTCTCTTTGATTCTCAATACCATGTTCTCCTCGATGTTCTTGGAGATCTATTCGGTGTAATATTCTTTTGCGATGTGTTTGCCAAGATCCGATGAATTAAGGATTTATGACCAGATTATCTATGAATATTATTTGCTTCTTCTCTGAATTCTTATATGCATGATTGGATATCTTTGCAAGTCTCTTCGAAATATCGGTTTAGTTTGGCCTACTAGATTGATCTTTCTTGCACTAGGATAAGTGCTTAGCTTTGGGTTCAATCTTGCGGTGTCCTTTCCCAGTGACAGTAGGGGCAGCAAGACACGTATTGTATTGTTGCCATCGAGGATAAAAAGATGGGGTTTCCATCATATTGCTTGAGTTAATTCCTCTACATCATGTCATCTAACTTAATGCGTTATTCCGTTATTTATGAACTTAATACTCTAGATGCATGATGGATAGTGGTCGATGTGTGGCGTAATAGTAGTAGATGCAGAATCGTTTCGGTCTACTTGACACGGACGTGATGCCTATGTTCATGATCATTGCCTTAGATATCATCATAACTATGCGCTCTTCTATCAATTGCTCGGCAGTAATTTGTTCTCCCACCATAATATTTGCTATCTTGAGAGAAGCCACTAGCGAAACCTATGGCCCCCGGGTCTCTTCTCCATTATATTGAATCTCTTTTACATCTTATTAGTTTCCGATCTACTATTTTTTAATCTTTTACTTTCTGATCTATAAACCAAAAATACCAAAAATATTTACTTTACCGTTTATCTATCTCTATCTGATCTCACTTTTGCAAGTGACCGTGAAGGGATTGACAACCCCTTTATCGCGTTGGGTGCAAGTTGTTGATTTTTTTTGTAGGTATTCGGTGACTTGTGCGTTGTATCCTACTGGATTGATACCTTGGTTCTCAAAACTAAGGGAAATACTTATGCTACTTTGCTGCATCACCCTTTCCTCTTCAAGGGAAAACCAACGCAAGCTCAAGAGGTAGCATTTCTCTTGAAAGAAGTGAGTGGGAGGAAAGTAGAACTTGATGAGGTAATTGTACCTTCTCTCATCAAATTGGAAAGTAGCACATCAGAGAAATCCGTTCTTGTGATGCCAACACCAACTAGAGAGGAAACTAATGATAATGATCATGAAACATCAGATCAAGTTACTACTGAACCTCGTAGGTCAAGCAGAGCATGACCCGCACCAGAGTGGTACGATAATCTTGTTCTGGAAGTTATGTTACTAGACCATGATGAACCTACAAACTATGAAGAAGCAGATTCCGATAAATGGCTTGAGGCCATGAAATCTAAGATAGGATCCAAGTATAAGAACAAAGTGTGGACTTTGGTGGACTTGCTTGATGATCGGCAAGCCATTGAGAATAAATGGATATTCAAGAAGAAGACTGACGCTAATAGTAATGTAACTATCTACAAAGCTCGACTTGTCGCAAAAGGTTTTGTGACAAGTTCAAGGTATTGAATACGATGAGATTTTCTCAATCGTAGCGATGCTTAAGTCTGTCAGAATCATGTTAGCAATTGCCACATTTTATAATTATGAAATCGGGCAAATGGATGTCAAAATTGCATTCCTTAATGGATTTCTTAAAGAAAAGTTGTATATGATGCAACCAGAAGGTTTTGTCGATCCTAAAGGTGCTAACAAAGTGTGTAAACTATAGCAATCCATCTATGGACTGGTGCAAGCATTTTGGAGTTGGAATATATGCTTTGATAAGGTGATCAAAGCATATGGTTTTATATAGACTTATGGTGAAGCCTGTATTTACAAGAAAGTGAGTGGGAGCTCTATAGCATTTCTGATAATATCTGTGGATGACATATTGTTGATCGGAAATGATATAAAATTTCTGGACAGCATAAAAGAATACTTGAATAAGATTTTTCAATGAAAGACCTCGGTGAAGCTGCTTACATATTGGGCATCAAGATATATAGAGATAGATCAAAACGCTTGATAAGATTTTCAATGAGTACATACCTTGACAAGATTTTGAAGTAGTTCGAAATGGAACAGTCAAAGAAGGAGTTCTTCCCTATGTTGCAAAGGTGTGAAGTTGAGTAAGACTCAAAACCCGACAACGACAAAAAATAGAAAGAGAATGAAAGTCATTCCCTATGCCTCAGCCATAGGTTCTATAAAGTATGCTATGCTATGTACCAGACCTATTGTGTGCCTTGCCATGAGTTTGGCAAGGGGGTACGATAGTGATCTAGGAGTGGATCACTAGAGAACGGTCAAAGTTATCCTTAGTTACCTAAGAGGACTAAGGAAATATTTCTCGGTTATGGAGGTGATAAAGAGTTCGTCGTAAAGACTTACGTGGATGCAAGCTTCACTGGTCCAGATGACTTTGAGTCTCAATCTGTATACGTATTAAAAGTGGGAGCAATTAGCTAGAGTAGCTCCATGCAGAGCATTGTAGACATAGAAATTTGCAAAATACATACGGATCTGAATGTGGTAGACCCGTTGACTAAACTTCTCTCACAAACAAAACATGATCACACCTTAGTACTCTTTGGGTGTTGATCACATAGCGATGTGAACTAGATTATTGACTCTAGTAAGCCCTTTGGGTGTTGGTCACATGGCGATGTGAACTATGGGTGTTAATCACATAAAGATGTGAACTATTGGTGTTAAATCACATGGGCGATGTGAACTAGATTATTGACTCTAGTGCAAGTGGGAGACTGAAGGAAATATGCCCTAGAGGCAATAATAAAGTTGTTATTTTATATTTCCTTACATCATAATAAATGTTTATTATTTATGTTAGAATTTTATTAACCAGAAACTTGATACATGTGTGGATACATAGACAAAACACCGTGTCCCTAGTAAGCCTCTACTAGACTAGCTCGTTAATCAAAGATGGTTAAGTTCCCTAACCATAGACATGTGTTGTCATTTGATGAACGGGATCACATCATTAGGAGAATGATGTGATGAACATGACCCAACCGTTAGCTTAGCATATTGATCGTTCAGTTTTGTTGTTATTGCTTTCTTCATGTCATATACATATTCCTTCGACTATGAGATTATGCAACTCCCGGATACCGTAGGAATACCTTGTGTGCTATCAAACGTCACAATTGAACTAGGTGATTATAAGATGATCTACAGGTATCTCCGAAGGTGTTTGTTGGGTTGGCATAGATCGAGATTAGGATTTGTCACTCTGAGTATCGGAGAGGTATCTCTGGGCCCTCACGGTAATACACATCATAAGAAGCCTTGCAAGCAAAGTGACTAATGAGTTAGTTGCAAGATGATGTATTACGGAACGAGTAAAGAGACTTGCCGGTAACGAGATTGAACTAGGTATGAAGATACCGACGATCGAATCTCGGGCAAGTAACATACCGATGACAAAGGGAATAACGTATGTTGTCATAACGGTTCGACCGATAAAGATCTTCATAGAGTATGTAGGAACCAATATGAGCATCCAGGTTCCGCTATTGGTTATTGACCGGAGAGGTGTCTCGGTCATGTCTACATAGTTCTCGAACCCGTAGAGTCCGCACGCTTAACGTTCCATAACGATTTGTATTATATGAGTTATGTGATTTGGTGACCGTTGTTCGGAGTCCCAGATGAGATGACGGACATGATGAGGAGTCTCAAAATGGTCGAGAGGTAAAGATTGATATATAGGACGATGGTATTCGGACACTTGAAGTGTTTCGGGATGCACCGGGTACTTATCGGGTCACCAAAAGGGGTTCCAGGCACCCCCGGCAAAAGATATGGGCCTTATGGGCCAAGAGGGGAAACACACCAGCCACAAAGGCCCCCCCCCATATGAGCTGGCCAAATTGGATAAAGAAAGGGGAAGAAGGAAAGGAAAAAGGGAATAGGATTCCCCTTCCCCATCTTCCCTTCCTACTCCGAATAGGAATAGGAAAGGGGGGAGGCCGAATTGGGAGGACCCCAAGTAGGATTTCTCCTACTTGGGGCGCCCCCTTGGCTGGCTCTCCTCCCCTCCAACCTATATATATGGTGGGGGGGGCACCGCTAGAACACATCAATCGTCCCAAGCCGTGTGCGGCGCCCCCCTCCACAGTTTACGCCTCCGGTCATATTCACGTAGTGCTTAGGGAAGCCCTGTGCGGATCACTTCACCATCACCGTCATCACGCCGTCGTGCTGACGGAACTCTCCCTGGACACTTTGTTGGAGCAAGAGTTCAAGGGACGTCATCGAGCTGAAAGTGTGCAGAACTCGGAGGTGCCGTACGTTCGGTGCTTGATCGGTTGGATCGAGAAGACTTTCGACTACATCAACCGCGTTAATAAACGCTTCGCCGGGTCACGAGGGTACGTGGACACACTCTCCCCTTCTCGTTGCTATGCATCTCCTAGATAGATCTTGCGTGAGTGTAGGAATTTTTTTGAAATTGCATGCTACATTCCCCAACATCACCTTCCTGGAGGCACCGCCTTGGAGCTCACGGTTCGCCATATGCGTCTTCGTCTCCTCTCGGTAGCTTGTTCACGGTGGAGGACCCTTGTAGCTCTTGTAGTGCTAGGGGGTGGTGTTACTGCGCGCAGCTCCTATGTATCTCGCCTTGGGTGTGTGCGTGTGTTGGAGTGTCGTGTGTTTGTATCGGGTTGTCGAGGATTCTCATAATTTCTCGAACCGGGGCGAAAGCCTTTTTCATTAATTCCATGCACGTAAGGAACAATTCACTATTTCGAGGATTTTACAGTTGCATGTGATTAGTTCTCTATAACTACAGAATCGCCCCGTTTCTCTCTCAAAGATGGCTATGAAACTACCGGCTGACGGCTTATATAAAGGGGGCATATTTCAACAAAAAAGAACAGAGATCACCCGGTAGCAGAAACTTGTAGCCTAGCTTAGTAGATAGGTAAACTCCGTTGTAATTTTTGCATACTATCAATAAAAACAGGTAGGCACATGACATTGCTTTTACCCATCCGGAGGCTTGGATATAACCACTGTCGTCATCACTATCGACGAGATCTCTTTGGACACCATTGCTTTCTCTACAATTTTCCACTACATCACCTAGATTGTATGGTGGGCGGAGCATTAGGCTAGCCATAGTGGGAGTAACTTAGGTAGTAACATAACACATCCCAAAAAATAATTGCTTATGTGACATGGAGTTAATGAAGAAAGAGATGCTTATGGTAACATAATATGTTACTGTAACATAACACACCCGAGGCAAAATGAGTTTATATCTCAATTAATGAAGGCTTGCATGTTATCATCCATATGTTACTACCCACTATGAAGGTAGTAACATAGACTAATAACATATGCATGTTACTAGTCTAAGTTACTCCCTACTATGACCAGCCTTATTTGTTGACACTCTTTTCTTTTAATACTCTCTCTGATTCAAAATAAGTGTCGTGATTTTAATTCCATGACCTTTATTTTGAATCAGATGGAGTAACTATTTGTCGACACTCCTGGCTGCTGACTGCCTGACTGCATTCAACCAAAACTGCTTTTTCTCTGCGAAACTTGAGTTCAAATTATGTTTGTGATTGCTTGCTACTAGTAGCAGAAATTATTATTTTTCCCAAAAAAGTCGATTCAATGGATCCTTTGCAGCAAAATACAAATTTGCCATCGTATATCCGGATTCTCTAAATGTTTAGAGCCATCCATTCCATCTCCACCGTCACCTCCCCCGACTCGGTGTGCTGCAGCTTCAGGGAGACCTCCTGCTTCACCTTGCCTCCGGTCACCATGACAGCGCTGTCGGCAGTTAGAGCGTTGTCCCCGGACTTGAGCCACCGGCCGATCTGTATGTCGCCGAGCAGTTCTGGATCTCCAAACGATGCTGCCGCATTGATCATGGGCTGCAGGTCGATCTCGGCCTCCCCCATCAGGTCGTCCTTGGACACCATGTCGTGGTCCAACACTTGCTGGTTGTGGTCAAGAGTTGATAACAAAAGGATCTAGTTAGAAATGTAGTTTTTGGCCATAAGATTATTTCTGGGATTTGCGTTTGTTTCTTAGTGCTAGGTTCTCATGAGATTATTGTTACCAGCTTCAGAGGCCCATACTTCCGAGGAACAGAGAGCTTGAGTTCTTCATTCCAGACGGGGTTCAGGTTTCCTTTGATCACTGAAGTCTGTGCTTTCTGTACACAATAATGCTCGATGTTCAAATTTGCTAAATGACTCTGCAAGAATGTCGAAATCTTGATGTCAACAAGACTTGCTATGTAATTACCTGTTGTCCGAGGGTCAAGACGACATAGGGGTCGCTGCTAGACACATCTCTGATAGCTAATTTGGTGCCTCCGATGACTTTGACATTCAGTATCCCGATGAACTCAACCATGCCAATCTGCGGAGAGGAAGAACATGTGATATGTATAACATCCTAAGAAACAGAGAGATTGTGTTAAACTTAATTTGCACTGTTGGGGCAGCCTTGCCTCACTCTTGGAGCTACCAGTATGTGAGTTGGATGCTTGTTTTCCGGCATTGCTGGGATGATTAGAGACGATCCGTAAGCTTGGCTCCAGAAATTCTTGAAGTTCATATTTGGACCTGAAACATTGAGACCGTGGCTAATGAATAGAATTACAGTGGTAGTATATGGAGTTTGTGAATGAATCATTTGATTGGTCGGATTGTAAATGCCTTTATGGATTTTTGCAAGGTAAACAACCATTTGCGAAGTTATGCTAGGCGATCAAACTGGAAACTGCAAGGTATAAACTGGAAACAAGATGAAATACTTGATAAAATTTTGCCGATCTTCCTGTGCGGAATCTGGGTGTGGCTTGCAGTAGCCTTCTGGAAGAAAGGCCTCATAGATTGCGTTGGCTTGCGAGTTTCCACCAACTTCTACCATGGAGTCAATTTCATCGTCAGTCCACTTATCTAGTGTCACTGACAGGACCTGGGCCATGTAGAACAAGTTAACTTACAACTTCTTTGGAACTTGTTAATTTCATATTAAGCAGCTCATTTCCAAACAGTTAAATGGCAACAAAACTGATATAGTAATGAAGGCAAGTGTGTAGTATTCTGCAGCTATATCTTACATCATGTGTGCTACTTGCAACTACAAGCATTGGTACTAGTTTAAACACTTATTAGTTACTGATTTCTTAAAACAAAAGGAGTGGGAAAATACACACATAAGATTATTGTTGGGTTGCAGCTAGTTAAACCTTTGAGATATGTGTACCGAGACTTCTGTGAACGCCAGAACATTTTACGCATATGAATACTCCAATGTTAGCTGATCTGTAAGGACACACTCCAATATTAGTGAATAAAGAAAATAAAGAAAATTCTAGTATTTTCTTGTGCAAAAGCATATCAGAACCAAAAGGGGGTACATATAGAATGTCAGAAAATGATGATAATCAGGCTGATAACTAGCTAGTCATTACTGTTTGAATAGTGATAGCTTAAATCGTCAAACGGTTAGAACGTCATGACTCACGCCCATTTGGGATCAGGTGCGCTGCAGTCAGCACAAATGCGATTTTCACTTCTGTCCAACAACTCTTTCAGCTTTGCCATCTTACCTGCAATTCAAAGGTGAAATTTGAGTTCACGGTGCAATATGGACTGGACAAGTGATTTGATTTGATCTTATCTAAGAGATGCACATATCTGTGTATATCCCAAGTTCGCGCGTGACTGCTAACATTCTTTTAAATCTCTCCCTAATTCATTTACAATAGTGCTCACTGCTCACTCCACAAGTAATTCTCAATCTCATGTCACACGAACATTGCCACATCGCACACATGCCCAACCATATTGTTTTTTTACTCCTAGAAACTAACTAGTTTTTGCCAAACAACACTACCACAGCTAGGGTGCTGCATTGGCGCGACCACGGCAATGATATTTACCACCATGCATGTAAAAATGTTTGAATTCAAGAACTATTAACTGGAGTGGTAACAAAGCGGCTAAATGACGAAAAAGAAGGAGCACACTGTGCCGTTTGCTGCTGCATTTCCTTTGCAACTCCAAGATAAGTCAGTCCTGCTGTATATATACTGTTCTGAAAAGGTCTCTACCTGAAGCCATCCGAGCATCACCATGCCCTCCACTCATCTCAGCTGCCAGCCCCTGCAAAGATGTCTTGCACTCATCTTAGTAAAGGGGATCATGCAGATTTAGCAGTTTCCTTCCAGAATCAGTTAAGCAAATTGGGGAATCCAATCCACCCACCCAAAAGAAGTTCAGTTTGCAATCAAGCAAGAAAGGATTAACGAACTATTTCAATATGGGCTTAACCTCTTTCCATCTATTGATGATGACACATGATATCCGTCGACATTCCAGGAGATTAATCCTACCCTACTATGGAATCCAACGGAGGACCAAGACGAATTGTCATCGTCAAGCCATGTTGTAGTACTACGGCAGAAACGAAAAAAGAAATGGTCTTGTTTTTCCCTCGGATTAGGATCGGATCATATGGAATCAGAGATTGGAGAAACCAAGAAAGAATTTGCTGGGTTGCCTACCTCGGATCTCTCCCCTTCCGGTTGCCTGCGAGAGGGTTCTTCAGGGCTACCAACCTGATTCCTCAGATCTCTCTCTTTCTCTCTCTCTCTGTGTAGAACAGCTGCGGTCCACGTGGCCTGGTCGGTAACTTCACCTAATACGCAGTACGCAGATTATCCATAAAAAAACTTGGCTTTGCGCTTGGCGTCCATGCTACTTTTTTTTTTCGAGAGTACGCCAATGGCGTACCATATTTTTATAGAAGGAAGCAAAGTATATACAAGAGACCGACGAACAATGCGAACATTAGTCGCCAGCACACCCACACCGAAAAAAACCAAAAGCTAACTCCTCACGAATCTATCTAGGCCACCCACACCAAACCTAGCGCTCGACCAATCCCGAATGTCGCCGAGAATCGCCATTGCGAGCTCTCTCGGGCCCACCACCTGCTCCGGCCGGTTGAAGATGTGCGCGTTTCTTTGCTTCCAAATGGCCCACAACGCTCCAATGACCAGCGAGTCGAAGCCTCGCTTCACTTTTCCATGGAATCCTCTCCTAGTCTTGAGCCACCACTCCTCTAATGTCTCCTGACCGTCCGGAATACCGACTTGAACCTGCAAAGTGTCGAAACATGTGTGCCAGACTTCTCTCGCATATGGGCATTGCACCAACATGTGCTCGACGTTATCTTCTTCTTGCAAGCAAATGTAGCAAGCCGAAGGCTCATCTTGCAGACCATGACGAGCTCTCCTATCAGAGGTCCACAATCTGTGTTGCACCGCGAGCCAGGTAAAAATCTTGCACTTAAGCGGGGCCCAACTTCGCCAAATGGCCGGTGCCATGGGGAAGCGGATTCCTCCCTGGCAGAGTTGCGCATACGTGGATCTCACGGTATAAGCTCCTGAAGGATCGTGTGGCCATCTGAATTCGTCCTCGCTTTGTAAGTCTCTTTGAACCATGGCAATCGCGTGCCTCAGGTGCACCATCTGAAGCAGCCCCGTGAAGGAGAATTGGGAATGGGTGTCGCTGGTCCATCTCTCCCCCAGCATCGCCTGAGCCACTGTCCTAGAGTTCCTGGTCCTCGTATCCACGCCCTCCAAGACGAGAGGGGCGATGTCTCCGACCGAGAAGCCATGAATCCATCTATCTCTCCAGAACAATACTCTGTCACCTTTCCCGACTGCAATCTTTACAAGACTATCAAACACTTGTCTGGCCTCGTCGTCCACCAGCAGATGCAATCCTTGCCAAGGCCTGCGGGGGTCAGTCCGCCTAAGCCACTCCCAGCGCACTCTAAGCGCGATCGCCTGCAAGCTCAGGTTCTTCACGCCCAATCCTCCGAAGGCAGTTGGCTTGCAAATGTTATTCCATGCAACTAAGCAATGCCCTCCGGAGACCCGATCCTTGCCCTTCCAAAAGAAAGAGCGCAACCACCCATTTATACCCTCAAACACCCAGGCCGGGGCGTCCATGACCAGTAAGTGGTGAACCGGCCTCGCCGAGAGCACAGACTTGACCAAGATCAATCTTCCCGAGCGCTGCATCATGCCTCTCTGCCAGGCGGGGACGACGTGCCTCACCTGATCCAGAAGTGGCTGCCATTGAGCCCTGGTGAGCTGCTTGAGCGCAAGTTGTAACCCATGCTACCTTTGACTTGTAATTTTTTAAACATAGTACAGTTAGCTCACATACACTTGTCCCTATAAACACATGCACATGACTTGCGTTGTATATGCCCTTCGACTGTTCATCATTTACCTCATGGCTAAAAATCCAAGGACTCATTTGCTCAAACAAATCAAATCCCCTTCTTCTCCTCTCTCTCTCTCTCGCACAAGGACCGCGACCACAGCTATGCAGAGGTGGACGGAGGCGTGCGGCTGTGTCAGCCTGAGGTTGAGGGTGGCTGGATCTGGGCGCTTAGGAGCGGCGTGAAGGCGTAGGGCGCGATGACGATGCACAAAATTGTTGGGCGCCACGGCGTTGCAGCCTAGTGTTGCATGCACGAGCCCTCGGGTTAGGTTCCCCAACCACCTGTCTAGGGATTAGCTTTTTTTCTGTTTGGTTGGATAGGATGTGCAAGTGGTTGAAGATAACCATTTATGTGTTTGGTTCAAAGGATGAGTGATGGATAAGAGTTGTGGTGACCGAAGAGGATTTGTAGCACCTGGGTGCTTCACACCCCTATATGAACATTATTTCAAAAAAATATATTAGGACACTAAAATAATCTGAGGTTTTGGATATGAAATTTAGGTGTCAATCTACTTGCGTGTGAACTTTTGTGAAAAAGTATCAGAAAATGTATCCGTCGCAAAAGAGATAAAAAAAATCCTATGTATAGAAACAAACTGTTTAGACAGATTTTAGTTCTGACTGTATTTTCTTCACCACAGATACATTTTCGGGTATTTTTCTATCAAACTTCATATGGGAGTAGATTGGGCACCAAGGTTTGAGATCCTAAGATTTCAATTTTTTGGATTTTTCGTATTTTTTAATTTAATTTTCGTATAGGGGGTGGAGCACCTAGATGCTTGTATTTTCCTTGTGGTGGCCCTTTTTATTGAGTTGGTAAGATTGGCTCATAATTACAACATAAAAATACATGTTGATTTTGACAGCAAAAGAACTGGAAATCATGTTAATATTTATAGACTATGACATTACAAAAGGCACTATTCAAATTATATGTTGATTTTGATGGCAAAATAACTGTCAAATCATGTCAATATTTATAGAACTCAGCTTCGTTATACCATTTGTTTGGTTACAAATAGAATTGGGTGGTTATACAAGTTGTTCGGTTTGAGGGATAGAACTTGCAAATCATGTTGCTTGGGTTCCCCAGGGATCCTTGCGTTTACCCAGGGGCCGAAACCCACGTAGAGACATTCCCCAGGGAAACGAGCTCGACATTTCGACTACCAGTTCGAGGTAGGCCTGCCCGAACCCCGCTCTTTCCTCGAGTAGAGGTCCCACGCCTCGATACTCATGGAAAAATTCCCCGCACCGTTTTCCTGCACGATCTGAACTTGCGACCCTCCTCCGCCTAGCTCCGTCCCCCTGTGGTGTTGCCTTCCGATGCTCTTCTATTCATCCCATCTACTACCAAATGACCATCCCAAGGAGTAGATCCCCCCCCCCCCGCGCGTGGAAGGAAGGGGATCACGTGTGCTCCAGAAAGTTCCCCTATCGGAATTTAGTACCCTGAGAACAAATATGCAAAACAACATTTGCCCGGACAAACTAATATTAGGCACCAATTCTGTGTAAGACCCCTCATGTATTAAGCTACAGTAACCCTCTCTGATTATGATAAGACACTTTGCTAAACAGTGCTTGATCACTTTGATTCAAATCCCATTTCAAATTCTACCTCTGAATTCAATTTCTAATTTAAATTATGAAGTCTAGAAATTATTTCACCAAATACTAGGACAAAAATGTTCATAATATTGCAAATAATCATTGAGCACTTGTCATGGATAAACCAACATTTTATAAATATTGCGTGCTTGTTCGAAGTACTATATGGACGTAAGTGCCGAACCCCTCTGAATTGGTCAAAAACTAGGGAACGGCCACTCATTGGTCTGGATATTATCCAACAAGCTAAAGAGAAAGTCCGCATTGTCTGCGAAAATCTCAAGGCGGCCCAGTCCCACCAGAAGAGTAACTATGATAAAAAACACCGGGGATCTATCTATGAATCTGGTGATCAAGCTTATCTGTGTGTCACTCCTATGAGGGGCACTCATCGTTACGGAATCAAGGGCAAGTTAGCTCCTCGCTGCATTGGTCCCTTCTGCATTCTTGCCCGACGTGGAAATGTGGCTTATAAATTGGAATTGTCACCATGGTTCTCTCATGTCCATGATGTCTTACATGTGTCGCAACTTTGTCGTTGCTTCAAGGATCCGCACCGTGAAGTGGACCATGAAATGATCGAAGTGCAAGATGATTTCTCTTACAAAGAGCATCCGATCTGCATTCTGGATCAAGCTGAACGACGAACCCATCAGAACGTTACCAAGTTTCGGAAAGTGCACTGGTCAAATCATAGTGGATATTGATACGTCCATTTTGCATCATGTTTTCCTACTGTTATTTATAGTGTTTTATGTTTATAACACTTTGTGGAATAATTTTAATGCCTTTTCTCTCATAATATGCAAGGTTTACACAAAGAGGGAGAATACCGGCAGCTGGAATTCTGGACCTGAAAAAGCTATGTCAGAGATACCTATTCTGCACATCTGCAAATGAGCTAAAATTTTGCATTATTTTATAATATATAATTAATATTGGAGAAAAGAACTACCAAAGGGGGGCTTCCAGGTGGCCACAAGGCACCAGGGCATGTCAGACCCCCCTAGCGCGCCCTGGTGGGTAGTGGGCCCCTCGGCCCACCTCTTGTGCCCATCTTCTGGTACATAAGGTCTTTTGACCTAGAAAAATAAGGAGAGGAATTTTGGCACGGAGCGCCGTCGTCCCGAGGTGGAACTTGGACAGGAGCACTTTTGCCCTCCAGCGGAGCGATTCCGCCGGGGGAACTTCCCTCCCAGAGGGGGAAATCGAAGCCATCATCATCACCAACAACCCTCTCATCTTTGGGAGGCCAATCTTCATTAACATCTTCAACAACACCATCTCATCTCAAACCCTAGTTCATCTCTTGTGTTCAATCTTTGTACCAGAACCTCAGATTGGTAACTGTGGGTGACTAGTAGTGTTGATTACATCTTGTAGTTGATGCTATATGGTTTATTTGGTGGAAGATTATATGTTCAGATCCATTATGCTATTTAATATCCCTCTGATCTTGAGCATGAATATTATTTGTGAGTATTTGACTTTGTTCTTGAGGCCATGGGAGAAGTCACGTTGCAAGTAATCATGTGAATTCGGTATTCGTTCGATATTTTGATGATATGTATGTTGTGATTCCCTTAGTGGTGTTATGTGAACATCGACTACATGACACTTCACAATCTTTGGGCCTAAGGGAATGCATTGTGGAGTAGTTATTAGATGATGGGTTGCTAGAGCGACATAAGCTTAAACCCTAGTTTATGCGGTGTTCCGTAAGGGGCTGATTTGGATCCATAGTATTAATGCTATGGTTAGATTTTATACTAATACTTCTTTCATAGTTGCGGATGCTTGCGAGGGGGTTAATCATAAGTGGGAGGCTTGTTCGAGTAAGAACAACACCCACGCACCGGTCCACCCACATATCAAATTATCAAAGTAGCGAACGTGAATCAAACCAACATGATGAAAGTGACTAGATGAAATTCCTGTATGCCCTCAAGAACGCTTTTCTTATTATCTAAGACCGTACCGGCCTGTCCTTTGCTATCAAAAGCATTGGGCTACCTTGCTGTACTTATTGTTACTATTGTTACTTGTTACTTGTTACAAATTATCTTGCTATCAAACTATCTGTTACCATTGTTAAGGAAATCGGTAACTCTTAGCTGCTCGGTCGGCTTGTGAGTAGCGATTAATCGGTGAATCGGCCTATTAACTGAATTAATCTGTCAACCATTAATCGGTAGAATAAATAGAAACCTACCAACATACATCTAAGTTTTTAGGTATTATATCATACTCTCATGCTCTCAACTACATAATATACCAAATATGTTACGATTTGGTCGAACCCTAGCTATTGAGGAGCGAGAGGGGGATGAGAGGGGTTACGGGCCAAAATTTTGGGCTTTATTTGCCTCTATGTTAATGGGTCAGCAACGATTAATCGGCCTGAGAATCTATTAATCGGCCTCACATGCAAGTTAATCGGCCTTACAAGTTAATGCGATGAATAGATGCTATTCGATTCGGCCATTGTACGAGTAGCGATTAATTGTCCTGTTAACTAATTAATCGAAGGAATTCTTGAACAGTGTCTATTACCGACAATTTCAGTGCTTGCAGAAATTACCTTGCTGAAAACTACTTGCCATTTCCTTCTGTTCCTCGTTGGGTTTGACCCCCTTAATTATCGAAAGGACTACGATTGATCCCTATACTTGTGGGTCATCAAGACTCTTTTCTCGCGCTGTTTCTGGGGAGTGAAGCGCTCTTGGTAAGTGGAAATCAGTAAGGAAAAATTTATACTACGTGCTGAAATTTATTGTCACTTGTTACTATGGAAAACAATCCCTTGAGGGGATGGTTTGGGGTATCTTCACCTCGACCGGAAACACAAAGAGTTTCCCCTCAACCAACTGCACCTACTGAACAATTATGAAATTCCTTCGGGTATGATAGAACAACTTCTAGCTAATCCTTATGCAGGAGATGGAACGAAACATCCTGATATGTGATTACGTCTCCAACGTATCTATAATTTTTGATTGTTCCATGCTATTATATTATCTGTTTTGGATGTTTTATATGCATTAATATGTTGTTTTATATTATTTTGAGAGTAACCTATTTACCTAGAGCCCAGTGCTAGTTTCTGTTTTTTCCTTGTTTTTGTGTTTTACCGAAAAGGAATATCAAACGGAGTCCAAACGGAATAAAATTTTATGATGATTTTTCTTGGACCATAAGACACCTACGAGACTTGGAGAGAGGGCTAGAAGAGTCCCAAGGAGGCCACAAGCCCTCAGGGCGCGCCCAAGTAGGGCGCGTCCCTTGGCTTGTGGGCACCTCGGGAGTCCCCTAACCCTACTTTCGCTTCTATAAATTCCCAAATATTCCCCAAACATCAGAAGCATCCACAAAAATACTTTACCGTCGCCGCAAGCCTCTGTTCCCATGAGATCCCATCTTGGGGCCTTTTCCGGTGATCTGCTAGAGGGGGATTCGATCACGGAGGGCCTCTACATCAACCTTGCTTCCCTTCCGATGAAGCGTGAGTAGTTTACCAAAGACCTATGGGTCCATAGCTAGTAGTTAGATGGCTTCTTCTCTCTCTTTAATCTTCAATACAATGTTCTCCTCGATGTTCTTGGAGATCTATTTGGTGTAATTTTGTTTTGCGGTGTGTTTGTTGAGATCCGATGAATTGTGGATCTATGATCAGATTATTCTATGAATATTATTTGAGTCTTCTCTGAAGTATTTTATGCATGATTAAGATATTTTGGTATTTGTCTTCAAATTATCGGTTTGGTTTGGCTAACTAGATTGGTTTTTTTGTTTTGCAATGGGAGAGGTGCTTAGTTTTGGGTTCAATCTTGCGGTGTCCCCACCCAGTGACAGAAGGGGTAGCAGGGCATGTATTGTATTGTTGCCATCAAGGATAAAAAGATGGGGTTTATATCATATTGCTTGAGTTTATCCCTCTACCTCATGACATCTTGCTTTAAGTGTTGCTTTGTTCTTATGAACTTAATACTCTAGATGCAAGCATGAGTCGGTCGATGTGTGGAGTAACAGTAGTAGATGTAGAATAGTTTCGGTCTACTTGTCACAGACGTGATGCCTATATTCATGATCATTGCCTTAGATATCGTCATAACTTTGCGCTTTTCTATCAGTTGCTCAATAGTAATTTGTTACCCACCGTATGCTATCTTCAAGAGAGAAACCTCTAGTGAAACCTATGGCCCCTGGTTCTATTTTCTATCATATATTTTCAGATCTATAAACCGAAAACCCTAAAAATACCTTGCTGCACTTTATTTATATTTACTTTAATTTGCTCTTTTATTTATCTTTTATACCTATCTCTATTAAATCCCACTTGTTCGTGACCGTGAAGGGATTGACAACCCCTTTCCGCGTTGTGTGCAAGTGTTTGTTAGTTTGTGCAGGTGCGTATATTGGAGACTTGATTGTGCCTCCTACTGGATTGATACCTTGGTTCTTACTGAGGGAAATACTTATCTCTACTTTGTTGCATCACCCTTTCCTCTTCAAGGAAAAAGTCAACACAAGCTCAAGAAGTAACAGGAAGAATTTCCGGCGCCGTTGGCGGGGAGGTTCTACATCAAGCCTACCAAGTACCCATCATAAACTCTCATCTCTTGCACTTACATTATTTTCCATTTTCCTCTCGTTTTCCTCCCCCCACTTCTAAAACATTTTCAGAAAAACACAAAAATATTTGCCTTTTTATTCGCCATTCATTTGTTCGTCTTTTTGTTTGCTTGTGTGCTAGATTGCTTGCTTTGTCATGATGTCTTAAGAGAATACTAAGTTGTGTTACTTTTCCAACACTAATAATAATGATTTTATTAGTACTCCAATTTCTCCTGTCACTAGTGCGGAATCTTATGAGATTAATGCCGCTTTGTTGAATCTTATTATGGAAGAACAATTTTCCGGACTTCCTAGTGAAGATGGCGCATCCCATCTAAATACTTTCGTTGAGTTATGTGATATGCGAAAGAAAGATATATGTGGATAATGATATTGTTAAATTAAATCTATTTCCATTCTCACTGTGAGATCATGCAAAAACTTGGTTTTCATCTTTGCCTAAAGGTAGTATTGATTCATGGAATAAGTGTAAAGATGCCTTTATTTCCAAGTATTTTCCACCCGCTAAGATCATCTCCCTTAGGAACGATATAATGAATTTTAAGCAACTTGATCATGAACATGTTGCACAATCTTGGGAGAGGATGAAATTGATGATAAGAAATTGCCCTACTCATGGTTTAAGTTTCTGAATGATCATTAAAAATATATGCCAGATTGAATTTTGCATCTAGAAATCTTTTAGATTC
This sequence comes from Aegilops speltoides, assembly GCA_021437245.1. NCBI lineage: Eukaryota > Viridiplantae > Streptophyta > Magnoliopsida > Poales > Poaceae > Aegilops > Aegilops speltoides. Next base: position 160,130,588 of record CM038146.1, read on the forward strand.
CACAGGTACTTTTATAGAAATTACATTAGGAGAAGCTACTAAACTCCTAGATAATATTATGGCAAATTACTCTCAATGGCATACCGAAAGATCTTCCACTAGTAAAAAAGTGCATGCGATTGAAGAAATTAATACTTTGAGTGGAAAGATGGATGAACTTATGAAATTGTTTTCTAGTAAGAGTGCTCCTATTGATCCTAATGATATGAATTTGTCCACTTTGATTGATAATAATAATGAATCTATGGATGTGAATTTTGTTGGTAGGAACAATTTTGGTAATAACAGGTACAAAGGTAATTTCAACCCTAGGCCGTTTCCTAGTAATTCCTCTAATAATTATGGTAATTCCTACAACAATTCTTATGGAAATTATAATAAAATACCCTCTGATCTTGAGAATAATATTAAATATTTCATTATTTCTCAAAAGAATTTCAATGCTATGGTAGAAGAAAAATTGCTTAAGGTTGATGATTTGGCTAGAAACGTTGATAAGATTTCTCTTCAGATTGATTCTTTGAAGATGAGATGTATGCATATCACATATCTATAATTTTTGATTGTTCCATGTTGTTATAACTCAACGAAAGGTATTAAAATTTTTGTGGATGAATGTAAATAAAGAACCGCTAGGATGCGTGCTAAGCGAGATTGGTTTGTAAAAGCGTGTTCTTCTATATCTCGTGATAATTATGACGAAGATCTTAAAGTGATTGGTGTGACTCCTATTGAATATTTGTTTGCTAATATAAATCTTGAAAAAATATGGGACTGGAGATGAGTCAACTTTAGCTAGAAGGTGTCCCAATAATTTGCAGTTTAAAGAGCTTAATGAAAAAAATGATAAATGTGGGATTGGAGAGGTCAAAACTTTAAGTACGGATGAACACACGCTTTTGGGTTTCAAGGACTTTAATTATGATAATTGTTCTTTAATAGATTGTATTTTCTTGTTGCAATCCATTCTTGATTCACCTCATGCTTATAATCAAAATAAAGCTTTTACTAAACATATCGTTGATGCTATGATGCAATCTTTTGAAGAAAAACTTGAGTTGAAAGTTTCTATCCCTAGAAAGCTTTATAATGAGTGGGAACCTACTATTAAGATGAAAAGTGAAGATTATGAGGGCAATGCTTTGTGTGATTTGGGTGCTAGAGTTTCCACGATTCCAAAAACTTTATGTGATGTGCTAGGTTTCCATAAATTTGATGATTGTTGTTTGAATTTGCATCTAGCAGATTCCACTATTAAGAAACGGATACGTCTCCAATGTATCTATAATTTTTTATTGTTACATGCTGTTATATTATCATTATTGGATGTTTTACAATCATTTTATAGTCATTTTATATCATTTTTGGTACTAACCTATTGACATAGTGCCCAGTGCTAGTTGTTGTTTTCTGCATGTTTTTTACATCGCAGGAAATCAATATCAAACGAAGTCCAAACGCAGCGAAACTTCTTGAGGAATTTTTTTGTGCCAGAAGACATCCAGTGGGCCAAGGAAGCACCTGGGGGTGCCCCGACGGGAGCAGCACCCACCAGGGTGCACCAGGAGGCCCTTGCGTGCCCTGGTGGGTTGTGCCCACCTTGGGTGCCCCCTGAACCGCCTCTTTGCTCTATAAATACCCCAATATTCCAGAAACCCTATGGGAGTCGACGAAAATCAATACCAGCTGTCATAGAGTCCAGAACCACTAGATCCAATCTGAACACCATCACGGAGGGCTCACCACTTCCATTAGTGCCTCTCCAATGATGCGTGAGTAGTTCTTTGTAGACCTACGGGTCCGTAGTTAGTAGCTAGATGGCTTCCTCTCTCTCTCTCTCTCTCTCTCTCTCTTGATTATCAATACAATGGTCTCTTGGAGATTCATATGATGTAAGCCTTTTTGCGGTGTGTTTGTTGGGATCCAATGAACTTTGAGTTTATGATCAGATCTATGTTTTTATCCATGAAAGTTATTTGAGTCTTCTTTGATCTCTTATATGCATGATTGCTTGCAGCCTCGTATTTCTTCTCCAATATTTGGGTTTTGTTTGGCTAACTTGATCTATTTATCTTGAAATGGGAAGATGTGCTTTGTAGTGGGTTCGATCTTACGGTGCTTGATCCCAGTGACAGAAGGGGAACCGACACGTATGTATCATTGCTACTAAGGGTAACAAGATGGGGTCTACGTCTACATAAATAGATGAACAGATCTTGTCTACATCATGTCATCGTTCTTATTGCATTACTTTGTTTTTCCATGAACTTAATACACAAGATGCATGCTAGATAGCGGTCGATGTGTGGAGTAATAGTAGTAGATGCAGGCAGGAGTCGGTCTACTAATCTTGGACGTGATGCCTATGTAATGATCATTGCCTGGATATCGTCATGATTATTTGAAGTTCTATCAATTTCCCAACAGTAATTGTTTTCCCACCATTTGCTATTTTCTCGAGAGAAGCCACTAGTGAAACCTACAGCCCCCGGATCTCTTTTCATCATATTTGCCTTTGCGATCTTTTTTCCTTTGCATTTATTTTCAGATCTATTAAACCAAAAATACAATAATACCTTTTTGCAATTTATTTGTTGCGATCTATTTATCCTATCTACCACTTTTACCTCACGTTATTTGCCTATCTTGAGGTGTCGTACCCGAAAGGGATTGACAACCCCTTTAACACATCGGGTTGCGAGTATTTGTTATTTGTGTGCAGGTGCTATTTATGTGGTGTGAGGAGGTTCTCCTACTGGTTTGATAACCTTGGTCTCATCACTGAGGGAAATACCTACCATCGCTACACTTCATCATCCCTTCCTCTGTGGGGAAATACCGACGTAGTTCTAGTAGACATCAAAAGGAATTTCTAGCACCGTTACCCGGGAGGATCAAGTCAAGATAGTCTCCCGTCAACTAGCCATTTCTGGCACCGTGGCTGGGGAGGATCTTCAACATCAACCAGGTTCCTAATCACAAATCTCATCTCCTCGCAATTTACATTATTTGCCATTTGCCTCTCGTTTTCCTCTCCCCCACTTCACAAAAATTTTGTCGTTTTATTCGCCCTCTTTTTCGTTCGCCGTTTTCTTGTCAGATCTGTTTTCGTGTACGATCTTGTTTGCGTAGTCATGATGCCTCAAAGAAAGTATTATGATGTTACTTACCCAAATATTTTGCTTGAAATTGAGAAAATTACTAAGGAATATTTGACTACACAATTGAGCATAATAAATATTTTACTAAAGAACTTAAGGAACACTCTGTTGTGTTAGAAGCTATAATGAAACAACTTGATGATATTAGTAGAGAAGTTTGCAATCTTCAATCTAAGTATGCTTTTGCTGAAAATTTGTTGGGAAAAATATCCGATGCACAAGCCACTTTAGTGAATCAAATGGCTGCCAAACCAATCTCGTTAGAAGATAAAAGTGATGAAGATCTTAAAATCTTGTTGAGAAAATTGATAAAAGTGAGTTTGAAGAGGTCAAAACTTTAACTAGTGATGTGCCCACTATTTTGGATAACAAAGACTTTAATTATGATAGTTGCACTTTGGTTGATTGTATTTTTTGTTGCCATCCATGATAAATTCACCCCATGCTTATGAACAAAATAAAGCTTTTACTAAACATATTGTTGATTCCATGATGAAAGCTTTTGAAGAAAAGTTGGAATTGGAAGTTTCAATTCGTAGAAAATTGCATGATGAGTTGGAACCTACTATCAAAGTCAAGATTAAAAATTATGAGTGCTTTGCTTTGTGTGACTTGGGTGCTAGTGTTTCTACAATTCCAAAGTCTTTATGTGATGTGCTTGGTCTTACCAATATTGAAGAATGCTCTTTAAATTTGCACTTAGCAGATTCTACTATTAAAAAGCCTATGGAAAGAATTAATGATGTTCTTATTCTTGCAAATAGGAATTATGTGCCCACAGATTTTATTGTTCTTGATATTGATTGCAATCCGTCTTGTCCAATTATTCTTGGTAGACCGTTTTTGCGCACTATTGGTGCCGTGATTGATATGAAAGAAGGCAATATTAAATTTCAATTTCCACTAAGGAAGGGAATGTAACACTTCCCTAGAACAAGAATTAGGCCACCATACGAATCAATCATGAGGGCATCTTATGGATCTAGAAACAAAGATGACAAAACTTAGATCCTACGCGTTATGCCTAGCTAGGGGCGTAAAACGATAGTGCTTGTTGGGAGGCAACCCAATGAATAAAATTTACTTTTGCTTTTGCTTTCTGTTCTTGTGTGTTAGAAAAATTATGCTACTGTTATGATTGTGTTTTTTTGTTTTAATTAGTGTTTGTGCCAAGCAAGGCCTTTTTTGGGAAGATTTGGGTGAAAGTTTATTTGATCTTGCTGAAAAAAAGAAACTTTTGCGCTCACGAGATTATTTTTCAATTTTAACAGAAGAGCGATTTTGAGTTGATTCTTTTTGTAGAAGATTAATAGACAAATTTCTCACGTCCACCAATTTATTTCAGAATTTTTAAGTTACAGAAGTATTCGAAATATTCAGATTGCTACAGACTATTCTGTTTTTGACAGATTCTGTTTTCTTTGCGTTGTGTGCTTGTTTTGATGATTCTATGGTTTTCTTTGACGAGTTTTTGCCATAGAAAAGTTGGAATACAATAGTATATGAATTGGGTGCTACAGTACTTATAGTAGTGATTTGCTTTCTTATACTAACGGATCTCACGAAGGTTTTGTTTGAGTTTTGTGTGATTGAAGTTTTCAAGTTTTGGGTGATCTTACGATGGATGAAGGAATAAGGATTATCAAAAGGCTAAGCTTGGGGATGCCCGAGGCACCCCAAGATAATATTCAAAGAAGTATCAAGCAACTAAGCTTCTAACAACCATCGGTATTTTACTTGAAACTATATTTTTATTCGTCACATAGTATGAGTTTTGCTTGGAGCGTCTTGTATGATATGAGTCTTTGCTAGTTTTGCTTTGTGTTTTAAGTGTTAAATCCTTGCTGGACACACCCTTTTGAGAGAGCCAAAAACTATGCTATACTTGCTCCTATGCTTCACTTAAATTTTTAGAGCCATGGATTTGCTCTAGTGCTTCACTTATATCTTTTAGTGCATGGTGTGCTTTGTTATTTTTGAAGAAATGCTCTCATGCTTCACTTAGATTTATTTGGGAGTTAGTAAATTTTTAAGAAATTCTCTCTTGCTTCACTAAGATTATTTTGACAGAAAGAAAAAAATTATGCTCATGATCTTCACTTATATTTGTTTGAGCTTATCAAAAGAAACATATGAAAATAGTCCCAGAGTGATAGATATCCAAGGAGGATATAATAAAAACTTTCATGAAGATCATTGGAAAAAATAAATTTGATTCTTAGTAATGGTTTTGAGATATGACAATATGATATGTGAGTCATGTTGATGAGTAATTGTGCTTTAGTAAGAATATTTATGTTAAGGTTTGTGATTCCCTATGCAAGCACGAAAGTCAATAGTTATGCAATAAAATTTATATCCTACTTATGGTGCATTATTCGGTGTTACTTATGCTTAATGCTTGGGTACGAGATTTTTTGCTTTTTGGTTGGTCGCTTCTCAATCTTTTTGCTAGCATTCATTTTGCACTAAGTATGATCACTACTTGTGCATCCCAAACCCTTTAAACCAGTTTTGCCATATGAGTCCTCTATACATACCTACATGCAGTATTTCCATGCCGTCCTAAGCAAATTTGCATGTGCCATCTCTAATTTTCAAAATGAATTTCTCTTTTGTGTGGTCTACCGCTCGCGAGGCAGTGAAGGGTGACCAATATTTTCCATGCTAGATGTGTTATTCTCATGATGAGTGTTTATTTACTTGTCATTGCATGAGAGTACGACAAAGGTATTAGGGATGCCCAGTTCCGAAATGAATAATGAATTTACTTTATGTTGTCAAATAATAAATTCCTTAGAAAGTGTTGGTATGGAGGGAACCCATGGATACGGTTAGCCATGGAAAGTGAAAGTAATGGTGGAAAAAGGAATAAACTTTATTTTCTGTTTGGGAACTGCCTATGATGTATCTAGCATGGAAGTGTTGAGATCTCTAAGTCGTTTTCGTTGGTGGGAAAAGTATGCCTCTCAAAAATATTTTTATCTCTCAATTTAAGCTTTGAGCTCTGGCACCTCTACAAGTCCCTACTTCCCTCCGCGAAGGGCCTTTCTTTTACTTATGCAATTTTTATTTTGAATTTGATTCTCCATCTTCTCTTATAAAGCACCAACTAAGGGGCACTATGATCATATTTGAGCATTGGGTGTAGCTACTATTCGAGTGTGTTGCATGAATGGATTAATGATTGAGCATAATGGGCTAGGGATATCTTGCTTTAGTGTTGATATTTTGAAAGACATGGTTGCTTGTTGGTATGTGTCGGTGTCAAAACCGGCGGATCTTGGGTAGGGGGTCCCGAACTGTGCATCTAGGCGGATGGTAACAGGAGACAAGGGACACGATGTTTTTACCCAGGTTTGGGCCCTCTCGATGGAGGTAAAACCCTACTCCTGCTTGATCGATATTGATGATATGGGTAGTACAAGAGTGGATCTACCACGAGATCAAGGAGGCTAAACCCTAGAAGCTAGCCTATGGTATGATTGTTGTAATGGTTGTGTTGTCCTACGGACTAAAACCCTCCGGTTTATATAGACACCGGAGAGGGCTAGGGTTACACAGAGTCGGTTACAATGGTAGGAGATCTACATATCCGTATCGCCAAGCTTGCCTTCCACGCCAAGGAAAGTCCCATCCGGACACGGGACGAAGTCTTCAATCTTGTATCTTCATAGTCTTGGAGTCCGGCTGACGATGATAGTCCGGCTGTCCGGACACTCCCTACTCCAGGACTCCCTCAGTAGCCCCCGAACCAGGCTTCAATGACGATAAGTCCAGCGTGTATATAGTCTTCGGCGTTGCAAGGCGGGTTCTCCTTTAAGTTCCATGTACCTGCCGAACAGTGTCCGGCTCTTTTGTAAACGTTGCGCTCCTTGGCTTCCACGCCCAATAATGGCCTTCTTCCACGCGTCGCACGAATGCGAAAAGCCAGGGTATCTTTTGTGCTTTACCCCCTAGCTGCGCAAATAATCTGCCTATAAGAGAGGCAAGAATCCAGATCCAAATCACACCATCTTCCTTCCGCAAGTACTCATCGGAGCGCCTCTGACCAAAAATCCATTCCATCATGGACCGTCGACGCGGCTCCTCCTCTCTTGCTCCCAGCCCTCTGCCAGGAGATTGGAGGAGATGTTCTGTTCCTCACAATGAGCTAGTGACGCTCCAAGCGGAGGGATATCTTCCTCCGGCCTTTATGGTCCCGGTTCGAGCCGGGCTGGCCACCTACAAAGGCGGGAATCAAGCGGAGGCTACCCCAAGTCCCAACAAAGGGGAGCGGGTATGCTTCGTCCCCTATCTGATAAGGGGGCTCGGATTTCCTGTACATCCGTTCCTCCGCGGCCTACTGGAGTTCTACGGACTCCAGCTCCATCACCTCACGCCCGCCTTGATTCTTCATATCGCGGGCTTCGTAGCTCTTTGTGAGCTATTTCTGGGCATCGAGCCCCATTTCGCGCTGTGGCAGAGGTTATTTTGCCTCGTACCCCGCTCTCACGGGGGGTCCATATATCAAGTGGGCGGTGCCGAAATATGGCGCATCGCCGGGACCGGATATCCATCCGGAACCCCTAAGAAGGCATCCGAAGACTGGCCTTCCGAATGGTTTTACGTAGAAGACGCCCCGCTGCCGGACCCTGTTCGGATCGGCCTCCCGGAGTTCAACAATGCTCCTTTGAAGAAACGCCTGAGTTGGCGTCCACGGAGCCCCCAGCTGGAGGAAGACAAGAGCGTCCATTATTTGATGGGCCGGATAAGGTTACTGGCCCATTCCGGACTGACCATGATTGGAGTCATGGCCACGTGCATTATGCGGGGGGTGCAGCCGCTGCAATACAGGGGCCACCCCATGTGGGATTTCAATGGAGAGAATTATGCCACTCGTCATGGCCGCCAAGGGCCGGGATCGGCCGAAGACCTGGTGAAGATTTTGTCCGGCCTGTACAAGGGGGAGAAGGAGGAATTCCTCCAGACGAGGCCATTGAATGGGTTCTCCATGAACAACCCTCGAAGCTGGGTAAGCGAATGTTCATTTATCCGACCCACGCTTTCAAAGTTAAGTGCCTTACTTTACGGTTTTGACGCAGGATCTGCGCCGGACTGTGGAGAGCATTCATAGCCCGGCTCCACAGCCCGAGGATCCAGAAAGATCCCTTGATCCGTCCTACAAAGAGGATCCAGACATAACGGTGGAGCTAATCGACGGGGTGTTCCATCAACTCAGCATGGACAATGCTCTAGTCGCCATTACGGCTGACTACCCCGGCCTATCTCCGGCTCCCCAGGTGATTGTGACCGAAGTCCTGACACCATTATTCCGTCCTTGCGCATTTCTGACCACCGTGTACCATGGTGTCTCGCAGGGGGCGCCTTCAGGGCAGGAGGCCGAGGCCACGGCAGCTGGCCGACAAGGGTCAGGCCAGCCCAGCAGGCGGAAGAGGAGTGCGGCGCAGATTGAGATGTCGCCTCAATGGTATAGCTCGCGATCGTTATCTAGGACAAAGTTCCTAGGAAGTGATTGAATGCTCATGACCTTTGCAGGAGAAAGAGTGCCCGCCGGACTGCGGGCGTAGGAGTTGCCAACCCAGCTTCTACCAGCCAGGCTCCAACTCCTGGTCTGGAGGGGGAGGCGAGCGCAAGGCGCGAGCCAAATACTCCTCCAACGGAGGATGCCAACAGACTGTCCGCCACTAGGTCTGAGGTGGAGATCACCATGAACCATAGGCGCCGCCGGACAGTTTTTCGTGATGCGTGCTTCTCCCCCGAGGCGTTGAATGCCTTTAACGCGGGGGACACGCACCTCCGTGCTACTCAAGATGGTTTGACCAGAGCCACGGAGCAGTATGTAAAGGACATATGGGTAAGAGATTTTAATAGTTGTATATGCCAGTAGCCCCTGAGACTTAAAGTAGTTGGAATAACTGATTTAAGGATCATTTGATATGCAGGATCTTATGGAGAAGAATACCCGATTGTCCCAGGAGCTAAAAGAGTGCAAGGCCCAACTTGAGGCTGCACTAGCTGCCGCAGGAGGAAGCACAGAGACCCCTCCTGGTAACACATTATTTCAAAAAGATAATCGGTGTGCGGCGTGCATTTAAGCCTGACAGTGACATTGCAGGCGATGCCGGATAGGATCCGGACAGTAAGAACTCTGCGCCCGGTGAAGGTCGGTAGAGGGGTCCGACGAGGATGCAGCAGGAAAGGAACAAGCTCCAGGATGCCCACGCCCAGCTTGGAGAAGAGCTGAAAGGTGTGCGGGCCGAGCTGTCTGGCTCCGTGAAGGAGAATTAGTGGCTTCGTCGCGGCATCTATAGTAAGTGCTTGAGCGAACTCCTTTGAAAAGAAGAGTTCGGCAAGGAAGTCAATTGACAAAAATATGTCTGTAGGTGTGCTCACAGGTCGCCCTGCGGAGGAGATGCCCGTATCAATGGGTGATGAACTTCCCGAGCTGGTGCAACTGCTCGAACGAGTGCGGCAGGCAATGAGCGGCGTCATCCAGGCCTTATGGCCATTCCTCTCCCTACCCGAGGGCCTTGGAGAGCTTGCGGAGAAGCTTCAGGGAGCACGGCAGCGCTTCCGTTTATGGAAGATTTTGGCCTGCCGCCAAGGTGCCAGGGAGGCCTGGGCCATGGTGAAGACGCGGTACAAGAAGGCGGATCCCAACCACATGGCCGAGGTCGGACCTGTGGGGGCCGATGGGAAGGAGATCCCTATGAGTTTAGTGTACGGCCAAGTAGAGTTGGCCGCTAAATATTCCCAACGGGACTGTAAATGAGACAGCCTGTTAGACGGGATTGAGGAGGAATACAGTTAATAGATTTGACAATGTATTGTAAAATGACATGTAAAATGCCTTCTAGCCGGATTGTAGATCGTTTGTCTTTGCCGACCTTTTCGCTTCAACCTCGGGACCCTAGAGTCCGGAGTGTGTCCGAATACCTTCTCGGTTAAGAAAAACCGGGGCATGCATGGAGACCAGGCGTAGGGGTCATTAGTGCTTTATCAGACAAGTGCCCAACTAGTTATGTTATATTACATGGTTAGTAAGAAACATCTTCCAGGGAGAATAGTTCCGTTAAGGGTTCCTTTCCTTGGGAGGCATGCCCTAAAGTGCATGTCCGGACTGCGAAAAGAGCAGGAAAACATCTGGGGGCAGATAAATAATTAGGTAAAAAATCATCTTTTAAGTCACCGACCGAATATTCCCTTAAGAACGCTAGCTTTCGGCTTCACCCAGTCGAGGTACACATCCGGTGACCGACAAGAATAATCGCAGAGGTGCTCCTTTACCTCCTAGCCGAACAATCGGCAACGTAGGGGTAAGCACAGGAGCCAGGCAACCCAGCTTGGCCAAAACTTAAGTCATATCGATGCATATAATGGTGAATAAAAGGTACATGTGGAAGTTTGACACATGTGCTGGGCATGAAGCCCTTATAATTAAGCTTCTGGTAGAGAAGCCCCCAGGTATAATGAGTGCGGATAGCACATCAAGTGTGTGCGAACAATGTGCAAGTAGGCCTTTGACGGCTTTTATGAAAAGGGGTGAGAGAAAAAAAGGGAAACGAAAGACAGCTGAAGTGTAAAAATTTGGATGGGGGAAGGAGACGAACTCTTAGTCCGGTGCTAGGCGTAGAATCTTCGGAGGCGGGCTGCGTTCCATGGGTTCGGCTCGAGTCGGTTGTCCGACGATTTCTCGAGCAGATGCGCTCCGCGGTCGGGACTTGATCTATAATGAAGGGGCCTTCCCACTTGGGCTTGAGCTTGTCCTTTTTCTTGTCCGGCAGGCGTAGAACTAGTTCGCCAACGTTGTAAGTCTTGGCCCGTACTTCTCTGCTTTGGTATCTTCGAGCCTGCTGCTGATAGATTGCGGAACGAGCCTTGGCGACGTCGCGTTCTTCCTCCAATGCATCCAAGCTGTCCTGCCGATCCAGCTCGGCTTCTCTTTCTTCGTACATGCGCACTCGAGGTGAGTCATGAATGATGTCGCAGGGCAAAACTGCCTCTGCGCCGTATACCATAAAAATGGTGTGAATCCGGTAGTACGGTTGGGCGTTGTCCGCAGCCCCCAGAGTACGGAGTCGAGCTCCTCTACCCAGTGCGTGTCAGATTTCGTAAGGGACCACACTAGTCTGGGTTTGATGCCGCTCATTATTAGACCATTTGCTCGCTCCACTTGACCGTTGGTTTGAGGATGATAGACTGAAGCGTAATCGAGCTTAATGCCCATATTTTTGCACCATAATTTAACCTCGTCGGCCGTGAAGTTCGTACCGTTATCGGTAATGATGCTATGGGGGGCACCATAACGGTGTACTACCCCGGATATGAAGTCTATCACTGCTCCGGACTCTGCCGTTTTAACTGGCTTGGCCTCTATCCATTTGGTGAATTTGTCCACCATGACCAATAGGTACCTTTGCTTGTGGGTTCCCCTTTAAGAGGTCCAACCATATCAAGCCCCGGACATGACGAACGGGTAATGGGTATAGTTTTGAGGGCGGTGGGTGGCATATGGCTCGATTAGCAAAGAGCGACAACCAACGCATCTTTGGACTAAGTCCTCAAGATCCGCCGGCCGTCGGCCAATAAAATCCTGTACGGAATGCCTTGCCTACCAGGGCCCGGGCTGCGGCGTGGTGTCCGCCTAGTCCGGCATGAATTTCAGCCAGAAGGTTTCGCCCTTCCTCTTCGGAGATACACCGTTGAAGGACTCCGGTTGTGCTTTTCTTATAGAGCTCTCCCTCGTGGACCTTGTAGGCTTTAGATCGCCGGACTATGCAGCGGGCCTCATTTTGGTCTTCGGGAAGTTCCTGCCTGAGTAAGTAGGCTAGGAATGGCTCTATCCATGGGGCGATTACTGCCATTATTTCATGGGCTGAAGGTGTTATTTCATCGGCTGAGTCGCCGATTATGTCGATTGTTACTCAGGGTGGTGCGGCTGCCTCCGGTTGTTATTTCGGACTCTTCTTCCCATAGTACGGATGGCTTAAAGAGCCGCTCCAGAAGATGTTTGGAGGGACAGCGTCGCGTTTTGCTGATGCGTGCTAATACGTCGGCTACTTGGTTATTATCTCTGCCACGTGGTGGAATTCGAGTCCTTGAATCGAGTGACATTTTAGGACAGCGTTACGATAGGCTGCCATTTTTGGATCCTTGGCGTCAAAGTCCCCATTTACTTGGGATATTGCGAGGTTTGAATCCCCGCGCACCTCTAGGCGTTGAATGCCCATGGAGATTGCCATTCGGAGGCCATGTAGGAGGGCCTCGTATTCGGCTGCGTTGTTGGAGTCCGTGTACATTATCTGGCACGATTGATCTGTGTCCCGGTTGGGGACGTCAATACGATGCCAGCCCCCAAGCCGGCCAACATTTTGGAGCCGTCGAAGTGCATAATCCAATTTGAGTATGCGCCGTACTCTTTAGGGAGTTCGACTTCAGTCCATTCGGCGACAAAGTCAGCCAGGACTTGCGACTTTATAGCTCGCCGAGGTTTGTAAGTTATATCGAATGGTAAGAGCTCAATGGCCCATTTTGCAATCCTGCCCGTCGCGTCGCGGTTGTTTATAATGTCATTGAGGGGCACTTCAGAGGCCACTGTTATCGAACACTCTTGAAAGTAGTGTCGGAGCTTCCGGGATGCCATGAACACCGCATATGGTATCTTTTGATAGTGCGGGTACCGGGACTTGCAGGGAGTTAAGACAGTGGATACGTAGTACACTGGTTTTTGAAGAGGGAATTTTTGCCCTTCTATTTCTTGTTCGACGACGAGTACCACGCTTACAACTTGATGTGTTGCCGCGATGTATAACAACATTGGTTCGCCCAGGTTAGGCACGGCCAGGACCGGATTTGTTGCCAATATGGCTTTGATTTCTTCGAGTCCGGCAGTGGCAGCATCCGTCCACTCGAAGTGTTCGGATACCGAGGAGGCGATAGAGGGCAATGCCTTTTCTCCCAAACGGAGATAAAGCGCTTAGGGCCGCCACACATCCGTCAATTTTGTATTTGTTTGAGGTCTTTTGGAATATCTAGCTGTGACTGAGCTCGGATCTTGGCTGGGTTTGCTTCAATTCCTCTACCGGATACAATGAAGCCCAGGAGCTTTCCGGCTGGTATGCCGAAAACGCATTTTTCCGGATTCAGCTTGATGTCATATGCTCGGAGGTTGTCGAATGTTAGCCTCAAATCGTTTACTAGAGTCTCGACGTGTTTGCTTTTGACGACTACGTCGTCTACGTATGCTTCTACTGTTTTGCCGATCTGGGTAGCCAGACATGTCTGAATCATGCGCTGATATGTTGCGCCGGCGTTTTTGAGTCCGAAGGGCATTGTGCTGAAGCAAAATGGTCCATATGGAGTAATGAATGCCGTTGCGGCTTGGTCTGCTTCTGCCATCTTGATTTGATGGTAGCCGGAATATGCGTCAAGGAAGCACAATGAATCGTGCCCTTCAGTAGCATCGATTATTTGGTCGATGTGGGGGAGGGGGAAGGGATCCTTTGGGCAGGCCTTGTTGAGGTCTTTAAAATCGACACACAGGCGCCAGGATTTGTCCTTCTTTGGTACCATTACCAGGTTTGCTAGCCAGTCCGGATGTTTGATGTCTCGATGAATCCGGCTTCGATGGTTTGGCTAGCTCTTCTCCCATTGCTGTCTTTTGGGTTGGTAAATCACCGAAGAGCACTGCTTGATGGCTTGAATCCTTTAGGATGTTTAGGCTGTGTTCTCGCCAATGCGTGGGATTCTGGCATATCGAAGGGTGCCGGCGAAGATGTCCCAATTTTCCGAAGGAATTCTCGCAGTGCGGCATCTACATCAGGGTTCATCTGCGCCCCGTTGGAGGCCGTCTTTGTTGGGTCCGTTGGGTGGACCTGGAATTTGACTATTTCGTCCGCTGGTTTGAAAGAAGTGGACTTGGATCTCTTATCGAGTATCACATCGTCCCTATTCAGCGTAGAGCGCAGCGCAGTGAGTTCTTCTGCCGCTAGGGCTTCGGATAGTGCCTCCAGGGCTAATGCGGCTGTCTTGTTTTCGGCGTGGAGTGCTATGTCCGGATCACTAGCGAGTGATTGTTCCGGGGCCTGCATCTTAAGCTTCATGTACCCGTAATGGGGTATGGCTTGAAAATTGTGAATGCCTCCCGTCCTAATATAGCGTGATATCCGCTGCTGAACGGGGCCACTTGGAACGTGACCTCTTCGGACCTGTAATTGTTCGGCGAGACGAACACCACATCAAGTGTGATTTTTCCTGTGCAGCGCGCTTCCCGGCTAGGGATTATTCCTCTAAAGGTTGTGCTGCTTCGCTCAATGCGGCTCCAGTCTATTTCCATTTTTTGAAGAGTTTCTTCGTAGATGAGGTTTAGTCCGCTGCCGCCATCCATGAGTACCTTGGTAAGACGAAAGCCGTCCACTATTGGACTGAGTACCAACGCGGCCGGTGCTCGGGCTGTTCGGAATTTAGGTTCGTCGCTGGCGTTGAAGGTGATGGCCGTGTCGCTCCATGGATTTGTTGTTGCTACTTGGTAGACTTCGGCGAGACTGCGGATTGTTCGTTTTCGCACATTATTTGATGCGAAAGTCTCGAAGACTGTTGGCACCGTACTGGCACTGTTGGAGTGGTTTTCCGGGGCTAGAAGCTCCTCGCCACTTTTGGCCACCTGCCGCAATATCCAACATGCTCGAAGGCTATGTGTTGGGGTGGCATTCACATCTTGTGAATTTTACAGGTCCGCCGAGCCATCCCTCCAGTACGGTTCCTTGCCCTTTATGGGGTTTCTGCTTTTTGTTTTTGTACCTGGTGCCTGAGTGTGCTGCACCCTTTTGTTACGGACTAGGGTTATATTCGGGGCCGGATTGTCTCAAAACTTAGTTTCGGTTTTTCGGAAACTCTCCATCGCACAGTACTTTCGTACTATGGACGCCAGGTCAGAGAAGCGTGTAATTTCACGGCGTCTGACGGCGTTCAAGATTCCCTCGTCCGTGCAATTATTGCAGAAAATTGAAATTGCGTTTTCCTCTCGGCAGTCCTTTATCCTGTCCATAACCAGGAGGAATCTGGCCCAGTAATGATGTACTGTTTCAGCATGCTCTTGCCGGATTTGAGATAGATCGCATATGTCTGGGTGGGTGGGTGGAATTAAGTCCGGAACCCTACCCATCTTGAGGCTCAAGGGCCGAGTAGTTTCCGAATTTGGAAGCTTGGATCGTTGGACGTCATCCAACGAGTCCGGTCCGGCGCCTGACTTTAGGTTCAGTGCTTGATCGAAGTCCGTACCCCTGCGGGAGTCCGGCATGGAGGGTTCGGAAGCCTGGACATGACTAGTTTTCAATATAGGAGAAGAGTCGCCGTGTTGTTCCTCTACCACCGCGACGTGGTGGGTAACCTGGGGAGAGTTAATCTCTCTCATATTGGTTTTAAGCCCAATCTGATTGTAGTCTGTAGCGACTCCCAGGGCGGCGATGCGATCCAAGAGCTCGTTTACGGATGAAAGCTCTATTGGATCCAACCGCCGATTTAATTCGAGTTGACGCGAAGATTGCTTTTGACGACCGAGAGGTAAATCGTCGAAGCGTGGCGAACAGTGGTCATGAGGAAATCACCCAGCCGGATAGTTTGGCGGCGGCCAAGGCTCCTTCGGCGAAGATACCGCCTTTAAAGACGGAAGAGGCATCCTTCCTATCGGTGACGCGCAGAGGAACTCTCAATGAAAGCACCAATGTCGGTGTCAAACCGGCGGATCTCGGTAGGGGGTCCCGAATGTGCTTCTAGGCGGATGGTAACAGGAGACAAGGGACACGATGTTTTTACCTGTGTTCGGGCCCTCTCGATGGAGGTAAAACCCTACTCCTCTGCTTGATTGATATTGATGATATGGGTAGTACAAGAGTGGATCTACCACGAGATCAAGGAGGCTAAACCCTAGAAGCTAGCCTATGGTATGATTGTTGTAATGGTTGTGTTGTCCTACGGACTAAAACCCTCTGGTTTATATAGACACCGGAGAGGGCTAGGGTTACACGGAGTCAGTTACAATGGTAGGAGATCTACATATCTGTATCGCCAAGCTTGCCTTCCATGCCAAGGAAAGTCCCATCCGGACACGGGACGAAGTATTCAATCTTGTATCTTCATAGTCTTGGAGTCCGGCTGACGATGATAGTCCGGCTGTCCAGACACCCCCTAGTCCAGGACTCCCTCAGTATGCTTGAGTATTAAAGTCTTCATGTCAAAACTAGACTATTGATTTGAATCATATAAAAGTCCATATGTCCATGCTGTAAAGAAAATAAGTGTGATGAACATCTTAGGCAGCATTCCACATCAAAAATTCTGTTTTTATCATTTACCTACTCAAGGACGAGCAGGAATTAAGCTTGGGGATGCTGATACGTCTCCAACGTACCTATAATTTTGATTGTTCCATGCTGTTATATTGTCATTCTTGGATGTTTTTACAGTTATTTATAGTCATTTTATATCACTTTTTGGTACTAACCTATTGACATAGTGCCCAGTGCCAGTTGCTATTTTCTGCATGTTTTTTATATCGTAAGATATCAATATCAAACGAAGTCCAAATGCAACGAAACTTCTTGAAGATTTTTTTGGGCCAGAAGACATCTAGTGGTGGGTTGTGCCCACCTCGGATGCCCCCTGAACCGCCTCTTTGCTCTATAAATACCCCAATATTCCAGAAACCCTAGGGGAGTTGACGAAAATCAATTCCAGCCACCGCAGAGTCCAGAACCACCAGATCCAATCTAGACACAATCACGGAGGGGTTCACCACTTCCATTGGTTCCTCTCCGATGATGCGTGAGTAGTTCTTTGTAGACTACGGGTCCGTAGTTATTTGCTAGATGGCTTCCCCCCCTCTCTCTCTTGATTATTAATACAATGGTCTCTTGGAGATCCATATGATGTAAGCATTTTTGCGGTGTGTTTGTTGGGATCCGATGAACTTTGAGTTTATGATCAGATCTATGTTTTTACCCATGAAATTTATTTGAGTCTTCTTTGATCTCTTATATGCATGATTGCTTATAGCCTCGTATTTCTTCTCTGATATTTGGGTTTTGTTTAGCCAACTTGATCTATTTATCTTGCAATGGGAAGAGGTGCTTTGTAGTGGGTTCGATCTTACGATGCTTGATCCCAGTGATAGAAAGGGTACCGACACGTATGTATTGTTGGTACTAAGGATAACAAGATGGGGTCTACATCTACATAAATAGATGAATAGATCTTGTCTACATCATGTTATCGTTCTTATTGCATTACTCTATTTTTCCATGAACTTAATACACTAGATGCATGCTGGATAGCGGTCAATGTGTGGAGTAATAGTAGTAGATGCAGGCAGGAGTCGGTCTACTAATCTTGGACGTGATGCCTATATAATGATCATTGCTTGGATATCGTCATGATTATTTGAAGTTCTATCAATTGCCCACAAACCGGTCCTAAAGGGGTGGTGGCAGGCTGGCGTGAGGCCGGGGCCCCGTGATCACCTTTAGTACCGGTTCGTGGCACAAACTAGTACTAAAGGGCTAACCTTTAGTACCGTTTCGTGCCACGAACCGGTACTAAAGGGGTTTGACCTATAATACCGGTTCGTGGCACAAACCGGTACTAAAGGGCAATTTTCAAACTCTACCCCCGTGTATCGCCATTTCAGTTTTGAAAAATACAAAAGAAAATGATAAAAATTTCAAAAAATAAAATTCTTCGAGATGTAGTTATATTACTACATCTACTAGTTAGGAAAATTAAAAAACTTAAATTTGGACATGTTTTGCAAAAAGTGCAGGGAAAATGTAAAACGGCTATAACTTTTGCATACGATGTCGGAAAAAAACGTATGATATATCAAAAAATTCAGCATGAAAATCCGCATCCGGTTTTGATGGCCTATGGCCAGTTTGCAATTTTTTAGAATCCTCAAATTCCAAATGGAGAAAAAGATATGTTCAAATTTAAGTTTTTCTTAATTTTGGTTAAATCTGGTCAAACTATGGTCAAACTACTTATTCAAGAAGTATTAATGTTACTACATACTTATTCAAGAATATTAGTGTTACTAAATAATTATTTCAATTTTTTGAATTTTGGTCAAATCTGGTCAAACTATGGTCAAATTTATTCAAGAAATATTAGTGTTACTAAATAATTACTGTTTTTTAGAATAATAGTTTCAAACTTAAACGGTAAAATGTGTGACCTAATGCTCAAGCTAAACTGCTGAGGGTTAATAGGATTTATAGCTTACATTTGTCAGGAAAACAACAAGTGTAGACTTGGAAAGTAGGGGGAATAGAACTCCGAAGTTAAGCGTGCTCAGGCTGGGGGAGTGAGAGGATGGGTGACTGGTCGAGAAGTTAGACGATTTGGAATGAGTGATCCACACTTGAGTAGTTAAGAGGGGCGATTAGAGACTAAATTATCAAATAATTCAGAAAATTGAAAATAAAGAAAATCAATTTTTCCCCCAAAATTTTCAAAAATAATTTAAAAAAAAACCTTTAGTACCGGTTGGTAACACCAACCGGTACTAAAGGTCCCCCATACCACGGCGCGAGCTCACGCCACGTGGTGGGCCTTTAGTGGTGGTTTGTGCCGAACCGGTACTAAAGGGGGGGGGCTTTAGTCTCCACTCTTTAGTGCCAGTTGTAGAACCGGCAGTAAAGGCCCTTATGAACCGGTATTAAAGCTCCGTTTTCTACTAACCTACGGCCCCCGGGTCTCTTTTCATCATATTTGCCATTGCGATCTATTTTCCTTTGCATTCATTTTCAGATCTATTAAACCAAAAATACAAAAATACCTTGCTGCAATTTATTTGTTCCGCAATCTATTTATCCTATCTATCACTTTTACCTGACGTTATTTGCCTATCTTGAGGTGCCGTACCCGAAAGGGATTGACAACCCCTTTAACACGTCGGGTTGCGAGTATATGTTATTTGTGTGCAGGTGTTGTTTACATGGTGTGAGGAGGTTCTCCTACTGGTTCGATAACCTTGGTCTCATCACTGAGGGAAATACCTGCCGTCGCTATACTGCATCATCCCTTCCTCTTTGGGGAAATACCGACGTAGTTCTAGCAGACATCAGACACCTCTGTGAAGGATTAATGATGTTCTTATTGTTGCAAATATGAATTATTTGCCTGTATATTTTATTGTGCTTGATATAGATTGCAATCCTACATGTCCTATTATTCTTGGTAGACCTTTTCTTAGAACGATTGGTGCAATTATTGATATGAAAGAAGGAAACATTAGATTTCAATTTCTGTTAAGGAAAGGCATGGAACACTTTCTAAGAAAGAAAATGAAGTTGCCATATGAATCTATTATGCGGGCTACTTATGCTTTGCATACCAAAGATGACAATACCTAGATCTATGTTTTATGCCTAGCTAGGGGCGTTAAACAATAGCGCTTGTTGGGAGGCAACCAATTTTATTTTTTTCTTTTCTTTTGTTTTTGGTTTTTTTTCAATAAATACACATTATTACCTCTGTATTGATTGTGTTTTGTTGTTTAATTAGTGTTTGAGGCAAGCAAGACCTTTGGGATGGTCTATGGTAATAGTTGATTTGATCTTGCTAAAAAATAGAAACGTTTTCGCTCATTGCCAAAATTTTATAAAATCACATAAACTTGTTTTTGATCATAATTTCTTACACAATATTGATATACAAATTTCCCATATTGTCCTAATTTTTCAGAATTTTCGGAGTTACAGAAGTATACGAAGTTTCCAGATCACTACAGACTGTTCTGTTTTTGACAGATTCTGTTTTCAGTGTATTGTTTGTTTATTTTGATGAATCTATGGGTAGTATCGGGGGTATGAACCATGGAGAAATGGAATACAATAGATATTACACCAATATAAATTTAGAATGAGTTCACAACAGTACCTAAAGTGGTGATTTATTTTATTATACTAACGGATCTCATGAGTTATTTGTTGAGTTTTGTGTTGTGAAGTTTTCAAGTTTTGTGTAAAGATTTGATGGACAATAGAATAAGGAGTGGCAAGAGCCTAAGCTTTGGGATGCCCAAGGCACCCCAAGATAATATTCAAGGACAACCAAGCATCTAAGCTTGGGGATGCTCCGGATGGCATCCCCCTTTTCGTCTTCACTCCGTCGATAAATTTACTTGAGGCTATATTTTTATTCACCACATGACATGTGTTTTGCTTGGAGCATCTTGTATGATATGAGTCTTCGCTTTTTAGTTTGACACAATCATCCTTGCTCTATATACCTTTTTAGATGGACACGCATTAATCGTGAATTTATTAGAATACTCTATGTGCTCCACTTATATATTTTGAGCTAGCAGTTTGCTCTAGTGCTTCACTTATATCTTTTTATAGCATGGTGGTGGCTTTATTTTATAGAAATTGATGAACTGGCATGCTTCACTTATATTATGTTGAGAGTCTTTAACAGCATGGTAATTTGCTTAGGTTATGAATTTATTCCTAATATGATGGGCATCCAAGAGGGATATAATAAAAACTTTCATATAAAGGGCATTGAATATATGAGAAGTTTGATTCCATGCATTTGTTTTGAGATATAAAGATGGTGATATTAGAGTCATGCTAGTGAGTAATTGTGGATTGGTAGAAATAATTGTTTTAAAGTTTGTGATTCTCATAGCATGCACGTATGGTGAACCGTTATGCGATGAAGTCGGAGCATGATTCATTTTTTGATTGTCTTCCTTATCAGTGGTGGTTGGGGATGAGCGATGGTCTTTTCCTACCAATTTATACCCCTAGGAGCATGCATGTAGTACTTTGTTTTGATGGATAATATATTTTTGCAATAAGTATGTGAGTTCTTTATGACTAATGTTGAGTCCATGGATTATAGGCACTCTCACCCTTCCACCATTGCTAGGCTCTCTAGTACCGCGTAACTTTCACCGGTACATTAAACCCACCATATATCCTTCCTCAAAACAACCACCATACCTACCTATTATGACATTTCCATAGTCATTCCGAGATATATTGCCATGCAACTTCCACCTTTCTGTCATATCTTTGTTCTAGTATCGAGTTGTAATTCTGCAGTTGTAAGTAAATAAAAGTGTGATGATCATAATTATTAGAGCATTGTCCCATGTGAGGAAAGGATGATGGAAGCTATGATTCCCTCACAAGTTGGGATGAGTCTCCGGACTTTATAAAAAATAAAAGAGGCCAAAGAAGCCCAAATAAAAAAAGGAGGCCAAAGAAGCCAAACAGAAAAAATGAGAGAAAAGAGGCAATGTTACTATCCTTTTACCACACTTGTGCTTCAAAGTAGAACCATAATATTCATGATAGAGAGTCTCCTATTTTGTCACTTTCATATACTAGTGGGAATTTTTATCATAGAACTTGGCTTGTATGTTCAAATGATGGGCTTCCTCAAATTGCCCTAGGTCTTCATGAGCAAGCAAGTTGGATGCACACCCACTTAGTTTCTTTTTGAGCTTTCATACACTTATAGCTCTAGTGCATCCGTTGCATGGCAATCCCTACTCACTTGCATCAATATCAATTGATGGGCATCTCCGTAGACCATTAATTTGACTGGTTGATGTGAGACTTGCTCCTTCTTTTTTCCTTCTCCACAACCACCAAATTCTATTTCACCTATAGTGCTATATCCATGGCTCACGCTCATGTATTGCGTGAAAGTTGAAAAAGTTTGAGAACATCAAAAGTATGAAACAATTGCTTGGCTTGTCATCGGGGTCGTGCATGATGAAATAATTGTGTGATGAAGATGGAGCATAGCCAGACTATATGATTTTGTAGGGATAACTTTCTTTGGCCATGTTATTTTGAGAAGACATGATTGCTTTATTAGTATGCTTGAAATATTTTTTATGCCAATATTAAACTTTTGTTTTGAATCTTATGGATCTAAATATTCATGCCACAATAAAGAAGATTGCATTGATAAATATGTTAGGTAGCATTCCACATCGAAAATTCTATTTTTATCATTTACCTACTCAATGACGAGCAAGAATTAAGCTTGGGTATGCTTGATAGGTCTCCAACGTATCTATAATTTTTGATTGTTCCGTGCTATTATATTATCAGTTTTTGATGTTTTATATGCATTAATATAATATTTTATTATTTTTGGGCTAACCTATTAACCTAGAGCCCAGTGTTAGTTTCTGTTTTTCCTTGTTTTTGAGTTTTATAGAAAAGAAAATCAAATGGAGTCCAAACGGGACAAAAATTTACGACGATTTTTCTTGGACCAGAAGACACCTACGAGGCTTGGAGAGAGGGCCACATGAGTCCCGAGGAGGCCACAATCCCTCAGGGCGTGCCGCCTGGCTTGTGGGCCCCTCGGGAGTCCCCTAACCCTAGTTCCGCCACTATAAATTCCCAAATATTCCCCAAACATCAAAAGCATCCACCAAAATACTTCTCCGCCACCGCAAGCCTCTATTCCCGTGAGATCCCATCTTGGGGCCTTTTCCGGCGATCTGCCGGAGGGGAATTCGATCATCGAGGGCCTCTACATCAACCTTGTTGCCCTTCCGATGAACCTTGAGTAGTTTACCACAAACCGACGGGTCCATAGCTAGTAGCTAGATGGCTTCTTATCTCTCTTTGATCTTTAATATAATGTTCTCCTCGATGTTCTTGGAGATCTATTCGATGTAATTTTATTTTGCGATGTGTTTGCTAAGATCCGATGAATTGTAGATTTATGATCAGACTATCTATGAATATATTTGAGTCTTCTCTGAACTCTTTTATGCATGATTAAGACATCTTTGTAGTTCTCTTCGAATTATCAGTTTGGATTGGCCGACCAAATTGGTTTTTCTTGAATTGGGAGAGGTGCTTAGTTTTGGGTCCAATCTTGCGGTGTCCTCACTGAAGGAAATATGCCCTAGAGGCAATAATAAATTTATTATATATTTCCTTATATCATGATAAATGTTTATTATTCATGCTAGAATATTATTAACTGGAAACTCTGTACATGTGTGAATACATAGACAAACATAATGTCACTAGTATGCCTCTACTTGACTAGCTCGTTGAATCAAAGATGGTTAAGTTTCCCAGCCATAGACATGAGTTGTCATTTGATTAACGGGATCACATCATTAGAGAATGATGTGATTGACTTGACCCATTCCGTTAGCTTAGTACTTGATCGTTTAGTATGTTGCTATTGCTTTCTTCATGACTTATACATGTTCCTATGACTATGAGATTATGCAACTCCCGATTACTAGAGGAACATTTTGTGTGCTACCAAATGTCACAACATAACTGGGTGATTATAAAGGTGCTCTACAGGTGTCTTCGATGGTACTTGTTGAGTTGGCATAAATTGAAATTAGGATTTGTCACTCCGATTGTCGGAGAGGTATCTCTGGGCCCTCTCGGTAATGCACATCACTACAAGCCTTGCAAGCAATGTGACTAAGGAGAGTTGTAACACCCCATGTATTAAGTTACACTAATCCTTTCTAATTATAATAAGACACTTTGCTAAACATTGTTTGATCAGTTTGATTCAAATCTCATTTCAAATTCTACCTCTGAATTCAATTTCTAATTTAAATTATAAACTCCAGAAATTATTTCAACAAGCACTAGGGAAAAAATGTTCATAATATTGCAAATAATCACTTAGTAATTGTGCTACAGAAACCAACATTTTATAAATATATAAATGCCCCTAACCTAATCAATACAGTGCCTAAACAACATTTTAAATGCTTTTACAATTTACAAAAAATAC
Organism: Aegilops speltoides; assembly: GCA_021437245.1. NCBI lineage: Eukaryota > Viridiplantae > Streptophyta > Magnoliopsida > Poales > Poaceae > Aegilops > Aegilops speltoides. The sequence goes on from CM038146.1 coordinate 160,154,554, forward strand.
AAACTATTTTAAATAAATCCCAAACTTTTTGTGGCGGTGCCTAAAATTGCAAAGTGAATTATGGGACAAGTTCCATATTTTACAAAACCTATTTGCTATTTAAAATAAATGCAAAATAGAAATAATAAAATAAAATAGAAAAATGATTAAAAAAGAAAAGGGGAAAAGGCCCCTGTGCCACTGGCCCACAGTGCACGGCTCATACCGGCCCAGCCCACACCCCCGGTCGGCTTCAACCTTGCTACAGGGAGCCGACCGAGGGCGTGCGTCCTCGCCCGACCAGCTCGCCGCCCCGCGCTGCCACTCCACCGAGAGGATAAGGGCGCACCCCGGGCGCCTCTAGGACGCCTTCCACTCACTCTCCCACTCCTCACCTCGCTCGCTCGCCCTCTCCCTCGAAGCCTCCGCCGAACCCGAGCACTGCCGTCGCCATGGCCGTGCCATAACCGCGACCAGCGTCCTCCCCGCACCTCGCCAACTTGTCCATGAGCACCGCCTACATCTCATTCGTCTCCCTCAACCCTGGATTGAAGCAGAGAAGCCGCTCCAATGACTCCCACGTAGATTTCCTATGTTCGGCCGTCGTGGATTGTCGCTGTCGTGCGTGTGCTTCAGGCCCTCCCCGAGCACGCTAAGCACATCTGCAGCTCTTAGTGAGCCTCCCGTCTGAAACCCTCTCCTATGCACCCCTTTCCATGCTCGTTGCTGCTGCTGACAAAGTGGACGGAGCTCAGCTCCGCCATGTTGCTCACCGTCGTTGCTGCCATTTGTTTCAAGGCCCGACAAGTGCTCTATGGTGCTCAGGGCATCACCACGATGCTGCCTGTGCCTCCAGTTCGACGCGTAGGCGCTCGTAGCCCCGATCCCGACAAGCTCAGGCTCCAGACGCCCCTACCTCGACGCGGTGCTCACCTCCAGTCACCCCCAGCTGCTCCCACCGCCCTAGTTCGACGCGGCTCTCCCCACCCGTTCAAACAGGACTGGTCGCACCCAATTTGGCGTCCCCTAGCCAAGTCCCTATGGCGGTAGATGCGCGTCACCGCGCTTTTGGCTCACCGGCGCATCTCCAGCACCGCCCGCCGATGTGGCTGGCCTGGGGCCCACCCTGGGTCGCTGCCAGTCGGCCCGTGGTCCTAGTTGACCATGTTGACCGGGTCAATGTTGCTGACTGGGCAACCCCTCTCACTGATATGTAGGGCCCACCCCCTTAACTAACTAATACTAATTTAATTAATTAATTAAACTTAATTAGGACACTAACATGTGGCCCTCCTAACTAATTAACTTAATTAGTTAAATTAATCGCTGGTAAATTAGCTCAATCACTGACAAGTGGGACCCCCTGGTCGGTTTAACCAGTCAATGTCCACGGTTGAATGTTGACTGTGTAGTCAACTGGGCCCCACTATCAGCCTCTGTTGCACATTTCTGGGTACACTTCTATGTACCCATATCATTTAGTATTTAATATAATTTCGATTTAATTTAATTACAGAATTTTAGAATAATGTTTAAAACTTTGAAAATCATATAAAATAATCTATAACTCAGATCAAAATAGTTTATATATGGAAGTTGCTCAGAAAAATATTACGAATCTGAATATGCTATCAACTCATGTGTCACATGCCTCTAACATGATGAACATGGATCCTTCCCCTTTGTTTCATTTGTCTGAAAACTTCCTAAAGCCGGGAAAACATCCTCAGATGTTTTCCTGCTTCGTCTGTAACATGTAGCACTGCGTTAGGTCACCCTTAGAACAACATATTGCCATGCCATGCATAGTGATGCATTTGATTGCTTTATATTTATTGTTTCTTCCCTCCTCTTCTTTTCAGTAGACCGCGAGACCGATGCTGCTCCCGAGTTCGACTACACCCCTGACGTCTAGCCACTCTCATCAGAGCTTCCAGGCAAGCAAAACCCCCTTGATCATTCCTATATCGCCCATTCTTTCTGTCTCATGCTTGCATTAGATTTTGCTACTATTGTTTGATAGCTCCTATTCTGATGCATAGCCTGCTATTGTTACCTTACCTATTATCATGTATGCTTAGTATAGATTGGTTAGTGATCCATCAGTGCCCCCTCACCCTTGTCCTTGTTGCCCCGCTTGATATGCAGAGACCGACACGTCACTGCAAGGCCCCTTAGTCGTACGACTCTGACAGAGCTACTATCGAGTGTCGAGGCCGATACCTCCTACCTCACTCCTAATGATATCTTTGTAGCGTAGCTAGTCAGTTGTGGGATACCGAGGGTGATTCCTCTTTCACCACCTCCGATGATGCCTCTGTTGTTGATACTTCTCCAATGTATCTATAATTTTTTATTATTCCATGTTGTTATCTTATCATTCTTCGATGTTTTACAATCATTTTATAACAACTTTATATCATTTTTGGGACTAACATATTGACATAGTGCCCAGGGCTTGTTGCTATTCTTTGCTTGTTTTTTTACTTCGCAGGAAATCAATACCAACCGGAGTCCAAACGCAGTGAAACTTTTTTGTGATTTTTTTGGACCAGAAGGCACATGATGGGCCAAGAAAGTACCTGAGGGGGGCTCCGAGGGAAGCACAACAAAATAGGGCGTGCCTGGGGTCCCAGGCGCGCCCAGGTAGGTTGTGCCCACCTCGGCCACCTCCTGCGCCGCCTCTTTGCTCTATAACTACCACAATATTCCAAAAACCCTAGGGGAGTTGACGAAAATCAATTCCAACCGCCGCAAGTTCCAGAAACCACAGATCAAATCTAGACACCATCATGGAGGGGTTCATCATCCTCATTGGTGCCTCTCCGATGATGCGTGAGTAGTTCATTGTAGACCTACGGGTCCGTAGTTAGTAGCTAGATGCCTTTCTCTCTCTCATTTGATTCTCAATACAATGGTCTCTTGGAGATCTATTTGATGTAACTCTATTTGCGGTGTGTGATTCATGAAAGAATTGAAGAAAATCCGTCTAGGAGTGATAAATTGGAAGAAATCTTTCGTAATCTAAGCACGGCTTTTGCTTCCGCCAAAACTATTGAAAAAAACCCTGTTAAAATTAGCAAGAGTACTCAAATCAATAAGAACAAGGGTGCAACTTCTATTAGTAATAATAAAGAAGATCTTAAAATGATTAGTATTCACCCGGATTTTGTTGAAGTTATAAGAGGCCCTATTAATAAAAACGATTTCCTCAATTTTATGCCTAGAATTTTTGCTATTTTACTTGCTAAATCTTCAAATAAATCTGATTGTGTGATTCAAGAGCTGGAAGACACAAGTAGTGATCTTACTTAGTGCAAATGAAGGCTAGCAAAAGATCGAGAAGCATCCAACCAAGAAACAAAAAATCTCATAAGCGAGCATTAAGCATAAATAACACCGAATAATGCACCACAAGTAGGATATAATTTCATTGCATAACTATTTACTTTCGTGCTTGCATAGGGAATCACAAACCTTAACACCAATATTCTTACTAAAGCATAATTACTCATAAACATGACTCGCATATTATATCAGCATATCGCAAAAATATTAGAAGGAATCAAGTTTGTTTTTGTCCAATGATCTTCATGAAAGTTTTTATTATATCTCTTTTGAATATCTATCACTTTGGGACTAATTTCATATGTTGCTTTTGATAGCTCGAACAAATCTAAGTGAAGAACATGAGCATAAAAAATTACCTCTCTCAAAATAACTTAAGTGAAGCAAGAGAGAATTTCTTAAAAAAATTCTAACTCTCAAATAAATCTAAGTGAAGCATGAGAGAATTTCTTCAAAAATACTAAAGCACACCGTGCTAAAAAAGATATAAGTGAAGCACTAGAGCAAATCCATATCTCAAAAAGATTTAAGTGAAGCATAAAGAGCAATTCTAACAAGTCACCTTATGCCTAGCTAAGGGCGTAAAACAATAGCGCTTGTTGGGAGGCAACCCAATGAATAAAATTTATTTTTGTCTTTTTCTTGCTGTTCTTGAGTGTTTTCACAATTATGCTACTGTTATGATTGTGTTTTTTGTGTTTAAATTAGTGTTTGTGCCAAGCAAAACCTTTGGGATTGTGTTGGGTGGTAGTTGATTTGATCTTGTTGAAAAACAGAAACTTTTGCGCTCAGAAAAACAATTTTCATAAATCACAGAAACATGCTTTTACTCTGAATTTTTTACACAGGATTGACATGCAAATTTCCCACATTATCCTAATTGTTCAGAAGTTTTGGAGTTACATAAGTATACGAAGTTCCCTATTTACTACAGACTGTTCTGTTTTTGACAGATTCTATTTTCTTTGAGTTGTATGCTTATTTTGATGAATCTATGGTTTGTATTGGAGGGTATAAGCTATAGAAAAGTTGGAATACAGTAGATATAATGCAAAAATAAAATATGAATTGGTTTGCAACAGTAATTAGAGTAGTGATTTGCTTTGTATACTAACGGATCTCACAAAGTTTGTTGAGTTTTGTGTGATTCAAGTTTTCAAGTTTTGGGTGATATCACGATGGATGAAGGAATAAGGAGTAAGAAGAGCCTAAGCTTGGGGATGCCCCATGGCATCCCAAGCTATTATCTAAAATATAAGAAATCAACTAAGCTTGGGGATGCCTCGAATGGCATCCCTCTTTCTTCTAACGACCATCGGTATTATACTTGGAGCTATATTTTTATTCGTCACATATCATGAGTTTTGCTTGGAGCGTCTTGTATGATATGAGTCTTTGCTTATTTTGCTTTTTGTTTTAAGTCATCTATCCTTGCTGGACACACCTATTTGAGAGAGCCAAAATAACGCTATGACTTGTTAGAATTGCTCTTTATGCTTCACTTAAATCTTTTTGAGCTATGGATTTGCTCTAGTGCTTCACTTATATCTTTTTGAGCACGGTGTGCTTTAGTATTTTTGAAGAAATTCTCTCATGCTTCACTTAGATTTATTTGAGAGTTAGAATTTTTTTAAGAAATTCTCTCTTGCTTCACTTAAATTATTTTGAGAGAAGTAATTTTTTATGCTCATGTTCTTCACTTAGATTTGTTCGAGCTATCAAAAGAAACATATCAAATTAGTCCCAAAGTGATAGATATTCAAAAGGGATATAATAAAAAATTTCATGAAGATCATTGGACAAAAATAAACTTGATTCCTTGTAATAGTTTTGCGATATGCTGATATAATATGTGAGTCATGTTTATGAGTAATTATGCTTTAGTAAGAATATTGGTGTTAAGGTTTGTGATTCCCTATGCAAGCACGAAAGTAAATAGTTATGCAATGAAATTATATCCTACTTGTGGTGCATTATTCGGTGTTAGTTATGCTTAATGCTCGCTTATGAGATTTTTTGTTTCTTGGTTGGATGCTTCTCGATCTTTTGCTAGCCTTCATTTGCACTAAGTAAGATCACTACTTGTGCATCCAAAATCCTTAAACCAGTTTTGCCATATGAGTCCACTATACCTACCTATATGCGGTATTTTCGTGCCGTTCTAAGCAAATTTGTATGTGCCATCTCTAATTTTCAAAATAAATTTCTCTTTTGTGTGCTCGTACCGCTCATGAAACGGTAGGGGGTGGCTGATAATTTTCCATGCTAGATGTGTTATTCTCAAGATGAGTGTTTATTCACTTGCCATTGCATGAGAGTACGACAAAGGTATTAGGGATGCGCAGTCCCAAAATGAAAAATGAATTTACTTTATGTTGTCAAATAATAAATTCCATGAAAAGTGTTGGTATGGATGGCACCCATGGATTCGGTTAGCCGTGGGATGTGAAAGTATGGTGGAAAAAGGAATAAACTTTATTTTCTTTTTGGGAACCACCTATGATATATCTAGCATGGAAAGTATTGGGAACTACTCGATCATTTTCGTTGACAGGAAAAGCATGCTATGTTTTATCTCTACCTTTTTTGCTTTGAGCTCTGGCACCTTTACAAATCCCTACTTCCTTGTACGAAGGCCCTTTCTTTTACTTTATGCAATTTTTATTATTTTTTGAGTCTCCATATTCTCTTATAAAGCACCAACTAAGGGGCACTATGATCGTACTTGAGCATTGGATGTAACTAATATGCGAGTGTGTTTCATGAAAGGATCAATGATTGAGCATAATGGGCTAGGGATAACTTGCTTTAGTGTTGATATTTTGAAAGACATGGTTGCTTGTTGATATGCTTGAGTATTGAAATCTTCATGTCAAAACTATACTATTGCTTTGAACCATACGAAGGTCCAAATGTCCATGCTACAAAGAAAAGAATATGTGATGAACATGTTAGGCAGCATTCCACATCAAAAATTCTATTTTTATCATTTACCTACTCGAGGACGAACAGGAATTAAGCTTGAGGATGTTGATACGTCTCCAACATATCTATAATTTTTCATTGTTCCATGCTATTATATTATCATTCTTGGATGATTTATAATCATTTTATAGAAACTTTATATCATTTTTTGGGACAAACCTATTGACATAGTGCCCAGGCCAGTTGCTATTTTTTCTTGTTTTTTTACTTCGCAGGAAATCAATACCAAACGGAGTCCAAACGCAGCGAAACTTTTTGGTGATTTTTTCTAGACCAGAAGGCACACGATGGGCCAAGAAAGTACTTGAGGGGGGCTTTGAGGGAAGGAGAACCCACCTGAGCGCGCCTGGGCCCCCAAGCGCGCCCAGGTGGGTTGTGCTCACCTCGGCCACCTCCCGCACCGCCTCTTTGCTCTATAAATACCCCATTATTCCAGAAACCCTAGGGGAGTCGACAAAAATCAATTTCAGCCACCGCAAGTTCCAGTAACCATAGATCCAATCTAGACACCATCATGGAGGGGTTCATCATCCTCATTGGTGCCTCTCCGATGATGTGTGAGTAGTTCACTATAGACCTACGGGTCCGTAGTTAGTAGCTATATGGCTAACTATCTCTCGTTTCATTTTCAATACAATGGTCTCTTGGAGATCTATTTGACGTAACTGTTGCGTTGTTGAAAGTACATGTAGGCCACATGTGTGGTTTTGGTAATTACTGACAATCCTTATGGACTAATATTTGCATTGAGTTATACATTTGAAGGTTTGTCCCATTGAAAAATGATTGAAGAATAATGGAAGACAACTCCCTTGAAGCAACAATTACATCGAGATGATCGAAATGGAGTTCATTGGAGTATCTTAAGGGTTGCCATTCTTAGAGCTATGGTTTGAGCCATAATGGATCAATTTCTTAAAGGGATTATTTGAATGATGAATTCTAGGAGTGGCTCAAAGATATGATCATAATGGACTCATGTGTTGAGTCATGATTCATCAAGTATTCAAGCAAGCTATTCAAGTGAAGAATTCAATATACCCTTCATGACGTCAAGATTAAACATGTAGTAGAGATATCGGTTGACCAAGATGAAGATTAGAGATCGAACTCTAAATGGTCAATGTCGATGTCAAAACCGGCGGATCTCGGGTAGGGGGTCCCAAACTGTGCGTCTAGGCGGATGGTAACAGGAGACAAGGGACACGATGTTTTACCCAGGTTCGGGCCCTCTTGATGGAGGTAAAACCCTACGTCCTGCTTGATTAATATTGATGATGTGTATTACAAGAGTGGATCTACCACGAGATCAAGGAGGCTAAACCCTAGAAGCAAGCCTATGGTATGATTGTTATAATGGATGTTGTCCTACGGACTAAGGCCCTCCGGTTTATATAGACACCGGAGAGGGCTAGGGTTACACAGAGTCGGTTATAATGGTAGGAGATCTACATATCCGTATCGCCAAGCTTGCCTTCCACGCTAAGGAAAGTCCCATCCGGACACGGGACGGAGTCTTCAATCTTGTATCTTCGTAGTCTTGGAGTCCGTGGACGATGATAGTCCGCTGTCCGGACACCCCTAGTCCAGACTCCTCAAGAGCCCCGAACCCGGCTTCAATGACGATAAGTCCGGCGCAAGATAATGTTCGGCGTTGCAAGGCGGGTTCCTCCTTTGAATAATCCATAGAAGATTGTGAACACCAGATAGTGTCCGCTCGCAAAATAAGTTCCACATTCCATCAGAGAGAATAATATGTGCACAAGTTCAATCTGCCGACGAATCTGCGGCATGACGTCACACCACTACCAAGCTTTTACTTGAATCGCTTTTTATTATACCACCTCGGTAGCGTTTAGCGGCGGTTTCCTTGGCACGCCTTGTCGGGCAGAGATCGTGTTCCCTTATTCCGGGATTCTCATAAACACGGACGTGGGTAACCCAACGCGCCATTGATGGTGGCGCTTGGGAGATAAGCGAGTTTTACCAGGCGGTGGGGACGATAGTCTTCGTCCGCCTATATATAAGGGATAAGGATCCGCCTTTTACCACGCCTTCTTCCTCCTTTGCTTATCCATCTCGCACAAGACTCGAGCTCCAGCGCCCAAGTTCGCAAGATCTCATCTCAACCTTCTCCGACCATGTCCGGAGCGGAGGTAAATGGTTGGCCTCCACCGCTAAGGAGGAGCACATCGCTAAACCGTGCAGCGCGGATACCTTTCCGGCGACATCACAGACTGGCTGCCCGACAAGGCAGCTCATCCCCACCCCAGCCCCATGAGAGGGTCGATTTCTCCCCACTTCCTCCATGGACTGGGCTTTCCTCTTCACCCCTTTGTCCGGGGGCTCATGTTCTACTACGGCCTAGATTTCCATGATCTGGCGCCGAACTTCATCCTCAACATCTCGGCGTTTATCATCGTGTGCGAGGCCTTCCTCTGCATCCAGCCCCACTTCGGCTTGTGGCTCAAGACCTTCAATGTCAAGCCGAAGGTAGTGAAGGGCACGCAGGCGGAGTGCGGAGGCGCCATGTTGGGCAAGATGCCCAATGTCCTCTGGTTCGAAGGGGCCTTCGTGGAGTCCGTCAAGGGGTGGCAGTCGGGGTGGTTCTACATCATCGAGCCGCGCGACCCTAAATGGGCGGCGGCCCCCGAGTTCAGATCTGGTATCCCTGTGCAGCTCACCTCCTGGAAAGAGAAGGGCTTGCTATGGGGTAGTTCGAACGAGCTGACGGGACTCAAGCTCAGATCCTCAAGTGGTGAACAAGAAGCTCAGGCTTGTTAATGTGGTCCAAGTCATGCTCGTCCGCCGGATTCTCCCATGCCAAAAACGGGCATTCAACCTGTGGGAGTTTGATCCAGCACAGCACCAGGCGCTGAGCGGGCTCTTCAACACGACGTACGAAGGCGCTTGGAGGGTGTTGTTTAAGGGCACCGAAGCCCCCGCATCCGCGACGGAAGATCACAGATTTCACTCGCAGCGTCCAGCTGACAAGGTAAGTGATTCTACCCCTTTACGGGACACTTGTTGTTAATAGTTCAACCCTAAGTGGGTTTCAATCTCCCTTTTCCTTTGACAAGAATGGATGAAGAAGGCCGAGCAGCTCATCTGCCCGGCTCCCATGCCAGAAGACCCAGTGGACGCCCGTCTAGCGGGGCTGCTGGTTCCGGCACCGCACGTGGTGCCGGAGAAGAAGGCCAAGAAGGTGGCCACGGTACTCGAAAGAGTTCCTTTCAGTGTCCGACGACTGAGGCGGATTCCTCCCCAAGATGAGGAGGAGGATGAAGACTCTCCTGGAGGAGGAGAGAGAAGAGGAAGGCCTCCCCAACCAGGGAGGCCGAAGGGTCCAAGAGGGGAAGAACTATTCCCCCGGACAGCCCCGCCAACACCAACGTTGGCGATGAAGAGTGGCCCTCAAGGGCCAGGCCTCCGGCGAGATCGTAAGTATCCGGATTCCTGAATGATTCATAATATCTTTTCATGTCACATAGTGTCCTTCTAATGCCGCATACTGCCTGCAGTCCGGCCGACGATGATCTCCCTGCTTCATCGAGCGGGTCGTTGGCTCCGTCGGATGTGGATTCCATTCCGACTGCCTCCACCCCTCGCGTCGCTGAGGACGCTGAGGTGGGATCCCAGGAGAGGACCCATCAGGAGGAGGCTCCGGAGGTACTGCAAGGCAGCCTCCCGGACTTTGCGCCGGACTCCACACCGGAACCCGCAGTGGTCCCGGAGTCCGGCAGGCGGCCCCTTTGCAAGAAGGGCAAGACCGTGACACCGGCGGCCCCCGTCCAACCGGAGGTGCCGGACAACTTGTTGGAGGCGCTCAAAGGCACTTCCATCGAGGAAGAACACCACACTATCATGAGTACGGTGATTCAGAAGGTTCAGCTCGCCAAGAGCGGGCTGACCAAAGCCTGCAGCAGCCTTCTAACAGGCTTTGAGGTAAGAAGTTAAAATTATGTAATGTAATACCGCATAGACAAGAGCCTCGATGCTCGGTTCGGTGTTCGTAAAGAAAAGCCGACCGAGGATCTAAAAAGGATGTACAGGGGTTGCTAAAATTATGTCAATATGGGTTTGCAGGCTGCGCTGCTGACCTCTGCCGCACTGGCTGCGGAGGTCGGTGCCTTGAAGCAGGACCTCGAGCGGTCCGAGCAAGAGCTCGGCCGTGCCAAGAAGCAGCTCGAGGACAAAGAAGGTGAGTAACACCACTTTGAATAGTTACCTTACAGAAAAGGATTTAGGTTGCAATAAAATTAACAAGGATAATGTGGGTACTGCAGGGGCCATGAACGAGGTGGCAACCCTGAACGAGGTTGTCCATGTCGAACGCAGTCTTGACATGAACGGGCAGAGCGAGAGAAACAGGAGGCGCGGGTGGCGGAAGTGCGGCAAGAGCTCCAGGCTCTCATGGAAAAGCATGAGAGTTTAGAGCGCGACTCAAAGACTCGAGAGTCCGAGCTTGCCTCGGCTGTCGAAAGTGCCAAAGCCGCCAAGGCCGAGGCCCATAAGGCCCTTCAGGAGGTTGAGGATGTGAAGAAAATAGCGGCGGGTAAGGCATTTTTCATGCAAAGCAAGCATGTTAATGTAAACTACCCGACACTTACCCAATTTGAGCTCTGTAGGCGTTTGCAGATCTGCCTCGCAGATGTATCCGATGCCGCCACATTCTACCGTGGCGCAGGAGGGAGCTCAATGGAGAAGGTCTTCGGTCTCAAGACGCTAAGGCCGGCCTTCCGGTGCCCCTAGCGACAGGTGAAGCGGTGGTCGAGCTCCACAAGGTAGCCGAGCAGGCCATGAAGGGCCTCATAGTCCGGTGTGGCTGGAGAGGCCATGCACAGGAGCTACTTTCGGCCTCGTCTGGCGGCTGGTGGATGCGTGCCTTGTTGGAGGTCGTCAGCGCGCCCTTTGTATTGAAGGTGCTCGTCGGGCCCTTGCCCGCGCAAAGGTGCTGCAAGGGCAGGCTGGATGCGAGAAGCTTATCATCGACGCGCTGCCCGGTGGGCAAGGAGTATCGTACACCGAGATGTACTATAAGACTGTCTGAAGGGTGCCCGCAAGATTGCGGATGAGTGCCCCGAGATGTAATTATTGAGTAGACTCGCTATGTATTATCCCGTGCGCTGAAAACTTTGTTCATATGCGCTTAGCAATGCTTGTTTGATTTAAAATATTACGCTTACGTGCGCCGCTTATAAAATCGAGAGATGGCAAGTCGTCGGCTTCAGCCCCCAAGCCACGAAAGTCTTTGGGGTGTTCGGATAAACTTGAGCACTCTTGTTCCCATTCTTGGGTCCATCTAGGAGGCGCCAACACAATGAACAAGGCAACCGGACTTATAATGCTTGAACACTCTCACTTAGCCATAGAATTCTATAATTTTAAATTTCGTGAAGCCCCTAGTATTCGGAAGACCGAGTTGGGGCGCTATCCATGCCTTGGCGGACATTATCCGTTCTTCGCTTGATGCGCATAAGTCTTTAAGGACTCGAAAAGACCTCTCGAACAGCGACCGTCTCTCGCCTTATCATGACGATCGGCTTTTAGCTTTCCTCCGAGGCGCCGCCCAGCTCAACCGGTGCAATCGCAGTGGTTCTCCAGTGCCACCTTAGCCGGCGAACGGAACATAAGGTACCAAACGTGGGAGCCGGGCAAACCCAACTATTGACCCAGGACATGATTCGGAGCCGATTCATATAATGCTTTAAGTTCGGGGTGCCGCACTAATGAAAGTGTTCGGACTTATCACACCATAATGCGGGGAACATAAGCCCCTGGTGTAGTCGGCCGTACCAAAATATACGGGTGCAAGATGTCATTAGTGAACATATATGTAAAGTAATGCAATAACAGGCAAAAAGTGCTACATTATTTGTTCAAGGGATTCTGCTATGAGTGCGGAATGATACAAATAGTGTGGTAAGCAAGGGATTGGACTAATTAAACATGTCCCCCTCCAGGGGTGGGCTGCGGACTGGTGTATATAATCAAATTTAATGCTCGTAATGGAGACCACCGAGTGTTCGTCGCGCCTTCTTCCCTCCCCGGCTGTTGCATCGTGAGTTCGGTGGGTTCATCACGGACAGGCCTCCGTGAACGGAGTCTGTGTATACAAAGAAGGAAAAGAATAAAAAGAGCGACACACTTGTGAGCCCTCGTGTGGTCGAGCCGCACTGGTCTGTTGTGGTCGTGCCCTCCCCTAGGCCCATGGTATCTCCAGAGCGTAATGATGTACGCGGAGGGTTGGTCTTGCAATTATGCAAGGGCTGGGGTTGGGGCCGCATTGCTACGCATGCTAGGATCGTGCCAGGTGGTCTTGGTTGATGTTGCTTCGGGCGCGTTTGGCCGTATCCGGCCGTTTAACGGCCGGACTCGAAAATTGCCTTAGAAGGCTGCTCTGTACTTCTGCCACGAGAGCTGCTGTGTGTTCCTCCGTTCGGAGGGAGCGTTCCGTATTTCCGTTGACTGTGATGACTCCACGAGGGCTTGGCATCTTGAGCTTGAGGTATGCATAATGCGGCACCGCGTTGAACTTTGCGAATGCGGTTCGTCCGAGCAGAGCATTATAGCCGCTGCGGAACGGGACTATGTCAAGATTAACTCCTCGGTCCGGAAATTGTCCGGGATCCAAGACCACTTCGGTGTGATCGAGCTCGCATAATTGGCCTCAACACCGGTATGACGCCTTTGAAGGTCGTCTTTGTAGGTTTAATCCTTGAGGGTCTATGCCCATCTTGCGACCGTATCCCGATAAAGCAGGTTCAGCACGCCGCCGTCCATCGGGACTCTCGTGAGGTGAAATCCATCGACGATTGGGTCTAAAACCAATGCGCAAATCCGCCATGGAGGATATTGGTCGGATGGTCTCTTCGATCAAAAGTGATCGGGCAAGAGGACCATGGATTGAACTTAGGGCGATCGCTCCATCGCATATACGCCCCTTAGTGCGCTTCCGCTCCCTCTTGGGTATATGGGTTGCGATATCATGTTTACCATCCGCACTTGTGGGGGAAACCCTTCATCTTCTCTTGCTTACGGCGGTCGGGTTTCTTCCTCGTCGTCATTGCGTGCAGCCCTTGTCATTGTTTTCGGCAATTAACTTGCCAGCCTGCTTGAATACCCAACAATCTCTGTTGGTGTGGTTAGCTGGCTTTTCGGGGTGCCATGTATCCGCATGAGCGGTCGAGTATTCGGTCCAAATTGACGGACCCGGAGTGGTTCTTTTGAATGGCTTCTTCCGCTGACCGGGTTTAGAGCCTCGGAATCCGGCGTTGACTGCCGTATCCTCCTTGTCGTCGCCGTTAACGCGGCGTTTATTTTTGCTTCAACTCGACCTACCACTGTGGTCCTTTGTGTCCGGACTGCCAGCATTTTTGCTGAGGTTATTGCTGCGAGCTAGCCAGCTATCCTTTCCCGCACAAAAGCGGGTCATTAATGATGTGTGGGCTGCCATGCATTTCAGCTTTTCCTGTCCTAGGTGCCGGGCTAGCCACTCGTCGCGGATGTTATGTTTGAAGGCTGCGAGGGCCTCTGCATCCGGACAGTCGACAATTTGATTTTTCTTTGTTAAGAACCGTGTCCAGAATTGCCTGGCCAATTCGTCTGGCTGCTGGATTATGTGGCTTAGGTCATCGGCGTCCGGTGGCCGCACATATGTGCCCTGGAAGTTGTCGAGGAATGCGGCTTCCAGGTCCTCCCAACACCCAATTGACTCTCCGGGCAGGCTGTTAAGCCAATGCCGAGCTGGTCCTTTAAGCTTGAGCGGGAGGTATTTGATGGCGTGGAGATCATCGCCGCGGGCCATATGGATGTGAAGGAGATAATCTTCGATCCAAACTGTGGGGTCTGTCGTGCCATCGTAGGATTCAATGTTTACGGGTTTAAACCCTTCAGGGATTTGATGATCCATTACTTCGTCAGTGAAGCATAGTGGGTGTGCGGCGCCTCTGTATTGAGCAATATCACGACGTAGCTCAAGGGAGCGTTGTCTGCTGTGTTCGGCCCGACCGGGGTTGTTGTATCCGGCTCGACGGTATTCGTCGTGGGTCGTGGGGCGCCCACGTGATCCATATATAGATCTGGATTGCCTTGCTTTGTCCTCCAATATATCTCGCAAGTCCGGCGCGTTCCCTCTTGGCTTCGTACTTTTGGAGCGATGCCGGGGTACGGTCTTGGTGGAGGGCCTGGATGCCTCTCTGTCGCGACCACGGGGTGGTCGGTTGGCCGACAGTAATCTGGTGATGAAGGTATGTATGCTTCCTCCTCTAATCGGGGGAGCAACTTGCGTTTTGGGTAGCTTTTGGAGGGGCGTTCGAATTCATACTCTTCGGCCGCGAGGACCTCGGTCCATCTGTCGGCCAGCAGGTCTTGATCAGCTTGAAGCTGCTGCTGCTTTTTCTTTAGGCTATTTGTTGTGGCCATTAGCTGCGCTTGAAACGCTCTTGTTCGACGGATCCTCGGGCATGACGAATTCGTTGTCGTCTAGGCTTGCCTCGTCTCGAAGGAGGCATGTAATTATCATCCTCGACCTCTTAAATCGCCGCTCTCGCGAGGGCTTGCTTCGCATCCTCCTGCGCTGAATCTTTTGGAGGGATTGTCTTCGCACTTTTCGGGTGTTATTATCTCGTGCGGAATCTCCATTCTTCTTGTGGCGGGATTTAGAGCGGCGCCACGACGTCGGCGCTTGGGCTGTTTCTTTAAGGAATCGCCTCGCTGCTTCTTCGCCGTCCCCATCTTTTGGGGTGTCCACCATGTATATGTCATATGACAAGGTGGTCTTCAAAGGCCTCGTAGGCGCTGGTTCTTGTTAAATCTCCGGCATCGCCGTCCATACCGCCGATGTCTTGAGTCATAGTCTAGCATGTCGGTTAGATCGTCGGCAGTGGCTACAAAGTGGGAGGTGGGTGGGCTTTGAATTTCTTCGTCGTCCGCATCTCAACCATCCCGCCATAATCGGCCAGACTCTCCGGATAGCGAGAGATGCTTTAGCGAATTTAGTATGTCGCCAAAGGGCGAGTGCTGAAAGATGTCCGCAGCGGTGAACTCCATGATCGGCGCCCAATCGGATTCGATTGGTGGGGGCGCAGGAGGTTCGGAGTCAGCAGGGAGTCCGGCACATCAGAGTCACGAGCTTTATAGGGGACAAGGTCAGTGTTCGGCTCCATCGCCGCGGAAGTTGCAGCCCCCGAGGCGGTGTCCAGCCACGGGTCCTCGATCTGGGCGATCGGCTCTGGACTAAGGGCTGGAGCGGATTCGTGTGCGGCCACCAAGGCACTGTCCGGCAGCAGAGCTAAATCATGCCCATCGTGACAGTGCGGCACGCTCGGCTGTGGCTCGAGTCCGTCGCAGATCAAGTCCCCGCGGATGTCGGCCGTGAAGTTTAGGCTTCCGAACCTGACCTGACGGCCAGGGGCGTAGCTTTCGATCTGCTCCAGATGGCCAAGTGAGCTAGCCTGCAGTGCGAAGCCGCCGAATATGAAGATCTGTTCGGGGAGAAAAGTCTCACCCTGGACGGTGTTGTTGTTGATTGAAGAATCCATCGAGCCTACCGGTGATGACACAAACGAACTCTCAATGAAAGCACCAATGTCGGTGTCAAAATCGGCGGATCTCGGGTAGGGGGTCCCGAACTGTGCGTCTAGGCGGATGGTAACAGGAGACAAGGGACACGATGTTTTACCCAGGTTCGGGCCCTCTTGATGGAGGTAAAACCCTACGTCCTGCTTGATTAATATTGATGATGTGTATTACAAGAGTGGATCTACCACGAGATCAAGGAGGCTAAACCCTAGAAGCTAGCCTATGGTATGATTGTTGTAATGGATGTTGTGTCCTACGGACTAAAGCCTTCTGGTTTATATAGACACCGGAGAGGGCTAGGGTTACACAAAGTCGGTTACAATGGTAGGAGATCTACATATCCGTATAGCCAAGCTTGCCTTCCACGCCAAGGAAAGTCCCATCCGGACACGGGATGGAGTCTTCAATCTTGTATCTTCGTAGTCTTGGAGTCCGGCAGACGATGATAGTCCGGCTGTCCGGACACCCCCTAGTCCAGAACTCCCTCAGTCAACACACGAGCGCAAACGATGCACCACATAGGATCTTGTGGTATGATAAGAAATTATCAATTGCACTTTGTGTACTAACCCATACTACGTGTTGTCTATGTTTTTGAGGGTTACGAGATTCTCATGGGCTCGCACCGAGAGAGAAAAAGAGAGAGAGAGAGAGAGAGAGAGATCTCAAGTGTCCATGAGAGGATCACATCAAGTGTTGATGATCATGGTTGACAAGGCAAGTTCAAGATAGCTATCCTGAAGGATTACATTCTTGAAGCTTTTGGATGATCACACAACGAACGTATGAACATTCATACAATGCAATGCTCCCCACATGGCTTATCGGGGAGCTATCTGAAGCCTTCACCAAGTGTCATGATCAAGATCATCGTTCTAACTTGAGCGAAGCATAAACGTCAACATCAAGCTCAATTGGAATGCTTTAGTCAAAGGTATTAGTTCTTGTGGCTTTAGTTGTGAGGATCGATGACCATCGAAAAGGATATATGCTCAAGAATGAGTTTTCGAAAGCTATCTAGTATAGTTCTTTTATGATTCTTGAGTTATAGGGATCCCGCACTATTAAGAGGGGATCAAAGGGGCTAGTGATATATTTGCTCAAGTAAACATCTTCTATTTCTACTTCCTCACATCATATTCCAACATATCATATTTCACTCCTATCCAATACAAATACAAAATGCCTATACATCTACCAAAGAAAATCCAAAGCCAAATATGGTACCCAAATACATGATAAAACCTTTGCATAATTTGCATCCTCCATATTTGTTGATCTTAGGTGGTTCTATATGTGAGGACGTGGGCTTTTTCCATAGCTTCAAAACGAGCCCAAGATCATGAAAATCGGAGTCCGGATGTGAAAGTAATGCATGTTTTAGTTTTGGGGTTCCTGGAGTTTTTGGATTAGCCGGATATCCGGGACTTGGCTCGGAAATCCGGACGTAGATGTCCAGAAACCTTACCTAAATGTTGTTTGTGTACGCCGGATGTCCGGCACTTGGCCTGATGTCCGGGGCCCCAAGTTTGGCCAGATGTCCGGGCCCTGTAACCTTTTTTTCTGCGTACATGTGTGCACACTTCAAAGCGGCCGGATGTCCGGCCCAACACAGCCACTTACACTCCAATGGCCATATTTGCACTACCACTATATATATCCCTCTACCCAACCGGTAGAGGGTTGACCACTTCATCCCAAATCGCCGCAAGAACACAAGTGGCTCCCTCTCACTCTTCCACACCAAATCCTAGATCTCGAAAGCATTCTTGAGAGTTCTTGAGAGTTGTTCCAATCAAAAGATAGATCCACCCCCTCTACCTCTTGTGACCAAATGAATTCGTGATTTGAGCAAGTCTTTAGCATTTCCCCCTTGATCTTGTTACTCTTCGAGGTTGGAGACTCCTAGGCGGTAGGAGTGCTCCGGTGAGGAATCAACTTGTGATTTGTCCCCTGGAAAGTTTGTGAAGGTTTGGAGGCTGCCTCAAGGTCTACCACTAGTGGTTGGGAATCGCCTTTGTGGTGATATCTCAAGGGGATAACAGGGTGAGCCTTCGTGGCGTTGGTGTGCCTTCGTGGTAACATCCATCCCTCCAACGGTGACTAGCTTCCCTCCAAGAAAGTGAACATCGGGATACATACTCATCTCCGTGTCTTTGGTTATTTCTAACCTAGCCACTACTTGTGGTTTACTTTGGTCACTTGACCTTGCATTCACTATATATATTGTTGTCCTCATTATATTGTGTTGGTTACCGTATCGTTGAGATTATTTAGGCCAACACTTTATAGTCTGCAATTCATACTTGCTACTATTGATATATCTTATGCTTAGTGTGAATTTCTAGCATGTAACATTCATTTTCATATCTTGTGACATAACTTGTGTAAGCTTGTAGTGCTTACTTGAGTTTTCTTGTATCATTCAATTCCATATATTGTGATACAATTTGTGTAAGCTTGTATTTCTTACTTGTGGTTGTGTGTATTATTCATTTCCATATCTCGTGATATAAATTGAGTAAGTTTGTGTAACTTGTGCTTACTCATATCCTCATTGTTCTCATCTTGTTAATCCTAAGTTGTTGGTGCACTTAGTGAGCCTATTATATTTAGGATTTCTGCTTGAAAAGTATCTGCTTAGTTTATTTTCGCATTAGGATATAGCCAAATCCGTAAAAGATTTTAAAACGCCTATTCACCACCCCCTCTAGGTGACATCGTGGTCCTTTCAATTGGTATCAGAGCCCGGTCTCTCCTTATTAGGCTTCACCGCCTAGAGAGTAACGATGTCTACTAGTGAACTAGTGCAAGATGACACATTTTGTTTTAATGGCACAAATTACATTATGTGGAGATTACACATGCTTTGTCACATTCAGGCCGTGGGTCCAAATGCTTTGCGGATTGTTGTTGTAGGGGATTAAAATCTGAAGGATGGACAATCTCCATCACTTGAGGATATTCATGTTGATAGTCAAGTTTTGAGTGCCACTCACCAAGCTATATCCTTAGAAGTGTTTAAGGAAATCTCGACTTGCAACTCGGCTCATGAGGCTTGGACCAAACTTGAAGATATATATGGTGGGTCCAATATTAATGAAGACAATATTCTTTTCGGGGAGTTAATGGAGGAGTTCTCCACATTTTTAAATCATGAAGAACACTCTATTGCTTCCACCTCCAATTACTTGGACACTTCAATATCTTCAACTTCACTAACATGTGGTGTGCCACAAGGTAATGACATGGTGAGTGTACTAATATCTTGTGATGATGGTGTTAAGCTCATTTGTGATGATATGCTTGATCTCCCATGTTGCCATGATAGAAATGTTTTGGTTTCCTCTAGTTGTTCTATGACTAACCATGTAAAGGACATCAAGAAAGATGAGGCATGCTTGATTTATGAAGAACCCTCTTCTCCAAAAGAATCATCATCAACCCCCTTTGTTCACATGTGTCTCATGGCAAGAGGTAATGACGAGGTATCATCTTCTCTTAGTGATAATGATGATAGTTGTAATGAGGAGGATGGTGATGACATGACTCAAAATCTCTATGAGATTGGTAAAACTCTTCATAGAGCTAAAAATAACACTTATAGAAAGTTGCAAGATGTTCTTGCTTGCTTTAAAAAACGTAATGACTTATTTCTTAACGAGCAAGCAAAAAAGTGAACAACTTGAACATAAACTTGCTTAGGCTAATCAATGTCTTAGTGACTTGAGGTCTTTAAAAAGAAGAGATTGAAGTTACTCATTGTAAACTTAAAGAGGATTTTTGAGCACCTTGACCTTGGCTACAAGAATATCAAAGGAGAGCTCACCAAACTCTCTAAGTCTCGTGAGGAACTTCAAGCTACTCATGCGGAGTCTGTAGTTTCTACATGCTCCTCTCATATTGATAATGATGCTTGTGCTACTAACTCCATCTTATGTGAAGCATCGATGTTGAAAGAACATGTTGAGCTAAGGACTCAATTTGATTTGCTAACTAGCAATTATAGGAAATTGGAAGAAAGTTACGAAAAGCTCTCAGGCATTCATGAGGATCTTCTAATCTCTCATGATGGGCTAAAGTTAGCTCATGAGGCTATGTTCACCAAGGTAAAATTGTGTGAGTCTCATGTGGATATTAGCACATCTTCTACTCAAAATGCCTTATTGCCATGTGCTAGTCCTTGCAATTCCTCTCTACATGATATTGATACACCTCATGATGAATTGCTCACCTTGTTTTGTTGCTCTAACCATGAAGTTTCTACTTCCACTAGTCCTCTTGTTTGTAGTCTTGAAACTAACCATGTAGAGGAAATTAATGAGCTTAAGGCCCAAGTCACTAGTTTGAAGAAAGACTTGGAAAAGTGCGATGATGGACATAGTTTTCACTCCAACAAGAATAAATCCATGAACACGAAATGGGGGCAAGATCAAGCCAAGAATGAGTCCAACATTTCTTGCTTTAAGTGCAAAAAGGTTGGACATCATGTGAGATCTTGTCCATTGAAGAAAGGGGCTTATAAAGGGAAGCTACATGGGAAACGACCTCAGGCTCAATCTCAGTTCAACCTCAAGTTGAAGAATGGCCACTATCCATAATGAACCATGTTATTACTTCCCAAGTTGAGAAAGTAAAGAAGAAGAGAAGGGGGAGTACATGTTGCTATATTTGCCATAAGAAGGGACACATAGCTTCATCATGTCCCAACTGTAACATCTCTAAGCCTCCAATTATCAATGATCATTTTTCACTTAGGAATGATATTTATGGTGATATGTTTGCCAAGTATGTTGGTAACCAAAGTGGTTTGAAAGTGGATAAGACCATTTGGGTTGCCAAGCCTATTGTTACTAACTTCTTAGGACCCAACGTGGTTGGGGACCATCGAGCTCAAACTTGATCAATAGGTCTGTGGAGGGCATTGGAGACTTGGCTAGTTCATGAAGAAAAATGATTCTCACCATTCATTATGGTTCAAACCAAGTCAAGTGAATTATCATCACATTTGTCATTCCAATGCTCCTCGTGGCGGTAACTTGTATTTATATTGTCTACATTGAAAGTTACTATCCCCATGCATGTTTAGGTTTTGTACCTAGCATGTGTTTGGATATGTTGTGTCTCCTAATATGCTTGATTTGTGTTATCTAGCATGTGTAGGTTGCAATGCACGTCATATATTTGTGTGTGTAGTCTCGAGCCTTCATTACATTTTAGTTGCATCTTATTGGGCTCTTTTGAGATATTAATGGATCACCACATTATGGGGGTGTGATATGCTTTGTGCATATCACAATCCTTGTTAAATGTGAACAATTATGGTATGCCACTTAGAATATATTTGAGATTATCTTATATCTCTTTGGCATGCAATGCCTTGTTTGCATATGGCATTCTTGTGCGGTTTTGCCCATGGTTATCTTCAAAATCATATTCGTAAAATCGTTGGATTAAAGCTATTCCAATTGTTGATTTGCATGATGATCTATCTAATTGGAATGTTAATAATATACTATCCAAGCATTGTGTTTATTTCTAAACTCTCATGTTATGCTTGTGTTAGTATAGATGATCATGTCATTATGTGGTTTCTACACCGAATGATAACTCGAAATACCATTTTGTTCGAGTTCATATTATTGGTTTGTATGGAGTTATGGGAGTTTGTTATCTCATTGTTTATAGTATCCTATATATACTTGAGTGAGATATTCCTATGAGTATCTGTGCAATGCATATCTTATATGCTCATTGGTTTTCCTTGGTTCATATGTTGAACTTTGTGTGCTATCATATGTTGATTTGTCACTTTGATTTATTTTGGACAACATGAATGATTAGTGATGTTATTGGAAGTATTAATGGTTATGTGTTCATTTGTCTATTTTGTATCTCCCTGGATTTTGGTAGGCATGTGCATGCATAGTTACTATGTGTAAATTCGCATGCCTTGTTTGCTTTATTTGATCCCATATATATGGTAAATCCATCAAATTCTTAATAGCTAAGCTGTGCATGAAACTCGAATTCATATCGATATGCACATACTTAAGTGGTTTAACCCTATGTGTTGTAGTTATGCTAACTACTTTGGACCCAATAAGTTTGGGTACCATATTGTACATTAAAATGTTTTAGGTACATTTCAGAAGCATTGGGTGCTTGGATTATTCATGAAGGTGGTGGCACTATGAGGAAATTAGAGCCAAGCTTGGACATTTTATTGATCTATGACTTCATACCAATGCTATCTCGGTAACAAGTATTTACTTCATGCATATATATATATAGAAATGGGGTCAACCTTGTGTAGGTTGCATCATGGCATGAATTTCTTGACTTGTTCCTGTGATACTTTTTTCCTTTCTCAAAGCATCCCAACAATGATCTCTTGTTTCTAGTTCTGATGTCTTTGATGGTTGTGTGTTTGGAGTTCATTAATATACAATATGATAATATTAATCCATGTGATATGGCGTTCTTCAATGACACGCAGGTCATACAAAAAATAAAGACAACTCCTATGGCTCCTGCCGGTTGTCATACTCATCGACATTCATCACAACTTCTGGCCATATCACATCACATGATCAATCGCAGCAAAAACAAGTTAGACGTCCTCTAATTGTTGTTGCATCTTTTACGTGGATGCAATTGGGTTCTAGCAAGAACGTTTTCTTACCTACGAATAACCACAACGTGATTTTTTCAACTTCTATTTACCCTTCATAAGGACCCTTTTCATCTAATCCGCTCCAACTAAAGTGGGAGAGACAGACACCCGCCAGCCACCTTATGCAACTAGTGCATGTCAATCGGTGGAATTGGTCTCACGTAAGCGTACGTGTAAGGTTGGTCTGGGACGCTTCATCCCACAATACCACTGAAGCAAGAAAAGACTAGTAGTGGCAAGCAAGTTGACAAGATCCACGCCCACAACAAAATTGTGTTCTACTCATGCATTAGAGAACTATGCAATAGACCTAGCTCTGATACCACTGTTGGGGAACGTTGCAGAAAATTAAAATTTTTCTTACGGTTTCACCAAGATCCATCTATGAGTTCATCTAAGCAACGAGTCAAGGGAGTGAGTTTGCATCTACATACCACTTGTAGATCGCGTGCGGAAGCTTGCAAGGGGATGGCGATTATGGAGTCGTACTCGACGTGATTCTGATCACCGATGTCCAAGTGCTGAACGGACAGCACCACCGCGTTCAACACACGTACGGGACGGGAGACGTCTCCTTCTTCTTGATCCAGCAAGGGGAAGGAGAGGTTGAGGAAGATCGCCCAACGGCAGACGATGCGTGGTGGTGTTGGTGCAAAGAAGACTCGGCTGTGGCTTCGCAAGCACGTAATGGAGGAGGAGATGTGTTGGGAGGGAGGGCTGCGCTGGAAGATGTGTACAGCAGCCTCCCTCACCCCTCTATTTATAGGGAAGGGGCAGGGGCTGACCCCTCTAGATGGGATCTAGGGGGCGGCGGACAGGAGGGGGACTTGCCCCCAAAGGGGCGCCCCCTTAGGGTTTCCCAACCCTAGGCGCATGGGCCCAAGGTGGGGCGCGCCCAGCCCTCGAGGGGCTGGCCCTCTCCCTTTATGCCCATGTGGCCCTCCCGGATGGGTGGCCCTCCGGTGGACCCCGAACCTCTCCGTGGCCCCAGACAATACCGATAACCCCCCGAAACTTTCCGTGTCCGTATGACAACTTCCCATATATAAAACTTCACCTCCGGACCATTCCGGAACTCCTCGTGATGTCCGGGATCTCATCCGGGACTCCGAACAACATTCGGTAGTCACATACTAGTCTTCCTAATAACCCTAGCGTCACCGAACCTTAAGTGTGTAGACCCTACGGGTTCGGGAGACATGCAGACATGACCGAGACCACTCTCCGGTCAATAACCAACAGCGGGATCTGGATACCCATGTTGGCTCCCACATGCTCCTCGATGATTTCATTGGTTGAACCACGATGTCGAGGATTTGATCAAACCCCGTATACAATTCCCTTTGTCAATCGGTACGTTACTTGCCCGAGACTCGATCGTCGGTATCCCAATACCTTGTTCAGTCTCGTTACCGGCAAGTCACTTTACTCGTACCGTAATGCATGATCCCGTGACCAACCCCTTGGTCACTTTGAGCTCATTATGATGATGCATTACCGAGTGGGCCCAGAGATACCTCTCCATCATACGGAGTGACAAATCCAAGTCTCGATCCGTGTCAACCCAACAGACACTTTCGGAGATACCTGTAGTGCACCTTTATAGTCACCCAGTTACGTTGTGACGTTTGATACACCCAAAGCACTCCTACGGTATCCGGGAGTTACACGATCTCATGGTCGAAGGAAGAGATACTTGACATTGGCAAAGCTCTAGCAAACGAACTACACGATCTTTGTGCTATGCTTAGGATTGGGTCTTGTCCATCACATCATTCTCCTAATGATGTGATCCCATTATCAACGACATCCAATGTCCATAGCCAGGAAACCATGACTATCTGTTGATCACAATGAGCTAGTCAACTAGAGGCTCACTAGGGACATATTGTGGTCTATGTATTCACACATGTATTACGATTTCCGGATAATACAGTTATAGCATGAATAAAAGACAATTATCATGAACAATGAAATATAATAATACTTTTATTATTGCCTCTAGGGCATATTTCCAACAACTTGTTTAAAAATTCATTATATAAACCATCTTGTTGAGATTGTCATCAATTACCAAAATGGGGGAGATTTAAAGTACATATAGTCCCCATGTGTGGTTTTGGTAATTAATGACAATCCTCATGGACTAATGTTTGCATTGAGATATACATTTGAATGTTAGTCCCATTGAAAAATGATTGAAGAATAATGGAAGACAACTCCTTGGAAGCAACAATTACATCGATATGATCAAAATGGAGTTCATTGGAGTATCTTAAGGGTTGCCATGCTTAGAGCTATGGTTTGAGCCATAATGGATCAAGATCTTAAAAGGATGATTTGAATGATGAATTCTAGGAGTGGCTCAAAGATATGATCATAATGGACTCATGTGTTGAGTCATGATTGATCAAGTATTCAAGCAAGCTATTCAAGTGAAGAATTCAATATACCCTTCATGACGTCAAGATTAAACATGGAGTAGAGATATCGGTTGACCAAGATGAAGCTCAGAGATGAAACTTTAAATGGTCAAAACACGAGCGCAAACAATGCACCACATAGGATCTTGTGGTATAATAAGAAATTATCAATTGCACTCTGTGTACTAACCCAGACTATGTGTTTTCTATGTTTTTTAGGGTTACGTGATTCTCATGGCTGGCATCGAGCGAGAGAGAGAGAGAGAGAGATCTCAAGTGTCCATGAGAGGATCACATCAAGTGTTGATGATCATGGTTGAAAAGGCAAGTTCAAGATAGCTATCCTGAAGGATTACATGCTTGAAGCTTGTGGATGATCACATGACGAACGTATGAACATTAATACAATGCAATGCTCCCCACATGGCTTATCGGGGAGCTATCTGAAGCCTTCACCAAGTGTAATGATCAAGATCATCGTTCTAACTTGAGAGAAGCATAAACATCAACATCAAGCTCAATTGGAATGCTTTACTCAAAGGTATTAGTTCTTGTGTCTTTAGTTGTGAGGATCGATGACCATCGAAAAGGATATATGCCCAAGAATGAGTTTTCGAAAGCTATTAGTATAGTTCTTTTATGATTCTTGAGTTATAGGGATCCCGCACTATTAAGAGGGGATCAAAGGGGTTAGTGATATATTTGATCATGTCAACATCTTCTATTTCTACTTCCTCACATAATATTCCAACATATCATATTTCACTCCAATCCAATACGAATACAAAATGCCTATACATCTACCAAAGAAAATCCAAAGCCAAATTGGGTACCCAAATATATGATAAAACCTTTGCATAATTTGCATCCTCCATTTTTGTTGATCTTAGGTGGTTTTCTATGTGAGGACGTGGGCTTTTTCTATAGCTTCAAAACGAGCCCAAGGTCATCAAAATCGGTGTCTGGATGTGAAAGTTATGCATGTTTTTGTTTTGGGGTTCCTATAGTTTTCGGGTTAGCCGGATATCCGGGACTTGGCCCGGAAATCCGGCCGTAGATGTCCAGATACCTTATTGAAATGTTGTTTGTGTACGCCGAATGTCCGGCACTTGGCCGGATGTCCGGGGGCCCAAGTTTGGCTAGATGTCTGGGCTTCGGCCAGATGTCCGGGCCCTGTAACCTATTTTTCTGTGTACGTGTGTACACACTTCACGGTGGCCGGATGTCCGGCCCCAGGCCCAGATGTCCGGCCTGGCATATAGCCACTTCCACTATAACGGCCATATTTGCAATACCACTATATATATCCCTCGACCCATCCGGTAGAGGGTTGACCACTTCATTCCAAATCGCCCCAAGAACACATGTGGCTCCCTCTCACTCTTCCACACCAAATCCTAGATCCCTAAAGCATTCATGAGAGTTCTTGAGAGTTGTTCCAATCAAAATATAGATCCAGTCCCTCTCCCTCTTATGACCAAAGGAATTCATGATTTGAGCAAGTCTTGAGCATTTCCCCCTTTGTTCTTGTTACTCTAGGAGGTTGGAGACTCCTAGGCGGTAGGAGTGCTCCGGTGAGGAATCAACTTGTGATTTGTCCCTCGGAAAGTTTGTGAAGGTTTGGAGGCCGCCTCAAGGTCTACCACTAGAGGTTGGGAATCGCCTTCGTGGTGATATCTCAAGGGGAGAATAGGGTGAGCCTTCGTGGTAACATCGTGTAACATCCCAATTTTCAATTTGGATGTTATACATAGATCATTCATATGCATCCATGTTTTATGCATTTTGTTGTTTTGTTTTATTTGCATTTTGATCCAAGAGGCATTAAGATACTGATGAGGATATAGACCTGGGGTAGGGTCATAGGCCTGACCTATACGTCCTACCCAAGGTCACTACCCAAGAAGGCAAGAAGGTCAAGAGACTCCATGAGACCCCCGGTCAAAGGTGTCGAGTGCAATCCACTCGACGCCATGTCACTCGGGAGTCTCCCTACCTACCGTCACTCGACTAACAAGAGAATCACTAGACCTCCCGAAGACCAGGAGTCACTCAGCGTACAACTATCGCGCATTCACTCCATAGTCTTTAAGGCCATTAATAGCACTTAAGTCAGGCGTTACCAGTAATGCCAACACTTTATGTATATTTAGTCCCTTGTAATGGAGGGCGGGAGAGGTCCTGGCGAACTCTATATAAGCTACCATCCTCCTCTGGCACAAGGGTTTGCACCCCCTGTAATATCACTCACATAATCCAATCGACCACCTCCGGGCACCGAGATGTAGGGCTGTTACTTCCACCGAGAAGGGCCTGAACTCGTAAACTCCGTGTGTACACCTTCTCCATAGCTGAGATCTTGCCTCTCCATACCTACCCCCCTTTCTACTGTCAGACTTAGAACCACGACAGTTGGCGCCCACCTTGGGGCAGGTGTCTTAGCGACTTATTGGTGAAGTTGCAAATTTTTCCAATCATCATTATGGTTTCCAGTGGAGAGATGGTTGAGGGCCGCGAGATCCGTCTTGGCACGCTCATTTTCATCGCCGACGACTCAGCATGGCTTCAGGAAGCTCCGCTCGATGTTGAGGCGCTCCCCATCAGAGGGGCGACGCACTTTCGCGCGTGCGTTCGTGGCGTCCTTCTTCGGCAGCCGTCGACCCAGTATCAGTCGGCTCTGATGACATCTTCCCTCCCCGCTGTTCGCCGCTGCAAGCGATCCGGTCGGTCACGGCTTCAGCGGTGGGTGAAGCATGCGGTGGCTCGGCACTCGGCCACTCATCAAGTCGCAGCAATCGAGCCCGACGAAACTCTCCATGGCCTGTTCGATCTGTCGACTGGCTCCGTAGAGACGGCATCCGAGTGCGATAGCAGCGATCCTACGGCTGAAGTCCTGATGGTCGATGGTCCACGTGGCCCGCCTGGCTTTCGCCGCGAGGACGGCGATGATGCTGGCGGCGATCCATCACGGGTCCTCAAGGAGTATCACCCCGAACCTCTCTCTTCGCAGCAGAGAGAGGATCTTCGTCGTCGCAACATGGAAGCACTTCACACGCCCATCGTTGGAGAAACTCCCGAGGCTCGGGCCTTAGAGGAGGCGCGCTTGGCTAATTTAGCTGAGCGCACTCGACTGGAGAACTTGCAACGCGCTCTCGACGAGCGAGCTCGGGAGCGAGTCCCTGAGTCCAATCGACGGCAGCTTTTCCCGCCTCCACCTAAGGTATACCGTACTCCGATTCAGAACCTCACTGCTGCGGCCCGAATTGCAGAGTCGATTCAACCTTCCCAGTCGGAGGCTGGCCGAGGGTTGGAGTAGATCCGGGCCTTGCTCCGAGCAGCAGGAGAGCAGAATTCTGCGGTGTCTCAGTCGTGGAATAGGATACACAGCAGATCCGTGGTAGCGGATACAGTTCAGTTGGCCCATAGCCCAAGATCGCCCCCGCGGCGTGAAGGCTGTGAGCAGTACGATCGTCAGTTCGGCCGCGACAATCGTCGTCGAGTGCCAACGCCTCCTCCGAGGAGAGCGTCGTACGTGCCTTGGTAGAACGATGACAGACGCCGTCACAGGGACGAGCGTAGAGCTCCAGTCGACCCAAGAGAGCCGGGCTTCGATGCAAGATCCATTCTCGTCCAAGGCCTGGTCGACCGGAATAGGGCGCACAGAGAAGACCTGGGCAGAGATCGTCCGAGTGGCAGCGGATTACAAGTTTCAGGCCCAGAGTGTTTCAGCAGAGCCATCAGGGCAGCAGTGATTCCTCCCAACTTCAGATTGGCAACAGGAGTTAGTAAGTTCACCGGAGAATCCAAGCCTGAAACTTGGCTTGAAGATTACCGAGTGGCTGTACAAATTGGAGGCGGAAACGATGAGATAGCAATGAAGCATCTCCCTCTTATGTTGGAAGGGTCGGACCGAGCGTGGTTGACTCAGTTGGCCCCGAACAGTATACACAGTTGGGAAGAGCTATCTCGGGTGTTCGTAAGAACCTTTAAGGGTACGTTCAAATGGCCAGCAGGGCTTCCCGAGTTGCAGCATTGTGTGCAGAAGCCGAATGATACTTTGAGGGAACTCATTCAGAGGTGGATCACTTTGCATCACACCGTTGAGAATGTATCAGAGCATCAGGCAGTGTGCGCTTTCAAGGAAGGCGTCAAGTATCGAGAGTTGGTTCTGAAGTTCGGTCAGACTGGGGATATGACTCTAACCCGGATGATGGAGATAGCCACTCGGTATGCTAACGGTGAAGAAGAAGATCAACTCTGTAGCGGGAAGAGTAAACCAGTCGGCCAAGAGGGCGGTGAAGGTGGTTCCAGTCGGAAATAAAAGCTTAAAGCCGAGCCAGCGGCACCTCGTGAGAATGCAACAGTGGCTCAAGGAAAATTTAAGGGAAAACCTAAGGGGCCCTGGCCCCCCAAGAAGGTAAAGGATCAAGCCAGAAATGATGTGCTGGATTTGCCGTGTCACATCCACACAAAGAAAGATGAAGAAGGTAATCTGATTTACCCAAAGCATACCACTCGGCAATGTCGACTCTTGATCCAATAGTTCTGGGAGAAACAACCCAATGAGAAGGAGAAAGAGTCAGACAGAGATGAGGAAGAGGAAGAAGATGATGGTTACCCCAAAGTCAATTCCACTCTCATGATTTTCGCTGATGTTGAGAGAAAGAGTCGGTTGAAGGTTATCAACAGAGAGGTGAATATGGTTGCTTCGGCGACAACGACCATGTACCTGAAATGGTCCAAGACAGCCATCACATTCGACCAGTCAGACCATCTTGCTCGCGTAGTCATCCCTGGGAGGCAAGCGCTAGTGGTCGACCCGGTGGTCGGTGGCACTCGACTGACTAAAGTGCTGATGGATGGTGGTAGCGGTCTAAATATCCTGTATGCTGAAACCTTGAAGGGGATGGGCATCCCGATGTCCAAGCTTAACGAGAGCAATATGAGCTTCCACGGTGTTATCCCCGGAAAGAAAGCCGAATCACTCGGCCAGATCACTCTCGACGTGGTTTTCGGTGATTCAAAGCATTATCGTAAAGAAAAGTTGACATTTGAAGTCGTGGATTTCCAGAGTGCTTATCATGCCATCCTGGGGAGGCCGGCATACGCACATTTCATGGCTCGACCATGCTATGTGTACCTCAAGCTGAAGATGCCTGGTCCCAAAGGTGTGATCACATCCATCGCAATCGCGTAAAGCGTAAGAATGTTTCCAGAAAGGTTCCAAAATTGCCGATGCACAGATGGCAGCGGTTGAATTCCAAGAGTATCAGAAGAGTGCAGATCCGAGTGATTTCTCCGAGCCAAGAAGCCTACTACAGACTCTGCATTTCAGTCGACTGGTGAAATGAAACCGATTCATATTCACCCGACCGACCCCAATGCTGCCCTGACTCATATATCAACAACACTCGACAGCAAATAGGAAGAAGCGCTCATCCAGTTCCTCTGTGAGAACTGGGACATCTTCGCATGGAAACCCACTGACATGCCAGGTGTACCCAGAGAACTGGCTGAGCATCGTTTGCGTGTTGACCCCAAGGTAAAACCCGTCAAAGAGCACCTTCGGCGGTCCGCCGTTCAGAAGAGAAAAGCAATCGGCGAAGAAGTGGCTTGACTGTTGGTAGCAGAGTTCATCCATGAAATCTACCACTCCGAGTGGCTTGCCAATGTCGTCATGGTCCCTAAGAAGGATGATTCACTTCGCATGTGCATTGATTTCAAGCATATCAATCGGGTCTGCCCGAAAGATCACTTCCCTCTCCCCCGTATCGATCAGATTGTTGACTCGACTGCGGGGTGTGAGCGCCTGTCTTTCCTAGATGCGTATTCCGGGTATCATCAGATCCGACTGTATGGCCTCGATGAAATAAAAACAGCTTTCATCACCCCATTCGGGTGTTTTTGCTATGTCACCATGCCCTTTGGTCTTAAAAATGCCGGATCCACGTTCATGAGAATGATCCAGAAGTGCCTGCTCACCCAAATCAGTCGGAATGTGGAGGCGTACATGGATGACATTGTGGTCAAGTCTCGCAAAGGTTCTGACCAATTGACTGACCTCGCAGAAACCTTTTCCAACCTAAGAAGGTACGATATCAAGCTTAATCCGTCAAAGTGCACATTCGGAGTTCCAGGAGGAAAGTTGATCGGTTTTCTCATTTCCGAATGAGGGATCGACGCCAATCCAGAAAAATTTGATACCATCCTCCGAATGAAACGCCCCGTGCGAGTGCATGATGTTCAGAAGCTGACTGGTTGTTTGGCCGCCTTGAGTCGATTCAGTTCTCGTCTCGGTGAAAAGGCCTTGCCTCTTTACCGACTGATGAAGAAATCTGATAAGTTCGAGTGGTCTGAAGAAGCTGATGCAGCGTTTGTAGAGCTCAAAGCCCTGCTTTCCACCCAGCTCGTGCTCGCTGCGCCAATCAGCAAAGAGCCTTTACTGCTTTACATTGCAGCCACTAGACAAGTTGTTAGTATAGTACTCACGGTCGAGTGAGAAGAGGAAGGAAAATCTTACAGGGTTCAACGCCCAGTTTATTATCTCTCTAAAGTTTTGACTCCGTCCAAGCAACAATGTCCTCATTATCAGAAGCTTGTCTATGGAATTTACATGACCATGAAGAAGGTTGCACATTACTTCTCTGATCACTCTATTATAGTCGTCAGCGACGCACCATTGTTTGAGATTCTGAATAACAGAGATGCAACTAGTCGAGTAGCAAAATGGGCGATTGAACTCCTTCCACTAGACATCAAGTTTGAGGCAAAGAAAGCTATCAAGTCCCAAGCAATCGCGGATTTCCTTGCCGAGTGGACTGAGCAGCAACTACCGACTCAAGTTCACTCGAAACATTGGACTATGTTCTTCGATGGCTCAAAGATGCTAAACGGATCAGGTGCTGGAGTAGTATTGGTGTCCCCCTGTGGAGACAAGCTTAACTATGTTCTCCAGATTCATTTTGATTCCTCCAATAACGAAGCAGAATACGAAGCACTTTTATATGGGTTGCGTATGGCCATTTCACTTGGCGTCCATCGCCTCATGGTATACGACGACTCAGATTTTGTGGTTAATTAGGTGATGAAGGAATGGGATGTCAGAAGTCCAGCCATGACTGGTTACTGCAATGCTGTCAGGAAGCTGGAAAAAAAGTTTGAAGGGTTGGAACTTCACCATATACCCCGATTGAAAAATCAAGCTGCAGATGAGTTGGCGAAGATAGGTTCAAAGAGAGAGAGGCCATTCCCCGCAATGTGTTTTTGGAACATATTCATTCACCTTCAGTTCAGGAGGATCCCTTCACAGAAGAGTCGCCACAGCCCAAGAGTGCCACAGATCCAACTGAAGTTGAAATCCCAGCCGTGGTCGACTTAGTCATGGAGGTTCTGGTCATCACTCCCGACTGGACAGTGACGTACATTGCATACATTCTTAGGAAAGAACTTCCGGAGGATGAAGAAGAGGCTCGATAGATCGTCTGGCGATCTAAGGCCTTTACTGTGATAAAGGGGCAGTTGTTCAGAGAAATTGCAACTAGAGTCTACCAGAAGTGCATCACAACGGAAGAAGGTCGAGTGATCCTCAATGATATTCACTCGAGAACCTGCAGTCACCACGCGTCCTCTCGGACCATCGTGGCCAAAGCATACCGAGCCAGGTTTTACTGGCCGCGGGCCAATGAGATGGCTAAGGAGATAGTGGACAAGTGTGAAGGCTGTCAGTTTTACTCCAACATGTCTCATAAACCCGCATCAGCCCTGAAAATAATTCCACTCGTTTGGCCTTTCGCCGTGTGGGGGCTGGACATGGTTGGACCTCTGAGGATGGGCAGGAGTGGATTTACTCATGTGTTAGTAGTAGTCGACAAGTTCACCAAATGGATCAAAGCCAAGCCCATCAAAAGCCTTGAAGCAAGCACAGCTGTGAGTTTCATCAGAGAACTTATATTCAGATATGGCGTCACGCACAGCATCATCATGGATAACGGCTCGAACTTCGATTCTGAAGAATTCAAAGCCATTTGTGCCTCCCAAGGCACGAGAGTCGACTATGCTTCGGTCGCTCATCCTTAGTCGAATGGGCAGGCCGAGCGGGCAAATGGATTGATTCTCAAAGGATTGAAACCTCGGTTGATGCGTGACTTGAAACATGCAGCAGGGGCTTGGGTCGACGAGCTCCCATCCGTACTATGGGGGTTGAGGACGACCCCTAACCGGTCGACTGGAAGGACTCCATTCTTCTTAGTCTACGGAGCTGAAGCCGTGCTCCCTAGTGATTTACTCCACAATGCACCTCGAGTCGAAAAGAAGAAGCAGAAGAAGCTTGGCAAGATGCAGTCGATCTCCTAGAAGAAGAAAGAGAGATGGCCTTGATCCAGTCGACCATTTATCAGCAAGACTTGCGTCGATTTCATGCTAGAAA
Source organism: Aegilops speltoides (assembly GCA_021437245.1). Lineage (NCBI taxonomy): Eukaryota > Viridiplantae > Streptophyta > Magnoliopsida > Poales > Poaceae > Aegilops > Aegilops speltoides. The sequence goes on from CM038146.1 coordinate 160,187,972, forward strand.
CGTGAGGGGTCGAGCATTTCAAGAAGGAGACCTGGTTCTTCGAGTGGACCAGCAGATACCTCACAAGCTCGCTCCTGCTCGGGAAGGCCCTTTCGTCATCACCAAGGTGCTCCACAACGGAGCATACCGTCTCTTTAACATCGAACATAATAAAGATGAACCACGCGCCTGGAATTTGGACCCGCTCTGCCCTTTCTATTCTTAAATATCTAGGCTGATGAGATGTAATAAGAAATACCTTTTAGTTTGGCTATCAAAAGACATAATTTTCTTCTTCCGAATGATTGTTGTTTATTTCTTTTGTACGTATTACCTTAGCTGTGAATCTATTTCGCCTAAGATGAAGTGATAAAAATCCTACCGAGTGATGAGTCTGCCTCTCACTCGGGGGCTTAGCTGCAGCCTAGTGCTCGCCTAAGTGATAAAAATCCTACCGAGTGATGAGTCTGCCTCTCACTCGGGGGCTTAGCTGCAGCCCAGTGCTCGCCTAAGTGATAAAAATCCTACCGAGTGGTGAGCCCGCTTCCCACTCGGGGGCTTAGCTGCAGCCCACTGCTCGTCTAAGTGATAAAAATCCTACCGAGTGATGAGTCTACCTCTCACTCGAGGGCTTAGCTGCAGCCCAGTGCTCGCCTAAGTGATAAAAATCCTACCGAGTGGTGAGCCCTCTTCCCACTCGGGGGCTTAGCTGCAGCCCAGTGCTCGCCTAAGTGATAAAAATCCTACCGAGTGATGAGTCTGCCTCTCACTCGGGGGCCTAGCTACAGCCCAGTGCTCGCCTAAGTGATAAAAATCCTACCGAGTGGTGAGTCCGCTTCCCACTCGGGGGCTTAGTTGCAGCCCAGTGCTCGCCTAAGTGATAAAAAAATCGTACCGAGTGGTGAGTCCGCTTCCCACTCGGGGGCTTAGCTGCAGCCCAGTGCTCGCCTAAGTGATAAAAATCCTACCGAGTGATGAGCAATCCTCCCACTCGGAGGCTTAGCTGCAGCCCAGTGCTCGCCTAAGTTTGAAAAATCCTACCGAGTGGTGATCAATCCTCCCACTCGGAGGCTTAGCTGCAGTCCCGTACTCGCCTAAGTGATAAAAATCCTACCGAGTGGTGAGCCCGCTTCCCACTCGGGGCTTAGCTGCAGCCCAGTGCTCGCCCAAGTGATAAAAATCCTACCAAGTGGTGAGCCTGCTTCCCACTCGGGGGCTTAGCTGTAGCCCAGTGTTTGCCTAAGTGATAAAAATTCAACCGAGTGGTGAGTCCGCTTCCCACTCGGGGGCTTAGCTGTAGCCCAGTGCTCGCCTAAGTGATAAAAATACTACCGAGTGATGAGAAATCCTCCCACTCGGAGGCTTAGCTGCAGCCCAGTGCTCGCCTAAGTTTGAAAAATCATACTGAGTGGTGAGCAATCCTCCCACTCGGAGGCTTATAGCTGCAGCCCAGTGCTCGCCTAAGTTTGAAAAATCGTACCGAGTGGCGAGCGATCCTCCCACTCGGGGGCTTAGCTACAGCCCAGTGCTCGCCTAAGTTTGAAAAATCCTACCGAGGGGTGAGCAACCCTCCCACTTGGGGGCTTAGCTGCAGTCCCGTACTCACCTAAGTTTGAAAAATCCTACCGAGTTGTGAGCAACTCTCCCACTCGGGTGCTTAGCTGCAGCCCAGTGCTCGCCTAAGTTTGAAAAGCCTTATCGGGTGGTTGACAGGAACGTCAAGACCATTGCTGAGTGCCTTGCTGATGAGCTGATCAATGCTACTCAAGGATCACCCAATCGGTTGACAGGAATGTCAAGACCATTGCTGAGTGCCTTGTTGATGAGCTGATCAATGCTACTCAAGGATCACCCAATCGGTTGACAGGAGCGTCAAGACCATTGCTAAGTGCCTTGCTGATGAGCTGATCAATGCTACTCAAGGATCACCCGATCGGTCGACTGGAATGTCAAGACCATTGCTGAGTGCCTTACTGATTAGCTGATCAATGCTACTCAAGGATCACCCGATCGGTCGACTGGAATGTCAAGACCATTGCTGGGTGCCTTGCTAATTAGCTGATCAATGCTACTCAAGGATCGCCCGATAGGTCGACTGGAACGTCAAGACCATTGCTGAATACCTTACTGATGAGCTAATCAATGTTGCGCAAGAATTGCCCAATCGGTCAGTTGGTTATTCTTCTCCAGAAGCTGCATCAAGCAAACAGACAACAATTCGAGAGAAAAACGAATTTCATTCGAAGACAGACACAATATATGAGATGATAAATCCAAAGTTTCTTAACCGCAGAATAAAGTGCTCGGGCATCAGGCCCGAAGGAGTTTTAACGGTTACAAATTCACTTGGCATTCCAAGGCAAATAAAAGTGAGTCATAATGTTTTTTAATCACTCGGCGAGAGAAGGACTGGCCGGGTCGCAGAAGCTATCAAGGTCGATGTTGTCGGCGATGCGAGTGGCTGCCTCAAGGAAGGTGTCCATGAAGTCCTGGAAGGAGTGCTTCTTAGTGTTTGCCACTTTGAGAGCTACCAGTTTGTCTTCCTTAGCCTCCTTGCAGTGCACTCGGACCAAAGACAAGGCGACATCGGCACCACAGCGGGCGGAAGATTTCTTCCACTCTTGTACTAGGCCTGGAATCTGATTTAGTCGAGTCATCAAGGACTCGAGGTCTTGAGACATTTCCACCCGAGGCCAGAGTTTAGCATCCACTTGGGCCATCGCCGCCTTCAGCCGAGCAAGATAAGCAACCACACCATCTAAGCGCGACTCCAATTGAAGTAGATTCATTGCGGTGTCATCTTTCACCGGACAATTGATGGGGTTGAGACCCATCTCCACCCGCCCAGTTTCAGCCTCAAAGTCCTGACATAGTTCTGTCCCGTTGCAAAAAGTGATGAGTCGACAGCGTGACAACAAAGTTCAATTGACAACAAATTAATCGCAGTCGACTGATCATACCTTCAAGCTTCAGAACAAGTTTGGCGGCGAGTTGCTCCAGATAGGACTCTAGCTTGTCGGTCTTGGTCTTGAGGCCGCCAACTTCAGTGGTCAGATTTTCCTTGTCCTTCTTCTGCTGCTCGACTTCTTGATTAGCGACCGAGATGGCAGTCTTCAGCTTTGTGTTCTCCTCCTCCAATTTGCTGACCGAAGCCAGCTTCTGGTCCGCAAGCTTTGTCTTCTCGCGTGCTTCCTTCTGAGCGGTTGCCAGATCCAGATCCTTCTACTCCAAAGCCTCCTTCATCCTCTCTAAAGAAACAACACTCTTCAGACGAGACTGAAGTTGACGATTTTCAGTATGCACATCTGCTTGTGTGAAATCACTCGGTTCAAAGAGACTGAAAGAAAAACCAGTGCGAAGTGTGAAGCTACAAAACAGACAAAATGGTCGAGTGATCACCTCCCATGATGGTCGTTTCTTGTTGGGCAGTCTTCAGATTCTTCTTCACAAGTTTGAGGTCAAGTTCAACGCTGATATGCTTCTTATTTAACTCGGTGAGCCGAGCTCCAAGATCACAAGACCCTCAGGAAAAGGAAGATGCATATGTCGTCGGCGATGATACAAGCAACAGTGAAGGAAAAGAATTACTCTAAGACTACTGCCGAATCAAATATTCAATAGTAGTCTCGAGGACTACACCCAGTGGGTGCACTTAGCGTGCCCCCACTGGATCAGATCAATACTTAGCATGAGTTCAAAAAAGAGAGAGAGAGATACATCATTAGACCTCAGTCGACTGCCAGCAGCCGATCGTGGTCTCAGGGACTACACCCAGTGGGTGCACTCGACATGCCCCCACTGATTCGAAAAGTGCAGAATTGAAGATTTCCTAAGTTCTAAACGAAGGAACACCCAGTGGGTGATCAGATATAAAGCACCTTCAAAAGTTCAGTCGGAATTTGGCTGACCTAAACATTGGTCTAAAGGGCAGTGCTGGCGTAGTAAGCTATCTGACTGGCTTCATGCATCACTTTCACTTGCTCCATGACAAGATTCGCCTGGCGAAGAGCTTCCCTAGCGGCATCCGGAGAGTCGTCTGGAGTTAGATATGTAGCAAAGAGGGATGGCTCTAGAGGGGTCGAAGTAGTTGCCTGGTCGGATGAGTGGACTTGCACCGGTGCAACATGTGTCTGTGCAGTCGACCCCGATGGACGATCAGTCGTCAGCGGGTTAGCGAATGTGACGTTGGTCCGAACTATTGCCTCAGGCGCCGGTGTCGACTGAGGGACTTGGACTTCAAGCTTCCTCCTACATGAGCCTCCAATCTTCTTCCTCCTCTCCTGTAGAGGCACTTCTTCTTCTTTGTTATCAGGAAGCACAACGATATCTTGTGGAGCTACATAAGAAGCGAAGTATCAAATTTTTAGTCAATTGACCACCCACTCGACTAAACAGAACTTGGTTGAACGAACTTACCAGCTTGTGAGGTGGCCTCTTCGTCTCCGGGTGCCTTGTCAATGTCCATGTCAGTGGCAACAGAGGTGGGGCTGGAAGGACACAAGAATTGGTCGGTCAGATCAAGAAAATCTTCACTCGACCTAGAGAAACACAAACAAGATACCTACCCTGAGGCAACATGGACGTCCATCTTGATTCGCGGCAATGTCTTCCAGGCCTTGGGAGGAGCAACTTTAGGCTGCTTGGCCACCTTCTCCGTCGGCTCCGGAGTCGATGTCCGAGTGCGCTTCTGAGTATTGGCACTCGGACCCACGCTTTTCCTGCGCCCGCTAGTTGGATCTTGCTACTGTTTGGATCTACGTTCGGAGCGCCACGGCGAGTCGACTTCCTCCTCCTCGTCCGACTCCTCGCTCTCCTCCTCCACCTCTTCTCCTTGAGAATCCCACTCACCACTCTCTTCCGCGCTGTCCTCCCCCTCCTGGACCTATTCCAAAGCTTGCTCACCATTGGGCATCGAATGCATTTCAGTGAATACCTGCAGAACAAATTGGTCGAACGAGAGTCGGTCAACATCAAGTGCAGTCGGAGCATGAAGGGGAAGCAGTCGGAACAAAAAGCATACCTTGTCGGGCGGGTTTATGCTACTGAAGGGAACAACTCGCCTAGATCCTCTGGGATTGTCCTGGTTGCCTGTGATGCCCTTTTGCCACAATGCTACTATTTCAGACGACACTTCTTCTGGGTGGACCCGAGGAGTGTCATCCGGTCCAGAATACAACCACATTAGATGATCGTGAGCTTGGAGAGGTTGGATGCGTTGACTGAGGAACACTTCCAGCAAGTCCATGCCAGTAACACCATCATTGATGAGCTGGACCACCCTATCCACCAACATCCTCGTCTCCATGGTCTCATCAGCAGTTACTTTCAGTGGGGCAGGAGTCTGAACATGTTCAAACGAGAAGGGGGAAGACCAGTCGACTGACCTGGATCTGCGACGTCCTGGTAGTAGAACTAGGTCAACTGCCAGCCCCTAACAGATTAAGGGAGAGTCATGGCGGGAAAGGAACTCCCGTGCCTCTTTTGGATACCTAAACCCCCACACATTTGGATGACGTGGGTTTTTGAGTCACTCGACTTCGCCTTTTTAACCGACTGGGAGCGAATGATGAAGATGTGTTTGAAAAGACCCCAGTGCAATCGACACCCTAAGAAGTTCTCGCACATTGATAAAAATGCAGCTAAATAGGTGATGGTGTTGGGAGAAAAGTGGTGCTGCTGAGCGCCAAAGAAGTTCAAGAATCCCCGGAAGAAAGGATGCGGAGGGATGATACGTCTCCAACGTATCTATAATTTTTCATTGCTCCATGCTACTTTATCTACTGTTTTGGACTATATTGGGCTTTATTTTGCACTATTATATTATTTTTGGGACTAACCTATTAACCGGAGGCCCAACCCAGAGTTGCTGTTTTTTGCCTATTTCAGTGTTTCAAAGAAACGGAATATCAAACTAAGTCCTAACGGAACGAAACCTTCGGGAACGTGATTTTCTCACCGAACGTGATCCAGGAGACTTGGACCCTACTCCAAGAAACAGAAGAGGCGGTCACGAGGGTGGAGGGCGCCCCCCTAGGGTGCGCCCCCTGCCTCGTGGCCCCCCTGTTGCTCCACCGACGTACTCCTACCTCCTATATATACCTACGTATCCCCAAACGATCAGAACAGGAGCCAAAAACCTAATTCCACCGCCGCAACCTTCTGTATCCACGAGATCCCATCTTAGGGCCTGTTCCGCAGCTCCGCCCGAGGGGGCATCCACCATGGAGGGCTTCTACATCAACACCATAGCCCCTCCGATGAAGTGTGAGTAGTTTACTTCAGACCTTCGGGTCCATAGCTAGTATCTAGATGGCTTCTTCTCTCTTTTTGGATCTCAATACAATGTTCTCCCCCTCTCTCGTGGAGATCTATTCGATGTAATCTTCTTTTTGTGGTGTGTTTGTTGAGACCGATGAACTGTGGGTTTATGATCCAGCTTATCTATGGAAAATATTTGAATCTTCTCTGAATTCTTTTATGTATGATTGAGTTATCTTTGCAAGTCTCTTCGAATTATCCTTTTGGTTTGGCCAACTAGATTGGCAGTTCTTGCAATGGGAGAAGTGCTTAGCTTTGGGTTCAATCTTGCGGCGTCCTTTCCCAGTGACATAAGGGGCAGCAAGGCACGTATTGTATTGTTGCCATCGAGGATAACAAGATGGTTTTTTTATCATATTGCATGAATTTATCCCTCTACATCATGTCATCTTGCTTAAGGTGTTACTCTGTTTTTAACTTAATACTCTTGATGCATGCTGGATAGCGGTCGATGAGTGGAGTAATAGTAGTAGATGAAAAATCGTTTCGATACTTGTCTCGGATGTGATGCCTATATACATGATCATTACCTAGATATGCTCATAACTATGCTCAATTCTGTCAATTGCTCAACAGTAATTTGTTCACCCACCGTAGAATATCTATGCTCTTGAGAGAAGCCACTAGTGAAACCTATGGCCCCCGGGTCTATTCTCATCATATCAATCTCCATTACTTTATTACTTGCTTTGTCTTTACTTTACCTTTTACTTTTTACTTTGCATCTCTATATCAAAAATACCAAAAATATTATTTATCATCTCTATCAGATCTCACTCTCGTAAGTGACTGTGAAGGGATTGACAACCCCTAATCGCGTTGGTTGCGAGTAGCTGTCATTTTGTGTAGGTACGAGGGACTTGTGCGTGGTCTCCTACTGGATTGATACCTTGGTTCTCAAAAACTGAGGGAAATACTTATGCTACTTTGCTGCATCATCCTCTCCTCTTCGGGGAAATCCAATGCAGTGCTCAAGAGGTAGCAAGAAGAATTTCTGGCGCCGTTGCCGGGGAGGCTCACGCAAGCAAGTGAACCATACCAAGTACCCATCACAATCCCTATCTCTCGCATTACATTATTTGCCATTTGCCTCTTGTTTTCCTCTCCCCCACTTCACCCTTGCCGTTTTATTCGCCCTCTCTTTTCCGTTCGCCTTCTTCCCGTATGTATCTTTTTTGTGTGTCCATGTGCACTCTATTTGCTTGCATCTTTGCTTGCTAAAAATCTATTCATATGGATCCACTTAAAGTGTTCTACTTGGATCATCTTTGATCCTTATGCGCTTGTGCTGAAACCCCAACTAGCCTAGTTGATGGGAAATCTTTAGATGAGCATGCTCATTTTGTGCATCATCGTTTGTCTGAAAAAGGGAGACTCTTATGGTATCATATAAATAGTTTGCTATGCTATGCTTGGAATCTTTGTGAAATTTGTGATTTTACTTGTTGCTCTAAGAACCCTAAAAACACCTTCCCTACCTATGTGAGTTCAATGATAATGAAATCTTATCTTCTTATGCAAAGGGTGTTTATAGTTATTATGATATTGAACAAATTGAAGAAATTGTCGTTTTTAAGGGTGCTCACGAAGTTGCTTCTTTGATTGAAAAGTATGATTTTACTCTCAACAAATCTGAAAATTCCGTCATACTTAAATATTGCAATGAAAACTTTGCTCATAATGTCTATGTCCAAGAATTTATTAAAAGAATGACCGTTGCTTTGGAAGAAAATAATGATATGCATGAATCTATAGATAATGATGATTCTGATGATTTGGTTGAAATATCCCTTGATGAACATGATTCTTGCTATTCTTGTGGCCATGATGCCAATATTTATGAAGACGAATTTGCTATAGTTCCGATGTTAAACATGAGATCGTTGTTATTGCACCCATACTTGCTAGTTCCTTTGATAAAAAGCATGATTCCAATGATTTCACTATAAATTCTCTTGATGTCAGTTGTGCTAATAATATGCAAAACCCTAAGCTTGGGGATGCTAGTTTTGCTATGTCTACTACTTGTTGCAATGATCATGATTGGGGTGATTTTTCTTTTGATATTGAAAATTTATTTAAGTCCCATGATGAATATGAGATTGATAATAATTTTTGCAATAATATTGAGAGTGGGTTTGGAAGAGTGTGAAATTTAGATCCCACATATTTGGATTGTGTTCAATCTTGTAATATTTTTGATAAAAGTGGGTTTGGAGAGGTCATGACTTTAGTTAATGTTAATCCCACTATCTTGGAAGAGTGTCAACTTTGCATGCATGTGGATCATGTTAAGAATATGTTATGTGCTAGCTATTTTGTCGAATTTTCCTATGATCCTACATGTAATTATTATGAGAGAGGAAAATATGGTCGTAGAAATTTTTATCTTACTAAATTACCTCTCATCATGTTGAGATTGTTATCGTCTCTTTCTTATTCCTTGCATACGCTAGTTTTTGTTTGCCTTGCAAATTTGTTTGCTTATAATATGCCTATTGTCGGTGTCAAAACCGGCGGATCTCGGGTAGGGGGTCCCGAACTGTGCGTCTAGGCAGATGGTAACAGGAGACAAGGGACATGATGTTCTACCCAGGTTCGGGCCCTCTTGATGGAGGTAAAACCCTACGTCCTGCTTGATTAATATTGATGATGTGTATTACAAGAGTGGATCTACCACGAGATCAAGGAGGCTAAACCCTAGAAGCTAGCCTATGGTATGATTGTTGTAATGGATGTTGTGTCCTACGGACTAAAGCCTTCCGGTTTATATAGACACCGGAGAGGGCTATGGTTACACAAAGTCGGTTACAATGGTAGGAGATCTACATATCCGTATCACCAAGCTTGCCTTCCACGCCAAGGAAAGTCCCATCCGGACACGGGACGGAGTCTTCAATCTTGTATCTTCGTAGTCTTGGAGTCCGCGGACGATGATAGTCCGCTGTCCGGACACCCCTAGTCCAGACTCCTCAAGAGCCCCTTAACGAGGCTTCAATGACGATAAGTCCAGCAGCAGTATATAGTCTTGGCGTTGCAAGGCGGGTTCTCCTTTTAAGTTCCATGTACCGCGAGCGAGTGTCCGCTTCCTTATCAATGTTGCGCTTCTTGGCTTCCACGCCCAATAATGGCCTTCTTCCACGCGTCGCACGAATGCGAAAAGCTAGGGTATCTTTTACATTTTACCCCCTAGCTGTGCAAATAATCTGCCTATAAGAGAGGCAAGAATCCAGATCCAAATCACACAATCTTCCTTCCGCGAATACTCATCGGAGCGCCTTTGACCCAGAATCCATTCCACCATGGACCGTCGACGCGGCTCCTCTTCTCGCGCTCCTAGCCCTCTGCCAGGAGATTGGAGGAGATACTACATTCAAGACAACGAGCTGGTGAAGCTCAAGTGGAGGATATCTCCTCCGCCTTCATGGTTCGGTTTGAGCCGGGCTGGCCACCTACAAAGGTGGGAAGCAAGCGGAGGCTACCCCAAGTCCCAACAAAGGGAGCGGGTATGCTTCGTCCCCTATCTGATAAGGGGGCTCGGATTTCCTATACATCCGTTCCTCCGCGGGCTCCTGGAGTTCTACGGACTCTAGCTTCATCACCTCACGCCCGCCTCTATCCTGCATATTGTGGGTTACGTAGCTCTTTGCGAGCTATTCCTGGGCGTGGAGCCCCATTTCGCGCTGTGGAAGAGGTTGTTCTACCTTGTACCCCGCTCTCACGAGGGGTCCATATATCAAGTGGGCAGCGCCGAAATTTGGCGCATTGCCGGGACCGGATATCCATCCGGAACCCCTAAGAAGGCGTCCGAAGACTGGCCTTTGGAATGGTTTTACATAGAAGACGCTCCCCTGCCGGACCCTGTTCGGATCGGCCTCCCGGAGTTCAGTAATGCTGCTCTGCAGAAACACCTTAGTTGGCGCCCGTGGAGCCCCCAACTGGAGGAAGACAAGAGCGTCCATTATTTGATGGGCCGGATAAGGTTACTGGCCCATTCTGGGTTGACCATGATTGGAGTCATGGCAACATGCATTATGCGGGGGGTGCAGCCACTACAATACAGGGGCCACCCTATGTGGGATTTCAACAGGGAGGACGATGCCACCCGTCATGGCCGCCAAGGGCCAGGTTCGGCCGAAGACCTGGTGAAGATCCTGTCCGGCCTGTACAAGGGGGAGAAGGAGGATTTCCTCCGGACGAACCCGTTGAATGGGTTTTCCATGAATAATCCCCGGCCTTGGGTAAGCGAACACTCTGCGCGTCTGACCCGTGCTTTTGAAGTTTAAGTTTCTTATATCGTGTTTTCGACGCAGGAGCTGCGTCGGGTCGTGGAGGACATGCTAAGTCCAGCTCCGCAACCCGAGGATCCAGAGAGATCCCAGGATCCGGCCTCCGAAGAGGATCCGGACATAAAGGTGGAGCTAATCGACGGGGTGTTCCACCAGCTCAGCATGGATAATGCTTTAGTCGCCATTACGGCCGACTATCCCGGACTATATCCGGCTTCCCAGGTGATTGTGACCGAAGTCCTGACACCATTATTCCTTCCTCGCTCATTTCTGACCTTCGCATACGGTGGTGTTTTGCAGGAAGCGCCTTCAGGGCGGGAAGCCGAGCACGCGGCGGCTGACCAACAAAGGCCGATCCGGACCAAGAGGGCGGAAGAGGATGTGTGCGGATCAAACGTCGCCGCAAAGGTATAGCTCACAGTTCATTATTTGGAGCAACGTTCCTAGGAAGCGTTTGAGTGCTCATGGCTTTTTGTAGGAGAAAAAGCGCCCGCCGGAGTGCAGGCATGGAGGTTGCCAATCCAACTTCTACCAGCCAGGCTCCAGCACCTGGTTTGGAGGGGGAGGCGAGCGCAAGGCACGAGCCGGACACTCCTCCAACGGAGGATGCCGACAGACTGTCCGCCACCAAGTCTGAGGTGGAGAGCGCCATGAACCATAGGCGCCGCCGGACAGTATTTCGTGATGCGTGCTTCTCCCCTGAGGCGTTGAATGCCTTTAACGCGGGGGACGCGCACCTCCGTGCTTCTCAGGATGGTTTTACCAGAGCAACGGAGCAGTATGTAAAAGACATACGGGTAAGAGAATTTAACAGTTATATATGCCAGTAGCCCCCGACACTTAAAGTAGTTATGTTAACTGATTTAAGGATCATTTGAAACGCAGGATCTTACCGAGAAGAATACCCAACTGTCTCAGGAGCTGCAAGAGTGCAAGGCCCAACTTGAGGCCGCACTTGTTGCCGCAGGAGGAAACACAGAGACCTCTCCTGGTAACACATTTTTTTAAAAAAAATATAAGCGATGTGTGGAGCGCGCGCAAGTCTAATAATGACATTGCAGGTGCTGCCGGACAAGATCCGGACAGGCAGGAACTACTTCGCTAGCTGAAGGCCGGCGAGAGGGTGCTGAATAGAGTGCAGCAAGAAAGGAACAAGCTCCAAGATGCCCACGCCCAGCTTGGAGAAGAGCTGAAAGGCATTCGGGCCGAGCTGTCCGGCTCCGTTAAGGAGAATCAGCGGCTTCATCGCGGCATCTATAGTAAGTGCTTAAGCGAACTCCTTTGAAAAGAAGAGTTCGGCGAGGAAGTCAATTGACAAAATATGTCTGTAGGTATACTCACAGGTCGCCCTGCAGAGGAGATGCCCGTATCGACGGGTGATCAACTTCCCGAACTGTTGCAGCTGCTCGAACGAGTTCGGCAGGCGATGAGCGGCGCCGTTCAGGCTTTATGGCCGGCCCTTTCCCTGCCCGAAGGCCTTGGGGAGCTTACGGAGAAGCTTCAAGGAATGCGGCAGCGCTTGCTTATGGAAGATTTTGCCTGCCGCCAAGGTGCCAGAGGCCCCGGGCCATGGTGAAGACGCGGTACAAGAAGGCGGATCCCAACCATATGGCGAGGTCGGACCTATGGGGCCCGACGGAAGGAGATCCTGTGAGTTTAGTATACGCCAGGTAGAGTTGGCGCTAAATTTTCCCAACGGGATGTAAATTGATAGCCTGTTAGACGGGATTGAGGAGGAATACAGTCAGTCAATGTGACAATGTATTTTAAAATGACATGTAAAATGCCTTCTAGCCGGATTGTAGATCATTTGTCTTTGCCGACCTTTTCGCTTCAACCTCGGGACCCGACAGTCCGGAGTGTGTCCGAATACCTTCTCTGTTAAAAAACAACCGTGGCATGCATGGAGACCAGGCGTAGGGGTCATTAGTGCTTTATCAGACAAGTGCCCAACTAGTTATGTTATATTACATGGTTAGTAAGAAACATCTTCCAGGGAGAATAGTTCCGTTAAGGGTTCCTTTCCCTGGGAGGCATGCCCTAAAGTGCATGTCCGGACTGCAAAAAGAGCAGAAAAGCATCTAGGGGCAGATAAATATGTAGGTAAAAAAAATCATCTTTCAAGTCACCGACCGAATATTCCCTTAAGAACGCTAGCTTTCGGCTTCACCCAGTATGAGGTACACATCCGGCTGACCCGACAGTAACAATCGCAGAGGTGCTCCCTTTACCTCCTAGCCGAACAATCGGGAACGTAGGGGTAAGCACAGGAGCCAGGTGTTGGAAATATGCCCTAGAGGCACTAATAAAAGTATTATTATATTTCCTTGTTCATGATAATTGTCTTTTATTCATGCTATAACTGTATTATCCGGAAATCATAATACACGTGTGAATACATAGACCACAATATGTCCCTAGTGAGCCTCTAGTTGACTAGCTCGTTGTGATCAACAGATAGTCATGGTTTCCTAGCTATGGACATTGGATGTCGTTGATAACGGGATCACATCATTAGGAGAATGATGTGATGGACAAGACCCAATCCTAAGCATAGCACAAAGATCGTGTAGTTCGCTTGCTAGAGCTTTTCCAATGTCAAGTATCTCTTCCTTAGACCATGAGATCGTAACTCCGGATACCGTAGGAGTGCTTTGGGTGTATCAAACGTCACAACGCACTGGGTGACTATAAAGGTGCACTACTGGTATCTCCGAAAGTGTCTGTTGGGTTGACACGGATCGAGGCTGGATTTGTCACTCCGCAAACGGAGAGGTATCTCTGGGCCCACTCGGTAGGACATCATCATAATGTGCACAATGTGATTAAGGGGTTGATCACGGGATGATGTGTTGCGGAACGAGTAAAGAGACTTGCGGTAACGAGATTGAACAAGGTATCGGTATACCGACGATCGAATCTCGGGCAAGTAAAATACCGCTAGACAAAGGGAGTTGTATACGGATCGATCGAGTCCTTGACATCGTGGTTCATTCGATGAGATCATCGTGAAACATGTGGGAGCCAACATGGGTATCCAGATCCTTGTTGGTTATTGACGAAGAACGTCTCGGTCATGTCTGCGCATGTCTCCGAACCCGTAGGGTCTACACTTAAGGTTCGATGGCGCTAGGGTTATAAAGGAAGCTTGTATGTGGTTACCGAATGTTGTTCGAGTCCGGATGAGATCCCGGACGTCACGAGGAGTTCCGGAATGGTCCGGAGGTAAAGATTTATATATGGGAAGTCCTGTTTTGGTCACGGAAAAGTTTGGGTTTTATCGGTAGCGTCTGGGACCACCGGAGGGTCCTGGGTCCACCAAGTGGGGCCACCTACCCCAGAGGGCTCGTGGGCCATGTGTGGGAGGAACCAGCCCTGGTGGGCTGGTGCGCCCCACAAGGGGCCCAAGGCGCAGGGGAGGGTGGGAGGGGCAAACCCTAGGCGATGGGCCCTAAGGCCCATACTCCTGCGCCTCCCTCTCCTCCCCTCTTGGCCGCCACCCCTATCCCATCTAGGGCTGGCCGCACCCCTTGGGGTGGGAAACCCTAGAGGGGCGCAGCCCCTCTCCCTATAAATAGTGAGGCCTAGGGGCTGCCTGCACACGCATGAATACACGTGATTCGATCTCCGCCTTTGGTTGCAGCCCTCTCCTCTCTCCCAAGTACTCCTCCTCTCCCGTGGTGCTTAGCGAAGCCCTGCTGGATTGCCACTCCTCCATCACCACCATGCCGTTGTGCTGCTGCTGGATGGAGTCTTCTCAACCTCTCCTCTCTCCTTGCTGGATCAAGGCGTGGGAGACGCCACCGGCTGTACGTGTGTTGAACACGGAGGTGCCGTGCGTTCGGCACTTGATCATCGGTGATTTGAATCACGACGAGTACGACTCCATCAACCCCGTTCACTTGAACGCTTCCGCTTAGCGATCTACAAGGGTATGTAGATGCACTCTCTTTCTACTCATTGCTGGTCTCTCCATAGATAGATCTTGGTGACACGTAGGAAAATTTTTGAATTTCTGCTACGCTCCCCAACAGTGGCATCATGAGCTAGGTCTATTGCGTAGATTCTTTGCACGAGTAGAACACAAAGTAGTTGTGGGCGTTGATTTTGTTCAATATGCTTACCGTTACTAGTCCAATCTTGTTTCGACGGTATTGTGGGATGAAGCGGCCGGACCGACCTTACACGCACTCTTACGTGAGACAGTTCCACCGATTGACATGCACCGTGCATAAGGTGGCTAGCGGGTGCCGCTCTCCCACTTTAGTCGGAACGGATTCGATGAAAAGGGTCCTTATGAAGGGTAAATAGCAATTGGCATATCACGTTGTGGTTTTGCGAGGTAAGAAACGTTTTGCTAGAAACCCATAGCAGCCACGTAAAACATGCAAACAACAATTAGAGGACGTCTAACTTGTTTTTGCAGGGTATGCTATGTGATGTGATATGGCCAAAAGAATGTGATGAATGATATGTGATGTATGAGATTGATCATGTTCTTGTAATAGGATTCACGACTTGCATGTCGATGAGTATGACAACCGGCAGGAGCCATAGGAGTTGTCTTTATTTATTGTATGACCTGCGTGTCATTGAACAACGCCATGTAATTACTTTACTTTATTGCTAACCGTAGCCATAGTAGTATAAGTAATAAGTTGGCGAGACAACTTCATGGAGACACGATGATGGAGATCATGATGATGGAGATCATGGTGTCATCTTTGGTGACGATGATGATCATGGAGCCCTCAAGATGGAGATCAAAGGAGCAAAATGATATTGGTCATATCATGTCACTATTTGATTGCATGTGATGTTTATCATGTTTATGCATCTTGTTTACTTAGGACGACGGTAGTAAATAAGATGATCCTTACAAAATTTCAAGAAGTGTTCTCCCCGACGTGCACCGTTGCTACAGTTCGTCGCTTCTAAGCACCACGTGATGATTGGGTGTGATGGATTCTTACGCTCACATACAACGGTGTAAGACAGTTTTACACAGCGAAAACACTTAGGGTTAACTTGACGAGCCTAGCATGTACAGACATGGCCTCGGAACACGGAGACCGAAAGGTCGAGCATGAGTCGTATAGTAGATACGATCAACATGAAGATGTTCACCGATGATGACTAGTCCGTCTCACGTGATGATCGGACACGGCCTAGTTGACTTGGATCATGTAATCACTTGGATGACCAGAGGGATGTCTATCTGAGTGGGAGTTCATAAGATGAACTTAATTATCCTGAACATAGTCAAAAGATCTTTGCAAATTATGTCGTATGCTCGCGTTTTAGTTCCATTGTTTAGATATGTTCCTAGAGAAAATATAGTTGAAAGTTGACAGTAGCGATTATGCGGACAGTAGAAAGCTCATGTCCTTAATGCACCGCTCAGTGAGCTGAACCCCAAACGTCGTTTGTGGATGTTGCGAACATCGGACATACACGTTTTGATAACTACGTGATAGTTCAGATAAATGGTTTAGAATTAAGGCACCAAAGATGTTTTTCGAAATGTCGCGGAACATATGAGATGTTTCGAGGGCTGAAATTGAGATTTCAGGCTCGTGCCCATGTCAAGAGGTATGAGACCTCCGACGATTTTCTTAGCCTGCAAACTAAGGTAGAAATGCTCAATCGTTGAGCTTGTGCTCAGATTGTCTGAGTGCAACAATCACTTGAATCGAGTGGGATTTGATCTTCCAGATGAGATAGTGATGTTTCTCCAAAGTCATTGCCACCAAGCTGCTAGAGCTTCGTGATGAGCTATAACATATCAGGGATAGATATGATGATCCTTGAGGTATTCGCGATGTTTGACACCGCGAAAGTAGAAATCAAGAAGGAGCATCAATTGTTGATGGTTGGTGAAACCACTAGTTTCAAGAAGGGCAAGGGCAAGAAGGGATACTTCATGAAACGGCAAATCAGCTGCTGCTCTAGTGAAGAAACCCAAGGTTGAACCCAAACCGAGACTAAGTGCTTACGTAATAAGAGGAACAGACACGAAGCGGAACCACCCTAGATACTTGGTAGATGAGAAGGTGGCAAGGTCGATAGAAGTATATTGATATACATTATGTTAATGTGTACTTTACTAGTACTCCTAGTAGCACCAGGGTATTAGATACCGGTTCGGTTGCTAAGTGTTAGTAACTCGAAATAAAAGCTACGGAATAAACGGAGACTAGCTAAAGGTGAGCTGACGATATGTGATGGAAGTGTTTCCAAGGTTGATGTGATCAAGCATCGCACGCTCCCTCTACCATCGAGATTTGGTGTTTGCGTTGAGCATAGACATGATTGGATTATGTCTATCACAATACGGTTATTCATTTAAGGAGAGTAATGGTTACTCTGTTTATTTGAATAATACCTTCAATGGTCTTACACCTAAAGGAATGGTTTATCGAATCTCGATCGTAGTGATACACATTTTCATGCCAAAAGGATATAAGATAGTAATGATAGTACCACTTACTTGTGGCACTGCCATGTAAGTCATATTTGTGTAAAACGCATGAAGAAGCTCCATGTTGATGGATCTTTGGACTCACTCGTTTTTGAAAAGTTTGAGACATGCGAACCATGTCTATTGGTGTATACGCATGAAGAAACTCCATGCAGATGGATCGTTTGGACTCACTTGATTTTGAAATCACTTGAGATATGCAAATCATACCACATGGGCAAGATGACTAAAAGGCCTCGTTTCAAAGAAATGGAACAAGATAGCAACTTGTTGGAAGTAACACATTTTGATGTGTGCAGTCCAATGAGTCTTTGAGGCATGCTGATGAATATCATTATGTTCTTACTTCACAGATGATTCGAGTAGATGCAGAGTACATTTACTTGATGAAACACAAGTCTGAATTATTGAAAGGTTCAAGTAATTTCAGAGTGAAGTTGAAGATCATCGTGACAAGAGGATGAAATGTCTATGATATGATCATAGAGATGAGTATCTGAGTTACGAGCTTTGGCACGAAATTAAGACATTATGGAAATTGTTTCACAATTAATACCGCCTGGAACATCATAGTTCGATGATGTGTCCGAACATCATAGTTGCACCCTATTGGATATGGTGCGTACCATGATGTTTCTTATCAAATTACCAATATCGTTTATGGGTTAGGCATTAGAGACAACCACATTCACTTTAAATAGGGCACCACGTAATTCCGTTGAGATGACACCATATGAACTATGGTTTAGAGAAACCTAAGCTGTCATTTCTTAAAGGTTTGGGGCTGCGACGCTTATGTGAAAAAGTTTCAGGTTGATAAGCTCGAACCCAAAGCGGATAAAATGCATCTTCATAGGACACCCAAAACAGTTGGGTATACCTCCTAATTCAGATCCGAAAGCAATAGGGATTGTTTCTTGAATCGGGTCCTTTCTCGAGGAAAAGTTTGTCTCGAAAAGTTGAGTGGGAGGATGGTGGAGACTTGATATGGTTATTGAACCGTCACTACAACTAGTGTGTAGCGGGGCACAAGAAGTTGTTCCTGTGGCGCCTACACCAATTGAAGTAGAAGCTTATGATAGTGATCATGAAACTTCGGATCAAGTCACTACCGTACCTCGTAGGGTGACAAGGATGCGTACTATTTTAGAGTGGTACAGTAATCTTGTCTTGAAGGTCATGTTGCTAGACAACAATGAACCTACGAGCTATGGAGAAGCAATGGTGGGCCCAAATTCCGACAAAAGGTTAGAAGCCATGAAATCCGAGATAGGATCCATGTATCAGAACAAAGCATGGACTTTGCTGGACTTGCCCGATGATCGGCAAGCCATTGAGATAAATGGATCTTTAAGAAGAAGACGGACGTGGACGGTAATGTCACCATCCATGAAGCTCGACTTGTGGCGAAGAGTTCTTCACAAGTTCAAGGAGTTGACTACAATGAGATTTTCTCATTCGTAGCGATGCTTGAGTCCGTCGGAATCATGTTAGCATTAGCTACATTTATGAAATCTGGCAGATGGATGTCAAAACGAGTTTCCTTACCAGTTTTCGTAAGGAAAGGTTGTATGTAATACAACCATAAAGGTTTTGTCGATCCTAAGGATGCTAAAAGGTATGCTAGCTCCAATGATCCTTCTAAGGACCGGAGTAAGCATCTCGGAGTTGGAATATGTACTTTGATAAGATGATCAAAGATTTTGGGTTTATACAAATTTATGAGAAACTTGTATTTCCAAAGAAGTGAGTGGGAGCACTATAGAATTTCTGATAAGTATATGTTGTTGTCATATTGTTGATCAGAAATGATGTAGAATTTTCTATAAAGCGTATAGGGTTATTTGAAAAGTGTTTTTCAATGGAAAACCTGGATTAAGCTACTTGTACATTGAGCATCAAAATCTATGAGGATAGATCAAAATGCTTAATAGTACTTTCAAATGAGCACATGAGCACATACCTTGACATGATCTTGAAGGTGTTCAAGATGGATCAGTCAAAGAAGAAGTTCTTGCCTAAGATGTAAGGTATGAAGTTAAGACTTAAAGCTCGACCACGGCAGAAAAGAGAGAAAGGACGAAGGTCGTCCCCTATGTTTCAGACATAGGCTCTATAGTATGCTATCTTGTGTACCCGACCGAAGTGTGCCTCGCCATGAGTCACTAGGGGTACAAGAATGATCCAGAATGGATCATTGGACAGCGATCAAAATTGTTCTTGGAATAAAATAAGGACATGTTTCTCGATTATGGAGGTGATAAAGAGTTGGCGTAAAGGGTTACGCCGATGCAAGCTTTAACACCTATCCGAGTGACTCGAGTAGCAAACCGGATCACGATAGTGGAGCAACCATTTGGAATAGCTCCAAGTGGAGCGTGGAAGCAGCATTTACAGAATGACCTAGAGATTTGCAAAGCACACACGGATCTGAAAAGGTTCAGACCCGTTGACTAAAACCTCTCTCACAAGCAAAACATGATCAAACCCCAGAACTCATTTGATGATGTTGGTCACATGGCGATGTGACCTGTCAATGTTAATCACATGGCGATGTGAACTAGATTATTGACTCTAGTGCAAGTGGGAGACTGTTGGAAATATGCCCTAGAGGCAATAATAAAAGTATTATTATATTTCCTTGTTCATGATAATTGTCTTTTATTCATGCTATAAGCAGTATTATCCGGAAATCATA
The DNA here is from genome assembly GCA_021437245.1 of Aegilops speltoides. Classification (NCBI taxonomy): domain Eukaryota; kingdom Viridiplantae; phylum Streptophyta; class Magnoliopsida; order Poales; family Poaceae; genus Aegilops; species Aegilops speltoides. The sequence continues at coordinate 160,207,737 of CM038146.1, forward strand.
ATACACGTGTGAATACATAGACCACAATATGTCCCTAGTGAGCCTCTAGTTGACTAGCTCGTTGTGATCAACAGATAGTCATGGTTTCTGGCTATGGACATTGGATGTCGTTGATAACGGGATCACATCATTAGGAGAATGATGTGATGGACAAGACCCAATCCTAAGCATAGCACAAAGATCGTAGTTCGCTTGCTAGAGCTTTTCCAATGTCAAGTATCTCTTCCTTAGACCATGAGATCGTGTAACTCCCGGATACCGTAGGAGTGCTTTGGGTGTATCAAACGTCACAACGAATCGGGTGACTATAAAGGTGCACTACGGTATCTCCGAAAGTGTCATTGGGTTGACACGGATCGAGATGGGATTTGTCACTCCGTGCAAACGGAGTGGTATCTCTGGGCCCACTCGGTAGGACATCATCATAATGTGCACAATGTGATTAAGGGGTTGATCAAGGGATGATGTGTTGCGGAACGAGTAAAGAGACTTGCCGGTAACGACATTGAACAAGGTATCGGTATACCGACGATCGAATCTCGGGCAAGTAAAATACCGCTAGACAAAGGGAGTTGTATACGGGATCGACTGAGTCCTTGACATCGTGGTTCATTCGATGAGATCATTGTGGAACATGTGGGAGCCAACATGGGTATCCAGATCCCACTGTTGGTTATTGACCGGAGAACGTCTCGGTCATGTCTACATGTCTCCCGAACCCGTAGGGTCTACACACTTAAGGTTCGATGATGCTAGGGTTATAAAGGAAGCTTGTATGTGGTTACCGAATGTTGTTCGGAGTCCCGGATGAGATCCCGGACGTCACGAGGAGTTCCGGAATGGTCCGGAGGTAAAGATTTATATATGGGAAGTCCTGTTTTGGTCACCGGAAAAGTTTCGGGTTTTATCGGTAACGTACCGGGACCACCGGGAGGGTCCCGGGGGTCCACCAAGTGGGGCCACCTACCCCAGAGGGCTGTGTGGGCCATGTGTGGGAGGAACCAGCCCTGGTGGGCTGGTGCGCCCCACAAGGGGCCCAAAGCGCAGGGAGGTGGGTGGGGGGCAAACCCTAGGGCAGATGGGCCCTAAGGCCCATACTCCCTGCGCCTCCCTCTCCTCCCCCTCTTGGCCGCCACCCCCTATCCCATCTAGGGCTGGCCGCACCCCTTGGGGGTGGGAAACCCTAGAGGGGGGCGCAGCCCCCTCTCCCCTATAAATAGTGAGGCCTAGGGGCTGCCTGCACACGCATGAATACACGTGATTCGATCTCTGCCTTTGGTTGCAGCCCTCTCCTCTCTCCCAAGTACTCCTCCTCTCCCGTGGTGCTTAGCGAAGCCCTGCTGGATTGCCACGCTCCTCCATCACCACCATGCCGTTGTGCTGCTGCTGGATGGAGTCTTCCTCAACCTCTCCCTCTCTCCTTGCTGGATCAAGGCGTGGGAGACGTCACCGGGCTGTACGTGTGTTGAACACGGAGGTGCCGTGCGTTCGGCACTTGATCATCGGTGATTTGAATCACAATGAGTACGACTCCATCAACCCCGTTCACTTGAACGCTTCCGCTTAGCGATCTACAAGGGTATGCAGATGCACTCTCTTTCTACTCGTTGCTGGTCTCTCCATAGATAGATCTTGGTGACACGTAGGAAATTTTTTGAATTTCTGCTACGTTCCCCAACACCAGGCAACCCAGCTTGGCCAAAACTTAAGTCATATCGATGCATATAATGGTGAATAAAAGGTACATGTGGAAGCTTGACACATGTGCTGGGCATGAAGCCCTTATAATTGAGCTTCTGGTAAGGAAGCCCCCAGGTATAATGAGTGCGGATGGCACATCAAGTATGTGCGAACAATGCGCGAGTAGGCCCTTAAGGGCTTTTTAGGAAAAGGGTTAAGAGAAGAGAGAGAAACAAAAGACAGCTGAAGTGTAAAAATTTGGATGGGGGTAGGGGACGAACTCTTAGTCCAGCGCTAGGCATAGAATCTTCGGAGGCGGGCTGCGTTCCACGGGTTCGGCTCGAGTCGGTTGTCCGACGCATTTCGTAGACGGTACGCTCCGCTGGTCAGGACTTGATCGATGATGAAGGGGCCCTCCCATTTGGTCTTGAGCTTGTCCTTTTTCTTGTCCGGCAGGCGTAGAACTAGTTCGCCAACGTTGTAAGTCTTGGCCCGTACTTTCTGCTTTGATATCTTGAGCCTGCTGGCGATAGAATGCGGAACGAGCCTTGGCGACATCGCGTTCTTCCTCCAATGCGTCAAGCTGTCCTGCCGATCCAGCTCGGCTTCTCTTTCTTCGTACATGCGCTTTCGAGGTGAGTCATGAATGATGTCGCAGGCGCAGAAGCGCCTCTGCGCCGTATACCATAAAAAATGGTGTGAATCCGGTAGTACGGTTGGCCGTTGTCCGCAGCCCCCAGAGTACGGAGTCGAGCTCCTCTACCCAGTGCGTGTCAGATGTCGTAATTGACCGCACTAGTCTGGGTTTGATGCCGCTCATTATTAGACCGTTTGCTCGTTCCACTTGACCGTTGGTTTGAGGGTGAAAGACTGAAGCGTAATCGAGCTTAATGCCCATGTTTTTGCACCATGACTTAACCTCGTCGGCCGTGAAGTTCGTGCCGTTATCGGTGATGATGCTGTGGGGGACACCATAACGGTGTACTACCCCGGATATAAAGTCTATCACTGGTCTAGACTCTGTCGTTTTGACTGGCTTGGCCTCTATCCATTTGGTTAATTTGTCCACCATGACCAATAGGTACCTTTGCTTGTGGGTTCCCCCTTTAAGGGGTCCAACCATGTCAAGCCCCTGCACATGAACGGCCGGGTAATGGGTATAGTTTTGAGGCGGTGGGTGGCATATGGCTCGATTAGCAAAGAGGCGACAACCGACGATCTTTGGACTAAGTCTGAGATCCGCCGGGCCGTCGGCCAATAAAATCCTGTACGGAATGCCTTTCCTACAAGGGCCCGAGCTGCTGCATGGTGTCCGCCTAGTCCGGCATGAATTTCAGCCAGAAGGTTTCGCCCTTCCTCTTCGGAGATACACCTTTGAAGGACTCCGGTTGTGCTTTTCTTATAAAGTTCTCCTCCCGGACCTTGTAGGCTTTAGATCACGGACTATGCAGCGGGCCTCATTTTGGTCTTGGGAAGTTCCTGCCTAAGCAAGTAGGCTAGGAATGGTTACATTCACAGGCGATTACTGCCATTATGTCGTGGGCTGAAGGTGTTATGTCATCGGCTGAATTGCCGGTTGGCGCGGCTTTTTCCGGTTTATTATTTCTGGACTCCTCTTCCCATAGTACGGATGGCTTGAAGAGCCATTCCAGGAAGATGTTTGGAGGGACAGCGTCACGTTTTGCACCGATGCGTGCCAGTATGTCCGCTGCTTGGTATTATCCCGGGCTACGTGATGGAATTCAAGTCCTTCAAACCGCGCTGACATTTTTAGGACAGCATTGCGATATGCTGCCATTTTCGGATCCTTGGCGTCAAAGTCTCCATTTATTTGGAATATTGCAAGGTTTGAATCCCCGCGCACCTCTAGGCGTTGAATGCCCATGGAAATTGCCATCCGGAGGCCATGTAAAAGGGCCTCGTATTCGGCTGCGTTGTTGGAGTCCGTGTACATTATCTGAAGTACGTATTGGACTGTGTCCCCGGTTGGGGACGTCAATACGACGCCAGCCCCCAATCCAGCCAACATTTTAGAGCCGTCGAAGTGCATAATCCAATTGGAGTATGCACCGTACTCTTTAGGGAGTTCGGCTTCGGTCCATTCAGCGACAAAGTCAGCCAAAACTTGTGACTTTATAGCTCGCCGAGGTTTGTAAGTTATATCGAATGGTAAGAGCTCGATGGCCCATTTTGCAATCCTGCCCGTCGCGTCGCAGTTGTTTATAATATCATTGAGGGGTACTTCGGAGGCCACTGTTATTGAACACTCTTGAAAGTAGTGTCGGAGCTTCCGGGATGACATGAACACCGCGTACGCTATCTTTTGATAGTGCGGGTAACGGGACTTGCAGGGGGTTAACACTGTGGATACGTAGTACACTGGTTTTTGAAGAGGGAATTTATGCCCTTCTGTCTCTCGTTCGACGACGAGTACCGCGCTTACAACTTGATGTGTTGCCGCGATGTATAACAACATTGGTTTGCCCAGGTTGGGCGCGGCCAGGACCGGATTTGTTGCCAATATGGCCTTTATTTCTTCGAGTCCGGCAGTGGCAGCATCCGTCCACTCGAAGTGTTCGGTGCGCCCAAGGAGGAGATAGAGGGGCAGTGCCTTTTCTCCCAAGCGGGAGATAAAGCGACTTAAAGCCGCCATGCATCCAGTCAATTTTTGTATCTGCTTGAGGTCTTTTGGAATGTCCAGCTGTGACAGAGCTCGGATCTTGGCCGGGTTTGCTTCAATTCCTCTACCGGATACAATGAAGCCCAGCAGCTTTCCGGCTGGTACGCCAAAAACGCATTTTTCCGGATTCAGCTTGATGTCATATGCTCTGAGGTTGTCGAATGTGAGCCTCAAATCGTCTACTAGAGTTTCGACGTGTTTGGTTTTGACGACTACGTCGTCTACGTATGCCTCTACTGTTTTGCCGATCTGGGTGGCCAGACATGTTTGAATCATGCGCTGATATGTTGCGCCGGCGTTTTTAAGTCCGAAGGGCATCGTGTTGAAGCAGAATGGTCCATATGGAGTGATGAATGCCATTGCGGCTTGGTCTGCTTCCGCCATCTTTATTTGATGGTAGCCGTAGTATGCGTCGAGGAAGCACAGTGAATCGTGTCCTGCGGTAGCATCGATTATCTGGTCGATGCGGGGGAGGGGGAAGGGATCCTTTGGGCAGGCCTTGTTGAGGTCTTTAAAGTCGACACATAGGCACCAGGATTTGTCCTTCTTTGGTACCATTACCAGGTTTGCTAGCCAATCTGGATGTTTCATATCTCTGATGAATCCGGCTTCCAATAGTTTGGCTAGCTCTTCTCCCATTGCCTGTCTTTTAGGTTCGAAAAATCGCCGAAGAGCCTGTTTGACTGGCTTGAATCCTTTTAGGATGTTTAGGATGTGTTCTGCCAATCTGCGTGGGATTCCGGGCATATCCGAAGGGTGCCAGGCGAAAATGTCCCAATTTTCCCGAAGGAATTCTCGCAGTGCGGCGTCTACATCAGGGTTCAAATGTGCCCCGATGGAAGCCGTCTTTGTCGGGTCCGTTGGATGGACCTGGAATTTTATTATTTCGTCCGCTGGTTTAAAGGAGGTGGACTTGGATCTTTTATCGAGTATCACATCGTCTCTGTTCACAGTAGAGCGTAGCGCGGTAAGTTCTTCTGCCGCTAGGGCTTCGGATAGTGCCTCCAGGGCTAATGCCGTTGTCTTGTTCTCGGCGCGGAGTGCTATGTCCGGATCGCTAACGAGAGTGATTATTCTGCTGGGCCCAGGCATTTTGAGCTTCATGTACCCGTAATGGGGTACGGCTTGAAAAATTGTGAATGCCTCTCGTCCTAATAGAGCGTGATATCTGCTGTTGAATGGGGCCACTTGGAACGTGACTTCTTCGGATCTGTAATTGTCCGACGAGCCGAACACCACATCGAGTGTGATTTTTCCGGTGCAGCGCGCTTCCCGGCTAGGGATTATTTCTCTGAAGGTTGTGCTGCTTCGCTCAATGCGGCTCTAGTCTATTTCCATTTTTTGAAGAGTTTCCTCATAGATGAGGTTTAGTCTGCTGCCGCCCATCCATGAGGACCTTTGTAAGTCGAAAGCCATCCACTATTGGACTAAGTACCAGTGCGGCTGGTGCTCGGGCTGTTCGGAATTTAGGTTCGTCGCTGGCGTTGAAGGTGATGGCTGTGTCGCTCCATGGATTTGTTGTTGCTACTTGGTAGACTTCGGCGAGACCGTGGATTGTTCGTTTCCGCATATTATTTGATGCGAAAGTCTCGAAGACTGTTGATACCGTACCGGTATTGTTGGAGTGGTCTTTCGGGGCTAGAAGCTCCTCGCCACTTTTGGCCACCTGCGGTAATATCCAACATGCTCGGAGGCTATGTGTTGGGACGGCGCCCTCTGTACTGTGAATTTTACAGGGTCCGCTAAGCCATCCCTCCAGTATGGTTCCGTGACATCTATGGGGTTTTTGCTTTTTGGTTTTTGTATCTGGGGCCTGAGTGTAATGCACCCTTTTGTTGCGGACTAGCGTTGTATTCGGGGCCGGATTGTCCCAAAACTGATTTTCGGTTTTCCGGAAACTCTCCATTGCACAAGATTTTCAGTACTATGGACGCCTTGGTCGTGGCGTGTAATTTCACGACGGTGATGGCGTTCAAGATTCCTTGTCCGTGCAATTATTGCAAAAATTGAGATTGCGTTTTCCTCTCGGCGATCCTTTATCCTGTCCATAACTGTGGAGGAATCGCCCAAGAGTGATGTCTTGTTTCAGCGGGCTCTTGCCGTATTATAGATAGATCGCATATGTCCGGGCGGGTGGGTGGAATAAAGTCCGAACCCTACCCATCTCAAGGCTTGAAGGCCGTGAAGTTTCCAAATTTGAAGCTTGGATTCTTGGGCGTTGTCCAACGAGTCCGGTCGATGCCCGACTTTAAGTTCAAGTGCTTGACGAAGTCCGTCCCTCCATGGTATCCGGCATGGAGGGTTCGGGAGCCCGGACATGACAAGTTTTCAATAAAGGAGAAGAGTCGCCGCATTGTTCCTCTACCACTGCGACGTGGTGGGTGACCTGGGGAGAGTTAATCTCTCTCAGATCGGTTTTAAGCCCAATCTGATTGTAGTCCATAGCGACTCCTGTAGGCGGCGATCACGATCCCGAGCTCGTTGATAGACGAGTGCTATATTGGATCCAGCTGCTCGGCAAATTCCGAGCTGACGCGAAGATTGCTTTTGACGACTTGAGAAGTCTTTGTCGAAGCGGTGGCCGGACAGGCGGTCATAAGAAAACCACCTAGCCGGATAGTTTTGCCAGCGGGCAAGGCACCTTTGGCGAAAATACCGTCCTTGAAGACGGGTGGAGGCATCCTTCCTATCGGCGACGGCACAGAGGAACTCTCAATGAAAGCACCAATGTCGGTGTCAAAACCGGCGGATCTCGGGTAGGGGGTCCCGAACTGCGCGTCTAGGCGGATGGTAACAGGAGACAAGGGACACGATGTTTTACCCAGGTTCGTGCCCTCTTGATGGAGGTAAAACCCTACGTCCTGCTTGATTAATATTGATGATATGTATTACAAGAGTGGATCTACCACGAGATCAAGGAGGCTAAACCCTAGAAGCTAGCCTATGGTATGATTGTTGTAATGGATGTTGTGTCCTACGGACTAAAGCCTTCCGGTTTATATAGACACCAAAGAGGGATAGGGTTACACAAAGTCAGTTACAATGGTAGGAGATCTACATATCCGTATCGCCAAGCTTGCCTTCCACGCCAAGGAAAGTCCCATCCGGACTCGAGACGGAGTCTTCAATCTTGTATCTTCGTAGTCTTGGAGTCCGGCGGACGATGATAGTCCGGCTGTCCGGTCACCCCCTAGTCCAGGACTCCCTCACCTATGCATAGGAATTATGTTACACTTAGATGTGTTTGTCACGTGTTTCATGATGCTCTCTTTGCGCTTCAATTCTTGTCTTCCATGTGAGCATCATTGAAATCTCAATGCCTAGCTAGGGGCGTTAAACTATAGCGCTAGTTGGGAGGCAACCCAATTTTCTTTATGATTTTGTTTTTGCTTCTGTTTAGGAATAAATAATCCATCTAGCCTATGTTTGGATGTGGTTTTATGTTTTAATTAGTGTTTGTGCCAAGTAGAACCTATAGGATAACCTACGATGATAGTTGATTTGATTCTGCTGAAAAACAAAAACTTTGCATGCACGAATATAATTTGTTAAATCACATAAACTTGATTTTGCGTTGATTCTTTTTGCTGCTGTTCAATAAACAAATTTTCCAGCACTTCCTATTTTGGTAGGATTTTTAGAGTTCCAGAAGTTTGTGTTAGTTACAGATTACTATAGACTGTTCTGTTTTTGACAGATTCTATTTTACGTGTGTTATTTGCTTATTTTGATGAATCTATGGCTAATAAAATAGTTTATAATCCATAGAGAAGTTGGAATACAGTAGGTTTAACACCAATATAAATAAAGAATGACTTCATTACAGTACTTTGAAGAAGTCTTTCATTTTCTTTCTCTAACGGAGCTCACGAGATTTCTATTGAGTTTTGTGTTGTGAAGTTTTCAAGTTTTGGGTGAATTCTTTTGATGGATTATGAAACAAGGAGTGGCAAGAGCCTAAGCTTGGGGATGCCCATGGCACCCCCAAGATAATCCAAGGACACCAAAAAGTCAAAGCTTGGGGATGCCCCGGAAGGCATCCCCTCTTTTGTCCACTTCCATCGGTAATTTACTTGGAGCTATATTTTTATTCACCACATGATATGTGTTTTGCATGGAGCGTCTTGTATTATTTGCGTCTTTGCTTGTTAGTTTACCACAATCATCCTTGGTGTACACACCTTTTGAGAGAGCCATACATGAATTGGAATTTGTTAGAATACTCTATATGCTTCACTTATATTTTTTTTATGCTTGATAGTTTTGCTCATAGTGCTTGACTTATATCTTTTGAGCGTGATAATTTTTGCTCTAGTACTTCACTTAGATCTTTTAGAGCACGGTGGTGGATTTGTTTTAAAGAAACTATTGATCTCTGCTTCACTTAGATTATTTTGAGAGTCGTTAATAGCTTGGTAATTTGCTTAATATTAATATACTTGGTATTCAAGATATGTGAAACTTTCTTTTGAGTGAATTGAATACTAAGATAAGTTGGATGCTTGATAATCATTTTGAGATATGGAGGTGATAATATCAAAGTCGTGCTAGTTGGGTAATTATGAATTCAAAGAATGCTTGTATTGAAGTTTGCAAGTCCCGTAGCATGACGTATGGTTAAAGTTGTGTAACAAATTTGAAACATGAAGTGTACCTTGCTTGTGCATCCTTATGAGTGGCGGTCGGGGACGAGCGATGGTCTTTTCCTACCAATCTAAACCCCTAGGAGCATGCACGTAGTACTTGATTTTTGATGACTTATAAATTTTTGCAATAAGTATATGAGTTCTTTTGACTAATGTTGAGTCCATGGATTATACACACTCTCACCTTTCCGCCTTTGCTAGCCTCTTCGGTACCGCGCATTGCCTTTCTCACCTTGAGAGTTGGTGCAAACTTCGCCGGTGCATCCAAACCCCGTGATACGATACGCTCTATCACACATAAACCTCCTTATATCTTCCTCAAAACAGCCACCATACCTACCTATCATGGCATTTCCATAGCCATTCCGAGATATATTGGCATGAAACTTCCATCATCATCATCATCATCATCATGACATACATTACTTTTGTCATATTGCCATTGCATGATCATGTAGTTGACATTGTATTTGTGGCAAAGCCACCATGCATTATTTTTCATACGTGTCACTCTAGATTCATTGCACCATCCCGGTACACCACCGGAGGCATTCATATAGAGTCATATCTTGTTCTAAGTTTCAAGTTGTAATCCTTATGTTGTAATCAATAGAAGTGTGATGATCATCATTGTTAGAGCATTGCCCAAAAAGAAAAAAAAGAGAAAGGCCAAAAAAAGAAAGGCCCAGAAAAAAGAAAAAAAAGGGCAATGCTACTATCTCTTTTTCCACACTTGTGCTTCAAAGTAGCACCTTGTTCTTCATGTAGTGAGTCTCATATCTTGTGCTTCAAAGTAGCACCTTGTTCTTCATGTAGTGAGTCTCATAATTTGTCTTTTTATACTAGTGGGAATTTTTCATTATAGAACTTGGCTTGTATATTCCTACGATGGGCTTCCTCAAATGCCCTAGGTCTTCATGAGCAAACGAGTTGGATGCACACCCACTAGTTTTCTTTTGTTGAGCATTCATATCTCTAGTGCATCCGTTGCATGGCAATCCCTACTCCTCATGTTGACATCAATTGATGGGCATCTCCATAGCCCGTTGATTATCCTCGTCAATGTGAGACTTTCTCCTTTTTTGTCTTCTCCACACAATCCCCATCATCATATTCTATTCCACCCATAGTGCTATATCCATGGCTCACGCTCATGTATTGCGTGAAGGTTGAAAAAGTTTGAGATTATTTAAGTATGAAACAATTGCTTGGCTTGTCATCGGGGGTATAGAAGTTGGGAACATCTTTGTGTGACGAAAATGAAGCATAGCCTGACTATATGATTTTGTAGGGATGAACTTTCTTTTGCCATGTTATTTTGAGAAGACATGATTGCTTTGATTAGTATGCTTGAAGTATTATTATTTCTTATGTCAATATGAACTTTTGTCTTGAATCTTTCGGATCTGAATATTCATATCACAATTAAGAAGATTTACATTCAAATTATACCAAAGTGTCACTCCGCATCAAAAATTCTTTTTTATCATTTACCTACTCGAGGACGAGCAGGAATTAAGCTTGGGGATGCCTGATACGTCTCCAACGTATCTATAATTTTTGATTGCTCCATGCTACTTTATCTACTGTTTTGGACTATATTGGGATTTATTTTCCACCTTTATATTATTTTTGGGACTAACCTATTAACCGGAGGCCCAGCCTAGAATTGTTGTTTTTTTGCCTATTTTAGTGTTTCGAAGAAACGGAATATCAAACGAAGTCCAAACGGAATGAAACCTTCGGGAACGTGATTTTCTCACCGAACGTGATCCAGGAGACATGGACCCTACTCCAAGAAGCAGAGGAGGCGGTCACGGGGGTGGACGGCGCCCCCCTAGGGTGCGCCCCCTGCCTCGTGGCCCCCCTGTTGCTCCACCGACGTACTCCTTCCTCCTATATATACCTTCGTATCCCCAAACGATCAGAACAGGAGCAAAAAACCTAATTCCACTGCCGCAACCTTCTGTATCCATGAGATCCCATCTTGGGGCCTATTCCGGAGCTCTGCCGGAGGGGGCATCCACCATGGAGGGCTTCTACATCAACACCATAGCCCCTCCGATGAAGTGTGAGTAGTTTACTTCAGACCTTCGGGTCCATAGCTAGTAGCTAGATGGCTTCTTCTCTCTTTTTGGATCTCAATACAATGTTCTCCCCCTCTCTCGTGGAGATCTATTCGATGTAATCTTCTTTTTGCGGTGTGTTTGTTGAGACCGATGAATTGTGGGTTTATGATCCAGCTTATCTATGGAAAATATTTGAATCTTCTCTGAATTCTTTTATGTATGATTGAGTTATCTTTGCAAGTCTCTTCGAATTATCCTTTTGGTTTGGCCAACTAAATTGGTAGTTCTTGCAATGGGAGAAGTGCTTAGCTTTGGGTTCAATCTTGCGGCGTCCTTTCCCAAAGGATGTATAAGCAAAGGCACGATTGTATTGTTGCCATCGAGGATAACAAGATGTTTTTTATCATATTGCATGAATTTATCCCTCTACATCATGTCATCTTGCTTAAGGCGTTACTCTGTTTTTAACTAAATACTCTAGATGCATGCTGGATAGCGGTCGATGAGTGGAGTAATAGTAGTAGATGCAGAATCGTTTCGATCTACTTGTCTCGAACGTGATGCCTATATACATGATCATTACCTAGATATGCTCATAACTATGCTCAATTCTCTCAATTGCTCAACAGTAATATGTTCACCCACCATAGAATATCTATGCTCTTGAGAGAAGCCACTAGTGAAACCTATGGCCCCCGGGTCTATTCTTATCATATCAATCTCCATTACTTTATTACTTGCTTTGTCTTTACTTTGCCTTTTACTTTTTACTTTGCATCTCTATATAAAAAATACCAAAAATATTATTTATCATCTCTATCAGATCTCACTCTCGTAAGTGACCGTGAAGGGATTGACAACCCCTAATCACGTTGGTTGCGAGTAGCTATCGTTTTGTGTAGGTACAAGGGACTTGTGCGTGGTCTCCTACTGGATTGATACCTTGGTTCTCAAAAACTAAGGGAAATACTTAAGCTACTTTGCTGCATCATCCTCTCCTCTTCGGGGAAATCCAACGAAGTGCTCAAGAGATAGCAAGGGAGCGAGAAACCCCGGTCGACGTGGGTGGCGAGCAGAATGCACTCACCCGGTTGAGGTTGCGGCTCCATCTCCCCCTTCGGCAACCTTGCCGCTCCCTTGGCGATCAATCCAGACTCCTCCAGTTCAACTAGATCCTCCTGCCGGATCGAAGACCGGATCCAATTGCCCTGAATCCAGCCCGGCGGCAGCCCGCACGCGACAACGACCCACGGGCCTGCTTCTTGCCTTTCGCCGCCCCCGTCGCCTTCTTTGCGCGCCCTAGCACCGCTGAGGGAGTCCTGGACTAGGGGGTGTCCGGACAGCCGGACTATCATCGTCCGCTGGACTCCAAGACTACGAAGATGCAAGATTGAAGACTCCGTCCCGTGTCCGGATGGGACTTTCCTTGGTGTGGAAGGCAAGCTTGGCGATACGGATATGTAGATCTCCTACCATTGTAACCGACTCTGTGTAACCCTAGCCCTCTTCGATGTCTATATAAACCGGAGGGTTTTAGTCCGTAGGACACAACATCCATTACAACAATCATACCATAGGCTAGCTTCTAGGCCTCCTTGATCTCGTGGTAGATCCACTCTTGTAATACACATCATCAATATTAATCAAGCAGGACGTAGGGTTTTACCTCCATCAAGAGGGCCCGAACCTGTGTAAAACATCGTGTCCCTTGTCTCCTGTTACCATCCGCCTAGACGCACAGTTCGGGACCCCCTACCCGAGATCCGCCGGTTTTGACACCGACGTTGGTGCTTTCATTGAGAGTTCCTCTGTGTCGTCACCGATAGGCTCGATGGCTTCTTCAATCAACAACAACGCCGTCCAGGGTGAGACTTGGCCATCTGGAGCAGATCGAAAGCTATGCCCCTGGCCGTCAGGTCAGGTTTGGAAGCCTAAACTTCACGGCGGACATCCGCGGAGACTTGATCTTCGATGGATCTGATCCACAGCCGAGCATGCCGCACTGTCGCGATGGGTACGATCTAGCTCTGCCGCCGGACAATGCCTTGGAGGCTGCACATGAATCCGCTCCGACCTATAGTCCGGAGCCGATCGCGCAGATTGAGGATGGGTGGCTGGACACCTCCTCGGGAGCTGCGCCTTCCACGGCGATAGTGCCGAACACTGACCTTGTCCCCTATAAATCTCGTGACTCTGAGGTGCCGGACTCCCTGCCGGACTCCGAACCTCCTGCGCCCCTGCCAATCGAATCCGATTGGGCGCCAATCATGGAGTTCACCGCCGCGGACATCTTTCAGCACTCCCCCTTTGGCGACATCTTAAATTCGCTAAAACATCTCTCGCTATCCGGAGAGCCCTGGCCGGATTATGGCCAGGATGGTTGGGATGCGGACGACGAAGAAATTCAAAGCCCACCCACACCAACTTTGTAGCCACTGTCGACAATCTAACCGACATGCTAGACTACGACTCCGAAGACATCGACGGTATGGACGACGATGCCGGAGACGATCAAGAACCAGCGCTCACAGAGCACTGGAGGGCCACCGCAACCCATGATGTATATATGGTGGATACCCCGAAAGGAAGCGATAACGAGGACCAACGGGGCGCGGCATAGGATAATCCCGCTGATAAACAACCAAAACAGCGACGCAGACGCCGCCCTAAGTCCTGCCTCGACAACAATAGCGCTCCTAATGACCCAGCAATAGAGCAGGGCAAACTAGTGGACGACGAACATGCAGCCAAGCAACCGTCCGAACAGGACGAGTCGGATAATCAATCCATGCCCGGCGAAACCAACAGTCCAGACGACCTCACGCCGGACACACCACCGGAGAATAAGAGCCTTCGGAAAAGACTCGTCGCCACTGCAAGAAGTTTGAAGAAGGAAAAATGGAAGCTCAAAACAGCGGAAGACATACTCAGAATGAGGTGGAGCAAAGTGCTCAAAACCGCAGACAAATACGGCAATGGACATCAATCAAAGAGCTACCTGAAGCACAAGCTGCTGCCAGAATTTGACGAGGAAGCCATAGAGCCTCCACAGTCAAAAAACAAAGAGGCCGCCTGGCCGGATAGACGGCCAGATGATAGGCCAAAATCTACAAGCGGCGCCGCACACAAGCCGACTCATGATCCTGGGAAAACAGATGGCCCAGCCAGGTCCATTTACGGGCCAAAAAAGAGGGGCCCAGGAAACAACACAACACGCCAAGTGTTCGAAGACAGCGGTACACCCAAATACAGGGGCGCCGCACACCCACTATGTTTCACCAATGAGGTGCTGGATCATGAATTCCCAGCAGGGTTTAAACCCACAAACATAGAGGCTTATGACGGAACAACAGACCCGGGAGTCTGGATAGAGGATTATATACTACACATACACATGGCTAGAGGAGATGACCTCCACGCCATAAAATATCTACCCCTCAAGCTCAAAGGGCCAGCTCGGCATTGGCTCAAAAGCCTCCCGTAAAACTTGTTGGAAGTTGGGAAGAGCTTGAGGACGCGTTTAGAGCAATTTTTCAAGGATTTATGTCGCCCTCCGGATGCAGACGATCTAAGTCATATAACTCAACAGCCCGGAGAGTCAGCGCGCAAATTCTGGAACAAGTTTCTTACTAAAAAGAACCAAATACTCGACTGTCCGGACGCCGAAGCCTTAGCAGCTTTCAAACACAACGTCCGAGACGAATGGCTCGCCAGACACCTTGGCCAAGAGAAGCCGAGGACAATGTCTGCGCTAACAAGCCTCATAACCCGCTTTTGCGAGGGGGAAGACAGCTGGCTAGCAAGATGCAGCACCAGCGACCCAAGTACATCCGAGATCAGAGATGGAAACGGAAAATCACGGCGCAGAAAAGATCAGCGCCGGAATAAAGAGAAAAGCCCAAAGAACACGGCGGTCAACGCCGGATTCAAAAGCTCGCGACCAAACAACAAAACACTGCCTCTTAAGGACAACAGTGACGAGCTATCAAACTTTAACAAAATTTTGGATCGGATATGTCAAATCCACAGTACCTCCGGAAGACCCGCAAACCACACCCACCGAGATTGTTGGGTTTTCAAACAGTCCGGCCGACTCAACGCCGAACACAAGGGGCTTGACCCACCAAGCGAGGACAACGACGAACCCCACCAGCAGGGCACCGGAAAACAAAAGACTTTCCCACAAGCAGTCAAAGCGGTAAACTCACTTCATGTGATAATACGGAAAAACAATGCGGCACCCGCTAAGATGGGTCTCGCACGGTCCACCCCAGCGGAACCTCGAGATTGGATGTCAAAACCAATCACTTTTGACCACCTGGATTATTCCAAAAGTGTTCGAAATGCAGGATGGACTGCTCTGATATTGGATCCTATAATCGACGGACTACAATTTACACATGTCCTGATGGACGGCGGCAGCGATTTAAACCTGCTATATCCGAACACAATCCCCAAGTTGGGGATAGACCTTACTACAATTCGACATAGCCGCACTTTCTTTAAAGGAGTGACGCCAGGTCCTTACGCCAAGTGCACAGGCTCCCTATTACTAGAAGTTGTGTTCGGGTCACCGAACAACTTCCGATGCGAAAAACTAGTCTTTCATGTCGCCCCATTCAAAAGTAGCCATCAAGCACTATTGGGCCATGAAGCTTTTGTCCGCTTTAACGCCATACCACATTACGCGTCTCTTACACTTAAAATGCCCGGTCCACGTGGCATCATTTCATTAAGAGGGTCATTCAAAGACCCCGGACACGGCTAGACGAGTCCGGCATAAATAAGATAGGGGTTTCTAGCCGCACACCCTTCACAAGGGCTGTGCGTATAAGCAATAATGAGCTAATATAGACTCCGCTTTATTCATTTACTAATATTTTTTTCATGCACTTTTTCGCACGATTTCCCTTCAAAACTAAGTTCCTCTCTTTTTACAGATGAACAACGTGCATACCCATCCAGGACAACGACACAACGGAGACACAGGCGCAGACGTGCAGTAGGGACCCGTCGCAAGGATTCTTTTCAGATTAAGACCCTGCGTAAAC
Organism: Aegilops speltoides; assembly: GCA_021437245.1. Taxonomy (NCBI): domain Eukaryota; kingdom Viridiplantae; phylum Streptophyta; class Magnoliopsida; order Poales; family Poaceae; genus Aegilops; species Aegilops speltoides. The sequence continues at coordinate 160,223,863 of CM038146.1, forward strand.
CTTTTTTACCGTCTCTGGTTGCTATAATCCCCTGGCTTTTCATTATAACCAGAGTGGAGACTGACGTTTTGGCATCGGCCGCGTCAGAAGACCTTGCCCGTACCTGGACACTAGGGGCTTATGGCAATGTTCTGCCCATTATTATAAAGACCGAACACCTTAGGGAGTGTTCGGCGTCTCGAGTTAGGCCTTATATGCATCAGCTCCGAATCATGTCTTTGGTCAAATGTTGGGTTTGCCGGCTCCGTGTTTTGCTGCCTTACGCTCAGATCATCGGCTAACGCGGCACCGGAGAACTACTACGATTGTACCCAGTTAATTTGGCGAGCACCTGAGTAGAGAAAGCTGAAAACTGACTGTCATGATACAGCGAAAGACTGGTCAACCACTCGATAGACCACCAGAATGTTTAGAATTCTTCCACTTTGACGAAGGACCGCTTCCCGGTCAGGCACATGCGTGCCCCGAATTCGGAGAGCGCGGTGCCCCCAGGGGCTATATCGTAGTCCCACTGAGGGAGTCCTGGACTAGGGGGTGTCCGGACAGCCGGACTATCAATATCCGCCGGACTCCAAGACTACGAAGATAGAAGATTGAAGACTCCGGCTCGTGTCCGGAAGGTACTTTCCTTGGCGTGGAAGGCAAGCTTGGCAATACGGATATGTAGATCTCCTACCATTGTAACCGACTCTGTGTAACCCTAGCCTCTCTGGTGTCTATATAAACCGGAGGGCTTTAGTCCGTAGGACAACATTACATCTCAACAATCATACCATAGGCTAGCTTCTAGGGTTTAGCCTCCTTGATCTCGTGGTAGATCTACTCTTGTACTACCCATATCATCAATATTAATCAAGCGGGACGAGGGTTTTACCTCCATCGAGAGGGCCGAACCTGGGTAAAACATTGTGTCCCTCATCTCTTGTTACCATCCGCCTAGACGCACAGTTCGGGACCCCTACCGAGATCCGCCGGTTTTGACACCGACATTGGTGCTTTCATTGAGAGTTCCTCCGTGTCGCCACCGATAGGCTCGATGGCATCTTCAACCATCAACGCTGTCGGTGAGACTTTTCTCCCGGACAGATCTTCGATTCAGCGGCTTTGTATGCGGGCCAATTCTCTTGGCCATCCGAGCAGATCGAAGCTACGCCCGCCGTCAGTCGATTCGAAGCTTGAACTTCACGGCCGATGACCGCGGAGACTTGATCTTCGACGGACTCGAGCCACAGCCAAGCGTGCCGCACTATGTCGATGGGCATGATCTAGCTCTGCTGCCAGACAGTGCTTTGGAGGCCGCACTCGGATCCGCTCCGGCCACTAGCCTGGAGCCGATCGCCCATAGCGAGGGTCGGTGGATAGACGCCGCCCCGGGGGCTTTAACATTGGCGGCGATGGAGCCGAATACCAATCTTGTCCCCTGCGAAACTCGTGATCCCGAGGCGCCGGACTCCTCGCCGGACTCCGAGCCTCCCGCGCCCCTGCCAATTAAACCAGATTGGGCGCCGGTTATGGAATTCACCGCCGCGGACATCTTTCAGCACTCGCCTTTTGGCGATATCCTGAATTCTCTGAAGCATCTCGCTATCGGAGAATCTGGCCGGACTATGGCCAGGGACGGTTGAAACACTGACGACGAAGAAATTCAGAGCCCACCCACCACCCACTTTGTAGCCACTGTCGAGGACTTAACCGACATGCTAGACTACGACTCCGATGACATCGACGCTATGGACGACGATGCCGGAGACGAACAGGACCCAGCGCCCACAGGGCACTGGAAGGCCACCTCGTCGTATGATGTCTACATGGTGGATACCCCAAAAGAAGGGGACGGCGAAAAAGCAGCGGAGGAAGATTCTCTAAAGAAGCAACCCAAACGCCGGCGTCAGCGGCGCCGCTCTAAATCCCGCCACAACAAGAATGGAGATTCCGGCACAGGAAATAACAATACCCCAGAGAGTGCCGAAGACAAACCCTCCAAAGAAGACTCAGCAGGAGGATGCAGAAGCAAGCCCTCACGAAAGGGCGGCAGAGGAAAAGGTCGAGGATCACAACTATATACCTCCCTCCGAAGACGAAACAAGCCCCAACGACGACGAACTCGAGGAGCCCGTCGAACAAGAGCTTTTCAAACGCAGGCTCATCGCTACAGCAAGAAGCCTGAAGAAAGAAAAACGGAAGCTCAACACAGCGGAAGACGCGCTCCGAATAAGATGGAGCAAAGTACTCAAGACCGCAGATAAACACGGCAACGGCCACCAATCGAAGAGCTACCCGAAGCGCAAGCTGCTCCCAGAATTTGACGAGGAGGCCATAAAGCCCCCACCGTCCAATGGCCCAGCCAGGTCCATCTACGGACCCAAAAAGACAGCCCCAATAAGCAAAGGAACACATCAAGTGTCCGACGATAGCGGCACGCATAAATGCTGGGCGCCAGACACCCACTATGCTTCACCGACGAGGTGTTGGAGCATGAATTCCCAGCAGGTTTAAACCCATAAACATAGAAGCATATGATGGAACAAATGACCTCGAGTGCGGATAGAAGACTATATATTGCATATACATATGGCCGAGGAGACGATCTCCACGCCATAAAATATCTACCCTCAAGCTCAAAGGGCCAGCCCGTCATTGGCTCAAAAGCCTCCCAGAAAACACTGTTGGAAGTTGGGAAGAGCTCGAGGAAGCGTTTAGAGCAAATTTTCAAGGGACTTATGTCCGCCTCCGGATGAAGATGACCTAAGTCACATAACTCAACAGCCCGGAGAGTCGCCATGAAATTCGAACAGGTTCCTTACCAAAAAGAACCAAATAGTCGATCGTCCGGACGCCAAGCCTTAGCAGCTTTTAAGCACAATGTCCGAGACGAATGGCTCGCCAGACACCTCGGTCAAGAGAAACCGAGGACAATGACCGCATTAACAAGCCTCATGACCCGCTTCAGGCAGAGAGGATAGCTGGCTGGCAAGATGCAGCACCGTGACCCAAGTACATCCGAGATAAGAGATGGAAATGGGAAATCATGGCGCGAAAAGAGCAGCACCGAATAAAGAAAAAGCCCAAAGAGCACGGCAGTCAACGCCGGATTTAAAAGCTCACGCCAAATAACAAAGCTCAGCCCGTCAAGGATGACAATGACGAATTGTCTAACCTACACAAAATTCGGGTCGGATATGTCAAATCCACAATACCCGGAAGGCTCGCAAATCACACCCACAGGATTGTTGGTTTTCAAACAGTCCGCCGATTAAACGCCGAACACAAGGGGCTCGACGCGTCAGTTTAAAAGATAAACCCCGCCAGCAGGCACCGAAAACAAAAGACTTTCCCACAAGGGGTCAAAGCAGTAAACTCACTTCATGTGAGGACACGGAAAAAGAGCGCGGCACTTTCTAAAAAGAGCCTCGCACGGTCCAACCCAGCAGACCGTAGAAATTGGATATCAAAACCAATCACTTTCGACCACCTGGACTATTCCAGAGGCATTCGAAATACGGGACGGACTCCCCTGATATTGAATCCGACAATAGACGGACTACAATTCACAAACGTCCTAATGGACGGAGGCAGTGACTTAAACCTTCTATATTCAAACACAATCCGTCGGATGGTGATAGACCGTACCAAAATTCGACACAGCCGCACTTCCTTCAAAGGAGTTACGCCAGGCCCTTATGCCAAGTGCACAGGCTTGATATTACTAGAGGTCGTGTTCGGGTTGCCGAACAATTTTCGACGCGAAAAGTTAATTTTCCATATCGTCCCATTTAAAAGTGAATATCAAGCACTATTGGGACGAAAGGCTTTTGTCCGCTTCAACACCATACCACATTACGCGTCTCTTACACTTAAGATGCCCGGTCCACATGGCACCATTTCAGTGCGCGGGTCATTTAAAGACCCCGGACTCGGATAGACAACCGACTCAAGAAAGTTAGGCTCCCTAGCCGCATACCCTTTCACAAGGGCTGCTGCAAGACAAGTAACCGCGGTTTCATATAAACCTAGCTTTAATTATTTACACTTATTCTTTTGCATTATTTTCGCATCTAACTGTTTCTAAAACTAAAATGTTCCTCTCTTTTCTACAGATGAACAACGTATGCATCCCGCCCGTGATAACAGTAATAACGGAGACACGGGCGCAGACGTGCAGTAGGGACCCGTCGCAAGGATTCTTTTTAGATTAAGACCCTACGTAGACCTTTTTATTACTGTCTCTTGTTGTTAAAATCTCCCTCGGCTTCTTCCTATAGCCAAGGCGGAGCCTGACGCTTTGGCATCGGCCGCGTCAGAAGACAATGCCCGTACCTGGACACAAGGGGCTTAGGGCATAATTCTGCCCGTTATCACAAAGTCCGAACACCTCCGGGAGTGTTCGGCGTCTCAAGTTGGGCATTATATGCATCAGCTCCGAATCATGTCTTTGGTCAAATGTTGGGTTTTCCTGCCCGTGTTTTGCTGCCTTACGCTCAGATCAACCGCTAACGCGGCACCGGAGAACTATCGCGATTGTGCCCCGGTTAATTTGGCGAGCACCTTAGTAGAGAAAGCCAAAACTAACTGTCATGATATAGCGAGAGTCTGGTCACCACTTGATCGACTACCGAATGTTTAGAATTTCGCTGACGAAGGGCCGCTTCGGTCAGCACATAAGCACCCGAATCCGGAGATGTGCGGTGTCATTAGGGGCTATATCGTAGCCCCACCCTCGAGCTCCATTGGCTAAGTGAAAGAAATAAAGCACCATAGTCCGGATTGCCTCGTTCGCTACGCTACCACCTCCTTATAAAAGGACCGAGACGTCGGATTAAGTGTGAAAAGCGCTATTTTGCGAACACCCCAGCACCTTGTGCAAGGGGTCAAGCCAAGATCGCATCTTTCAAAGTTATACACAAGTATATAAGCAAACGTCAAGACAGAGAAGTTTTACTACTTGGTAGCACAAGTATAAAAGCATCCATACTATAATCATTGATTTACAAGTCAATGCGCTCAGTTGAACGTTACATTCTTTGAACATCGCGACTTTATTATACGAGCGCCACGCATAACTTCCCCAAATAATGCTCAGCAGAAGCGGTTCCCATCCGAACCTGGGGCAAGAAGCGGTGGCATCCATCTCCGGACATCGCGCCTTCACACGGGCCGAGCCATCCGCTACTCGATCAAGCCGACTGTTTCATCTCCTTGATATGCGGCACCGCCCCATGGAACTGCTGCAGTAGGCCAAAGTAGCTCGTCGCCTTGGACCTCTCTGGCCATACATGGGCCACGATGTCAGTCATAGCCAGCCCGAACAGTCTATTCAGTTCGCCCATTTGGCCAACCTGTCCGACAATGAAGAGGGCGATCCGGACTGTGGAATTGAGTCCAATATAACTCTTTCCCTCGTGATCCCCGGCTCGGAAGTGCTTCACCAAGATCAGCCGCACTCGCAGCCAAGTCCATATAAGGATCCTCCAACTCCTTTGCCGCCAAATTCAGTGTACTTGGCATCCATAAACCAGCGACGATAAGAAACGGCTTGCCACCGTGATTTCTCCGGCTTGGCGCAGCTCCTCCTTCATAGCTCAGATTGCGAGCGGGCATCCTTGGCTTCGCGGTGGCCTTCTTCAAGTCTTCCCGCTCCGATAAGCGCTCCTTCTCAAGAGCCTCATTGCGGTCGGTAGCATCCTTTAATTTTCGCCAATTGCCACCTCCGCCTGCTAAGGCGAAGGCTGCCTTTTTTCGCTCAGAACTCTTCGCCGCCCTCGCGGCAGCCAGATCACTCCTTCAGGCTTGCTCCTTAGCTTGAGCAAGCTCGGCCCAAGGCTCTCCAGCAGCAGCAGATGCTGAATAAACAGATATAACTTATCGAGGAGGGCTTTGACCCACTCAATAAAGCGGCCATGAGAATTTATTTACCTTGCGACTCGTCAAGTCGCTGATTGACAAGTGCGATGTCAGCATCTGCCATGTCTAGTTGTCGACTCAATTCGGCAAACTGATTAGTCCGGCTGGCCCCCGGACTATCCGCCACCAGACGTAACGACGGTATTCATTACCGAGATGTTTAGATTTTCGATCCTCGCACGCTGTCGCCTTCGACAACCTACCGAGTCTCGTGGGCTACTATCTATACAGGTGCATTTTTATATGCAAAACTGTTAAAAGACAAAGGGTGCCTCATTTTCAAGATACTCAAATCCCATTGACAAGCTCATGGCGGCATTCATAATCCGCCGGCGGACGAAATCCTTCCGACCACCATACGATTAACGCGCGGTGATCTTCTCAAATGGAAGCCCTCTCAAGCAAACTCTTCGATTCTCGGCCGACTCTGGTGGTGTTGAACTCTTTGGCCCTCCGGACTCGGGACGCCCCCGTGGCGACATTTGGGCTCGCCGCCTCATCTGGCGGCGCGGCAGACGGAGGCATATCGCTTCCATCATCTCCGGAAGAAGATCCCGAGGATGAACTCATCCGAGACGGCTGCAGATCCGAATCGCGATATAAATGTTTCGTTACCTCATGTAGCATAAACGAAGGTACTTCCTTATTAAACTTCCTCTTTCATACTCACGGCTTGTTGGAGGGCTGGTCCTTGGGCGATGATTGCGCGTCCGATTCTCTCCGGACGCTTGAACCCCGGTGGGGATTTCTTCCCACGCTTAGGGCTGGGACCTCCGGATCTTCGGAGGCGGTCCTCTTCTCCTCTCAAGGAGGGATCCTTGGTTCCTCCTCTCCAGTCGCCTTTGGACGAAGTATTAGCTCCTTTATCTCCCCGTCGCCTCTTCGTGGGCGCACCTCCAACATTCTGACCAGCACGGGCTCCAGTGCGGTCTCTGGGAGGGGGCCGGACACCTTATCAGCCTCAATCGCGCCACCCATTCCTGTAAAGAACAAAAAGGGTCCGGAGATGATCTTCTGAAAGGCATACGAATAGGATGTCCGAGCAATGAGCTACTTACCTGAGTATCCGGGCGATCGCGGCTTAAGCCCGCGTCCTCGGCCGAATCCGGACACGCTACCTGCGGTCCGAAGAACAGCTTGTACATATTCGTGGGTGTTGCGCCCATAAAATGCTGGAGAATTCGAGGTCCCTCCGGATTGAACTCCCATAGATGGAGAGGACGACGTTTGCAGGGCAGGAGGTGCCTGATTAGCATGACTTGCATCACCTTGACCAGGTCGATCTCCCTTGTTTGGAGGTCTCGAATCCGGCCCTGCAGTGCGGGCACATCCTCGGACGGCCCCCAGTTGAGCCCTTGGTTGACCCACGACATTAGCTGCCGTGGAGGTCCCGGCGGAAGGAGGGCGGCGGCTTTTGCTTGTCGCCTTGGAGCGGTAATGTAAAACCACTCCTGCTGCCACAATCCTTGTTCCTCTTGGAAGGAACCTTCGAACCATGGGGCATCGGCCTTCTTGCTTATGATCGCCTCACAAGACTCCGCTGACGCCCCCCCCATCATCTTCGCTCCACCTTGAATGTTTTCAGCCACAGTCGAAGTGGGGATGACGCGAAGAAGGCCTCGCAGCAATGATAAATGCGGAGATATGGAGGATGGACTCGAGCCAAGTCGGAAGTCCAGCCCATAGTAGAATAGGAGCCCCCTCACGAAAGGATCTGCCGGAAGCCTAATCCCGACGGAGGTGAGATGCGAAACGACGTGTTCGCGGGCTCGAGGCTGGCACGGCCTTCCACGGGCAGGCAACCTGTGCGAAACTCAGAGGCCGTGCACTTGGCCTCAAGAACTTCAATATGTCCTCCTCCGTGATGGAGGAGGGCATCCACCGCCCCGGAGGTCGGAGCCGACATTGTTGTGGATCCGAGGTGCTCGAATCTGAAGCTCTAGGTGTTGGAACGGGGAGCAGAGGAAAGATTCGATGCAAGGTTGAAAGACAGGGACATGCCTTGGTCCTCTTATAAAGGGGAAATAATACCAAGGGCCGTCTCCGTGACCGTTTGAGATTCCCCTTTGATAGAGGAGGCATGGCGACGGGAACGGTTGGGTTACCTACGCACGTATTGATGAGGATCACGGAATAAAAGGGAACACGATCTCTGCTTCGACAGGACGTGCCAAGGAAACCGCTTCGCTAAACATGCTGAGGCGGAATAATAAAAATGATCCAAACAAGGGCTTGGCTGCGGTGTGATGTCACGCTGCGTAATACGTCAGCAGATTGAACTAAGTGTGTATTTTATTCTCTCTACGTTGGAATGTGGAATTTATTTTGCAGAGCCGGACACTATCCTGGTGTTCATTATTTTCTCCGGATTATTCAAGGGAGGAACCCGCCTTGCAATGCCGAACATTAGGCACGCCGGACTTATCGCTATTGAAGACTGGTTCAGGGGCTACTGAGGGAGTCCTGGACTAGGGGGTGTCCGGACAGCCGGACTATCAATATCTGCCGGACTCCAAGACTACGAAGATAGAAGATTGAAGACTCCGGCTCGTGTCCGGAAGGTACTTTCCTTGGCGTGGAAGGCAAGCTTGGCAATACGGATATGTAGATCTCCTACCATTGTAACCGACTCTGTGTAACCCTAGCCTCTCCGGTGTCTATATAAACCGGAGGGCTTTAGTCCGTAGGACAACATTACATCTCAACAATCATACCATAGGCTAGCTTCTAGGGTTTAGCCTCCTTGATCTCGTGGTAGATCTACTCTTGTACTACCCATATCATCAATATTAATCAAGCAGGACGTAGGGTTTTACCTCCATCGAGAGGGCCCGAACTGGTAAAAACATTGTGTCCTCGTCTCTTGTTACCATCCGCCTAGACGCACATTCGGGACCCCTACCCGAGATCCGCCGTTTTGACACGACACCCACCCTCGAACTCCAATGGCTAAGTGAAAGTGATAAAGCATTATAGTCCGTTGCCTCGCTTGTTACGCTACCACCTCCTTAACGGGACCGAGACGCCGGATTAAGTGTGAAAATGCGCTATTTTGCAAACACCCCGCATCTTGTGCGTAATGAAGTCAAGACTGCCATCTTTCAAAGTTATACACACGTATACATAAACGGCCGATAGGAGATATTTCAATACTTGAATGCACAAGTATAAAAAGTGATTACACCATAACCATTGTTTTACAAAATAAAACGTTCATTTGAACGTGACATTTTTCGAGCACTGCGACTCTATTACACGAGCACCACGCATAACTTCCCCAAAATAGTGCTCGGCGGGTAACCGCTCTCGTCCAACCCGGGTTGCAACAGCGGTGGCATCCATCTCTGTCCAATGTGTGTTCACATGGGCAAGGGCCATCCGCGCACCCTCTATGCAGGCCGACCGCTTCATCAACTTGAGATGTGGCACCGCCCCAAGAAATTGCTGCAATAAGCCAAAATAGCTCGTCGCCTTGGGCCTCTCCGGCCAGACATGAGTCACGATATCCGTCATGGCAAGTCCGGACAACCTATTCAGCTCAGCCCATTCGGCCAACCGATCGGTCATCGGAAGTGAACGATCCGGACTATGGAATTGAGACCAAAACAGCTCTTCCGTCTTGTGATCCTTCTGACTTCGGAAGTGCACAACGGCATCCGCCGCACTTGCCGCTAAGTCCATATATGGATCCTCCGGACCCAACAGCTGGCCAAGCTGGGCATAATTTGGATCCGTAAACCTGCGGCGCAGCAGAAAAGGCTTGCCAGCCACAATGTCTCCGGCCTGACGCGGCTCCTCCTTCATAGCCCGCATTGCAGAGCGGGCATCCTTGGCCTCGGCGGTGGCCTTCCCCAGGTCTTCTCGCTCCGATAGGCGCTCCTTTTCAAGAGCCTCATTGCGGTCGGTAGCACCCTTCAATTTAACGGCCAGTTCGGCCATCTCTTCCCTGCTTCGGCAGTGTGCAGCCCTTTCGGCTTCTAACTCCTCGGCCGCCCTCGAGGCAGCTGCATCACTCCTTCGGGCTTGCTCCTTGGCTTGTGCAAGTTCTGCCCGAAGGCTCTCCACAGCAGCAGCACCATCTGCGTCAAGCATAAATATTGTAAGAGGTGGGCTTTGGCTCCCTTAATAGGTGACTGCGGAGAGACAACTTACCTTGAGACTCGTCAAGTCACTTGTTGACTAGCGCGATGTCTGCATCCGCAGCATCGAGTTGCCGCATTGACTCAGCAACTCCATCAGTCCGGCTAGCCCCCGGACCATCCACCACCTGCATAGGAAAGGCGACACTCAATACCTGCGATTTTCATCCTCGGCACGCTGTCGCTTTCGACAGCCTACCGAGTCTCAGGGGCTACTATCTATACAGGCGACTTTCACGTGCAAACTGTCAAAAGGTGCGCTGCGTTTTACGTACCTCAAACCCCGCCAGCAAACTCCTGACGGCATTATGCAATCCGCTTTCGGCGGACGAAATCCTTCTAATCACCGTACTCATCAATGCACGGTGATCTTCTGAGATGGACGCCCTCTCAAGCAGATCCTTCAGCTCCCCCGGTGGAACACTAGTTGGCGCCGAACTCTTCGGCTCCGCCGGGTTCGGGGATACCCTCCGTGACGACACTTCAGGCTCGTCCGCCCTCTCCGACGGCGCAGCAGACGGAGGCGTCTCGCTCTCCATCATTTCCGGACGAAGATCCCCCGAAGACGAGCTCATCTGAGAAGGTCGGAATCTGAACTACAAGGTAAAAATTTCGGTTATCCTCAGAAGCACAAATAAGGATGTTTCTTATTAATGAACTCCCCTTTTTCTACTCACGGCTCGCTAGAGGGCTGATTCTTTAGAGAAGATTGTGCGGCCGGGACCTCCTTGGAGGCAGGACCCTCTGGTGAAGATTTCTTCCCCCGCTTAGGGGCTTTGGCCTCCGGGTCTTCGGAGGCGGTCCTCTTCTCCCCCTGGCGGGAGGGATTCTCGATCCCCCCTTCTTCAAGCGCCCCCTTGGGCGAGGCGGTAGCTCCTCTATTTTCCCCTTCGCCTTCTTCCGAAGGCGCAACATCCAACATTCTGACCAGCACGGGCTCCTGCGCGGTCTCTGGGAGGGGGGCCAGACACCGTATCAGCTTTGCTTGCGCTATCCACTCCTGTTGAAGGATAACAGGTTAAAAGGCGAATTGTAGAAAGGCAAACAAATGGTGTGTCCGAACACTGAGCTACTTACTTGAGTATCCGGGCGATTGCAGCTTAGGCCGGCATCCTCGGTCAATTCCGGACACGCCGCTTGTGGTCCGAAGAACAACTTGTACATCTCCACGGGTGTCGTACCCATAAAGTGTTGGAGAATCCGTGGTCCCTCCGGATTGAACTCCCATAGCCAGAGAGGACGGCGTTTGTAGGGCAGGAGACGCCTAATTAGCATAACCTGCATCACCACGACCAGATCGATCTCCCTCGCCTGGAGGTCTCGAATCCGCCCCGCAATAGGGGCACGCCTTTTGACGGCCCCAGTTGAGCCCTTGGTCGACCCACGACATCAACCGCCGAGGACGCCCCGAAGGAATATGGGCAGCGGCTTTTGCCTGCTGCCCTTCGGAGCGGTGATATAGAACCACTCCTGCTGCCACAAGCCGGGCTCCTCTTGGAAGGAGCCCTCGGGCCATGGGGCATCGGCCCTCCTGCTTACGGCCGCCCGCCAAGACTCGCTTGACGCCCCGATCATTTCGGCTCCACGTTGAAGGTCTTCAGCCACAGGCCGAAGTGGGGGGTGACGCGAAGAAAGGCTTCGCAGACGACGATGAATGCGGAGATATGGAGGATGGACTCTGGAGCCAAGTCGTGGAATTCCAACCCATAGTAGAACATGAGTCCTCTCACGAAAGGATCCGTCGGGAAGCCTAAACCCCGACGGAAGTGAGATACAAAGACGCCATACTCGCCGAGCTCAGGGGTGGGGATGGCCTGCCCTTCGGCGGGCAACCTGTGCGAAATCTCGTAAGATAGGTACTTGGCCTCTCGCAGCTTTAGCACGTCCTCCTCCGTGACGGAGGAAGGCATCCACCGGCCCTGAAGGTCGGAACCGGACATTGTTGAAGGTCCTAAGCACATGAATTTGGGGCTCTGGGTGTTTGAACTTGGAGTGAGAAGGATATTCGATGGAGGATTGAAGGAAAGAAACGAGCCTTGGTCCTATTATAAAGAGGAAGAATACCAAGAGCCGCCTCGCGGACCGCTCGGGACTCGCCGATAGAGGGTGGGGCGACGGGCGCGTTGGGTTACCCACGACCGTATTGATGAGAATCCCGAATAAGGGGACACGATCTACGCTCGACAAGACGTGCCAAGGAAACTGCCGCTAAACGCTACTGAGGTGGTATAATAAAAAATGATTCAAGTAAAAGCTTGGTAGTGGTGTGACGTCATGCCGCAGAATACGTCAGCAGATTGAACTTGTGCACATATTATTCTCTCTACGGTGGAATGTGGAACTTATTTTACAGAGCCGGACACTATCCTGGTGTTCACAATCTTCTATGGATTATTCAAAGGAGGAACCCGCCTTGCAATGCCGAACATTATGCGCGCCGGACTTTTCGTCATTGAAGCCAGGTTCAGGGCTACTGAGGGAGTCCTGGACTAGGGGGTGTCCGAACAGCCGGACTATCATCGTCCGCCGGACTCCAAGACTACGAAGATGCAAGATTGAAGACTCCGTCCCATGTCCGGATGGGACTTTCCTTGGCATGGAAGGCAACCTTGGCGATACGGATATGTAGATCTCCTACCATTGTAACCGACTCTGTGTAACCCTAGCCCTCTTCGGTGTCTATATAAACCGGAGGGTTTTAGTCCGTAGGACACAACATCCATTACAACAATCATACCATAGGATAGCTTCTAGGGTTTAGCCTCCTTGATCTCATGGTAGATCCACTCTTGTAATACACATCATCAACATTAATCAAGCAGGACGTAGGGTTTTACCTCCATCAAGAGGGCCCGAACCTGGGTAAAACATCGTGTTCCTTGTCTCCTGTTACCATCCGCCTAGACGCACAGTTTGGGACCCCCTACCTGAGAGCCGCCGGTTTTGACACCGACAACCGCCGTCTTGTCCTTCACCATGGCTGGAGAGCAGCGGCATCGAGAGCAGAGGAGCTGGGAGCGGTGGAGAAGCAGAGGAGAAAGAAGAAGGAACTGGCGAGCACAGTACCAGTGCCTCGGACCCGTCGCCTTATAAAGGGCCGTCTCCGAGTGACTGGCGTGTGGGACCAGGCAATCCCGTCAAATCCCGGAACGGTTGCGCACGGCGTACATGGCAAAAAAGGCGGCGCAGTAATCGAGGCGTCGCTACTTATCCGGCCCGCTCGTTTTGGTGCTCTCCACCCCGCGCACTTCCCTGAAATTTCATATCCCGCGAAATCCGGGATACACTGCAGGCAATCGTGCCTGAGATCCCGCGCCCCAGCACGACACTCGACACATGAGGTCGCCAGTTCAATCGACAGTTCACTGAATGGATCAAGGCGACTGAATCGACACCGGCATTCAGTCTCGCAGAAGATACTCGTGAAGATACAAAGCTCAGAGCGGATTCAACTTCAACCTACTTTTCACTCATACCTTAATCCATTCGGGGGCTGCTGATGAGGATACAGACCAGGGGTTGGGTCATAGGCCTGACCTATACGTCCTACCCAAGGTCACTACCCAAGAAGGCAAGAAGGTCAAGAGACTCTGTGAGACCCCCGGTCAAAGGTGTCGAGTGCAATCTACTCGACGCCATGTCACTCGGGAGTTCCCTACCTACCGTCACTCGACTAACAAGAGAATCACTCGACCTCCCAAAGACCATGAGTCACTCAGCGTACAATGGTCGCGCATTCACTCCGTAGTCTTTAAGGCCATTAATAGCACTTAAGGCTGGCGTTACCAGTAACGCCAGCACTTTATGTACATTTAGTCCCTTGTAATGGAGGGCGGGAGAGGTCCTGGCGGACTCTATATAAGCCACCCTCCTCCTCTGGCACAAGGGTTCGCACCCCCTGTAATATCACTCACATAATCCAATCGACCACCTCCGGGCACCGAGACGTAGGGTTGTTACTTCCACCGAGAAGGACCTGAACTCGTAAACTCCGTGTGTACACCTTCGCCATAGCTGAGATCTTGCCTCTCCATACCTACCCCCCTTTCTACTGTCAGACTTAGAACCACGACAGCTACTCAAGGACAAATTTGAGAGAGTTGGAGGTTTCACAAAGATCCAATTTTTATTTATCAAAATTTGGTATTTGGATAAAAAAAAATTCAAAATTCTTTTTCAAATATTTTTAAATAATGAGAGAAGATAATGTGACTTTTTCAAAATTAGTAGAAAAATATTGGAAATAGAATTTTGAATTTTTGGAGAGTTTATTGATTTTTTTCGCTAGTTTATTTATTAGATAGCAGAGTAATTGGTACTGTAATGTTTGTTTTTAGTCTAGGCATTTAGGCCCAGAAAAATGTTCACGAGGTCACTAATAAGGCCATATAGATACGTGAATTTTGATGGAATTTTTAGGATTTATTTTATGTTTATTTTGCGTGTTTTAGTCTCTAAAAAAATTGTTTTATAAAAAAAAATGTGTGCCTCCGAACTGGGCCGGCCCAGCTCAGAGCCAGGCCACGGCCCACCTCCCGCACCGCCTCCGCCGCGTCCCGAGCGGACCCGCCGCCGATCGCCGCCGCCCCTTCCCCAAGTCGGACCCCCCACGTCTTTATATAGCCGCCCCCCCTCTCCTCTCCACTCACCGACGCCAGCTCCAACAGCGCCGCTATCTTAGTATCTTTTAGCTTGTTTGTCCAAATTAGATGAAACCAAAGCCTAAATCTTCAGAGCAATCCCCTCTATCCAGTAAACCAACTTCAACATGATTCTGACAATTTAAAATTTGAGTTTAGTTCATATTAGTATTTGATCTTGTTTTGTTTGTATCTTGAGTTTCGTAGCTCCGTTTGAGTTGATTCTTTTTGCTAATCATAGCTAATCACATGTACCTACTGTTAAGACCTAATCCACATAAATATAATGCTTTTAGAATATTTTTACTGTTTAGTTAGTTCTTTGCTTGTTTTCAAGTTTTATTTGGATCTTTTCTTGTTTTCTTTTTGCATCGTTTGCTTGATTGCTTATGTATGCTATTGTTTGTCTACGCTAGATTTTTCGGAGTGCGAAGCTTGTTATTAAGAATCTCTAGAGTTTTCTAATCATCAGCAAGGCAAGTTCACACTTTGATCATACTTTTCAATACCCAGTTTTTACTATGCATTAGTTTCACCCTCAAAGATTGCATGAGTAGGTTTGGGAATTGGGCATTGCTATGTAGTTCATGAGGTAGGAACCTATGATCCTTGAAACACTGCAGGATTATTTCTTATGTCATATATTGCTTAGCCATGCTTGTAGACGAGGATTGGTATGTAAGATTCATGCAAGTTATGAGAGAAATAATAATTAAGAGAAAGTTTAAGGTGGCAACATTAACACACAACTGGGTGGAATGGTTGGTGCACCCTGGAGAAACCAGTGGCTTGCCCGGGCACCTGTAGAAACTAGTGCTTGCCTAGGGGAATACCGGAGTACCCGTGTGATTACCCTACGGAATGCCACCCAGGCTCAAATGGATCATATGATATTTCATGCCTAGAAACTTCCGTGTGCAGCCACAAGCCATTATGGGCTCTGGCATAGTTGAGTAAGTCGTGTGATCTCTTGAAGAGGTGGACTAGCAGATATAGGGGAAAGTAGGTGTACCGGTCTACCCAGAGTAAAGAGTTTATGCTTCAGAAAGACTATGTCTCGATCTTTCGATCATGGATGAGGTCGAGTCTTGTGGGGAAAAGTGTGCAACCTCTGCAGAGTGTATAAACTAATCATGGTTAGCCGTGTCCCCAGTTATGGACATTTTGAGTATCTGGAAGTGGATATTTACGATGATCTCATCACTCTTTAATTAATGGATTGGGTTTAATGATGATACTCGGTTAATGTTGGGATTTGAGTTGGAGGAACCTTCTCAAATATTGGTATAAATTTGTAGGAAAAAAATTTATTCCTTTGTTGTAGGGAAAACTTAGCTTTATGCAAAATATTAAACTTAGAGCCTCCACCAGCCAAATATGCATGTAGATATAGTTTCTTGCATTCATTTGCTCTATAGTGTAACTCTGCCAGCATATTCCATGTGCTGACCTACATGGCTGCAATGTGTCATGTTGCATACTTTACCGACGAAGAATAAGGTGCAATAGGTCATTGTCATGCACTCAGCTATGTCGTTGGACTCATTTATCTTAGAAGCTTCTGCAGTTATTTTGCTTAGATGGCCTTCAACCATATTATTTGTGTAATAATACTCTTTATGAGGACCTCGATGTAATAAGTGTGTGGTTGAACTCTATTATAATTCCTCGAGTACTGTGTGTGTTAGCATACCAATCCAGGGATGACACTTAAGCATAGAGACTTCGGCCCATTGGGATCATGGTCGCTACAAGATGGTATCAGAGCCCACACTGACTATAGGACGCATCCACTAGGAAAAGCCACAGGATACTCTTCTCTGCTCATTTATAATCATCCTCTATTTCTACTCTATAGATGACGGACCCCAGGAACAAGTTCACCCAGCCGGATGACGACACCCCTTTCGGACGCCACTTTAAGGAAGTCACGAAGTACCTGAACATCGGACTACCAAGCTTCACTGGAACCTTCACTGCAACCTTACCAGAAGAGGAGCGCTAGAGGATCAAAGTTCTTGTACCTGGGAGGACATTCACACCAACAACGGAGCCCATTGATTTTACCTTGGATGCGCCAACTTGGAACTTGGGAAAGAGCATGGCAGCCCACATCACTTTTGGACACATTTGTGAGGTGTACCACAAGGAGCTTGAAGACACCGTCTATCAGATATGTGGACGCCGAGACGAGCAATGGGAGATGATTCGCACCAGGAAGGATGGATCAATTGTAGCGTACATTCAGGAGATGGATTAGCACATTCGTCGATATGAGAACCAGATGTGCGCTATCATGAAGAAGACCAAGAAGGTGATGAAGAGGAATATCGAGCTAGAAGAGGAACTCAAGTCTACACATGATGGATATGAAGAAGAAATTGATGTGCTACTGGAGAAGCATGAAGATCTGAAGAAGAAGCTAGGAATACCCGTGGTGAACCAGAAGCAAGAACCTGAAGTGGACATTCGTTTGGAGGACTACATCATATTGGATGACACCGACACGGACAGTGATGCAGATGATGACAGTGATGATGATTATGAAGACGAAGCTGGAGCAGATATTATGGAGTCTTCCACCGATCAGAATTTCTAGACGACCACCATGTTATTAGTAGTATTCTTCCAACTAGTTAGAATCGATCGATTTTTAAAAGTAGTTAGATCATTTGTGTGAATCCTGTTTGATGTTGAGTGGTGTGAATTGAATGTATTTGCCTCATATGCATATGGGTAGTGAAATCTCTCTTAAACCTTATTCTATTCTGTTTTCTCAGCCCCTCTAACCCATCAGATGCCTCCGAGACGTGACACCGGATTCGTTTTCCCGCTGGAGCTCACCCAGTTGATCCAGCAACAGAATGCCTTGATGCAGATGTTGGTACAGAACCAGAACCAAGGGAACAACAACAACAACCCACCGCCACCACCCCCTGTTTGACAACCTAGCCTGTTTTCTGAGGTTGAATCCGTCGGAGTTTTCTAGTAGCACCAAGCCAATTGTTGCAGATGATTGGCTCCGCAAGATTGGGAGAGAGATGACCACTGCTGGATGCACGGATGCGGAGAGAGTGCGCTTTGCCGCACATCAGCTTGATGGACCCACAGCATCTTGGTGGGAGAATTTCACCACCACTTACCCCATAGCTACAGTTACCTGGGATCAGTTTTAGCAGGCCTTCCGCACCGCACATGTTTCAGCTGGAGCCATGAGTTTGAAGAAGTGTGAGTTTTGTAACTTACGCCAAGGGAGTCGTACAGTGGGACGGTATGTGGATGGGTTTAGCAAGCTAGCACGCTATGCCCCAGATGATGTGGCCACAGATGCCGCAAAGCAGGAGAAGTTTCTTGAGGGAGTCAATGATGAGCTGAGTATGAAGTTGATGGTGGCAACCTTCAACAACTACCAGGAGCTGGTAGACAGGGCCCTCATGATAGAAGGCAAGCAGCAGCAGATAGACAACCACAAGAGGAAGTATGGACAGGGAGGTACACTTCTAGAGCTCAGCAGAAGCCTCGCTATTCCCCGTACTCGGGAGGACATACTCATAACAATGGGGGGCATAACCATGGAGGACATTCGCACAATGGAGGAAGTTCACACAACCACAGTGGCCCTAAGAATGGTAATGGGAACAGAGGAAGCAATAGTCAGAACCGTTCGAACCCCGCGACACCCGCCAAGAAGGATCTGAGTCACATTACTTGTTTCAAGCGCAGGAAGACCGGACACTATGCCACTGAATGTTCTGAGGCCAATAATGGAGATGGAAATGGAAGTGCTGCAAAGACGCCCAACCCTTTCACCAGAGGTCAGGTAAACCATGTCAGTGTGGAGGAGATTGAGGAGCAGCCCGACGCAGTTGTCGGTAAGTTTTTGATTAATGCATTTACATCCCTTGTTCTTTTCGATACTGTTGCATCTCATTCATTCATATTGATGACCCACAAGTATAGGGATCTATCATAGTCCTTTCGACAAGTAAGAGTGTCGAACCCAACGAGGAGCAGAAGGAAATGATAAGCGGTTTTCAGCAAGGTATTCTCTGCAAGTACTAAAATAAGTGGTAACAGATAGTTTTGTGATAAGATAAATTGTAATGAGCAATAAGTAACAAAAGTAAATAAAGTGCAGCAAGGTGGCCCAATCCTTTTTGTAGCAAAGGACAAGCCTGGACAAACTCTTATAATAGGAAAAGCACTCCCGAGGACACATGGGAATATCGTCAAGCTAGTTTTCATCACGCTCATATGATTCGCGTTCGGTACTTTGATAATTTGATATGTGGGTGGACCGGTGCTTGGGTGATGTTCTTACATGAACAAGCATCCCACTTATGATTAACCTCTATTGCAAGCATCCGCAACTACAACAAAAGTATTAAGGTAAACCTAACCATAGCATGAAACATATGGATCCAAATCAGCCCTTACGAAGCAACGATAAACTAGGGTTTAAGCTTCGTCACTCTAGCAACCCATCATCTACTTATTACTTCCCAATGCCTTCCTCTAGGCCCAAATAATGGTGAAGTGTTATGTAGTCGACGTTCACATAACACCACTAGAGGTTAGACAACATACATCTTGTCAAAATATCGAACGAATATCAAATTCACATGACTACTAATATCAAGACTTCTCCCTTGTCCTTAGGAACAAATGTAATTACTCACAAAGCATATTCATGTTCATAATCAGAGGGGTAATAGTGTGCATAAAGGATCTGAACATATGATCTTCCACCAAATAAACCAACTAGCATCAACTACAAGGAGTAATCAACACTACTAACAACCTACTAGCACCAATCCCGGACTTGGAGACAAGAATTGGATACAAGAGATGAACTAGGGTTTGGAGATAAAATGGTGCTGGTGAAGATGTTGATGGAGATTGCCCTCTCCCGATGAGAGGAGCGTTGGTGATGACGATGGTGATGATTTCCCCCTCCCGGAGGGAAGTGTCCCCGCAGAACAGCTCTGCCGGAGCCCTAGATTGGTTCCGCCAAGGTTCCGACTCGTGGCGGCGGAGTCTCGTCCCGAAAGGTTGTCTTCAATTTTTTTCTCATCGAAAGACTTCATATAGGAGAAGATGGGCGTCGGAGAGCCACCAGGGGGCCCACGAGGTACGGGGCGTGCCCCGTGGGGGGGGGGGGGCGCCCCCCACCCTCGTGAGTAGGGTGTGGGCCCCCTGGCCTTCATATTTGGCGATGATTTTTCTTTATTTATTTTAAGATATTCCGTGGAGTTTCAGGACTTTTAAAGTTGCGCAGAATAGGCCTTCAATATTTGCTCCTTTTCCAGCCCAGAATTCCAGTTGCCGACATTCTCCCTCTTCATGTAAACCTTGTAAAATA
Source organism: Aegilops speltoides (assembly GCA_021437245.1). Taxonomy (NCBI): domain Eukaryota; kingdom Viridiplantae; phylum Streptophyta; class Magnoliopsida; order Poales; family Poaceae; genus Aegilops; species Aegilops speltoides. Next base: position 160,243,905 of record CM038146.1, read on the forward strand.
AGAGAGAATAGCCATAAGTATTGTGACATAACGTGAAATAACAGCCCATAATGCAATAAATATTGATATAAAAGCATGATGCAAAATGGACGATCAACTCCCCAAGCTTAGACCTCGCTTGTCCTCAAGCTTAAAAGCCGATAACAATAAATATGTCCTCATGTTTAGAGGTAGAGGCGTCGATAAAAATAAAATACGGGCATGAAGGCATCATGATTATTTCCATAACAGCAACATATATAGATTTTGTCATATGATTACTTATGTTCAAGTGATGATATTTTCACAAAGCAAAATTATGAATCAGAAACCTTATTGAGCACCAACAAATTATAACGTCGGTCATTGAAGCAATTGCAATTTATCATAACATCGGAAAGATTCTATGTCAGAGCATAAAAGCAAGTCCACATACTCAACTATCACTTAATCCTTCATAATTGCTAACACTCACGCAATACTTGTGGTTACAGAGTTTTAATCGGACACAGAGAAAGATAGGGGCTTATAGTTTTGCCCCACAACCTTTTACCTCAAGGGTAATGTCAACAATAATAATTCATGCTCCCCTACATCCAATTAGATATATATATATATATATATATATCATGTTCTTTCCAACATGTTGAGCTTGCCAAAGGATAAAATGAAAAAGGAAAGGTGAAGGTCACCGTGACTCTTGCATAAGGTAGAGGATAGTAATAAAAGATATGCCCTTCGCAGAGGGAAGCAGAGGTTGTCATGTGTGTTTAGGGTTGGTGCACAAAATCTTAATGCAAAAGAACGTCACTTTATATTGCCCCTTGTATGTGGACCTTTATTATGCAGTTCGTCGCTTTTATTACGTCCACAACAAGTTCGTACAAAGCTTATTTCTCTGCACTAATAAGTCATGCATATTTGGAGAGCAATTTTTATTGCCTGCACCGATGACAACTTACTTGAAGGATCTTACTCAATCCATAGGTAGATATGGTGGACTCCCATGGCAAAACTGGTTTAAGGGTATTTGGAAGCACAAGTAGTATTTCTACTTGGTGCTGAGAATTTGGCTAGCATGAGGGGGAAAGGCAAGCTCAACACGGTAGAGGATCCATGACAACATACTTTATCTCATATGTAAGAAAACATAACTCATTATGTTGTCTTCCTTGTCCAACCTCAACTCTTTAGCACGTCATATTTTAATTAGTGCTGCCAATCATAAAAGATGTCAATGATCATATATCTATATGTGAAACCTCTCTTTCCTTATTACTTCCTATTAATTGCAATGATGACCAACGCTATATTTGCCAACTCCCAACAACTTTTAATCATCATACTCTTTCTATGTGAAGTCATTACTTTCAATAAGATCAATATGAACTCTTAGATTCTTTTTATTCTTTTTATTCTTTTTCTTCTAATCACCCAAGATCATGGCAAAATAATCAAGCCCTTGACTCAACACTAATCTTTATTATATTGCTCACGGACTCGAATACAAAGAAGGATCATAAAGCAAAACTCAAAACTAGATCATGCCATGACTTTATTCTACTAAATCAAGATACTACTAATAGGATCGAACTAAGAAAAACGATAAAGATAGGAGTTGTGATGGTGATACGATACCAGGGCACCTCCCCCAAGCTTGGCAGTTGCCAAGGGGAGTGCCAATACCCATGTGGTTATATCCTCGGAGGTGATTGAGGTGGTGATGATGATGGTCGATAATCGCACATCGAGTGTAAAAGCTCCTCCAACTTGCGGGTAATGCCCTTGAGCCCAGCAATATGATCCTTCAACAAAATATTCTCCTGTGTAAGATACTTGTTCTGTATGCGGGCTAACTCAATCATCTTGAAGGCTTCAATCTCTGTTGGAGTGAAAAGGTTAGGTAAAGGTTGAGGGATGTCTTCTTCTTTCACCACCGGAGCTTGAACCTCCATGGCCTTCTTGATCCTTTCATCCTTGTTGATCTCTTCTGGTTCCTCTCTTTCCAACTCTATCTTCAATAGCCAAGCATCCTTGTCTTCATTGTTGGAGGAGGTAGAAGTCATGGTGCTCTAAACCTGAAATGGAAATAGCTCGAAATGAAAACAGAGGATATTTGCGTGATATAGGATATAATGAATTTTTACCGACCAAAGTACGTATTATTCAAGAAAATTGAGTTCGAAGGGCACACGAGGTGCTCACGAGGTAGGGGGGCGCGCCCCAGGGGGGTAGGGCGCGCCCTCCACCCACGTGGAGGCCTCGTGTCCTCCCCGGACTGCTACTTATTTTTCTATTTTTCTAAATATTCCAAAATGGAGAAATATTGCCTTAAAAATTGTTTTGGATACCGTACCACATACCTATTCCTTTTCGGAGTCTGGAACGGTCTGGAAGGTGTTCCTTATGTATTCCTCCGGGGTTACGGTTTCAATAATATTGGTTTCAACATTTATAGGATTACCTGAGATATAGTGTTTGATCCTTTGACCATTTACCACCTTCGGATTTGTGCCTTCGAAGTTGTTGATTTTTATGGCACCGGAATGATAGACCTCCTCGATAACGTAGGGACCTTCCCATTTAGAGAGAAGTTTTCCTGCAAAAAATCTTAAACGTGAGTTTTATAGCAATACATAATCACCTACATTAAACTCACGCTTTTGTATCCTTTTGTCATGCCATCTTTTAAATTTTTCTTTAAACAACTTGGCATTTTCATAAGCTCGGGTTCTCCATTCATCAAGTGAGCTAATATCAAATAAACTCTTCTCACCGGCAAGTTTGAAATCATAGTTGAGCTCTTTAATAGCTCAATATGCCTTATGTTCTAGTTGAGAGGTAAGTGACAAGCTTTTCCATAAACCATTTTATAAGGAGACATACCCATAGGATTCTTATATGCAGCTCTATAGGCCCAAAGTGCGTCATTCAGTTTCTTGTACCAATTCTTTCTAGACCTATTAACAGTCTTTTGCAAAATTAATTTGAGCTCTCTATTTCTCAATCTACTTGACCACTAGACTGCGGGTGATATGGAGATGCAATTCTATGATTAACGTCATATTTAGCAAGCATCTTACGGAAAGCACCATGAATAAAGTGTGAACCACCATCAGTCGTTAAATATCTAGGGACTCCAAACCTTGAAAAAATAACTTCCTTAAGCATTTTAATAGAGGTGTTATGATCGGCACTACTAGTTGGAATAGCTTCTACCCGCTTAGTAACGTAATCAACAGCAACTAAAATATCTGTATATCCATTAGAGGCAGGAAAAGGTCCCATATAATCAAAGCCCCAAACATCAAATGGTTCAATAACAAGGGAATAATTCATAGGCATTTCTTGTCATCTACTAATATTACCAATTCTTTGACATTCATCGCAAGACAAAACAAACTTACGGGCATCCTTGAAGAGAGTAGGCCAATAAAAACCAGATTGCAATACCTTATGTGCAGTTCTGTCTGCAGCGTGCTTTCCTCCATAAGCTTCGGAGTGACACTTGCGTAGGATCTGTTCCTGTTCATGCTCAGGTACACAATGTCTAATAACACCATCTACTCCTTCTTTATAAAGATCTGGGTCATCCCAAAAGTAATGTCGCAAGTCATAGAAAAACTTTTTCTTTTGTTGGTATGTGAAGCTAGGTGGTATAAACTTAGCAACAATATAATTAGCATAATCAGCATACCATGGAGTGCTACGAGAAGTGCTTATGACATTAATTGTTCATCAGGAAAGCTATCATCAATAGGTAGTGGGTCATCAAGGACATTTTCTAACCTAGATAAGTTATCTACAACGGGGTTCTCAGCTCCTTTTCTATCAACAATATGCAAATCAAATTCTTGCAGCAAGAGAACCCATCTAATAAGTCTAGGTTTTGCATCTTTCTTTTCCATATGATATTTAATATCAGCATGATTAGTGTGAATAGTTACTTTAGAATCAACAATATAGGGTCTGAATTTATCACAAGCAAATACAACTGCTAAAAGTTCCTTTTCGGTAGTAGCATAATTTTTTGAGCATTGTATAGAGTTTTACTAGCATAATGGATAACATTTAATTTCTTATCAACTCTTTGCCCTAGAACAGCACCTACAGCATAATCACTAGCATCACACATAATTTCAAAGGGTAAATTCCAATCAGGTGGCTGAACAACAGGTGCAGAGACTAATGCTTTCTTAAGTATTTCAAATGCTTCTACACAACCATCATCAAAGATAAATGGTACATCTTTTTGTAATAAATTAGCCAGAGGCCGAGAGATTTTTGAGAAGTCCTTAATGAACCTCCTATAAAATCATGCGTGACCAAGGAAACTTCTTATACCTTTGATGTCCTTGGGACATGGCATCTTTTTAATAGCATCAACCTTGGCTTTATCAACTTCAATACCTCTTTTAGAAACTTTGTGCCCCAAGACAATACCTTCATTAACCATAAAGTGGCACTTTTCCCAATTCAAGACAAGATTAGTTTCTTCACATCTTTACAAAACTCGAGCAAGATTGCTAAAGCAATCATCAAAAGAGGAACCATAGACGGAAAAGTCGTCCATGAAAACCTCACAATTTTTTTCGCAAAAGTCAGAGAATATAGCCATCATGCATCTTTGAGAGGTAGCAGGTGCATTACATAAACCAAAAGGCATACGTCTATAAGCAAAAGTACCAAAAGGGCATGTAAAAGTAGTCTTTGATTGATCTTTAGCTGACACAGGTATTTGAGAGAAACCAGAATAACCATCTAGAAAGCAATAATGTGTATGTTTGCATAACCTTTCTAGCATTTGATCAATAAAAGGTAAGGAGTAATGATCTTTCTTAGTAGCCTTATTTAATTTGCGTAAATCAATTACCATCCTATAACCTATGATAATTCTTTGCGGAATCAATTCATCTTTATCATTAGGGACAACAGTAATACCTCCCTTCTTAGGGACACAATGGACATGACTTACCCATTGACTATCAGCAACGGGATAAATTATTCCTGCCTCCAGAAGCTTGAGTATTTCTTTTCTTACCACTTCTTTCATTTTAGGACTCAAACGTCGTTGAGGATCATGAACTGGTTTGGCATCCGCTTCCAAATTTATTTTATGTTGGCATAGAGTGGGACTGATGCCCTTAAGATCATCCAGAGTATATCCAATAGCGACACGGTGCTTCTTCAGAGTTTTCAATAATCTTTCTTCTTCATGCTCTGAAAGGTTAGCACTAATAATGACAGGATATATTTTCTTTTCATCAAGACAAGCATATTTAAGACTATCAGGCAACGGTTTAAGCTCAAACACGAGATCGCCCTTGGGTGGAGGAGGATCCCCTAGGATTTCAACAGGCAAATTGTGTTGCAGAATAGTTTCCTGTTTAAAGAATACTTCATCTATTTCCCTTCTTTCATTCATGAACATATCATTTTCATGGTCTAGCAAATAGTGTTCTAAAGGATCACTAGGAGGTACGGCAATAGAAGCAAGACCAATAATTTCATCCTTACTAGGCAATTCTTCCTCACGATGTTGTTTACTAAATTTGGAGAAATTAAACTCATGAAACATATCATCCAAGCCAACAGTAACAACATTCTTTTCGCAATCTATCTTAGCATTAATAGTATTCAAGAAGGGTCTACCAAATATAATGGGGCAAAAGCTATCTTGTGGAGAACCAAGAACAAGAAAATCAGCAGGATATTTGGTTTTTCCACACAAGACTTCAACATCTCTAACAATTCCCATTGTAGATATAGTATCTCTATTGGCAAGTTTAATTGTAACATCAATATCTTCCAACTCAGCAGGTGCAATATCATGCATAATTTCTTCATACAAGGTAATGGGTATAACACTAGCACTAGCACCCATATCACATAAGCCATGATAACAATGATCTCCTATTTTAACAGAAATAATAGGCACGCCTACCACATGTCTATGTTTATCTCTAGCACAGGGTTTAGCAATTCTAGCAGTTTCACCACTGAATTGAATAACATGCCCATCAATATTATCAGACAAGAGATCTTTAACAATAGCAATATTGGGTTCTACTTTGACTTGCTCAGGATGTGTATAAGTTCTAATATTGCTTTTACGAACAACAGTTGAAGCTTTAGCATGATCCTTCATTCTAACAGGGAAAGGTGGTTTCTCAACATAAGAAGTGGGAACAATAGGATCATTATAAGTGTCAGTCTTTTCTTCAACTTTAATAGGTGCAGCTACTTTTACTTCTATGGGAGGATGATATTTAAACCACTTCTCCTTGGGGAGATCAACATAAGTAGCAAAAGATTCACAGAAAGAAGCTACTATCTCAGAGTCAAGTCCATATTTAGTGATAAACTTACGGAAAATATCGGTATCCATAAAAGATTTAACACAATCAAACTTAGGTGGCATACCTGACTCCTTACCTTCGTCGAGGTCCCAATAATCAGAGTTGCGTTTAATTCTATCCAATAAATTCCATTTAAATTCAATAGTCTTCATCATAAAAGAGCCAACACAAGAAGTATCGAGCATGGTGCGATTGTTATCAGAAAGCCGAGCATAAAAACTTTGCATAATTACTTCTCTCGAGAGCTCATGATTGGGGCATGAATATAACATTGATTTAAGCCTCCCCCAAGCTTGAGCGATGCTTTCTCCTTCGCAAGGCCAAAAATTATATATATATAATTGCGATCACGATGAACAAGATGCATAGGGTAATACTTTTGATGAAATTCCAATTTCAATCTTTTATAGTTCCATGATCTCATATCATCACATAGACTATACCATGTCAATGTGTCTCTCTTCAAAGATAAAGGGAAGGCCTTCTTCTTAACAACATCATCGGGTATACCTGCAAGCTTAAATAGTCCACAAACATCATCCACATAGCGTAGATGTTCATTAGGATGCTTTGTTCCATCTCCTGTAAAAGTGTTAGCTAGCAGTTTTTTCATCATACCCGAAGGAATCTCAAAAGGAGTTTCATTTTCAATAGGTTCAGTAGGTTGAGTAGGTTGAGGAGGAACTCTTTGCTCTACTGAACGGGGTGAAGATACCCCGAACAAGCCCCTCGGAGAATTACTTTCCATAGTAATAAGTGACAGAAAATTTCAGCACACTAAATAAATTTTTCCTTACCAAATTCCACCTACCAAAGGCGCTTCACTCCCCGGCAACGGCGCCAGAAAAGAGTCTTGATGACCCACAAGTATAGGGGATCTATCGTAGTCCTTTCGATAAGTAAGAATGTCGAACCCAATGAGGAGCAGAAGGAAATGATAAGCGATTTTCAGCAAGGTATTCTCTGCAAGTACTGAAATAAGTGGTAACAGATAGTTTTGTGATAAGATAAATTGTAACGAGCAATAAGTAACAAAAGTAAATAAAGTGCAGCAAGGTGGCCCAATCCTTTTTGTAGCAAAGGAAAAGCCTGGACAAACTCTTATAATAGGAAAAGCCCCCGAGGACACATGGGAATATCGTCAAACTAGTTTTCATCACGCTCATATGATTCGTGTTCGGTACTTTGATAATTTGATATGTGGGTGGACCAGTACTTGGGTGATGTTCTTACTTGAACAAGCATCCCACTTATGATTAACCTCTATTGCAAGCATCCGCAACTACAACAAAAGTATTAAGGTAAACCTAACCATAGCATGAAACATATGGATCCAAATCAGCCCCTTACGAAGCAACACATAAACTAGGGTTTATGCTTCTATCACTCTAGCAACCCATCATCTACTTATTACTTCCCAATGCCTTCCTCTAGGCCCAAATAATGGTGAAGTGTTATGTAGTCGACGTTCACATAACACCACTAGAGGTTAGACAACATACATCTTATCAAAATATCGAACGAATACCAAATTCACATGACTACTAATAGCAAGACTTCTCCCTTGTCCTTAGGAACAAACTTAATTACTCACAAAGCATATTCATGTTCATAATCAGAGGGGTAATAGTATGCATAAAGGATCTGAACATATGATCTTCCACCAAATAAACCAACTAGCATCAACTACAAGGAGTAATCAACACTACTAGCAACCTACTAGCACCAATCCCGGACTTGGAGACAAGAATTGGATACAAGAGATGAACTAGGGTTTGGAGATGAGATGGTGCTAGTGAAGATGTTGATGGATATTGCCCTCTCCCGATGAGAGGAGCGTTGGTGATGACGATGGTGATGATTTCCCCCTCCCGGAGGGAAGTGTCCCCGGCAGAACAGCTCTGCTAGAGCCCTATATTGGTTCCGCCAAGGTTCCGCCTCGTGGCGGCGGAGTCTCGTCCCGAAAGGTTGTCTTAAATTTTTTTCTCATCGAAAGACTTCATATAGGAGAATATGGGCGTTGGAGAGCCACCAGGGGGCCCACGAGGTAGGGGGGCACGCCCCCGGGGGGGCACCCTCGTGAGTAGGGTGTGGGCCCCCTGGCCTTCATCTTTGGTGACGGTTTTTCTTTATTTATTTTAAGATATTCCATGGAGTTTCAGGACTTTTGGAGTTGTGCAGAATAGGCCTTCAATATTTGCTTCTTTTCCAGCCCAGAATTCCAGCTGCCGGCATTCTCCCTCTTCATGTAAACCTTGCAAAATAAGAGAGAATAGCCATAAGTATTGTGACATAACGTGAAATAACAGCCCATAATGCAATAAATATTGATATAAAAGCATGATGCAAAATGGACGTATCACATATCAAGGGGATTTGTGGACAAGTTTAAGTTGCCAACCGTAGCCCTTAAGTCACCTATGTTAGTAAGTTCACCATGAGCAAAGTATATGGCTAGTAGGGGATGTTATCAGTTGCCAATAACCATAGGTAGACATGTTTTCCCCACCGACCTTATTGTCCTGGAGTCACAAGGATTGGACGTGATCCTAGGCATGGATTGGCTATCCAAGTTTGAGGAAAACATCGATTGCACCAGTAAATCAATTCTTCTCACCACCCCAGAAGGAAAAAGGATCAAGTATGTGTCTAGGCATGCGCCGAGGAGGACTCAAGTGAATTCCCTATCGGGAGTTGTTTAGGAGGAAGTACCAGTGGTGAAGGATTATCTCGATGTATTTCCAGAGGAGTTACCAGGCATGCCACTAGATCGAGATATTGAGTTTTTGATTGAGTTATTGCCAAGCACCGGACCAATATCAAAGAGACCGTATCGGATGCCCACAAATGATCTGGAAGAAATTAAGAAGCAGATTAAGGAGTTACTAGAGGAAGATTATATTCGACCAAGATCATCACCTTGGGGATCCCCAGTGCTTCTAGTTGAGAAGAAGGATGGATCTGTTAGGATGGTTGTTGATTATCGTGCGCTGAATGAGGTGACGATCAAGAACAAATACCCTCAGCTGATGATCAATGATTTTTTGACCAGTTGAAGGGAGCTAAGATTTCTACAAGATTGATCTTCGATCAGGTTATCACCAGCTGAAGATACGAGAGCAGGATATACCAAAGACAGCTTTTACCACGAGGTATGGGCTATATGAGTATACGGTTATGTCATTTGGTTTGACTAATTCCCCTGCCTATTTTATGAGTATGATGAACAAGGTGTTAATGGATTTCTTGGACAAGCTCGTTGTAGTTTTCATTGATGATATATTGGTCTACTCGAAGAATGAAGAGGAGCATAAGGAAAATTTGCGCCTTGTTCTCGAGAAGCTTAGGGAACATTAGTTGTATGCCAAGTTCGGCAAATGTCAGTTTTGCTTGAAGGAAGTTGGATTTCTCGGACATGTTATATCAGGAGAAGGAATAGCAGTAGACCCCACCAAGGTTGCATCTGTCACTGAGTGGTTGGCACCCACCTCAGTTGGAGAGATCCGAAGTTTTCTTAGACTCTCAGGTTATTATCGGAGATTTATTGACAATTTTTCCAAGATCACGAATCCCATGACGGAGTTTTCGAAGAAAGACACCAAGTTTAAATGGATTGAGGATTGTGAGGCCAGTTTTCAAGAGTTGAAGAAACGTTTGGTTACAACCCTAGTGCTGATTCTCGCAGACATACGGAAGGATTTCCATGTTTATTGCGACGCTTTCTTGTCAGGGACTTGGAGGCGTGCTTATGTAGGATGGAAGAGTTGTTTCATATGCCTCACGACAGCTTTGACCTCATGAGTTGAATTATGCTACGCATGATTTGGAGTTAGCAGCCGTAGTGCATGCGCTCAAGACATGGAGACATTTTCTTATCGGTAATCGATGCGATGTTTACACAGATCATAAGAGTTTGAAGTACATATTCACGTAGAAGGAGTTGAACCTCAGGCAAAGGAGATGGTTGGAACTCATGAAGGATTATGACATGAGATTGCATTATCATCCAGGAAAGGCCAATGTCTTAGTAGATGCGTTGAGCCGCAAGAGTTGTTTTAACACGCTCATAACCAGAGGATTACCTCAAGAGTTCACCGATGTTATCCGAGAACTTCACTTGGAGATAGTTCCGAGAGGTTATGTTGCATCATTGGAAATTTAGTCTGCTTTACTGGGAAAGATTAGAGAAGCCCAGAAGACGGACATGGAGATTGCAGAGATAAAGGAAAGGCTAAAGGTTTTCGTGAGGATGAGCATGAAACTTTATGGTTTGAGGATCATATCTATGTGCCTAATGACCCTGAGATCAGGAAGTTAATTCTTCAGGAGTCTCATCTTATTCGATTCACCAAGGCAACACCAAGATGTATCTGGACTTGAAGGAGAGTTTTTGGTGGACAGGAATGAAGAAGGATATTGCCGAGTATGTAGCAATATGCGATGTATGTCAGAGAGTTAAGGCAGAGCATCAGAAACCAGCAGGGTTACTTCAGCCTCAGCCGATACCCAAATGTAAGTGGGATAAACTTGCATGGATTTTATAACAGGATTACCCAGGACCTGTTCAGGCTATGACTCTATCTGGGTGGTAGTCGATTGCTTGACGAAGGTAGCCCATTTTATCCCTATCAAGACAACTTATACGAGTGCTAAGTTGGTGAAGATATACATGACCAGGATCGTATGTCTGCATGGAGTTCCAAGGACCATCGTATCAGATAGAGGAACATAGTTTACTTTAATGTTTTGGAATTAGTTGCACAAAACTTTGGGTACCAGGCTAGAGTTCAGTACAACCTTTCATCCGCAGACAGATGGACAGACCGAGAGAGTCAACCAGATTCTGGAGGACATGTTGAGAGCTTGTGCGCTAGATTATGGATCTAGTTGGGATGATAATTTACCCTATGCAGAGTTCTCCTATAACAATAGTTATCAAGGCAGTTTGAAGATGGGCCCTTTCGAAGCCTTGTACGGAAGGAGGTGCACGACACCATTATCGTGGGATGAAGTTGGAGATCGACAGTTGTTCGGACCAGACTTAATATGAGATTCTGAGGAGAAGGTTAAGTTGATTCGAGATAGACTCAAGATAGCCCAGTCCAGGCAGAAGAGTTATGCCGATACTAAATGCAAGGAGGTAGCCTATGAAGTCAGAGATAGAGCATATATTCATGTGTCCCCACTTCGAGGAGTTAAGAGATTTGGAGTCAAAGGAAAGCTAGCACCACAATTTGTGGGGCCATACCGAGTTTTGGAACATATGGGAGAAGTTCCCTACAAGTTGGAATTACCCAAAGGATTATCAGGAGTTCATGATGTGTTTCACGTTTCCCAGTTGAAGAAGTGCCATGCAGAGATGGCTGATATTCCTCTGAGAGATACAGTGCCACTGGAAGCGATTCAGTTGGATAGTGATCTGACCTATGAAGAGAAACCCGTGAAGATTCTTGAGTTTTCCAGCCGAGTTACTCGCGGCAAAGTCATCAAGTTTTGCAAAGTTCAGTGGAGCCACCATACTGAGGAGGACGCCACCTGGGAGCGAGAAGAAGACCTCCGCAAGGACCACCCACACCTTTTTGCTGACCAACCCAAATCTAGAGGGCGAGATTCATCTTAAGGGGGGTAGGTTTGTAACATCCCAAATTTCAATTTGGATGTTATACATAGATCATTCATATGCATCCATATTTTATGCATTTTGTTGTTTTGTTTTAGTTACATCTTGATCCAAGAGGCCTTAAGCAACTGAAGGACCAATTTGAGAGAGTTGGAGGTTTCACAAAGATCCAATTTTGATTTACCAAAAATTGGTATTTAGATCAAATTGTTTTTCAAAATTCTTTTCCAAATATTTTTGAATAATGAGAGAAGATAATATGACTTCTTCAAAATCAGTAGAAAAATATTGGAAATTGAATTTTGAATTTTTGGAGAGTTTATTGATTTTTTTGCTAGTTTATTATTAGTTAGTGCAGTAATTAGTTTTGTAATGTTTGTTTTTAGTCTAGGCATTTAGGCCCAGAAAAATATTCACGAGGTCACTAATAAGGCCATAAAGCTACGTGAATTTTTCTGCAATTTTTAAGATTTATTTTATGTTTATTTTGCGTGTTTTAGTCTCTAGAAAAATAGTTTTATAAAAAAAAGTGTGCCGCCGAACTGGGCCGGCCCAGCTCAGCGCCACGCCGTGGCCCAACTCCCGCACCGCCTCAACTGCCAGCTCGGGCAGGAGTCCCGAGCGGTCCCGCCGCCGCGCGCCGCCGTGTCTGACTAGGACATGGGAGCTGCCGCTGCCCCCTTCCCCAAGTCGGACCCCCCTACGCCTTTATATAGCCGCCGACCTCCTCTCCTCTCCACTCGGTAAGCCGCCGCCATTGTCACCGTTTTCTTGCCGCCGTTGCTTGCTGCCGAGCCCCGCCCAGAAGCCCTCGCCGAGCCCCGCCGCCTCGACGACGCTTGCGTCGTTAACCTCGTCTGCTGCTGCCGCTAAGCGTGTTTAAAACCGTAAAACCGTCGGTCCGATCCGTTTTTCTCGGTTTTTCGTTCGGTTTACTCTTTCAGATCGGTTTTTTTTATTAGTTCGTTTAATTAGCGGGCGTTCGTCAGATTTGCTTCTGTAACGAACGAATTCGTTCGTTAGCCTCTGTTAGCGGATGTTCGTCCCATAGATTTTTCTTTTTAGTTTAATTTTCGGCTAGGGACCTATCCACGAATATTTTCTTCGCAGATTAGCCCTTGATCTGTAAACCTTAGTAACTTTTAGCTCGTTTGTCCAAATTAGATGAAACCAAAGCCTAAATCTTCAGAGCGATACCCTCTATCCAATAAGCCAACTTGAACATGATTTTGACAATTAAAATTTGAGTTTAGTTCATATTAGTATTTGATCTTGTTTTGTTTGTATCTTGAGTTTCATAGCTCCGTTTGAGTTGATTCTTTTTGCTAATCATAGCTAATCACATGTACCTACTATTAAGACCTAATCCACATAAATATAATGCTCTTAGAATATATATTTTTGTTAGCTTAGTTCTTTGCTTGTTTTCGAGTTTTATTTGGATCTTTTCTCGTTTCCTTTTTGCATCGTTTTCTTGATTGCTTATGTATGCTATTATTTGTCTACGCTAGATTTTCCGGAGTGCGAAGCTTGTTACTAAGAATCTCTAGTTTTCCGATCGTCAGCAAGGCAAGTTCACACTTTGATCATACTTTTCAATACCCAGTTTTTACTATGCATTAGTTTCACCCACAAAGATTGCATGAGTAGGTTTCGGAATTTGGCATTGCTATGTAGTTCATGAGGTAGGAACCTATGATCTTTGAAACATCGCGGGATTATTCGTTATGTCATATATTTCTTAGCCATGATTGTAGATGGGGATTGGTATGTAAGATTCATGCAAGTTATGAGAGAAATAATAATTAAGGGAAAGTTTAAGGTGGCAACATTAACACATATCTGGGTGGAATGGTTGGTGCACCCTGGAGAAACCAGTGGCTTGCCCGGGCACCTGGAGAAACCAGTGCTTTCCCAAGGGAATCCTAGAGTACCCGTGTGATTACCCTATGGAATGCCACCCAGGCTCAAAGGGATCATATGATATTTCATGCCTAGAAAATTCCTTGTGTAGCCACAAGCCATTATGGGATCTGGCATAGTTGAGTAAGTTGTGTGATCTCTTGAAGAGGCTTACTAGCAGATGTAGGGGAAAGTAGGTGTACCGGTCTACCCAGAGGAAAGAGTTTATGCTTCAGAAAGACTATGTCTCAATCATCCGATCATGGATGCGGTCGAGTCTTGTGGGGAAAAGTGTGCAACCTCTGCAGAGTGTATAAACTAATCATGGTTACCCGCATCCCCGGTTATGGACATTTTGAGTATCTAGAAGTGGATATTTATGATGATCCCATCACTCTTTAATTAATGAATTGGGTTAAATGATGATACTTGGTTAATGTTGGGATTTGAGTTGGAGGAACCTTCTCAAATATTGGTATAACTTTGTAGTAAATAAAATTTATTCCTTTGTTGTAGGGAAAAAAATTTGCTTTATGCAAAATATTAAACTTAGAACCTCCACCAGCCAAATATGCATATAGATATAGTTTCTTGCATTCATTTGCTCTATAGTGTAACTTTGCCAGCATAATCCATGTGCTGACCTACATGGATGCAACATCTCAGGTTGCAGACTTTACCGACGAAGAATAAGGTGCGATAGGTCGTTGTCATGCACTCAGCTATGCCATTGGAGTTGATGGACTCATTTATCTTCGAAGCTTCCACAGTTATTTTGCTTAGATGGCCTTCAGCCATATTATTTGTGTAATAATACTCTTTATGAGGACCTTGATGTAATAAGTGTGTGATTGACCTTTGTTATAATTCCTCGAGTACTATGTGTGTCAGCATACCGATCCAAGGATGACGCTTAAGCACATAGACTTCGGTCCATTGGGATCATGGTCGCTACACATCCATCCCTCTAATGGTGACTAGCTTCCCTCCAAGGAAGTGAACATTGGGATACATCCTCGTCTTCGTGTCTTCGGTTATTTCTAACCCTAGACACTACCTATGGTTTACTTTGGTCACTTGACCTTGCATTCACAAGATATATTGTTGTCCTCATTATATTGTGTTGGTTACCATATCATAGAGATTATTTTGGCCAACACTTTATAGTCCGCAATTCATACTTGCTACTATTGATATATCTTATGCTTAGTGTGAATTGCTAGCATGTAACATTCATTTCCATATCTTGTGACATAACTTGTGTAAGCTTGTAGTGCTTACTTGAGTTTGCTTGTATCATTCAATTCCATATATTGTGATACAATTTGTGTAATCTTGTATTGCTTACTTGTGGTTGTGTGTATTATTCATTTCCATATCTCGTGATATACATTGAGTAAGTTTGTGTAACTTGTGCTAACTCATATGCTCATTGTTCTCATCTTGCTTATCCTAAGTTGTTGGTGCACTTAGTGACCCTAGTATATATAGGATTTGTGCTTGAGAAGTATCCACTTAGTTTATTTCCACATTAGGATATAGCCAAATTCGTCAAAGATTTTAAAATGCCTATTCACCCCCTCTAAGCGACATTGTGGTTCTTTCAGTTGTGTTCGTTGGGATCCGATGAACTTTAAGTTTATGATCAGATCTATGTTTTTATCCTTGAAAGTTATTTGAGTCTTTTGATCTCTTATATTCATGATTACTTAAAGCCTCGTATTTATTCTTCGAATCTTTGGTTTAGTTAGGCCAACTAGATCGATTTTTCTTGCCATGGGAAGAGGTGCTTTCTGATGGGTTCGATCTTACGGTGCTTGATCCCAGTGACAGAAGGGGAACCGACACGTATGTATCGTTTCCATTAAGGGTAACAAAATGGGATCTATTTCTACATGAATAGATCTTTTCTACATCATGTCATCATCCTTATTACATTACTTCGTTTTTCCATGAACTTACTACACTAGATGCTTGCTGGATAGCGGTCGATGTGTGGAGTAATAGTAGTAGATGCAGGTAGGAGTCGGTCTACTAATCTTGGACGTGATGCCTATATAATGATCATTGCCTGGATATCTTCACGATTATTTGAAGTTCAATCAATTGCCCAACAGTAATTTGTTTACCCACCGTATGCTATTTTTCTTGAGAGAAGCCACTAGTGAAATCTACGGCCCCCGGGTCTCGTCTTTATTATATTTTCCTTCAAGATCTACTTTTATTCGCTTTTATTTTCACATCTATTAATCCAAAAACACAAAATTACTTTCCTGCACTTTATTTTATTCGTGATCTATTTATTCAATCTATTACAACTTTCTCCCGTCCACATGCCAATTTCTAGCGCCGTTACCCGAAAGGGACTGACAACCCCTTTAACACGTCGGGTTGCGAGTATTTGTTCTTTTTGTGCAGGAGTTGTTTACATGGTGTTGCGTGGTTCTCCTATTGGTTCGATAACCTTGGTCTCATCACTGAGGGAAATACCTACCGTTGTTGTGCTGCATCATCCCTTCCTCTTTGGGGAAATACCGACATAGTTCAAGCCGACATCAGTTGTGCTACCCCTCAAGTGTGAACATATCGAGGGTGATTCCTCCAAGTTCACCTTGACTGTTACATCGAGTGGGGATCCATCGAGGGTGATTCCTCGAATTTCCCCCTTGATGTTATGGACACATGGATACCTTGACTTTACCTCAGTCCCTTGTTGAAGTCGGGTCGGACCCGAGGGGTACTCGTGAGAGTTACTGAAGTCGGTTTGACATGAAGGGTACCCGCGAGATAATTATGAGGCACGACTGGGAAGGAAGACCACCCTAGAGAGGGATGGGTCTGACCCTTGTCGTAGGTCTTGGAGACAGGGCATCGAGATCACTGATCGTCTTCGCGCGCTCCCAAGACACTAAGGGTTTGGATATGTGATCTGAGTTTGCCTCTCGCTTTTCACACTAACCACCATGCGGGAATAAGTATGGGCACTCGACATCGTACGATTCTTCTGAAAGCTCTCAGACATCAGCAGTTTAGCGGCATGCGCCTGGTTGGACGGTAACCACCTGCACTTGTATTAGGGGGTGGGTCAGGTCCAGGCTGCGTTCTCAACATATAGGATTGAAAGGACGATTGGCCCATGAACCCTTCACATTTAGGATGTAGATCAGCGTGATGGCCTATCTGTTGAGCCTAGGTAGGACTACGATGTGTCGATCAGCCGAGGCCGGGCAGGACCCAGAAAAGTGTGTTTGATCAGAGTTAATCGAGCGTGTTGGGTAAGTTGGTGCACCCTCATGGGGAAGTTAATCTGTCTGAACAGCCTTGTCCACGGTAACAGACGCTCGGAGTTGTATCCCGATCGATTACAACTAGAACTGAATACTTGTGACACTAAATGGATATGATGCTCCGGAATCGCTTTCTCGCAGGGAGTCGAGGAAGGATCTCTGGGCGTTGATACTACAACATACTTATTACTTATGTTATGTTACTCTACTCTCTCCTATTGCTGCAAGATGCTAGTCTTTGATAGGCTTGGCCTTTCCCTCTATTTTGGCATTTCTACAGTTCAATCCAAAGATATAGCCCCATTCCTTTGATATTGATGCATACTTAGTATAGATCTGATGTAAGTCTTGCGAGTACTTTGGATGAGTACTCACGGTTGCTTTGCTACCTCTTTTCCCTCTACCCGATTGCTGCGATCAGATGACGGAGCCCAGGAACCAGCTGATCCCGCCGACAACTATTACAAACCCCGGCGGAGCCTACTACTACGTCAATACCGCCAACGACCAGGAGAAGATAGGAGGCTCCCAGGCAGGAGGCCTGTGCCTTTTCGATCCAGTTATCCTTGTTATGCTAGCCTTCTTAAGGTAGACTTGTTAATCTTATGTCTGTACTCAGATATTGTTGCTTTCGTTTGTTGGGGAACATTGCATGGGAAACAAAAAATTTCCTATGCTCACCAAGATCAATCTAGAAGATGACATCTACGAGAGGAGAGATTGCATCTACATACCCTTGTAGATCGCTAAGCGGAAGCGTTAAGAAACTCAGTTGATGTAGTCGAATGTCTTCGCGATCCAATCATGATCCGTCTCGCAAACTCCTGATCTAGCACCGGACGGATGGCACCTCCACTTTCAACACACGTACGGGTTGATGACGCCTTCACCTCCTCGATCCAGCGAGCGATGGGTAAGTAGTAGCTTGAGTCCTCCGGTAGCACGATGGCGTGATGGCGGTGGTGGTGGAGAAATCTCAGCAGAGCTTCGCTAAGCACTAGGGTGAAGATGGCTACGAGGGAGAGGGAGGGCAGCGCAGTGGCATAGATGGGTGCGGCTGCCCTCTCTCTACCTCTATATATAGGGGAAAGGTGTTGGGGAACATAGTAATTTCAAAAAAATTCCTACGCACACGCAAGATCATGGTGATGCATAGCAACGAGCGGGGAGAGTGAGTCCACGTACCCTCGTAGACCGAAAGCGGAAGCGTTAGCAAAACGTGGTTGATGTAGTCGTACGTCTTCACAATCCGACCGATCCAAGTACCGAACGTACGACACCTCCGAGTTCAGCACACGTTCAGCTCGATGACGTCCTACAAACTCCGATCAAGTAGAGCTTCACAAGAGAGTTCCGTCAGCACGACGGTGTGATGACGGTGAAGATGTTGCTACCGACGCAGGTCTTCGTCTAAGCACCGCTATGATATGACCGATGTGGAATATGGTGGAGGGGGGCACCGCAAACGGCTGGGAGAGATCAATAGACCAACTTGTGTGTCTATGGGGTGCCCCTCCCCGTATATAAAGGAGTGGAGGAGGGGAGGGGTCGGCCCTCTCTATGGCACGCCCTGGGGAGTCCTACTCCCACCGGGAGTAGGATCCCCCCTTCCATGTAGTAGGAGTAGGAGTCAAGGAAAAGGAAAAGAGAAGATACGGAAGGAGGGGGCACCGCCCCTCCCCCTAGTCCAATTCGGACTAGGCCATGGGGGCGCGCGGCCTGCCACTCTCTCTCTCTCTCTCCCTTAAAGCCCAATAAGGCCCATATACTCCCCGGCGAATTCCTGTAACTCTCCGGTATTCCGATAAATACCCGAATCACTCGGAACCTTTCCGATGTCCGAACATAGTCGTCCAATATAACGAGATTTATGTCTCGGCCATTTCAAGACTCCTCGTCATGTCCCCGATCTCATCCGGTAATCCGAACTATCTTCGGTACATCAGAACACATAACTCATAATATAAATCGTCACCGAACGTTAAGCGTGCAGACCCTACGGGTTCGAGAACTATGCAGACATGACCGAGACATGTCTCCGGTCAATAACCAATAGCAGAACCTGGATGCTCATATTGGCTCCTACATATTCTACGAAGATCTTTATCGATCAAACCGCATAACAACATACGTTGTTCCCTTTGTCATCGGTATGTTACTTGCCCGACATTCGATCGTCGGTATCTCAATACCTAGTTCAATCTCATTACCGGCAAGTCTCTTTACTCATTACGTAATGCATCATACCGTAACTACCTCATTAGTCACATTGCTTGCAAGGCTTATAGTGATGTGCATTACCGAGAGGGCCCAGAGATACCTCTCCGACAATCGGAGTGACAAATTCTAATCTCAATCTATGCCAACTCAACAAGTACCATAGGAGACACCTGTAGAGCACCTTTATCATCACCCAGTTACATTGTCACGTTTGGTAGCACACAAAGTGTTCCTCCAGTATTTGGGAGTTGCATAATCTCATAGTCATAGGAACATGTATAAGTCATGAAGAAAGCAATAGCAACAAACTAAATGATCAAGTGCTAAGCTAATTGAACGGGTCAAGTCAATCACATCATTCTCTAATGATGTGATCCTGTTAATCAAATGAAAACTCATGTCTATGGCTAGGAAACTTAACCATCTTTGATTCAACGAGCTAGTCAAGTAGAGGCATACTAGTGACATTATGTTTGTCTATGTATTCACACATGTACTAAGTTTTCGGTTAATAAAATTCTAGTATGAATAATAAACATTTATCATGATATAAGGAAATATAAATAACAACTTTATTATTGCCTCAAGGGCATATTTCCTTCAGTCTCCCACTTGCACTGGAGTCAATAATCTAGTTCACATCACCATGTGATTTAACACCAATATTCACATCTGTATGTGATTAACACCCATAGTTCACATTGTCATGTGACCAACACCCGAAGGGTTTACTATAGTCAATAATCTAGTTCACATCGCTATGTGATTAACACCCAAAGAGTACTAAGGTATGATCATGTTTTGCTCGTGAGAGAAGTTTAGTCAACGGGTCTGTCACATTCAGAGCCGTATGTATTTCGCAAATAATCTATGTCTACAATGCTCTGCATGGAGCTACTCTAGCTAACTTCTCCCACTTTCAATATGTGTACATATTGAGACTTAGAGTCATCTGGATCGGTGTAAAAGCTTGCACCATTGTAACTCTTTACGATGAACTCTTTTATCACCTCCATAATCGAGAAACATTTCCTTAGTCCTCACTAAGGATATTATTGACCGCTGTCCAGTGATCTACTCCTAGATCAAAATTGTACTCACTTGACAAACTCAGAGCAAGGTATCCAATAGGTCTCGTACACAGCATAACATACTTTATAGAACCTATGACTGAGGCATAGGGAATGACTTTTCATTTTATTTCTATTTTCTGCCATGGTCGGGTTTTGAGTCTTACTCAACTTCACACCTTGCAACACAGGCAAGAACTCCTTCTTTCATTGTTCCATTTGGAACTACTTCAAAATCTTATCAAGGTATGTACTCATTGAAAAATCTTATCAAGTGTCTTGATCTATCTCTATAGATCTTGATGCTCAATGTGTAAGCAGCTTCACCGAGGTCTTTCTTTGAAAAACTCCTTCCAAACACTCCTTTATGTTTTCCAGAAAATTCTACATTATTTCTGATCAACAATATGTCATTCACATATACTTATCAGAAAGGCTGTAGTGTTCCCACCCACTTTCCTGTAAATACAGGCTTCACCGCAAGTCTGTATAAAACTATATGCTTTGATCAACTCATCAAAGCATATATTCCAACTCCGAGATGGTTGCACCAGTCCATAGATGGATCATTGGAGCTTGCACACTTTGTTAGCACCTTTAGGATTGACAAAACCTTCTGGTTTCACCATATACAACTCTTCTTTAATAAATCCATTAAGGAATGCAGTTTTGACATCCATTTGCCAGATTTCATAAAATGTGGCAATTGCTAACATGATTCGG
This sequence comes from Aegilops speltoides, assembly GCA_021437245.1. Lineage (NCBI taxonomy): Eukaryota > Viridiplantae > Streptophyta > Magnoliopsida > Poales > Poaceae > Aegilops > Aegilops speltoides. Next base: position 160,265,065 of record CM038146.1, read on the forward strand.
ACAAACTTAAGCATCGATACGAGTGAGAAAATCTCATCGTATTCAACACCTTGAACTTGTCAGAATTTTTTTTTGCAACAAGTCAAGCTTTGTAGATAGTAACACTACTATCAGTGTCTGTCTTCCTCTTGAAGATCCATTTATTTTCTACGGCTCACCGATCATCGAGCAGGTCCACCAAAGTCCACACTTTGTTCTCATATATGGATCCCATCTCAGATTTCATGGCCTTCAAGCCATTTCGCGGAATCTGGGCTCATCATCGCTTCCTCATAGTTTGTAGGTTCATCATGGTCTAGTAACATGACTTCCAGAACAGGATTACCATACCACTCTGGTGCGGACTGTACTTTGGAATACCTACAAGGTTCTATAGTAACTTAATCTGAAGTTTCATCATCATCATCATTAGCTTCTTCACTAATTGGTGTAGGAATCACTGGAACTGATTTCTGTGATGAAATACTTTCCAATTTGGGAGAAGGTACAATTACCTTATCAAGCTCTACTTTCCTCCTACTCACTTCTTTTGAGAGAAACTCCTTCTTTAGAAAGGATCCATCTTAGCAACAAATATCTTGCCTTCGGATCTGTGATAGAAGGTGTACCCATCAGTTTCCTTTGGATATTCTATGAAGATGCACTTCTCCGATTTGGGTTCGAGCATAACCCCAAAACGATAGTGGTAAATTGGTAAGATGCATCATAGACCGCACCATATCCAATAAAGTGTGGTTATGATGTTCGGACACACCATTACGCTGTGGTGTTCCATGTGGCGTGAGCTGTGAAACTATTCCACATTGTTTTTAAATCAAGGCCAAACTCGTAACTCAAATATTCTCTACGATTAGATTGTAGAAACTTTATTTTCTTGTTACGATGATTCTCCACTTCACTCTGAAATTCTTTGAGCTTTTCAAATGTTTCAGACTTGTGCTTCATTAAGTAGATATACTCATATCTGCTCAAATCATCTGTGAAGGTCAAAAAATAACGATACCCGCCACGAGCATCAACACTCATTGGACCGCATACATCGGTATGTATTATTTCCAACAAGTCAGTAGCTTGTTTCGTTGTTCCGGAGAATGGAGTTTTAGTCATCTTGCCCAAAAGGCACCGTTCGCAAGCATCAAATGATTCATAAGCAAGTGATTCCAAAAATCCATCTTTATGGAGTTTCTTCATGCTTTTTACACCAATATGACCCAAACGGCAGTGCCACAAATAAGTTGCACTATCATTATCAACTTTGCATCTTTTGGCATCATAATTAAGAATATGTGTATCACTACATTCGAGATCCAACAAACTATTTTCATTGGGTGTATGACAATCAAAGGTTTTATTCATGTAAACAGAACAACAATTATTCTCTGACTCTAAATCAATAACCATATTGCAATAAACAAGATCAAATCATATTCATGCTCAACGCAAACGCCAAATAACATTTATTTAGGTTTAACACTAATCCAGAAAGTATAGGGAGTGTGCGATGATGATCATATCAATCTTGGAACCACTTCCAACAAACATCGTCACTTCACCCTCAACTAGTCTCTATTTATTCTGTAACTCCTGTTTCGAGTTAATAATTTTTATCAACCGAACAAGTATCTAAAAGTGCAACTATCCCTAGGTGGTTTTGGTAATTCCTAACAACATATAGCTCATTGGGCTAACATTATTCCAAGGTGAATATTTCAGGAAAAGCTCAATGAATGGCATGGCATGGATGAGAAAAGTGGACCCCTCAAAATGCTAAGGACAAAAGGATTGGCTCAAGCTCAAAAGCTCAAGACTCTACATTTTATATTTTAGTGATCCAATCACATTGAGTCTATAGGAAAAGCCAAAACTATCAAGGAGGGATGAGGTGTTGCTTAATGAGTTTCTTGCTCCATAGTGCTTAGTGATATGCTCCAAAGCCCTCAACTACTTTCTCACATCCACATATGACCTAAACCAAAAGTCAAACTCGGCCCTACTGATTCTTTCTATCTGGCGCCACCGAGTTCAGATGTCATAGCCACTGCCACAAACCCTAGGCAAATCGATCTCACTGATAGGGATCTCGGTCTCACAGAGATGGGATTGTAATCTCTCCGTTTCCCTTCGTAAAGTTTCGGTACCACCGAGATGAGCGATCGGTCCCACCGAGATTGCGATGTAAACTCCCTGTTTCCTTTTCGTAACATTTTGGTCTCACCGAAATGAGAGAACCAGTCCCACCGAGTTTACCTGACCAACTCTCTGGTTATCTTATTACCAAAATTGGTCCCACCGAGTTTGTGTAATCGGTCTCACCGAGATTACGTTATACCCTAACCCTAACCATATCGGTCCTACCGAGTTGCATGTCAGTCCCACCGAAAATCCTAATGGTCACTAGATTTTTTGAATCGGTCCGACCGAGTTTCTCAATTCGGTCCCACCGAGTTTGGCAAGTTGTGTGTAACGGTTAGATTTTGTGTGGAGGCTATATATACCCCTCCACCTCCTCTTCATTCATGGAGAGAGCCATCAAAACAAACCTACACTTCCAACTTGCTGTTTCTGAGAGAGAACCACCTACTCATGTGTTGAGGCCAAGATATTCCATTCCTACCATATGAATCTTGATCTCTAGCCTTCCCGAAGTTGCTTTCCACTCAAATCTTCTTTCCACCAAATCCAAATCCTGTGAGAGAGAGTTGAGTGTTGGGGAGACTATCATTTGAAGCACGAGAGCAAGGAGTTCATCATCAACACACCATTTGTTACTTCTTGGAGAGTGGTGTCTCCTTGATTGGCTAGGTGTCACTTGGGGACCTCCGACAAGATTGTTGAGTTGAACCAAGGAGTTTGTAAGGGCAAGGAGATCAACCACTTCGTGAATATCTACCGCTAGTGAGGCAAGTCCTTCGTGGGAGATGGCCATGGTGGGATAGACAAGGTTGCTTCTTCGTGGACCCTTCGTGGGTGGAGCCCTCCGTGGACTCGCGCAACCGTTACCCTTCGTGGGTTGAAGTCTCCATCAACGTGGATGTACGATAGCACCACCTATCGGAACCACGACAAAAACATTCGTGTCTCCAATTGCGTTTGAATTCTCCAAACCCTTCCCTTTACATTCTGGCAAGTTGCATGCTTTACTTTCCGCTGCTCATATACTCTTTGCATGCTTGCTTAAATTGTGTTAAGATTGCTTAACTTGTGCTAAGATAGCTAAAATCTGCAAAAGACTAAAATTGGGAAAAGGTTAAGTTTTTATTTGGTCAAGTAGTCTAATCACCTCCCCCCTCTAGACATCCTTCCGATCCTACAAGTGGTATCAGAGCTTTGGTCTCTGAGGGAGTCCTGGACTAGGGGGTGTCCGGACAGCCGGACCATCATCGTCCGCCGGACTCCAAGACTACGAAGATACAAGATTGAAGACTCCGTCCCGTGTCCAGATGGGACTTTCCTTGGCGTGGAAGGCAAGCTTGGCGATACGGATATGTAGATCTCCTACCATTGTAACCGACTCTGTAACCCTAGCCCTCTCCGTGTCTCAGATAAACCGGAGGGCCTTAGTCCGTAGGACAACATCCATTACAACAATCATACCATAGGCTAGCTTCTAGGGTTTAGCCTCCTTGATCTCGTGGTAGATCCACTCTTGTAATACACATCATCAATATTAATCAAGCAGGACGAGGGTTTTACCTCCATCAAGAGGGCCCGAACTCGGGTAAAACATCGTGTCCCTTGTCGCCTGTTACCATCCGCCTAGACGCACAGTTCGGGACCCCCTACCCGAGATCCGCCGGTTTTGACACCGACATTGGTGCTTTGATTGAGAGTTCCTCTGTGTCGGCACCGATAGGCTCGATGGCTTCTTCAATCAACAACAACGCCGTCCAGGGTGAGACTTTTCTCCCCAGACAGATCTTCATATTCGGCGGCTTCGCACTGCGGGCCAATTCACTTGGCCATCTGGAGCAGATCGAAAGCTACGCCCCTGGCCGTCAGGTCAGGTTTGGAAGCCTAAACTTCACGGCGGACATCCGCGGAGACTTGATCTTCAATGGATCCGATCCACAGCCAAGCGTGCCGCACTGTCGCGATGGGCATGATCTAGCTCTGCCGCCGGACAATGCCTTGGAGGCCGCACATGAATCCGCTCCGGCCTATAGTCCGGAGCCGATCGCGCAGATCGAGGACGGGTGGCTGGACACCTCCTCGGGAGCTGCGCCTTCCACGGCGATAGAGCCGAACACTGACCTTGTCCCCTGTAAAGCTCGTGACTCTGAGGTGCCGGACTCCCTGCCGGACTCCGAACCTCTGCAAGAATCGCTAATCGAATCCGATTAGGCGCCAATCATGGAGTTCACCGTCATGACATCTTTCAAAGACTCGCCCTTTGGCGACATCTTAAATTCGCTAAAACATCTCTCGCTATCCGGAGAGCCCTGGCCGGATTATGGCCAGGATGGTTGGGATGCGGACAACGAAGAAATTCAAAGCCCACCCACCACCCACTTTGTAGCCACTGTCGACGATCTAACCGACATGCTAGACTACGACTTCGAAGACATCGACGGTATGGACGACGATGTCGGAGACGATCAAGAACCAGCGCTCACAGAGCACTGGAGGGCCACCGCAACCCATGATGTATATATGGTGGATACCCCGAAAGGAAGCGATAACGAGGACCAATGGGGCGCGGCAAAGGATAATCCCGCCGATAAACAACCAAAACGGCGACGCAGACGCCGCCCTAAGGCCCGCCTCAACAACAACAGCGCTCCTAATGACCCAGCAATAGAGCAGGGCAAACCAGTGGACGACGAACATGCAGCCAAGCAACCGTCCGAACAGGACGAGTCCGATAATCAATCCATGCCCGGCGAAACCAACAGTCCAGACGACCTCATGCCAGACACACCACTGGAGAATAAGAGCCTTCGGAAAAGACTTGTCGCCACTGCAAGAAGTTTGAAGAAGGAAAAACGGAAGCTCAAAACAGCGGAAGACATACTCAGAATGAGGTGGAGCAAAGTGCTCAAAACCACAGACAAATACGGCAATGGACATCAATCAAAGAGCTACCCGAAGCGCAAGCTGCTGCCAGAATTTGACGAGGAAGCCATAGAGCCTCCACAATCAAAAAACAAAGAGGCCGCCTGGCCGGATAGACGGCCAGATGATAGGCCAAAATCTACAAGCGGCGCCACACACAAGCCGACTCGTGATCCTGGGAAAACAGATGGCCCAGCCAGGTCCATTTACGGGCCAAAAAAGAGGGCCCCAGGAAACAACACAACACGCCAAGTGTTCGAAGACAGCGGTACACCCAAATACAGGGGCCCCGCACACCCACTATGTTTCACCAACGAGGTGCTGGATCATGAATTCCCAGCAGGGTTTAAACCCATAAACATAGAGGCTTACGACGGAACAACAGACCATGGAGTCTGGATAGAGGATTATATACTACACATACACATGGCTAGAGGAGATGACCTCCACGCCATAAAATACTACCCCTCAAGCTTAAAGGGCCAGCTTGGCATTGGCTCAAAAGCCTCCCAGAAAACACTGTTGGAAGTTGGGAAGAGCTTGAGGATACGTTTAGAGCAAATTTTCAAGGGACTTATGTCCGCCCTCCGGATGCAGACGATCTAAGTCATATAACTGAACAGCCCGGAGAGTCAGCACGCAAATTCTAGACAGGTTCCTTACTAAAAAGAACCAAATAGTCGACTGTCCGGATGCCGAAGCCTTAGCAGCTTTCAAACACAACGTCCGAGACGAATGGCTCATGTACACCTCGCCAATAGAAGCCGAGGACAATGTCCGCGCTAACAAGCCTCATGACCTGCTTTTGCGCGGGGGAAGACAGCTGGCTAGCAAGATGCAGCACCAGCGACCCAAGTACATCCGAGATCAGAGATGGAACCGGAAAATCACGGCGCAGAAAAGATCAGCGCCGGAATAAAGAGAAAAGCCCAAAGAACACGATGGTCAACACCGGATTCAAAAGCTCGCGGCCAAACAACAAAACACTGCCTCTTAAGGGCAACAGTGACAAGCTATCCAACTTAAACAAAATTTTGGATCGGATATGTCAAATCCACAGTACCTCCGGAAGACCCGCAAACCACACCCACCGAGATTGTTGGGTTTCCGGCCGACTCAACGCCGAACACAAGGGGCTTGACGCACCAAGCGAGGACGACGACGAACCCCACCAGCAGGGCACCGGAAAACAAAAGACTTTCCCACAAGAAGTCAAAGCAGTAAACTCACTTCATGTGATAATATGGAAAAACAATGCGGCACCCACTAAGATGGGTCTCGCATGGTCCACCCCAGCGGAACCTCGAGATTGGATGTCAAAACCAATCACTTTTGACCACCTGGATTATTCCAGAAGTGTTCGAAATGCAGGATGGACTGCTCTGATATTGGATCCTATAATCGACGGACTACAATTTACACAAGTCCTGATGGACGGCGGCAGCGATTTAAACCTGCTATATCAGAACACAATCCGCAAGTTGGGGATAGACCTTACTACAATTCGACATAGCCGCACTTCCTTTAAAGGAGTGACGCCAGGCCCTTACGCCAAGTGCACGGGCTCCCTATTACTAGAAGTTGTGTTCAGGTCACCGAACAACTTCCGACACGAAAAACTAGTCTTTCATGTCGCCCCATTCAAAAGTAGCCATCAAGCACTATTGGGCCGTGAAGCTTTTGTCCGCTTTAACGCCATACCACATTACGCGTCTCTTACACTTAAAATGTCCGGTCCACGTGGCATCATTTCATTAAGAGGGTCATTCAAAGACCCCGGACACGGCTAGACGAGTCCGGCATAAAAATGCTAGGGGCTCCCCAGCCGCACACCCCTTCACAAGGGGCTGTGCGTATAAGCAATAGTGAGCTAATATAGACTCCGCTTTATTCATTTACTAATATTTTTTCATGCACTTTTTCACACGATTTCCCTTCAAAACTAATTTCCTCTCTTTTTACAGATGAACAACGTGCATACCCATCCAGGACAATGGCACAACGGAGACACAAGCGCAGACGTGAAGTAGGGACCCGTCGCAAGGATTCTTTTCAGATTAAGACCCTGCGTAAACCTTTTTACTGTCTCTTGTTGCTATAATCCCCTGGCTTTTCATTATAACCAGAGTGGAGACTGACGTTTTGGCATCGGCGCGTCGAAGACCTTGCCCTGCACTGACACTAGGGGCTTAGGGCATTGTTCGCCCATTATTATAAAGACCGAACACCTTAGGGAGTGTTCGGCATCTCGAGTTAGGCCTTATATGCATCAGCTCGAATCATGTCTTTGGTCAAATGTTGGGTTTGCCCGGCTCCTATGTTTTGCTGCCTTACGTTCCGTATCATCGGCTAACGGCACCGGAGAACTATCGAGTGTGCCCCGTTAATTTGGCGAGCACCTCGAGAGAAAGCCGAAACCGATCATCATGATACAGCGAGAGACTGGTCAACCACTCGATCGACCACCGGAATGTTTAGAATTCCTCTGCTTTGACGAAGGACCGCTTCCCGGTCAGGCACATGCACGCCCCGAATTCGGAGAGCGCGGTGCCCCCAGGGGCTATATCGTAGTCCCACCCTCGAACTCCAATGGCTAAGTGAAAGTGATAAAGCATTATAGTCCGGTTGCCTCGTTTGCTACGCTACCACCTCCTTAACGGGACCGAGACATCGGATTAAGTGTGAAAATGCGCTATTTTTGCGAACACACCCACATCTTGTGCGTGGGGGCTGAAGCCGAAGACTGCCATCTTTCAGGTTATACACACGTATACATAAACGGCCGCATAGGATATATTTCAATACTTGAATGCACAAGTATAAAAAGCGATTACACCATAACCATTGTTTTACAAAATAAAACGTTCATTTGAACGTGACATTTTTCGAGCACTGCGACTCTATTACACGAGCACCATGCATAACTTCCCCAAAATAGTGCTCGGCGGGTAACCGGCTCTCGTCCGAACCCTGGGTTGCAATAGCGGTGGCATCCATCTCTGTCCAATGTGTCTTCACATGGGCAAGGGCCATCCGCGCACCCTCTATGCAGGCCGACCGCTTCATCAACTTGAGATGCGGCACCGCCCCAAGAAATTGCTGCAATCAGCCAAAATAGCTCGTCGCCTTGGGCCTCTCCGGCCAGACATGAGTCACGATATCCATCATGGCAAGTCCGGACAACCTATTCAGCTCAGCCCATTCGGCCAACCAATCGCTCAGCGGAAGTAAACGATCCGGACTATGGAATTGAGACCAAAACAGCTCTTCCGTCTTGTGATCCTTCTGACTTCAGAAGTGCACAACGGCATCCGCCGCACTTGCCGCTAAGTCCATATATGGATCCTCCGGACCCCACAGCTGGCCAAGCTGGGCATAATTTGGATCCGTAAACCTGCGGCGCAGCAGAAAAGGCTTGCCAGCCACAATGTCTCCGGCCTGACGCAGTTCCTCCTTCATAGCCCGCATCGCAGAGCGGGCATCCTTGGCCTCGGCGGTGGCCTTCCCCAGGTCTTCTCGCTCCAATAAGCGCTCCTTTTCAAGAGCCTCATTGCGGTCAGTAGCACCCTTCAATTTAACAGCCAGTTCGGCCATCTCTTCCCTGCTTCGGCAGTGTGCAGCCCCTTCGGCTTCTAACTCCTCGGCCGCCCTCAAGGCAGCCACATCACTCCTTCGGGCTTGCTCCTTGGCTTGAGCAAGTTCTACCCGAAGGCTCTCCACAGCAGCAGCACCATCTGCGTCAAGCATAAATATTGTAAGAGGTGGGCTTTGGCTCCCTTAATAGGTGACTGCGGAGAGACAACTTACCTTGCGACTCGTCAAGTCGCTTGTTGACTAGCGCGATGTCTGCATCTGCAACATCAAGTTGCCGCATTAACTCAGCAACTCCATCAGTCCGGCTAGCTCCTGGACCATCCGCCACCTGCATAGGAAAGGCGACACTCAGTACCTGCGATTTTGATCCTCGGAACGCTGTCGCTTTCGACAACCTACCGAGTCTCAGGGACTAATATCTATACAGGGCGCACTTTCACATGCAAAACTGTCAAAGAGGTGCGTCGTTTTTACGTACCTCAAACCCCGCCAGCAAACTCCTGACGGCATTATGCAATCCGCTTTCGGCGAACGAAATCCTTCTAATCACCGTGCTCATCAATGCACGGTGATCTTCTGAGATGGACGCCCTCTCAAGCAGATCCTTTAGCTCCCCCGGCCGAACACTAGTTGGCGCCGAACTCTTCGGCTCCGCCGGGTTCGGGGATACCCTCCGTGACGACACTTCAGGCTCGTCCGCCCTCTCTGACGGCGCAGCAGATGGAGGCGTCTCGGTCTCCATCATTTCCGGACGAAGATCCCCTGAAGACGAGCTCATCTGAGAAGGTCGGAGATCCGAACTACAAGGTAAAAATTTCGGTTATCCTAAGAAGCACAAATAGGGATGTTTCTTATTAATGAACTCCCCTTTTTCTACTCACGGCTCGCTGGAGGGTTGATTCTTTAGAGAAGATTGTGTGGCCGGGACCTTCCCGGACGCAGGACCCTCTGGTGAAGATTTCTTCCCCCGCTTAGGGGCTTTGGCCTCCGGGTCTTCGGAGGCGGTCCTCTTCTCCCCCTGGAGGAAGGGATTCTCGATCCCCCCCTTCTTCAAGCGCCCCCTTGGGCGAGGCGGTAGCTCCTCTATTTTCCCCTTCGCCTTCTTCCGAAGGCGCAACCTCCAACATTCTGACCAGCACGGGCTCTGGCGCGGTCTCTGGGAGGGGGGCCGGACACCGTATCAGCTTTGCTTGCGCTATCCACTCCTGCTGAAGGATAACGGGTTAAAAGGCAAATTGTAGAAAGGCAAACAAACGGTGCGTCCGAACACTGAGCTACTTACTTGAGTATCCAGGCGATTGCAGCTTAGGCCGGCATCCTCGGTCAATTCCGGACACGCCGCTTGTGGTCCAAAGAACAACTTGTACATCTCCACGGGTGTCGTACCCATAAAGTGTTGGAGAATCCGTGGTCCCTCCGGATTGAACTCCCATAGCCGGAGAGGACGGCGTTTGCAGGGCAGGAGACGCCTAATTAGCATAACCTGCATCACCACCGCCAGATCGAACTCCCTCGCCTGGAGGTCTCGAATCCGACCCTGCAATAGGGGCACGTCTTTTGATGGCCCCCAGTTGAGCCCTTGGTTGACCCACGACATCAACCGTCGAGGAGGTCCCGAGCGGAATATGGGCGGCGGCTTTTGCCTGCTGCCCTTCGGAGCGGTGATATAGAACCACTCCTGCTGCCACAAGCTGGGCTCCGCTTGGAAGGAGCCCTCGGGCCACGGGGCATCGGCCCTCCTGCTTACGGCCGCCCCGCCGCACTCTGCTTGACGCCCCCCGATCATCTTTGGCTCCACGTTGAAGGTCTTCAGCCACAGGCCAAAGTGGGGGGTGACGCGGAGAAAGGCTTCGCAGACGACGATGAATGCGGAGATATGGAGGATGGACTCCGGAGCCAAGTCGTGGAATTCCAACCCATAGTAGAACATGAGCCCTCTCACAAAAGGATCCGTCGGGAAGCCTAAACCCCGACGGAGGTGAGATACAAAGACGACATACTCGCCAGGCTCGGGGGTGGGGATGGCCTGCTCTTCGGCGGGCAACCTGTGCGAAATCTCGTATGACAGGTACTTGGCCTCTCGCAGCTTTAGCACGTCCTCCTCCGTGACGGAGGAAGGCATCCACCGGCCCTGAAGGTCGGAACCGGACATTGTTGAAGGTCCGAAGCACACGAATCTGGGGCTCTGGGTGTTGGAACTTGGAGCGAGAAGGAGATTCGATGGAGGATTGAAGAAAAGAGACGAGCCTTGGTCCTATTATAAAGAGGAAGAATACCAAGAGCCGTCTCCGTGACCGTTCGGGACTCGCCTTCGATAGAGGGGGCGTGGCAACGGGCGCGGTTGGGTTACCCATGATCGTATTAATGAGAATCCCGGAATAAGGGGGACACAATCTCTACTTCGACAAGACGTGCCAAGGAAATCGCTTCGCTAAACGCGCTAAGGTGGTATAATAAAAAACGATTCAAGTAAAAGCTTGGTAGTGGTGTGACGTCATGCCGCAGAATACGTCAGCAGATTGAACTTGTGCACATATTATTCTCTCTACGGTGGAATGTGGAACTTATTTTACAGAGCCGGACACTATCCTGGTGTTCACAATCTTCTATGGATTATTCAAAGGAGGAACCCGCCTTGCAATGCCGAACATTATGCGCGCCGGACTTATCATCATTGAAGCCAGGTTCAGGGGCTACTGAGGGAGTCCTGGACTAGGGGGTGTCCGGACAGCCGGACTATCATCGTCCGACAGACTCCAAGACTACGAAGATACAAGATTGAAGACTCCGTCCCGTGTCCGGATGGGACTTTCCTTGGCGTGGAAGGCAAGCTTGGCGATACGGATATGTAGATCTCCTACCATTGTAACCGACTCTGTGTAACCCTAGCCCTCTCTGGTGTCTATATAAACCGGAGGGCCTTAGTTCGTAGGACAACATCCATTACAACAATCATACCATAGGCTAGCTTCTAGGGTTTAGCCTCCTTGATCTCGTGGTAGATCCACTCTTGTAATACACATCATCAATATTAATCAAGCAAGACGTAGGGTTTTACCTCCATCAAGAGGGCCCGAACCTGGGTAAAACATCGTGTCCCTTGTCTCCTGTTACCATCCGCCTAGACGCACAGTTCGGGACCCCCTACCCGAGATCCGCCGGTTTTGACACCGACAGTCTCCTTTTGCTTCAATTTCCATAGCTTTTGGTAGGTCATAGCCTTGGTTTCACAACCTAGGAGAGTAGTCTAGCGAGGGAAGTTATCACCGTAGAGGTCCTTACTTTGATGATACTAATTTTGTTAGTTGGAAGCATAAGATGAAAATGCATATTCTTGGACATAACCCCGCCGTTGGGCTATTGTGTGTATTGGCTTGCAAGGTGAATTCTTTGATGGGAGAGAACCGAACCGTGAAGGTAGCACAGAAGAGTTGAAGATGCTGCAATACAACGCTCAAGCTTGTGATATCCTCTTGAATGGACTGTGCCCCGAAGAATTCAACAAAATCAGCCGTCTTGAGAATGCAAAGGAAATTTGGGATACTTTGATTGATATGCATGAAGGTACCGACTCCATCAAGGAATCCAAGTTGGACGTGCTTCAAAGCCAACTTGACAAGTTCAAAATGAAGGATGGTGAAGGTGTCGCTGAAATGTACTCTAGGCTTGCTCTTATCACAAATGAGATTGCCGGCTTAGGAAGTGAAGAGATGACCGACAAATTCATCATTAAGAAGATCCTAAGAGTTTTGGACGGAAAATATGATACCATGTGCACATTGATCCAAATGATGCCCAATTACAAAGATCTCAAGCCAACGGAAGTCATTGGAAGAATTGTTGCTCATGAGATGTCACTCAAGGATAAGGAGGAACTTCACAACAAGTCAAGTGGTGCTTACAAAGCCTCATGTGAAGCCCCCACATCATCAAGTGAGAAACAAACCTTCAATGAAGAATTGAGCTTAATGGTGAAGAACTTCAACAAGTTCTACAAGAATAGAAGCAAAGAGAGAAGCTCCAAGTCAAGGTCCTACAATGACAAAAGATCTTCTAGTCGAGAGCGAAATTGCTACAATTGTGGGAGACCCGAACACTATTCCAATGAGTATACGGCACCCTACACAAGAAGAGAAGAATCACCCAAGAGAAGAAGTAGAAGAGAAGAATCACGACCAAGAGAGAGGAGGAGTAGAGATGATCGTTATGAATGAAGAACATCCCGGAGAAGCAAGGATTCGGAAAGGAAGGACAAATCATCAAGAAGCTACACAAAACAAAGACATCAAGCTCATGTTGGTGAATGGGTATCCGGCTCCGACTCCGACAATCACTCCGAGAGAAGCTATCACTCCGACTCCAAATATACTCAAGATGAAGGTGTTGCCGGTCTAGCACTTGTGTCAACCAACTCCTACGACGTATTTGATTCACCAAATGAAGGACTTGGAAGATGCTTCATGGCTAAAGGCCCAAAGGTAGCACACCCCGAGTATGTTGATTTCAACAATGATGAAGATGACTTGTTAGGTGATGATGATTTACTTGTTGACAACTCTAGTTATAAATACTATGATGAAATGTTAATTAATCATGCTAATCAAGATCAAACGAATGACAATGATAAGGAGAAGATTGAGCTTCTAACTAAAGAACTAAACACTCTTAAGTTAGCTCATGAAACTATCTTAGAAGATCATCGAGAACTTTTAAGGACTCATGAGAAGTTACGCTTTGAAAAGCTCAACCTTGAGCAAGAGCATGAGTTCTTAAAGGCAATCAATGATGATCTCCGTAAGAAAAGTTCTTCTTACATTGCCAAGCGTTTACTCTTATCTACTTACATGCCTCAAGTCAAGTCTATTAACAAGAATAAGAAGGATTCTTCCTCTAGTAGTAACAATAATTATGCTAAATCCAATGTTGTTGCTTCTAGTAGTTCTCTTGATTCCACTAATGATTCTCTTAGCCAAGTTACACTTGAGCAAGAAAATAGCTTATTGTAGGATCGAAAGTATGTCTAGAGGGGGGGTGATTAGACTACTTGACAATATAAAAATTCGGCCTTTTGATAAAGACAAGTTTTTGGCAAGTTCACAATGGAGATCAAGTCAAGTATCACCCTACACATGCAATTCTAGAGTATATGCAGCGGAAAGTAAATTGCACATGTAGTAAAGAGAGGTGGAGAAGAGCAAACGCAATTTGGAGACACGGAGATTTTTTCTCGTGGTTCCGATAGGTGGTGCTATCGTCAATCCACGTTGATGGAGACTTCAACCCACGGAGGGTAACGGCTGCGAGAGTCCACGGAGGGCTCCACCCACGAAGGGTCCACGAAGAAGCAACCTTGTCTATGCCATCATGGCATACGCCCACGGAGGACTAGCCTTACTCGGGGTAGATCTTCACGAAGTAGGCGATCTCCTTGCACTTACAAACTTCTTGGTTCAACTCCACATCTTGACGGAGGCTCCCAAGCGACACCTAACCAATCTAGGAGGCACCACCTTCCAAAAGGTAATAGATGGTGTTGATGATGATGAACTCCTTGCTCTTGTGCTTCAAATGATAATCTCCCCAACACTCAACTCTCCTCACTGATTTGGCTGTGGTGGAAGAAAGGATTGAGTGGAAAGCAACTTGGGAAGGCTAGAAATCAAGTTTCATATGGTGGGAGTGGAGCAACTTGATCTCAACACAAGGGTAGGTAGTTTTCTTCTCGAAATGTAAGGTAGGAGTGGTAGTTCTTTTCGATGGCTCTCTCCACGAATGAAGAGGAGGTGGAGGGGTATTTATAGCCTCCACACAAAATCCAACCGTTACACACATTTGACCAATCTCGGTCAGACCGAAGTTGACAACTCGGTGAGACCGAAAGTTCAAATCTTGTGAACGTTGGGATTTTCGGTGGGACCGAAAATACAATCTCGGTGAGTCCGATTCTTCCAAAGACTAGGGTTTGCCAATCCCGGTGGGACCGACTTTATCATCTTGGTGAGACTGAGTTTAGGAAATCGGTGGGACCGAGATTACTTATGAGTGTATGTTGGAATGAAAGATTGCTGATGGTTTGGGAGATGTATCACTAAGCACTTTGAGCAACCAGATCATTAACATAACCTCATCCCCTTTTAATAGTATTGGCTTCCCTATGGACTCTATGTGATCTTGGATCACTAAACCAAAAATGGAGTCTTGAGCTTTTGCCAATGTTTGCCTTAGCATTTTGAGGGGTCCACTTCTTCAGTCATTGCCATACCCATATCACTGAACTTTCTGAAATGATTCTCAAGAAGCTATTAGTTCAATGATATATATGTTGTTATTAATTACCAAAACCACCCGGGGATTAGTTGCACTTTCAATCTCCCCCTTTTTGGTAATTGATGACAACATATAGATCAAAGCTTCGACAAATGATATAATCAATGAATAATATCGTTGCTTTGAGAAGTATGTGATAAGCAAGAGCTCCCCTAAATTTGTGCATTATTTAAGATTTGCGTTTGAATGCAAATGCACAATCGATTAGGATCATGGGTCACTCTTCCATGTCACATACATCTTGGTGGAGCGCACAAAATGATAAGAATGAATAGCATGCACCCAATCACCAAGACATGAGTAAATGGTCATACAAGATATGAATAGCATATGATAAGCATTAAGCACACATTAAGGCATAGTACGACCAAGCACTCATCAATGTAGAGCAAACGTAGTATCAAACACACGGAATGTCTCGAAAAACTCAAAAGTATCTCAAAAAGACCGCAAATGAAACGAAGAGCAAAAGCGAGCACTCTCTCTCGAAGTCCTATGATCTATACAATTTCTCCCCTTTGGCAACAAGTTACCAAAAGTTCGAAAAGGTATAGAGCTAAACGTCACTAGGGACTCTGTTGGCGGCTCCTATCGGGTTGATGGAGTTGAGATGGCTGCATCTGCAAAGGCTTGGTGATGTCTGTCTGGCTGGAGGAGTGGTCTTTGGAGCTGGAGCTGGAACCGATGGAGCCGTGGGAGGTGCCGAGGCTGTAGTCCCGTGTCTCATCCTTTCGAATAGCAGCTGATCGGGTCTGTAGGAACGGAGCAGGCTGTTCATAATCATCTGGACTAGGTCATCCTGCATCTCACACATGAGCTCTTCCTTCTCCTTTTGCTTCCTCTATATCTGCCTCAAGCTTGTTGACAGTGACTTGCACTTCAGTCAGCTTGACATCCAGAGCATGGATCTTGTCTTCAACAATCCTCTCAAGACTCTCCTGAGATTGCACAATGCTGGCCAGCGTTGTTCAATTCTCCGGTAGCTTCAAGGAGCTGTTCTCCAACACTCTTGGGTTTAGCTGCTGCGCTTTGCTTCCTTCTCAGCTTTGGCTTGCTTGGCAGCTTCACTCTTTGCTTGACCCTCAACTGACGTTGGATCCTCCTCATCCATCACAACTTCATTGTCCTCATGCTCAGGCTGCAGTGGCAAGTGTGGTCTATCCAACAAGTAGGTGCCCGTGCCAAACTTGGCATTGATAAGCATCTGAATGTGCGGGGCAAATCCACATGACCTCTTCTCGTCATTGCAGTCCTCTTGATAGTCTCAACTATCGGGTCCATCACCTTGAAAGGTGCCTTCGATCAAGTATATGCAGCATGTTGATAGAATACCTCTCGATCATGCGATGATCTCGGACTTGGGCATCATGGTATGCCTCGTAATAGTGTTTGTGGTAGGTAGACCTGCCTGGAGATGATACACTGAGCCGAGCTTCTAGATTTCCACATCCTTAGCTGGTACCTCATTGTACATGTTCTTCATAGACTCATGGTTCTTCTTGGGAATACCATAGACATCAACATCATCCTCTCTCTGCACTGGAGCATTCAGCAGTGCTGCCCATTCTTCAACAGTTGAAGAGAATCTTTGGCCTTCAGTCATCCATGTGATCTTACCATTTGGATAGAAATGAGCAGTGGCATAGAATTGCATGATCATCTCATCATTCCAATCTGTCAACTTTTGACCAACGAAATCTGCAACACCACATGCAGTGAAGCTCTCATGCACATGTGGAAAGAAGTCTGTGCTTTTCATCACAATGTATGCCCAATCAACATATCTAGTATCTCGCAACAATGGGCTTCTTGTCCATTAGCACGATCTCATAGAAGTCCCTGCTGCTCTCGGTGTGGAATCTTGGATCAACAGCAGTTCTTCTCCTCACAAACATATGGATCAGCTTGTCTCCATAGCCCGAGACCTCTATCCTTTCTTTCCTTCATGTTTTCAGCTCGAGGATGAGCATCATTGTGAATTGGCAATTTCGACGAAGTTTCAGAATACAGTGCCTCATCATCGACTCATTGGTGGCACATTGTCTTTCTTCTTCTCTGAAGCTGGGATGTTCTGACGGTCTTCTTGGGCTTGGCAAGAGCTTGGCTTGACTGCCTTTCTTTGGAGCAGATGGCTTGGATTTTGAAGGTGCTCCTGCCTCGATGGCATCACCCATGAGCTTAGGCTTTTGAGGAGGCTGGGGTGCTTCCTCATCATCATCATCATCTGCTGCTTCATCATGCACAATCCTCTTCCTCTTGGAAGTTTTCTTCACCTTGCTTGAAGTTTCCTCTTCCATACTTAGCATCTTGGCAACAGTGGACTTCTTCACTTTACTGGTGCCTTTCTTGGTTTGTTGCCCTTGATGCTCTTTGGCAACCACTTTCCTCTTTGGCTTGGAGGAGATCTCTTCCTCAGCTATGAAATCAGAATCTTCTTCATCAGAATTCTTCTTCTTTCTGGCCCTGGTGGCAGCAGGAGGCAAACCACTTGGTGTGCTCCTCTCACCATCATCTGAAAAGCTGCTGGCCTCAGGACTAGTGCCTGCCTCTGGAATATCAGCAATTGGTGACTCAGACCTGTTCGCTGTCACCGGCATCGACATGGTGACAACCCGTGAATAGATAAGGTGTAGGCAGAGAAGAAGAGTTATCACAAACTGCAGAAGATTTTGCAAAAAATGAGTTCAAATTTCAGTTTTAGGTTTTCACAGAATGCATTTCGGTCGGACCGAGTCTAAAATTGGTGAATCCAAGTGTTCTAATGAAGCATTCACACCACTTTCGGTTGGACCGATGTGGGTTTCGGTCCTGCCGAAAACACTAGGGTTTCACTAAATCCTCATTTCGATCGCACCGATTTGCACAACTCGGTTGGACCGAAAGGTGCAGTGCAATGGCCAGAGGCCAAATCGGTCATACCGAGAATGTAGAATCGGTCTCACCGAGATGTGTTCGGCGGAAACCTAACCCTAAAACTTTTACTCGAATTTCGTTCAAAGGAACTAATCTGGTGTATGGAAGATCTCAAACATGGCAAGATGCTAGGCAAACCAATCGTGCATTGAATCGGAGGTTGAAGCACGAGAGGGATCGAAACTCACCCTAACTTGGTGGAGTTCCTCTACGGCGGCAACGGCGCGGAGAGAATGTCCGTTGATGGCGACGGAGACTGCGGCGAGGGCGCCTGACAGCGACGACGGAGACGATCCGGAGACCACGGCGACAAAGAGCAAGGGGTGTGGGGCGAGGCGTTTGAAGTAGGAATCAACGCGCGCGACCCACGGAGTATTATACCCCTCTGCTGTCGGTGGGACCGAGTTGTAAAACTCGGTGGCACCGAGATCGATAACTGCAGGCAGTTACACACTTCGGTCACGCCGAAAAGTACAACTCGGTTTCACCGAGGTGAAGACCTAGATCAATCCAAGTGCTTTCGGTCGACCGAGTTTGAGTGGGTTGGTCGACGAAATTACTTAGAAGGTTTTGGAAGTTTAGCCTTTGACGGATCGGTGGCTCGAGTGCTCCTCACTCGGTGGGTCCAAAATGACATGTTCAAAGTTTGTGATATAAGCATGAATAGAATTTGAGACAAGAAAGCATAGATAGCTAGGGAGGTACTTAGGCATTCTTGTCCATCCATTTGGTCAGAAAAATCCAAAAAGTCCAAAGCAACAAATGGATGTCCTCGAATGGATAAAATTATGCATCCAACATGCTCACACAATAAGATAGCAAATGAAATATGTGTCAAACATGCACAAACAAAACTCTAGCTACTATCACACAATTTGTCGATGACTAAGTCATCTTTATATGAGTATATTGACTTAGGAGTCAAATGAGAACATTTGATCATAGGTCATACTCATCGTTTAAGCACAAGTGGGGTTACCACTTTTACATAAAGCATTGATGTGTTCACATCATTTGAAGATGCTTTAGCTCAATTCTTTAGAGCAAAGCTCCCCTTGATGTGAGAACCCTTTTAAAGGGTCAAACTAACCTTGGGTTGTCGAGAAGACTTCATGTAGATGTTGAAGATGTGGATGCTCAATGTTGATGAAGATCATCAAGAGTTGGGAGCAATCCTTTGGATTGGGCACTTTCAATACCTACATGGGTTAGTCCCACAAGGAACAAACAAGGATATCCATGGACATAGATTGAAGTACACAAAAGATGATGTCCATGAAAGCAATGATTACCTTGTCCCTTGACTTACCAACAAGAGGGTTTGTGACTCCATGAAATAGTGCAAGATGTGGAAGTTGTTTGCACAAGTTCTGCCAAAATGAATGTGAGTGAAGTATGTTGGCGGAGTCACCCTCAAGAACTCTCTAGTTCTTCTTCTTCGGGATCCACATCATCTTGATGGGAATCCTTGGGGTTGTAGTTGAGCTTGACGAAGTAGAACTTGACGTTTCCTTGGGAACCCACTTGACCATGGCTTTAGGTGCTTCAATGAATGCTTCAATCTCCTCTTGAAGCTTGTCCTTGCCTTTTAGCTTGTGGTCTTGTGGTGGAAGGTCATCTTGTGCTTGTTCCAAATTGGAAGAAGTAGGATCATACTTGTCCTTTTGAGAAACAAACTTTGGAGTGGGATATTGACCTTCTTCCCATTCAACACCCTCGGCGTTGAACTTTCGCTCAAAACCAATTCCTTGATTTTTCCGGTGCCTTCCTTGCTTGCGAACAATTTCCTCAAAGTTCTTGCTTCCGGCAAGGCTCTTGTAGACACCTTTCTCTATAATCCCTTTCAATAAACTATTTTCTTGCTCAAGTGTAACTTGGCTTGAAACATTGTTAGTGGAATCAAGAGAACTACTAGGAGTAACAACATTGGATTTAGCATGGTTATTGTTACTACTAGATGAAGAATTTTTCTTATGCTTGTCATGCTTAGTTTTGATAGGTGGCAAGAAATTAGACAAGAGAAGTCATTTGGCAAGATATGAAGAACTCTTCTTTCGAAGATCGTCATTGATTGCTTTTAGAAACTCATGTTCTTGCTCTAGATTGAGCTTCTCGAGCGTAGCTTCTCATGAGATCTTAGGAGCTCTCTATGATCTTCTTGAGTTGTTTCATGAGCTAACTTAAGAGTGTTTAGTTCTTTAGTTAGACGCTCAATCTCCTTCATAGCATTGTCATTCGACTCTTCTCGACTATAAAGACTACTAGCATGTTCATCATTACTAGGCTCACTAGATTTGTCATGTAAAAGCTCATCTTCACCAAGCAAGTCATCCTCATCACTATCAAAGTCAATGAATTCAGGGTGTGATACCTTGGGGCCTTTAGCCATGAAGCATCTTCCAATTCCCTCATTTGGTGAATCAAATAAGTCATAGGAGTTGGAGTTGGAGGACACGAGAGCAAGACCGCAACACCTTCATCTTGATCAGATTCGGAGTTGGAGTGATAGCTTCTTTCGGAGTGATTGTCGGAGTCGGAGCCGGAGACCCATTCACCTTCATGAGCTTGATGTTTTCTTCTTGTGTAGCTCCTTGATGACTTGTCTTTCCTCTCCGAATCCTTGCTTCTCCGAGAGGATCTTCGTTCATAACGATCATCTCTACTCCTTCTCTCTTTCCGAGGTGACTCTTCTCTTGAGCTTCTTCTTCTTGGAGACTCTTCTCTTCTCTTGTGGGAGCCGAACACTCATTTGAGTAGTGTCCGGGTCTTCCACAATTGTAGCAGTTTCGATCACGACTAGAAGATCTCTTTTCATCATATGATCTAGACTTTGAGCTTCTTTCCTTGCTTCTACTCTTGTAGAATTTGTTGAAGTTCTTCACCATTAGGCTTATCGCTTTGTAAGCACCACTTGACTTGTTGTGAAGCTCTTCCTTATCTTTAAGTGTCATCTCATGAGCAACAATTCTTCCAATGACTTCGGTAGGCTTGAGATTCTTGTAGTTTGGCATCATTTGGATCAAAGTGCACACGGTGTCATACTTTCCATCCAAAGCTCTGAGAATCTTCTTGATGATGAATCGGTCGGTCATTTCTTCGCTTCCTAAGCCGGCAATCCCATTTGTGATGAGAGCAAGCCTAGAGTACATTTCAGCGACACCTTCACCTTCCTTCATCTTGAACTTGTCAAGTTGACCTTGAAGAACATCTAGCTTTGATTCCTTCACGGACTCGGTACCTTCGTGCATTTCAACCAAAGTATCCCAAATCTCTTTTGCATTCTCAAGACGGCTGATTTTGTTGAACTCCTCGGGACACAAAGCATTGAAGAGAATGTCACAAGCTTGAGCATTGTTTTGCAACATCCGCAATTCATCATTTGTAGCTTCACGATCCGAACTTTTCCTTCCTCGAAGAATTCACCTTGCAAGCCAACACAAATAATGCCCCATGCGGCGGGTTATGTCCAAGAATATGCATTTTCATTTTATGCTTCCAACTAGCAAAGTTTGAACCATCAAGTAAGGACCTCTATGAAAATTACCCTCACTAGACGCCATACTCTCCTAGGTTGTGAAACCAAGCTTATGGAGTCAATGCAATGGAAACCAATACAATGGAGACCAAAGCTCGATACCACTTGTAGGATCGAAAGTATGTCTAGAGGGGGTGATTAGACTACTTGACAATATAAAAATTCAGCCTTTTGATAAAGACAAGTTTTTGGCAAGTTCACAATGAGATCAAGTCAAGTATCACCATACACATGCAATTCTAGAGTATATGCAGCGGAAAGTAAATTGCACATGTAGTAAAGAGAGGTGGAGAAGAGCAAACGCAATTTGGAGACACGGAGATTTTTCTCGTGGTTCCGATAGGTGGTGCTATCGTCAATCCACGTTGATGGAGACTTCAACCCACGGAGGGTAACGGCTGCGAGAGTCCACGGAGGCTCCACCCACGAAGGGTCCACGAAGAAGCAACCTTGTCTATGCCATCATGGCATACGCCCACGGAGGACTAGCCTTACTCGGGGTAGATCTTCACGAAGTAGGCGATCTCCTTGCCCTTACAAACTTCTTGGTTCAACTCCACATCTTGTGAGGCTCCCAAGCGACACCTAACCAATCTAGGAGGCACCACCCTCCAAAAGGTAATAGATGGTGTTGATGATGATGAACTCCTTGCTCTTGTGCTTCAAATGATAATCTCCCCAACACTCAACTCTCCTCACTGATTTGGCTGTGGTGGAAGAAAGGATTGAGTGGAAAGCAACTTGGGAAGGCTAGAAATCAAGTTTCATATGGTGGGAGTGGAGCAACTTGATCTCAACACAAGGGTAGGTAGTTTTCTTCTCAGAAATGTAAGGTAGGAGTGGTAGTTCTTTCTGATGGCTCTCTCCACGAATGAAGAGGAGGTGGAGGGGTATTTATAGCCTCCACACAAAATCCAACCGTTACACACATTTGACCAATCTCGGTCAGACCGAAGTTGACAACTCGGTGAGACCGAAAGTTCAAATCTTGTGAACGTTGGGATTTTCGGTGGGACCGAAAATACAATCTCGGTGAGCCCGATTCTTCCAAAGACTAGGGTTTGCCAATCTCGGTGGGACCGACTTTATCATCTCGCTGAGACTGAGTTTAGGAAATCGGTGGGACCGAGATTACTTATGAGTGTATGTTGGAATGAACGATTGCTGATGGTTTGGGAGATGTATCACTAAGCACTTTGAGCAACCAGATCATTAACATAACCTCATCCCCTTTTAATAGTATTGGCTTCCCTATGGACTCAATGTGATCTTGGATCACTAAACCAAAAATGGAGTCTTGAGCTTTTGCCAATGTTTGCCTTAGCATTTTGAGGGGTCCACTTCTTCAGTCATTGCCATACCCATATCACTGAACTTTCTGAAATGATTCTCAAGAAGCTATTAGTTCAATGATATATATGTTGTTATTAATTACCAAAACCACCCGGGGATTAGTTGCACTTTCAATCTCCCCCTTTTTGGTAATTGATGACAACATATAGATCAAAGCTTCGACAAATGATATAATCAATGAATAATATCATCGCTTTGAGAAGTATGTGATAAGCAAGAGCTCCCCCTAAATTTGTGCATTATTTAAGATTTGCGTTTGAATGCAAATGCACAATCGATTAGGATCATGGGTCACTCTTCCATGTCACATACATCTTGGTGGAGCGCACAAAATGATAAGAATGAATAGCATGCACCCAATCACCAAGACATGAGTAAATGGTCATACAAGATATGAATAGCATATGATAAGCATTAAGCACACAGATAAGGCATAATGCGACCAAGCACTCATCAATGTACAGCAAACGAGTATCAAACACACGGAATGTCTCGAAAAACTCAAAAGTATCTCAAAAAGACCGCAAATGAAACGAAAGAGCAAAAGCGAGCACTCTCTCTCTCGAAGTCCTCTGATCTATACAATTTCTCCCCCTTTGGCAACAAGTTACCTAAAAGTTCGAAAGGTATAGAGCTAAACGTCACTAGGGACTCTGCTGGCGGCTCCTGTCTGGGTTGATGGAGTTGAGATGGCTGCATCTGCAAAGGCTTCAGCTGATGTCTGTGCTGCAGGAGGAGTGGTCACTGGAGCTGGAGCTGGAACTGATGGAGCTGTGGGAGGTGCTGAGGCTGTAGTCCTGGTGTCTGTCACTGGAATAGCAGCTGATCGGGGTCTGGTAGGAACCGGAGCAGGCTGTTCATAATCATCCTGGACTAGGTCATCCTGCATCTCACGCATGAGCTCTTCCTTCTCCCTTTTTGCTTCCTCTATATCTGCCTCAAGCTTGTTGACAGTGACTTGCACTTCAGTCAGCTTGACATCCAGAGCATGGATCTTGTCTTCAACAATCCTCTCAAGACTCTCCTGAGATTGCACAATGCTGGCCAGGCGTTGTTCAATTCGCTGGGTAGCTTCAAGGAGCTGTTCTCCAACACTCTTGGGTTTAGCTGCTGCTGTTGCTGCTGCTTCCTTCTCAGCTTTGGCTTGCTTGGCAGCTTCACTCTTTGCTTGACCCTCAACTGATGTTGGATCCTCCTCATCCATCACAACTTCATTGTCCTCATGCTCAGGCTGCAGTGGCAAGTGTGGTCTATCCAACAAGTAGGTGCCCGTGCCAAACTTGGCATTGATCCCGATGGAGTTGAGTGGGAAGAAGATCAATACCCCAAGACGAAGTTTGTTCCTCAACAAGAGAAGTATGATCCTAGTTCCTTCAAGGGGACACAAGCTCAAGAGGATCTTCCACCACAAGACCACAAGCAAAAAGGCAAGGATAAGCTTCAAGAGGAGATTGATGCATTTGAAGAAGCTCCAAAGGCCTTGGTCAAGTGGGT
Source organism: Aegilops speltoides (assembly GCA_021437245.1). NCBI lineage: Eukaryota > Viridiplantae > Streptophyta > Magnoliopsida > Poales > Poaceae > Aegilops > Aegilops speltoides. Next base: position 160,289,333 of record CM038146.1, read on the forward strand.
TCCCAAGACTACATCAAGCTCTACTTCATCAAGTACGACTACAACTCCAAGGATTCCCATCAAGATGATGTGGATCCCGAAGAAGAAGAACTAGAGAGTTCTTGAGGGTGACTCCACCAACATATATCAATCATATCAATTTGGCAACAACAAGTGCAATCAACTTTCACATCTTGCACTAGTTCAAGGAGTCACAAACCCTCTTGTTGGTAAGACAAGGGACAAGGTAATCTAATGCTTTCATAGACATCATCTTATGTGTGCATCACTCTATGTCTATGGATATCCTTGTTTGTTCCTTGTGGGACGAACTTGTGTAGGTATTGAAAGTGCAACTCACTCCAAAGGATTGCTCCAAATGATCTACATCAACTTTGAGCATCCACATCTTCAACACCTACTTGAAGTCATCATCGACAAAACCCAAGGTTAGTTCATCCCTCTAAGGGGGGATCTCACATCTAGGGGGAGCTTTACTCTAAGAATTGAGTCAAAGCAACTCTAATGGTGTGAACACATCAATGCATTATGTAAAAGTGGTAACCCCACTTGAGCTTAAACGATGAGTATGACCTATGATCAAATGTTCTCATTTGACTCCTAAGTCAATATACTCATATATAGATGACCTAGTCATCGCCAATTGCTTGATAGATGCTAGAATTGGCTGTGCATGCTTTGCCACATATTTCATTTGCCATTTTATTGTGTGAGCATGTTGGTTGCATATTTTACTCATTCGAGGACAGCCACTTGTTGTTTTGATTGATTGGTTTATTTTTCTTTTGCCAAGTGGATGGACAAGAATGCCTAAGAACCATCTCTAGCTATCTATGCTTTTCTTGTCTCAAACTCTATTCATACTACATCACAAAATTTGATCAAGTCAGATTTGAACCACTCTATGTGAGGAGCACTCGGAGTCCCTGATTCGTCATAGACTTAAACTTCCAAAACTTCTTTGTGCGTTTCGGTCTGACCAATTCTTCCATTTCGGTCATACCGAGATCACTAAGTCGATCTAGGTTTTCAATCTCGGTGCAACCGATTTGAACATTTTGGTCACACCGAGTTGTTGTAACTGTCAGCAGTTGTGCATCTCGGTGCCACCGAGTTGTTCCACTCGGTCACACCGACAGGGTTGGGCTATATATACCCACGGGCAAAAATTTGGAAACTTTCTCCAAACTCTTTCGCCCACGCGTAGCCTGCTCTGCCTCCAGGGTCTCTGGATCGTCCTCCTCGTCGCCAGCTGCCTCCAGTCGCTGGTCTCCGCTGTCGTCAACGGAAATCATCCCCGCCGTTGCCACCGTAGCGAGTTCATCGCCGAACTAGGGTATGGACTCAATCACTGTGTGTCGGTGTACTAAGGTAGGGGTACCTCACTACCCCAACTTGTGCACGGGCAGTCGCAGCTTCCCGCGGCTGGATCCACCACATGCTTGCCGGAGACCATTCCTGCTCTATACTAAGCCATTCAAGAACAAAGTGTGCAAGACAGAAGCTCGAGACCCCGGCAAGAAGAGCTTGCCGGGAAGGCCGTTCCAGGCTCAAGATTACATCACTCACACAAGACCCTAGCGAGAGGAGCTCGCCGGGGAGACCAAAAGACTACATCACAGAAGACACGCCTCGGCGCTACGCTGCGTCGGCGAGGGCGAGGGAGCGACAAGCTACAAGCCCGACAAGCTCCGCCCGGCAAGATCAAGACCCGGCAAGGTGCTTGCCGGAGAGCAGCTGCTGTGTGCCCGACTCCAGCTCATCCGCCCGCGCCGCCTTAAGCCCTCTCCGAGACGCGTGGCGGATGGTCAGTCTTTGCATGAGGGGTGCGGTGGCACTCCACGGTGGTGGATCCATCGCCGTGGCAAACGGAGATGCAAGGGCGGGAGCTTTTGGGGCGACGGCGACGGGCATTAAATGCTCTTGTCCCCCTCTGTCAAAAGTAGGTAGAATCCCTTTGTTCAAGCAATTGTAGCTGCCTTGCTCCCAAGACTGTTCCAACTACCACCTCTTTTACATTTTTACCCCTCTACCCTACGTTGACACCTGTCGGTGACCCCTTGCCCTATAAAAGGAGGCCCATGCACAACGTAGAGGGGGTTCGAACCATTTGCAACTCCCACGCTCGGTGTAGCTGCTACTGTAGCTCCCCAAGCTCCCGAGCACAATACAACACAAAGCAGCAGTAGGGTTTTACGCGACCATCGCGGCCCGAAGCTGGGTAAAAATCGGCCCCGCGCGCATCGCCTCGATCTGCTCTCCGCGCATCCTCCGCCCTCGTACCGAACTCACGAAGGGGCCGCCCCGGCCCCATAGGTGTCGTGCCCCATCGCGCCCGACATCTTTGGCGCGCCAGGTAGGGGGCGTCGAGGTTGTGCGGACCTGATCCGGCGTTCGCGCAGCCGCGTTCTTCATCAACCTCTCCGACTTCGTCGGCGATTTCATCGACAACTACGCCATGGCCCCGAAGACGAGGGCTTCAAGGGTTGCAGACCCGTCTGCGTCTCACCCACCGCCACCGGAGCCAGCGGTGGGCGGAGGAGGCGCCGTCGAAAGGGTGGACACCGGCGAGGGCACTCGCGCGCCACCGCATCTGTGGACGGGGCGGATGACCGCGCCTCGGTCTCCGTGGATCCACGTCCATCTCAGCGCCACATTTCGACCAGCAGCGCCATACCACGGGAGGTGGTATCCGTCTGCTGGAGCAGGGACGCATCGGAGGCTCGCGGATGTTCCGACCCCGTCGACACAGTAAAGCGGCGCGCCGGCAGGACCCTACTCCTTCTAACACCGTTAGAGTCCGCGCCCCACTTCCTCGCACCGCCGCTCCCGCTTCCTTCCACTTCCTACGGAAGCGCTCACAAGAGCGCAAATGCTCCTCGACTTCCCTCCAAAGCAGGACAAGGCCGAGGGCGGAGGGCTACCATCGAGCTCGATCGCTTTCGCCAACAACGACCGCCCACGGTAGCTAATGGCTTCACAGCCGCGGCAAGTCGAGAAGACGGCGTCGGCGGCGACAGACCGCCGGGGGTGCAACTACCGTGCACTCCCCGCCGCGGAAGCGAAAGACACCGCCCCGACGGAACAACGCCGACGACGGCTCCACGGCATCGTCGGACCCGCGGGCTCGTCGGGATCAACGCCAGGTCCTCGATGATCGGCGGCGAGAGGACGCCCGAACTACGATCGAGCGCCGCCGGGAGACTCGGCGACAGTCAGACCAGAGAGCTGGAAGCACTGTCGACGCGCGCACGCCCGGCGAGCCAGGCGACTTGCCGTACGCGGCGGGCTGCCCTGCGTTCACCCGAGAGCTGCGGCGCGTCCAGTGGCCCAGCATGAAGAATTTCAAGCCCGACGTGCCGGAGAAGTACGACGGCAAGACGCACCCCTCGGAATTCCTCAGCATCTACACCATCGCGGTGCAGGCTGCCGGGGGACGCGACGAGAAGATTCTGGCGAACTACTTCCCGCTCGTGCTTAGGCCGAATGTTCGTTCTTGGCTTATGCACTTGCCGGAAGGCTCCATTTCTTCTTGGGCAGACCTTTGCCATCAGTTTGTTGGCGCCTTCACTGGCGGCCACAAACCCCACGGCCAGGAGAGCGATCTCCACATTTTGGCCCAGAAGGAAGGAGAATCCCTGCGCAAGTACATCCAACGCTTCACCGTGTGCAACACAACATCCTCGACGTCCACCCTGCCGCGGTTATCGGCGCGTTCCACCGTAACGCGTGCGTAACGCCGCATGCGTGAAGAGATGGCGATGACCAAGATCCGGACGCCGCGAAGCTTTATGCTCGGCTGATAAATGCGCACGCTGAAGAGCGGAGAAGGCTCCCGGGGAGGATGCCGGCGCAGGAGGAAGCGACTCGACGACGCCGCCCGCAAAGAAGCGCCGTGGCAGAACTTTCGAAGAAGAACAAGGAATGTGCTTGCCGTCGAAAAGTCCGCAAGGAAGCTCCCGCCAAGCAAACGCAGGCTGGCAACTCCGGCAAGGAGCTTGCCCCTGTGGCGGCAGCCGACAAGCAGGGCGGCCCCGGCAAGCAATACTACAAAATCCACCGCACCAAGGGCCACGACCTCTACAAGCTCGCAAGCGCCGACTATCTCGCCGAGCAGACAAAAAGCTGAGTACGAGAGGCGCGACAAGGAGAGGGCCCAAGGTGGCGGAGGAGAACCGAGCAAGAAGCGGCCGCTCAATGGTCGGGAGGACCCCGGCAAGGCCAAGCGGCGACAAGGTGATCGACCTTCCCGAGCCGCGACAAGGATGAAGAAGACGGCGACGAGGACATGGAGGATGAGGATGACAAGTGAGCAGGGAGTTCCGAAGGCCACGGAGGTCTGTGCGTCGACGGTGGTGCCTCGTTACACACCTCCCACCGCCAACTAAAGCAGTGGGCACGCGAGGTGAATGCAGCAGAGCCGCCCATGGAATCGCGCAGGCTCCTCAAATGGTCCAGCACGCCCATCATTTTTGATCTCGAGGATCACCCCGACCGCACCACCGCGGTCGGGTGTTTGCCGATGCTGGTCTCACCCACCGTCCGCAACCTCAAGGTCACCAAGATGTTGGTTGACGGCGGGGCCGGGCTGAACTTGATCTCCTCTGCTGTGATCAAGAAACTCCAAATTCCAGACGGCGAGCTCGAAAAGACCGGGTCTTTCCAAGGAATCAACCCGGGACGGAGCAAGCCCAAGGGAAAGATCACTCTGCCGGTGACCTTTGGCGGGGAGCTCAACTTCAGGACCGAAGGTCACTTTCGGCGTCGCCGATATTCCGTTGCCATACAACGGATACTCGGCCGTCCTGCTCTCGCCAAGTTCATGGCAGCTTCCCATTATGCTTACTAGCGTGCTCAAGATGCGGGGCGATGAGCGTCATCACCATCCACGGCGACAAGAAAGATGCGCTTATCTGCGCCGACAAGATCTACCGACGCTGGCAGCAGCGGCCGGCGGCAAGGATACACTTGCCGCTGAAGCTCCCGGGGAAGAAAACAAAGACCAAGTCCGCAGCGCCCGGTGCCCACTCCGCAATCGCACCTCTTCGAGTATTGCGCTGCCGTCGAGGACGCCCGTCGAGTTCCGCCGGCAAGTGTAAAGGGAATGGCTGCTCCGCCAAAGAACCAAGAAGGTGTCCGCCAAGGAGGACGGCTGGTGGTACCTTCACCATCGATTGCCACGCCGACAACAAATAGGAAAGCGGCGCTCGTTACTTTCTGCGGGCGAATGTCGATGTGTTTGCATGGCAACCATCCGACATCCCCGTGTTCCCGTGAAGGTATCGAGCACAAGCTTGCCGCTTGCCCTCGCGCGCGACCCGTCAAGCAAAAAGTAAGGAAGCAAGCGTGGAGCGCCAAGAATTCATCAGCGAAGAAATCAAGAAGCTAGAGGCAGCAGGCCTAGTCAGAGGTGTGATCCATCCGACGTGGTTAGCAAACCCAGTCGTCGTGCGCAAGGCCAATGGGAAATGGAGGCTGTGTATAGACTTCACCGATGTGAATAAAGCATGTCCCAAAGATCCATTCCCCCTGCCACGCATCGACCAGATTGTTGACTCCACTGCCGGATGTGAGCTACTCTGCTTTCTTGATGCATACTCAGGTTATCACCAGATCTTTATGGCCAAAGAGGATGAAGAGAAGACTGCGTTTATCACTCCATGTGGCACCTATTGCTTCATACGCATGCCATTTGGACTGAAGAATGCAGGATCAACGTTTGCAAGGGTAGTGTATACTGCTTTTGAGCCACAGATCCACAGAAATGTAGAGGCTTACATGGATGATATCGTGGTGAAGAGCAAGAGCAAGGACACGCTGATTCAAGATTTGGAAGAAACATTTCAAAACCTGCGCAAGATACAGCTAAAGTTGAACCCTGAGAAGTGCGTCTTTGGAGTTCCCTCCGGCAAGCTTCTCGGGTTCTTTGTCTCGCAGAGAGGGATTGAAGCCAACCCCGACAAGATTAAAGCCATTGAGCAGATTGAGGCCCCAAAGCGAGTCAAGGATGTCAGAAGGCTCGCAGGTTGTGTGGCTGCCCTCAGTAGGTTCATTTCAAAGTCTGCAGAGCGCGCCCTACCTTTCTTCAAAATCTTGAAGAAGGCAGGCCCCATGAAGTGGGCTCCAGAAGCGGAGGCAGCGCTGCAAGATTTGAAACGATACCTGTCCTCCACCCCAATACTTGTCGCACCTAAACCACAAGAGAAGTTGCTGCTGTACCTAGCGGCAACCAACCAAGTGGTTAGTGCTGCGCTAGTAGCGGAGAGGGAGCCCGACGAGGAGGCTGCACCACCGCAAGCTTAATCCAAGCGACAAGTGGGGCTGCCCGACAAGCTCTCGCCCCGACAAGGACAACTCCACGCAGGAGCAGGGTGAGGTGCAGAAGAAGATGGTGCAGTGCCCAGTATATTTTGTAAGCTCCCTTCTTCAGGGGGCTAGATCAAGATACTCTGGTGTGCAAAAGCTGCTTTTCGGTCTCCTTATGGCCTCGAGAAAGCTGCGCCATTACTTCCAGGCACACGAAATAACAGTGGTCACTCGCTTCCCGCTGAAGAGGATATTGCACAATCCAGAAGCAACAGGCAGGATCGTTGAGTGGGCACTGGAGCTGTCGAGCTCTGGACTCAAGTTTGAAAGTACTTCAACCATACAGAGCCGGGTTTTGGCAGAATTCATAGCAGAATGGACCCCAACACCTGATGAAGAAGTCCAAGAAACAAGTACACCCGTACAAGAGGCGAAAAGTGAATGGGTAATGTACTTTGATGGTGCCTTCTCACTGCAAGGCGCCGGTGCCGGCGTGGTGCTCATCGCGCCCACCGGAGAGCACCTCAAGTACGTTATCCAGATGCACTTCCCAAGAGAGCAAGCGACAAACAACACTGCTGAATATGAAGGTTTGCTCGCCGGCCTCAGGATTGCGGCCGAACTTGGGATCAGGAAGTTGATCGTGCGGGGAGATTCTCAGTTGGTGGTCCGGCAAGTTAACAAGAGCTATCAGAGCCCTTTGATGGAAGCTTATGTAGATGAAGTGAGGAAGCTTGAGGAGCGCTTTGAAGGTTTGCAGATGGAGCATGTCCCGAGAGCTCAAAATGAAATCGCAGATGGCCTTTTAAAGTGTGCTTCAATGAAGTTAACTGTGGAACCAGGGACCTTCTTGCTCAAGTTGACTCAACCCTCCGTCACACCATCAATTGGGCAGTCCAAGAAGAGAAAGTTGGTCTCCGGCGACTACTTGCCGGCGGATCTCCCTGAGGCCGCCGCCAAAGTCCCCAAGATCAACGGCCAGGACGCTGAGGAACAGTTTGCTCCTGCAGATCCTCGGATCTGTGCACTTGAAGCAAGTGTTCCCGACAAGCCTTGCCCCGGCAAGCTTGCCGGGGGACCTTCAGCCCCGGCAGAGCCAAAGATCCTTGCCGTAGAAGCTGAGGTCCCCGCAGCAGCCCTCACGCCATTAGTCCTTACCGTTGAGCCCCGAGCTCCGGCATGGGCGCAGCAGATCGTCCGCTTCTTGCAAACTGGAGAACTTCCCGACGACCCTGAAGAAATAGAAAGGGTAACCAGACAGTCAAGTATGTACCAGTTCGTGGACAACGAACTGTACAGAAGAAGGCTCAATGGTGTCAGACTGAAGTGCATCTCCAGGGAAGATGGACAGAAGCTGCTGGCAGAGATACATGGAGGCATATGCGGCCACCACATTGGCGCGAGGGCACTTGTCGGGAAAGCTTTCCGGCAAGGGTTCTTTTGGCAAGAAGCCCTCCAAGATGCAACTGCACTAGTAACCAAGTGTGAAGCGTGCGATTCCATGCAAAGCGATTCATCACCAGCTCAAGCTCTCCAAACAATCCCTTTATCCTCGCCCTTCTCTGTGCTGGGGCTCGATATCCTCGGCCCTTTCCCCGTGTTGTCGGGGCTTTGAGTACTTGTACGTAGTAATCGACAAGTTCACAAAGTGGCCGAAGTGGAGCCAGTGAGAAAGGTGACAAGACGGCACGGTCAAGTTCTTGGTCGATTGTGTGCCGTTTCGATCCCTAACAGATTATCACCGACAACGGTACACATTCACTAGCCGCACCTTCATGCAAGACGCCCAAGACCTTGGCGCCAAGGTCTGTTTAAGCCATTGCTCACCCAAGGAGCAACGGTCAGCGAAAGGGCCAATGCTGAAGTGCTGCGCGGACTCAAGACAAGAACTTTCGACAAGCTGCGCAAGTGCGGAAGAAATTGGATAGAGGAGCTGCCGGCGGCTCTTTGGTCAATCAGAACGACACCAAATCGAGCCACCGGACAGACACCCTTTGCTCTAGTCTATGGAGCAGAAGCAGTTCTCCCCACGGAACTCGTATACGGATCTCCTCGAGTGCTCGCTTATGATGAGCTTGAGCAAGAGCAATCTGCGACAAGATGACGATTGCTCCTCGAGGAGGGACGTCTCGAGCTGCTGCATGACGAGCTGCTCGATACCAGCAAGCCTTGCGCCGCTACCATAGCCGCAGGTCAAAGCCGAGTCTCGAGGAAGGCGACCTTGTTCTTCGGCGTGTTCAGTCCGCCAAGAATTCCAACAAGTTGACGCTTGAAGTGGGAAGGCCCTTATCGGGTGAGACAAGTCACGAGGCCCGGCGCTGTCGCGGCCGAGACCGAAGAAGGCTTACCGGTGAGCAACTCTCGAACATAGAGCATCTTCGCAAGTTTTACCCATAAGGCGCGGTTGCCGTGATCCGCTCCGGCAACCACCTTTTGTACAAAAGCTTTGCCGTCGTTGCATGTAACCCTTTGTACAAAGCCGGGCGCAGACCCCGTGCAGCAGTAAAGTTTCCGTGTCTTGCGCTATTTTGCTTTTTCTCATGCTCTTTTTTGCTATTTGCATGAGTTATTTGGCATCTTTTCGTACGACACGCATATCCGGCAAGCAATAGCACGCCGAAAGGCCATATGCTTTTTTCCTTCTTCTCTCTCCTGGTTTCTTAAGCAACAGAAACGTTCCTCGGGCACAAGTTTGCCGGGGGGGGAAGGGAGTGGAGGATGAACCAAGTGCTGTTCAAGAAAGAGAGGCTTGCCGGATCAAAGCCCAGAATTTTTAAGTTGCCTTCCTTGAACAACCACACTTCGTATGGAAAACTTGTGCTCGGAGGAACCTACCCGTGGATAGCCGCACCCTTATCTTGTTTCCGAGCGTGCTCAACGATTTAAGTGAGCTGCGACAAAGTGTTGCGCCCTTGTTTCGTTTTCGAGTCCGCTCAGCAAGCTAGGTGCGTTGCAGCAAGCCACGGCAAGGTTGCTTGCCGGTAAGACCTTGGTCAACAGGCTGCTTCGAGTTCGACACTCGGCGCCATGCAAGGGCTCCTTGCCGGCAAAACTCCTAGAAGCATAAAGTTGAAACATGCGGAGTTGAGAATCAAAACAAGGGAGATAACACCGCATCTGCTGATCAAAATAAAGGTAATATCTTACAAGGAATAACTTGTCATGATGACTAATGAGTTCATAGCAACCTGTGCAGCAACAAAAGAGAAAGATAAAGAACAAGGAGGCCTAGTCTACGCGGTCGCCCTCCATCCTGGGGATTTTGTTCACCTTGGCGATGATGTGGGCGACCTGCTCCTTTAGAGCCTCCATGTTTGCGTCGGCCGGCAAGCTGCGAAGAACGTTGGCAAGGTTTATGCCGGGGTTCCGGTATACGATCTTCGTCAGCACGCGCTCCATGGTTCCCGCGCACATCCGGCGAGTCTCCTCGGCAAGTTGCGCGGGGATCTTCTCCCGCAGATTTGCAAGGGCCGCGCGATCCTCAAGAAGAGATCGAGCTTGGCGTGGGCGAGTTTGGATCCGGGAATAGATGAGATGCTCCGGCTTGGCGCCCAAGAACTCCTGGTCAATGGCGGACGCAGAAGACACCAAATCCTCGGTCCATATCTCGACGATGCGACGGAAATCCTCGGCTGCTTTGTTGGCGCCGGCCACTAAAGATCGCTCCTCGCGGAGCTCCTCCTTCAGCTTGGTTTCCCGGTCCCGGGCAGCGTCGAGCGAGTCCTTCAGCGCAGAAATTTTCTGCTCAAGATCCTCGACGGAGTCCTTGGCGGCCTTCAGCTCGTCGCCCTTCTCAGCAAGACGCGCCTGGAGCTCTGAGTTGGTGTGGGCGTACTTCTCGCGCTCCGTGATGAGCGCGGCGATCTTCTCCGAGTCCACCTTCAACAGCTCCTCCAGTTGCGCGACCTTGGCGGCAAGATCTTCCTTGGCGGTCTCCGCGGCCGCCGCGGCGTCTTTCGCCTCCTTCAATTCCCCGCCGAGGGCCTGCTCCCGAGCGGCAAGATCTTCCTCGTGGGCGTCGAGGTCAACCTTTCGCTGGTTGAGCTCTCCTTCTCGCCGGGACAGCTCCACTCTGACGAGCCGTTGCTGCTCCTCGGCCTCGGCCTTCTCCAGCAGCCACACTTCATACTGCCCGGCGAGCTGCTCGCGTCTTTCCGCCACCTCACGGAGAGCAGCCTGATTGGCGGCGCTGAGCTCCGCCCAAGGCTTCTCTATCTCTCGGCGGCCTTGGCGGCAAGGGCCTCCCGGGAAGCGAGCTTTGCCTGTCTGGCCCGGTAAAGGGCCAGGAGCTGGTGAAGCAGCTTCTCCTCATCAGGTCCGCCACTCCCGCCGGGCCCCTCGACGACCTTCAAACCCGCGGAGGCGAGGATCTCCCCATCAAAGGCCTCGCCCTCCGCGGGAGCCCGCGACGAGGAACCCCACGGCACTTGGATGAAGACACCGTTGGGGGCTTCCAAGTAGTACCCGGGCCGCTCCTCTCCGCCGGAGGGGTCGGTGACCGGCGCAGCACTCGATGCTCCCGCCGCCTCCGGGCCGGCGGTGCGGTCGCCATCCCCCTCCCTGGCCGCTGCATCTGCAGCCGGAGCGGTCTCCGGCACATCTGGCCCAGCGGCTCCCGCCGCGTCCTCGGCAGCAGAGGCGTCGCCGCCGCCACCCTGCACGTCCTCCTCCTCCTCGATGACGACTTCCGTCTCCATCTGCTCGGGGGGAGGAGGAGGATCTAGAAGAAAAAAAAAGCAAAAGAAGTTCAAGCAGATATCCAAAAAGAGACAATGCCAAGAAGACAAAGTCGCGAAACTTACCTTGGCGGACGTCGTCGGCGGCGGGCTCTCTTGCCGGGGAACCATCCCTTGCCGGAGTGGCCGCCCTCACCGGGCTGCTCGCTCTTGGTGGGGTACTCGCCCTTGGCGGAGTACCCGCCCTTGGCGGAACGCTCTCCCTTGCCGGGGAATCCGACCTTGGCGGGATGGAGGGGCTGCCCGGCTCCTGGGCGACCTCGGACGCTCCTGCGCTGCGGCTCCATCTTCGCACAAATCTAGACAAACACGTCAAGATATTGGAACCAGATGGAATCTCCAGACGCCCCGCAAACGAAGGTGCGGGACCCAGACTTCTGGCTGGGGGCTGCGCTGGGGCTGCTCCTCGACAGCGCTCGGGTCCGCAAACTTGATCCAAGACATCCCTCGCCTCGGCGGGCGAAGTCGTCCGCGACCCGACCACGGGCACCTTGGCTTTTTCGCCGCCCGCTCGGTCAAGGTCCTGAAATCAAAAAAAAACAAGATTAGCCTCGACAATAATCGAGGCGAAATTTAAGAAGATGAAGATCTCGGTGCTTACTCCTGTTCCTCCTCGCCGCCTTCGCCAAGGCGGAGAAATCATATCGCACTGGGTTGCGTCGGCGCGAGGAGCAGGAGGCGAGGGCCCTCTCGGGCGCTTGGCGGTCCTCGGGGCTGGGGGCTGCGAAGATCCGGCCCCTGTAGCGGCCGGGACCCGAGAAGCAGGCGGAGCCGCCGCTCCACTCCAAGAAGACCCCTGTCCACTCGGCGCCGGCCTGCGAGGCGCCCCTTTGTGGCTGCGCGCTGGTTGTTTCCGCCATGTCTGTGCGTCGGTCGCCTCGGCGCGGCTCGACTCCCGGGAAGCTTATGCTGCCCGCGAGCGGTAGTGGCCGGGGCCTGCAGATTGCTTCCGCCGCAGCCTTGCGGAGGCGCCCGTGGAGAACGCTGGGGATCGCCTCACGCGGGAGGTTTCGACGACGAGGAGAGGTCGTCGTCAGAAGGTCCGTGGACCCGCGGCATCTTCGGCGATCATGCATCTCTCCTCCTCCTCGCCCGGCTGGCTCACGCACTCCAGCGCCTGCTGCTGCGACCCCTTTCTCTGGCGTCTCCGCTCCCTCCGACGCCTCGCCTCCTGCGGCGCCTCGGCTCCCTCCGGCAGCACCACCTCTTGCCGCGGCCTCGGCCGCGATTCCGGGGATCCCGGAGTGCCTCAGAGAAGGGACCCCGGCGAGCGTGCCGGGAGGAAGTCGCAGCAGTCTGCAGATCTCCGCCGCCTCCGCTTGATAGGACTCCTCCACAGCCTCCGCCTCCTCGGGTGTACAACCGAACTTTCCTGCCGCTGCAGCAGCAGCGGCCTCTTCGGCCCGAGAAGCTATATACGCGAGCTCCTCGTCCGTGGTGTCCCGTGTCAGCCCCCGGATCTCGTCCTTGTTCTTCGCTACCTCTTCAAGGGTGTCGAAGAAGTTGAGGACGTCTATTGACTCGGGCGGAATCCATGAGCGCTCCACGCCGTGTGAGTCGCACGCGGGCATCATGGCGAGGAGGCGATCCCGAGCTGTGCTGTTGCAGAGGGGCACCACTCCCCGGGAAGCTGAACCACTCGGACGGGCGGGTCATATTTGAAGAGTTCCGGACCATCCCCTCAGCTCAGCGTCGTGAAGTTGAAGTTCAGCCCGGCGCAGCCTCATTATATCCCTGCGCCGCCCGTACTCCCAGGCCGGCCTTTTCTGTCTTGGAGAGGGGCGATGCAGCGGCGGAGGAAGTCTGCGCCTACCGCTGCAATGGACAGCCCCGCTTCTCGAAGACGAAGAATCCGGATGAGGGCAACGTCGAGCTTAATGTCATCCGAATCCAGCTCGCTCCAATCTCGCCGCGCAATGGGCGTTGCGCTTGCGCGGTGAAGGGCTGCGGCTCGTCTTGACGATCCAAGACCAATCTGGCGCCACTCTTCCCACTTGACGCTGAGCTCCCGGCCGTCTGACCCCTTCAAGTTCAGACGGAAAACCCAAGAAATCCCTCCGGAGGGGGGAGCCGGCTCTGCCTCGGAGTGAAGAAATGCCCAACAGAGCTACATTTGGGTATATCCTATGAAGTTTTCACACATATGTGCGAAGACCGCCATTGTGAGGACGGCGTTAGGGGTAAAATCAAGAAGGTGGAAGCCGATGTGTTCATGATGTCGCAGAAGAATTGAGAAAAAGGAGGACAAAGACCGGTGGAAGAAAGCTGCGAAGAAATAGTACCCGCCAGATAGTTGTCCATGGTGGCGGCGGATGAGCTCTGGTCCGAGGATGCGCCGAGGTCCTCTTGGCCCGTAACAAGAAATACTTGCCCCAGAGTTCTTGCACGCCGAGCCGCAAGCGGAAGACGACGTTCTCCCTCCGCATCGGGCGAGCTCTTCCGCCGCTCGGATTTCTCCTTCTTGGTCTTCTCCGCCTTCCCCTTCCCTTCCTGGTTTTGGGGCCATGGCGAGGCGGCGAGGGAAGGAGGACGAAGAATCCGACGACGCCGCTAACGCAAGAAGCGGCGGGGAGATCGAAAGCGGGTGCGAGGAGGATTCTGAAGGAGGAAGAAGAAGCAATGAAAGCGGAGGAGGGAACCGCTACCGCTTCCTCTGCTTTATGGGGAAGTGGGGGCGTTCGCTCTCCTCATAAAGAACGTGGGCACGCCCCATCCCGCGACGCCAAGAATCGACGCGTCTTTGTTACGGGAGGCGGCAAAGGCGGAAGTGGATTCGACGCGCAGTAGGCTTCATTGTGCCTGCCTTTGCTTTTGGGCCTGGCCCAACAGCGCTCGGCACCGTGTGTGGCCCAGGCCGGGGGCTCTGTCGGTGTACTAAGGTAGGGGTACCTCACTACCCCAACTTGTGCACGGGCGATCGCAGCTTCAGCTGCTGGATCCACCACATGCTTGCCGGAGACCATTCTGCTCTATACTAAGCCATTCAAGAACAAAGTGTGCAAGACAGAAAGCTTCGAGACCCGGCAAGAAGAGCTTGCCGGGAAGGCCGTTCCAGGCTCAAGATTACATCACTCACACAAGACCCTAGCGAGAGGAGCTCGCCGGGGAGACCAAAAGACTACATCACAGAAGACACGCCTCGGCGCTATACGCGTCCCGGCGAGGGCCCGGGGAGCGACAAGCTACAAGCCCGACAAGCTCCCGGGCCCGGCAAGATCAAGACCCCGGCAAGGTGCTTGCCGGAGAGCTGCACATTGTGCTCAAGACTCCAGCTCATCCGCCCCCAGCGTCGCCTTAAGCCCCTTCCCGAGACGCGTGGCGGATGGTGTGCTGCATGAGGGTGCGGTGGCACTCCACAGTGGTGGATCCATCGCCCGTGGCAAACGGAGACGCAAGGGGGGAGCTTTTGGGGCGGCGGAGACGGGCATTAAATGCTCTTGTCCCCTCTGTCAAAAGTAGGTAGAATCCACTGCTCAAGCATTGTAGCTGCACTTGCTTCTGACTGCTCCAACTACCACCTCTTTTACATTTTACCCCTCTACCCTACGTTGACACTGTCGGTGACCCTTGCCCTATAAAAGGAGGCCCATGCACAACGAGAGGGGTTGAACCATTTGCAACTCCCACGCTCGGTGTAGCTGCTACTGTAGCTCCCCAAGCTCCCGAGCACAATACAACACAAAGCAGCAGTAGGGTTTTACGCGACCATCGCGCCTGCTGGGTAAAATCGGCCCCGCAAGATCGCCTCGATCTGCTCTCCGCGCATCCTCCGCCCTCGTACCGAACTCACGAAGGGGCCGCCCCGGCCCCATAGGTGTCGTGCCCCATCGCGCCCGACACTGTGCTATCCCCGTCTGATTCCTAGCACATTGTGTTCACCATGAATCTTGCCACGATTGAAACTATCCTATCTAGTAAAAACACTCCGTAGATTAGAGATGAATTGAAAATTTAGGGTTAGGTTTCCACCAAAACCATCTCGGACCCACCGAGTTGTAGAACTCGGTTCCACCGATTCGGCTAAGGCCATTGCACGTGTGATTCTCGGTCTGACCGAGAATTGCAAATCGGTGTGACCGAGTTCAGGACTTTGTGAAACCCTAGCAGTCTCGGTGCCACCGAACTATGACTCGGTCTGACCGAGTTCACTAGTTTAGGTTCCAAAGGCTGCTTCGGTATCACCGAGTTTACAAATCGGTTGATTCGAAATGCTTTCTGTGGAAAACTAAAACTAAGTTTTTGACTCATTCTTTTCCAAAAACCTTTGTATTTTGTGATGCTCATCCACTCTATCTCATCTATATCTATTCACAGGGTCTGCAGTCAGTGTTTGCAATATGTCTGATCAAAGTGACAGCCAGAACAAGTCAGAGGAGCAGGTTCAAACGAGTGAGGGCACTAGTCCCTCTAGCAGCTCTGATGAGGGTAGCAGGAGCACTCCAAGAAACTTACCCAAAGCTGCCACCAGGGCTAGAAAGAAGAAAACCTTAGTGTCGGTGTCAAAACCGGCGGATCTCGGGTAGGGGGTCCCGAACTGTGCGTCTAGGCGGATGGTAACAGGAGACAAGGGACACGATGTTTTTACCCAGGTTCGGGCCCTCTCAATGTAGGTAAAACCCTACTCTTGCTTGATTGATATTGATGATATGGGTAGTACAAGAGTAGATCTACCACGAGATCAAGGAGGCTAAACCCTAGAAGCTAGCCTATGGTATGATTGTTGTTCGTCCTATGGACTAAAACCCACCGGTTTATATAGACACCGGAGAGGGCTAGGGTTACACAGAGTCGGTTACAATGGTAGGAGATCTACATATCCGTATTGCCAAGCTTGCCTTCCATGCCAAGGAAAGTCCCATCCGAACACGGGACGAAGTCTTCAATCTTGTATCTTCATAGTCTTGGAGTCCGGCGAATGATGATAGTTCGGCTATCCGGACACCCCCTAGTCCAGGACTCCCTCACTCAGAATCTCAGGATGAAGACTATGTGGCAGTTGAGGATGAGGCCACTTCCAGGAAGAAGGTGCTCAAAAAGGAGTATGGCTCAGCTGCAGCCACTAAGCCAGGAGTGCAGAAGAAGGCACCTGCAAGAAGGATTCCCACTTCCAAACCTAGGAAGGTTGCCAATGGAGAAACCATGAAGTTTACTATTTAGTCAGAAGATGAAGCTGTTGGCCAAGACAAAAAGAAAAAGACGATCGAACCACTCACGCCAAAGTTCTCGGCAATCCTCTATGAGGAGAGACTCTGAAGAGGAAGAAGAAGAAGAGGTTGCTGCACCAGCACCCAAGGCTCAGAAGCTTATGGGTGATGCTATCAGGTCAGGGGCTGCTTCATCAAAGCCCAAAGAAGCACCCAAAGCTGCCTCCAAGCCCAAGACTGCACCTAAGAGGAATACCAGGAACATATCTGCTGCTGAGAAGAACAAGGCCCCAGTGCCTGAAACTGTTGCTGAAGAGGAAGATGATGAAGAGCATGTCTTGAGAAAATTGAAGCCAAAAATTCCAGATCATAATGATGCTCATCCTGTGGCTGAGAACATGAAGCTGAGAAAGGATGCAGCCTCGGATGATGGAGGTTGTCTGATCCTTATGCAGTCAGGAGGAGGACTGCTGTTGACTACAGGTTCCATACAAAGGAACAGCAGGATTTCTATGAGACAGTGTTGCTGGACAAGAAGCCAATAGTGTGTGACATGAGGTGGGTTGACTGGACCTACATGAAGGAGAATGAAGAACACTATCATGGTGTGTATGACAGCTTTAGTGCTTGTGGAGTGGCAGACTTTGTTGGGCAGATGCTCACAAAGTGGAATGATGAGCTCATAATGCAATTCTACTCCACAACACACTTCTATCCAGATGGCAGGATAATATGGATGTCTGAAGGTACTAGGTACCAATCATCAACTGAAGAATGGGTTAATCTGATCAATGAACCTAAGGATAAAGAGGATGGCTTGGATGTCTATGCCAAGAAGAAGATGGATCACAACTCTATGGCACATATGTACAAGGAGATCCCAGATGCTGCTGTTGAAACACATAAGTTTGGATCAGTACATTACCTTCTGTCAGGACTGCCAACCATCAACTGGATCCTTAGGCACACTCTCTTGCCCAAGTCAGGTGATCACAACATGATCAGAGGCCATGCAATAAATCTGCTACACTTATTTGATGTGCCACAGAAGTTCAAGGTCATGAGCCTTCTAGTTGAATCTATCAAGAGGACAGCAGCTGACCAAAAGAGAAGTTGTGGGTATGCCCCACAGATCCAGGAGCTGATTAACTCCAAGATGGGCACTGGCACATACTTGTTGGACAAGGATCACATGCCTATCTATCCATACTTTGAGGACAACCAAGTGGTTCTGGATGAAGATGAACCATCTTCTGTGCATGCTCAAGCAAAGAAGGAGAAGGCAAGGACAGAGAAGGCTACCAAGATGCCAACAATGGAAGAGGCATCTCGGTACTTTTTGAAGAGCAAACAAGATTAGCTTGGCTACTTGATTGCATCCACTCCGAGGATTGAGAAGGGGCTGGCCACCTTGACTCAAAACCAGGAGAGCCCGGAGAGGATCATGGAGCATAAGCTCTATGACTTGGATGTGAAGGTAACTGAGATCCATTCTGTTGTTGAGCAGAGTGCCACTGATGCATTTGCCAGAGTGCCTA
Source organism: Aegilops speltoides (assembly GCA_021437245.1). Classification (NCBI taxonomy): domain Eukaryota; kingdom Viridiplantae; phylum Streptophyta; class Magnoliopsida; order Poales; family Poaceae; genus Aegilops; species Aegilops speltoides. The sequence continues at coordinate 160,307,057 of CM038146.1, forward strand.
GAGCTCAGAGATCAGCTGCAGTGCCAGTGACATACACAAGAGCCACTTCATCTGCACCAGCTACAGCTCCAGTGCAACCAGCTCCAGCACCTACTCCTCCAGCTCCATCCACATCTACTGAAGTCTTCGTCCAAGGAGCCATCTCTACACCACCACCTGAAGATCAAGCCTGAGAGACGATTTAGTGCTATGCATTTTCTATGAACTTTTTGGTAACTTGTTGCCAAAGGGGGAGAAAAATGTATAGATCATAGGCTTCGAGAGAGAGTGTTGCTTTTTATTCTCTCTTGCTTTGGTGGTTTAACTTTATTTGCCTGTTTGAGATACTTTATGTCTGCGTGATACTTGGATGATCATATGCTACATTTATGCTTGTTGGATGACATTATCCTTTTTATCTCTATATGATCATTCACTTTGCTTGGTGATGAGTGCATGTATTCAATTATTATCATTTTGAGCGCTCCACCAAGATGTATGTGACATGGAAGAGTAACCCATGATTCTAACTCTTTGTGCATTTGCAGTCCAAAGCAAATTTTAAATAATGCACAAATTTAGGGGGAGCTCTTACTTTTCACATACTTCTCAAAGCGACAATGTTTTTCAATCTTATTATCATTTGTCGAAGCTTTGATCTATATGTTGTCATCAATTACCAAAAAGGGGGGATTGAAAGTGCAACTATCCCTAGGTGGTTTGGGTAATTCCTAACAACTTATAGCTCATTGGGCTTACATTATTCCAAGATGAATATTTCAGGAAAAGCTCAATGAATGGCATGGCATGGATGAGAAAAGTGGACCCCTCAAAATGCTAAGGATAAAAGGATTGGCTCAAGCTCAAAAGCTCAAGACTCTACATTTTATATTTTAGTGATCCAAGATCATATTGAGTCTATAGGAAAAGCCAATACTATCAAGGAGGGACGAGGTGTTGCTTAATGAGTTTCTTGCTCCATAGTGCTTAGTGATATGCTCCAAATCCCTCAACTACTTTCTCACATCCACATATGACCTAAACCAAAAGTCAAACTCAGCCCTATCGATTCTTTCTATCCGGTGCCACCGAGTTCAGATGACATAGCCACTGCCAAAACCCTAGGCTAATCGGTCTCACCGATAGGGATCTCGGTCTCACCGACATGGGATTGTAATCTCCCTATTTCCCTTCATAACGTTTCGGTACCACCGAGATGAGCGAACGGTCCCACCGAGATTGCAATGTAAACTCCCTGTTTCCTTTTCGTAACATTTCGGTCCCACCAAAATGAGCGAACCGGTCCCACCAAGTTTACCTGACCAACTCTCTGGTTATCTTATTACCAAAATCGGTCCCACCGAGTTTGTGTAATCGGTCTCACGGAGATTACGTTATGCCCTAACCCAAACCATATCGGTCCTACCGAGTTGCATGTCGGTCCCACCAAAAATCCTAACGGTCACTAGATTTGATGAATCGGTCCGACCGAGTTTCTCAATTCGGTCCCATCGAGTTTGGCAAGTTGTGTGTAACGGTTAGATTTTGTGTGGAGGCTATATATACCCCTCCACCTCCTCTTCATTCGTGGAGAGAGCCATCAGAACAAACCTACACTTCCAACTTGCTGTTTCTGAGAGAGAACCACCTACTCATGTGTTGAGGCCAAGACATTCCATTCCTACCATATGAATCTTGATCTCTAGCCTTCCCCAAGTTGCTTTCCACTCAAATCTTCTTTCCACCAAATCCAAATCCTGTGAGATAGAGTTGAGTGTTGGGGAGACTATCATTTGAAGGACAAGAGCAAGGAGTTCATCATCAACACACCATTTGTTACTTCTTGGAGAGTGGTGTCTCCTAAATTGGCTAGGTGTCACTTGGGAGCCTCCGACAAGATTGTGGAGTTGAACCAAGGAGTTTGTAAGGGCAAGGAGATCGCCTACTTCATGAAGATCTACCGCTAGTGAGGCAAGTCCTTCGTGGGCGACGGCCATGGTGGGATAGACAAGGTTGCTTCTTCGTGGACCCTTCGTGGGTGGAGCCCTCCGTGGACTCACGCAACCATTACCCTTCGTGGGTTGAAGTCTCCATCAACGTGGATGTACGATAGCACCACCTATCGGAACCACGACAAAAACATCCGTGTCTCCAATTGCGTTTGAATTCTCCAAACCCTTCCCTTTACATTCTTGCAAGTTGCATGCTTTACTTTCCGCTGCTCATATACTCTTTGCATGCTTGCTTAAATTGTGTTAAGATTGCTTGACTTGTGCTAAGATAGCTAAAATATGCCAAAGACTAAAATTGGGAAAAGGATAAGTTTTTATTTGGTCAAGTAGTCTAATCACCCCCCCCCCCTCTAGACATACTTTCGATCCTACAGTATCAAATACCCAGGGGCTACTATAAACACTAGTAAGTTACACATCAATAACTTGTATATCAAATATACCCTTGTTCACTTTGCCATCCTTCTTATCCACCAAATATTCAGGGCATTTCTGCTTCCAGTGACCATTTCCTTTGCAGTAAAAGCACTCAGTTTCAGGCTTTAGTCTAGCTTTGGGCTTCTTCACGGAAGTGACAACTTGCTTGCCATTCTATATGAAGTTCCCTTTCTTTCCATTTTCTTTAAACTAGTGGTCTTGTTAATCATCAACACTTGATGCTCTTTCTTGATTTCTACCTTCATCGATTTCATCATCATGAAAACCTTGGGAATCGTTTTCATCATCCCTTGCATACTATATTCATCACGAAGTTCTACTAACTTTGGTGATGGTGCATGGCTAGAGAACTCTGTCAATCACTATCTTATCTGGAAGATTAACTCCCACTTGATTCAAGCGATTGTAGTATCCAGACAATCTGAGCACATGCTCACTGGTTGAGCTATTCTCCCCCATCTTTTAGCTATAGAACTTGTTGGAGACTTCATAGCTCTCAACTCGGGTATTTGCTTGAAATATTAAATTCAACTCCTGGAACATCTCATATGGTCCATGACGTTCAAAACGTCTTTGAAGTCCCGATTCTAAGTCGTTAAGCATGGTGCACTAAACTTATCAAGTAGTCATCATATTGAGCAAGCCAAACGTTCATAACGTCTGCATCTGCTCCTGCAATAGGTCTGTCACCTAGCGGTGCATCAAGGACAAAATTATTCTATGCAGCAATGAGGATAAACCTCAGATCACGGACCCAGTCTGCATCATTGCTACTATCATCTTTCAACTTAGTTTTCTCTAGGAACACATATAAAACATAGGGTAGCAACAACGCGAGCTATTGATCTACAACATTATTTGCAAAATACTATCAGGACTAAGTTCACAATAAATTAAATTTCAATTAATCATATTACTTAAGAACTCCCACTTAGATAGACATCCCTCTAATCATCTAAGTGATCACGTGATCCAAATCAACTAAACCATGTCCGATCATCACGTGAAATGGAGTAGTTTTAAATGGTGAACATCACTATGTTGATCATATCTACTATATGATTCACGCTCGACCTTTCGGTCTTAGTGTTCCGAGGCCATATCTGCATATGCTAGGCTTGTCAAGTTTAACCCGAGTATTTCTGCGTGTGCAAAACTGGCTTGCACCCGTTGTAGGTGAACGTTGAGCTTATCACACCCGATCATCACGTGGTGTCTCGGCATGACGAACTTTGGCAACGGTGCATACTCAGGGAGAACACTTGTACCTTGAAATTTTAGTAAGGGATCATCTTATAAAGCTACCGCCGAACTAAGAAAAATAAGATGTATAAAAGATAAACATCACATGCAATCAAAATATGTGACATGATATGGCCATCATCATCTTGTGCCTTTGATCTCCATCTCCAAAGCATCGTCATGATCTCCATCGTCACCGGCACGACACCATGATCTCCATCATCTTGATCTATATCAATGTGTCGTCACATGGTCGTCTCGCCAACTATTGCTCTTGCAACTATTGCTATCGCATAGTGATAAAGTAAAGAAATTATTTGGAGCTTGCATCTTATGCAATAAAGAGACAACCATAAGGCTTCTGCCAGTTGCCGATAACTTCAACAAAACATTATCATCTCATACAACAACTTATATCTCATCACGTCTTGACCATATCACATCACAACATGCCCTGCAAAAACAAGTTATACGTCCTCTACTTTGTGGTTGCAAGTTTTACGTGACTGCTACGAGCTTAGCAAGAACCTTTCTTACCTACGCATAAAAACCACAACGATATTTTGTCAAGTTAGTGCTGTTTTAACCTTCTCAAGGACCGGGCGTAGCCACACTCGGTTCAACTAAAGTTGGAGAAACTGACACCCGCCAGCCACCTATGTGCAAAGCACGTCTGTAGAACCAGTCTCGCGGAAGCGTACTCGTAATGTCGGTCTGGGCCACTTCATCTAACAATACCGCCGAACCAAAGTATGACATGTTGGTAAGCAGTATGACTTGTATCGCCCACAACTCACTTGTGTTCTACTCGAGCATATAACATCTACGCATAGACCAGGCTCTGATACCACTGTTGGGGAACATAGTAATTTCAAAAAAAATCCTACGGATACGCAAGATCATGGTGATGCATAGCAACGAGCGAGGAGAGTGAGTCCACGTACCCTCGTAGACCGAAAGCGGAAGTGTTAGGACAACGCGGTTGATGTAGTCGTACGTCTTCACAATCCGACCGATCCAAGTACCGAGCGTACGGCACCTCCGAGTTCAGCAAATGTTCAACTCAATGACGTCCCGCGAACTCCGATCCAGCAGAGCTTCACAGGAGAGTTTCGTCAGCACGACGGCATGATGACAGTGATGATGTTGCTACCGACGCAGGGCTTTGTCTAAGCACCGCTACGATATGACCAAGCTGGAATATGGTGGAGGGGGCACCGCACATAGCTGGGGGAGATCAACAGATTAACTTGTGTGTCTATGGGGTGCCCCCCTCCCCGTATATAAAGGAGTGGAGGAGGGAGGGCCGGCCCTCTCTATGGCACACCCTGGAGAGTCCTACTCCCACCGGGAGTAGGATCCCCCCCCCCTTCCATGTAGTAGGAGTAGGAGTCAAGGAAAGGGAAAAGAGAAGAGAAGGAAGGAGGGGGCGCCGCCCCTCCCCCTAGTCCAATTCAGACTAGGCCTTGGGGGGGCGCGGCCTGCCTCTCTCTCTCTCCCTTAAAGCCCAATAAGGCCCATATACTCCCCGGCGAATTCCCGTAACTCTCCGGTACTCCGATAAATACCCGAATCACTCGGAACCTTTCCGATGTCCGAATATAGTCGTCCAATATATCGATCTTTACATCTTGACCATTTCGAGACTCCTCATCATGTCCCCGATCTCATCCGGGACTCCGAACTATCTTCGGTACATCAAAACACATAACTCATAATAAAAATCATCACCGAACGTTAAGCGTGCGGACCCTACGGGTTCGAGAACTATGTAGACATGACCGAGACACATCTCCGGTCAATAACCAATAGCGGAACCTGGATGCTCATATTGGCTCCTACATATTCTATGAAGATCTTTATCGGTCAAACCGCATAACAACATACGTTGTTCCCTTTGTCATCGGTATGTTACTTGCCCGAGATTCGGTCGTCGGTATCTCAATACCTAGTTCAATCTTGTTACCGGCAAGTCTGTTTACTCGTTACGTAATGCATCATCCCGTCACTAACTCATTAGTCACATTGCTTGCAAGGCTTATGGTGATGTGCATTACCGAGAGGGCCCAGAGATACCTCTCCGACAATCGGAGTGACAAATCCTAATCTCGATCTATGCCAACTCAACAAGTACCATCGGAGACACCTGAGAGCACCTTTATAATCACCCGATTCACGTTGTGACGTTTGGTAGCACACAAAGTGTTCCTCCGGTATTTGGGAGTTGCATAATCTCATAGTCATAGGAACATGTATAAGTCATGAAGAAAGCAATAGCAACAAACTAAACGATCAAGTGCTAAGCTAATGGAATGGGTCACGTCAATCACATCATTCTCTAATGATGTGATCCCGTTAATCAAATGACAACTCATGTCTATGGCTAGGAAACTTAACCATCTTTGATTCAACGAGCTAGTCAAGTAGAGGCATACTAGTGACATTATGATTGTCTATGTATTCACACATGTACTTAGTTTCCGGTTAATACAATTCTAGCATGAATAATAAATATTTATCATGATATAAGGAAATATAAATAACAACTTTATTATTGCCTCTAGGGCATATTTCCTTCAGAAGGGGGAGATGCCCTAGGGTTTCCCCTAGGGGGGTGGCCACAAGGGAAACCCTAGATGGGTTTTGGGTGGCCCCCCTTAGGTGCCTTGCCCCCAAGCAAGGGGGAGGCATCCCTAGGGGCGCACCAACCCTCCTGGTTACGTAAGATGTGGTGGGAGGGGCGCACAACCCCTTAGTGGGCTGGTGTGCCCCCTCTCCTTGGCCCATGCGGCCTCCCAAAACTTGCCCCACCCCCCTGTCAGTGTCAAAACCGGCGGATCTCAGGTAGGGGGTCTCGATCTGTGCGTCTTAGGCCGATGGTAACAGGAGGTAAGGGACACAATGTTTACCCAGGTTCGGCCCCCCTCGATGGAGGTAAAACCCTACTTCCTGCTTGATTTATATTGATGATATCAGTAGTACAAGAGTTGATCTACCACGAGATCGTAGAGGCTAAACCCTAGAAGCTAGCCTATGATGATTATGACTGTGATCGTCCCTCTAAGGACCAACCTCTCCGGTTTATATAGACACTGGAGAGGGCTAGGGTTTACATGGAGTCGGTTACAAGGAAGGAAATATAATATCCAGATCGCCAAGCTTGTATTCCACGCAAAGGAGAGTCCCATCTGGACACGGGACGGAGTCTTGAGTCTTGTATCTTCACGCTTCAATAGTCCGGACAAAGTGTATAGTCCGGCTGTCCGGATACCCCCTAATCCAGGACTCCCTCAGTAGCCCCTGAACCAGGCTTCAATGACGATGAGTCCGGCACGCAGTCTTGTCTTCGGCTTGCAAGGCAGGTTCCATCTCCGAATACTCCAAAGTAATCATCGAACACTTGAACCGTGTCCGGATCTGCAAGATGATCTTCACATACCACTGTAGGGGGCCTAGCATAAATCTGCAAGCAATCTTTGTGCGTCGTGCCCTTGTATCGTGGCCTGGCCCAACACGAACCGGTTTTTCTTAGCCCACCTCGATACACGTTGTGAGGCGGTTTTATTGGCACACCCTACCAAAGCAGAGATCGTGTTCCCCTTATTACGGGATCTTCCATCAATACGGGCGTGCGCCACCCCACGATGACGGTTGGTATGACTCTGTGTTTTTAGATAAGTCTCAAGCGGTCACATTGAGGACTCTTGATATTCACCCCCTTTATAAAGGGGCCGAGGCCTATACCTCTTTTCCACCACCCTTGCGCCCTTTCGCATCTCGAGTTCTAACACCCGAGACCCAAACTCAAACACCCCAAATCCTCCAATATGTCCGGATCCAACCTTCAAGGCCGGTGGGTGGCTTCCTCGATCAAAGAGGAGGACATTGCGAGGCTCAGGGAGGTCGGATATCTGACTACCGACATCTAGCACAGGCTTCCTGCTCCAGGGCAGGTCATCCCAACTTCTGAGCCTAATGAGAGCGTCGTATTTGTTCCTCACTTCCTCCGCAGCTTGGGCCTCACCCTTGACCCCTTTTTGAGGGGGCTCATGTTCTATTATGGGTTATATTTTCACGATCTAGCTCCGGACGCTATCCTCCATATCTCGTCGTTCATCATTGTGTGCGAGGCTTTTCTCCACGTCACTCCACACTTCGGCTTATGGCTCAAGACCTTAAATGTGAAGCGGAAGATGATCGAGGGGCGACATGCGGAGTGCGGAGGTGCCATAATAAGCAGGAACGCTGATGCCCCATGGCCAAAGGGTTCTTTCCTAGAGGTATCCGATTTATGGCAGCGAAGGTGGTTTTACGTCACGGCTCCTAGAGGCATAAAGTGGGTGGCTGCCCCCGACTTCCGCTCGGGCCCTCCGTCACAGCTGGCGTCATGGACCAAGTGGGACGGGATGGGGGGTCTGCTAGTGATGTACCAACACTGCAGAGCCGTATCCGGGAGCTTATTGAAAGGGACATTAACCTTGTCAGCATAATTCAGGTAATGCTAATCCGACGGATGTTGCCGTGCAAACGCTGGCCTCTCCGGATGTGGGAGTTCAATCCAGAGGGTCCGCGGACTATTAAGCACCTCTTCGGCCTGAAGCTCGAAGGGATGTGTAAATTATTCTTCGGACCACAAGTAAAGTGTCCGGATACCACCTAGGATGTGGGCCTAAGCTGCAATCGCCTAGATACCCAAGTAACCCCAAACCCGGACACTTCGTTTATATTTATCATAATCATCATTCTGAAAATCCTCCGTGGCTAGGAATGGCTCAGCAAAGCGGAGAGAATCAGGTGTCCAGCGCCACTTCCCGAAGGCTCGCCTAGTCCTACCATAGCCAAGATGCTTGGTCGGGTGCTTAGCAAAATGCCCTCAGGGAAAGACGAAGGGAAGAACAGTCAAGCCGAACTTCATCTGCGCATCCGAACCGGGGGAATTGCTACCTCCCCTAAGGACGATAGTCGGGGAGGGGAGTCTAAAGCCTCCTCCCCGTGCGGGAAGAAGAGGGCCGCCTCTGAATACTTGGAGATGGAGGTGCCCAAGCAGGGGAAGAAAACGTCACCCGGGGGCCCTGCCCCGACGGGCGCTGTCGGTGTCAAAACCGGCGGATCTCGGGTAGGGGGTCCCGAACTGTGCGTCTAGGCGGATAGTAACAGGAGACAAGGGACACGATGATTTTACCCAGGTTCGGGCCCTCTCGATGGAGGTAAAACCCTACTCCTGCTTGATTGATATTGATGATATGGGTAGTACAAGAGTGGATCTACCATGAGATCAAGGAGGCTAAACCCTAGAAGCTAGCCTATGGTATGATTGTTGTTGTCCTTCTACAGACTAAAACCCTCCGGTTTATATAGACACCGGAGAGGGCTAGGGTTACACAGAGTCGGTTACAATGGTAGGAAATCTACATATCCGTATTGCCAAGCTTGCCTTCCACGCCAAGGAAAGTCCCATCCGGACACGGGACGAAGTCTTCAATCTTGTATCTTCATAGTCTTGGAGTCCGGCCGATGATGATAGTTGGCTATCCGGACACCCCCTAGTCCAGACTCCTCGGTAGCCCTGAACCAGCTTCAATGACAGCGAGTCCGGCGCATATTGTCTTCGCATTGCAAAGCGGGTTCCTCCTCTGAATAATTCATAGAAGATTGTGAACACCAGGATAGTGTCCGGCTCTGTAAAAATAAATTCCACATACCACCATAGAGAGAATAATATTTACACAAGTTCAATCTGCTGACATATCTTGTGGCGTGACGTCACACCACAACCAAGCCTTTACTCGAATCGTTTTTATTATACCACCTCACCGCGTTTAGCGAAGCGGTTTCCTTGGCACGTCTTCTCGAAGCAGAGATCGTGTTCCCCTTATTCCGGGATCCTCATCAATACGGACGTGGGTAACCCAACCGCGCCCGTTGCCACGCCCCCTCCATCGAAGGCGAGTTCCAAACGGTCACGGGGACGGCTCTTGGTATTCTCCCTCTTTATAATGAGACCAAGGCTCATTTCTTTTCTTCAGTCCTCAATCGAATCCGCCCCTCGCCCAGAGTTCCAACACTCAGGGCTCCAGATTCGAGCGCTTCGGACCTTCGACAATGTCCTGCTCCAACCTACAGGGCCGGTGGATGCCCTCCTCCGTCACGGAAGAGGACGTGCTAAAGCTGAGAGAAGCCAGGTACTTAACCTATGAGATTTCACATAGGTTGCTCGCCCAAGGGCAAGTCATTCCTACTCCCGAGCAAGGCGAGAGCATCGTGTTCGTGTCTCACCTCCGTCGGGGTTTAGGCTTCCCGATGGATCCCTTCATGGGGGGGGGGCTCATGTTTTACTATGGGTTGGAATTCCACGACTTGGCTCCGGAGTCCATCCTCCATATCTCATCATTTATTATCGTCTGCGAAGCCTTCCTCCACACTACCCCTCACTTCGGTTTGTGGCTCAAAACCTTCAACGTGGAGCTGAAGATGATTGAGGGGCGTCAGGCAGAGTGCGGTGGGGTGGTTATAAGCAAGAGGGCCGATGCTCCATGGCCCGAGGGCTCTTTTCAGAGGAGCTCGGTTTGTGGCAACAGAGGTGGTTCTATATTACGCTCTGGGGGCAGCAGCAGGCCGCCGCCCGCCTCTTCGCTCGGGCCCTCCACAACGGCCGACGTCATGGGTTGACAAAGGGCTTGGCTGAGGGGCTGTCAGGGCGTACCCCTATTGCGGGGCTGGATTCGAGACCTCCAAGAGGAAGATCAATCTGGTCGTAGTGGCGCAGTTATGCTGATTGGCGTCTTACGCCTGCAAGCGTCGCCCCCTCCGCTGTGGGAATTCAATTCGGAGGGGCCACGAGCTCTCCAACACTTCATGGGTACGACACCCGTGGAGATGTACAAACTGTTCTTCGGATCACAAGAGGTGTGTCCAGAATTGACCTAGGACGCCGGCTTAAGCTGCAATCGCCCGGATACTAAAGTACCTATGTCCGGACATACCGTTCGTTTGCATATCATGGATTTGCCTTTTAACCCATCGTCCTTTGAACAGGAGTGGATAGCGCAAGCAAAACTGATACGGTGTCTGGCCCCCCTCCCGGAGACCACGTCGGATCCCGTGTTGGTTAAGATGCTGGAGGTTTTGCCTTCAGAAGAGGGCGAAGGGGAAAACAAAAAGACTACCACCTCCACTAAGGAGGCTTTCAAGAAAGGGGGATCGAGAATCCCTCCTTCCAGGGGGAGAAGAGGACCGCTTCCGAAGATCCGGAGGCTAAGGCCTCAAAGCGGGGGAAGAAATTTTCACGGAGGGTCTGCGCCAGAGAAGCCCGGCCGCACTATCTCCCCAAAGGAATCAGCCCTCCAGCGAGCCATAAGTAGAAAAAGGGGAGTTTCGTAGTAAGGGGCATCCCTATTTTTATTTCTGAGGATAACCGAAGTTTTTACCTTGTAGTTTGGATCTCAGCCCTTCTCAGCAGAGCTCATCTTCGGGGGATCTTTGTCAGAGATGATGGAGAGCGAAACGCCTCCATCTGCCGCACCATCAGGCGGGGCGGACGACCCTGAGGTGTCATCGCGGAGGGTCTCCCCAAGTCCGGCGGGGCTGGAGAGTTCGGTACCAACTGGTGTACGGCCGAGGGAGCTAAAGGATCTGCTCGAGAGGGCGTCTGTCTCAGAAGATCACCGTACTTTAATGAGTATGGTGATTGAAAGAATTTCATCCGCTGAGAGCGGGTTGCATGAGGCCGTCAGAAGTTTACTGGCGGGGTTTGAGGTACATAAAAATGACATACCTTTTGACAGTTTTGCACATAGAGTGCGCCCTGTATAGATAGTAGCCCCTGAGACTCGGTACGTTCTTAGAAGTGACAGTGTGCCGAGGATCATAATCTCAGTTTGAATATGTCGCCATTCCTATTCAAGGGGCAGAGCGTTCGGTGGCCAGCTGGACTGATAGAGTTGCCGAACTGAAGCGGCAGCTGGACATTGCAGATGCGGACATCGCGCTGGTCAATAGGCGACTTGACGAGTCACAAGGTGGGTGGTTTTTCCGCGGTCACCTGGTAAGGGAGCTGATGCCCATGCCTTACAACATGTATGCTTGATGCAGATGGCGCCGCTGCTATGGAAAACCTTCGGGCAGAGCTTGCTCGAGCCAAGGAGCAAGCCAGAAAAAGTGATGCGGCTGCCTCGAAGGCAGCGGAGGAGCTAAAAGCCGGAAAGGCTGCTCAATGCCGAAGCAGGGAGGAGATGGCCGGAATGGCCTTGAAACTAAAAGATTCTACCGACCGCTATGAGGTTCTTGAAAGAGAACGCCAAGCGGAGCAAGAGGGCCTGAAGAAGGCCACCGCCGAAGCCAAGGATGCCTGTTCTGCAATGAGGGCTATAAAGGAGGAGCTGCGTCAGGCCGGAGACATTGCGGCTGGAAAGCCCTTTCTGCTGCGCAGGAAGCTCACGGATCAGATGTATGCCCAATTGGGCCAGCTGTGGGGTGCGGAGGATCCTTATCTGGATTTGGTGGCGAAAAGGCGGGCCTTGATGCGTGCCCGCCAAAAGGATCACGAAATGGAAGAGCTTTTTTGGTCTCAATTCCACAGCCCGGAGCGTCCACTTCCGTTGACCGATCGGTTGGCTGAGTGGGCTGAGCTGAATAGATTGTCCGGATTTGCCAAGACGGATGTGGTGGCTCATCTATGGCCAGATAGGCCCAAGCCAAAGAGTTATTTTGGCTTATTGCAGAAATTCCTTGGGGCGGTGCCGCATATCAAGGCGATGAAGCGGTTGGCATGCGTAGAGGGTGCACGGATGGCTCTCGCCCGTGTTAAGACATACTGGGCGGAGATGGATGCCACCGATGTTGCATCCCGGGGTTCGGATAAAAGCCGGTTACCCGCTGAGTACTATTTTGGGGAAGTCTTGCAGGGCACTCGTTTAATAGAGTCGCAGTGCTCAAAAAATGTTATGATCAAATGATATGTATGATTTGTGAAACCATATTTATAATGTAACGACTTTTTATACTTGTGCGCTCAAGTATTGAAATATCTCCTGTGCGGCCGTTAATGTATATTTGTATATACCCTGAAAGATGACAGTCTTCGGCTTCAGCCCCCACGCACATGGTGCGGGGGTGTTTGCAAAAGGGCGCATTTTCACACTTAATCCAACATCTTGGTCCTGTGAAGGAGGTGGTAGCGTAGCAAACTAGGCAACCGGACTATAATGCTTTATCACTTTCACTTAGCCATGGGAGTTCGAAGGTGGGGCTACGATATAGCCCCTAGGGGCACCGCGCTCTCCGAATTCGGGGCGCGTATGTGCCTGACCGGGAAATGGTCCTTCGTCAAAGCGGAGGAATTCTAGACAATCCATTAGTCGATCGAGTGGTTGACCAGTCTCTCGCTATATCATGTGATCAGTTTTGGCTTTCTCTCTTGAGGTGCTCGTCGAGGCGAACCGGGCACAATCGCACTAGTTCTCCCGGTGTCGCGTTAGCGATGATACCGAATGTAAGGCAGCAAAACACGAGGCCGGGCAAACCCAACATTTGACCAAAGACATGATTCGAGCTGATGCATATAGGCCTAACTTTCGAGGCGCCGAACACTCCACGAGGTATTCGGTCTTTATGAAAGCAGGCGTAACGATGCCTAAGCCCCTAGTGTCGAATGCACGCGAAATCTTCCGACGCGCCGATGCCAAAACACCAGCCTCCTCCTTGGTTATGATAAGAAACCGAGGGATGTGTATCAACAAGAGACAGTAAAAAAGGTTTACGCAAGGTCTTAATCTGAAAAGAATCCTTGCAACGGGTCCCTGCTGCACGTCTGCGCCTGTGTCTCCGTTGTGCCGTATCCTGGACGGGCGTAGCATGTGATTCATCTGTAAAAAGAAGAACTTAGTTTGGAAAAAATATCGTGCAAAAAATGTATGTAAAAAAGAGTATGATTTTAGAAAATGAACAAAACTGAGCTTTATTGGCTCTCATTCTTCATTCGTGCAGCCCCTTGTAAAGGGGTATGTGGCTGGGAAGCCCCTTGTTTGTTTATGCTGGACTCGCATAGCCGTGTCCGGGGTCTAAATGACCTGTTTTAGGGGCTTCGATCAGCCAGGCCGGATTAATTTGTGGTTGTGAAGGCAGTCTCATGTTTTTCCGTGGTCGAGGAACACTCTAAGTTGCCCTTTAATGAGATGATGCCGCGTGGACCGGGCATTTTAAGTGTAAGAGACGCGTAATGCGGTATTGCGTTAAAGCGGGCGAAAGCTTCGCGTCCCAGTAGTGCTTGATGGCTACTTTTAAATGGGGCGATATGGAAGATTAGCTTTTTGCGACGGAAGTTGTCGGATGAACCGAACACAACCTCTAGTAGTACAGAGCCTGTACAATTGGCATAAAGGCATGGCGTCACTCCTTTGAAGGAAGTGCGACTATGGCGAATTTTGGTATGGTCTATCCCCATTCTGCAGACGGTGTCCTGGTATAGTAGGTTTATATCACTGCCGCCGTCCATTAGGACTTGTGTAAATTGTAGTCCGTCGATTATGGGATTCAATATCAAATCAGTCTATCCTGCGTTTCGAATACTTCTCGAGTAATCCTGATGGTCAAAAGTAATTGGTTTTGACATCCAATCTCGGGACTCCGCTGGGGCGGACCATGTGGTGCGTGCTTTAGCAGGTGCCACACTATTTTTCCTTGTTATCACATGAAGTGAGTTCACTGTTTTGACTTCTAGTGGGAAAGTCTTCTGCTTTCCGGCGTCTTTGCTTGTGGGGTTAAATCGTCTTCGCTCGGTGTGCGAGCCCCTTGTGTTCGGCGTTAAGCGGCGGATCGCTTGAAGACCCAACAATCTCTGTGGGTATGGTTTGCGGGCTTGCCGAAGTGCTGTGGATTTGACATATCCTATCCAAGATTTTGTTTAGGTTGGATAGCTCGTCACCGTTGTCCTTAAGAGGCAGTATTTTGTTATTCGCCGAGAGCTTTTGAACCTGCGTTGCTGCCGTGCTATTTGGGCCTTTTCCTTATTCGGCGCTGATCTTTTCTGCGTCGTGATTTCATTCCATCCCCGACTTGGATGTACTCGGGTCGCTGGTGCTGCATCTTGCCAGCCAGCTATCGTCCCCCGCGCAAAAGCGGGTCATGAGGCTTGTTAGCACGGCCATTGTTCTTGTTTTTTCCTGGCCGAGGTGTCTGGCGAGCCATTCGTCTCGGACATTATGTTTAAAGGCTGCTAAGGCTTTGGCGTCCGGACAGTCGACTATTTGGTTCTTTTTGGTGAGGAACCTGTTCCAGAATTTGCGTGCTGACTCTCCAGGCTGTTGAGTTATGTGACTTAAATCGTCTGCATCCGGAGGGCGGACATAAGTCCCCTGAAAATTTGCTCGAAACGCATCCTCGAGCTCTTCCCAACTTCCCATGGTATTTTCTGGGAGGCTTTTGAGCCAATGCCGAGCTGGCCCTTTGAGCTTGAGGGGTAGGTATTTTATGTTATGGAGATCGTCTCCTCTAGCCATATGTATGTGTAGGATATAATCCTCAATCCAGACTCCGGGGTATGTTGTTCCGTCATATGCCTCTATGTTTACGGGTTTGAATCCCGCTGGAAATTCATGATCCAGTACCTCATCGGTGAAGCATAGTGGGTGTGCGGCGCCCCTGTATTTGGGTGTGCCGTTATCTTCGAACACTCTGCGTGTTGTGTTGCTTCCTAGAGCCTTTTTTGGCCCATAGATGGACCTGACCGGGCCATCCTTTCTACGAGGATCCTTATGTGGATTGTGTGCCGGCTTGTGTGCGGCGCCGCTTGCCGCTCTTATCCTGTCATCTGGTCGTCTATACGGCCAGGCGGCCCCTTTGTTTTTTGACTGTGGGGGCTCTATGGCCTCCTCGTCAAATTCGGGCAATAGTTTGCGCTTCGGGTAGCTCTTTTCTTGGTGACTATCACCGTATTTATCTGCGGTCTTGAGTACTTTGCTCCATCTCATTCTGAGTATGTCTTCCGCTGTTTTGAGCTTCGCTCGCTTTTTCAAACTTCTTGCGATGGCGGCGAGCCTTTTGTGAAGGTTCTTATGCTCCGGTGATGTGTCCGGCGTGAGGCCGTCTGGACTGTTGTTTTCGCCGGGATGGGTTGCTCGTCAATTCATCCTGTTCGGATGGTTGCTTGGTGGCATGTTAAGCCGTCCTTTGGTTCGCCTCGCTCTCGGCTTGGTCCGTATGGGTGTTGTTGTTATCGGCGGGACTTTGGGCGGCGCTTGCATCGCCCGTTTGGTTGTTTTTCGGGAATTATCCCGCGCGTCCGTTGTTCCTCGTTATCGCTTCCTTTTGGTGTATCCACCATGTATCGTCGTGAGTTGAGGTGGCTTTCCGGTGCCGTGGCGCTGGTTCTTAGTAAATCTCGGCATCGTCGTCCATGCCGTCGAAGTCTTCGGAGTCGAAGTCTAGCATGTCGGTTAGATCGTCGACAGTGGCTACTAAGTGGGTGGTGGGTGGGCTTTGAATTTCTTCGTCGTCCGCATCCCAACCGTCCTGACCACAGTCCGGCCAGGGTTCTTCTGATAACGAGAGATATTTTAGCGAATTTAGGATGTCACCGAAAGGTGAGTGTTAAAAGATGTCCGCAGCGGTGAACTCCGTGATCGGCGCCCAATCGGATTCGATTGGAGGGGGCGCGGGAGGTTTGGTGTCCGGCAAAGAAGCCGGCACCTCGGAGTCACGAGCTTCACAAGGGACAAGGTCAGTATTCGGCTCCATCACCGTAGAGGTTGCAGCCCCCGAGGCGGTGTCTAGCCACCCATCCTCGGTCTGCGCAGTCGGCTCCGAATTAGGGATCGCAGTGGACTCGTGTGCGGCCTCCAGGACACTATCCGGCAGCAGAGCTAAATC
This sequence comes from Aegilops speltoides, assembly GCA_021437245.1. Lineage (NCBI taxonomy): Eukaryota > Viridiplantae > Streptophyta > Magnoliopsida > Poales > Poaceae > Aegilops > Aegilops speltoides. The sequence continues at coordinate 160,323,592 of CM038146.1, forward strand.
GTGCCCATCGTGACAGTGCGGCGTGCTCGGCTGTGGTTCGAATCAATCGAAGATCAAGTCTCCGCGGATGTCAGCCGTGAAGTTTAGACTTCCAAATTTGACCTGACGGCCAGGGGCGTAGCTTTCGATCTGCTCCAGATGGCCAAGCGAATTGGCCCGCGGTGCAAAGCCGCCGAATACAAAGATCTGCCCGGGGAGAAAAGTCTCACCCTGGATTGCGTCATTGGTGATGATCGAAGGAGCCATCGGGCCTATATGCGACGGCACAGAAAGCACCAATGTCGGTGTCAAAACCGGCGGATCTCGGTAGGGGGTCCCGAACTGTGCGTCTAGGCGGATGGTAACAAGAGACAAGGGACACGATGTTTTTACCCAGGTTCGGGCCCTCTCGATGGAGGTAAAACCCTACTCCTGCTTGATTGATATTGATGATATGGGTAGTACAAGAGTGGATCTACCACGAGATCAAGGAGGCTAAACCCTATAAGCTAGCTTATGGTATGATTGTTGTTGTCCTTCTACGGACTAAAACCCTCCGGTTTATATAGACACCGGAGAGGGCTAGGGTTACACAGAGTCGGTTATAATGGTAGGAGATCTACATATCCGTATTGCCAAGCTTGCTTTCCACGCCAAGGAAAGTCCCATCCGGACACGGGACGAAGTCTTCAATCTTGTATCTTCATAGTCTTGGTGTCTGGCCGATGATGATAGTTCGGCTATCCGGACACCCCCTAGTCCTGGACTCCCTCAGGCGCCCTCACCGCGTCATGCCCGCCAACGGGCCAGCCCTCCACCGAGCTGTAAGTTAACCATAAATTCGAAGGTACTACTTTTCTCCGAGTACAATAACCAGGATCATTCTTTGCAGTCCGGCTAGTAGCTCTTCTCGACAGAGTTCGTCTTCGGGGGACCTTCCTCTGGAGATGATGGAGAGTGAGACCCCACCAACCTCTCCGCCTCACAAGGAGGGCGACCCCGAGGTGTCGTCACGGAGGAGTCCGGATCTGCCGAAGCCAAAAGCTACTCCTTTAGCCGCCCGGAGCGATCGGCTCCCACGGGGGGCGATGAGAAGGGTCTGGCACAGGTCGATGTCCGGCTGGACATACTCACGGGCCTTCTGGAACGAGCTGCTCTCTTGGAGGAGCACCGCTCATTAATGAGCATGGTGCTCAAGAAGATTTCATCCGCCACAAGCAGTTTGAATGAAGCATTTATGAGCCTGCTTAGAGGCTTTGAGGTATGTAATGAGAAATACATAATTTTTTGGCTGTGAGGCACGCGCTAGGTGTGCTCCATATGGATAGTAGCCCCTGAGACTCAGGTTGCCCGCCCTAGGCGGCAAACGGAGAATCATATTGTGTAAGTAATGATTGCAGTGTATATATGTGCAGGTGTCTAAGGATCCGGCAGCCGACCAGTCCGTTGAAGTTGCCGATCTAAGGAGGCGGATTGGAGCTATTGATGCTGATATCACGCTGGTGAATGAGTGGCTGAACGAGTCACAAGGTATGTGTTCTGCTTTCCTAAATATGTTTTACAGGAAAATTTGAGAGGGGCATGATATTAATGCGATATGCTTGGACTGCAGACGGTGCTGCTTCTGTGGAAGCCCTGAGGGCGGAACTTGCCCAGGCCAAGGAACAAGCTCGGGCTAGCAATGCGGCTGCCCTAAAGGCGGCCGAAGAGTTGAGAGCCGAACAGGCTGCTCATCGCCGAAGCAAGGACAAGATAGCCAAAATGGCTGTGGAGTTGAAAAATGCCGCCAACCAGTATGAGCTCCTTAAAAAGGAGAATCGGGTTAATTTGGCTGACCTGAACAAGGCACTTAATGCAGCCAAGGAGATGCAGATCGAAATCAGGGATGTGCGGGAGGAGCTTCGACAGGCCGGGAAAATCGTGGCTGGGAGCCCCTACTTATTGTGGATGAAGTTTTTGGATCCGAAGTATGCTCCCCTGGATCGACGTTGGAGTCCTACAGACGCGTATGCGGACTTGGCGAAGAGTATAACTGATGCGGCCAAGTTTTTCGAGGATCAAGGTGATAAAGAAGTGGAGAAGCTGTTCTGGTCTCAATTTAATGCTCCCGCGCGCCCATTGCTGTTGAGTGAGAAAATGGCTGCTGTGGCTGAGCTTCATAGGCTGTCCGGGCTTGCAATGCGGTCTGTAGTAGACCATCTTTGGCCAAAGGGTCCTAAGCCGGATAGTTATTTTGGTGCAGCAATTCCTCGGTGCCGTATCTCAGATCGACGCCATGAGAAGGTCGGCGTGCATAGAGGGTGCACGAATGACTCTTGCTCGCGTTAAAGCATATTGGACAGATATGGAGGCCACCATCGTTGCGACCCAGAATCCGGCGGGAGGCCAGGATCCGGCCGAGCACTACTTGGAGCAGGTAACAAAAGGTGCTTGTTATAGAGGCTCTGTGCTCGAAGAATGTCATGCTCGAGTGACAAATCGTGTCATTGTAAAAACAATGTTATTTTGATTATGTGGCTATATTTATACTTTGTGCCCGAAAGTATTATTGTGCCTCCTGTGCAGCCGTTTTTATGTATATGTATAATCTGAAAGTTAGGAGTCGTTGGCTTCAGCCCCCATGCATACAATGCGGGGGTGTTCGAGAAAAATATGCGTAATCACACTTGATCCAACGTCTTGGTCCGTTAAGCTTGGCACGTCGAACTAGACAACCGGACTATATAGTTGTAACACTTTCACTTAGCCATAGGAGTTTGACGGTGGGGCTACTATATAGCCCCTAGTACCTTCGCGTGCATCCGAATACGGGCGCGTGTGTACATGGCCGAAAAATGGTCCTTTCTTAATGTGGCCGAATCCTACAGATTCCGATATGTCTTCGAGTGGTTGAACAGTCTCCCGCTGTATCATGACAGTCAGTTTTCGGCTTTCTCTACTGAGGTGCTCGTCCAGAATAACCAGGGCACAATCGCAGTAGTTCTCCTTTGGCCACCTTAGCCGATAGGAACGGAACGTAAGGCGGCAAACCCAGGAGCCGGGTGATACGTCTCCAACGTATCTATAATTTTTTATTGCTCCATATTGGGCTTTATTTTTCACCTTTATCTACTGTTTTGGACTATATTGGGCTTTATTTTTCACTTTTATATTACTTTTGGGACTAACCTATTAACCGGAGGCCCAGCCCAAAATTGCTGTTTTTTGCCTTTTTCAGTATTTCGAAGAAACAAAATATCAAACGGAGTCCAAACGGAATGAAACCTTCGGGATCGTGATTTTCCAACCGAACGTGATCGAGGAGACTTGGACCCTACTCCAAGAAGCTTCCTAGGAGGTCATGAGGGTGGAGGGCGCCCCCCTTGGGCGCGCCCCCCTACCTCGTGGGCCCCTCGGAGCTCCACCGACGTACTCCTTCCTCCTATATATACCTACGTATCCCCGTATGATCAATAAAGGGAGCCAAAAACCTAATTCCACCGCCGCAACCTTTTGTATCCATGAGATCCCATCTTGGGGCCTGTTCCGGAGCTCCGCCGGAGGGGGCATCCACCACGGAGGGCTTCTACATCAACAGCATAGCCCCTCCGATGAAGTGTGAGTAGTTTACTTCAGACCTTCGGGTCCATAGCTAGTAGCTAGATGGCTTCTTCTCTCTTTTTGGATCTCAATACAATGTTCTCCCCCTCTCTTGTGGAGATCTATTCGATGTAATCTTCTTTTTGCGGTGTGTTTGTTGAGACCGATGAATTGTGGGTTTATGATCTAGTATTATCTATGGAAAATATTTGATTCTTCTCTGAATTCTTTTATGTATGATTGAGTTATCTTTGCAAGTCTCTTTGAATTATCCGTTTGGTTTGGCCAACTAGATTGGTAGTTCTTGCAATGGGAGAAGTGCATGGCTTTGGGTTCAATCTTGCGGTGTCCTTACTTAGTGACAGAAAGAGTTGCAAGGCACGTATTGTATTGTTGCCATCGAGGATAACAAGATGGGGCTTTTATCATATTGCATGAATTTATCCCTCTACATCATGTCATCTTGCTTAAAGCGTTACTCTGTTTTTAACTTAATACTCTAGATGCATGCTGGATAGCGGTCGATGAGTGGAGTAATAGTAGTAGATGCAGAATCGTTTTGATCTACTTGTCACGGACGTGATGCCTATATACATGATCATTGCCTAGATATACTCATAACTATGCTCAATTCTGTCAATTGCTCAACATTAATTTGTTCACCCACCGTAGAATACTTATGCTCTTGAGAGAAGCCACTAGTGAAACCTATAGCCCCCGGGTCTATTCTCATCATATCAATCTATATCACTTTATTTACTTGCTTTGTTTTTACTTTGCCTTTACCTTTTACTTTGCATCTATCTATCAAAATACCAAAATATTATCTCTATCGGATCTCACTCTCGTAAGTATTTGTGAAGGATTGACAACCCTAAGCGTTGGTTGCGAGTTGCTATCGTGTTGTGTGGTCACGAGGGACTTATGCGTGACCTCCTACTGGATTGATACCTTGGTTCTCAAAAACTGAGGGAAATACTTACGCTACTGTGCTGCATCATCCTCTCCTCTTCGGGGAAAACCAATGCAAGCTCGAGACGTAGCACATGGAAAACCCAACATTTGACCAAAGACATGATTTGGAGCTGATGCATATAAGGCCAAACTCGTGACGCCGATCACTCCCGAAGGTATTCGGACTTTATAACATAAAATGGGCTGAAGAGTGCCCTTTCTTTATGAAACCTGTCGTGGTGAAATGCCAATAATGAAGGAAATATGCCCTAGAGGTAATAATAAAGTTATTATTTATTTCCTCATATCATGATAAATGTTTATTATGCATGCTAGAATTGTATTACCCGGAAACATGATACATGTGTGAATACATAGACAAACATAATGTCACTAGTGTGCCTCTACTTGACTAGCTCATTAATCAAAGATGGTTATGTTTCCTAACTATAGACATGTGTTGTCATTTGATTAACGGGATCACATCATTAGGAGAATGATGTGATTGACTTGACCCATTCCATTAGCCTAGCACTTGATCGTTTAGTATGTTGCTATTGCTTTCTTCATGACTTATACAAAGTTCCTACAACTATGAGATTATGCAACTCCCGTTTACCGGAGGAACACTTTGTGTGCTACCAAACGTCACAGCGAATCGGGTGATTATAAAGGAGCTCTACAGTGTCTCCGAAGGTACATGTTGAGTTGGCGTATTTCGAGATTACGATTTGTCACTCCGATTGTCGGAGAGGTATCTCTAGGCCCTCTCGGTAATGCACATCACTATAAGCCTTGCAAGCAATGTAGCTAATGAGTTAGTTACGGAATGATGCATTACGTAATGAGTAAAGAGACTTGCCGGTAACGAGATTGAACTAGGTATTGGATATCGACGATCGAATCTCGGACAAATAACATACTGGTGACAAAGGGAACAACGTATGTTGTTATGCGATTTGACCGATAAAGATCTTCATAGAATATGTAGGAGCCAATATGAGCATCCAGGTTCCGCTATTGGTTATTGACCGGAAACAGTTCTAGGTCATGTCTACATAGTTCTCGAACCCGTAGGGTCCGCATGCTTAACATTACGATGACAGTTTTATTGTGAGTTTACAAGTTTGGATGTACCGAAGGTTGTTCGAAGTCCAGGATGTGATCACGAACATGACGAGGAGTCTCGGAATGGTCGAGACATAAAGTTTGATATATTGGAAGCCTATATTTGGATATCGGAATAGTTCCGGGTGAAATCGGGATTTTACCGGAGTACCGGGGTTACGGACCCCGGGGTTAATGTGCCTACATGGGCCATGAGGGAGAAGAGGTGGGCCGGCCAGGGCAGGCCGTGCGCCCCCTCCCCCCTAGTACGAATAGGACAAGGAAGGGGGGCGGCGCCCCCCTTTCCTCTTTCCCCTCCCCCCTTTCCTTCTCCAACAAGGCAAGAGGAGGGAGTCCTACTCCCGGTGGGAGTAGGACTCCTCCAGGCGCACCCCTAGGGGAGCGGCCGCACCTCCCCCTCCCTCCTTTATATACGGGGGCAGGGGGCACCCCAAGACACACAAGTTGATCTTCGTGATCGTTCCTTAGCCGTGTGCGGTGCCCCCCTCCACCATATTCCACCTCGGTCATATCGTAGCGGTGCTTAGGCGAAGCCCTGCGTCGGTCGAACATCATCACCGTCACCACGCCGTCGTGCTAACGGAACTCATCCCCGACACCCTGCTGGATCGGAGTCCGGGGATTGTCATCGAGCTGAACGTGTGCTGAACTCGGAGGTGCCGTACGTTCGGTACTTGGATCGGTCGGATCATGAAACCATACGACTACATCAACCGTGTTGTTCTAATGCTTCCGCTTTCGGTCTAAGAGGGTATGTGGACAACACTCTTCCCTCTTGTTGCTATGCATCACCATGATCTTGAGTGTGCATAGGAAATTTTTTGAAATTACTACGTTCCCCAACAGTGGCATCAGAGCCTGGTTTTATGCGTAGATGTCATATGCACGAGTAGAACACAAGTGAGATTTGGGCAATACAAGTCATACTGCTTACCAGCATGTCATACTATGGTTCAGCGGTATTGTGAGATGAAGTGGCCCGGACCGACATTACGCGTACGCTTACGCGAGACTGGTTTCACCGTTACGAGCACTCGTGCTTAAAGGTTACTGGCGGGTGTCTGTCTCTCTCACTTTAGTTGAACCGAGTGTGGCTAGGCCCGGTCCTTGCAAAGGTTAAAACAGCACTAACTGGATGAACTATCGTTGTGATTTTGATGCGTAGGTAAGAACGATTCTTGCTCAGCCCGTAGCAGCCACGTAAAATTTGCAACAACAAAGTAGAGGACGTCTAACTTGTTTTTGCAGGGCATGTTGTGATGTGATATGGTCAAGACGTGATGCTATATTTTATTGTATGAGATGATCATGTTTTGTAACCGAAGTTATCGGCAACTGGCAGGAGCCATATGGTTGTCGCTTTATTGTATGAAATGCAAACATACATAATTGCTTTACTTTATCACTAAGCGAGAGCGATAGTCGTAGAAGCAATAGATGGCGAACGACAACGATGCTACAATGGAGATCAAGGTGTCGTACTGGTGACGATGGTGATCACAACGGTTAGCGGAGATGGAGATCACAAGCACAAGATGATGATGGCCATATCATATCACTTATATTGATTGCATGTGATGTTTATCCTTTATGCATCTTATCTTGCTTTGATTGACGGTAGCATTTTAAGATGATCTCTCACTAAAATTATCAAGAAGTGTTCTCCCTGGGTATGCACTGTTGCCAAAGTTCTTCGTGTTGAGACACCACGTGATGATCGGGTGTGATAGGCTCTACGTTCAAATACAATGGGTGCAAAATAGTTGCACACGCGGAATACTCAGGTTAAACTTGACGAGCCTAGCATATACAGATATGGCCTCGGAACACGAAGACCGAAAGGTCGAACGTGAATCATATAGTAGATATGATCAACATAGTGATGTTCACCATTGAAACTACTCCATCTCACATGATGATCGGACATGGTTTAGTTGATTTGGATCACGTGATCACTTAGATGACTAGAGAGATGTCTGTCTAAGTGGGAGTTCTTAAGTAATATGATTAATTGAACTTAAATTTATCATGAACTTAGTACCTGATAGTATTTTGCTTGTCTATGTTTGTTGTACATAGATGACTCGTGTTCTTGTTCCGTTGAATTTTAATGCGTTCCTTGAGAAAGCTAAGTTGAAAGATGATGGTAGCAATTACACGAACTGGGTCCGTAACCTGAGGATTATCCTCATTGCTGCACATAAGAATTACGCCCCGAAGCACCGCTGGGTGCCAGCCTGCCGCTGATGCAATCGGCGGCGTTAAGAACATCTGGCAGAGCAAAGCTGGTGACTACTTGATAGTTCAGTGTGCCATGCTTTCGGCTTGGAACCGGGTCTTCAACGACGTTTTGAACATCGTGGAGCATATGAGATGTTCCAGGAGTTGAAGTTAATATTTCAAGCAAATGCCGGATTGAGAGATATGAAGTCTCCAATAAGTTCTATAGCTGTAAGATGGAGGAGAATAGTTACGTCGGTGAACACATACTCAAAATGTGCGGGTATAATAATCACTTGATTCAACTGGGAGTTAATCTTCCGATGATAGTGTCATTGATGAATTCTTCAATCACTGCCACCAAGCTACAAGAGCTTCGTGATGAACTATAATATGCAAGGGATGGACAAGACTATTCTTGAGCTCTTCGCAATGCTAAAAGCCACGGAGGTAGAAATCAAGAAGGAGCATCAAGTGTTGATGGTTAATAAGACCACCAGTTTCAAGAAAAAGGGCAAAGGGAAGAAGAAGGTGAACTTCAAGAAGAACAGCAAACAAGTTGCTGCTCAAGAGAAGAAACCCAAGTCTGAACCTAAGCACGAGATCGAGTGCTTCTACGCAAGCGATGGACATTGAAGCGGAACTGCCCCAAGTATATGGCGGATAAGAAGGATGGCAAAGTGAACAAAGGTATATGTGATATACATGTTATTGATGTGTACCTTACTAATGCTCGCAGAGTACACGGTATTTGATCTGGTTCCGTTGCTAATATTTGCAACTCAAACAGGGACTATGGATTAGCGAAGATTGGCTAAGGGCGAGGTGACGATGCGCGTGGGAAATGGTTCCAAAGTCGATGTGATCGCGGTCAAGACGCTACCTCTACATCTACCATCGGGATTAGTTTTAGACCTAAATAATTGTTATTTGGTGCGGCGTTGAGCATGAACATTATATCTGGATCTTGTTTGATGCGAGACGGTTATTCATTTAAATCAGAGAATATTGGTTGTTCTATTTATATGAGTAATATCTTTTATGGTCATGCACCCTTGAAGAGTGGTCTATTTTTATTGAATCTCGATAGTAGTGATACACATATTCATAATGTTGAAGCCAAAAGATGCAGAGTTGATAATGATAGTGCAACTTATTTGTGGCACTACTGTTTAGGTCATATCGGTGTAAAGCGCATGAAGAAACTCCATACTGATGGACTTTTAGAATCACTTGATTATGAATCACTTGGTACTTGCGAACCGTGCCTCATGGGCAAGATGACTAAAACGCCGTTCTCCAGAACTATGGAGCGAGCAACTGATTTATTAGAAATCATACATACTGATGTATGTGGTCCAATGAATATTGAGGCTCACGGTGGGTATCGTTATTTTCTCACCTTCACAGATGATTTGAGCAGATATGGGAATATCTACTTGATGAAACACAAGTCTGAAACATTTGAAAAGTTCAAAGAATTTCAGAGTGAAGTGGAAAATCATCGTAACAAGAAAATAAAATTTCTATGATCTGATCATGGAGGAGAATATTTGAGTTACGAGTTTGGTTTACATTTGAAACAATGCGGAATAGTTTCGCAACTCACGCCACCCGGAACACCACAACGAAATGGTGTGTCCGAACGTCGTAATCGTACTTTACTAGATATGGTGCGACCTATGATGTCTCTTACTGATTTACCGCTATCATTTTGGGGTTATGCTTTAGAGACAGCTGCATTCACGTTAAATAGGGCACCATCAAAATCCGTTGAGACGACGCCTTATGAACTGTGGTTTGGCAAGAAACTAAAGTTGTCGTTTCTTAAAGTTTGGGGCTGCGATGCTTATGTGAAGAAACTTCAACCAGATAAGCTCGAACCCAAATCGGAGAAATGTGTCTTCATAGGATACCCAAAAGAGACTATTGGGTACACCTTCTATCACAGATCTGAGGGCAAGATTTTCGTTGCTAAATTCAAATCATTTCTAGAGAAGGAGTTTCTCTCGAAAGAAGTGAGTGGGAGGAAAGTAGAACTTGATGAGGTAACTATACCTGCTCCCTTATTGGAAAGTAGTTCATCACAAGAACCGGTTCCTGTGACAACTACACCAATTAGTGAGGAAGCTAATGATATTGATCATGAAACTTCAGATCAAGTTTCTACTGAACCTCGTAGGTCTACCAGAGTAAGATCCGCACCAGAGTGGTATGGTAATCCTATTATGGAAGTCACGTTACTTGACCATGACGAACCTACGAACTATGAGGAAACGATGATGAGCCCAGATTCCGCAAAATGGCTTGAAGCCATGAAATTTGAGATGGGATCCATGTATGAGAACAAAGTATGGACTTTGGTTGACCTGCCCGATGATCGGCAAGCCCTTGAGAATAAATGGATCTTCAAGAAGAAGACTGACGCTGATGGTAATGTAACTGTCTACAAAGCTCGACTTGTTGCGAAAGGTTTTCGACAAGTTCACGGGGTTGACTACGATGAGACTTTCTCACCACTACTAGGGAAAAGGCTATACACAGAATCTTAGCAGCAGCGCGGTTCAAAAAACTGCGCTAGTGCTATATAGCAGTAGCGAGCTATTAAAAACCGCACTCTGAGACACAAACTTAGCGATGGCGCTGTTGTAAAAAAAGCGCTACTACTAATATTCCCATTGGCAGAATGCTAGGCTACGCATAGTAGTAGCGAGCTTATGTAAACGCGCCATCGCTAGAAACACGATTAGCGGTAGCGTTTCGAGGAAGAGCGCTACTACTAACGGAAATAAAATAAGATGATAAACAAATAGAAATTTAAATGAAAATGAAAGAAATAGAAAAAGGAGAAAGGGAAAAATAAAATGTAAAGCAAAATAAGCGAAAAAGTGAAAAATCAGAGGAAGGCATAGCAGCAGCGTTTGTTTGTAAGAGGCGCTATAGCTAACGTGAGGCTGCGTAGCGTGCCCTAGACCCCGCTATAGAAGCAGAATAGGAAATTAGCTATAGCAAAGCGTTTTGAGGAAAGCGCTATAGCTAACTTAGCTATAAGCGCTTTTTAAACGCGCTACCGCTAAGTTTGACTTAGCCAAAAACCGTTCCCCGGCCACCACTTCCCCAAATCCTCAAACCCACCCTTGCAAGGCTGCCGTCTCCCCGATTCGTCGCCCCACACTTCGCCACCGCCGACGACGCACACCAGAGCCGTGCGCCGTCGACGACACCGGAACCGCCCCCAACGCCACGGAGCCGCGCGGCCTCGTCAACACCACCGGAGCCGCCGTCGACGCCACCTTCCTCGCCGTCACGGAGCGCGCCTGCCTCCCTCGCCGTCACCGGAGACGCCTCGCCTCCTCGCCACCACCTGCCTCCGTCGCCACCACGGAGCCATCATCTCAGAAGCCCCCCCTCCTCTCTCTCTCATGCATAGGTTAGCCAGCTTTTAATTAGGTTAATTATCTAGGTTAGGGCAAAATTTTAGTTAGGGCATTGACAGAGAAGTAGTTAGGTTAACTAGTTTAATTAGGTTAATTATCTAGGTTAGTGCAAAAACTTAGTTAGGGCTTTGACAGAGAACTAGTCGGGTTAACTAGTTTAATTAGGTTAATTATCCATGTTAATTAGTGCAAAAATTTATTTTAGGCTTTGACAGAGAACTAGCTGCGTTAACTAGTTTAATTAGGGTTAATTATCTAGGTAAACTAGATTAACTAACTAGGTTAAATAGGTAGGTTAATTAGGTTCGTTGGATTAAGAAGCTAGGTTAAGTAGATTGGCAAAGGTTTTGATTTTTAAAAGACCACTATTTTTCAAGGAAAAGAATTTAGGCAAATTTTATTTTTCATTGAAGTGGTCATGTTATATCTTTTCATTGAAGTTGTTCGATTGTGCCCAAGTGGTGGCTTTGTTGTTTCTGTGAATGATGTTGAGTGGCCTATGTTTTGCGGAATGTTGATTCATTTCTGTTCGGCAAATTTCAGGTTCTCGATTTGTCCACTTTTAGCAAAGGTCATGCGAAATTTCCGTGAATTTCGGCATGACTTGTGCTACAAACTAGGACATATCGAGTGCCGGATTTGCCGCACCAAGGAGTCAACATTCCTGCAAAACAATAGTCCTTTTATGTCATTATTCATTTTATTAGGTCTAGAATTAATTGACTAGATTTAATCATAGGAAACATGGCTAGCAATGATGAAGGACGGGGTTACGGTGATTGCGGCGGCGTCTACCGGGCGGCATTTAAATTTTTAGCTTTACCGACGATCAGCAGATGTTGTTCTTGGGCCCGCATCGGGATCGAGACCGACACGCAGATGAACCGGTCTTTGAGACCGTCACGCAGACCGGTTTGAGATCGACACCGGCGCTGAGATTCAGACCGCATCGAGACCGGCGCCGAGACCGGTGCTGCCTCGGGAGCGAATCCGTGTAGCACCAAAAGCGAAGAGGCAACGGGTTCCTAACAAACTCAGGACTACTAGACTAGTGGTCACGGAGGTGGACAACGGCAATTTTGAGCCAAAGGCGCCGAGGAAGCAGCGTGCTACGGCAATCAAATAGGCTGCATCATACGGACAACCGCCACCATCAACGATGAGAATCTAAAGAAGATAGAAAATATGAGGAGCTCCTCCTAAAGAAGTTTCACCAGATATTCTTGTTCCGGGCGGAATGAGAAGGATTATGAAGATCCGCACAATGACCCGGCAATGAAGAAGATAAACAAACACGCCATGACCAAGTTTAGCAACGCGTTGGCCGCCTGGAAAAATCGAGTGAAAGCAAAGATCAATGACAGGGAACACTACTCCGAGATTGTAAAGGAAAGTTCGACAATCGCGGAAGAGCAGTTTCAAATATTCAAGGAGGCTTGCGAGGCCGAAGCTGCCAAAGAAAAGTCTAAGTACATGAAGGGGCTTCAAAAGAGGAACATTGGGACCCACCACCTCGGAAGCCGTGGTTACGGCGGAAAGAGGTCCAAATGGGATAAGGAGGACGCGGAAGCCGCGAGTCTGGGCATCCCAGACCCCTTGGCGGATTTCACCGTCCCGCAGGAGCGTGACGTCCTAAGGGCCCGCCACCGTTGGGACCCACTGAAGAAGGTTTATGAGACAACACCGGTCATTACGGAGTTCATGAGACTGCTGGTAATTTTAGTTTCTGATCAATTCGACTGCACACGTTAGTCATATTTGTAAGCGATCCTTGTGCCTTTTGCGAGAGAGCAACACCGGATTGCGGTTGAAAGCGACTCGCCGTCGAGGCATTGGCGAGGCCAAGTGGGACACTCCATTCAACCGGCGTTGAACATATTGAAACGACAACCGGTGGATACTCGACCATCGTATGGATGCGTGCGGTGTCGGAGACGGCGCCACATGGAAGAAGTACTACCGTGAGACCACGGAGGAGAAAAAGGAAAGACGGAGGTTAATCAAGAAAGCATCGACAAGAAGGTTGAGATTGCGGTTGAGAAGAAATCATCTCGAGCGATCGCAACAGCGGTAGCTGCCGCAAAACAAGCGATTGCAGATATATCTACTTCCTTGGTGACGGGCGTTCACACTTGGACAAGGAAAATCCAAAAAATGCAGAGGACTTTCCCTTGTCGACTTCTTGGCAGCACATGCTCCCGCGACCGGCTCCCTTTTGCTCCCGCACGGCTCCCGCACTGCTCCCCGCACCGGCTCCCAAGACCTGCTGCCGTGACCGGACGTGCTCGGTGGTGCCTCCTCTTTGGCTGAGCTCGACGCCCTCACGGTATCTGTCACACCGGCCCCCTTCAATATAAATGTATAATCTCCCGTTTTCGTTGCCTTTCGGATGTCTCACCTCGCAGACTTTTATTTGCAGGCAGGCGAAATCTCGTGCACCATATTGTACACCATCGGCGAACAGAAGGTGGACGTGGGGAAGGCGACGATAATGGAGCCGAAGGAACCATTGTTCCACAGCCGGCCGATCCCCGAACGTCTTCAAGGTTTCCGTGGCGATGTCAAACCGGGCCACGAGAATTTGCCTCCTCTAATACTAGTGGGGATGACGATGAGACCCTCGGCGGCTTGGTGATTGTTGCAATGGGTGGGTCTGTTGTGGCTAAAGAGTGCGCTTCGCCTGCGAGGCGGCGGGAGCACACCCACGAGCACGCAGCCTCGGCAAGGTATGAACATCAACACCCCACCTACCCAATTAGCGTCGGGTGTCGGGTTGGGTGATAGCGACGGGTAAGCGGTGGCTCCATTAGAGGCTGGTGATGTCGCCATGGATGAGGATGAGGATGACGATGGCGCTGACAAAGTATGTCTATCTTGGCGCCTCCTCAGGGTTTGAGCATCATGAGTCGGTGCCTGAATTACCGTCTCAATGTGTTATTGACGACCATCCGGTGGTAAAGAAGCCTAGGAAGAGAGCGAGGAAAGGCAAAAAAGTTGATTCTATGATCCAGCAGCCTCGGCTTCGGGACCGTGTAGATATCCTCGATGCGGATAAATGGCATATCCCCGGTAAACCAATCCTACCTGAAACAGCGCTACGGGCCAGATTCGGCGATCTAAGGAGACTTCATGACGATGTGCTGCGGGTAGAGAAAGGCCTCATCGCCTCGAAGATCCGGGATACCCACTCTCGTGGTTAACATTCTCGCAGCAAATGTCGTGACGTCAATGGCTTCCCGCGGATAAGTTCTTCCTCCGATTCGATTACATATTCGACATGTTTCACGTGAAGAAGCTGGATTTTACTTTTGTCGCCTTTATGCCTTGCACATGAGCTACATCATTGGGGTTGAGCAGTTAGCTCATATACGTGTCGCTGACCCGTACTACATGCACGAGGCCTTCTTGGGAGTCTGTGCACACATCGTGAATACGCGAGGGATTACATCGTCGGTTTCATGCTCGCCAATAAGGACAAGGAGGCGATTCTCGTGCCTTATCATCCGTGTAAGTCATCCGCTGCTATCCTTCCTTCGATTTCAATAATTCATTTGCACGGTGGAGGCTAATTAATTTGAGGTGTACTTATTTTGCTTGGCAATGGCGCCGCCGTCCTCATCATCCTCTACCCCGATTCTCCCACGCCTTTACTTGGACTCGTCGAAGAACATTCACAAAAGGATTACACCCACATCAAAGATGTTCTCGGCGATGCTATGTTTTACTACCAAGCAAGGGGTGGAGAGGTTAGGGACAAGAAGAAAAGGCGGCGATCACGCCTTCAGCCATAAGACCGACTTCTGCTGCATCCAAACAACGAGCGATTCTCTTAATGATGGATTCTATGTCCTACACCACATCTTTGGAGTACCGACGGGATCACGGAACCTTCACATGGCACCTAGATCTAGCGATGCCCATATTACGCAATGGGCAAAGGACATAGGAGATATCGAGGATCATCGACTTGAGCTGAGTTCTATAACATCCAGCGAACTTGCCCAAATCATCATGAATGAGGTCGTCGGAAAAACAGGGATGTTCCATGCGAAGGACAAATGTCGCGGGAAGGCGTCCGAACATGGATAGCCTCTCGGCGTCTCGACATGAAGCCTTTCACAAAGCTCGATGACTATCTCCACGACTTGGATGGATGGCACGACATGATGGAGTGATTGTCGATATATGACAATGTGTCATTTAGTCCATAGTTTCTTTTATGACAAAACTTTGAGTTATGCGGTGAAACTTTATTTGTGATGTAATTAAACCGTCCTCCTCGACTAGCGAAAATCACTCTAGTTAGGTCATTTGGGTACGATGAACTTTGTTATTTATGCTTATGATATGTTGTTTATATTTTTGCCAAGTCTGTCTCTTTGTGTTGCTCAACTATATATGTTGCATATCATCGACTCATGTGACGATGCAGGTGCATAGATCATAAATGGCGAAGAAGTGCTACGCCAGAGTATATATCGACAAGTGGCGGAGTGTCGAGCCCAGTGTACCGGTTTTGGTTTCCGAGCGACACGCAAGACTTAGTTTAGGTTCACGCTAATGCGAGAGAGGATACTGAACTCATGTACTCAAAGTGATAGCTATTCTCATGTATATCATTGTTTAGATGGATGACGATGTATTTGCAAGTAATCGAGACTTGTATCGCTATTTTCGAGATTGATGACGAGAGACCACTCTGTGTTGGATGATGATTATGATGATGACATGATTTGATGAGACTAATTGTATGTATATGCTATGATTACATTTGTATGTGGATGATATGCTAAAGATTATTGTATAAAGCCTATTAAAATGCAAAACAAATAAAAACAAATCTGCAGGGAAAAAACTAATAAAACTAGTAGTAGCGAGGATTTAGCGATGGCGCCGACTTACGATGGCGCTTACACCAAAACGGCGCTGCAGATAATACCAAGATGGCGTCCTTTTCTAAACAGCACTGCAGCTATTGATGTGTAGCGATGGCGTGTGTCAACACGCGCCATCGCTATCGTTAAGCTAGAAGCGCTTATTAGTAGCGCCGGTACCCGCGCTACTGAGAGGGCCCAAACCCGCGCTGCTGCTAGGCTTTTCCCTAGTAGTGCACCCGTAGCGATGCTTAAGTCCTTCCGATTCATGTTAGCAATTGCCGCATTTTATGATTATGAAATTTGGCAAATGGATGTCAAAACTGCATTCCTGAATGGATTTCTGGAAGAAGAGTTGTATATGATGCAACTGGAAGGTTTTGTCAATCCAAAAAGTGCTAACAAAGTGTGCAAGCTCCAGCGATCCATTTATGGACTGGTGCAAGCATCTCGGAGTTGGAATAAACACTTTGATAGTGTGATCAAAGCATATGGTTTTATACAGACTTTTGGAGAAGCATGTATTTACAAGAAAGTGAGTGGGAGCTCTGTAGCATTTCTGATATTATATGTAGATGACATATTATTAATTGGAAATGATATAGAATTTCTGGATAGCATAAAGGGATACTTGAATAAAAGTTTTTCAATGAAAGACCTCGGTGAAGCTGCTTACATATTGGGCATCAAGATCTATAGATATAGATCAAGACGCTTAATTGGACTTTCACAAAGCACATACCTTGATAAAGTTTTGAAAAAGTTCAAAATGGATCAGGCAAAGAAAGGGTTCTTGCCTGTATTACAAGGTGTGAAGTTGAGTCAGACTCAATGCCTGACCACAGCAGAAGATAGATACAAAATGAAAGATGTTCCCTATGCTTCAGCCATAGGCTCTATCATGTATGAAATGCTATGTACCAGGCCTGACGTATGCTTAGCAATAAGCTTGGCAGGTAGGTACCAAAGTAATCCAGGAGTGGATCACTGGACAGCGGTCAAGAACATCCTGAAATACCTGAGAAGGACTAAGGATATGTTTCTTGTTTATGGAGATGACAAAGAGCTAGTCGTAAATGGTTACGTCGATGCAAGCTTTGACACTAATCCGGACGATTCTAAATCGCAAACCGGATACATGTTTTTATTAAACGGTGAAGCTGTAAGTTGGTGCAGTTCTAAACAAAGCGTCGTGGCGGGATCTACATGCGAAGCGGAGTACATAGCTACTTCAGAAGCAGCAAATGAAGGAGTCTAGATGAAGGAGTTCATTTCCGATCTAGGTGTCATACCTAGTGCATCGGGACCAATGAAGATCTTTTGTGGCAATACTGGTGCAATTGCCTTGGCAAAGGAATCCAGATTTCACAAGAGGACCAAGCACATCAAGAGACGCTTCAACTCCATCCGGGATCAAGTCCAGGTGGGAGACATAGAGATTTGCAAGATACATACGGATCTGAATGTTGCAGACCCGTTGACTAAGCCTCTTCCACGAGCAAAACATGATCAGCACCAAGACTCCATGGGTGTTAGAATCATTACTATGTAATCTAGATTATTGACTCCAGTGCAAGTGGGAGACTGAAGGAAATATGCCCTAGAGGCAATCATAAAGTTATTATTTATTTCCTCATATCATGATAAATGTTTATTATTCATGATAGAATTGTATTACCCGGAAACATGATACATGTGTGAATACATAGACAAACATAATGTCACTAGTGTGCCTCTACTTGACTAGCTCATTAATCAAAGATGGTTATGTTTCCTAACCATAGACATGTGTTGTCATTTGATTAACGGGATCACATCATTAGGAGAATGATGTGATTGACTTGACCCATTCCGTTAGCCTAGCACTTGATCATTTAGTATGTTGCTATTGCTTTCTTCATGACTTATACAAAGTTCCTACAACTATGAGATTATGCAACTCCCGTTTACCGGAGGAACACTTTGTGTGCTACCAAATGTCACAACGTAACTGGGTGATTATAAAAGAGCTCTACAGGTGTCTCCGAAGGTACATGTTGAGTTGGCGTATTTCGAGATTAGCATTTGTCACTCTGATTGTCGGAGAGGTATCTCTGGGCCCTCTCGGTACTGCACATCACTATAAGCCTTGCAAGCAATGTAGCTAATGAGTTAGTTACAGAATGATGCATTACATAACGAGTAAAGAGACTTGCTGGTAACGAGATTGAACTAGGTATTGGATACCGACGATCGAATCTCGGACAAGTAACATACCAATGACAAAGGGAACAACGTATGTTGTTATGCGGTTTGACCGATAAAGATCTGCGTAGAATATGTAGGAGCCAATATGAGCATCCAGGTTCCGCTATTGGTTATTGACCGGAAACAGTTCTAGGTCATGTCTACATAGTTCTCGAACCCGTAGGGTCCGCACGCTTAACGTTACGATGACAGTTTTAT
Source organism: Aegilops speltoides (assembly GCA_021437245.1). Lineage (NCBI taxonomy): Eukaryota > Viridiplantae > Streptophyta > Magnoliopsida > Poales > Poaceae > Aegilops > Aegilops speltoides. The sequence continues at coordinate 160,342,208 of CM038146.1, forward strand.
TGTGAGTTTATAATTTTTGATGTACCGAAGGTTGTTCGGAGTCCTGGATGTGATCACGGACATGAAGAGGAGTCTCGGAATGGTCAAGACATAAATATTGATATATTGGAAGCCTATATTTGGATATCGGAATAGTTCCGGGTGAAATCGGGATTTTACCGGAGTACCGGGGGGTTACCGGACCCCCCCCCCCGGGGGGGTTAATAAGCCTACATGGGCCATGAGGGAGAAGAGGAGGGCCGGCCAGGGCAGGCCGCGCGCCCCCTCCCCCCTAGTCCGAATAGGACAAGGAAGGGGGGGCGGCGCCCCCCTTTACTCTTTCCCCTCCCCCCTTTCCTTCTCCAACAAGGCAAGAGGAGGGAGTCCTACTCCCGGTGGGAGTAGGACTCCTCCAGGCGCACCCGTAGGGGACCGGCCACACCTCCCCCTCCCTCCTTTATATACAGGGGCAGGAGGGCACCCCAAGACACACAAGTTGATCTTCGTGATCGTTCCTTAGCCGTGTGCGGTGCCCCCCTCCACCATATTCCACCTCGGTCATATCGTAGCGGTTCTTAGGCGAAGTCCTGTGTCGGTAGAACATCATCACCGTCACCACGCCGTCGTGCTGACGGAACTCATCCCCGACACCCTGCTAGATTGGAGTCCGGGGATCGTCATCGAGCTGAACGTGTGCTGAACTCGGAGGTGCTGTACGTTTGGTACTTGGATCGGCCGGATCGTGAAGACGTACGACTACATCCACTGCATTGTTCTAACGCTTCCGCTTTCGGTCTACGAGGGTACGTGGACAACACTCTCCCCTCTCGTTGCTATGCATCACCATGATCTTGAGTGTGCATAGGAATTTTTTTGAAATTACTACGTTCCCCAACAAATAACGGCAGTAACCTCTGTGGGTATAGTACCCATGGGATGTGAAAACAACAAGAGACAATAAAAAGGTTTACACAGGGGCTAAATCTAAAGAGAAACCTGTGAGCAGGGCCCTGCTGCACGTCTGCGCCTTTGTCTCCGTTGTGCCGTTTCCTGGAAGGGTATCGCATGAATTGTGTCTGTAAAAAAGAAAGACTTGTGTAAAAGAGTATAACGTAAGCGTGCGGCGGATAGTAAAAGTGTAAGACATTGGCCTGCTAATAAGGTCAAGCCAGCAGTGGGGCTGTATTAAATATCTAAAGCCCCTGGTGTCCTCTATGGGATTACGTACATAGCGCCCTGGACCAGTTTTATCCGGGCTGCCGGACTCGTCTAACCGTGTCCGTGGTCTTGATGACCAGTCATGTTTTCTGGTATTGGAGGCCGCTTAGAGCCCGGCCAATGGAGCCGTCGCATATTCCTCCGCGCGTGAAGAGCGCACTGTGTTTTCGTTAACGGTGATGACGCCTCGTGGACCGGGCATCTTGAGTGTGAGGTAGGCGTAATGCGGTACTGCGTTGAAGTGGGCGAAGGCCGTTCTCCCAAGCAATGCGTGATAGCCGCTCTGGAAGGGTGCGATGGTGAAGAGTAGTTCTTCGCTTCTGGAGTTGCCTGGGGAGCCGAATGTTACCTCCAGTACAACGGAGCCCCTACCGTAGGCTTCAACGCCTGGTATCACCCCTTCAAAGGTGGTGTTACTTTGGTTGATTCTGGATGAGTCTATCCCCATCTTGCGGACAGTGTCCTGGTATATTAAATTGAGACTACTGTCGCCGTCCATGAGGACGCGAGTAAGATGGTATCCGATGATTATTGGGTCGAGCACCAAGGCATCTGATCCTCCGCGCCGAATATGAAAGTGCGTTATATCGACTAGAGGGGAGGTGAATAGGCGATTTTTATGAATTCTTCACTGAGGAATTTGCCGGTGAGGAAATTCCTTAGCGAAGAACTACTAGCAGCGGAATAAGTACTCAGAAGTAAGCATAACATAATACAAGCATGGTCATCATGATGAAATGAAGACTAGCACAGAGTACAGAAAGCGTAATCACAGGATAACACAAGATGAAGACAAACAGATCAAGAAATTGAACGAGGAAATTGAGAAAGTCTTGATCAAAGTCTTCAAGCACAGATATGAACAAACACTCAACACAAGAATGAGGAAATGAAAGGGTTGAGGAAATAGAACCGATTAGGTTGGTGAAGACAATGATTTGGTAGACCAGTTCCAACTGTTGTCTCGGTTATACGTCTGGTTGGAGCGGCCGAGTATTTAAACTCGAGGACACACAGTCCGGACACCCGATTCTTTGAGCACGCAGCTCAGACACCCGATCCTCATCAGATTCTCCTTGAACTAAGGTCACACAGACCTCGTCCAATCACTCGTGGTAAGTCTTCAGGAGACTTCCAAACCTTCACAGACTCGGTCACTCGGTGATCCACAATTCCTCTTGGATGCTCTAGACCATGACGCCTAACCGTCTGGAAGAAGCCTGATCTTCAAAGGTAACAAGCGTCGGATACACGCAGGATCAATTTCTTCAGTGATCCTCAATCACTTTGGGTTTGTAGGGGTTTGGTTTTGGGTTTTCCTCACTTGATGATTTTGCTCAAAGTCCTCGAAGGATGGGTTGCTCTCAAATGACAAGTGTCAAGTTCTCTCGGAGCAGCCAACCAGCTAGTGGTTGTAGGGGGTGGCTATTTATAGCCTAGGGAGCAGCCCGACATGATAAGACATAAATGCCCTTCAATGATATGACCGTTAGGTGGATAAGATATTTTGGGACAGGTGGCAAGAAGACAAGAATGGTCGAAATTTGACTCTCAAATTCCTCGGGGCTATCATGTTCCTCATTGTGTAGGCAATTAGACTGGCGAATTCCTAACTCCTCGATCGAACAAATTCATCAATGACCAAAAGAACTTCGCCTCATCCATCAAGAAAGTGACTGAATCGTATGAGATTTCCAAAGGCTTCACTCGAAGGGATTGGTAGGTGTAGGATTTTGAGTTGAGCATCACATGGAAATTTTTCCTTAGTATTTCCTCGACCCCTTTAAAGACAAAGTGTTTCCTATGACTCAAGAAAGAGCAAATGAAACTACGAAAACAAAAGTCTTCACGCTTCATGTTCCACAAATGAATACCAAGTCTTCAAGGTCACACCAATTTCTTCACTTTTAAAGTCTTCAGAAAGTCTTTAGAATATCAAAGTCTTCAGTTGAAGAACTTCATTTTTAGGGGTCGACTTTCTCTTTAAATATCAAACTCCTCATAGACTTATAGACCTGTGTACACTCACAAACGCATTAGTCCCTTAACCTATAAGTCTTCAATACACCAAAATCACTAAGGGGCACTAGATGCACTTACAATCTCCCCCTTTTTGGTGATTGATGACAATATAGGTTAAGTTTTCAACAGGGATAAACATATGAAGTGTAAATACTGATATTGAGGAATTTGATAGCAAGATATAGAAGAACTCCCCCTGAAGATGTGCATAGTGAGGAATTTGCGTTTGAGGCAATGCACATTTGAAGAGTTGCATCATGGAGATCTCCCCCTATATCTTGTAATTCATACACGCATTTGATATATAATATGAAGAATTTGAAATGCATGATGAAATATGGTGCCTGATGAAATTCAGCATGCGTGCAATAATATTAACGAGGAATAAGCATGCCGAATAAAGCATCAAAAGTTTCAGAGCTTAGTGCAACAAAAGTATCAGCGCACCATCGGGTTTTAAGATTACAACTCGATCCAAATAAAAGTTTCAGAAGAACGAGAGTTGTAACTTAAAAAATGCCCTTAATATAGACCCGCTTGAAACTCAGATTCCCCCCCCCCCTTTGTCATCAAATGACCAAAAGGATTGAAACTGAGGACTAACGCCCCTGAAGAATTGTCAAGTCGATGGAGGAGCGCCAGCGTTGTCGGGGTTGTTCGTTGTAGCAGGGCCTGCCGCAGTGTCATCCAAATCTTCAGACTCATCAGTGTCACGCGATGAAGAATAAGAGCTGGCCACCAGTGGAGGAACTTTGACCCTCTTGAGTTTCTTCGGAGGAGGTGTAGACCGTCAAATTCTTCCTTGAGACCCATAGTCTTGTTCTTCTTGGCGCTATAGACATGAGTGAGGACAGCCTGTGTGGTTGAAGGTTTCACGAAGGTAGTATTGGTTCTTCTTCACTGCATTGTGTGTTGAGGTCATATTGTGAAGAAGTGCACCAAACTGACGCTTTACCCATTTGTGATTGCGATCAACCCCGATGAAGACCGAGGAGTAACTCACGGTCGGTCATCACCACAGGTCTTTGTGGCTTGAGGATTTTGCTTGGCTGAGTTATTTGCGGCAGAGTCATGTGTGGTAGAGTCGTCATTGGTAGAGTAAGATGCAGCCTTGCGAAATTGACCATCCAATGGACGAATGCCTTCATCAATCACAGCAGCTACCTTGCCTTTATCATCAGATGATGAAACTGTCCGTTTGAGGACTTCAATGGGAGGCAAGTAGCTACTGTGGTTCAGAGTGTCAGCTTTGTAGTTCAGTGAAGATCTTGCCCTGATGAATCTCATAATCCAAGGCGCATAGGGCTTCAGCTCGAATGGTAACATAGCAATATTGGCCAGAGTCCTCATGAAGAAATCATGGAAGTTGACGGGAACGCCATGAATGATGTTGAAAAGCATATTCTTCATGATGCCAACGACTTCTTCATCATTTGAGTCGTGGCCTTTGATAGGACTCATTATCTTCATCAGAATGCGATAGACAGTCCGAGGCACATAGAGTAATTCCTTGACGAGGAATTTGGTTCGTGGGGCCTGCCCAGGCTTCAAAGGCTTCATGAGCACTTGCATATAGTGATTTGTCGCCATTGGTCACTTGTAGGTGCAACATGCACTGTCATGGGGAGGATTGAGAGGAAGGACACGAAGCAATTCAGTTGCCGGTGCCTTGTAGTGAGTGTTTTCAGTCATCCAGTCCAACACCCATGAGTTGACATCTTCAGCGTCTCTAGTGATATGCAGTGTCGCGTAGAACTGAAGAATGCGTTCTTCATTCCAATCGCAAATGTACGTGCGAAATGTAATAATCTCGCATCGTGAAGAACACCGAGGGTGGCTCGAAGCATGGCGTAGATTCCATATCCACGTGAAGAATATGTTCATGATCGAAGATTTTGTCTTTGTCGACAACCGATGAGGAATAGAAGTTGGCTTGACTAGCAGTCCAGAAACACCTCTTCCTTATGCGAGCAGAGTCATAGGGGTTGTAGTCAGTGAAGAATACATGCCCGGCAAAGAAGTCTTCAGCCTTGAACTTCTGTTTGCTTGAGAACGGATCTTTGGCTTTGGCAGAGGGATGTCAGTGAGTTGCATTACCACCTCAGGAATCGCGAGCTCAGGTTCTTCAGGCTGAGGAATTTCTGGTTCTTCTTCTTGTGCAACCCGAGGATCAGCAGCAGCAGGTTCTTCAGCACTAGTGGCTGGAATTTCTTCATGCACAGAGGGAGTGGGATGAGTTTGTTTAGAGCCTAGTTGAACTGTTGGTGCAGGGGACTGAGGAATCTGTTGGATAGGTGTGAAGAGAGGAGTATTGGGATGCTGACTTTCCCAAAAGTCATCATTCATCACAGGTGTGGTGCGTCCTATATCCACATCTTCATCTTCATTTCCTCAACACCAGCCTCTTCATTTGTGAACCGAGGCATAGGTGAGGAAATGGTGGCGTTGAAGGGATTTCGTCCACTTCAATTTCTTCATCCATCCGCTCGAGCGAAGCGCGAGAATGATTTCCTTCATCAGATCCGCTTGGGATCTCATAGTCTTCTCCAAAAGGAACAAGGTCCTTTGATGGCATGGAGGAAATCGGAACAGCATCAATTGGATTTTCGAGTGAGCTGGTCATTGGCTTCATTTTCTTCGCATCCGAAGATACTGACGCAGCTGATGCCTTCCTTTTCTTCACTGCAGCTTGCTCTACAGCCTTGGTCTTCTTCACATCATAGGCAGATGGAAGAATTGGAGTTGGTGTAGGCGCCGGAGGAGCCGAGGAATCGTTGATTTTCTTGGTATGGCGATGCGATTGCCCTAATCTCGATTTCTTCAGCGCACCACTAGTGGATGCTCGGCAATTTCTTGTTGGCTGGAATGGAGTCATCAGCCTGAAACTAGCATTTTCTTCAAGAAGGTTGAAAATCATCGTGATCTTGGCATGTTCTTCAAAGAGGCTGAGCAGAGTCTGCAGCCTGAGGGTTTTCTTGTTGTGATGGGGCTACAACATTTGTGAATTTCTTCGTCAGATTGACGAATCTCACTTTAGCTCCTTGCCAATCAGCATAGTAGGCATCAAAGTCTTTGCTGAGGGCTTGAATTTCAGACTGAGCCTTGAGAAGTTCCTCAGGTGTCATTCTGACAACATTTTCTTCAGGAGCTTCTCCTTTCTGTATTGCGCTTTCTTGATCTCTCTTGCCTTTTCAAACTTCCATTTCTCTTGAGTGATGAAATGGGTCAGCATGTGACTTTGACCAGGAGTCAGATGAAAATCAGGCATTGGGGTGTTTGGATCCTTGTGCCAGAGGTCAATGTAGTCGAGGATCTTCCTTGGATCCAAAAGTAGTGGCACAGATGTGCCTTTGGCTCTTGGCCTTCACTGTCATCTCGATAATTTCTGGAAGTTCATCATCAGAAGCTTCATCATCAGAAGGCACATGGAATGCGACCTGTTTCTTCTTTGGACTTGGCCAAGGACCTCGTCCAGCTGTTGCTTTAGTCTTCAACAATGTGGGGCCTGATGAGGAAATTGGTGCAACTGAGGAACTTGCTGAGACACCATAGGAAATCGAGAAACCAGCAGTCCTTTGACATGTAGCCAGATGCACAGGAGCTGAGGACTTTGAAGGAGCTGCTGAGGACTTACATAACGCTTAATAATTGACACGCAAGTCATACAATAATTAAAGTCAACCCTATGGCTCCTACCGGTTGCCGTATGCATTGACATGCAAGTCGATATAGACTATTGCAAACATGATCATCTCATACATCAAATATATCTCATCATGTATTTGTCCATATCATATCACAACATACCCTGCAAAAACAAGTTAGACGTCCTCTAATTGTTGTTGCATCTTTTTATATGGCTGCTATGGGTATCTAGCAAGAATGATTCTTACCTACGCAAAGCCACAAGGTGATATGCAAGTTGCTATTTAACCTTCTACAAGGACCGCCTTTGTTGAATCCGATTCAACTAAGGTGGGAGAGACAGACACCCGCCAGCCATCTTTATGCAACAAAGTCACACGTTTGTCGATGAAATCGGTCTCATGTACGTGGACATGTAAAGTTGGTCCGGGCCGCTTCATCCCACAATACCGCTGAATCAAGAAAAGACCAAAGAAGGAAGCAATCTGAATATCAACGCCCACAAACTCCTTTGTGTTCTACTCGTGATGTCATCTATGCATAGACCTAGCTCATGATGCCACTGTTGGGGAACGTTGCATGGGAAAGAAAAAAAAATTGACGCTCACCAAGATCAATCTAGGAGATGGACATCTACGAGAGGAGAGATTGCATCTACATACCCTTGTAGATTGCTAAGCGGAAGCATTAAGAAACGTGGTTGGTGTAGTTGAACGTCTTCGCGATCCAATCACGATCCGCCCCGCAAACTCCTGATCTAGCGCCGAACGGACGACACCTCTAAGTTCAACACACGTACGGCTTGATGGCGCCTTCACCTCCTCGATCCAGCGAATGATGGTGAAGTAGTAGCTCAATTCCTCTGGCAGCATGACGGCGTGGTGGCGGTGGTGGTGGAGAAATCTCGGCAGAGCTTCGCTAAGCACTACAGAGAAGAAGATGGCTACGAGGGAGAGGGAGGGCAGCGCCGTGGCATAGATGGGTGCGGCTGCCCTCTCTCTACCTCTCTATATATGGGGGGAAGGGGGAGAGGGGGAGACGCCCTAGGGTTTCCCCAAGGGGGGCCGGCGGCCACAAGGGAAACCCTAGATGGGTTTTGGGTGGCCCCCCTTAGGTGCCTTGCCCCCCAAGCAAGGGGGAGGCATCCCTAGGGGCGCACCAACCCTCCTGGTTACATGAGACGTGGTGGGAGGGGCACACTACCCCTTAGTGAGTTGGTGTGCCCCCTCCCCTTGGCCCGTGAGGCCTCCTAACCCCCCCCCCCCCCCCGAAACACCTTTTGGTCATGCTAGTCATCACCCGGTACCCCCGGAACAATTCCGGACTCCAATACCCTTCGTCCAATATATCAATCTTCACCTCCGGACCATTCCAGAGTTCCTTGTCATGTCCAGATCTCATCGGGGACTCCGAACAACCTTCAGTAACCACCATAATGACTCAACTATACTTATATCATCACCAAACGTTAAGTGTGTAGACCCTGCGGGTTTGAGAACTATGCAGACATGACCGAGACACCTCTACGGTCAATAACCAATAGCGGGACCTGGATGCCCATAATGGTTCCTACATATTCTACGAAGATCATATCGGTCGAACCTCGATGTCAAGGATTCAGCTAATCCTGTATGTAATTCCCTTTGTCTATCAGTATGTTACTTGCCCGAGATTCGATCGTCCGTATCTCCATACCTAGTTCAATCTCGTTACCGACAAGTATCTTTACTAGTTCCGTAATACAATATCCCGTGGCTAAACCATTAGTCACATTGCTTGCAAGCTTCTTGTGGTGTTGTATTACCGAGTCAGCCCTGAGATACCTCTCTGTCATACGGAGTGACAAGTCCCAGTCTTGATCCATGACAACTCAACAGACACCCTCGGAGATACCTGTAGAGCACCTTTATAGTCACCCAGTTACGTTGCGATGTTTGGTACACACAAGGTACTCCTCCGGTGTCAGTGGGTTGCATGATCTCATGGTCATAGGAACATATACTTGACATGCAGAAAACGATAGCAATAAACTTGACACGATCATATGCTACATTTATAGTTTGGGTCTTGTCCATCACATCATTCTCCTAATGATGTGATCCCGTTATCAAATGACAACTCATGTCCTAGGCTAGGAAACCATAGCCATCTTTGATCAACGAGGTAGTCCGGTAGAGGCTTACTAGGGACATGTTGTTGTCTATGTATCCACACACATATCTGAGTTTCCTATCAATACAATTCTAGCATGGATAATAAACGATTATCATGAACAAGGAAATATGATAATAACCAATTTATTATTGCCTCTAGGGCATATTTCCAACGCAGCTAACTCTTGTGTATTCGAGCTTATGTATTTGAGCCCTCAAGGCTCCTGACTTGTAATATAAAGCTTGTATGACTTTAATTTGTGTCTAGAGTTGTGTTGTGATATCTTCCCGTGAGTCTCTGTGCATTTGCTTATATGATTAGTGCATGATTAAGCCTGGGTGTCACATCCTGCTAAGTAACTAACCCTAGATGGCTAGGGCAAACTCTCCCCTCCAGACTTCACCAGCGAGCCTGTGGATTCGCCTTCCCTTTTCCTGCCGCTCCGATGGCTAGTGGCAGGGAGGAAAATCCCAGTGCCTTGCTTCGGTTAGTAGTTTAGGTTAGGGTTTTTAGTCTCGCAGGTGCGGCGCTCGGGCGGATGGCAGTGCTTCTTCTTCGAGTTTGTCTTCAGGGCTCCGATCCTCCTCGAGTTCGTCTGTATGGACATAGTCGATGAAGCACCAATGCAGATTCCCGCCGCCTCTCTGGGACGATGAGATTAGGGTTTCTCATTATGTGACGAGATTTGGTGTTAGATGCTTCAAATCTTTGCAAGGGTTCAACGACGACGACTACGGCTCCAGAGCGCCGGACCTCAGGGGACATGTACGAAGACTTCCCGACTTTCATCGACAAGGTCAAGCCAGCTCCGAAAGGGGAGCGGCGGCAGCAGCGCGTTCTAGCGGCAGTAGTGGTCTTTCGGTGGTTTCAGAATCTCGACGTAACTTTTATTACGTTTGAAATGCTTTGTTTTTCGATGAACTTTTATAATAGATTTGATACTTTTCGAATAAAAAGGGATTTACTATCCTCGGCGTTCTCCCCTGGTCACCAACAAAGCCTGAGACCGGCGCTAATACTTTGAGCGCTTGTTCCGTTAACACCCCTTTCTCTCCGATGAACTTTTATAATAGATTTGATGCTTTTCAAATAAAAGGGATTTAGTATCCTCAGCGTTCTCCCCCTGGTCACCAACAAAGCCTGTGACTGGTGCTAATGCTTTGAGCACTTGTTCCGTTAACATCCTCTTCCCAGCTTCGATGAAATTTTATAATAGATTAGATTTGATGCTCTTCAAATAAAAAGGGATTTAGTATCCTCGGCGTTCTCCCACTGGTCACAAGCAAAGCCTGACTAATGCTTTGAACACTTGTTCCGTTAACACCCCCTTCCCAACTTCAATGAACTTTTATAATAGATTAGATTTGATGCTTTTCAAATAAAAAGGGATTTAGTATCCTCGGCGTTCTCCCCCGGTCACCAACAAAGCCTGAGACTGGTGATAATACTTGGAGCGCTTGTTCCGTTAACACCACCTTCTCAGAAGGGATTGGAGGGGATTGACAAGCCCTGACATGGATAACTCTTACCATATACTATTTGTAACGGTATGAAAAATATCGCTCTTTCTGCAACAGCAGAAGCACCTAAATGCCTGTGAAATATACTTGCAACTCGACATTGTAACTTTGTTACACCTAAATGCCAGTGAAATATACTTGCAACTGGACATTGTAGTTTTGTCGCGGGTGCGTGCAGGTGTGCATCTATCAATGCAAAGGGAGGCCACGAGAGGTATCAAAGGAAAAAAAAATGTTTAGTTTCTTTCTTTTTTTAAGGAGAAAAAAAGTTTGATTTCAACCTAAAAAATTGTTTAATTTCAATGGAAAGAAGACCACTTCTCTTCCAAACTTCACAATTTTGCTTCCAATACCTGAATGCACAAAGTTTTCAATGGCATGGTTATCTATGATCAGACAACACCAAAGCACAAAGTTTTATCGCCAAATTCTCAACAACTTCGGTTCATTCTATTAACAAAACATAAACAGACATAATTGGTAAGGCACCAATGAACATTTTAAACTACTCTTTCATTATCATAAGTAGGAAAGCTGCTGGAGGCTACCGAGGGCTGACTTGGCCTATTCAGAGTGGCTAGATCTTCAGCTGCGCTTATTCATCATCATCGTCATCTTCATTATCGTCGATCCCCACCCAGCGAGTAAAGGCAAAAAGAAACTCCTTGAAGGTCACTGTTCCGTTCTTGTCCCAATCCATTTCCTCTGGAACCACCAAAGAGTAAACATCAGGGTCAACATAAATGAGGAAACTCTCATAATGTGGGCTGGAATAAGCACTAAGCACCAAACCTCCTATGCAGTTGTTGAACTAAAACAAAATTTCTTCAAAAGCCAAAGCACGAAGGAATATAAATAAACTTGGAGGCATCCCTACTGCTGAGGCTTGGCACCAATGTTCCAAAGGAAATTAAAATTGCCAGCAGCTTGAGACTTGTATTGATTATTTTTTAACCCAAAAAGGGTTGCCTATGGCACAAGGGCATTGCAAAGCAGGTAAAGAGAGGTGGTAATTCCAGAAGGAAAAACTAGAGAAAGGAAGTGAAAACATAGCCATAGTTGTTTTTGCCACCAGATTCACTTTCTAAAAGTGTCCTTCTGAACTGCCGAGATGCCTAGAAAAGTAAGGGTGCAGTAGCATAACATGTCTAAAGCCGATTAGCAGTTGCAATCTATAGTTAGTTGAGAAACCAAAGATTAACCAACAGAAAAGTATGAGAGTTTGTGTAATACTTCAGATTTTATAGAGGATTCAATATGCTGCTGCAGGTTAGATCACTCACCAAATCTTTTCACGCCTATGCGTCCAGAAGAGCGTTCTCCTGCACTGGTCTCATTTATCGCTTCTATCACCTCATTCTTACTGACATATCCATCTTTGTTCTTATCCAAGAACACAAATGCATCAACCAACGTCTCAAAAGTCGGCTCAAGGTTACCTAATCCCATTCTTTTTCTCTAAAGCAACACATCAAGGACATAACAAGTCTCCTTATCAAAACAGAACAAAGAAACAGGATCCCAGTGCAGAAGTCTGACATATCAACCTAGTTGCCCTTATATGATGTCTTCTCTTGCAATGACCAAAACTTTCATGAAAAAAAATTGAATACCTTGGACAATTTTTAAGTACTTCTCTTGAAGTATTTTATGGAACTTCACATAATTTATATCTTTACTGAATAACCTGATCGAAGGCACTTTGCATGTGATTCCTACTCCCTATGTTGATTAATTAATGTATTGCATGATAAGCATATATATTGCAAGAGAACCTATCTATCACTAGCTTTGATAAATTAATTTGTATTATGTAGCCTGCCAAACATAAATAAGCATATTGATATTTTGTTCATAATAATGGAGAAAATCAACGTTGCTTCTATGAACTGGGTCATGTATTTCTTACTAATTATAGTTCTCACATGGTGTAGCAGCAGCAGTAAAGCACCAAGTGATAGCAGGAATCTGGAAGTAGGTGTATTTTATATTTGGAAGTATGAAGGATACTGCTTCTGACACAGCTGGATCATTGAGAAGATAAACAAGGCACAGGAAGACAATGAACTCATTGAACTTCATGCCCATGTGTTCATATATGTCGCACGCTTCAAATAGATCTTTTATCTCCTCATCTGTGAATGAGATATCCAGCTTTTGGAAACAATGTTTCAGTTCTAATTGATCTATTTCACCATTTGAATCTTCATCTGCAAAATACAGAACATTATTTGTTAGAGCATGGAAAAGAAAGATATTAGGAAAAGAGAGAGCAATAAAGGATAGTACGATTTACATATGAAATTACTATACGATACACGAAATAAAATTATCCCAAGTAGGTTAAGTTAGAAACTTCAGAATTAACGTATCTCAAACTAGTTCTCAGACTTGAGTTTTGAAACTTTGATGGCATGGTAGAATACAAGGTTAACACTACCAACATTAGTCAACAACTTTACATACAGGGGGATAGTGCTCACCAAATTGCTGAAAGATAATCCTGCAGTTTCTCAAATTCTCGTCAATTTTAGGGAACTTCATGATGACACTGTTGAATGACTTCAGAGAAGTTCCTTGTTGTGCCCTCTGCTGCATGGCATCAACCATCTTCTGCTCTAACTTTGTAGCTGCTGAACTGTACCTTGGGGTGTCTCCCTTTCCAATCACACCCCCCATTTCAGCGAATTGCTCTATTTTGTAGAGTGGTAGAAACCTGTTACCTGGAAATGTATGTAATATCGGGGATGAGAGCTTGGGCATAACTAACTATCCTTATTCAGAGGATATTTTCACACATTTAAGGGTCACTAGCTTGTAAGCCCATCAAGCCACCAATACTATAACAATAGACGCCAACACTAGACAAAACACAAATTGAGATCCACTCTTGAAAAAAAACAAAGAAGAGTAAGATATTACATATGTGTGAGTACATACGTTAGTTGACTGCTTAACTCCAAATTCAGCATAGCTCTTCTTGAAGTGACACTAGGAACTAAATAAACTCTCCTAGTTACTGCCGGGAACGAAATACATTGATTACACAGTCATAATTTAACGTTCATGGTCAAAGGTGTGCCACCGAATTCAGTTTCAGGTGCCTCTGGAAGAACGAATGGACATAGGGGATAACGTAGTTGAAAAGGAAACTTTGATGAAGAGCAACGGCAGCAACAACGAAAACAAACAACAATGGTGCTTGAGGTGTTACTTGATCTCCCTGGTCGAAAAGCTAAAGGCGGCGGCACAAGGCTGAAAAGCAACAGTGTTGCCAACTTGCTATGACTAGCAGCATGTGGCCAATGAGGGCCAAGAAAGCATTCATCACATCGGCCTCTTATAAAATAGGAAATCCATGTCTAATTCTCAGCATTCCAGTATTTAGAGTTATGATAACATATTAGATTGATTGCCTTGTGGCCACGTGTTTTCGTCAAACATGGCCACAATTTTCGCTTGTCGATATCAATACACACATCATCACAAGTTAAATGACTCACTCAACCAACACATTATACAAAAGAAAGGGAAAAAATATAGGCCATAACAACATCACATTTTCATAAACAATAATAATAATACTAATTGAAAAGGCTAGTATTGAAGGAAACAGCGTATCAATAAGGAATAATCATAGTACCTTAAACCGATTAATATATATTGCAGAAATATAAAATTAAAATAAATGGAAAGGCAAAAAAAGTCAATGGCAGGACCATCAAATCATTATCAAAGAAGTAATTTAACAAAGACCCCACGACGAGCCACCAAATTCACCCAATTTTTTTTAGAAACCCACACATCCACACCGTACCCCCCGCCGCGAACCAGAACGTTGTCATTGCACCGGAATCCAAATCGGTATGTCATCATGCAAAACAGACGAGGATCGAGAAATCACGGAGACCCGGCGGGAATGGGCATAGATGAAAGAACCGAGAAGCGGAGCCCTTGCCTGGGCGGGAGCTCAATGCATCGATCGGAATACCACGGCGAGGAGGCGCTCGGGCGGCGGGGATCGATCGGCCGGTCGGGGGAGGAGGAACTCGATTGCGCGCGCGGGGATTGCGAGCCGATGCGGGGAGAGGGGGGGAGCTCGGGCGAGGATGGAACGGAGGGAGGAGGGAGGCGTGGGGTGGGGGAGGGTTGGGAGCGAGAGAGCGAGCTGGGTGCGCGGAGCGAACGAGGATGGTGTGGGTGCGGTTAGGCGGGCCGTTTGGGCCGCGGGGCCCACGAATCGTGCTCCTGCTGACACGTGGGCGTGGGGGCCGTGCCGAGTGCCGACTGCTGACGCGGTTTTTTAGCACGTGGAGTAGTATCCGCTCAAACCGGGCACGAAAGACACCATTTTTAAGCTCCGTTTCAAGCTTAAGCTGTTGAGCACTGCCTAGTGCAGTTGTAGCATGTTTCGCAAAGATTTGATCTTTTAAACTGTGTGAAATAACCAAATTTGGCTGCACGTAAAGCTAAAAGTACATTTCAAAAAATTAAACCCAGAAAGAAAGGTTGCCGCTCTCGGGGGATGGCTTGCGATGTACACTGGCGGGTCTCATACGCGCCCGACTTCGCGTCAACGCGTACTATGACGCTCGTCGGCAGTGAGCTCTGGTTCCATCGGGACGCTCTTCGGGTCGTGCTCTTGAGCACCAAGGGCTCGACGATGGATGCCCGTTTCAACCGTGAAGCGGAGGTCATTGACATTG
This sequence comes from Aegilops speltoides, assembly GCA_021437245.1. Classification (NCBI taxonomy): domain Eukaryota; kingdom Viridiplantae; phylum Streptophyta; class Magnoliopsida; order Poales; family Poaceae; genus Aegilops; species Aegilops speltoides. The sequence continues at coordinate 160,357,452 of CM038146.1, forward strand.
GGGACATAGTCAGCTTCCTGTGTCATTTCGCTAGGGTTAGAGACAGGTTGCAGGTGTCGATTCCGATGAAGCGTACGGCGGCACAGGAGCATCACGACGAGCCAATACGGTACACGGGTAGAGCGGCTATGGCGCACACCAACATGGCGCATGCTGTCAAACCAGGGATACTAGGCCGGGCCCGAGGTCGAGTCCATCCCCCGCCGTGGCGGAGCCTCAACACGTGCATAAGGATCCAGCCCACCATGCCACACGGGTGGCCTCGGTGGAGGTATAAATTCCAATCCCCGCTGGCTGTTGTGTTGGATGAGGAGTAGTCGATCTCGCTCTCGCCCACTTCTGGACAATGCCAACAGCCCGACACCACTGAGATCCAGATCTCCACCCTCCTTCCAGTGGTGGGAGGGGAAAGTGAGGCGTGGCGAGAGATCCTTCGTGGCGGTTGTGGCCACACAACTGTGCATTTCAAGCATCCACAGCGAACAAAGGAGGGTGTGGTTACTAGGGGGTCATCGCGAGGGGTTTAGATCTGGGAGGAGCGGCCGTCGTGCTACTTGTGAGCTGCGTTGGGATTTCCTCGAAGAGGAGAGGATGATGCAGAACAGTAGATATAAGTATTTCCCTTAGTTAAGAACCAAGGTTATCAATCTAGTAGGAGAACCACTCAGCACCTCGTTAGCAGTACCTACAAAAAAATACCAAATCCTTGCACCCAAAGCGAACAAGGGGTTGTGAATCCCTCGGCGGTTACTTGCAAGATTAAATTGTATGGTGATAGATAGATAGATCGAACGAAAATACAAAATTAAAAAATTGCACGAAGGTATTTTGTTTTAATATATAATAGAAAATAGACCCGGGGGCCATAATTTCACTAGAGACTTCTCTCTTGAAAATAGCATACGGTGGGTAAACAAATTACTGTTGGGCAATTGATAGAAAAGCAAATAATCATGACAATATCCAAGGCAATAATCATGTATATAGGCATCACATCTGAAACAAGTAGACCAAAACGATTCTGCATCTACTACTATTGCTCCGCACATCGACTGTTATGCAGCATGCATCTAGAGTATTAAGTCCATAAATAATGGAGTAACGCATTAAGCAAGATGACATGATGTAGACAAAGAAAAACTCGGTATGAATAAACCTCATCTTTTTATCCTTAATGGCAACGATGCAAATACGGGTCATGTCCCCTTCTGTCATTGGGATTGAGCACCGCAAGATCAAACCCATCACAAAACACCCCTCCCGTTGCAAGAATAATCAATCAAGTTGGCCAAACAAAATCAATAGATCAGAGAGAAATACAAAGCTATAACAATCATGCATAAAAGAGTTTAAGAGAAAACTCAAATACTATTCATGGATAAATCTGATCATAAACTCACAATTCATCGGATACCAACAAACACACTGCAAAAAGTCATTACGTCGAATAGATCTTCAAGAACATCAAGGAGAACATTGTATTGAAGATCAAAGAGGGAGAAGAAGTCATCTAGATACTAGCTATGCACCCGTAGGTCTGAGGTAAACTATTCACACATCATCTGAAGGGCAGCAAGGTTGATGTAGAGCCCCTCCATGATCGATTCCCCCTCCGGCAGAGTATCGGAGAAGGCCTTCAGATGGGATCTTGTGGGAACAGAAACTTGCGGCGACGGAAAAAGTATTTCGGGTGGCTCTCTGATGTGAGGGGAATATTTCAGAATTTATAGTGGCAAAATTAGGTCAAGAGGTGCCACGAGGGGCCCACAAGCTTGAAGCCTAGGCCCCCCCCCTGGGGCGCACCTCCCGAGCTTGTTGCTCCCTCATGACTCTTCAAGTCTTCTCCCGAACCTTCTAGGGTCACTTCTGGTTTAGAAAAAATTAATCCAAAGTTTTTTCTCCGTTTGGACTCTGTTTGATATTGATTTCCTGAAAAGCCAAAAATAGGCAAAAAAAAAAAATAACTGGCACAGGGCACTAGGTTAATAGGTTAGTCCCAAAAAACTGATATATAATTGCATATAAAACATCCAAGATTGATACTATAATGCTAGCATGGAATAATAAAAAATTATAGATGTGTTGGAGATGTATCACGCAGCGTCGGTCGTTTTGACCGTTGCCCGGCCAAGTACTCCTAGAAGCGGGATGTCGGCGACATCGACTACTCATCCAACACAACAGGGAGAAGCATGTCGCGCTGGGAAGCGGCGATGGATTACTATGCTATCAACTCCGGGGCGATCTCGGTGGAGAAGGCACACCTATCCACTGGATTTGGAGGGAGCAACACCATGAACACCCTCCAGATCCTCAGCAATAATGCAACCAAGGAAAAAACCCTACTCAGGCGCCCTCTTCCATGACTATTGCTCAATGGACCATCTGTAAAGCGATTTCTCATGTTCCTACTAGGTTTCCTCGGGCTTTTTGTGAGAGATGTGTAATCTTGGCCACCTGGCTTTTATGTTTGATGTGTTCCTTCCATGGGAATGCATAGCTCCCATGTGTGCATTCTAAACGAGGGCCCAGGGTTTTATCACATACATGATTCCTGCACTGCTAAGCAACTGAAAGAAAGATCTACTAGTATTGTGATCACTATAATTGAAGGTGATTCTGTTGGGAAGCTTGCATGGAAAACAAAAAAAAATTCTACGCACACGTAATGATCTATACATGGAGATGCATAGCAACGAGGGGAGAAAGTGTATCTATGTACCCTCGTAGACCGTAAGCGGAAGCGTTTCACAACGCGATTGATGTAGTCGAACTTTCTTCGCGATCCAACCGATCGAGTACTGAACCTACGCCACCTCCGTGTTCAGCACACGTTCAGCTCGGTGACGTATGCGCCTTCTTGATCCAGCAAGATGGCGAGGTAGTGGATGAGTTCCTACAGCATGACAGCGTGGTGACGGTGATGGTGAAGTGTGAGGGAGTCCTGGACTAGGGGGTCCTCGGGCGTAGGGCCTATTCAATATGGGCCGGACTGATGGGTTGTGAAGATAAAGGAAGAAGACCGCCTCCCGTGTCCGGTTAGGACTCCTGTATGCGTGAATGGAAAGATTAGGTGTCCGGATATGCTGTTTCCTTTCTCTGTAAACCGACCATGTACAACCCTAGGCCCCTCCGGTGTCTATATAAACCGGAGGGTTTAGTCCGTAGAGGCCATGATAGTTCTCATAGGCTAGACAACTAGGGTTTAGCCATTACAATAAGCAAGCATAAATGAGTTGGCACATCATGGCTCAAACAACTCCTACTCATGCTAGTAGGTTTCAACTATTTACTGTGGCAAGATAGATCATGCAAAGGAAAAGGGGTTCAACTACCACAACATGCAACAGTTGAATCATTGTTGTCCTAATGCAATAAAATAGAGCATGAGCGAGAGAATGGGATTGTATCAGGGTGATCAAGGGGTTTTTGCTTGCCTGGCACTTCTGAAGATAGTATATGTCTTCGTCGGTGTCATCGAACTCATCATTGGAACAACGTCTACTGAGGGGGAACAACACCGGCAAACAGAGAAGGAACACAAGTAATGCAACAATATGATGTATGAATGTGACATGGCAATATGCTGTGATTTGAGCTAATGCAGCTAGCAAGAGAAGGGTTTGGGTTGATTTGAACCAAAGGTTCAAATTCAAACCCAAGCTATGAATTTCCCAAGTGCATTTAGTTGTTTTGATTGAAACAGCAAGGTTAAGTTGCTTACTCATGCATGAAACCAGTAACAATGGATAGATTGGATTTTTCTAATCATTTTTCATATATAATTCTTTTCCATCTGAGTGGTAGATTATTTTCTATGATTTTTAGAAGTTTAGGAATTTTTCCAGATTTTCTGATTATTTGGAAATTAAACTTATTCAATAAAAAGGAATACTATGTCAGCACTGCGTCATCACGATGTCAGCAAGTCAACAGGGCGGTCCAGGTCAAACTTACCCGTGCGTCTCGCGTGTTAGTGTCTAACTAAACTAACCTTATTTACTTAACACTAATCTAACTAATTAGCCAGGTGGGGCTCGCATGTCAGTGACCCAGGGGGTCAAATCCCTGGTCAACCGGGGCTAAACCACCAGCGGCTCGACGCCGGAGTCCACAGACGCGGCGGAGGGACTCATGCTCGCTCCTCCGGCGTCTAGTGGAGCAGCGGAGAGCGCCCATGGGGAGCCGGAGCTCGCCCGCATCCAGCGCAGTAGGCAGCAGCAACTAGGGTAGCTGGAGCTCATCAGAAACCAGCTCGGGGTGGCGGCCGACGTCCGGGTGCGAGTGGCACGGCGGCTACGGCGTGCGACAGCGAGAACGGAGAGGGAGAGAACGGTCAGTGGTTCGCAGCGAGTGGGGCGAGGCGAGCGGCGAGCTTGGGGAGGGGCCGAAGCAGTCATCGCGGCGACGGGGATCTTCTGCGAAAGGCGGTCAGTGATACGTCTGTTGATAATATGCCCTAAAGGCAATAATAAAAGGATTATTATTATATTTCCTTGTTCATGATAATTGTCTTTATTCATGCTATAACTGTATTATCCGGAAATCGTAATACACGTGTGAATACATAGACCATAATATGTCCCTAGTAAGCCTCTAGTTGACTAGCTCGTTGATCGCCAGATAGTCATGGTTTCGACTATGGACATTGGATGTCGTTGATAACGGATCACATCATTAGGAGAATGATGTGATGGACAAGACACAATCCTAAGCATAGCACAAGATCGTAGTTCGTTTGCTAGAGCTTTTCCAATGTCAAGTATCTCTTCCTTAGACCATGAGATCGTAAGTCCCGGATACCGTAGGAGTGCTTTGGGTGTATCAAACGTCACAACGAATCGGGTGACTATAAAGGTGCACTACAGGTATCTCCGAAAGTGTCATTGGGTTGACACGGATCGAGACCGGATTTGTCACTCTGTATGACGGAGAGGTATCTGGGCCCACTCGGTAATGCATCATCATAATGAGCTCAAAGTGACCAAGTGGTTGGTCACGGATCATGCATTACTGCACGCGAGTAAAGTGACTTGCGTGAACGAGACCGAACAAGGTATTGGGATACCGACGATCGAGTCTCGGGCAAGTAACGCATCGATTGACAAAGGGAATTGTATACGGGGTTGATCGAATCCTCGACATCGTGGTTCAACTGATGAAATCATCGTGGAGCATGTGGGAGCCAACATGGGTATCCAGATCCCGCAGTTGGTTATTGACCGGAGAGTCGTCTCGGTCATGTTCAAGATGTCTCCGAACCCGTAGGGTCTACACTTAAGGTTCGGTGGACGCTAGGGTTATTAGGAAGACTTGTATGTGATTACCGAATGTTGTTCGGAGTCCCGGATGAGATCCCGGACGTCACGAGGAGTTCCGGAATGGTCCGGAGGTGAAGATTTATATATGGGAAGTTGTCATGCCGACACCGGAAAGTTTCGGGGGCATATCGGTATTGTACCGGGGCCACCGGAGAGGTTCCGGGGGTCCACCGGGAGGGGCCACCCCTCTCGGAGGGCCTCATGGGCCGCAAGGGGCAGGGAACCAGCCCCTGAAGGGCTGGGCGCCCCCCCTTGGGCCCATGCGCCTAGGGTTGGGGGGAAACCCTAAAGGGGGCGCCCCCTTTGCTTGGGGGGCAAGTCCTCCCTCCCTGGCCGCCGTCCCCCCTCTAGATCCCATCTAGAGGGGTCGGCCCCCTTGCCCCTTCCCCTATAAATAGAGGGGTGAGGGGAGGGCTGTTGTACACAACCCAAGGCGCAGCCCCTCCCCTCCCCAACACCTCTCCTCCTCCGTTACGTGCTTGGCGAAGCCTCGCCGAATCTATGCTGCACCAACACCACCACACCGTCGTGCTGCCGTTGGAGCAATCTTCCTCAGCCTCTCCTTCCTCCTTGCTGGATCAAGACGGAGGAGACGTCGACCGTCCCGTATGTGTGTTGAACGCGGAGGTGCTGTCCGTTCGGCACTTGGTCATCGGTGATCTGAATCATGGCGAGTACGACTCCATCATCACCATCCCCTTGAACGCTTCCGCACGCGATCTACAAGTGGTATGTAGATGCAAACTCACTCTCTTGACTCGTTGCTTAGATGAACTCATAGATGGATCTTGGTGAAACCGTAGGAAATTTTTTAATTTTCTGCAACGTTCCCCAACAACGTCTCCAATGTATCTATAATTTTTTATTGTTCCAGGCTATTATATTACCCGTTTTGGATGTTTATGGGCTTTACTTTTCACATTTATATCATTTTTGGGACTAACCTACTAACAGGAGGCCTTGCCCGTATTGCCGTTTTTTGCCTATTTCAGTGTTTCGAAGAAAAGGAATATCAAACGGAGTCCAAATGGAATGAAACCTTCGGGAGCGTGATTTTTGGAACAAACGTGATCTAGAGGACTTGGAGTGCAAGTCAAGAAGCAATCGAGGAAGCCACGAGGGTGGAGGGTGCGCCCCTCCCCCTACTGGGCGCGCCCCTATGTCGTGACCCACTCGGGCGTCCACCGACCTACTTCTTCCTCCTATATATACCCACGTACCCCGAGAACATCAAAGGCGACCACAAAAAACTATTTCCACCACCGTAACCTTCTATATCCGCAAGATTCCATCTTGGAGCCTTCGCCGGCGCTCCGCCGGAGGGGGAATCGACCATGGAGGGCTTCTACATCAACACCATAGCCTCTCCGATGAGTTGTGAGTAGTTTACCACAGACCTTCGGGTCCATAGTTATTATCTAGATGGCTTCTTCTCTCTCTTTGAATCTCAATACCATGTTCTCCTTGATCTTCTTGGAGATCCATTCGATGTAACTCTTTTTGCGGTGTGTTTGTCGAGATCCGATGAATTGTGGGTTTACGATCAAGTTTATCTATGAGAAATATTTGAATCTCCTCTGAATTCTTTTATGTGTGATTAACTTATCTTTGAAAGTCTCAATTATCAGTTTGGTTTGGCCTACTAGATTGATCTTTCTTGCAATGGGAGAAGTGCTTAGCTTTGGGTTCAATCTTGCGGTGTCCTTTCCTAGTGACAGCAGGGGCAGGAAGGCACGTATTGTATTGTTGCCATCAAGGATAAAAAGATGGGGTTTATATCATATTGCATGAGTTTATCCCTCTACATCATGTCATCTTTCTTAATGCGTTACTCTGTTCTTTATGAACTTAATACTCTAGATGCATGCTAGATAGCGGTCAATGTGTGGAGTAATTGTAGTAGATGCAGGCAGGAGTCGGTCTACTTGTCACGGACGTGATGCCTATATACATGATCATGCCTAGATAATCTCATAATTATTCGTTTTTCTATCAATTGCTCGACAGTAATTTGTTCACCCACCGTAATACTTATGCTATCTTGAGAGAAGCCACTAGTGAAACCTATGGCTCGGGTCTATCTTTTATCATATAAGCTTTCAATCTACTTTTATTTGCATCTTTACTTTTCCAATCTATATTATAAAATACCAAAAATATATTTATCTTATCATAATATCTCTATCAGATCTAACTTTCGCAAGTGGCCGTGAAGGGATTGACAACCCCTTTATTGCGTTGGTTGCGAGTTCTTGTTTGTTTGTGTAGGTGCGTGGGACTTTTGAGGAGCCTCCTACTGGATTGATACATTGGTTCTCAAAAACTGAGGGAAATACTTGCGCTACTATTGTTGCATCACCCTTTCCTCTTCAAGGAAAACCAACGCAAGCTCAAGATGTAGCAAGAAGGATTTACGCGCGCCGTTTGTGGGAGGTCTTCGCTCAAGTCAAGACATACCAAGTACCCATCACAAACTCATCTCCCTCGCATTTACATTATTTGCCATTTGCTCGTTTTCCTCTCCCCCACTTCACCCTTGCCGTTTTATTCGCCCTCTCTTTCCCAATCTCCTCTCTCTTTCGTTTGCCTTTTTGTTTGCTTGTGTGTTGGATTACTTGTCACGATGGTGCAAGATAATACCAAATTGTGTGATTTCTCCAATAACAATAATAATGATTTCCTTAGTACTCCGATTGCTCCTCTTAATGATGTTGAGTCTTGTGAAATCAATACTGCTTTGCTGAATCTTGTTATGAAAGATTAATTCGCCGGCCTTCCTATTGAAGATGCCGCTACCCATCTAAACAACTTTGTTGATTTGTGTGAGATGCAAAAGAAGAAAGATACGGATAATGATATTGTTAAATTGAAGTTATTTCTGTTTTCACTTAGAGATCGTGCTAAAGTTTGGTTTTCATCTTTGCCTAAGAATAGCATTGATTCATGGAACAAGTGCAAAGATGCTTTTATCTCTAAGTATTTTCCTCCCGCTAAGATCATCACTCTTAGGAACCATATTATGAATTTTAAACAACTAGATCATGAGCATGTTGCCCAATCTTGGGAAAGAATGAAATTGATGATTCGGAATTGCCCTACTCATGGTTTGAATTTATGGATGATCATACAAAAATTTTATGCCGGATTGAATTTTGCTTCTAGAAATCTCTTAGATTCAGCCGCGGGAGGCACGTTTATGGAAATCACCTTAGGAGAAGCTACAAAACTCCTTGATAATATTATGGCTAATTATTCTCAATGGCACACCAAAAGATCTACTAGTAAAAAAGTGCATGCTATAGAAGAAATTAATGTTTTGAGTGGAAAGATGGATGAACTTATGAAATTGTTTGCTACTAAGAGTGCTCCTATTGATCCTAATGATATGCCTTTTTCTACTTTGATTGAGAATAATAATGAATCTATGGATGTGAATGTTGTTGTTAGGAATAGTTTTGGTAACAATGCTTATAGAGGAAACTTTAATCCTAGACCGTTCCCTAGTAATTCCTCTAATAATTATGGAAATTCCTACAATAATTCTTATGGTAATTTTAATAAGATGCCCTCTGATTTTGAGAATAGTGTTAAAGAATGTATGATCTCTCAAAAGAATTTTAATGCCTTGCTTGAAGAAAAGTTGCTCAAAGTTGATGATTTGGCTAGGAACGTTGATAGACTCTCGCTTGATGTTGATTCTTTGAAACTTAGATCTACTCCTCCTAAGCATGATATCAATGAGTCTCTCTAAGCTATGAGAATTTCCATTGATGAGCGCAAAGAAAGAACCGCTAGATTGCGGGCTCAGAAAGATTGCTTCGTAAAAGTGTGTTCTTCTAGTTTCCATGAAAATAATGATGAAGATCTTAAAGTTATTGATGTGTCCCCTAATAGATATTTGTTTTGCAATATGAATCTTAATAATGTTGGGACTGGAGATGAGTCAACTTTAGTTAAAAGGCGTCCGAATGATTCAGAGTTTTTAGATCTTGATGCTAAATCTGGTAAAAGTGGGATTGGAGAGGTCAAGACTTTAAATAGCATTGAACCCACTATCTTGGATTTCATGGAATTTAATTATGATAATTGTTCTTTAAGAGGTTTTATTTCCTTGTTGCAATCCATTGTGAATTCCCCTCATGCTTCTAGTCAAAATAAAGCTTTTACCAAACATATTGTTGATGCCTTGATGCAATCTTTTGATGAAAAACTTAATTTGGAAGTTTCTATACCTAGAAAACTTAATGATGAGTGGGAACCTACTATAAAGATTAAAATTAAAGATCATGAGTGTTATGCTTTATGTGATTTGGGTGCTAGTGTTTCCACAGTTCCAAAAACTTTATGTGATATTCTAGGTTTCCATGATCTTGATGATTGCTTTTTAAATTTGCACCTTGCGGATTCCACCATTAAAAAGCCAATGGGAAGGATCAATGATTTTCTCATTGTTGCAAATAGAAATTTTGTGCCCATAGATTTTATTGTTCTTGATATAGATTGCAATATTCTTGCCCCTATTATTCTTGGCAGACCTTTCCTTAGAACGATTGGTGCGATTATTGATATGAAGTTAGGGAATGTTAGATTCCAATTTCCATTAAGGAAAGGCATGGAGAACTTCCCAAGAAAGAAATTCAAATTACCTTACGAATCTATTGTTGGAAATATGCCCTAGAGGCAATAATAAAAGGATTATTATTATATTTCCTTGTTCATGATAATTATCTTTATTCATGCTATAACTGTATTATCCGGAAATCGTAATATATGTGTGAATACATAGACCATAATATGTCCCTAGTAAGCCTCTAGTTGACCAGCTCGTTGATCAACAGATAGTCATGGTTTCCTGACTATGGACATTGGATGTCGTTGATAACGGGATCACATCATTAGGAGAATGATGTGATGGACAAGACCCAATCCTAAGCATAGCACAAGATCGTGTAGTTCGTTTGCTAGAGCTTTTCCAATGTCAAGTATCTCTTCCTTAGACCATGAGATCGTGTAACTCCCGGATACCGTAGGAGTGCTTTGGGTGTATCAAACGTCACAATGTAACTGGGTGACTATAAAGGTGCACTACAGGTATCTCCGAAAGTGTCATTGGGTTGACACGGATCGAGATGGATTTGTCACTCCGTATGGCGGAGAGGTATCTCTGGGCCCACTCGGTAATGCATCATCATAATGAGCTCAAAGTGACCAAGTGGTTGGTCACGGGATCATGCATTACGGTACGAGTAAAGTGACGTGCCGGTAACGAGACTGAACAAGGTATTGGGATACCGACGATCGAGTCTCGGGCAAGTAACGTACCGATTGACAAAGGGAATTGTATACGGGGTTGATCGAATCCTCGACATCGTGGTTCAACCGATGAAATCATCGTGGAGCATGTGGGAGCCAACATGGGTATCCAGATCCTGTTGTTGGTTATTGACCGGAGAGTCGTCTCGGTCATGTTCAGATGTCTCCGAACCCGTAGGGTCTACACTTAAGGTTCGGTGATGCTAGGGTTATTAGGAAGACTTGTATGTGATTACCGAATGTTGTTCGGAGTCCCGGATGAGATCCCGGACGTCACGAGGAGTTCCGGAATGGTCCGGAGGTGAAGATTTATATATGGGAAGTTGTCATGCGGACACCCGGAAAGTTTTGGGGGCATATCGGTATTGTACCGGGGCCACCGGAGAGGTTCCGGGGGTCCACCCTGAGGGGCCACCCCTCTCGGAGGGCCTCATGGGACGCAAGGGGCAGGGAACCAGCCTCTGAAGGGATGGGCGCCCCCCCTTGGGCCCATGCGCCTAGGGTTTGGGGGAAACCCTAAGGGGGGCGCCCCCTTTGCTTGGGGGGCAAGTCCCCCCTCCCTGGCCGCCGCCCCCGTCTAGATCCCATCTAGAGGGGTCGGCCCCCCTTGCCCCTTCCCCTATAAATAGAGGGGTGAGGGGAGGGCTGCTGTACACAACCCAAGGCGCAGCCCCTCCCCTCCCCAACACCTCTCCTCCTTCGTTACATGCTTGGCGAAGCCCTGTCGGAGTACTGTTGCACCAACACCACCACACCGTCGTGCTGCCGTTGGAGCAATCTTCCTCAACCTCTCCTTCCTCCTTGCAGGATCAAGACGGAGGAGACGTCGACCGTCCCGTGCGTGTGTTCAACGCGGAGGTGCTGTTCATTCGGCACTTGGTCATCGATGATCTGAATCACGGCGAGTCCGACTCCATCATCACCATCCCCTTGAACGCTTCCGCACGCGATCTACAAGTGGTATGTAGATGCAAACTCACTCCCTTGACTCGTTGCTTAGATGAACTCATAGATGGATCTTGGTGAAACCGTAGGAATTTTTTTAATTTTCTGCAACGTTCCCCAATAGTGGCATCATGAGCTAGGTCTATGCGTAGTTCTCTATTGCACGAGTAGAACACAATTTTGTTGTAGGCGTGGATCTTGTCAACTTGCTTGCCACTACTAGTCTTTTCTTGCTTTAGCGGTATTGTGGGATGAAGCGGCCCGGACCAACCTTACACGTACGCTTACGTGAGACCGGTTCCACCGACAGACATGCACTAGTTGCATAAGGTGGCTGGCGGTGTCCATCTTTCTCACTTTAGTTGGAGCGGATTTGATGAAAAGGGTCCTTATGAAGGGTAAATAGAAGTTGACAAAATCACGTTGTGGTTATTCATAGGTAAGAAAACGTTCTTGCTAGAACCCAATTGCAGCCACGTAAAAGATGCAACAACAATTAGAGGACGTCTAACTTGTTTTTGCAGCAATTGTCATGTGATGTGATATGGCCAGAAGTTGTGATGAATGATGAATGATATATTGTGATGTATGAGATCATGTTCTTGTAATAGGAATCACGACTTGCATGTCGATGAGTATGACAACCGGCAGGAGCCATAGGAGTTGTCTTTATTTTTGTATGACCTGCGTGTCATTGAAGAACGCCATGTAAACTACTTTACTTTATTGCTAAACGCGTTAGCCATAGAAGTAGAAGTAGTCGTTGGCGTGACAACTTCATGAAGACACGATGATGGAGATCATGATGATGGAGATCATGGTGTCATGCCGGTGACAATATGATCATGGAGCCCCGAAGATGGAGATCAATGGAGCTATATGATATTTGGCCATATCATGTCACTACTATATAATTGCATGTGATGTTTATTATGTTTATGCATCTTGTTTACTTAGAACGACGGTAGTAAATAAGATGATCCCTTACAACAATTTCAAGAAGTGTTCTCCCCTAACTGTGCACCATTGCTACAGTTCGTCGTTTTGAAGCACCACGTGATGATCGGGTGTGATAGATCCTTACGTTCACATACAACGGGTGTAAGACAGTTTTACACAGCAAAACACTTAGGGTTAACTTGACGAGCCTAGCATGTGCAAACATGGCCTCGGAACACGGAGACCGAAAGTTCGAACACGAGTCGTATGGAAGATACGATCAACATGAAGATGTTCACCGACGATGACTAGTCCATCTCACGTGATGATCGGACACGGCCTAGTCGACTCGGATCGTGTAACACTTAGATGACTAGAGGGATGTCTAATCTTAGTGGGAGTTCATTATAATAATTTGATTAGATGAACTTAATTATCATGAACTTAGTCTAAAACCTTTGCAAATATGTCTTGTAAATCAAATGGCCAACGCTCATGTCAACATGAACTTCAACGCGTTGCTAGAGAAAACCAAGCTGAAAGATGATGGCAACAACTATACGGACTGGGTCCGGAACCTGAGGATCATCCTCATAGCTGCCAGGAAGCAATATGTCCTAGAAGGACCGCTAGGTGACGCTCCGTCGAGAGAACCAAGACGTTATGAACGCTTGGCAAACTCGTCGATGATTACTCCCTCGTTCGGTGCGGCATGCTTTGACTTAGAACCGGGCTCCAAAAGCATTTTGAGCATCACGGAGCATATGAGATGTTCAAGAGCTGAAACTAGTTTTCCAAGCTCATGCCCGGTCGAGAGATATGATGTCTCCGACAAGTTCTATAGTTGTAAGATGGAGGAAAACAGTTCATCGGTGAGCACATACTCAAGATGTGCAGGTTGCACAACCGTATGACCCAGTGAACATTAACCTCCGTGATGAGGCGGTCATTGATGAATCCTCCGATTGCTCCCACCAAGCTACAAGAGCTTTGTGATGAACTACAACATGCGGGGATGGTGAAGACCATTCTGAAGTGTTCTCGATCTGTGAAGTCAGCAGAGGCTAAAATCAAGAAAGAACATCAAGTGTTGATGGTCAATAAGACCACTAAGTTCAAGAAGGGCAAGGGCAAGAAGAACTTCAAGAAGGACGGCAAGGATGTTGCAGCGCCCGATAAGCCGCCATGGGAAGAAGTCAAAGAATGGACCCAAGCACGAGACCGAGTGCTTTTATTGCAAGGGAAGGGTCATCGAAGCGGAACTGCCCCAAATACTTAGCGGATAAGAAGGCCGCAACACCAAAGGTATATTTGATATACATGTAATTGATGTGTACCTTACCAAGACTGTAGTAACTCCCGGTATTTGATACCGGTCTTTGTTGCTCATATTTGTAACTCACGGCAGAGCTGTGGAATAAACGGAGATCTGGCGAAGGGACGAGGTGACGGCGCGTTGGGAATGGTTCCAGTCGATGTGATCGCCGTCGGCACGCTGCCTCTACATTTACCTACGGGATTAGTTTTGAACCTTAATAATTGTTATTTAGTACCAAGTTTGAGCATGAACATTGTATCAGGATCTCGTTTGATATGAGATGGCTACTCATTTAAATCCGAGAATAATGGTTGTTCTATTTATATGAGAGATATGTCTTATGGTCATGCTCCTTGTCAATGGTTTATTCTTAATGAATCTCGAGCGTAATATTACACATATTCATAGTGTGAATACCAAAAGATGTAAAGTTGATAACGATAGTCCCACATACTTGTGGCACTGCCGCCTTGGTCACATTGGTGTCAAGCGCATGAAGAAGCTCCATGCTGATGGACTTTTAGGGTCTCTTGATTATGAATCGTTTGACACATGAGAACCATGCCTCATGGGCAAAATGACCAAGACTCCATTCTCCGGAACAATGGAGCGAGCAACCAACTTGTTGGAAATCATACATACCGATGTGTGCGGTCCAATGAGCGTTGAGGCTCGCGGAGGATATCGTTATGTTCTCACTCTCACTGATGACTTGAGTAGATATGGGTATGTCTACTTAATGAAACACAAGTCTGAGACCTTTGAAAAGTTCAAGAAATTTTCGAATGAAGTAGAGAATCAACGTGACCGAAAAATAAAGTTCCTACGATCAGATCGTGGAGGAGAATATTTAAGTCACGAATTTGGCACACACTTAAGGAAATGTGGAATGGTTTCACAACTCACGCCGCCTGGAACACCTCAGCGAAACGGTGTGTCCGAACGTCGTAATCGCATTCTATTGGATATGGTGCGGTCTATGATGTCTCTTATCGATTTACCGCTATCATTTTGGGGATACGCTCTAGAGACAGCTACATTCACTTTAAATAGGGCACCGTCTAAATCCGTTGAGACGACACCGTATGAATTATGGTTTGGGAAGAAACCTAAGCTGTCGTTTCTAAAAGTTTGGGGATGCGATGCTTATGTCAAGAAACTTCAACCTGAAAAGCTCGAACCCAAGTCGGAAAAATGCGTCTTCATAGGATACCCTAAGGAAACCGTCGGGTATACCTTCTACTTAAGATCCGAGGGCAAGATCTTTGTTGCCAAGAACGGATGCTTTTCGAAAAGAGTTTCTCTCGAAAGAAGTAAGTGGGAGGAAAGTAGAACTCGATGAAGTCTCGCCTCTCGAACGGGAAAGTGGTGCAGCTCAGAAAATGTTCTGTGATGCCCACACCAACCAAGAGGAAAACAATGATGATGATCAAGGTACTTGAGATCAAGTTGCTCTTGAACTTTGTAGGTCCACAAGGACACGTTCCGCACAGTGGTACGGCAACCCTGTCCCGGAAATCATGTTGTTAGACAACGGTGAACCTTCGAACTATGAAGAAGCGATGGCGGGCCCAGATTCCAACAAATGGCTTGAAGCCATGAAATCCGAGATAGAATCCATGTATGAAAACAAAGTATGGACTTTGACAGACTTGCCCGATGATCGGCGAGCGATAGAAAACAAATGGATTTTCTAGAAGAAGACGGACGTGGATGGTAATGTTACCATTTATAAGGCTCGACTTGTCGCTAAGGGTTATCGACAAGTTAAAGGGATTGACTACGACGAGACATTCTCTCCCGTAGCGAAGCTGAAGTCCGTCCGAATCATGTTAGCAATTGCCGCATACTATGATTACTAGAAGAACACCCGTGCGTTGCAACAGGGCCACATTAACTTTAAGAGTTCAATATCAATTATGTTAATATTACATTTAATATTCTCATACATATCAAGTGATATTGGCGACCTTTTTACCATCAAATTCTCACACACACTCTCTCCCTCCCTCCTCCTCACTCTCTCTCCCCCTCTCCCCCCCTCTCTCTCTAACACACACACACATACCCATCTTATTGGGTACGGGACCATAATCCATCTATTTCACATGCACACGCGCTAGTGCATAACAATATGGATTATAAAATAGGTTCAAGGTAGTAACAAGGATTCTTCTCATGCATTAATAAACAAATGTTCTGCAGATCAAGACAAGATAAACAATTCCCAAAGTGCATCGAGCATCACGTAACATTCTTGGCAAGATAAATGCACGATGATACACCGACTCATTTAATTAATATAATTAAATTATCAGTAAATTAGTCACCAAACTGCTCGGATGAACCGGAACAGAGCCAACATATATCATCCTAGACAAACGCAACATCAACCATTTACCTTGGTACTTTAGGGACGGACAGGAGGATGCATGTAGAAGCGCTTCTTGCGTGCGAATCCACAGTCAGAGAGAGAAATTGGAATCCATTCCCATCACCAACTGATAAAGAAAGCATGTAAGAAAATTGATATCGGGCCAACTTGGATCTTCGGTGATTGTCCGCCGGTATGGAGAATTTAGGAGGGTGGTTGCAGGGAGTGGCCTTGTGGATGATGGATGGAGGCGCGGAGGGATGTGGTCACCGGAAGGTCGAAAGCGGAGAGGGTCAGGCACGTTAGGTGGATCCGGTGGTGCACGACAACCGGAGGCAGCCCAATCGTGGGCGGCGAACCGACGATAGCCTCGGCCCATCTCTCGATGCAGCGAAGATAGAGAGGGCGGCACTGCCGGTGCTCGAGGCCGCCGCTCGGCACCATCTACATCGAGGGGAAAGAGAGGCGAGAAAGCGATAGGGTGATGCGGGGCTAGGGATTGCGGAGGAGGGTGGGGGAGTGCGATTTGAATGGATGGTTCTGCCCACCGTTTTCTTGTATGTGGCGGTGGAGACGGTGGCGTCCAGCCATGCAGGCGAGGCATGGGTCGAGCCGGGCACACGGCAAGGCGCAGTAGCAGAGGTGGGGGCAATTTTTTGCTACTGAGATGCAGGGTGTGGGATTGATCGTTCATGTTCTCTTTTCCTTTTTAACGGGAGATGGATGCGATTTTTTCACGAGGGGAGAGATGCGACCACGTACAGATTCCATAATAAATTACTTAGGTCCATAACGGGATTTCTTTACAATGCGTTAAGATTTACGTGTTAGTTTTGTTAATAAAGAAATGCACTAATGTAGGGATCGATTGATTCGGGTAAGGAAAGATAGATTCGTGATCTTTTGTATGTTAGGAAATTAGTGGTTTGCAAGGGAAGAGTGGAGAGAAAAAGAACCAATGCGACCATGTATAGATTCCATAATAAATTAATTAGGTCCATAACGGGATTTGTTTGCAATGCGTTAAGATTTATGTGTTAGTTTTCTTAATAAAGAAATGCACAGATGTAGGGCGCGATTGGTTCGGGTAAGGAAAGATAGATTCGTGATCTTTTGTATGTTAGGAAATTATTGGTTTGCAAGGAAAGAGTGGAGAGAAAAGAACCAAAGACGAGGGGTGGTGGGAGGTGGGACGAATAAAAACCGGACAAAATTGGGAGGTGGGAGGGGGTGAGTAAAAACCGACGAAAAAAACCAACAAAATTGGGAGGTGGAGGGAGGATGAAAAAAACCAGGGGAGGTGGGAGGAGAACTAAAATAAACCATACGAGGCTACCAACTGCTCGATTAGGAGTAGAGATTGTTTGTGAAAATAACGTGCGACGACGACTTAGCGAGCGGATCCCCTTAAAAAAGACATAGCGAGCAGATTCCCTTAAAACTGGTAGAAATGGATACGATTGATGACGTTGATAAATAGTGGTGAATGTTGGCATAATTTACTATCATCATGCATGGAAACGAATCATCAAGAAAAGAATACTTCCTATTACTCCACTCATAGGAAGCTTCCTAATCTCTGTTACAAAAAGTTTCGCCCAAACAAGGAAGGAAAGTTATGGATGTGATTCAAAGGAAACAAACGTTATGAAGATTAATTAATTTAGATTTGATCTTTAGAGATTGATTGTGATTGATTCTTTTACATAAAGACATTACTAAATAATTTGCGTCAAGATGGAAAGTTCTGATCCGTTCAGTTTTTTTCATTGTGTGAGAGGGTGAAGTGAAAATAAACCGATGAAGTGGGGGAGGCGACGAAAAAAATCTACGATGGTTAACCTACGAAAAAAACCGAACGAAAGTGGTGATACCAAAATTGACCGGCGGAGAGTACCAACTGCTCCATTAGGAGTAGAGATTGGTTGGTTCGATTTTTTTTGCGTGGAGGGAACTACCTGGGAGGTGGGAGGGAGTACGAAAATAAACTGTCTCGGCTGAGCGGGAGGTGGGAGCAAGTACCAAAGAAGTACCAAAAAAGACCGGGTGAGGTGGGACGAAAATAAAACCCGAATGCGACCACCAATCGAGACATTAGGAGTAGAGATATTAACAAAAGTGCAGATCCGCCCCACTCTTCACTTTTGACAAAAACTTCCGAATAGCAATCTTGGTGAGTGATCTCGACCGGGTTCGATCGGCATGGCGTGTCGCTCCTCCGAGTGGGTGCTTGAGAGGAAGAATGGAAGACCTCCATTGTCAATCGGCGGAGCTGCATCGCCATTTGGATCGAGCATGGACGAAATCGAGATGGTAGAGGTTGAGGAATTTGTAGGACGTGAGGGTTTAGGGTGGGCATCACGAGAACTCACCCATATCTTGGGAGACGGCGGACCGAGGTGCGTCGTGTTCGTGCTTCGAGGGCTGCCACGTCTTGTCCTCGCCGCCATCGCTTTGTCAATGCCACTTCAGCGCCACGAGCATGGGACCGAGGGACGAAGGGAAGAGAAGGAAGGAAGCGAGCTAATGACGTACCTATGTTTGGTATGTAATACCCTCCATTAAGAGTAGATATTTTCTTAAAATCGGTTATTTTGTTTCCTAATTAATGTGATTGAGCAATTTAAGGCAAGGTTAATTAATTTAGATTTGATATTTAGAGATTGATCGTGATTGATTCTTTCACATAAAGACATTACTAAAAATAACTTGCACCAGCATGGAAAGTTATGATCCATTAAGATTTTTTTCGTTGTGTGAGAGGGTGACGCGAAACTAAACCGGTGGGGTGGGGGAGGGACGAAAAAAACCCAGTGAAATAAAAAGGGTGG
Organism: Aegilops speltoides; assembly: GCA_021437245.1. Taxonomy (NCBI): domain Eukaryota; kingdom Viridiplantae; phylum Streptophyta; class Magnoliopsida; order Poales; family Poaceae; genus Aegilops; species Aegilops speltoides. Next base: position 160,376,493 of record CM038146.1, read on the forward strand.
GAGGTGGGAGGAAGTACCAAAAAAGACCAGGTGAGGTGGGACGAAAATAAAATCCGGAACGCGACCTACCAACTGAGACATTAGGAGTAGAGATGAGATATGGCAGATGGACGTCAAAACGGCATTCCTTAACGGACATCTTAAGGAAGAGCTGTATATGATGCAGCCGGAAGGTTTTGTCGATCCTAAGAACGCTAACAAAGTATGCAAGCTCCAGCGATTCATTTATGGGCTGGTGCAAGCAGCTCGGAGTTGGAACATTCGCTTTGATGAGATGATCAAAGCATTTGGGTTTATGCAGACTTATGGAGAAGCCTGCGTTTACAAGAAAATGAGTGGGAGCTCTGTAGCATTTCTCATATTATATGTAGATGACATACTCTTGATGGGAAATGATATAGAACTTCGGACAGCATTAAGGCCTACTTGAATAAGTGTTTTTCAATGAAGGACCTTGGAGAAGCTGCTTATATATTAGGCATCAAGATCTATAGAGATAGATCGAGACGCCTCATAGGTCTTTCACAAAGCACATACCTTGATAAGATTTTGAAGAAGTTCAAAATGGATCAGTCCAAGAAGGGGTTCTTGCCTATGTTACAAGGTGTGAGATTGAGCTCGGCTCAGTCCCCGACCACGGCAAAAGATAAAGAAGAGATGAGTGTCATCCCCTATGCTTCAGCCATAGGATCTATTATGTATGCCATGCTGTCTACCAGGCCGAATGTAAACCTTGCCGTAAGTTTGGTAGCAAGATACCAAAGTAATCCCGGCAAGGAACACTGGACAGCGGTCAAGAATATCTTGAAGTACCTGAAAAGGACAAAGCACATGTTTCTCGTTTATGGAGGAGACGAAGAGCTCGTCGTAAAGGGTTACATCGACGCTTAGCTTCGACTCAGATCTGGATGACTCTAAGTCACAAACCGGATACGTGTATATGTTGAATGGTGGAGCAAGAGCTGGTGCGGCTGCAAGCAGAAGCGCCGTGGCGGGATATCGTGTGAAGCGGAGTACATGGCAGCCTCGGAGGCAGCGCATGAAGCGATTTGGGTGAAGGAGTTCATCACCGACCTAGGAGTCATACCCAATGCGTCGGGGCCGATCAAACTCTTCGTGACAACACTGGAGCTATTGCCCTTGCCAAGGAGCCTGTGTTTCACAAGAAGACCAGCACATCAAGCGTCGTCTCAACCCCATCCGTGAAAATGTTCAAGATGGAGACATAGATATTTGCAAAGTACATACGGATCTGAATGTCGCAGATCCGTTGACTAAACCTCTCTCGCGAGCAAAACATGATCAACACCAGAACTCTATGGGTGTTCGATTCATCACAATGTAACTAGATTGGTGACTCTAGTGCAAGTGGGAGACTGTTGGAAATATGCCCTAGAGGCAATAATAAAAGTATTATTATATTTCATTGTTCATGATAATTGTCTTTTATTCATGCTATAACTGTATTATCCGGAAATCGTAATACACATGTGAATACATAAACTACAATATGTCCCTAGTGAGCCTCTAGTTGACTAGCTCGTTGAGATCAACAGATAGTCATGGTTTCCAGGCTATGGACATTGGATGTCGTTGATAACGGGATCACATCATTAGCAGAATGATGTGATGGACAAGACCCAATCCTAAGCATAGCGCTAAGATCGTGTAGTTCGTTTGCTAGAGCTTTTCCAATGTCAAGTATCTCTTCCTTAGACCATGAGATCGTGTAACTCCCGGATACCGTAGGAGTGCTTTGGGTGTATCAAACGTCACAATGTAACTGGGTGACTATAAAGGTGCACTACAGGTATCTCCGAAAGTGTCTGTTGGGTTGACACGGATCGAGACTGGGATTTGTCACTCCGTATAATGGAGAGGTATCTCTGGGCCCACTCGATAATGCATCATCATATTGAGCTCAAAGTGACCAAGTGGTTGGTCACGGGATCATGCATTACGGTACGAGTAAAGTGACTTGCCGGTAACGAGACTGAACAAGGTATTGGGATACCGACGATCGAGTCTCGGGCAAGTAACGTACCGATTGATAAAGGGAATTGTATACAGGGTTTGACCGAATCCTTGACATTGTGGTTCAACCGATGAAATCATCGAGGAGCATGTGGGAGCCAACATGGGTATCCAGATCCCGCTGTTGGTTATTGCCCGAGAGTCGTCTCGGTCATGTGTGCGTGTCTCCCGAACCCGTAGGGTCTACACACTTAAGGTTCGGTGACGCTAGGGTTGTATGAATATGAGTATGCAGCATACCGAATGTTGTTCGGAGTCCCGGATGAGATCCCGGACGTCACGAGGAGTTTCGGAATTGTCCGGAGGTGAAGAATAATATATAGGAAGTGGTATTTCGGCCATCGGGAAAGTTTTGGGGTCACCCGGTAATGTACCGGGACCACTGAAAGGGTCCCGGGGGTCCACCGGATGGGGCCACCCATCCCGGAGGGCCCCATGGGCTGACGTGGGAAGGGAGCCAGCCCATAGTGGGCTGGTGCACCCCCTAGGCCCACCCCCTGCGCCTAGGGTTGAAACCCTAGGGTGGGGGGGGGGGGCGCACCACATGCCTTGGGGGGCACTCCTCCCCCCTTGGCCGCCGCCCTCTTGGGAGATTCAACCTCCCAGGGCCGGCGCCCCCCTGGGGGCCTATATAAAGGAGGGCAGGGGGGAGGGCAGCCGCACCCTTGTGCTTGGCGCCTCCCTCCGCCTGCTACACCTCGTCCTCTTCCCGTAGTCGCTTGGCGAAGCCCTGCTGGAGTTCTGCTACATCCACCACCACGCCGTCGTGCTGCTGGATCATCATCAACCTCTCCTTCCCCCTTGCTAGATCAAGAAGGAGGAGCGTCTCCCGTCCCATACATGTGTTGAACGTGGAGGTGCTGTCCGTTCAGCACTTGGACATCGGTGATCTGAATCACGTCGAGTACGACTCCATCATCACCATCCCCTTGAAAGCTTCCGCACGTGATCTACAAGTGGTATGTAGATGCAAACTCACTTCCTTGACTCATTGCTTAGATGAACTCATAGATGAATCTTGGTGAAACCGTAGGAAAAATTTTAATTTTCTGCAACGTTCCCCAACACATTATCATTGTCATATTGCCTTGCATGATCATGTAGTTGACATCGTATTTGTGGCAAAACCACCATGCATAATTTTTCATACATGTCGTTCTTGATTCATTGCCCATACTGGCACACCGCCGAAGGCATTCATATAGAGTCATATCTTGTTCTAGTTTCGAGTTGTAATTCATGAGTTGTAAATAAATAGAAGTGTGATTATCATCATTATTAGAGCATTGTCCCCAAATAAAAAAAGAAAAAAAAAGAGATAGGCCAAAGAAAAAAAGAGGAAAAAAAATAAAAAAGAAGAAAATAAAAAGGGGGCAGTGTTACTATCTTTTTCCACACTTGTGCTTCAAAGTAGCACCATGTTCTTCATATAGAGAGTCTCATATGTTGTTACTTTCATATACTAGTGGGAATTTTTCATTATAGAACTTGGCTTGTATATTCCTATGATGGGCTTCCTCAAAATTCCCTAGGTCTTTATGAGCAAGCAAGTTGGATGCACACCCGCTAGTTTTCTTTTGTTGAGCTTTCATACATTTATAGCTCTAGTGCATCCGTTGCATGGCAATCCCTACTCCTCATGTTGACATCAATTGATGGGCATCTCCATAGCCCGTTGATTATCCTCATCAATGTGAGACTTTCTCCTTTTTTGTCTTCTCCACACAATCCCCATAATCATATTCTCTTTCACCCATAGTGCTATATCCATGGCTCATGCTCATGTATTGCGTGAAAGTTGAAAAAGTTTGAGATTATTTAAGTACGAAATGATTGCTTGGCTTGTCATCGGGGGTGTATAAGATGGGAGCATTTTTGTGTGACGAAAATGAAGCATATCCTAACTATATGATTTTGTAGGGATGAACTTTCTTTAGCCATGTTTGAGAAGACATGATTGCTTTGATTAGTATGCTTGAAGTATTACTATTTCTTATGTCAATATAAACTTTTATTTTGAATCATTTGGATCTGAACATTCATGCCACAATAAAGAAAAATACATTGAGAATTATGCTAGGTAGCATTCCACATCAAAAATTCTGTTTTTATCATTTACCTACTCGAGGACAAGCAGGAATTAAGCTTGGGATGCTTGATATGTCTCCAACATATCTATAATTTTTTTATTGTTCCATGCTATTATATTAACCATTTTGGATGTTTACGGGCTTTACTTTACACATTTATATCATTTTTGGGACTAACCTACTTACCGGAGGCCCAACCCGTATTGCTGTTTTTTTTTTGCCTATTTAGGTGTTTCTAAGAAAAGGAATATCAAACGGAGTCCAAATGAAATGAAACCTTCGGGAGCGTGATTTTTGGAACAAACGTGATCCAGAGGACTTGGAGTGAAAGTCAAGAAGTAATCGAGGAAGCCACGAGAGTGGAGGGTGCCCTCCTACTGGGTGCGCCCCCTATCTCACGTCCACCGACCTACTTCTTCCTCCTATATATACCCACGTACCCTGAGAACATCAAAGGCAACCACGAAAAACTATTTCCACCACCGTAACCTTTTGTATCTGCGAGATCCCATCTTGGAGCCTTCGCCGGCGCTCCGCCGATGGAGGAATCAACCACGGAGGGCTTCTATATCAACACCATACACTACAAAAAAGACACATCCATGACATTTTGGGCCGAACGAATTTTTTTTTCTGTCATACTTATGACACTTCTATGACGATAATTGTGACAAAACCCGGTATCATCATAGATGTGGTGGGCTCCTACTTCCATGACAAAAAATCATGATAGAAAATGGGCTTTTCGTCCTGAGCGGGCCGGAGACGCAGCTGCATGACATTCTTTGGGCCGTCCATGACAGAAAAAACCGTGGTAGAAGCGAGGGCGAGGAAAATTTCGGGGAGTTCCCGGTTACGGTGGGTGGTCGGGGGCCGAGCGATGCACGCTTTCTCGACACGTATCGCGCATGTGTGCGTAGGCGTTAATCAACCCGAAGCGAGGCGTTGGGCTCTAATCGAACCCGAGCAATTGCTGCTGCAAACTACGACATCGAACCCGAGCGATCGATCGATGATCGTTAATCGAAACCGATCGAGCGATTCTTCGCTCTTCGCCGCTAGCTGAAGCCGATCGATGCTGCCTCTGGATGAACAGTGAGTGTTGCGGGGGGGGGGGGGGGTGGATGAATAGTGAGCGGTGGGGGTGGATGAACCGGACCCCGTGGCGTTGCCTCTGGATGAACATGACCCCCATCGATCGAGCCAGTTGGGGCTGGATGAATAGGACCCCGTGGAGGGCTGGATGAACAGGACGACCCCGTGGAGGGCTGGATGAATAATAGACGGTGGAGGGGTGCCCGTGGAGGGGTGGTTGAACAGTAGCCTGTGGAGTAGCGCGCGGTGGAGGCTGGATGAATAGGAGCCCGTGGAGGCTGGAGGAGGTCGACGGTAGCCCGTGGAGGCTGGAGGAGGTCGATGCTGAAGATGAACAGTATCCCGTGGAGTCTCGTTTTGCGGTACGCGACACCCCTTCCGATGAACAGGACCCCCGTTTCGACCATAGCGCTCCAACACAAGTCCATTTCGTCCGTTTTGCGGTACGCCACACCCCTCCCGATCAACAGGACCCCCGTTTCGACCATAGGAGGTCCGTTTCCTCCATTTGGCGGTATGCCAGACCCCTCCCGATGAACATGATCCCGTTTCGAACGTGGCCGGTCGAACACAAGGCCGTTTCCTCCGTTCTGCGGTACGCCATGCCTAGTTTCCATTGCCTGTTCCGTCCAAGCCCTCCCGATGAACACGACGACACATTCCGTTCCGACCCAGCCGGTTGGCTCCCCATGAACACGATGACGACGTTGTTTCTCTGTTCTAACCCAGCCATGTACACGAGCCCTGGCCGTACGTATGCGCAAGTAGGCATTCGAGACCCCGCCCGTATGTACACATACGTGGCCGTATTTTCTTTCTTTCACACTGGCCGCTATACGTATGTGTACCTTCTACGTGCGTGCCTCTACTACGACACGTGCGCGCCTCTACTACGACACGTGCACGCCTCTACATCCACCAGTATGCATGTACACGTTCGTGACCAGAATGACAATGCTACGTACGCTTCGACCAGGTGGGTCCCGACTGTCAGGCTCTTCCTTGCGTGCGAAGATGTAGCTGGTGGGTGCCAGCAGTCAGGGGACGAATCATTTTTTTGCCCGGACGCACTTCCTTGCGTGCGAAGATGTAGCTGGTGGGTCCCAGCAGTCAGGGAGGAAACGTTTTTTTCATGAAATATAGTGGCCCGTCCGGTGGGTCCCTGCTGTCAGGTGGAGGTATCATTATTTTCCGCGTAATAAGGAGGCACTTCCTTGCAGCGGCCATGGACCTAGCTGTCAGCCTCTCCACGTATAGTCCACGTCCGATGGAAATCATTCCTTGACCACGTTGACCACGCCGCGCTGAGAGCACCAGGGCGGTGGACGACGGCGAGGCCTAGGAAGGGGACGATGCAGAGCCGGGGAAGACGCTGCAGAGGATGCCCACGCATAGAGGAGTATGAGGGTTCACTCGTTCGGCTGCAGTGTGAGGCTGCCGTCGCCGTAGGGCCTAGCCAGCGGTGAGAATAGTAGGGCGATAAGGCCTCCCTGGCAGCATAGCCGACCACGGGAGGCAGGAGCAGGCGGCACAACCGGTGCTGCTTTGGGAGGCTGGAGCAAGAAGACCAGAGGTTGAAGAAGCACTATGGTCGTTGGATGGGCATCGTATGGTCACTGGAGCTAGAATCGTTCATATTGACTAAGTTGACAAAGCCCTCCGTGCCTGTCAACTTAGTAGGCCCACAAGTCAGCCTCCCACCAAGGTGGGTCCTAGCTAGCAGGGGGAGTATTCATTTTTTTGTGCGTAATAAGGAGGCACTTTCGGTGGGTCCGAGCTGACAGCGAGGGGAACGTTTTTTTTTGCGAAATACGGTGGCCCGTACGGTGGGTCCCAGCAGTCAGGGGGGAAACTTTTTTTCGCGAAATAAGGTGGCCCATTCGGTGGGTCCCTGCTGTCAGGTGGAGGAATAATTATTTTGCGCGTAATAAGGAGGCACTTCCTTGCGGCCGCCGTGGACCCAGCTGTCAGCCTCTCCACATACAGTACTCTTCCGATGGAAGTCGGTCATTGACCACATTGACCACGCCATGCCGAGAGCACCATGGCAGTGGACGACGGCGAGGCCTAGGAAGGGGACGACGCGGAGCCGGGGAAGACGCAGCAGTGGAAGCCCGCGCGGAGAGGAGTACGAGGGTTCACTAGTTCGGCTGCGGTGTGAGGCTGCCGTCGCCGCAGAATAATAGGGGGTGTGGGTGAGTGGAGGGATGGCCTGGCCAGCGGTGGGAGTAGTATGGGGGCGGTGAGGCCTCCGCGGCAGCACAGCCGGCAATGGGAGGCAGGAGCAGGCGGCACGACCGGCGCTTCTTTGGGCGGCTGGAGCAACTAGAGGCTGAAGAAGCACTACGGCCGTTGGATGGACATCGTACGGTCACTGAAGCTAGAATCGTTTATATTGACTAAGTTGACAAAGCCGTTGGTACGCGCCAACTTAGTAGGCCCACAGGTCAGCCTCCGAAACGGTGTGCCCCAGATGTCAGGGGGAGAATCATATTTTGGGTGGCCGAAGCTAAGAATATCCGAGATTGAAGAAGAAGCACGACATCCGTTGGATAGACATCCAACGGCCACTGCTGCTAGCACCGTGTGTTGACTATAATAAGTTGACAAAGCCTTGCATACGCGTCAACTTATTTTTTTAGGGGACGCGTCAACTTAGTAGGCCCACAAGTGTGTGGTAGAGAACTTATAGCCCATTTGCGATTTGTAAGAATGTACAACCCATTTTTGAATTCTAATGGAATTTACTACAGCCCATTTACAGTTTGTTAAAAGTACAACCCATTTTCTAGCTAGGACAACGATTAATAATTTCAACCAACCATTAAAGACAGAATTTAATAAAATTTCCCACATTTTGATGGGATCCGAAATATTTTTATCCCGAAATTTCTAGTCAGATTAACTATAAATTTGTATTACGTAAAAATCCAATGAAACATTGTGCGCAACAATGAAAATGTAAGATTTTCATAATCCATAAATAATATTTCATAAACTAATTTCATGTTTGGTGCACTTCTTTATAGTTACTGCCCAGTTTTTATAATTAAATCCCATTTATTAATTTTTAAAGCCCATTTTCCTGTTAAGCCTAATGCATCCCTCCTAGGAAAGATTTGCAGCCCAGTGAGGCAGAGAATAACAAACTGACCGTGCCTGGGTATTCCTCAAAAAAAAACGTATAGCTGGGCTAGCCATTTTCATCTTGAAAAATTTAATATCTGGGCTGGATATCGGCTCAGGCTAGGCGGGCCACAGCCCGCCCGATTAATACCTGCTCTCCTCTCGAACAACAACGAAATCATCGCCAAGAAAAACTGTGGAGTGCTCACGCCTCAAAAACACAAATACTGCTCGAGCTGCTTGGTCCCAGCTGTCGGCCGCACCTTGTGCAATTCTCTCGTTTATATTGACTACATAGGTTGACAATGGTGTGGGACCGTGATGTCAGGAAACCAGGAGGAAGCAAAAAAAATATAGTTGTACATAATAAGGAGGCACTTGCGTACGTACGACCATGGCCCTAGTGGATCCCTAGTGTCGTCCAGTCAAAATAAAGTCATCTCCTGAATCCTCATGTTCGTTGACGATGTTAACAATGCTCGATGCCACGGTGAGTGCAACAACTCGAAGGACGATGGAGAGAGCCTTGCTGGCCCTACGGATGGTCTGATACAACGCCCGATGCTCATTTAGGAAGTCAGGATCATCGGACACCTATGAGCACCTTCGAGAAACTGAGAAGGCATGAAACAATAAGGCCGCTCTTGGGAGCTCTAGTTTATTTCAAACCTGTATTAACATACAAGTGTAATTTACTCGTCATCAGAAACAACGCGTAAAATACAGGCGTAATGAAACCGAGGGCCTGAGGTCTGTAAGTAAAACCGGCGGGTTACGCGTGTAATTTCAGAGACTAGTGTATATTTTACGAGCACTGCTATATGGACGACATTACTAGACGATACATGCATGACGTGTGTATCATGCCATCCATGGGCAAGGTTGAAACAGCAGCTAACGGCTAGATTAACAATTGTCCGAGTGTCGTTCAGCATTTTTATCGTGTGTGAAGTACTCCCGATATTTTACTAGTCGAAATCGACAAACCAAGCGCTTCGCCCGAGACCATCTGGTTTTATTTACAAGTGTCAGTTTTACAAGCGGTTTTTGTTGGAAAACAACGATCCAATCACGACCTAATATGATGAGTTGGTTGGAAGATCATATGGTTTCACGTCTAACCTACCCAACTTGTCGTATAGGCTATGAATGAAACATAAGACGATGAACTTCTTAAGCACGGAAACAACAGAAGAGGATGATCTTCTTAACAAGCAAATCACTGGCATTAAATCGACATGCAAAACAATACGAAGCATTATTCTCAGGAGGCATGGTGAACAGCTCGTGATGCTGCATGTCACAACATTCCAAGCTCAACTTTGCAATCAAACACAAGGCCTGGCATTACATAGACAATATTCAGAACAAACTCTTAACATAGGAATATCTCAGCAGAGTAACTATTTACTTCTAAACTGAACACAGGAATAGGAAAAAACAATCGACGCTGCTCACAACAAGGGAGGCCTGGCATTTTGACATGGTTTTCCAATTCCAATATATTAAACTAACGTCTTCTTGCTAACATCAATGATTAAACTTTGACAAGCTTTTCCCATTCAAAATATGTAATGCCTATGATCGTGGAGTCCTGTCGTAGGTTCTTGTACTTGTTTGGGCACTTTTTCCCACTGCACTCCACGTGTCATAGAATTGCCAATGCTCTCTGCAGACTAGTCATGTCACCAGCGTCTAATAATACTCTGTAAAGCTTCTCGGTCATTCCTTCTGTAATGTAGCGCAAACATTGACTACTTCTTTTTGCAAAGTGGAACGACCAACTAGACCCAGTAATGCAGCAGTTTGCCTTCGACACATTGGCTCCTTTTGTGCAGTTCGACTAAAATCGAAGTCGGAATAAAACCGAGCTTTAATTTTGATATCTCTGTAAGCAACAATAGGTATAAGGGAAACAATTACTAAGAAATAATGGTTGATTACTTGTACTCCCGGAAGAAAAGCATCCACTGATCTACCTTATCTTAATGGGAAACAAAGCAGGAGAGTAGCAATTCTCCATCAGTGTGATTCATTCATATTGACTGAGACATTATCTTAACAATGCCTTGTTTCAACATGTATAAAGAACGACAAAGCAGAAAAGTACCATTCCTAAAACAATGCAACTGATTCATTTTAACAGAGACATTATCTTAACAATACCTTGGTTAAACATGTAGAAAGAACTACAAAGCAAGTAGTACCATTCCTAACAAGTGTTGCAGTTTTGAACTAAGATTCAGTAGTTAATTAATTCTGGGAGTGGCATTGCTTAATGTTACCAGCGGCATTGGATTAACGAAAAGCATAAACAGTTCCAGGGGAGAGTGGGCGCAACAAAAATATGTGCTTCCATCTACTTATAAAGGGGGTGATGCAGAGTTTGTTGTAACAAAGCAACAAGCATCATGTCTGGGTTGGTCCCATTTTTGTTCACTACTTAATGGGAAAAGGCAGCAATACAATAGCTTCAATTCAACATTTATTTAAAACAGTACCAATACAAGTTGCACAACATCTCAAAGCACACTGCACGATCATGTGGATGAAGGCTTGTACTAACCTGTCGGGGCCGCTCTGCGGCCACGAGCACCTATGGGGCAGGGGGGCCCCTTCTAGTCCGGCAAGGGAGCGGAGGGCGTGCGCAGAGCAGATCGAGGTCGAGCGCGCGGGGGAGACGGGCGATTTTTACCCACCTTCGGAGCTCTCCGGAGAGATAAAATTCCTACTGCTGCTTTGTGTTTGTATTTGTTCTCGCTCGAGAGCGCGAGTGAATAGTGGTGTTGGATCTACGAACTGCGGAACCTCCTCTACGTGCGCATGGGCCTCCCTTTTATAGTCTAAGGGGGTCACCAACAGGTGGCAGTGTAGGAAGAGGGGTAGAAAGGTAAAAACGCAGGTTGGTACAACAGTGACCAACAGTGTCCCCTACCTAACTCTGACGGCAGGGGACAAGGGCATCTAATGCCCGTCCGGTCGCCTAACGGTGCAAAGAAGCAGATTAGGTGCGCCACCGATCCCACGATGGCCTCCTTCATCTCCGCTGCCACCTAGCAATCAAGATGCTCTTGCGCGCCCGCCACGTGCTCCTGGGATAGCCCTGGGGTGACACGTTGTTGGATGCGCTGGAGCCTGAGTGCGTGGTGGTGGCCTTGCCGCGGCAAGCGCTTTGCCGCGGCCCTCCTCTTGTCGCGCCGGCAAGCTTGCCGGTCGCCGGGCCTTGCCGGGACGCGCGGGGTGTCGCGGCAAGTCTTCTAGAGGCGCCTTGGTTGGCTTCCCGGCAAGCTCCTCTTGCCGGGGTCTTTGTCCTTCCCGGCAAGCTCCTCTTGCCGGGGTCTTGTCTATTTGGTTGACACTTTGTTCTTGAATGGCAGTAATAGGAAATGACGGAGGGTCTTGGCGGGTGCCGACAAGCCTTGCCTTGAGTGTCTGCGATCGCCGTGCACAAGTTCGGGTACTAAGGTACCCCTACTTTAGTACACCGACAGAGCCCGAACTGGGCATATACGGTGCGGCGTTGTTGGCCAGGCCCACCTGCGCGACGGCACGCGGCCTGTGTCCACATAAAAACCCTCCGCATCCACCGCGCCTTCGCAAGCACGACGCGTCGATTGCGGCGTCGTGGGAGAGAACGTGGTCAATACTTAATTCCAGGAAATGCGTAATGTTCGCATCTCCCATTTATAAGCAGGGGAAACAGGGCCGTTCCCCCACCTTCGCTGCTTGCAGTTCCTTCCTCTGAAAGCTCTGCCGCTCCCCTCCACTTCTCGAGTCGAAAGAGAGCAGCGCTCCGCCACCCATCGTCGCCGTCGCCGCCGTCGCCTTCGCCTTCCCCCTCCGCTCCTGCCATGGCTCAAGGCGGGAAGGCGCGAAAGGCTTCAAGGCTGCGAAGTCGGCCGAGGCGCTGGAGCTTGAGGCGCTGCGCAAGAAGCACGTGCTTTTCCTCCCCGAGCTCACCCCGGAGGCGTTGCGGGCGGAGTTCTACCTTTTCTGGTCGACGGAGACGCGGGTGCATCCGCGCACGCCGGTGCTCTCTGCTGAGGCTTCCAAATCGAAGAAGTGCCCTAGAGGGTACTACTTCTTCCCTGTGTTCTTCTACTGCGGGCTCTGCCCACCTTTTTCCGATTTTCTTTGCGACATCATGAACACCTACGGGTTTCATCTTCTTGATTTCACCCCAACGCCGTTCGACAATGGCGGTTTTCCTTTACCTCTGCGAGAACTTTGTTGGCATCCTCCCAATGTTGCTCTTTTTCGTCATTATTTCTCCCCGAGCCGAGAAAGGGGAGCACTGGTGGCGGAATCGCTGGACCTCTCGGATGGGCATGAAGGAGGTGTACTTGACAGGCGAGCTCATGCAGCAAGTGGGACGAGTGGAGGCGGAGTGGTGCTGGATCTGTGATGCCAATCCGCCGCCATTCACTAAGCTGCGCGGGACCCGAAGCCAGTGCTGGCAGCGACCGGAGTGCTCTGTCGCGAGATGACGCCAGGCGACGATCGCCACCACCCGAATCCTCGGCTCGGGCATGCCGGACTCACAACAGGCGGTTAGCACGGATTTCCTTCGCCGTCGCATCACCCCTCTGCTGGAGAGGGAGGCCCGCTGGCTGTTCAATGCCCGGGCGGATTTCATGAGCTGCGCCCAGGCCTCAACTTCAACTTCACCGTTCGAGCTTGACGGATCTTTGAGGAGATGTTCAAGCATGACCCCAACCATCCGAATGGTTCCAGTTACCGCAGGGCATTGTCCCTGTGCAATAACTCCGGTGTGATCGCATTCGCATAATGATGCCAGTGCGACTCGCATGGGATAAGTGCAAACTGGATAGAGCCCGCTGCCGAGGTCGTGCAGCAATTCTTCGATGACTTGGCGGAGGTGGCAGTCAACTCCGACGAGCAGAAGCTCCTCACCCGCGCCACGACCGCCAACGAGCTGGCGTACATTGCTAGCAGGGCCGAAGAGGCGGCGGTAGCCGCTGCCGCGGGCGAGTTTGGCTTCACGCTGGCGGAGGCGGATGTAGCTGAGGCGGCAAGCCTTGCCGCCCGGGAAGAACTTGCCGGAGAAGGCGACGGCGAAGGGGATGCCGAGGCTGGAACGAGCGAGCCCGTCGAGGGCGTGAGCGGCCAGCCGTCTTCGAGCAACTTGCCGCAGGCGCAGCCCCCAGCGCAGCCCCAATTCCGACCGAGAAGGTGCCTCCGTCGAGTCGGAGAGCTGGTAGAGGAGCAGGCCGACCAGCAGTCGCGGCACAGTGGGACATGTTCCACCGCGGCAAGTACCGTTGCCGCGGGAGGGTCCCAGGCCGCACCGGCAACCGAGGCGGGGACTTCCCGGGCCGCCACGCCTGATCCTGCCGCAGCCCTCGGCAAGCGCCGGAGGGAGCCTACTCCTCCGCCACATCACGCCGAGAAGGTCTGGGAGTTCGACCTCTCCGCGCTGAGCTCCGATGATGATGAAGAGGAGGAGGAGGAGTAAGGCTTTCTTCTTACTGTACTTGTCTTTCTTTGATCCTTGTTGTTGTTTGCCTTGTATCTAATCTGCTTCTCTCTAAACCCCTGTTTTGTTTCAGGACTTTGGCGGAGAGGGCGGCAAAGAGGGCCAAGGTCCCCGTGGTTAACATCGAGGACGATCCTGCTGTGGCGGCAGAAGATACGTCCGAGACCACCTTGACGGACCCGGTCCCTTCCCCTCGCAGCAGCTCCCAGCACAGCCCCCAGCGTAAGTGCATTGGTTTGCTTCCTGTTGTGGGGCGCGCATGGGTGCTTCTTCTTCTGCTAACATCTTGATTGTTGACTCTTTTGTATATAGGAGCAGAACAGGCCCACCAGGAGCAGTCGGAGGCCGTCCCGGAGGTGTCGTCGGCTTCGACTACGCCACCAAGGGCCGATTCCCCGATATGGGAGCCCTCTCCGGCAAGGAAGGGATCTCCAGCAAGGGGCGGAAGTAGCGAGCCCCCGGTGGTGGAGCCCATGATCACAGAGCCCAGCACAGGTGACCGTCCTCGTTGGGGACTTTCCCTTGGGTTCTGCTGATCTTCTTTTTCTTCCTTTTGGATATTTGCTTGACTTTTCTTTCTTCTTCCTGTCTTCAGATCCCCCTCTTGGGGACCCGATGGAAACTGAGGCCACCGGCGAGGAGGGCGCACGCAGCAACACTGAGGACGTCGCCGCAGACGAGGAAGAGGCCGGCGCTAACGAGCCCGCCGGCGAAGAGGCCGCCCAGGCTGCTGGTGCAGGAGCCGGCGAGGGGTCCGGCGGTCGCACTGACGACCGGGAGGACGCAGGAGCGCAAGGCGCTACATCGACCGCCGACCCCGCCGCCGACGTGTAGCGCCCGAGGAGCCCCAGCCAGTGCTTACTTGAAGGCCGGCGAGGGCGATATATCAAGCTCCCCAGGCATCGAGCTCAGGCGCCGGCCAAGGAGAGGAGTTTGACGGGAAGTACTTGCCTCTGCCAGGTGGCGATGGTCGACGAAGCCAAGCAGCGGCGCGGCGAAGTCCGAGGAGGAGCAACTGCTCCAAAGCTGGTGTCACTTATCGCGCCCTGCAAGCGAAGCTTGAGTCCGGAAGCGCTTGTCGCAGTGGGAGTTGACATAGAGAAACATGCGCAAGAGCTCCAAACCTGCAACCAGGAGGCCCTCCGATCCATTGCGAAGAAGAGGGCGAGCCTTCGGCGAGGCAAAGGAGGTGTTCATCCTGGAGAAGGCTGAAGCCGAGAGCAGCAGAGGCTCGTCGCCGAGGAGATGTCCAGGCGGGAAGGTGAGTGACATGTAAGAAAGCCAGTCCGACAGTCATGAGGAGGAGCTCGAGGCACGAGAGCGATCGCTTAGCGGGACACTCAAGGAGGCAAAGGATTTGCCGCTGCCGCCGAGGCCGCCAAGAAGGATTTAGAGGAGAGGGTGGCGCGGCTGGAGGCGGATATGGGGAAGAAGAATGAAGAGCTTGCCGCACTCCAGCGCGAGCGCGAGAAGGACGCAGGTGCCCATGGCGAGCTGCAAGTCCAGCTTGCCGAGAAGACCAAGGAGCTGAATGCCGCCAAAGACTCGAGTGCCGATCTGGAGCTGAAACTGGCTACCTTGGCGGAGACGCTGGGCGCCGCCAAGAAGCGAGAGGACGACTTGAGGAAGGAGCGCAAGGGCAACGTGGAGCTGCTGACGAGGGCCGAGGCCCAGAACACCTTCAAGACCACGGTGGAGCTCTGGACGGAGGGCCTCGTCAACATCGCCGCGCTCATCGACGAGGAGTTGGCGGAGCTGAACTTGACGGGCTTCGGGTATTCTACTGAGGGGAATCTCTAGCCCAGCGCCAAGCTCACGCTTTTCTTCAAGGATGTGGTGACGGCTCTCCGGCAGCTCCGGGAGAGGATCCCGAAGCAGCTGGCCGACGAGTCGCGCGCGATCTGCGCCGGGGTCTTGGAGAAGGTGTTGGTGAAGGTCCTCTTCCGCAACCCGGGCATCGACCTCTCCCGCTACCAAGAAGCTGCCAGAGGCGCTGATCTTGAGGAGCTCGGGGCCATCGCCGCACCCATCATGGACAAGGTGAATGAGGTCGAGGGTCGACGGCGGGCGCGTGGATTAGGCCGCCTTCCTCTCCCTTTTTCTTCTCTGCCGCTTTGGTTATGAGGACAATTTAGTCGATTGCCACAATAAGTCATTCTTGTAATATAACTCTATTTCGGTATCGCTTGCTATGTTATTTCCTTTACTCGCTACATCCCTTGTATACTTTTTACCCTACGCTTTGAGGGAACTTGCCGGCATAAACACACTTGTCGAAAAGGAACATCGGCCATTGGCGGGCGGCGCCGACCGCAAGAAACCTTGTCGGGCTAGTTGCAGCTTCGCTTGTATTGTTGAGCGGGCTCGAAACAAAGCAAGGGCTTAACTTAGCCATGAGTCGATTCCTCTCGCATTGTGTTTTCCATACAAGGCACGAACGTTCAAGGAATATAACTTGAAAGATTTAAAATTGATTAGGCTCAAACTTTGGCAACTTAGCTTTTCTGTCATCCGCGCTCCGGCAAGGCTAGATTCCTTCGGACGACGCCTGGTCCCCACCTTTATCTTCTCCTCCCCCCCTCCAGTGAACTTGTGGGCGGAGGGATCCTCTTTTTGAGAAGAAAGAAGAGAAAATAATGATATGGAACGTTAAGGTTTGCTATTTGCTTACCGGGGGTAAGTGCTGCACAAGGTGTCTGATATATATGCAAAAGAAAAGGCGATGCATTAAATTTGATAAGATGTGCGAGGCACATAAACTTTATTTACGCACGGGAGCTGCGCCCGGCTTTGTACAAAGTGTTACATGCGACAGCGGCAAGGCTTGTACAAAAGGTGGTTGCCGGAACGGGTCCGCAACCGCGCCTTTATGGGTAAAACTTTAAGATGTTCTATGTTCCAGAGTTGCTCACCGAATGCCATCTTCGGTCTCAAGGCGGACAGCGCGGGCCTAGTGACTCGCTTTCACCCGATAAGGGCCTTCCCACTTCAAGCGCCAACTTGTTTGAATTCTTGGCGGATTGAACTCGCCAAGAACAAGGTCGCCTTCCTCAAAGCTTCTGGCATTAACTTTGCGGCTATGATAGCGGCGCAAAGCTTGCTGATAGCGAGCAGCTCGCATAGCAGCCTGAAGACGATCCTCCTCGAGGAGCAGCGCGTCATCTTGTCGCAGCTGCTCTTGCTCAAGCTCATCATAAGCGAGCACTCGTGGCGATCCGTATCACGAGTTCCGTGGGAGAACGCCTCCGCCCGTAGACAAGAGCAAAGGGTGTCCGCGATGGCTCGATTTGGCGCCGCCCGATCAACCAAAGAACCACTGGTAGTTGCTCGATCCAATTTCTTCCGTGACTTGTGCAGCCTCGTCGAAAGTTTCGGTCTTGAGTCAGCGCAGAAGACTTCAGCTGTTGCTTTTTTCGCTGACCGTTGCTTTCGGGTGAGCAACAGAAGCGGCAGATCTTGGTGCCAAGATCTTGGGCGTATTGGCGTGAAGGTGCGGCTCGTGAATTGTGTGCCGTTGTCGGTGATGATCCCGTTAGGGATTCCAAATGGCAAACAATTGACCAAGAACTTGATCGGCCGATCGGTTGTCACCTTTCTCACTGGTTCCACTTCCGCCACTTTGTGAACTTGTCGATTGCAACGCATAAGTACTCAAAGCCCCGACAGCTCGGGAAAGGGGCCGAGGATGTCGAGCCCCTGCATCGAAAATGGCCGAGGATAAAGGGATTGTTTGGAGAGCTTGAGCTGGTTGATGAATCTGCTTGGAATGGAACTGCATGCTTCACACTTGGTTACTTGTGCAGTTGCATCCTGGAGGGCTGTTGGCCAGAAGAAGCCTTGCCGGAAAGCCTTGCCGGCAAGTGCTCTTGCGCCGATGTGGTGACCACATATGCCTCCATGTATCTCCGCCAACAGCTCTTGTCCATCTTCCCGGGAAATGCATTTTAATTTCACTCCGTTGAATCTTCTTCTGTACAGTATGTCATCGACAAACTGGTACATACTTGATTGCCGGGCTACTCTTTCCGATTCTTCTTGTTCCTCGGGAAGTTCTCCTGTCTGAAGGAAATGGACCATTGGCTGCGCCCAGGCTGGAGCTTGTGGCTCGACTGCAAGGACTAAAGGCGCAAAGGCTGCTGCAGGAACATCTGCTTCGACGGCAAGGATCAGGGATCCTGCCGGAGCGTGATGTTCCCCGGCAAGCGTGTCAGGACACAGCTTGTCGGGAGCGCTCGCTTCAACGGCAAGTTTGGGGCTTGTCGGAGCAGATCGCTTCCTCAGCTCTTCTGCGTTGAGCCTCGAACCTTCTTGGCGGCGGCTTCGGGAGCTCTGCGGAAAGTGGTCGCCCAGCAGTAATTTTCTTCTTGCTCGGTCCGCTTGATGGTGTTACTGATGGTTGAGTCAGCTTGAGCACAAAAATCCCTGGTTCCACAGGTAACTTGAGGGCAGCACACTTTGACAGGCCATCTACGATGTCATTCAGAGCTCTCGGAACATGTTCCATCTGCAGGCCATCAAAATGTTCTTCTAGCTTCCTCACTTCATCGATGTATGCTTCCATCAACGGACTCTGATAATCTTTGTTAACTTGGCGGACGACAAGTTGCGAGTCACCCCTGACAATAAGCTTCTTGATCCCAAGCTCTGCTGCTATCCTGAGTCCGGCAAGCAGGCCTTCATACTCTGCAGTATTGTTTGTTGCTTGCTCCTTGGGAAAGTGCATTTGGACCACATACTTGAGGTGTTCTCCGGCAGGGGCGACAAATAGTACGCCTGCTCCGGCGCCTTGCAGCGAGAAGGCACCATCAAAGTACATGACCCATTCTTTGCTAGCTTCCTTGACGGGGATGCTCTTCTCCGGAGTTTCTTCGTCGGTGTTGTTACGCCCATTCTGCTATAAATTCTGCCAAAGCCCGGCTCAATAGTTGAAGTGCTTTCAAACTTGAGGCCAAAGCTTGACAATTCCAAAGGCCCACTCGACAATCCCGCCTGTTGCTTCTAGATTCTCGCAGATCCTCTTCAGCCGGAAAGCGAGTGACAACCGTGATCTCATGTGCTTGAAAGTAATGGCGCAGCTTCCTTGAGGCCATGAGTAGGCGTAAAAGCAACTTTCAGACACCGAGTATTTTGATCTAGCCCCGCAAAAGGGAGTCGACAAAGTAAATCGGGCGCCAGACCTTCTTCTTCGCTTTTTCTTCCGCAACTGCACCGATCCATCCTTGGTGGAGTCAGAACTTGTCGGACCAGGGCTTGTCGGGCCAGAGCTTGTCGGAGAAGCCCCCTGCTTGTCACTGGATTCGCTTGCCGCGGCCGTTGGCTCATCATCTCGCCTCCTTTCGCCACTAACGCAGCACTAACCACTTGATTGGTTGCCGCTAGGTATAGCAGCAACTTTTCTTGTGGCTTAGGTGCGACAAGTGTTGGAGTGGAGGACAAATATTTCTTCAAGTCCTGCAGCGCAGCCTCCGCTTCCGGAGTCCATTTCATGGGACCTGCCTTTTTCAAGATTTTGAAAAATGGCAGGGTGCGTTCAGCAGACTTGGAAATGAATCTATCAAGGGCAGCAACGCAGCCGGCAAGTCTTCGCACATCCTTGACGCGCTTTGGTGCTTCAATTTGCTCAATGGCCTTTATCTTGTCGGGATTGGCTTCAATCCCCTCGAGATAAAGAACCCGAGAAGCTTGCGGAAGGAACTCCGAACACACACTTCGGGTTCAACTTGAGATTGACCTTGCGCAGATTTGCAAAAGTCTCATCCAAATCTTGGATCGTAGTCTCTTTGTCCTTGCTCTTGACCACTATGTCATCCATGTAAGCTTCTATATTTCTGTGCAGCTGTGGCTCAAAAGCATGGCTGACTACTCTTGCAAATGTTGAATCAGCATTCTTTAGTCCGAAAGGCATCCGTACGAAGCAGTACGTGCCGCATGGAGTAATGAACGCGGTTTTCTCTTCATCTTCTTCTGCCATGAAGATCTGATGATATCCTCAATATGCATCAAGGAATGAAAGCAGATCACATCCTGCTGTGGAGTCAACAATCTGGTCAATGCGCGGCAGGGGAAATGGATCTTTGGGACAGGCTTTATTGACATCAGTGAAGTCGATACAAATCCTCCACTTCCCGTTCTCCTTGCGCACGACTACTGGATTGGCCAGCCACGTCGGATGGAGTACTCCTCGGACCAGGCCTGCTGCTTCCAATTTCTTGATTTCTTCTGCTATGAACTCTTGACGCTCTACTGCTTGCTTCCTGACTCTTTGCTTGACGGGCCGCGCGTGAGGGCAGACGGCAAGGTGGTGCTCAATCACTTCCCTGGGAACACCAGGGATGTCAGATGGTTGCCACGCAAACACATTGACATTCGCCCACAGGAAAGCAACGAGCGCGCTTTCCTATTTAGGATCAAGCGTGGCACTGATGGTGAAGGTACCACCAGTGCCGTCCTCCTTGGCGGCCACTTTCTTGGTCTCTAGTGAAGCTGTCTTTGCCTTCTTGCACTTGCCGGTGGAGCTCGATGGTGCGTCCTCAACGGTAGCGCAGCACTCCGGAGAGGTGCGCTTGCCGGAGTGGGCATCAGAGCTGCTCTTGCCGGACTTGGCATTCTTCTTCCCCCGGGGAGCTTTAGCGGCAAGTGGCTCGCGCTCTGTTGTGGCTGCTGCTTCCCGGTAGATCTTGTCGGTGCAGATAAGTGCATCTTTCTTGTTGCCTTGAACAGAAATGACACTTATCGGACCAGGCATCTTGAGCACATTGTAGGCGTAGTGAGAGGCTGCCATGAACTTGGCAAGCGCTGGTCGGCCAAGTATCCCATTGTAGGGCAATGGGATATCAGCAACATCGAATGTGACTTTCTCTGTCCTGAAATTTAGCTCGCTGCCAAACGTCACTGGCAGTGTGATCTTCCCTTCGCTTGCTCCTTCCCGGATTTATCCCTTGAAAGGTACTAGTTTTTTCAAGCTCGCTGTCGGGGATCTGGAGCTTCGAGCACCGCAGAGGAGATCGATTCAGCCGGCCCGCCGTCAACCAACATCTTCGTGACCTTGAGGTTGCGGATTGTTGGGGAAACCAACATCGGCAAGCACCGACCGCAGATGATGCGATCGGGGTGATCCTCAACATCAAAGATGATGGGCGTCTTGGACCACTTCGAGGCTTTGCGTGACTCGACGGACGGCTCTGCTGCGTTTACTTCTCGCACCCACTGCTTGAGTTGGCGGTGCGAGGTGTGCAGAGAGGCACCGCCGTCGATGCACAACACATCCGTTGCCTTCTGAAACTCTTGGTCATCTGTCTCATCTTCCTCCATCTCATCATCCTCATATTCATCTTCGTCCTTGTCGCGGCCACGGGGAGGCCTGTCTCCTTGCCGCGGATTGGCCTTGCCGCGGGGCCCTCCCCGGGCGGGAAACTTCTTGCCGGATCCTCCGCCCCCTCCCTGGGCTCTCTCCTTGTCGCGGCGCTCGTACTCAGCCTTCTGTAGCTCCGCCATCTGCTCAACTTTCTTGCAGGTTTGGAGGTCATGGCCCTTAGTGCGGTGAATTTTGCAATACCGCTTGCCGGAGCCATCCTGCTTATCGGCGGCTACCACAGCCTCGCCGAGTCATCGGCTTTGGCCTTGTCGGCCGCCGCCCGCTTGCGGAATTTCGACAGCTAGTACATCCTTAGCCATTCTTTTTACGTTGTTCCGCCCCGGTTTTCCTTCGCCGGGCGGCATCCTCACTGCCGATCCTTCGCTCCTGCAGTCTCTCCGGGATTTTCCTCCCTCCTCAGCCCATGCACACTTGTCGGCCAGAGCGCATAGCTCGCCGACATCTCTCGATCTTGCACATCGCCATCTCCTCCCTCATCCAGCGTTACGCGACGTTTCGTGGAACGCGCCGATAACCGCGGCAGGTGGACGTCAGGATGTTGGGCTACACTTGGCTGAATCTCAGTATGTACTTGCGCAGGGCTCCTCCTCATACGGGCGAGTAGATGCGGTCGCTCTCGGCCATGGGGTTTGTGGTCGCCGTGAAGGCGCCGACAAACCGATGACACAGTCCGCCCATGAAGAGATGGAGCCGTCCGGCAAGTGCATGAGCCAAGATCTCGACGTTGGGCTTGAGCACCGCCGGAAGTAGTTGGCGAGGATCTTCTCGCCGTGTTCTCCGCAGCTCGCACCGCGATGGTGTAGATGCCGAGGAACTCCGACGGATGTATCCTGCCATCATACTTCTCGCACGTCGGGCTTGACGTTCTTGGTACTAGGCCATCGACTTGCCGCAGCTCACGGGTGAACGCAGGGCAACCCGCCGATACGACAAAAGTCGCTCGTTCTTCGGGCGCATGCATATCGACGGTGGGCCCAGGCGCTGGTCGATTGACGTCGCGCTTCCTTCTGCGCTCGATCAAAGTCGCGAGCATCTTCGTGCCGCCGTTCTTGGAGAACGTGGCGTTGATCGCGGCGGTTCGCGGGTCCCACGACGCGGTGGAGTCGGTGTCAAAGTTGGCCCGACGAGCCGGGCGACCTCGGCTTCGGGCTGGGAGTGCACGGAGGTGGCACCCCAGCCGGTCTTGTCGACGCCGGCTTGCGCTGGGCGTCTCTCCGGCTTCGACGTGTTTCGGTTGCGGGGCTTGTCGCCGTTAGTGAAGCCGATGAGGTGTAAATGGTCATCCTCGATCGCCAATCTTGTGTGGCGCCGAGGGTAATCTAGAAGCGCCGGGCTCGGGCCGCGCTTCCTTCTGCATCTTGGGTGGTGGTGGCAACGAGCGGCGCGAGGAGCGGATGTCTCGACTCCCAACCGGATTGGAAGGAGCAACACCCGTCCGGGCGATCAGACCTCACTCGCGCCAAAGATGTTGGCGTGCATGCTGATCTCGAACGCCCCGCGACCCACCAGCTTGGCCTTGCTGCTCATCGCGAGCACGGTGTTAGGAGCACCGGGCGTTGTCGACCTTGCACCTCCGGGAAGGGTGTGGTGTTCGCACGATCGCCGACGCTATGGGCCTTGTTTTTGGACCGGTGACGACGTGAGTCCCACTGCCGGGCGCCCGCTCCTCCGCTGGCGCCCACTCCACCGCCCGCTTGCTCGGCGGTGGAGGTAGAATCGATGTGAGCGGGCGCCACCTCGAAGGCTTCTTCTTTGGTGGCATGTTGATGAAGGCGTTGATGAAGCGCGGAGACCGGATCGGATGCTCACGACCTCGACGCCCCAAACTGGCGCGCTAAAGATGTCGGGGCGCTCTGCCACGAGCACCTATGGGGCGGGGGCCCTTCCGTCCGCAAGGAGCGGAGGCGTCTTGCAGAGCAGATCGAGGTCGGCAGGGGAGACGGGCGATTTTACCCAGCCGGAGCTCTCCGAGAGATAAAACTCCCTCGCTGCTTTGTGTTTGTATTTGTTCTCGCTCGAGAGCCTTGCGAATAGTGGTGTTGGATCTACGACTGCGGAACCTCTTCTACATGCGCATGAGCCTCCCTTTATAGTCTAAGGGGTCACCGGCAGTGGCAGTGTAGGAAGAGGGGTAGAAAGGTAAAAACGCAGGTTGGTACAATAGTGACCAACAGTGTCCCCTACCTAACTCGACGGTAGGGGACAAGGGCATTTAATGCCGTCCGGTCGCATCTAACAAAGTGCAAAGAAATGACCGTTAGGTGCGCCACCGATCGCCACGATGGCCTCCTTCATTCGCTTGCCACCTAGCTTTGCATGGCTGCAGGCTACCGCCACGATGCTCTCAGGATAGCCCAGGGTGACACGCCGTTGGATGCGCTGGAGCTCGAAGTGCGTGGTGGCGGCCTTGCCGCGCAAGCGCTTGTGCGCTGACCCTCCTCTTGTCGGCCGCAAGCTTGCGGTCGCTGACCTTGCCGGACGCGCTTGGGCGTCGCGGCAAGTCTTCTAGAGGCGCCTTGGTTGGCCTTCCCGGCAAGCTCCTGTTGCCGGGGTCTTTGTCCTTCCCGGCAAGCTCCTCTTGCCGTGGTCTTGTCTATTTGGTTGACACTTTGTTCTTGAATGGCAGTAATAGGAAATGATGGAGGGTCTTGGCGGGTGCCCGGCAAGCCTTGCCGCGGGGTGCTGCGACTGCCCGTGCACAAGTTCGGGGTACTAAGTGTCGGTGTACTAAGGTAGGGGTACCTCAGTACCCCAACTTGCGCACGGGCAGTCGCAGCTCCCCGAGGCTAGATCTACCACATGCTTGCCGGAGACCATTCCTGCTCCGTATCAAGCCATTCAAGAACAAAGTGTACAAGACAGAAGATCGAGACCCCGGCAAGAGGAGCTTGCCGGGAAGGCCATTCCAGGCTCAAGATTATATCACTCACGCAAGGCCCTGGCGAGAGGAGCTCGCCGGGGAGACTAGAAGACTACATCATAAAAGACACGCCTCGGCGCTATACGCGTCCCGGCGAGGGCCCGGGGAGCGACAAGTTACAAGCCCGACAAGCTCCCGGGCCCGGCAAGATCAAGACCCCGGCAAGGTACTTGCCGGGAGAGCTGTGATGCGTGCCCGCACTCCAGCTCATCTGCCCACGCGTCGCCTTTAGCCTTCTCCAGAGACGCGTGGCGGATGGTCAGGTGCAGCATGAGGGTGCGGTGGCACTCCACGGTGGTGGCTCCATCGCCGTGGCAAACGGAGACGCATAAGGCGGGAACTTTGAGGTCGACGGCGACGGGCATTAAATGCCCTTGTCCCCTCTCTGTCAAAAGTAGGTAGAATCCATTGCTCAAGCAATCGTAGCTGCACTGTTCCCGCACTGTTCCAACTACCACCTCTTTTACATTTTTACCCCTCTCTCCTACGTTGACACCTGTCGGTGACCCCCTGCACTATAAAAGGAGGCCCATGCACAACGTAGGGGAGGTTCGAATCCTTCGCGACTCTCACGCTCGGTGTAGTTGCTACTGTGGCTCTTCAAGCTCCCGAGCCCAATACAACACAAAGCAGCAGTAGGGTTTTACGCGACCATCGCGGCCCGAAGCTGGGTAAAAATCCCACGCTACCGCAGCGCAGACGCCTCGATCGCTCTCAGGCCTCCTCCGCCCTCGTACCGAACTCACGAAGGGGCCCTCCGGCCCCATAGGTGTCCTCCCCCGACATCTTTGGCGCGCCAGGTACGGGGCGTCGAGGTTGTGCGGACCTGATCCGCGTCATGAAAGCGCGTTCTTCTTCAACCTCTCCGGTTTAAATCGGCGACTTCATCGACAATCGCGCCATGGCCCAAGACGAGGGCTTCAAGGGTTGCAGACCCGTCTTTCACTCGCCGCCACCGGAGCCAGCGGTGGGCGGAGGAGACGCCAGTGGAAGGGTGGACACCGGCGAGGGTACTCGCGGCGCCACCAGATCCAGGGACAGGACGGATGACCGCGCCTCGGTCTCCGTGGATCCGCGTCCATCTCAGCGCACGATGACCCAGCAGCGCCATGCCATGGGAGGTGGTACCCGCTTGCTGGGGCAAGAATAAGCCGGAGGCTCGCGGGATGCTCCGGACCGCTGTCCATGCATGAGCAAAGCGAAAGTGCCGAGGCAGGACTCTGCTCCTCCTATCGCTACTAGGAGTCCGAGCATGTCCTGTTCCTCGCGCCGTTCGCCCCCGCTCCCCCTCCGCTCCGGCAAGCGCATCTCCCTGGAGCGCTACGCTGTCGTCGAGGACCCGCCGTCGAGCTCCAAGTCCGGCTAGGACAGCTCTGGTGCTCACTCCGACAAGCGCCGTTCCTCGGAGCGCTATAAGCCCGGCGAGGACAGCTCTGGTGCTCGTTACGGCAAGCGCACCTCCCCGGAGTGCTGCGCTGACCGTCGAGGACGCGCCATCGAGCTCCACCAGCAAGTGCAAGGAAACAAGAAAAAGAAAAGCTAAGTCGCTCGAGCCTTTGTGCAGAGCAACCTTTATTTCCATGCTTTTTTATGTTATATCCCTCGTGCGATTCGTCCTTTGTACATAAAACCTGTCTGCGCGGAGGAGCTCGCTGCGGATAGTCCGCACCCTTATCTTGCTTCGAGCACACTCAACGAGTTAAAAGTGAGCCGCGACCAGCTTCGCGCCTTGTTTCGTTTCGAGTCTGTTCAGCAAGTTAAGTGCGTCGCGACTAGACGCGCAAGGTTGCTTGCCGGAAGCGACACCAGCCAGCGGGCTGCTGATGTTCCGCACTCAGCAAGCGTGTTAAGCGCCGGCAAGTTCCCTAGAAGCGTAGGGTAAAAGCGCACAAAGGATGTAAAGCAGAGGGTGTAACGTGGCAAGCCCTGCCGTGAGATGCTCTCCGTATGAGAGGCTTGTGCGCGAGAGGAGCCAAGTCGTGGCCCAGTTGCGTACTTGGTTTGTTTCCGAGTCCGCTCAACAAACACAAGTGTGCTGCTGCACCCTTATCTTGCTTTCGAGCCTGCTCAGCAAGTTAAGCGTCGCAACTGGCCCGGCAAGGTGGTTTGCCGGAAGCAACACCGCCAGCGGGCTGTCCCGCATTCGGCAAGCGTGTTCGCCCCGGCAAGCTCCCCGAGAGCGTAGAGTACAAACATACGAAGGGCAAGGCACGGCATCGTATTGCATAAGTCAGGATTTACATACATATACATGAAGCTGTTGCATATCTACCTCAGCTGTTTTCATGGCTGAAATTGCAGCAACAAGGAGGAACCGAAAGATCACACCAGCACCTAGGGCCCGGCAAGCCAGGGTCGCCGGGGGCTGCGGTGCCCAGGTTCTTCCCCGGCAAGCCAGGGTCGCCGGGGGCTGCGAGTGCTAATGTTTGTCTCCAGCAAGCCAGAGTTGCTGGGGGCTGCGATATCAGATAAGTTTTTCATCCCTCGTCATGCATCCTCTTATGGACCAGGAAAGGCGGGGCTGCGTCTTTGAACGAGCGTGTCTTGTAAAACCCGTACGTGGAGGAGCCGAGTCGTGGTCGATTATGCATTTGGTTTGTTTCGAGTCCGCTCAACAAACACAAGTGTGCCGCTGCACCCTTATCTTGCTTTCGAGCCTGCTCAGCAAGTTAAGCGTCGCGACTGGCCCGGCAAGGTTGCTTGCCGGAAGCGACACCGCCAGCGGGCTGTCCCGCACTCGGCAAGCGTGTTCGCCCCGGCAAGCTCCCCGATAGCGTAAGAACATACAAGGCACGAAGTCAAGTAAGAGACCCAGTCTGGCAAGCTTTCCTCTCTTTTCATTAAAAACATCCTAGTTTGATACAAGTCCATAGAGGATGAAAAACATGATAGAGAGGATTACAAGTTTTTAAATACAGCTAAGGCCCGAGGGCTTACAAATTAAAAAGATAAGGTGCCGTGATCCTCTCCTGTTTCTCTGTTCAGAGTTAGGAGGTAGGTCAAGGAGCCCCCGGCAAGATAAGCCTGCCGGGGAAGGAGGCCCCGGCAAGAGGAGCTTGTCGGAGAAGGGCAAAAGGGGCGCCTAGGAGAGCGTGGCGGTGACGCCGCCGTGCCCCAGGAGCTGCACAAGGTGACGGGCATGGGGAACGCATCCCCGGAGAGCCACGGGCGCCAGAAGACACCAAGAGAACACCCCGGGGGCCGACCAGGAGCTTGGCGGAGACGAAGGCGTCGGGGGCAGAGCTTGAAGACGGGGTAGTGGGACATCGGCATGTTGACGAGGGCACCTCGCCCTCGTACTCCGATTTAACGGCCTTGCCACCACTCCCCCTCTTCCTCTTCCGCAGCCTCCCTACGCCAACCGCCCAAGGAGACGGCCCCGGGGAGTTCAGAAGGCCGGCAACCCAGAGGCGGGTCGTGTGGCGTGAGGCAGCGGCGCGCCGACGCCTAGTCGGGCCCGCCATCCCCTCGCGCCGCTTGTCGCTCTTCTCCTCGTCACTCTCGCTCGGGAGGAGCCTTAGCTATCCGAGGAGCTGTCCACACAGCATCTCACCCGGGTCCGTAGTCGCGAAGACCTTGACGGCGAGAAGGTCACCATCCATTAACTTGAAATGGAGGGTGAACCCCGCCGTCAAGCTATGGATCCGGCGAACGCCTTCCACCCTCGGTCGAAGAACATCACGCCGGGGCTGGGGACACGACACTCACTCGAAAGTGCCGCTGATCCCGCAGCCCCTCATGCGCAACTCCATCACGTCGGGCGGATCCGGCCCCATCGCGTCATAACGGGGCGGCAGCCGGAGGCGGCGACGAGGCGCCGCGCGGCTTGATGAAGAACTCCCAGGGTCATCTCGGTATGGACCGCATCATGGACGGAGACGTCGGGGAGACGGGAGGCGATCGCCACGACCGCCTCCCGGCCGCCTCGCCACGCCCTCGGCCTCGTCATGACACGCCCCTCCCTCTCCCTCTCGTGGCGGCTCCGCTGCCACGGGAGCGGATAGGAGTGGTGCGCTACTGAGGCGACCCTCGCTGCCACCGTCGAAGAACCGGGATTCCCTCCTTGCATGGCGGCAAGAAGAATAGAAGATGAAGGCGAAGGGAGAAGAGGATGAGTGTGGCCATTGTGCTCCCCTTCCGCCCCTTTTAAAGGGGCGAGGTGGGGGCTCAACCGCCCCGTTCGACCAATCAGGAAGCGAGGAGGCCAGAAGAGCGGGGCCGACTCGCCTTCTCCGCCTGCGGTGGCGCCCGGTCTCCCACCTTCGCCGCCCGACCCTGTGCATGAGGGCGCGTGGTAAAAAGCGGAGCCGAGCGACGGGTGAAGCGACCTCGCTCGCACCACGATCACGGGTGGATGCCATAAAGATCGCATCGCCGCCCACGTCTCCCACGACGCCGCAATCGACGCGTGCGTTCACGGGAGGGAGGCGGCAGATGCTGAGCAGATTCGGCACGCCGTGGACCGCGTGTGCCCGTGCACTGTTTTGGGCCTGGCCCAACAGCGCTCGGCACCGTGTGTGGCCCAGGCCCGGGGGCTCCTGTCGGTGTACTAAGGTAGGGGTACCTCAGTACCCCAACTTGCGCACGGGCAGTCGCAGCTCCCCGAGGCTAGATCTACCACATGCTTGCCGGAGACCATTCCTGCTCCGTATCAAGCCATTCAAGAACAAAGTGTACAAGACAGAAGATCGAGACCCCGGCAAGAGGAGCTTGCCGGGAAGGCCGTTCCAGGCTCAAGATTATATCACTCACGCAAGGCCCTGGCGAGAGGAGCTCGCCGGGGAGACTAGAAGACTACATCATAAAAGACACGCCTCGGCGCTATACGCGTCCCGGCGAGGGCCCGGGGAGCGACAAGTTACAAGCCCGACAAGCTCCGGGCCAAGCAAGATCAAGACCCGGCAAGGTACTTGCCGGAGAGCTGCGATGCGTGCCGCCTCCAGCTCATCCGCCCACAGCGCCGCCTTTAGCCTTCTCGAGACGCGTGGCGGATGGTCTGGCAGCATGAGGGTGCGGTGGCACTCCACGGTGGTGGCTCCATCGCCGTGGCAAACGGAGATGCAAGGCGGGGAACTTTTGAGGTCGACGGCGACGGGCATTAAATGCCCTTGTCCCCCTCTGTCAAAAGTAGGTAGAATCCTTTGTTCAAGCATCGTGGTACCTTTGTTCCCGCGACTGCTCCAACTACCACCTCTTTTACATTTTACCCTCTCTCCCACGTTGACACCTGTCGGTGACCCCTTGCACTATAAAAGGAGGCCCATGCACAACGTAGGGGAGGTTCGAATCCTTCGCGACTCTCACGCTCGGTGTAGTTGCTACTGTGGCTCTTCAAGCTCCCGAGCCCAATACAACACAAAGCAGCAGTAGGGTTTTACGCGACCATCGCGGCCCGAAGCTGGGTAAAAATCCCACGCGCCCCGCGCGCATCGCCTCGATCTGCTCTCTGTGCCTCCTCCGCCCTCGTACCGAACTCACGAAGGGGCCCTCCGGCCCCATAGGTGTCCTCCCCCGACACTAAGGTACCCCTACTTTAGTACACCGACATAACCTTTCATGAGAACACCAGGATAAAATACGAATCTACCAACACGAATAGGAAATCCAATCTCATTTTGTGCAGTTGCACTGAAATCAAGCAAAGTGTTTCGCATAGCGAAGCAAAATGTCGCAATAGCAACAAGTTGAATAGATATCCCTGTTTAAATAGGGGCAAAAAAGGAATCAATTATTGGCTAATAAAGGAGGATGAAACATGCGGCCACAAAAATGGTAATCCCGCCAATCCCTAACAAGTGTTGCAGTTTTGAAATAAGATTCAGTAGTTAATTCTCAGAGTGGCATTGCTTAATTTTACCAGCGGCAATAGATTAACAAAAAGCATAAACAGTTCCAAGGGAGAGTGGGCGCAACAACACCATGTGCTTCCATCTACTTATAAACAGTTCCAATGTCTGGGTTGGTACCATTTTTGTTCACAACTTAATGGGAAAAGAGAGCAATACAATAGCTTCAATTCAACATTTATTTAAAACAGTACCAATACAAGTAGCACAACATCTCAAAACACACTGCACGATCATGTGGATGAAGGAAAGTACCAACCTATCATGACGCTCACAAGATCAAGTACGAATCTGCCAACACGAATAGGAAATCCAATCTCATTTTGTGCAGTTGCACTAAAATCAAGCAAAGTGTTTCGAGTAGCGAAGCAAAATGTCGCAATAGCAACAAGTTGAATCGATACCCGTATTTTAACAGAGGCAAAAAAGGAAACAATTACTTGCCGATAAAGGAGGATGAAACAAACGGTGACAGAAAGAAGCATCTAACTTATCTTGGATGGAAAACAAAGTAGGATAGTAGCATTTCTAAAACGGTTGCATTGATTCATATTAACAGAGACATTCTCTTAAAACAACATTCGTTAAAAAATGTAATTTACTTTTAAAAGTGGCATTGCTTCAATTTTCCGGCGGCATTCTTAGATTAACAACAGCAAAATAGCTTTATGGGACACGCCAGCAGCATGTGCATCCACACGTATAAATGGGTGATGCAGAGTATGTAGCCAAGCAGCATATATGCGTTGGTCCCATATTTGTTCCCTTTGAACCTTTTTCCTATGTGAGTGTAGCAAATCTAGTCCTGCACATGTTGGAGAACGTTGCAAAAAATAAAAAATTTCTACGCTTCACCAAGATCAATCTATGGAGTCATCTAGCAACGAGAGAGAGGAGTGCATCTACATACCCTTGTAGATCGCGCGCGGAAGCATTCAAGAGAACGGGGTTGAGGGAGTCGTACTCGTCGTGATCCAAATCACCGGAGATCCTAGCGCTGAACGGACGGCACCTCCGTGTTCAACACACGTACGGTTGGGAAGACGTCTCCTCCTTCTTGATCTAGCAAGGGGGAAGGAGAGGTTGATGGAGATCCAGCAGCACGACGGCGTGGTGGTGGATGCAGCAGCGATCTCGGCAGGGCTTCGCCAAGCACTATGAGAGGGAGAGGTGTGACGGGAGGGAGAGGGAGGCGCCAGGGGATAGGGTGCGGCTGCCCTCCCTCCCCCCACTATATATAGGGCCCCTAGGGGGGCGCTGGCCCTAGGAGATCCAATCTCCAAGGGGGGGCGGCGGCCAAGGGGGTGGCTTGCCCCCCAAGGCAAGTGAGGCGCCCCCACCCCTAGGGTTTCCAACCCTAGGCGCAGGGGGGCCATGGGGGGGCGCACCAGCCCACCAGGGGCAGGTCCCCCTCCCACTTCAGCTCATGGGGCCCTCCGGGATAGGTGGCCCCACCCGGTGGACCCCCGGGACCCTTCCGGTGGTCCCGATACAATACCGGTGACCCCCGAAACTTTCCCGATGGCTGAAACTGAACTTCCTATATATAAATCTTCACCTCTGGACCATTCCGGAACTCCTCGTGTTGTCCGGGATCTCATCCGGGACTCCGAAAAACTTTCAGGTTACTGCATACTAATATCTCAACAACCCTAGCGTCACCAAACCTTAAGTGTGTAGACCCTACGGGTTCGGGAGACATGCAGACATGACCGAGACACCTCTCCGGTCAATAACCAAAAGTGGGATCTGGATACCCATTTTGGCTCCCACATGCTCCTCGATGATCTCATCGGATGAACCACGATGTTGAGGATTCAATCAATCCCGAATACAATTCCCTTTGTCAATCGGTATGTTACTTGCCTAAGATTCGATCGTCGGTATCCAAATACCTCATTTAATCTCGTTACCAGCAAGTCACTTTACTCGTACCGTAATGCATGATCCCGTGACCAGACACTTGGTCACATTGAGCTCATTATGATGATGCATTACCGAGTGGGCCCAGAGATACCTCTCCGTCATACGGAGTGACAAATCCCAGTCTTGATTCGTGCCAACCCAACAGACACTTTCGGAGATACCCGTAGTGCACCTTTATAGTCACCCAATTACGTTGTGACGTTTGGCACACCCAAAGTACTCCTACAGTATCCGGGAGTTGCACAATCTCATGGTCTAAGGAAATGATACTTTACATTTGGAAAAGCTCTAGCGAAACGAACTACACGATCTTGTGCTATGCTTAGGATTGGGTCTTGTTCATCACGTCATTCTCCTAATGATGTGACCCCGTTATCAATGACATCCAATGTCCATAGTCAGGAAACCATGACTATCTGTTGATCAACGAGCTAGTCAACTAGAGGCTCATTAGGGACATGTTGTGGTCTATATATTCACACATGTATTACGATTTCCGGATAACACAATTATAGCATGAATAATAGACAATTATCATGAACAAGGAAATATAATAATAACCATTTTATTATTGCCTCTAGGGCATATTTCCAACAGTCTCCCACTTGCACTAGAGTCAATAATCTAGTTACATTGTGATGAATTGAACACCCATAGCGCTCTGGTGTTGATCATGTTTTGCTCTAGGGAGAGGTTTAGTCAACGGATCTGCTATATTCAGGTCCATATGTACTTTACAAATATCTATGTCTCCATCTTGAACATTTTCACGAATGGAGTTGAAGCGACACTTGATGTGCCTGGTCTTCTTGTGAAACCTGGGCTCCTTGGCAAGTGCAATAGCTCCAGTGTTGTCACAGAAGAGTGTGATCGGCCCCGACGCATTGGGTATGACTCCTAGGTCGGTGATGAACTCCTTCACCCAGATAGCTTCATGCGCTGCCTCTGAGGCTGCCATGTACTCCGCTTCACATGTAGATCCCGCCACGACGCTCTGCTTGCAACTGCACCAACTTACTACCCCACCATTTAGAATATACACGTATCCGGTTTGTGACTTAGAGTCATCCAGATCTGTGTCGAAGCTAGCATCGATGTAACCCTTTACGACGAGCTCTTCGTCACCTCCATATACGAGAAACATATCCTTAGTCCTTTTCAGGTACTTTAGGATGTTCTTGACCGCTGTCCAATGTTCCATGCCGGGATTACTTTGGTACCTTCCTACCAAACTTATGGCAAGGTTTACATCAGGTCTGGTATTGATCACGACATACATGATAGACCCTATGGCTGAGGCATAGGGGACGACACTCATCTTTTCTCTATCTTCTGCCGTGGTCGGACATTGAGCCGAGCTCAATTTCACACCTTGCAACACAGGCAAGAATCCCTTCTTGGACTGATCCATATTGAACTTCTTCAATATCTTATCAAGGTATGTGCTTTGTGAAAGACCTATGAGGCGTCTCGATCTATCTCTATAGATCTTGATGCCTAATATGTAAGCAGCTTCTCCAAGGTCCTTCATTGAAAAACACTTATTCAAGTAGGCCTTAATGCTGTCCAAAAGTTCTATATCATTTCCTATCAAAAGTATGTCATCCACATATAATATGAGAAATGCTCTGAGCTCCCACTCACTTTCTTGTAAACGCAGCTTCTCCATAAGTCGCATAAACCCAAACGCTTTGATCATTTCATTAAAGCGAATGTTCCAACTCCGAGATGCTTGCACCAGCCCATAGATGGAGCGCTGGAGCTTGCATACCTTGTTAGCATTCTTAGGATCGACAAAATCCTTCGGCTGCATCATATACAGTTCTTCCTTAAGATGGCCATTAAGGAATGCCGTTTTGACGTCCATTTTCCATATCTCATAATCATAGTATGCGGCAATTGCTAACATGATTCAGACGGACTTCAGCTTCGCTACGGGTGAGAAAGTCTCATCGTAGTCAACCCCTTGAACTTGTCGATAACCCTTAGCGACAAGTTGAGCTTTATAGATGGTAACATTACCATCCGCGTCCATCTTCTTCTTAAAGATCCATTTGTTTTCTATTGCTCGCCGATCATCGGGCAAGTCTGTCAAAGTCCATACTTTGTTTTCATACATGGATCCTATCTCGGATTGCATGGCTTCAAGCCATTTGTTGGAATCTGGGCCCGCCATTGCTTCTTCATAGTTCGAAGGTTCACCATTGTCTAACAACATGATTTCCAGGACAGGGTTGCCATACCACTCTGGTGTGGAACGTGTCGTCGTGGACCTACGAAGTTCAGTAGTGACTTGATCCTAAGTACCTTGATCATCATCATTAATTTCCTCTCTAGTCGGTGTAAGCACCACAGGAACATCTTCCTGAGCTATGCTACTTACCGGTTCAAGAGGTAGTACTTCATCAAGTTCCACTTTCCTCCCACTTACTTCTCTCGAGAGAAACTCTTTCTCCAGAAACGACCCGTTCTTGGCAACAAAGATCTTGCCCTCGAATCTTAAGTAGAAGGTATACCCAATGGTTTCCTTAGGGTATCCTATGAAGACGCATTTTTCTGACTTGGGTTCGAGCTTTTCAGGTTGAAGTTTCTTGACATAAGCATCGTATCCCCAAACTTTTAGAAACGACAGCTTAGGTTTATTCCCAAACCATAATTCATACGGTGTCGTCTCGACGGATTAAGACGGTGCCCTATTTAAAGTGAATGTAGCTGTCTCTAGAGCGTATCCCCAAAATGATAGCGGTAAATCGGTAAGTGACATCATAGATCGCACCATATCCAATAGAGTGCGATTGCGATGTTCGGACACACCGTTACGCTGAGGTGTTCCAGGCGGCGTGAGTTGTGAAATGATTCCACATTTTCTTAAGTGCGTACCAAATTCGTGACTTAAATATTCTCCCCCACGATCTGATTGTAAGAACTTTATCTTTCGGTCACGTTGGTTCTCTACCTCATTCTGAAATTCCTTGAACTTTTCAAAGGTCTCAGACTTGTGTTTCATCAAGTAGACATACCCATATCTACTCAAGTCATCAGTGAGAGTGAGAACATAACGATATCCTCTGCGAGCATCAACGCTCATTGGACCGCACATCGGTATGTATGATTTCCAATAAGTTGGTTGCTCGCTCCATTGTTCCGGAGAACGGTGTCTTGGTCATTTTGCCCATGAGGCATGGTTCACATGTGTGAAATGATTCATAATCGAGAGACTCTAAAAGTCCATCAGTATGGAGCTTCTTCATGCGCTTGACAGCAATGTGACCAAGGCGGCAGTGCCACAAGTATGTGGGACTATCATTATGAACTTTACATCTTTTGGTATTCACACTATGAATATGTGTAATATTACGCTCGAGATTCATTAAGAATAAACCATTGACCATCGAGGCATGACCATAAAACATATCTCTCATATAAATAGAACAACCATTATTCTCGGATTTAAATGAGTAGCCATCTCATATCAAACGAGATCCAGATACAATGTTCATGCTCAAACTTGGCACTAAATAACAATTATTATGGTTTAAAACTAATCCCGTAGGTAAATGTAGAGGTAGCGTGCCGACGGCGATCACATCGACCTTGGAACCATTTCCGACGCGCATCGTCACCTCATCCTTCGCCAGTCTCCGCTTATTCCGCAGCTCCTGCTGTGAGTTACAAATATGAGCAACGACACCGGTATCAAATACCCAGGAGTTACTACGAGTACTGGTAAGGTACACATCAATTACATGTATATCAAATATACCTTTGGTGTTGCCGGCCTTCTTGTCCGCTAAGTATTTGGGGCAGTTCCGCTTCCAGTGACCCTTCCCTTTGCAATAAAAGCACTCAGTCTCAGGCTTGGGTCCATTCTTTGACTTCTTCCCGGCAACTGGCTTACCGGGCGCGGCAACATCCTTGCCGTCTTTCTTGAAGTTCTTCTTGCCCTTGCCCTTCTTGAACTTAGTGGTTTTATTGACCATCAACACTTGATGTTCCTTCTTGATTTCTACCTCTGCTGACTTCAGCATTGAAAATACTTCAGGAATGGTTTTCACCATCCCTTGCATATTGTAGTTCATCACAAAGCTCTTGTAGCTTGGTGGGAGCGACTGAAGGATTCTGTCAATGACCGCCTCGTCCGGGAGGTTAATGTCCAGCTGGGACAAGCGGTTGTGCAACCCAGACATTTTGAGTATGTGCTCACTGACAAAACTATTTTCCTCCATCTTACAACTATAAAACTTGTCGGAGACTTCATATCTCTCGACCGGGCATGAGCTTGGAAAACTAGTTTCAGCTCCTCGAACATCTCATATGCTCCGTGTTGCTCAAAACGCTTTTGGAGCCCCGGTTCTAAGCTGTAAAGCATGCCGCACTGAACAAGGGAGTAATCATCAGCACGAGACTGCCAAGCATTCATAATGTCTTGGTTCTCTGGGACGGGTGCATCACCTAGCGGTCCTTCTAGGACATATTGTTTCCTGGCAGCTATGAGGATGATCCTCAGGTTCCGGACCCAGTCCGTATAGTTGCTGCCATCATCTTTCAGCTTGGCTTTCTCTAGGAACGCGTTGAAGTTCATGTTGACATGAGCGTTGGCCATTTGATCTACAAGACATATTTGCAAAGGTTTTAGAATAAGTTCATGATAATTAAGTTCATCTAATCAAATTATTATAATGAACTCCCACTCAGATTAGACATCCCTCTTGTCATCTAAGTGTTACACGATCCGAGTCGACTAGGCCGTGTCCGATCATCACGTGAGACGGCCTAGTCATCGTCGGTGAACATCTCCATGTTGATCGTATCTTCCATATGACTCGTGTTCGACCTTTCGGTCTCTGTGTTCGAGGCCATGCGTACATGCTAGGCTCGTCAAGTTAACCCTAAGTGTTTTGCATGTGTAAAACTGTCTTACACCGTTGTATGTGAGCGTAAGAATCTATCACACCCGATCATCACGTGGTGCTTCAAACGACGAACTTTAGCAGCGGTGCACGCTTAGGGAGAACACTTCTTGAAATTGTTGTAAGGATCATCTTATTTACTACCGTCGTTCTAAGTAAACAAGATGCATAAACATAATAAACATCACATGCAATTATATAGTAGTGACATGATATGGCCAATATCATATAGCTCCTTTGATCTCCATCTTCGGGGCTCCATGATCATCTTCGTCACCGGCATGACACCATGATCTCCATCATCGTGTCTTCATGAAGTTGTCACGCCAACGACTACTTCTACTTCTATGGCTAACGCGTTTAGCAATAAAGTAAAGTAATTTACATGGCGTTCTTCAATGACACGCAGGTCATACAAAAATTAAAGACAACTCCTATGGCTCCTGTCGGTTGTCATACTCATCAACATGCAAGTCGTGATTCCTATTACAAGAACATGATCTCATACATCATAATATATCATTCATCATTCATCACAACTTTTGGCCATATCACATCACAAGACACTTGCTGCAAAAACAAGTTAGACGTCCTCTAATTGTTGTTGCAAGTTTTACGTGGCTTCTATAGGTGATCTAGCAAGAACGTTTTCTTACCTACATTAAAGCCACAACGTGATTTGTCAACTTCTATTTACCCTTCATAAGGACCCTTTTCGTCGAATCCGCTCCAACTAAAGTGGAGAGGCAGACACCGCTAGCCACCTTATGCAACTTGTGCATGTCGATCGGTGGAACCTGTCTCACGAAGCGCACGTGTAAGGTCGGTCCGGCCGCTTCATCCCACAATACCGCTGAAGCAAAATAAGACTAGTAGCGGCAAGAGAGTTGACAACATCTACGCCCACAACAAAATTGTGTTCTACTCGTGCAATAGAGAACTACGCATAGACCTAGCTCATGATGCCACCGTTGGGGAACGTTGCAGAAAATTGAAATTTTTCCTACGGTTTCACCAAGATCCATCTATGAGTTCATCTAAGGAACGAGTGAAAGGAGAGATGCATCTACATACCACTTTGTAGATCATGTGCGGAAGCGTTCAAAAGAACGGGGTTGAGGTAGTCGTTCTCGTCGTGATCCTATCACCGGAGATCCTAGCGCCGAACGGACGACACCTCCGCGTTCAACACACATACGGTCAGCATGACGTCTCCTCCGTCTTGATCCAGCAAGGGGAAGGAGAGGTTGATGATGATCCAGTAGCACGACGGCGTGGTGGTGGATGCAGCAGAACTCCGGCAGGGCTTCGCCAAGCAACTGTGGGAGGAGGAAGAGGTGTAGCATGGGGAGGGAGGCGCCAAAACTCAGGGTTGCGGCTTCCCCTCCCTCCCCCTCCCTTTATATAGGCCCCCAGGGGGGGCGCCGGCCCCTAGAGATCTGATCTCCCAGGGGGGGCGGCGGCCAGGGGGGTGGAGTGCCCCCCAAGGCAAGTGGGGCGCCCCCACCCTAGGGTTTCAACCCTAGGCACAGGGGGTGGGCCAAGGGGGGAGCACCAGCCCACTATGGGCTTGTTCACCTCCCCACTTCAGCCCATGGGGCCTTCCGGGATGGGTGGCCCCACCCGGTGTACCCCCGGGACAGTTCCGGTGGTCCCGGTACAATATCGGGTGACCCCGAAACTTTCCCGATGGCCGAAACAGCACTTCCTATATATAATTCTTTACCTCCGGACCATTCCGAAACTGCTCGTGACGTCCGGGATCTCATCCGGGACTCCGAATAACATTTGGTTTGCTGCATACTCATATTCATACAACCATAGTGTCACCGAACCTTAAGTGTGTAGACCCTACGGGTTCGGGAGACACATAGACATGACCGAGATGGCTCTCGGGCAATAACCAACATCGGGATCTGGATACCCATGTTGGCTCCCACATGCTCCTCGATGATCTCATTGGATGAATCACGATGTCGAGGATTCAAACAACCCCGTATTCAATTCCCTTTGTCAATCGGTACGTTACTTCCCCGAGACTCGATCGTCGGTATCCCAATACCTCGTTCAGTCTCGTTACCGGCAAGTCACTTTACTCGAACCGCAATGCAAGATCCCGTGACCAAACACTTGGTCACTTTGAGCTCATTATGATGATGCATTACCGAGTGGGCCCAGAGATACCTCTCCGTCATACGGAGTGACAAATCCCAGTCTCGATCCGTGTCAACCCAACAGACACTTTCGGAGATACCTGTAGTGCACCTTTATAGTCACCCAGTTACATTGTGATGTTTGGTACACCCAAAGCACTCCTACGGTATCTGGGAGTTACACGATCTCATGGTCTAAGGAAAAGATACTTGACATTGGAAAAGCTCTAGCAAACGAACTACACGATCTTGTGCTATGCTTAGGATTGGGTCTTGTCCATCACATCATTCTCCTAATGATGTGATCCCGTTATCAACGACATCTAATGTCCATAGCCAGGAAACCATGACTATCTGTTGATCAACGAGCTAGTCAACTAGAGGCTCACTAGGGACATGTTATGGTTTATGTATTCACACGTGTATTACGATTTCCGGATAATACAGTTATAGCATGAATAAAGACAATTATCATGAACAAGGAAATATAATAATAATCTTATATTATTGCCTCTAGGGCATATTTCCAACAGTCCCTCTCCCACTTCAGCCCATGGGGCCCTCCAGGATAGGTTCCCCCACCCGGTGGACCCCCGGGACCCTTCCGGTGGTCCCGGTACAATACCGGTGACCCCCGAAACTTTCCTGATGGCCGAAACTGAACTTCCTATATATAAATCTTCACCTCCGGACCATTCCGGAACTCCTCGTGACGTCCGGGATCTCATCCGGGACTCCGAACAACTTTCGGGTTACTGCATACTAATATCTCAACAACCCTAGCGTCACCGAACCTTAAGTGTGTAGAACCTACAGGTTCGAGAGACATGCATACATGACCGAGACGCCTCTCCGGTCAATAACCAATAGCGGGATCTGGATACCCATGTTGGCTCCCACATGCTCCTCAATGATTTAATCGGATGAACCACGATGTCGAGGATTCAATCAATCCCGTATACAATTCCCTTTGTCAATCGGTACGTTACTTGCCCGAGATTCGATCGTCGGTATCCCAATACCTCGTTTAATCTCGTTACCGCAAGTAACTTTACTCATCTTAGTAATGCATGATCCGTGACGGACACTTGGTCACATTGAGCTCATTATGATGATGCATTATCGAGTGGGCCCAGAGATACCTCTTCGTCATACGGAGTGACAAATCCCAGTCTCGATTCGTGCCAACCCAACAGACACTTTCGGAGATACCCGTAGTGCACCTTTATAGTCACCCAATTATGTTGTGACGTTTGGCACACCCAAAGCACTCCTACGGTATCTGGGAGTTGCACAATCTCATGGTCTAAGGAAATGATACTTGACATTTGGAAAAGCTCTAGCGAAACGAACTACACGATCTTGTGCTATGCTTAGGATTGGGTCTTGTCCATCACATAATTCTCCTAATGATGTGACCCCATTATCAATGACATCCAACATCCATAGTCAGGAAACCATGACTATCTGTTGATCAATGAGCTAGTCAACTAGAGGCTCACTAGGGACGTGTTGTGGTCTATATATTCACACATGTATTACGCTTTCCGGATAACACAATTATAGCATGAATAATAGACAATTATCATGAACAAGGAAATATAATAATAACCATTTTATTATTGCCTCTAGGGCATATTTCCAACAACACAAACTACCCGACCCCCCCAGTTTCTTTCCCTTTTCAACAAGAGATCGATTCCTTACAGATGTGTGTACTGGGTTACCCCCTTTTTCCCTTTTCGACCAACAAAGCGGCTGGATATCCAGTCTATACTACTTTCCGTCCCTCCTTTCCTCATTGAACGACGTCCTAGATTCTTGCTCCAGCCCACCGCACCC
This sequence comes from Aegilops speltoides, assembly GCA_021437245.1. NCBI lineage: Eukaryota > Viridiplantae > Streptophyta > Magnoliopsida > Poales > Poaceae > Aegilops > Aegilops speltoides. Next base: position 160,417,307 of record CM038146.1, read on the forward strand.
TTCTTTCCTCTTTGAACCAAGACCTAGATTCGACTACAGATAAAAAAAGATCCACATGCAGCTAGAGCAACGATGGTTTCAAAGAAACTTATACCTTAGGGTCGTTGGGATGTGGCAAGGTGTGCGGCGGGAGGCCGGATCTGCCCACACTACGTACGACAGTGCGGAGGAAGGGGTCGGTGGCCCTCCCGCACAGGCGCTGGGTGAAATAGAACAACGCAGCCGACAGTGGATTGCCTCCCTCGCCGAAGGCGATAGAGTGAATGTTGCACCTCCTCCCCTTCCCAGTGCGACGGGATACGGACGCCTCCTTCACTAGCTGTGAGGGGGAGAGAGAGACAAGAGGCGAACGCAGTCTTGTTTAGATCTGGTGAAAGAGAGGGTGAGAGACTGTGAATATAGCAAACCCTAGCAAATGAATGCTGAGCCTCCATATATGTAGTGCGGCGAGAGTGTGGAGAGTGCAAACCCTAGAGAACAAGCGCTGAGGCTCCTGCTTATATATATACTAATGTAGTACTGGTGAGCTCGGTGCCTTCACCGCTTTGCGCTTATTGTATTACAGGTGAGCCAGCCACATTTTGGGCCCACCTATCATAAACCCAAAGGCAGGTGCACTAAGTCAATGAAGTTGCGTCCATATAGTACTCTCGTGTATACGACTAATATATAGTGGACTGGTTTTCTTATTCTCTCCATAACAATCGTTTTAATTGTGTAAGTACAAAACGAAACTATTTATTTAATGTACAGTGAAGAAAACTACTACTACTTCCAATGAACTAAAGATCCACGCCCACGCGTCCTGGTCGCACTTCCTGTCCTTCACGTGTGGTACACTACCATCCCTTAAGTGAACAACCACAAATGCGCCAAATTATTGGAAACGTGTGAGAGTGTGTACAAATAAAGAATTTTAATTTCAATTATCAGAAAGGTTTGAGAGTATTACAAAGTTTGACTTCAGTCAAATCTAATATGCGGAGTAAATAAAAATGGAGGGCTACTATGTCCATCCGAGTTTTTAGTCCACACCATTTTTTAAATCAAAGTTAATAGCTGGACAAATAAAATTACAGGGGAGCTAGAGACAAAGTTGTGAGAAGGCTTAGAAATCAATATAAAACTTATGCTCTTAGTACCAACGTCGATCCTTCTTCGAGGAAACATTTGGTTCATAGCCAATTGTGTGATAAAATTGCACCAACGTGAAAGACGACTGCGTCTCCAACACAACCAAGGTGAACTGACGAAGGATATCATCTTTGTGCGTAACAAGCAAAGAGCACTGATGGAAGACAAATTGTTTTTCATTGAAAATGGATCAGCTTCACCAGCCAACGCAACCATGAGGCGCGACCATGAGCATCGATAGGTCATTGTGGTGATGCATCATCCATTTGGCATCAAGTTTGGGTGAGGCACCTATGAAGTTTGACAAATCCTCACTGTGGTCTGTTTCTTCTCAGCAATCAAGCTCGAGGAAGGAAGAACCACGTGGCAGAGGACAGTGAGGCGGAACAACAATGGCCATCCAATTTTGTGCAGTTCCACTAAAATTGAGGAAGACATGCCCGGGTATGGGGATACGCATCGCTGTTTCCAAAAAATATAAAAAAGGAATATAGTGTTGTTATTTTGTTTTACAAGATTAGCAACGACATCTCAATTGTCAATAAGAATTAATGAAAAGTACACCAACAAACAGAAGCATCATAATTATCTTGATGGGAACTAAACCAGGATACCCAAGAAAAAAAGCATTTCTTCATTTAACCGGTGATAGTGCTACCACCATATGGACAATGACCGCACAACCACCATGTACTTTTTGTCGAAACAACATGTATACCTCCACCGAAGCATAAATCAGGACAACTTTTCAAGTGGCATTTCCTCTATAATAGTACTAGTAGGTGATGTTGGACCAGCCGACGAACCCTAGCTACTATACATGGGGAGCTGGGGAGTAGTCGCATAGAAGAAAACCCGCACGCAGCGACCTAGGGAGCTGGACCAGTACAAGAAGTTATACCTCAGGTGGGCGAGATGTCGTTTAGGCGGGCGGGCGGGATCTGCCCACACGACGGCAGCGAACAAGGGCACGGAAGATCTTCGTCCGCGCCAGCGCCTACTCCGAGAGGATGGTGCGCATAGGCTTCCTCCATCGCCGACGGCGACAATGTCAACGCTGCACCTCCTCACCTCCCGCAGCGAACGGGGTTCGGCCGGATCTGTGACCACCGGTGAGGAGAGAGATAGAGTGTACACTATCATCTTGTTTTGATATGGAGAGGGCGAGAGAGCAAGACGCGAGAAACTCTATCAAACAAGAGGCTATAATGGAGTAAAAGAATCTCTCCATAGCAGTGGTTTTAAATAGAATACACGCGTTCCCGGAAAAAAGAAACGAAAACTGGCGGACAATTTTTTAACGTACCAAGAAAGAAAACTCGATCAAAAACACGCCCCCGCTTCCAGGTTGCGAGAGTCGTTGCACACACACACATAGACATAGACATGCATATCTGTGTTTACATAAAATTCCATTTCCATCTCCATCTCCAATAATATTTGTCCAACTAGCACATTATTTACGTTGTTAATTATATACGCAGCAATATTAACGTACAACATCTCTTGTTTGCGGACGTCTGGACCACTGCCACGGCCGGTCCTGACCAACCCGAACCCTCTTCATCACCCGCGCATGCTTCCCGCCCGAAATGGTCAGTGCCGCATTCATGCCCGGCCAGAGCGGACACGACCTCTCACTGGCACCGGCATTGAAGCGGCGCGCCAGCCGAGAGAGTGTTGCCCACGCCGCTTCCGGGTGCACGCGACTGCTCCACTTCAAAGGTCGCAATAGCCGACTAAAACATGCATGTAAAAAGTTCTTGGGAGTCCGTGCTACAGCTAGTTGTCCTCCCCCAACTCGTCAATCTCTTCCATAGTGCTAGTACTCCATGGCGCGATCCATCGACAAGTAGGCGGGAAAGTTATCGTATACTCGGTTTGTGGTGAGTGGCATGCCGAGGGACCGTGTGGGGTCGAGCCGTGGAGGAGGGTGAGACACGAGCACGACAGACGTGATTTAAATGTTGGTTTTGCTCGATGGCGCGATCCAACGAAACGAAACGTTGGTTTCTCTCCGTTTCCATTTTTTCTCCGGAAAAACGGAAACTTTCCACTCCATTTTCATTCCTATTCCAAGGTTGCCCCGTTACAACATTCCATCAAATACAAAGTAAAACTAACACGCATGCTGATGCATCTCAATGATTCACAGATCATAGCCAATATTTACTTCACAACTAAAGAAAAAAAGTTGTGAGAGGGTGTACGGAAGAAAAACTACTGGGGGGGGGGTCACTATGACTTAAACCCTAAACCCTAAACATGATTTAATTTCCTGGCCAGGTAGAACCTGTCCAAGGAAAGACGGCTGGCACACTTGGATCATACGATGCTTTGTGCAGTTCCACTAAAATCGACCTGAGCATCCCTGATGGCAAAGATATTGAAGAAGTGTGATTATAATAATAGTACTGGCACCAGTTCATGAGACATAAACTCATCACAAGTAGAAGCCGTAGAAGTAGAGAAAGATCGACATGGAGATGGAGTTACGGTAGTGGAGCAAGCCGGCTCCAAAAGGAAGATGACCTACCTGGGACGTCGAGCTGTAGCTAGAAGGGCGGTTGGGACGCGACATCGGCCCATACTGCAGTGACCCCCGATTGGGACGCACCGACTGTGGGTTTTCTCCCTCGCCGATGTCGACCGCATCTACGCAGAACATTGTTCCCTTCCCCCAGCTGCGGGATCAGCCCGTTGTTCTATGCTTGTGAAGAGAGCAACCTAAGCAAGGAGGCTTGTAGCTTAGGCTGCTGCTAATGTATATATAGTGGTTTTCTTTTTCTCTCCATATCAACCATTTTATATTGCGTACGTGTCATTGAAGAGTGAAATGATGGTTGCTTCTTCCGACTAACTTACTGTGTGATTTGACTGCTCCTTAGTGCCCCCTACACGTACTCCCCCCACGTGTATCCAACAGTCACACGTACACATGGATGCAAAAACGCGTGCGACGCCCTAATGCATGCATGTTCGAGCACACGACGGAACACACACGGTCATGCTCAACTGCTCAACCTATACGTGCATGCACACACATACTCAGTCAGGGTGAGCTAGTGACCGTATAAACATCGGAAAGTATATATATTGAGCGCAATGAGTGTATTATGAAGTCCACTGACCGTATATTTACAAATATACAGTGACAGACAGTGTATTTATCTCGTTTCAAATTAAGCCATATTAACCGGAGAGGAGGCATTATGGACTAGCATTACTTTGTTGTGTCCCGTCAACTTGCCGAACAAGGAGAAGGTTGCAGGACGGTAGAAGCTTGCGCGTGGTGGCTCGTAGGACAAGGAGAAACTTTTGACTAATGCAAGCTCTCCCTCGCTCAGGCGGTGGACGTGCAACAGTTAATTTGGTGTCAGATTGCCAGAAGCATACACTATACTACTAGTACTATTATTGTTCGACTTCCCGAATAGGCGAACAACCAAGTGCAAAGTTTACTAGTAGTACTAGTACTACTACTATACTCCCTCCTTTCTGGTTTATAGTGCTCAATTCAAAAATCTCACCAATCAAGGTAGATGGCGAGTGGTGGAATACTTTTTGTAGTTTTGCAAAAGCACCTAATTAATGCTCTTGTTTTCCTCAAAAAAATTATGTTTATCAATCATTAATTCAATGCATGCATGCATAAAGTACATGCATTGGTCAATTTTCTCTTAATACTTGCATGCAATGATTTAACGCACCTTGGAATCTGAACATGTGATGGAAAACACCAAATTGAGCCTTATAAAATGGAAAAACTAAAATTTTGAGATAAGCCCTATAAACCAGAAAGGAGGGAGTAGTCTATAGAGGTATGTACTATACTAGTACTAGGAACTGGATGAAGGAGCGTCTGCACTCTTATTATAATTTTAAAATGTGATAAAGCAATCTTCAACACATTTGGTTCTCTTCAAGGGTTCTCGCATGTGATAATGGAAGTTGATTGCATGGAACACTCGCCACAATTCTCGCTTAATTCTGGCTCATATCCTGTTACAAATAGGAGCGCTCGGTAATATTTCCTCTTTTTTTGTTATTCAGCATGTAAACAGGTCAGCAAACCTTGTGGCGCATCTTCATGCGAACCGTGCTTGCTGCACTTTGAATGTGGCCAAGAGCTGGCTTGATGAAACACCTCGCTTCCTACTTCTTTTTTTGCGGGGTACCTCACTTCCTAGTGACCAGTGTCTTGGCTGATCGTCCTAAGAATGCTTATATATGAATAAAGCTCTCTCATTTACTCGCAAAAAAGATTAAGCCATATTAACCGGAAAGGAGGGAGTATGGACAAGCACTACTTTTTGGTGTGTCCCGTCAACTCGCAGAACGAGGAGAAGCTCGCTTACGCCTTTTGACTAATGCAACCTACCCTCTGTGGACATGCATCAGTCCATTCGGTGTCAGATTGTCAGAGGCATACACTGTAGTACCCAACATGCGGAGTACCATCATTGTTCGACTTCATGAAGAGGCGAAGAGCCAAGCGTAGTAGTACGAGTAGTACTACTACTAGAACCGCATGGTGGAGCATCTGTACTCTTATTTTTTTATCTCTGATAAAGTACACGTTTATTCCGGAGAAGGGCGGAAAACGGCAGCCCAACATGTAATGATGATATCGATCAACCAACCATGCTCGAATATATCTTGGCTTCCATGCGAGACCGTCTATGTGTTCTTGCTCCTCGTCTCTCTCAAGGAACGGCGGGTTGGCTCTTTGCCATCAATTGAGATCGGTTTGCTCACACTCCCGTCCCACATGTCAGTGATATGCCAAGAGGAGGTGCGTTGACCGACTGGCCATACACGTACTTGGTTTTGCACCTTCATACTACTCCTCCCTCACTCACAGTTTACAGGGCGCGCTTCATTATGATGCATTTCTCTCAATGCATTTCCACCACCAGAGAGACTTTAGACGCGTTTTGTTTAATGCTCAATTAATTAGGGCGTGGTGACCGCAATCAAGTCCACAATTTTCTCTCGATGTACTCCCTCCTTTCCGGTTTATAGGGCTTATCTCAAAATTTTAGTTTTTCCATTTTATAAGGCCCTTCCCAGTGCTCCACCGTGGACAGGTGCTAAGCATGCCACATAAGCAAAAAAGTGACATGGCACAACATTTAAGGAGGGGAGAGAGTACTTTGGTGACCTCAGGAAGAACCAATGCCAAGCGCGAGAACCTAGGCAAACCACTTAAATGAAACAATTTGGCCAATGCATGAAAGACTTTAGGTGCTAACTCATTAAATAAAGTGTGCTTAGCAACAACAAGTTAAGCACCTATGCATTGGGGACTTGAGTTGCTAAGGTATTTAATGCACTTAGCACCTCATCTAAGCACCTTTGCATTGGAAGAGGTCTAAGGCTCAATTTGGTTGTTTTCCATCACATGTTCTGATTCCAAGGTGCATTAAATCATTGCATGCAAGTATTAAGAGAAAATTGACCGATGCATGTACTTTATGCATGCATGCATGCATTGCAATTAATGCATTTATAAACATAATTTTTTGAGGAAAAGAAGAGCATTAATTAGGTGCTTTTGCAAAACTACAAAAAGTATTCCACCACTCACCATCTACCTTGATTTGTGAGATTTTTGAATTGAGCACTATAAACCGGAAAGGAGGGAGTACTACTACGGAGTGGAGTAAGTGCATGCATGTGTGTACCCGGGGGTGGAAGCACCGCATGCATGTGTGTATGCATTATCTCTACTCCTAATGGAGCAGTTGGTAGTCTCGCTTCCAGTTTTTTTTCGTCCCACCTCCCATGGTTTTTTTGGTACCTCCCCCCACCTTTGTTGAGTTTTTTTCGCAGATTTTTTGTCCCCTCCCCCCACTTCATCGGTTTATTTTCGTGTCACCCTCTCACACAACGAAAGAAATCTGAACAAATCAGAACTTTCCATACTGGCGCAAGTTATTTAGTAATGTAGAATCAATCTCGAACAATCTCTAAAGATCAAATCTAAATTAATTAACCTTACCTTAAATCACTCAATCACATTAATTAGAAAACAAATAATTGATTTTCAGAAAAATCGTTCAATCACATTACCTTACCTTAACTCACGGATGGTAATCAATCTCCAAACAAGGAAACAATACATCGAGGGAGCAGTAAATAAATTCCCTTTCTTATGACATGTATATGATCTTCCCTTCCCTCTCTATTGTCGAGCGTTCTTGATTCTCGAGACCGATGCTTGGGCTGCGTCACTGGGTCACAACGGTGTTGGAGGACGAGGACAGCGAGGCCGGGTGCCGCGGCACCGCGTTGGCCACGGCCGGTGAAGGGGGTGAAGAAGGGCGGCTTCCCTGGCCGTGGCCGTGGCCCTGTGAGTTGGTGCGGTGGAAACGACACTTGAAGGACCCGGCGTGGGTGGCCGGCGTGCAGGCGCACTTGGAAGCGGACCCGTGGCCCGCGCTGGACGGCGCCGACACCGACCCGGGCCACCTTCTCCGCATAAAAATTCCCGGCTGATTTACATGAAATTAATTCCCTCAGTTGTGGTGGTAAATATAATACACATAATCCATATTGTTATGCACTAGCGTGTGTGTGAAATAGATGGATTATGGTCCCGTACCCAATAAGAAGGATGTGTGTGTGTTAGACAGAGAGAGAGAGGGAGAGGGGGAGAGAGAGTGAGGAAGAGGGAGGGAGAGAGTGTGTGTGTGAGGATTTGATGGTAAAAAAGGTTGCCAATGTCACTTGATATGTATGAGAATATTAATGTTGAACTTTGAAATTTAATGTGGCCCTGTTGCAACGCATGGGCGTTCTTCTAGTTCCCTCTAGTAATAGACACCGTGCTATAACTCCCAGTGCTATTTTTCAGGCCGATCGCTAGTCGCCTTGGTCCCACAGAATTTTTTTCTTTTTTCTGAAGCGCGCTCTATAAACAGTGACAGATGGAGTAGTATGAGCGGATTCAAAGAAGAGTGTATTGATGGTTACTTCTTCCGAGCAACTCATAGTGGGAAAGGTGGTGCTTATGATTTGACTGCTCATTACTCACTATTAATGCGGCGCAACGACCGGGCTGAGTCTCCCATGCGGTTGTGCACTACCCCCTCGGTTCTTAAATATACTCCAGAGTATTTGTCTTTCTAGAGATTTCAATGAGTGACTACTCAAATATTTGTCTTTTTAGAGATTCAAATGGACTACTACATACGGATGTATATAGACATATTTTAGAGTGTAGATTCACTCATTTTGCTCCGTATGTAGTCACTTGTTGAAATCTCTAGAAAGGCGAATAGAGTATTTAGGAGCGGAGAATGCATATATGAAGCAAAATGAGTGAATCTACACTCTAAAATATGCCCATTTGAAATTTGTAAAAGACAAATATTTAGGAGCGAAGGAGTATAATTTTGTGCATGCCACATGGACCCGGATGCTGAAGAGGCTTCTGGCAATGCTATCAAGCTTCCATCATTTGTTTACATAATAGAGGTACTATACAAATAATTTTCCAGCGACATGAAATTGTACAATGGTGTGAGCTTTCAGCTTTTGTTTCATGTGTCTTGCCATCGATGCTCTTTCAGAAACAATAAAAAACTAACTTCCTTGCTAATGCATGTCAATTATTAGCAGATCAGAGCTAATATTTACATCACAACTGAAGGCAGAGTTGTGAGCAGGTGTTAAATTAAAACTGATCCATGCTTTCATTGGCAGCAATGTCCCCCCAGCTCTGTCTAAATCAACAATGCATGTTGGGAAAAAAGTAGCTATCTGAAGCATGCAACATTCCGATCATTTTGTGCAGTTCCACGAAAATAGAGCTGAGCATCCCTGTTCCAAAGATATTAAGTGTGATTACGATAATAGAGGACTGCTGATGAAACAATAAACACACAAATAGAAGCCGGTCAACTTTGCAGTCTCTCTTAGGAGTAACTAGTTGGAGAAGATTAGGCTCGGAGTTGGATGGGGAGGATAGAGAAAAACCAATCTCCCTTTGTGCAGTCGCACTGAAATGTAGAGACGTTGCCCGTGTGACACTTTAGTACAACTGCACAAAACACTCTTAAGAAAAAAGTGATTTGTGTAGTTCACCAAAAGGTTGCAATAGCAACGAGGTGAAATGGATAGCCCTGTTTGCAAAAAAGAGGTAGAAAGGAAACAATTACTGGCCAATAACAATTGATTACACATGCGACGACAAAAAACAAGCATATTCCTTGTCCTAAGGGAAGATAACAACACAGTTGTGTTTGTCTAAAACGGTGTGAGGACGAGATTGCAATATGGAAAGTACGCCGGACGAGCTACGTTTTGGGCAAAGAACTATGGAAGATCCACATGTAGCGACGTGGGAAGACGGGCAATGGAGCAAGGCCGGAGGGGATCCCCGGAGGTCGTCAGGATGTAACTAGGTGTGACGCCCCCGATTTAATCGTACACTAATCATGCACGCAAACGTGTACGATCAAGATCAGGGACTCACGGGAAGATATCACAACACAACTCTAAAAACATAAATAAGTCATACAAGCATCATAATACAAGCCAGGGGCCTCGAGGGCTCGAATACAAGTGCTCGATCATAGGCGAGTCGTGGAAGCAACAATATCTGAGTCTGGACATAAGTTAAACAAGTTTGCCTTAAGAAGGCTAGCACAAAGCGGGATCTGGATCGAAGAAGCGCGGGCCTCCTGCAGGATCCTCCTAAACTACTCTTGGTAAATCGTCGGCGGGCTGCACGTAGTAGTAGGCACCTCCGGTGTAGTAGTAAGTGCGTCGGCGGTGGCGTCGCTCTCTGGCTCCAAACATCTGGTTGCGACAACCGAAAAGAAGGAAAGGGGAAAAGGAGGAGAAAGCAACCGTGAGTACTCATCCAAAGTACTGCAAGCAAGGAACTACACTACCTATGCATGGGTATATGTGTAAGGAGGCCATATGAGTGGGGTGAAGCTGCAGAATGCCGAATAAGAGGGGATAGCTAATCCTATCGAAGACTACGCTTCGCAGCCTCCGTCTTCTGGCAGTAGAAGAGAGTAGATGAAGTCCTCCAAGTAGCATCGCCAAGTAGCATCTCCAAGTAGCATCTCCAAGTAGCATCTCGGCTGACATCTCCAAGTAGCATCTCCAGAGCATCGCATAGCATAATCCTACCCGGCGATCCTCTCCTCGTCGCCCTGTTAGAGAGCGATCACCGGGTTGTCTGTGGAACTTGGAAGGGTGTGTTTTATTAAGTATCCAGTTCTAGTTGTCATAAGGTCAAGGTACAACTCCGGGTCGTCCTTTTACCGAGGGACACGGCTATTCGAATAGATTAACTTCCCTGCAGGGGTGCACCACATAACCCAACACGCTCGATCCCATTTGGCCGGACACACTTTCCTGGGTCATGCCCGGCCTCGGAAGATCAACACGTCGCAGCCCCACCTAGGCACAACCGAGAGGTCAAACACGCCGGTCTAAACCTAAGCGCGCAGTGCAGGCCCATCGCCTGAGCACACACAAGACGCTATGAGGGCGGCGGAAGCAGACCTAGCAACCTCCATTACAAAGGAAGTTGCGTTAACGCAGATCCAATCCGGGCGCGCCGCCGTCGCCGACGTCAAGAAGGCTTCGGTGATACCACGGCGTCGGGATACCCATAACTACTCCCACGTAGATGGTTAGTGCGTATAGACCAAATGGCGGACTCGGATCAAATACCAAGATCTCGTTAAGCGTGTTAAGTATCCACGAGCGCCGAGCAGGCCAGGCCCACTGTCTCCTAGGTGGTCTCAACCTGCCTGCCGCTCGCATCAAAGTAACGATCGGGGCCGTCGGGAACCCAGGCCCACCTCTACCGGGATGGAGCCACCTGTCCTTTCAGCCCCCTCATCAGAATCACTTGCGGGTACTCAGCGAGCTGACCCGACTTTGGTCACCATCTGTATAGTATGTATGTATGTAGTATATACCGTGATCACCTCCCAAGTGATCACGGCCCGATAGTATAGCAAGGCAGACTGACAAGAATGTAGGGCCAATGATGATAAACTAGCATCCTATACTAAGTATTTAGGATTGCGGTAAGGTATCAGCAGATGTAGCAACAATGTCGGGCTATGCATCGTAATAGGATTATCGGCGGTAACATGCTAAACTACTCTAATGCAAGCGGTATAGAGGAGAATAGGCGATATCTGGTGATCAAGGGGGCTTGCACAGTTGCTCGGCAAGAGAGAGTCGTCGCCAACACCGTAGTCGAGCAAATTCGGTCGCCGGCGATCTCGAGGTCTCTTGGAAAGAAATAGCGGAGGAACACAATAAATAACAAAGCAATCAAAGCATCACAAAGCATAACATGTCAATACGTGGTGCTAGGTGTGCCCTAACGCGGTAGTAGGTGATACCGATGAAGGGGGGGAAACAGCCGGGAAGGTATTCCCAGTGTTTCGCGTTTTCGGACAGAGGAGCCGGAGGGGGAAAGTTGCGGGTTCGATAGGTTAGGGGGGTGTGGCGGACGAACGGGTTGCGTATCCGGAATCGTCTCGTTGTTCTGAGCAACTTTCATGTAGAAAGTATTTTCATCAGAATTACGGATTAAAAGATATGATTTTCTAAAGATTTTATTAATTTCGGAATTTAATTAATTATTTAAATCCAACATTATCGAGAATAGTGCGCGATGTCAACATGACATCAAGACATGACGTCGGCGATCAGTCGAGAGGTGTTGGTGGGTCAATCTGACGGTGGGTCCCTTGGTCATACTCGCTAACTAATTAACCAATTTAATTAGTTTAATTAATGAGTTAGTTAGGTTAGTTAATTAATTATGTTAATTAAGCAGGTTAATTAAGTTAATTAATTAATTTATTATTTAATTATATTTATATTATTTTTCTTTTTTTTTTTTTCTAAAACCGTTTTGGGCGGGGCCCCTAGTCGATGTGTGGGGGCTAGTGGGTTTTCTTGATTCTGGGCTGGCGTCGGTGCCGATCGGGCAAGCGCCAGATCGGCGAGGAAGAAGTGCAGCCACAGGCGTGGCGAGCCGCCGGCGTGGCCGCCCGTGCCACGACGCCGCCAAGGAACGGAGGGCGGCGCCACGGAGGGCGGCAAAGCAGCGGCGAGGCGGCCACGGTGGGCGTGCAGGCGACGGGCGCGGCGGCGATGGAGCCGCCCGGGAGGGAGAGCAACCTGTGTGCGGCAGCTCCTGAGGAAGCAGGGCGCGCCATGCGTCGGCGTGGGCGTCGACCATCGGGTGGATCGGCGGAGCCGCATGGGGAAGCGGGACGGCGGCGGCGGCGGCCACGGCACCGCGATCAGGCGCGCCACGGGAGCACTAGAGGCGAGGAGAGGTAGGAGAGGGGAGGCCGGGGCCTCACCGGGTTCGCAGGTCAAGGGCAGCGGTGCTCGAGGTGGAGGACGGGACGGCGTGCGTAGAGGAAGCGAGCGGTGATGGCGTCCGGCGAGGTAGCTCGGCGAGGTGTTCCTCCAGCGACAGTGTGGCGGCGACGTCGACGCCGAGCTTGGGGACCGTGGTCGAGGGCGAGTGATCGAGAAGGGGAGGCGGCACCGACGACGGTGGGTGGCGGGGTGGCTCTCAAGGGATCTGGCGGCGTCGCTGAACGCCCCCGATCCGATCTGGATCGGGGGAGCAGAGGGGGTGGGCGAGTGGGGGAGGGCGGCGGGAGAGGGATAAGGTTTCGGGGTGAGGGGGCCATATAGGCCAGGGGGTAATGGGCTGGCCGGCTAGCTGACTAGCTGGGCCGGTTGGCCTAGTGGGGGGGGGGCTCTCTTCTCTTCTGTTTTGTTTTGTTTTTTTTACTTTTTATTTACTTTACCTTTTCTGTTTTAGTTTTGTTTCCTATTATTTTAGTTTTAGTAAAATATACACGTAGTATCTAAATTAGTATTTCAACTTAGTCCATAGTCACAAGAAGTCTAGTCCTCAAATAAATTAGTTTGACATTTTATTTATTACAAAAGGTATTTAAATAATTGTTTTTGCTATTGTTTTATTCATCTTATAGTATTTAAACATTTTATAAAGGTGTGGCTTCTCCACCATAATTACCTATACAATATTTGGTTCCTCCGAACATTTTAGTTTTAATATTTAAAAACTTTTATTTTTGATTGATTTTGAATCGGTTTCGATCTAGCGAGGTTAGCAGCGATGAATCGAGGTGACGTGGCATCATTGCGCGGGATTATTGTAGCCTAATTATCCGGCGTCACAATTCTCCTCCATTACAAGAAATCTCGTCCCGAGATTTAAGAGGGTGTAAGGGGAAAGTTTTGGTTACGAAATTCTAGCGAGTGTTCCCAGTCTTGGTTGCTCTTCTCAAAGAGGTCGATCCATTATATTGATGTCTTTGTTTCTCTGCATTCAAGTCACCATGACCAAGTTCTCATCCTTTCTTCGGGATCTCCATCGTCCTACGAACGCGACCAAGGAAAAAAAACTTCGAAAGAACGCATCTCCACAAAGCTGGGCATCCGACGGTGAACTCAGTGGGAAATACACAAGGTACCCCACGAGTTGTATTTCAGTGAATTCGTTGAGTGCAATATACGCTGGTACCAAAGTTTCAAATAGGTAGGCAATCATTCGATGACTAGACAAGAAGTTGGAATGGGGTTTGAACAACAAGAATAACATGGTGTTTGATTCCAGGATGAATAATGGTATAGCATTTAGCTCGTGAATCACACGAAGCAGTGCAAAGGATACATTAGAATCCGGGTTGTGAAGAAGAGTCAGGTTTCGATCCAGTGGATCTGTGGGTTATGGGTCCACCATGTGGGTTGAAAATAGGAAAGGAGGTGACATCTTGCACAGCCGCGACAGGGAGGCATGTCAGTGGGTAGCTTGTCAGTTATGTCAGCAACAATGTTGGTACCAAGGACGGGGAACAAAGAGAACCATTTTCCTGCTCGTCGAACGGGGCGAACCAATTAGCAAAGTTCTCACCCATCGGTGATTACCGGAATGTCATCAACAATAGTAACAGGGTCTTACCGACGGAGTTGTACACCAAGGTGTTTACAAAAGCAGAAGAACATTACTGCTTAGATCATATGGATCACAAGGAAGGTTAAACAAATTAATGGAAAGGAAAATGTGTTTAAACACATATTTCAGGGGTATATCCTTCCCAAGGACAAGTAGAGCATGATATCCAAGACATGATATAAAGTAGGAAACTCTTTAGGTAAGGGGAGAGAAATTTCATGATAATATCCATACAACGGTGTTTGGATAATTGAGCAGGAAACATTTAGCATTGGGCTTCAAATGTTCTTGTTGAAAATCATAGTACAACCGACATGCTTCGAGATAGCATTGACATGGTCATCAGGTGAAGATCAGACTTTGGTAACACAAAGGATCCATCAGGAACAACTTATAGAATAAGTCTTACAATTTCCTCACGAAAGAATGATTAACATTGCTAAAAGGAAGAACTATAACAATAGGCCCTTCGGTCAAGTGTGCTAGGGCATGACATCACCTTACCGAGTCATCAAAGGACCAACATCATAACTCCTGTAGAGTTGTCCCAACCATCATATCTGACCGAGATTCAGATCCGGTTGGTGTCATGATACCTCAAACTCGGGATGTCCGAGAAGAAAAGGTGCAACACAAATTCGATGAAATGACATTGCAAGATTCTCGGGAAATGAACTATGGGAGCAGGTTCCTGAAACAACAGTTCATCATTACACCAAGGAGGGGATGAGGAGGTGGCTGATGGAGTCAGCAAAAATTTATTGAGATTTCCAAAAAGATGGGTTCCCACAATTTTGCGGACAAGGAGATAACATTTGTCAGATCTGATGATATGATGATGTATGCTCGAGGGAAACATACATAATTAAACATTGGTTGAAAGGTGCACCCAAAATATGGGCTTAGGTAGCATGATCAATGTTAGAATGGCGATTCAATAACCAAAAGACTTAGCATGGAGTTATTGACCATTCACTTCAAAGCAATAGGGTTGCTGGGAATTTTGAATTCACACATCTTAGTTCAATTGTCGGTATTCCGGTTAGAAACAACACGGGGACTAGGAAAGAAGGTGATGGGGAGAAGTATCACTATTTCAAGAATTCTTAAGAGGTGGAGCAATCCTCACAACATTCTTGATAGAAAAGACAGTAATACTTCAAGGCAGAACACAACATTAGCTGGAGAGCAGGTTGTATTCATAATGTGGACAAGCTCGCGATGAAAGGAAGTCAAGGGTGTTGTCGATGATAATAAAATCATCGAGGGCAAGGAGGGTATTTCTCATCATGAACACAGTTAACATCTCAAAAGAAGTCAAAGTGTTGAAGGTGATCCGACACAATTGTCGAGAGATTTCATGAAGGTGTAATTGATCGGCGATGACAACAAGTCAAAGGAATGATGAAGCGAAAGGTTATTGAAACCGCTAGTACAATACAAACTTGAAATCAAAGATTGTTTGTTCAAGGCGAAATGATATGCCGAGGACGATCGCCGTAAGCTTAGCTATCATCGAAAGTTGTGCTCCGGGAATAAGGACCAGGTAGCACGGTTAAAATTTAGCATGATAACGATATAGCTGATCAGGCTAGGAATGACTTGATGGAGTATTAAAATTCTCAACAACAAAGTACTGGGAGTACTAAATCTCAAGATTGATTCGTTTCACAACCGGTGTTTTCGGTTGGCGACAACCTAGAACCCGTGGAGTGACTATAATGGGAAAGGTATTACTTCGTCAGAAATTCATAAGATGAAGTGCAATGGGTTGATATCCTTGAGATACAATGGGGTAATACTCAAGTAGAGTAGAATAGAAGCTTGCGGTGAAATGATGTGTAGAGGACAAGTAATTTAACTTGTCCAGAAAGCGGATCAAAGAAGAACAATATGGCGGAACCACGATTGCAAAGATCAAATCCGGATATAAGATGAACTTATACCAAGGGATAATTAATTTAAGAGAAGCTTCCATGATAAGATCTACATCGTGTCCATGGGCATGAACACAAAGTTCAAGGTCGACTCCACTTCTTCAATGCCTAACCTATCATTTACTTCTCGTTTTTGAAGAAGTTGTAGAGCGAAAATTATCTGGTAAAAACACCAGAATGGTATGAC
The DNA here is from genome assembly GCA_021437245.1 of Aegilops speltoides. Classification (NCBI taxonomy): domain Eukaryota; kingdom Viridiplantae; phylum Streptophyta; class Magnoliopsida; order Poales; family Poaceae; genus Aegilops; species Aegilops speltoides. Next base: position 160,433,559 of record CM038146.1, read on the forward strand.
TCGTGAAAACTTTTGGGTTCACACGGTTTAGAGAAGGCATATGTTCAACCCATAAGGGTTTCTTAGAAAAATGTACCACAAGCTTCGGAGTAGATAATACAAGCTCGAAACTAGAGTATGGTTTATCAAAGTAGAGGATACAAATTACCAAAGGCATTATATACCCCTGGAAAGGCTCACAAGAATTTTTCAATGTGAAGGATCCTAACGGATAATAACCCAGTAATGGGCCTGGCGGTGCACAAGGGAGTTGATGTGAGTATCGGTACTCAAGCAGAAGAGGAAAGAATGCAAATGCAACAGGTTATGGAATCATCTGAATAATTCGAAGCTTAAATGCAAAGGAATTATGATTCCAAATCGAAGGATCAGAAGCAAAAGCTCTGATCAAGGATGGATAAGTTGAATAGACTTAGGGGCACAATCGATGATAATCTGATTGGCCGAGATCCAGCTCATGTTCAAAATGACATCTGAGCCAGAAAGATAATTAAAAAGGATCAACCGATGATTGTGAACATTCACAACGTATTGAATCAACAGACTCAAAAATGATGGTGACAAAGGATGCCAATATGGTTACTATACTTATGGGATTAATCATAATGAAAGCAAACAAGAAATTCGAGAGCAACAGGTTCTTTGAGGATTTTCGAATATCGAATGGTATTTGAAGACTTTTGTGTAACACATGATCAAGCGGGGATGGCGGATACTTGATAAGTGCGAGAATCAACCATAGGGGTACCCAGGTGACAAAGAACAGCAAGGCAGTAAGCTCAAAGGATTATCGAAACAACGACGAGTTTTTCGGGGTATCTTGTAATAACAAGACCAACTCGGGATGAAGGTAAGAATAACAACTGCAAGTAGTTATCCATAAGGGTTTACGGTGGAAGGGGAATTGCAAACGCGACAGGCGCAAGGTCTCGAGAGAATATCGAAAAGTATCTTCTTCTTACAGTGCGTGAGGCGATCCTCGATAATAAGGGGCTCTCGGGTGAAAGTGATACGAGATCCTAATGTTAGATTTAGCAAAATTCATTTAACCCGAATAGAAGAGATCGAGTCCCGAGTAAAGGTCGAGGAGTAAAAGATCCTACTACCACCCAATGGCGGCGTGTGCCCGTAAGACACACAGCCATGTTAGTAAAAGTTTTGTATTGACTAGACTCGACTTGACCAAGGGGTATAGAAAGGATTCCTGAGCGATCGGCTCGATACCAACTTGGCGCCCCGATTTAATCGTACACTAATCATGCACGCAAGCGTGTGCGATCAAGATCGAGGACTCACGGGAAGATATCACAACACAACTCTAAAAACATAAATAAGTCATACAAGCATCATAATACAAGCCGGGGGCCTCGAGGGCTCGAATACAAGTGCTCGATCATAGGCGAAGTCGGCGGAAGCAACAATATCTGAGTACGGACATAAGTTAAACAAGTTTGCCTTAAGAAGGCTAGCACAAAGCGGGATACAGATCGAAAGAGGTGCGGGCCTCCTGCAGGATCCTCCTAAACTACTCTTGGTAAATCGTCGCGGGCTGCACGTAGTAGTAGGCACCTCCGGTGTAGTAGTAGTAAATCGACGGTGGCGTCAGCTCTGGGCTCCAAACATCTGGTTGCGACAACCGTAAAGAAGGAAAGGGGAAAAGGGAGGAGAAAGCAACCGTGAGTACTCATCCAAAGTACTCGCAAGCAAGGAACTACACTACATATGCATGGGTATATGTGTAAGGAGGCCATATGAGTGGGTGAGCTGCAGAATGCCGAATAAGAGGGGATAGCTAATCCTATCGAAGACTAACGCTTGGCAGCCTCCGTCTTCTTGTGAGTAGAAGAGAGTAGGTGAAGTCCTCCAAGTAGCATCGCCAAGTAGCATCTCAAGTAGCATCTCCAAGTAGCATCTCCAAGTGACATCTCCAAGTAGCATCTCAAGAGCATCGCATAGCATAATCCTACCCGGCGATCCTCTCCTCGTCGCCTGTTAGAGAGCGATCACGGGTTGTTCGTGGAACTTGGAAGGGTGTGTTTTATTAAGTATCCAGTTCTAGTTGTCATAAGGTCAAGGTACAACTCGGGTCGTCCTTTTACCGAGGGACACGGCTATTGAATAGATTAACTTCCTGCAGGGTGCACCACATAACCCAACACGCTCGATCCCATTTGGCGGACACACTTTCTGGGTCATGCGGCCTCGGAAGATCAACACGTCGCAGCCCCACCTAGGCACAACCGAGAGGTCAAACACGCCGGTCTAAACCTAAGCGAGCAGTGCAGGCCCATCGCATGAAAGCACACACAAGACGTTCTAGGGCGGCCGAAAAGCAGACCTAGCAACCTCCATTACAAAGGAAGTTGCGTTAACGCATCAATCCGGTAGCGCGCCTCGTCGCCGACGTCAAGAAGGCTTCGGTGATACCACGGCGTCGGGATACCCATAACTACTCCCACGTAGATGGTTAGTGCGTATAGACCAAATGGCGGACTCGGATCAAATACCAAGATCTCGTTAAGCGTGTTAAGTATCCACGAGCGCCCGAGCAGGCCAGCCCCCTGTCTCCTAGGTGGTCTCAACCTGCCCTGTCGCTCCGCATCAAAGTAACAGTCGGGGGCCGTCGGGAACCCAGGCCCACCTCTACCGGGATGGAGCCACCTGTCCTTTCAGCCCCCTCATCAGAATCACTTGCGGGTACTCAACGAGCTGACCCGACTTTGGTCACCATCTGTATAGTATGTATGTATGTAGTATATACCCGTGATCACCTCCCAAGTGATCACGGCCCGATAGTATAGCAAGGCAGACTGACAAGAATGTAGGGCCAATGATGATAAACTAGCATCCTATACTAAGTATTTAGGATTGCAGGTAAGGTATCAACAGATGTAGCAACAATGTCAGGCTATGCATCAGAATAGGATTATCGAAAAGCAGTAACATGCTACACTACTCTAATGCAAGCAGTATAGAGGAGAATAGGCGATATCTGGTGATCAAGGGGGGGGCTTGCCTGGTTGCTCTGGCAAGAGAGAGGGGTCGTCAACACCGTAGTCGAACCGGGGTCGCCGGCAGTCTCGGGGTCTACTGGAAAGAAGTAACGGAGGGGGAACACAATAAATAACAAAGCAATCAAAGCATCACAAAGCATAACATGTCAATACGTGGTGCTAGGTGTGCCCTAACGCGGTAGTAGGTGATACCGATGAAGGGGGGGAAACAGCCGGGAAGGTATTCCCAGTGTTTCGCGTTTTCGGACAGAGGAGCCGGAGGGGGAAAGTTGCGGGTTCGATAGGTTAGGGGGGTGTGGCGGACGAACGGGTTGCGTATCCGGAATCGTCTCGTTGTTCTGAGCAACTTTCATGTAGAAAGTATTTTCATCCGAGTTACGGATTAAAAGATATGATTTTCTAAAGATTTTATTAATTTCTGGAATTTAATTAATTATTTAAATCCAACATTATCCAGAATAGTGCACGCTGATGTCAACATGACATCAGCATGACGTCAGCAGTCAACAGAGGTGTTGACTGGGTCAATCTGACGGTGGGTCCCACTGGTCATACTCTGCTAACTAATTAACCAATTTAATTAGTTTAATTAACAGGTTAGTTAGGTTAGTTAATTAATTATGTTAATTAAACAGGGTTAATTAAGTTAATTAATTAATTTATTATTTAATTATATTTATATTATTTTTCTTTTTCTTTTTTTCTTTTCTAAAAACCGTTTTGGGGCGGGGCCCCTAGTCGATGTTGAGGGGCTAGTGGGTTTCTTGATTCTGGTAGGCTGGCGTCGGTGCTGTCGGTGTACTAAGGTAGGGGTACCTCAATACCCCAACTTGTGCAGGCATTGCAGCTTCCCATGGCTGGATCCACCATATGCTTGCCGGAGATCATTCACTCCACATCAAGCCATTCAAGAACAAAGAGTACAAGACAGAAGATCGAGACCCGGCAAGAGGAGCTTGCGGGAAGGCCGCCCGTGCTCAAGACTACATCACCCACACAAGACCTGGCGAGAGGAGCTCGCCGGGAGACTAGAAGATTATATCATAGAAGACACGCCTCGGCGCTCTCGCGTCGGCGAGGACCCGGGAGGCGACAAGTTACAAAGCCGACAAGTCCCGGGTCAAGCAAGATCAAGATCCGGCAAGGTGCTTGGGAGAGCTGCTGCTGCGTGCCGCACTCCAGCTCATCTCGCCAGCGTCGCCTTCAGCTCTCTCGAGAGACGCGTGGCGGGTGGCCGTGCTGCATGGAGGGTGCGGTGGCACTCCATGGTGGTGGATCCATCGCCGTGGCAAACGGAGACGCAAGGGCGGGAGCTTTTGGGGCGATGGCGATGGGCATTAAATGCTCTTGTCCCCCTCTGTCAAAAGTAGGTAGAATCCTTTGTTCAAGCTAATTGTAGCTGCCTTTGTTCCCTTTGTTCCAACTACCACCTCTTTTACATTTTACCCCTCTACCCTCGTTGACACAGTCGGTGACCCCTTGCCCTATAAAAGGAGGCCCATGCACAACGTAGAGGGGGTTCGGAGGTTCGAATCCTTGACAACTCTAGCGCTGGGATTGGTGGTTCCATACACCACACCACCATTCGCTCGCATTCTTGAGCAAGATCAAATACAACACAAAGCAGCAAGAGGGTTTCTGCGACCATCGCGTCCGGTGGGTAAAATCGCCCCGCGCATCGCCTCGTCTGCTCTCTGTGCCTCCTCCGCCCTCGCATCAACACACGAAGGGCTCCCGGCCCCATAGGTGTCCCGGTGAGTGCCTCCTCCAGCCGCGCCCGCCCCGACATCTTTAGCGCGCCCGGTAGGGCGTCGAGGTTGTCGCGGACCTGATCCGGCGTTAGCGCGTTCTTCATCAACCTCTCGGCTTCGTCGGCAGCTTCGCCGACAAGCTGCGTCATGGCCCCAAGACGAGAGCGAGGGTCGCAGACCGTCTGCGTCTCGACCGCCGCCACCGGAGCCAGCGATGGGCGGAGGAGACGCCAGTGAAGGTGGCCGCCCGGCGAGCGCTCATGGCGCCACGGATCGAGGCAGGGGCGGATGACCGCGCCTCGGTCTCCGCGGATCCACGTCCATCCCAGCAGACACAGCGACCAGCAGCGCCATACCACAAGGATGGTATCGCTTTCTTGGGGCAAGAATAAGCCGAGGCTCGCGGGATGCTCGGATTGCTGTCGAGGCATGAGCAAAGCGAAAGTGCGGGCAGGCCTTGCTCCTCCTATCGCTACTAGGAGTCAGAGCATGTCTGTTCCTCGCGCCGCTCGCTCCGCTCCCCTCCATTCCGCAAGCGCATCTCCTCGGGCGCTTCTGTGTCGTCGAGACACGCCATCGAGCTCTAAGTCCGCGAGGGCGGCTCGTGCTCACTCCGACAAGCGCAGCTCCTCGGGGCCTATAAGCCCGGCGAGGACAGCTCTGGTGCTCGTTCCGGCAAACGCACCTCCCCGGAGTGCTGCGCTGTCGTCGAGGACGCGCCATCGAGCTCCACCAGCGAGTGCAAAGAAGCAAAAAAAAAAGAAAAAGCTAAGTTGCTCAAGCTTTTGTGCAGAGCACTCTTTAATTCCATGCTTTTATTTGTTATATCCCTCTCGCGTTCGTCGTTTGTGCTCAAAACCTGTGCGCAGAGGAGCCTGCCTGTGAATAGCCGCACCCTTATCTTGCTTGAGCACACTCAGCGAGTTAAAAAGTGAGCCGCGACCAGCCAGCGCCCTTGTTTCGTTCGAGTCGCTCAGCAGATTAAGTCGCGTCGCTATTGGACACGGCAAGGTTGCTTGCGGAAGCGACACCAACCGGCGGGCTCTTGATGTTCCGTACTCAGCAAGCGTGTTAAGCACCGGCAAGTTCCTAAAAGCGTGGGGTGAAAACGCACAAAGGGCGAGGGCGAGGGTGTAGCGTGGCGAGCCTGCCGTGAGATGTCCTTCGTATGAGAGACTTGGAGCGAGAGGAGCCGAGTCGTGGTCGAGCGTGCTTGGTTTGTTTCAAGTCCGCTCAACAAACACAAGTGTCTGCTGCACCCTTATCTTGCTTCCGAGCCTGCTTTCGCAAGTTAAGCGTCATAATCGCCCGGCAAGGTTGTTTGCCGGAAGCAACACCGCCGGCGGGCTGTCCGTGCTCGACAAGCGTGTTCGCCCGCAAGCTCCCGGCGTGAGAGTACAAACATCGAAGGGCAAAGTGCGGCATCGTATTGCAAAGCCAAGATTCACATACATATACATGAAGCTGTTGCATATCTACCTCAGCTGTGTTCATGACTGGAATTGCAGCAACAAGGAGGAACCAAAAGATCACACCAGCACCTGGGGCCCGGCAAGCCAGGGTTGCCGGGGGCTGCAAGTGCCAAGGTTCTTCCCCGGCGAGCCAGCCTCGCTGGGGGCTGCGAGCACCAAGATTCGTCTCCGGCAAGCTAGAGTTGCTGGGGGCTGCGATATCAGATAAGTTTTTCATCCCTCGTCATGCATCCTCTCATGGACCGGGAAGAGCGGGACTGCGTCTTTGAACGGCGTGTCTTGTAAAACCCGTGCGTGGAGGAGCCGAGTCGTGGCCCGATGGGCGTACTTGTTTTGTTTCGAGTCCGCTCAACAAACACAAGTGTGCTGCTGCACCCTTATCTTGCTTCGAGCCCTTTCGCAAGTTAAGCGTCATAAGGCCCGGCAAGGTTGCTTGCCGGAAGCAACACCGCCCGTGGCTGTCCCTTTTCGAGAAAGCGTGTTCGCCTTGCAAGCTCCCGATAAGCGTAAGAACACACAAGGCACGCATCAAGTAAAAGACTCGATCCGCAAGCTTTCCCTCTTTTCATTAAAAACATCCTAGTTTGATACAAGTCCATAGAGGATGAAAAACATGATAGAGAGGATTACAAGTTTTTAAATGCAGCTAATGCCGAGGGCTTACAAATTAAAAAGATAAGGTGCCGTGATCCCTCTCTGTTTCTCTGTCAGGGAGTTCGGGAGGTAGGTCAAGAGCCCCGGCAAGATAAGCCTGCGGAGAAGGAGGCCCGGCAAGAGGAGCTTGTCGGAGAAGGGCGAAGGCGCCTAGGAGGCGTGGCGGTGGCGCCGCCGTGCCCAGAGCTGCGCAAGGTGGCGGGCATGGGGCGCATCCCGGAGAGCCACAGGCGCCGAAGACACCAAGAGAACACCCGGGGCCGGCCGGGAGCTTGGCGGAGGCAGGCGTCGGAGGCGAGCTTGAAGGCGGGGTGGTGGGACATCGGACGCAGGCGAGGGCACCTCGCCCTCGTACTCGATTTAACGGCCTTGCCGCCATCCCCTCTTCCTCTTCTGCTGCCTCTCGCCGGCCGCCAAGGAGGCGGCCGGGGAGTTCAGGAGGCGGCAACCCGAAGATGGGGTTGCGGTGGCGCCGAGGCAGCGGTGTCAAGCGCCTAGTCGGGCCCGCCATCCTCGTCGCCTTGTCGCTCTCCTCCTCGTCACTCTCGCTCGGGAGGAGCCTTCGCTATCGAGGAGCTGTCCACACAGCAGCGTGCCGGGTCCCGTAGTCGCGAAGACCTTGACGGCGAAGGTCACCATCCATTAACTTGAAATGGAGGGTGAACCCGCCGTCAAGCTATGGATCCGGCGACGTCTTCCACCCTCGGTCGAAGAACATCACACGGGGCTGGGGACACGACACTCACCCGAGTGCCGCTGATCCCGCAGCCCCTCGCGCGCAACTCCATCACGTCGGGTGGATCCGGTCCCATCGCGTCCATAAGCGGGGCGGCAGCCGGAGGCGACGACGAGGCGCCGGGCGGCTTAATGAAGAACTCGGGGTCATCTCGGTGTGGACTGCACCATGGTCGAGAGGCGGGAGACGGGAGGCGACGCCACGACCGCCTCTCTCCCGACCGCCTCGGCCACGCCCTCGGCCTCGTCCGAGGCCACGCCCCCTCCCTCTCCCTCTCGGGGCCGGCTCCGCCGCCACGGGGGCGGGATGGGGAGTGGTGCGCTGCCTAGAAGCGACCCTCGCCGCCACCGTCGAAGAGCCGGGATTCCCTCCTTCCATGGCGGCAAGAAGAATAGAAGACGAAGACGAAGGGAGAAGAGGATGAGTGCGGCCATTGTGCTCCCCTTCCGCCCCTTTTAAAGGGGCGAGGTGAAACTCAACCGCCCTTCGACCAATCAGAAGCGAGGAGGCGGAGGAGGCGGGGCCGACTCGCCTTCTCCGCCGTGACGGCTCGGTCTCCCACCGCCGCCCCCCGACCCCGTGCATGAGGGGCGTGGCGAAAAAAGTGGAGCCGGGCGGCGGGTGAAGCGACCCGCTCTGCGCCATGATCACGGGTAGATGCCTTAAAGAGCGCATCGTCGCCCACGTCTCCCACGACGCGCGCAATCGCGCGTGCCGTTTGAAGCGGCGGATCTGAAGCGATTCGACGCGCCATGGGCCTCGTGTGCCGTGCCTTTATTTTGGGCCTGGCCCAACAGCGCTCGGCACGTGTATAGCCCAGGCACACAGGGGCTCTGTCGGTGTACTAAGGTAGGGGTACCTCAATACCCCAACTTGTGCACGGCATTGCAACTTCAGCTACTGGATCCACCATATGCTTGCGGAGATCATTCCCACTCCACATCAAGCCATTCAAGAACAAAGAGTACAAGACAGAAGATCGAGACCCCGGCAAGAGGAGCTTGCCGGGAAGGCCGTCCCAGGCTCAAGACTACATCACCCACACAAGACCCTGGCGAGAGGAGCTCGCCGGGGAGACTAGAAGATTATATCATAGAAGACACGCCTCGGCGCTTCTCGCGTCGGCGAGGACCGGGGCGACAAGTTACAAAGCCCGACAAGTCCCGGGTCCGCAAGATCAAGATCCCGGCAAGGTGCTTGCCGGAGAGAGCTGCTATGCGTGCCGCCTCCAGCTCATCGCCACGCGTCGCCTCAGCTCTCTCGAGACGCGTGGCGGGTGGCCGTGCTGCATGGAGGGTGCGGTGGCACTCCACGGTGGTGGATCCATCGCCCGTGGCAAGCGGAGACGCAGGCGGGGAGCTTTTAGAGGCGGCGGCGACGGCATTAAATGCTCTTGTCCCCTCTGTCAAAAGTAGGTAGATTCCTTTGTTCAAGCCTTTGTAGCTGCCTTTGTTCCCGCACTGTTCCAACTACCACCTCTTTTACATTTTTACCCCTCTACCCTACGTTGACACCTGTCGGTGACCCCTTGCCCTATAAAAGGAGGCCCATGCACAACGTAGGGGGGGTTCGGAGGTTCGAATCCTTGACAACTCTAGCGCCTGGGATTCGGCTGGTTCCATACACCACACCACCATTCGCTCGCATTCTTGAGCAAGATCAAATACAACACAAAGCAGCAGTAGGGTTTTACGCGACCATCGCGGCCCGAAGCTGGGTAAAAATCGGCCCCGCGCGCATCGCCTCGATCTGCTCTCTGTGCCTCCTCCGCCCTCGTACCGAACACACGAAGGGGCTCCCCGGCCCCATAGGTGTCCTTGTGGCGCCTCCCTCAGCCGCGCCCGCCCAAGCAGTGCCGTGAGCAAGCGCCCGGTCGGCAGGAAGGGGGCGCCAGCCAGGCGTGGCGAGCCGCCGGCGTGGCGCGCGGTGCCCAAAACGCCGGCAAGGAACGGAGGGCGGCGCCACGGGAGGGCGACAAGAGCAGCGGCGGGAGGCGGCCACGGTGGCGTGCAGGCAGAAGCGCGTGCGGCGATGAGCCGTCCGGCGCGCGAGGAGAGCAACCTGTGGCGCAGCGCTCCAGAGGAGGCGGGCGCGGCCATGCGTCGGCGTGGGCGTCGACCATCGGGGTGGATCGGCGGAGCCGCATGAGAAGCGGGGCGGCGGCGGCGGCGGCCACGGCACGCGCGATCTTGTGACCCACGGGAGCACTAGAGGCGAGGAGAGGGTAGGAGAGGAGGCCGGGGCCTCACCGGGTTCGCAGGTCATGGGCAGCGGTGCTCGAGGTGGAGGGCGGGGGCGGCGTGCGTGAGAGGAAGCAGGCGGTGATGGCGTCCCGCGAGTAGCTCCGCGAGTGTTCCTCGAGCGACGGTGTGGCGACGCGACGTCGAGCTTAGGGACCGTGGTCGAGGGCGAGTGGAGAAGGGAGGCGGCACCGGCGATGGTGGGTGGCGGGGTGGCTCCGTGGGGATCTGCGGCGGCGTTGGCGCCCCGATCCGATCTGGATCGGGGAGGCAGAGGGGAGTGGGCGAGTGGGGGGGTGGGCGACTTGGAGAGGGATAGAGTTTGGGTGAGGGCCATATAGGGCGGGGTAATGGGCTGGCCGGCTAGGTGACTATTTGGGCAGTTGCCCCCGATGGGGGGCTCTCTTCTCTTGTTTTGTTTTGTTTTTTTTACTTTTTATTTACTTTACCTTTTCTGTTTTAGTTTTGTTTCCTATTATTTTAGTTTTAGTAAAATATACCGTAGTATCTAAATTAGTATTTCAACTTAGTCCATAGTCACAAGAAGTCTAGTCCTCAAATAAATTAGTTTGACATTTTATTTATTACAAAAGGTATTTAAATAATTGTTTTTGCTATTGTTTTATTCATCTTATAGTATTTAAACATTTTATAAAGGTGTGGCTTCTCCACCATAATTACCTATACAATATTTGGTTCCTCGAACATTTTAGTTTTAATATTTAAAAACTTTTATTTTTTGATTGATTTTGAATTTGATTTTGAATGGGTTTCGATCTAGCGAGGTTTAGCAATAAAGAATCGAGGTGGCGTGGCATCGTTAACGGGATTCTGTAGCCTAATTATCCAGGCGTCACACTAGGTGGCGGCAATGGCGGAATCTGCCCATCTTGTGGCAGCGGCGGGTGGCGTAGGCCCTGCCGCACCGGAGCTTGGTCAGAGAGAACGGCGTGTACCGCAGATCGGGACGTGCTGCCTCGGTGCCATCGAACGGAGAAACAATGCACTTCCTCCCTTTCCCTCGGTGGACGGGATGCGGCCGGATCAGTGACCAACGGAGAGAGAGAGAGAGAGGCCACCGCACTCCCTTTCCCCCGCGGACGGGATGCGACCGGATTAGTGACCAACGGTGAGAGAGAGAGAGAGAGGCCACCGCAGCCTTGTGTGAGATACTCTGAAAAGCGACAAACCAGGCAGGCAGGCTCCATTGTATATAGTGGAGCGGACTACCTTTTTCTCCATAAAAATCGTTTTATATTCTGTGTACGTGCCATTGAGCACTATAACTTTATTTAAAAATAACGCGGCAACGCGTCAAGTCGAACTTTGTTTCATGCATGCATGGTACACGACCTCCCTAGGTAAACAATCGCTACAGGTGTTCAAATTAGCACGTGGGCTGCCATTTCGTAAAGAAATGAGCTCCACTGTGTACCCGCGCGGGTGTGGCTGGGCACGAAGCGTGAGTACGTGCATGGTGCACCTATTCTTTTCTTGTATATGTACAGCACCTACATGGGGTTGTGTGAGAGAGATACAAACCTAGAGAGATATAGTGTGTGGGTTCGTGAGAGTTTTGGGGGGGGGGGTCAATCAAAAATGTAACATATGCAATGTGTGTGAAATAGAGTCCTGGATATAACATATATATAGAGGGGGCGATCCACGAGAAGAGAGTGGAGGTATCATCGGCTTGAGGTGTCCATAGAATCGAAGAGAGGGATGATGTGTGTATGTGCGCGCGCGTGATCGATAAAGAGTGCCATCGAATTTGTGTGTGCCCACGTCAAAGATATAGAGTGGCTGGCCTACTGGAACGTGAGAGGGGACATATGCAGTTTGTCTCTGTGGCATGGATACCTACCTACATCGCTCTACTATCGGTGTGTGGTGGGGAAAGAGGGAGGCCCAATTAACTATAGAGGTACAATGGCTGGTATATGTGTGGAGGAGGAGAGAGGCCTACCTCATGTATTAAGGAGATCGATCTGCCTCATGTATTAAGGGAGATCGATCGGCGTCCATGCATATGTGCAGGAGAGGAATAAGGTTGGGAGAGAGACAGAGCTAGAGTATTGGAGGGGGTGGTAGTGGAGTTGCTTCTAACAAATGGTGGGATAGGCTTGCTAGACAAACGGAGGTCATGCCCACAATATCAATAAGAGAGGAGATGGCTGCTTGTTGTCTGTGCACGTGCGTGTGAGAGACGGGTCAGGAGGCATGCACGAATGATGAGGGGGGACGATATGGCTGTGGTAAGCAGACGTAACTACATAGGAAGATCAATCGCCCTTGTTAGAGAAAGGAGAGACATAACTTGTGAGATACGTCGATCGATGGGGGGGGGGATAGTTAAAGTCGATCTAGGTATATGTTGGGAGATCGATCGGTATACATGCATGTGTGTGTTAGAAGCAAATGAGGCACGAGGAGAAGGATAGAGAGAGAGGGATGCATCTAGGAGGTGGTACGAGAGGCATACTATATTGAGGGGGAAGGAGTGTGCGAGTACGAGATCGATGAAAAGTGTGGTGGGAGTGAGGCATGGACGGTGACAAGAGAAGAGGGGAAGCTTGTGTTTGTGCTAGGCACCCTGGCTAGAGAGGCATATCGATCGATGTGTGCCGTAAAGAAGGAGCTGAGGGGCCTACACACACCGTGGGTGAACGACTTAAAGTGAAAAGACGGCGCGATGGAACTAGAGAATGCTGAGGGAGGGTGAGAGGGATGCGGGCGTTTGCATGCACGAGAGAAAGTTAGAGCTAGCTACAAAGATAATAGGATTGTCTGGGTGTAAAAGACGAATAGAGATCATACTTCATTATAAAAAGCGAATTCTGATATTTGAAGAATTTATTGTAGTGTTTTAAACCAACGCATGTGTGAATATATATAACAGTGATACACATGGTGTGGTTATGAACATTTTATACTACATATAATATATTTTATCTACTCTTATAAAAAACGGAGTTGTTGATGATGGTGTGCCTGCCATCCTGCAATATAGGCCATCCGATTTATATCTGGCGGATAGGAAGGAAACTATGGCAAGTTTGGAAAAAGATACCCACACCCCTCTCCATATTTGCAAATTAGGCCCCTTGATCATGTTGATGTTCAGTGGAACGCATGGGCATCTTGCTAGTACTACGTATAATACATAGAACATTGATTATAATTTGGGCTAATTTGTGGCTTTTGCAGCTCAGGTCTAAATACTTGTCATAATGTAGGGGGCGGGGCACTATACTTTGAGTGAGAAACAAGGTGTATCTATGGAACATGGTTTAGATTATGAATATATAGTTAGTACATCAAATGTACTATTATTTGGAATCAACATCAAGTGTATTCAAAAAATAGAATTCGAGTTCATGTAGTACACATAGTTCATATCTATCTCTATAGTAATCATGTGGTGTGTTATTAAGGTAATACACGAATGATGGTTGAAGTTGGCAACAATCATGATTGTAGATTCTTACTGAAATAGAGAAACGAATTCAAATTTAGTTCAAATTGCAGCGGTAGTATAGACATTTGGAATGCACTAAAATGTTGGTATGAGTTGGTTACATGCATTATACAGCAAGCGAAAAAATTTAATCGGACATAACATGGATTCATACTCCCTCCTTCCATCTATATAGGGTGTAATGAGATTTTTAAGACCACCTTTGACTATTGACAAGATTAATAGTACATGACATGCACAATGTGAAAATTATATCATTGAAAGAACCTTTCACGGACGAATTTAACGGTGTGCTTTGTGTAAGTTGCATGTCATATATTATTGCTCTAATATTTGGTCAAAGTTAGCATCGAAAAACGCATTAGGCCCTATATAGATGGAAGGAGGGAGTAGCTTTGAATAGCATTTGTATAGTAAAATGGGGCAAGACTCTCTCTTTGTGTGGTGTGAATAGTTTTATTTTTTCTTTTTCTTTTTGGTTGAGGGAAGTGCGAATTGATTTGGTACGTACAAGTACAATTACTACACGTTAGGCTTGTCCCTAAAATTCAACCCGCGTCTTGTTATATCCCGAAAATTCAGATATCGTGCTCCCAAAACTGGTGCCTTCACAACCCGCGCCTTGCTATCCCGAAATTCCAACGCGGGCGAAAACTCCCTCCAGCTACCAAATCCTGACACGCGAAATCACCCTTCTAACCCTGAGCCGAAAGGGCCGCTAGTTCAAATAGGTGGGGGGGGGGGGGTACTTTTGTAACACACCCTACATTTTGGACAAGCGCGTCCGTAAGTCATGCTTCACTCCCTCCCATCGCCCCCCTTTTCGCCATTCGAAATCCCAGGCCGCCATAACCTCTCCGCTCCAGCCGCGAAACCCCACCCTCCTCCGTCCGCCACCTCACCGCTGCCCAACCGGAGCCTCTTCCCCGACGACGTCGTCCACCACAACAGCTCGATGTCCCTCGTCCACCTCCCCGGATGAGGATCCATCGTCCATCTCATCGTCCCGCCGGTTCAGCCGCCCAGTCCTCCACCTCCAAGGAGCTGCTCCGATGATCGCCTCGTCTATCGCGGCTGCTCCATCCCCACAGCGCCGCCTTAACCTGCTCCACCGGAACCGCAGCATCCTCACCGACTCCTCGGGCGAAGCCGAGGCCTACTCGGCGCCACCAAAGAGGTTGTACACTCATCGCATCGCACCTTCTCCTTAACTCGACCTCCCGGCACCGACAGTGCTCCATCCCGCACTCCCATGGAGCGGCTACCTTGAAGCCGGCGCCCATGGCAACATCTCCTGATGGCTCTCCCCAGTCGCGAGACCCTTGGCGGCGGCCTCCATACCAGCCGGATCTGCTGCTACTGCTCCGGCTCTCGCTCGCTCGCTCGCGCTACTACCGCTGCTCCGGCTCTCGCTCGCTCGCCCACCTGCTGCTACTGCTCTCCCCCTCACTCGTCTTTGCTCTGCTCGATTAGCCACCCTTGATCGGTGAATCGACTTTTGGGTCGATCGATTTTCAGGGGTTGGGGGCTCGCGGAGTTAAGGAAGAACCACCCGCAGCGAGGGCGGGGCTCACGGAGAGGTACCTCACTATCTATCTTATGGTTCGGTGGGGGGAGGGGCCTAGAGGGCTGGCAGGCGGCGGTGGGGAGTTGTTTGAGGCGGCGTGGCTGGGGCAGCAGTTCGGCCGGTGGTGGCTGGCGGCTCAGGGGGGTGCAGGTTGAAGATGAACTGTAGGCCCTCCCTAAACTATGTCAAGTGCCTCTCTGCTACCATTGCAATCAGTTTTGATAGTAGCATTCAGATTCCACAGTAAATTTCAGTTTCAACAGTTAAGTTCAGAGTCAACAGTTTTTACCTCATCTGTTGTTAGTCAGGTGGTTTTTGGTGATGTAAATTTTACATCTATTTTACATCATCTATTGGAGATGCTATTAGAATCCCACTTGAGATTGATGATGTCGTCTTGTCTTGCTTCACCTTGGCGTCTTATGGCTCACGGAGCTGCTCCAATGAGAATGATCCATCACAACATAGCAATTGCCACGGACGCCGTCTACAGATTCCTCAGATCTTCCTCCACACCTCCGACAGCCACCTCTGCCTCAACTGTTTCAGCGACCAACCCAATGATGCTGAGGTCGACACAGCTACGGCAAAGAGGTTGTACACTTGTTGCATCACTTATTACTATACATTCATGTCGATCCATTAGGGCTATTTTGGTTCAAGGGAAAAACATAGCAATAGGGAATTTTCCAATGGCACTCTACTATTCAATTATTCATGCATTTTGTTGAAAGGACTGAAGCAAAACATCCACATGGACCTACTTTTCAAAATCCTATGCATGAAAACAAGACCAAGTGCATTAGTGCTAGAGTAACATTCTAACTGCATGCTTTCATATGGTTTCACTTTATTTTGGTCATGTTTCTTTGCATTCCTCTGCTCTTCCAATTCCTGTAAACCAAACACCCAAGTTGATAGAAATCCTGTGTTTACAAATGCTCTATTTACCATGTGCATTCCTATCCTATTCCGGTGTTTTTCCTATCCCTGCGTTTTAAGAATCATGCAAGCCAAATGATCCCTTGAAATTACTTGATTCTGAGTGCGTGTCGAAGGAACTTTGTGTGGTTTGTCCTGCTCTGCCATGACGTCGTCCACCTCACTGAGCTGCTCCGTCGTAAAGCATCCACCAAACCAGACATCACGACTCGACCATCTTTCGCGCCTCAGATCTCCTTCCTGCCCGGCACCCACATAACAGCATCACCATCGTCGACTCAGCAGATGAACCTGAGGAGTACACGGGTCCACAAGAGAGGTCGCGCTCTTTTGTTTCTGCTTAAAATTACCTGCTACTTTATCATCCCGTTCACCTCTTGGACTCCAAGTCAGGTCCAAATTAATGTTCAAACTTGAGTTCTAAATTAGTTGTGGGGCACATATCGAGGCAGCAATGAATAGTATGTCTGTCTAATATCTAGTTCACCTAGGGTATGCCTATGTTGTTCATCTTGGGTGGGAAACAAATAGTAAAGCAATCATCATCTATCTTTTTATTAATTTAAAGCAATCATCAGCCTGCTATCATTATTTTTGGATCCATCCACTGGTTGTTACCATCACTCTAAAGTTCTACATGCTCTCCTTACATAATCTCACCATATTTTTTCGTATGCATGTCAGATATTGTACACAGTCATGCTGAATATGTAGAGAAGAAGAGAAGAGTTTTGCACGGCAATACAATGTCATGCAGACATCGCTCCATGGTGGGTTCAATGGCAAACCCTCCCCACGCCTCTCAGTTGTAATCCATAGGAAGATATCATTACGAGGCGGATTGACGCCCTTGACCACTCCTATTTACCCCCAAGGTGTTTGCTCTACCTTGGCATGATGATGTTAGTCATATCATGCATATGTTGCCTTGCAGTGCCTACATTTGACATCATATATGTCATCTGCTTAGTTTAGACATGTTCTGTAATGCCACCCATTTAGTTTCTATATCATATATGGGAATTATGCAGTCTCATGTCTTTTAGCCAGCCATAATATATGTGAAATGTGCAATGCCATCCTGTTTAACCAGGCATCATATATTTGAATTATATCTTGCCCATCCTTTTCTTCATTACATTTCCATTTGTTGACAATGTTTGTACATTAAACTACTCTTCCTATGAATCAGGCATTTGGGTGGGAGATGGAAAAATCTGGAGTGAACAAGGCCTTGAGCGAGCAGTGCTACAGTCAAGCAGATCTCTTGTTGGGCCCCGATAGCTCCTCAGAGATGGATTCAGAGACAGATGACCAGTCCTATTCCCCCACCGAGGTGTATGCTCAAACTTGGCATGGTTATACAACTCATATCATGCATATGGTGTCTTGCATTGCATAGTTTAGACATCATATACACAATATTCAACACCATGTTCTTAGTTCAGACATCATATCCAATGCCCTCTGTTTAGCATATAAATCACATATGTGAATTAAATGATGCAATCCTGATTACTTAGATACCATGTAGGTGAATTCTGTCATGCGATCCTGTTTAGTTATTCATTATATCTTTGAATTATGTTATGCTATGCTATCTAGTTTAGATAGACATCATATATGTGAAATTATGTCGCGCTATCCATTTTAGTTAAACAATATACATGTCAACTATTTCCTGCCTTTTGTCCACACTATCTATTGCATCTGTCTCTCATACAATGTCTATACATTCAACTATGTTTCCTGTTTATCAGCCATTTGAATTGGAGCAGGTGATGCCAGTATCCAGCGGACTAAAAACAGGGTCTTCAAATAAAACAGTGCTACCTCTTGGTGGAGATAGCACCCCGTACATGCACAAGAACCAGCCCTACCACACATAACCCAAACTCTCGCAGATTGTACCCCTACTGCGATGGAAGAGAACTAACTTCACCCAATCTAACCCCAACCCCAGCAGATAGTAACCCAGTTCCTGTTGACACAGCACCATCTCCACCACAGAGCTCCCAAACAAGAGCAGTTAGTAAGGCATCTGCAGTGCCCAAAGGGCCAGTACTACCACGGCGAACCCCAACTCCACCAGTTAGTATGCCTATTCCTGTGGAGGAAGCACAACCAGCTAGTCGTAGTTTAGCAGCTATCACATTTGATGTTGTTAAATTGTATGTGCGTATCTTCCCATCTTGGAAATATTATACTGAAGATGAGGAAAATGCCAGTTGCAGGTGTTTGTCCAGGAGTTATGTGTAAGTAATGTTATTCATGGCAATTACTTTGCTTTGTCCCATACATCCTACCTCCATGACGATTATAATACATCAAATTTTCCCATTTTTCTCTATAGAGAAGGACCGATTTGGAAACTTCGGGATGAGGTAACTTTGTGCTAATACCTCTGCTATCTTCAAGAATGCTTGGTGCGATGTCGGAATTACTGAAGAAAACATACTTCACCGGCAAAGAAACTCATCAAATTCCCTTACGTTCTCTTGAGACACATTTACTTGCGATGGTAGGAGCACGCCTTATTACATCTTGGTCTGAACCAAGAATGTGGTAAGGTCTATGAGCTCATTTTCTATTTTTAAGTATTATATTCTTACATCTTACTATACTCTGTTCATGTAGAACAAGTGCCTAAACCTGAAGAACAACTATTCTAATTTAAGATTCCATTGCTATCATAGTTCAAAAAAGCGCTAGGCATTAATTGTGCGTTTTGCCACCGCCTTGCGCTTTACTGACCAAAGCACATGCTTACGCGCAGTTATGCACGGATTAAGCATAGTTATTCGCAATGAGTTTTGCCAACGCCTAGAGCCTAGGCGCGCCTTTTTAACTATGATTGCTATCGTGCATACTGCTTTGCTCTTGTATCACTGTATTTACTCATACAAACTTATTTTTAAATTGAAGGATCCAATCGAAACTCCAATGGCACAACATGTATGTTCACACATGTTTCTTTAACAGGTTTGCTCTTATCTATAGCTCTGTTGATTTCAGTTTCAATTGTGTATACAATTGAATTCTCATATCATGCATATTACTAGCATCACAACAAAGCCAATAGTGTTGTTGTACATGTAGACCCGTGGTACCCATCTGAAATCTTGTTGTGTCGTGTAGTTTCCCACGCTTTGTATTCTTTCACTGTTGCTTTGTCTTGAACTGATATGATTTGAACCGTGTCTCTATTTTGATCTGGCAAGACAATGCAGTGACCATAGGACATAGATATATGTTTGTTTGATGCTTTTATTATGTACTAGTACTTGGCAATAGAATAATTGGTAGTTTAATCCTATCCACCTTACTAATGAACTGGTTCACGAAATGAGTTTCATATACTAGTACATACTAAACTGTTGTTATCATGCGCTTGTTTCTTCTTTTAGAATCTTGTGAGAATATTGGAGAAGAGTGCCTTATTAAGCAATGGTAAAGGAAGTAATGAGATAAGGTTCAAGATAGTGACACATCCTTGTTGGTCTCAACAAAGCTGATAAAACAGCTAAGGAAGACTATCTTGAAGACGGTGAGACAACCCCAAAGTCTGTCTTGGTTTAGTGTTAGATTCTTGGCCACTACCGCTTGCACAAGCTATTCAAACTCCTTTGTTTGAATCAATTCGACTTCTTGAGTCTCAAGTGCAAGCTAAAAGACATCGATCAGCTGTGCTGCGACAAGAAGCGGAAGGACTGCGGAAGTCCCTGGAGCATTCAGATGCATACTTTCTGGTGCAACAACAAGCGTTGGAGGATTTTAGCGCCAAACAGGACAAAGCTAATAAGCTTGCTAAGCTTATTGCCAGCATGGTGGATACCCAGGATAACGTTTCTTGAGCTCTTCTGAAGTTGTTTCAGTTATGCTCTTGTTTTGTTGCCGCGTTTATTTGGAGTGGTGGCCAATTTTGACGGCAAGTGTATGTAATATGCTGCTTTGTTCCCTATATTTGCACTGGTGGCGAACTTTGATGCCCAGTGGATGTAATATGTGTAATAGCGGCAATAGGCTATTGTTAATTGCTTGCTTATTTATTTCCTCATTGTCTTGTTTAGTTGTTTGCTTGTAGTCACTGCAGTTCTTTTTCTGTGTTTTCTAGTGGCCACAATAGCCTATTTTTGGTAACTAGGCAAAAATAATCATGGCTGCACACAAACTGTTGTAACCATGCGCCTCCTGCGAGCCGTATGATCCATGGGCCTTCTATGGTCGTAGGATCCATTGGCCTTTGTACGGGCCGTAGGATCCATGGGCCTTTTACGGGCCGTAGGGTCCATGGGCCTTCTACGGAACGTAGGATCCATGGGCCTTCTACAAAGCGTATCATCATTTCGCCAATCATGGGCTGTACTATTCGTGGACCATAATGGGCCATATTTGATAACTGTATGAAAACAGCCCAACGGGCTTTTTTTGACATGAAAAAGGCCCAACGTATTAACGGTCCACAAACCGGCCGACTGTAACGACGGGCTGAATTTGGCCCACAAGCGAAAAATAGCGAGAACGGGCCGTAAGTAACGAATCTTGCAAATGAGCCCAGAATAAATGGGCCCTTAGAAGGCCGAAAGATAACTTGGGCTGGAAATGGCCCAGTGGAATAATGGGCCGTTAATGGGTATAAGTGATACACTGTTCATTACGGGCCAGTTTCACCACGGGCCGTTAATGGGCCAAGAGTTACAAAGGGCCTCATATGGGCCGAAAGAAGTCATGGGCCACTGTGACGCCCAGATAATTAAGCTACGGTAATCACATACTAATGATGCCATGTCACCTCGGGTACTGTAATTAAACTCGCGTTGATTGAACCCGATTCAATCTCAAATTTAAAACATAGGCAAACAACAAAAGTTTCCAAACTTTAAAACTAAAATGTTCGGAGTGAACTAAATAATGCATAGGTAATTATGGTGAAGAAACCCCACTTTTATAAAATGTTTTAATACTCTAAAATGATTAAAACAGTAGTTGAAACGATTAAATAAGTGCCTTTGATATTTTATAAAATGATAAACTATTTATTTTGAGGTAGAACTTTTTAGGGTAGTGGGTTATTTTGAGACACTATTTTTAAAGCTATTGTCTTATTTTACTAAACTAAAGATAAAGTGTAACTAAAGTAAAACAGAAAATAAATAAGAACATAAAACAAAGAAATAAAAAAAAAACATAGAAGATCCCCCTTCCCTGGGCCGTTCATTGCCAACTGACCACCAGGCGGCCCACATGATCCCCATAACCCCCCCCTTGAAACCCTAGCCACTACCGCTCCCCCCCCCACGTCGCCCTCCTCTCCCCGATCCAATCTGGATCGGGGTGGCCCCACTCCCTCGCTACTCGCTCCCTCCTCTCGGAGTGCCGCGCCGAGATGATGGTCGCCGCCCTTGGTGAAGCGCCCGCCTCGGCCTCCTCCTCACGGCTCCCATCCGCCGCCTCCTCGTCACCCTCCCTTCCCCGGCTGGATCGAGGCGAAGGCCCGACCCCTTCGCCCCGCAGCGCCGCCACCCGGCGCCTCGGGACCTCCCTCACGGACGCCGCCACCTCGCCGTCCTCCTCCACTCCGTCGCTCGTCCCCGCTGTCCTCTCCGGCCTTCCCCGAGCACGCTGCCTAGTCCCTACTCCCCCTTGTGAGCCCCGACCTCTCCTCTCTCCCCCTCGCTTGCTCACGCGCCATGCAGCGCCGTCCGCGCTCCGGCGCGCGCGGCGCCTCGCCGGCGCCCGCCCAGCGCCCTGCGCAGCGCTGCCCAGCCCGCTTCGCCCGTCGCGCCCCGCGCCGCGCCTACGCGCCGTCCGCGCCCGGTGCATGACCGCGCCCGGCCCCTGCCCGCGTCGGCGGCCCGCCCCGACGCCTTGCGCCAGAGCGCCCGCTCCGGCCACGCGTCACGCACCACCATGCCCCTCCGCTCGCGCTTGCTTTGCCTTGGCACGCCTTGCTGCTGCTGCGTGCCGCCCCCTCATTGTCTTTGCTCGGCGCCTGCCAGTGGCGCGCCCCAGTAACTGGCGGCGCCCTAAAGGCGCCATCGTCAGATTAACCCGCACCAGCGCACCGCTCGATGGCATCGTGCCCTTGGGCAAAAACCCTTCGAAACGTTTTAAAAAAAAATTAAATTAAAAGTTAAAAAATAATAATAATCAATAATAAATAAAAATATTAATTAATTAATTAACTAGATTAATTAACTTAATTAATTATGTTTAATTACTCTAATTAACTAGTTAGTTTGATTAAACAGTAATTAAATTAGTTAGACCCTAATTAGTCTAAGCGATCTATGAATGAGCAGGACCCACGCGTCGAGTTGACGATCAACACCTCTGTTGATCTGCGACGTCATCTTGACATCGGCAAACACTGTTTTGGATAATGTTGATTTAAATGAATTAAATAAATATCGGAAAATGAGTTAAGTCTTTAGAAAATCATATCTTTCATTAGTAACTTCGGATGAAAATACTTTCTACATGAAAGTTCCTCAAAGCGGCGAGGCGAATCCGGTTCGCAGCCCGTTCGTCGCCACACACCCCTAGCATACCGAACACGCAACTTTCCCCTCCGGTTCACGGTCAAAGCAGCGGAACAGGAATACTTTCCGGATGTTTCCCTTCGTCGGTATCACCTACTACGCGATTAGGTACACCTAGCATCGTTACTTGTCTTGTCATGCATCGATATGCATCTGTTTGCATTGTATTCATTGTTTCTTCCCCTCTTCTCTCTGGTAGACTACTGAGACCGACGCAGCTGCTGCTTTGCCCGGTTCGACTACGGTGTTGGCGACCCTCTCTCTTGCGAGCAACCAGGCAAGCCCCCCTTGATCACCAGATATCGCCTATTCTCCTCTATCTTGCTTGCATTAGAGTAGTGTAGCATATTCTTGCTTTCCTTTGATCCTATTACGATGCATAGCGACATTGTTGCTACATCTGTTGATACCTTACCGCAATCCTAAATGCTTAGTATAGGATGCTAGTTTATCATCATTGGCCCTACAATCTTGTCGATCGCCTTGCTATACTATTGGGCGTGATCACTCGGGAGGTGATCACGGGTATATACTATACATACATACATACGATCTGAGATGGTGACTAAAGTCGGGTCGACTCATTGAGTACCATAAGTGATTCGATGTGAAATTTGAAAGGACGGTGGCTCCATCCGGTAGAGGTGGGCTGGGTTCCCGACGGCCCCGATTGTTACTTTGAGGCGGAGGCAGGGGCAGGTTGAGACCACCTAGGAGGCAGGTGGGCTGGCCTGTTCGGCGTTCGCGAGATACTTAACACGCTTAACGAGATCTTGGTATTTGATCCGAGTCGGCCATTTGGTCTATCGCACTAACCATCTCGTGGGAGTAGTTATGGGTATCCCGGCGTCGTGGTATCAGCCAAAAGCCTTCTTGGCGTCGGCTGACGCGGCGCGCGCCGGGTTGGACTGCGTTAACGCAACTTCTTTGTAATGGAGGTTGCTAGGTCGCTCACCGCGCGTCGCATAGAACGTGCGGTGTGCTTTCGAGGCGATGGGCCCGGACCCTGCGCGCATAGGATTTAGACCGGCGTGTTGACTCTCTGTTGTGCCTAGGTGGGGCTGCGGCGTGTTGATCTTCCGAGGCGGGCATGACCCAGAAAGTGTGTCGGCCAAATGGGATCAAGCGTGTTGGGTTATGTGGTGCACCCTGCAGTGAAGTTAATCTATTGAATAGCCGTGTCCCTCGGTAAAGGGCGACCGGAGTTGTACCTCGACCTTATGACAACTAGAACTGGATACTTAATAAAACACACCCTTCCAAGTTCCACGAACAACCCGGTGATCGCTTTTCCGCGGGCGACGAGGGAGGATCGCGGGTAGGATTATGCTATGCGATCTGTTGGAGATGCTACTGGAGATGCTACATGGCGATGCTACTTGAAGGACTTGATCTACTCTCTTCTACATGCCGCAAGAAGCGGAGGCTGCGAAGCGTAGTCTTGGCGGGATTAGCTATCCCCTCTTATTACGGCATTGCGATTCGGTCCACCGATATGGCCCTTTACACATATACACATGCATATGTAGTGTAGCTCCTTGCTTGCGAGTACTTTGGATGAGTACTCACGGTTGCTTTCTTCCCCTTTTTCCCTTTCCTTTCTTTACGGTTGTCGCAACCAGATCTTTGGAATCGAGGCGAGCGCCATCGTCGATGGCGAATACTACATCGGAGGTGCCTACTACTACGTGTAGGCTGCGGCGGCGACCGGGAGTAGTTTAGGAGGATCGAGCGGGAGGCTGTGCCTCTTCGTCTGTATCGGTTTGTGCTAGCCTTCTTAAGGCAAACTTGTTTAACTTATATCCGTACTCAGATATTGTTGCTTCCACGACTTCGTCTATGATCGAGCACTTGTATTCGAGCCCTCGAGGCCCCCGGCTTGTATTATGATGCTTGTATGACTTATTTATATTTTTAGAGTTGTGTTGTGATATCTTCCGTGAGTCCACGATCTTGATCATACGCGTTTGCGTGCATGATTAGTGTACGATTGAATCGAGGCGTCTGAAGTTGATATCGAGCCAGCCGACTGTAGAATCCTTTCCAACTCCTTGGCGAAGTCGAGTCTAGTCATTGAAAAACTTTTACTAACATGGTTGTGTGGCTTACGGGCCCACGTCGCCATTAGGTGGTATTAGGATCTTTTATTCCTCGACCTATACTCGGGACTCTTATCTCTCTTCTATTCGGGTTAAATGAATTTTGCTAAATCTAACATTAGGATCTCGTTATCACTTTCACCGGAGGCGCCTCATTCGAGATGATGGCTGCTTCACCGAAGATTCGAAGATACTCTTTGATATTCTCTCGAGACTTTGTGCCCATCACTTTTGCTATTCCCGACCACCGATAAATCCTTATGGATAACTACTTACACTTGCCATTCATACGATCATCCCCCATTGATCTTGTATTACAAGATACCCCAAAGTTTCTCTATTATTCGAGAATACTTTGTGCCTCTTGCCTAGCAGTTCTTTGCCACATGAATACCCCTTCAAATAAATCCTCGCACTTGTCGAGTATCCGCTCATCGATTGTTCATGTGTTTCATAAAAGTCTTCCAAATGCTATTCGACCTTCTGAGCATTCTCTTTGAACTATTGCTCTGCAAATACTGGTATGCTTACATTATGGATGCTCCCATATCACTAGCTATATTCATTAGTATCTTTTGACACTAACATTTTGATCCTATTGATTCAAGATGTGTGCGAATGCACAAAATCATCAATTGACCCTTCTAAATTATCTTTCGGCTCAGGCGTCATTTTAAACATGAGCTGGATCTCGACCAATCAAATTGCCATCGATTGTACCCTAAGCCTACTCAACTTATCCATCCTTGATCGAGGCGTTGCTTGATCCCCGATTTAAATCATAATTCTTTTGCAATTGAACTTTGTATTAGTCGAGATGTTTCTATAATCGAGATCTCCTTGCATTGTTTCTTCCTCACGGTTGAGTATCGATGCTCACATGAGATCCCTTAGTACCACCGGATCCTTTGATGGGTTTCATCCGATAACGTCCTCCATATTCAATCACTTTGGAAGTCCTTTCTCCATTGGTAAATCCTATCCTTTGATTGACCAACCAGGCTCTGCTTTCGGTGGTGATATTTACTATTGAAGTTTGTGGTATATGTTCCTAATAGACCACGATGGGTTGAACCTATGCCTTCCTTAATATGTGTGAACTTGAATGTTTTCACGAGCCATACACTCTGGTATACGCGGATAATATTTCAACACTACAACTTCCTCGAAAGTGAGAAGTGAATGAAAGGTTATGCATTGGAGAAGTGGAGTCGACCTTGAACCTTGCGTTCATACCCATGGACACGATGTAGATCGTATCATTAAAGCTTCTCTTCAATGAAATATTCCTTGGTATAAGTTTATCTTATATCTGGGATCTGGCATTCTGCAATTATGGTTCCGACCAGGTTCTCCTTTAAATACCATTTTCGATGCAAGTGTAAGCACTTGTCTTCTGTGGATCAATACCCCGGTACAACCTCTACTTTGATGCGTCAGTGAATATTACCCCGGTATCTCGAGATTATCTTGGGCTGCATAACTACCTATGAGTTCATCATCAAGTGCTACATTCTCACTGATTCCAATTTTTCACGGGCTCCGAAGTTATTAAATACTCGAAGACCCGATAAGCGAACCGAGTCCGCGTTACGGTTCAACAACTCCTACTGATATTCTTTACTAACGAGTTTGTACCCGATCATGTCGTTCCTATCCTGATCGGCTATATCATTATCGTCTTAAATTTTAACAGTGTTACCTGGTCCTTCTTCCCAGAGCACAACTTTCGACGATGAGCTAAGCTTATGTCGAGTTCCTCGTCTTATCGTTCCACTTCAAACAACAAGCTTTATCCCGGGTTGGTGTTGTATCCGTGGATCAATAATCTTCGCTGCAAAATCCCTACGCTTGATGCGATCGCCGTTCGATTGCTTCTTCATTGGAGCCTCTCGACAAAAGTTGTCGTGATCATCATCAACCTTTTGGGTTCTTCGGGATATCTATTGAACTCTTGATGAGAAATGCCATCCTTGCCTCTCGATGATTTGTGCTATCATCGTCATCTTTATTGCCTTCCCTCCAACACGAACTTGTTCATGTTTTGTGTTATACGTTGAGTTCCTTACTATCCAGCATTTGTCCTTCTTTACCTTGGAATATTACCACCTTTTATGTCAAGAATGTCGTGGTAATTCTACCACCCCTTGAGAATTCTTGATATAATAATATCTCTCGCCATTTGCGTTCATTTCTTGGTCTCCGTGTTGTTTCTAACCGGAATACCAACTTATGATCTATGGTGTGTAAATTCTAAACTTCTAGCAACCCTATTGCTTGAAGTTATAGGTCTACAGTTTCATTATAAGTCTATTGCTTATTGAATCATCATTCGAACATTGATCGTAATACCTAGTCCAGGTTCCTGGGTGCACCCTTCTATCATTGTTCAGTTGAGTATGTTTCCTTCGAGCATACTTCCTTATATCATTTGATCTGACAAATGTTATCTCCTTGTTCACTTAAGTATGGAAATCCATCTTTTGGGAATCTCAATGAATTGTCGCTGAGTCCATCAGCCACCCCTCACCCTCTCTTTGGTTTAAAGATGAACTCTTGTTTCAGGACTCGCTTCCATAGTTCATTTCCCGAGAATCTTACAATGTCATCTCGTCAAATTGTGTCACACCTTTTCTTCTCAGGCATCCAAAGTCTGAGGTATCGTGACACCAATCAGATCTGAATCTCGGCCAGATATGATGGTTGGAGCATTTCCAAGAATCATAGCATTGGTCTTTATATAACCCAGTAGGGTGATATCATGCCTAGCACACCTGGCCGGAGGACCTATTGTTATAGTTTCCTTTTTAACAAGGTTAACCATTTTTCCGTGAGGAAATTGAATGCCTTGTTTAATAAGTTTATCCTGATGGATCCTTTGTGTATCCAAGGCCCGATCTTACTTGAAGACCTTGTCAATGCTATCTCGAAGCATGTCTATGGTACTCCGATTTTCAACAAGAACATTTGAAGCCCAATGCTAAATGTTTCTTGCTCAATTATCCAAACACCGTTGTATGGGTAATGTCATGAAAATTCTCTCCCGTACCTAAGGAGTTTTCTACAGTATATCTTGCATGGACATCATACTCTACTTGTCCTTGGGAAGGATATACCCTTGAAATATGTGTTTAAACACATTTTCCTTTCCGTTGTCTTGTTCAAACTTTCTTATAATCTACTTAACTGAGCAGTGGTAATTCCCTGCTTAGGTAAGCACCACGTGGTACAACTGTGCCAGTAAGACCCTGTTACTATTGTTGGTGACATTTCGGTAACCACCGATGGATGAGAACTTTGCCTATTGGTCCGCCCCGTTCAACGAGCAGGAAAATAGTTCTCTTCGTCCCTCGCCCTTGGTATCAATGTTGTTGCCGACATAACTGACAGACTACCCTCTGACACGCCTTGCTATCATGGCCATGCAAGATGTCGGCCCCTTTTCTACTTTCAACCACATGGTGGGCCCATAACCCAGTTCCACATGATCGAAACGACTCTCTGTACACACCCCTGTTCCCAAAGTTATTCCTCCATGAGGACTCGTACATAATTCACGAGCCACTTTCCGGGAGATCATCAATTCTGTTATCAGACACCGTACTTATTCTCGTTGCCCTGAAACCCCTCTCACCTTCTGACGTGGCATTGAACGATTGCCTGGCTGCTTGAAACATCTTATGGCACCTCCTTACTTTGCTCTCGATCTTTCCTTAAGTTTTAATTCGAGAGTTACTTTCTGCCACCTTCCTCGATGATATCGACCAGATAGTCAACCTTGTAGAGGTTCGTTCTCCCGGAATACCCCCTTATTTTTACGTAAGTATGATGGAGTTACCGACGGAAGGACGACAACTTCATCATGATGACCTGAAGCAGAGAAATGAAGACGTCAATGTAATGGATCGACCTCTTCGAGAAGAGTAACCAAGACCAACAAGACCCGTTAGAATTTCGCAACCTAATCCCTTCCCCGCACTTCCCCTCTTAAATCTCGGGACGAGATTTCTTGTAATGGAGGAGAATTGTGGCGCTTGATAATTAAGCTACGGTAATCACATACTAATGATGCCATGTCACCTCGGTTACTGTAATTAAACTCGCGTTGATTGAACCCGATTCAATCTCAAATTTAAAACATAGGCAAACAACAAAAGTTTCCAAACTTTAAAACTAAAATGTTCGGAGTGAACTAAATAATGCATAGGTAATTATGGTGAAGAAACCCCACTTTTATAAAATGTTTTAATACTCTAAAATGATTAAAACAGTAGTTGAAACGATTAAATAAGTGCCTTTGATATTTTATAAAATGATAAACTATTTATTTTGAGGTAGAACTTTTTAGGGTAGTGGGTTATTTTGAGACACTATTTTTAAAGCTATTGTCTTATTTTACTAAACTAAAGATAAAGTGTAACTAAAGTAAAACAGAAAATAAATAAGAACAGAAAACAAAGAAATACAAAAAAAAACAAACAAACATAGAAGATCCCCCTTCCCTGGGCCGTTCGGCCCAACCGGGCCACCAGGCCGGCCCACCGCGGTCCCCCATAACCCCCCTGCCCCGAAACCCTAGCCACTACCGCTCCCACTCCCGTCGCCACTCCCTCTTCCCCGATCCAATCTGGATCGTGGCAAGCTCCCACTCCCTCGCTACTCGCTCCCCTCCTCTCGGAGTGCCCGCGCCCGAGGATGGTCGCCGCCCGCCGGCGCCGAGCGCCGCCCTCCGGCCTCCTCCTCACGGCTCCCATCCGCCGCCTCCTCGTCTCCCTCCCCTTCCCCCGGCTGGATCGGGCGAAGGCCAACCCCGCCGCCACAGCGCCGCCACCCGGCGCCTCAGGACCTCCCTCACCGGACGCCGCCACCTCGCCGTCCTCCTCCACTCCGTCGCTCGTCCCCGCCGTCCTCTCCGGCCTTCCCCGAGCACGCTGCCTAGTCCCTACTCCCCCTTGTGAGCCCCGACCTCTCCTCTCTCCCCCTCGCTTGCTCACCGCGCCATGCCCGCGCCGTCCGCGCTCCGGCACGCCGGCGCCTCGCCGGCGCCAGACGCTTACCACGCGGCCACAGCAGCGGCCCGCTTCGCCCGTCCGCGTGCACCGCAAGCGGCTTCGCCGTCGCGCCGGTGCATGACCGCGCCCGGCCCTCGCGCGCCGGCCCGCCCGACGCCCGCCAGACGCCCGCTCCGGCCACCGCGTCACGCACCACCGCTGCCCCTCGCTTTCGCTGCTGCTTGCCTTGGCGCTTGCGCTTGCCGTGCCCCCCCTCATTGTCTTGCTCGGCGCCTGCCGTGGCGCGCCCCAGTAGCTGGCGGCGCCCTTGAGGCACCATCGCCCGTTAACTCAAGACACAAGCGCACCGCTCGATGGCATCTGTGCCCTTTGGGCAAAACCCTTCGTAACGTTTTTTTAAAAAAAATTTAAATTAAAAGTTAAAAAAATAATAATAATCAATAATAAATAAAAATATTAATTAATTAATTAACTAGATTAATTAACTTAATTAATTATGTTTAATTACTCTAATTAACTAGTTAGTTTGATTAAACAGTAATTAAATTAGTTAGACCCTAATTAGTCTAAACAGTCTATGACGAAGGGGACCCACGCGTCAGTTGACCAGTCAACACCTCTGTTGACTGCTGACGTCATGCTGACATCAGCAAACACTGTTTTGGATAATGTTGATTTAAATGAATTAAATAAATATCAGAAAATGAGTTAAGTCTTTAGAAAATCATATCTTTCATTCCGTAACTCGGATGAAAATACTTTATACATGAAAGTTCCTCGAGCAGCGAGGCGAATCCGCTACGCAGCCCGTTAAATCCGCCACACACCCCTAGCATCTTGAACACGCAACTTTCCCCTCGGTTCACCGGTCAAAGCGCGAACAGGGAATACTTTCCGGATGTTTCCCTTCGTCGGTATCACCTACTACGCGATTGGGTACACCTAACATCGTTACTTGTCTTGTCATGCATCGATATGCATCTGTTTGCATTGTATTCATTGTTTCTTCCCCTCTTCTCTCGGTAGACTACGAGACCGGCGCTCTGCTTTGCCCGGTTCGACTACGGTGTTGCGACCCTCTCTCTTGCCAGAGCAACAGGCAAGCCCCCCTTGATCACCAGATATCGCCTATTCTCCTCTATCTGCTTGCATTAGAGTAGTGTAGCATATTCTTGCTTTCCTTTGATCCTATTACGATGCATAGCGACATTGTTGCTACATCTGTTGATACCTTACGCAATCCTAAATGCTTAGTATAGGATGCTAGTTTATCATCATTGGCCCTACATTCTTGTCGATGCGCCTTGCTATACTATTGGGCCGTGATCACTCGGGAGGTGATCACGGGTATATACTATACATACATACATACGATCTGAGATGGTGACTAAAGTCGGGTCACTCATTGAGTACCCATAAGTGATTCGATGTGGGGCTGAAAGGACGGTGGCTCCATCCGGTAGAGGTGGGCACAGGTTCCCGACGGCCCCATTGTTACTTTGAGGCGAGGCGGCAGGCAGGTTGAGACCACCTAGGAGGCAGGTGGGCTGGCCTGTTCGGCGTTCGCGAGATACTTAACTGCAGCTAACGAGATCTTGGTATTTGATCCGAGTCGGCCATTTGGTCTATCGCACTAACCATCTACGTGGGAGTAGTTATGGGTATCCCGGCGTCGTGGTATCAGCCGAAGCCTTCTTGACGTCAGCGACGGAGCGGCGCGCACCGGGTTGGACTGCGTTAACGCAACTTCCTTTGTAATGGAGGTTGCTAGGTCTGCTCACCGGCCGCGTACGCAACGTGCAGGTGTGCTCAGGGCGATGGGCCCAGACCCCTGCGCGCATAGGATTTAGACCGGCGGGCTGACCTCTCTGTTGTGCCTAGGTGGGGCTGCGGCGTGTTGATCTTCGAGGCGGGCATGACCCAGAAAGTGTGTCGGCCAAATGGGATCAAGCGTGTTGGGTTATGTGGTGCACCCTGCAGTGAAGTTAATCTATTGAATAGCCGTGTCCCTCGGTAAAGGGCGACCGGAGTTGTACCTCGACCTTATGACAACTAGAACTGGATACTTAATAAAACACACCCTTCCAAGTTCCACGAACAACCCGGTGATCGCTTTTCACGCAGGCGGCGAGGGAGGATCGCGGGTAGGATTATGCTATGCGATCGTTGGAGATGCTACTGGAGATGCTACATGGCGATGCTACTTGAAGGACTTCATCTACTATCTTCTACATGCCGCGAAGGCGGAGGCTGCGAAGCGTAGTCTTGACGTGATTAGCTATCCCCTCTTATTACGGCATTACGTAGTTCGGTCCACCGATATGGCCCTTTACACATATACACATGCATATGTAGTGTAGCTCCTTGCTTGCGAGTACTTTGGATGAGTACTCACGGTTGCTTTCTTCCCCCTTTTCCCTTTCCTTTCTTTACGGGTTGTCGCAACCAGATCTTTGGAATCCAGGCAGGACGCCATCGTCGATGGCGACTACTACTGACTGGAGGTGCCTACTACTACGTGCGGGCTGCTTGGCGGCGACCGGGAGTAGTTTAGGAGGATCAGGCGGGAGGCACATGCCTCTTCGTCTGTATCGGTTTGTGCTAGCCTTCTTAAGGCAAACTTGTTTAACTTATGTGCGTACTCAGATATTGTTGCTTCACGACTCGTCTATGATCGAGCACTTGTATTCGAGCCCTCGAGGCCCCTGGCTTGTATTATGATGCTTGTATGACTTATTTATGTTTTTAGAGTTGTGTTGTGATATCTTCCCGTGAGTCCCTGATCTTGATCGTACACGTTTGCGTGCATGATTAGTGTACGATTGAATCGGGGGCGTCACAGCCACACATGGGCTAGAAGTTAAAACGGGCTAGAATCATATTGGACGGCCCAGATGACGCTACTAGGCCTAATTCGGATAGGGCGTAACGGGCCCTGGGTTAGCGGGTTGTACACGGGCTATATGCGGAAAGGCCATTAACAGGCTTTCCGTGGGCCGGCCCGCCACCTTTTGACCAAGTCAAATGGGCCGGCCTTTTCACAGGAATGGGCCTCTGTTGGGCCGTGCCATGTGTCGACGTATCATAGGCGCCTTGGGTCCAATGAGTGGATGACACCTGTCCCAACGGTGAGCCGACAGATGTTTCCTCCAGCCAATGATGATTTTACATGTGGAAAATCCCCATTGGTCGAGGCTACTAACGGGTTATCGGATCCAAAACCGGACCCAATAGCTTAACGGTGTTTCGTTACGGTGGATGCCACGTGTCGGTCACCCTTGACGAAAGC
The DNA here is from genome assembly GCA_021437245.1 of Aegilops speltoides. Taxonomy (NCBI): domain Eukaryota; kingdom Viridiplantae; phylum Streptophyta; class Magnoliopsida; order Poales; family Poaceae; genus Aegilops; species Aegilops speltoides. The sequence continues at coordinate 160,466,355 of CM038146.1, forward strand.
ACTTCTGTGATGCGCGATTTATCGTCATGGAAGTGGACACTTCCGTGATGATAATTTTGGTAATGTCATGGAACACTTCTATGACCGCACAAGTATGACTATCTTGATTCTGTCATAAAATCGTCATGGATGTACATGCATGACAGAAAATGTGACATACTGTGACAAACATGTATAATCATGGAAGTGTATTTTTTTGTAGTGATAGCCTCACCGATGAGTTGTGAGTAGTTTACCACAGACCTTCGGGTCCATAGTTATTAGCTAAATGGCTTCTTCTCTCTCTTTGAATCTCAATAACATGTTCTCCTTGATCTTCTTGGAGATCTATTCGATGTAACTCTTTTTGCGGTGTGTTTGTCGAGATCCGATGAATTGTGGGTTTATGATCAAGTTTATCTATGAGAAATATTTGAATCTCCTCTGAATTCTTTTATGTGTGATTAAGTTATCTTTACAAGTCTCTTCGAATTATCAGTTTGGTTTGGCCTGGTAGATTGATCTTTCTTGCAATGGGAGAAGTGCTTAGCTTTCGGTTCAATCTTGCGGTGTCCTTTCCCAGTGACAACAGGGGCAGCAAGGCACGTATTGTATTGTTGCCATTGAGGATAAAAATATGGGGTTTATATCATATTGCATGAGTTTATACCTCTACATCATGTCATCTTTCTTAATGCGTTACTCTGTTCTTTATGAACTTAATACTCTAGATGCATGCTGGATAGCGGTCGATGTGTGGAGTAATAGTAGTAGATGCAGGTAGGAGTTGGTCTACTTGTCACAGACGTGATGCCTATATACATGATCATGACTAGATAATCTCATAATTATTCGCTTTTCTATCAATTGCTTGACAGTAATTTGTTCACCCACCGTAATACTTATGCTATCTTGAGAGAAGCCACTAGTGAAACCTATGGCCCCCGGGTCTATCTTTTATCATATAAGCTTTCAATCCACTTTTTTTTGCATCTTTACTTTTCCAATCTATATTATAAAATACCAAAAATATATTTATCTTATCATACTATCTCTATCAGATCTCACTTTTGCAAGTGGTCGTGAAGGGATTGACAACCCATTTATTTTGTTGGTTGCGAGTTCTTGTTTGTTTGTGTAGGTGCGTGGGACTTTTGAGGAGCCTCCTACTGGATTGATACCTTGGTTCCCAAAAACTGAGGGAAATACTTATGCTACTTGCTACGTCTCGAGCTTGCGTTGGTTTTCCCCTAAGAGGAGAGGATGATGCAGCCACGATGGCGTAAGTATTTCCTCGGTTTTGAGAACCAAGGTATCAATCGAAGAGGAGGTCACGCATAAGTCCTCGACTGCACAACACGATAGCAACTCGCAACCAACGCTTAGGGGTTGTCAATCCCTTCACGATCACTCGAGAGTGAGATCTGATAGAGATAATATTTTGGTATTTTTGATAGATAGATGCAAAGTAAAAAGTAAAGGCAAAGTAAAAACAAAGCAAGTAAATAAAGTGATATAGATTGATATGATGAGAATAGACCGGGGCCATAGGTTTCACTAGTGGCTTCTCTCAAGAGCATAAATATTCTACGATTGGGTGAACAAATTATTGTTGAGCAATTGATAGAATTGAGCATAGTTATGAGTATATCTAGGCAATGATCATGTATATAGGCATCACGTCGTGGCAAGTAGATCAAACGATTCTCATCTACTACTATTACTCCACTCATCGACCGCTATCCAAAGATGCATCTAGAGTATTAAGTTAAAAACAGAGTAATGCTTTAAGCAAGATGACATGATGTAGAGGGATAAATTCATGCAATATGATAAAAACCCCATCTTGTTATCCTCGATGGCAACAATACAATACGTGCCTTGCAACTCTTTCTGTCACTGAGTAAGGACACCGCAAGATTGAACCCAAAGCCATGCACTTCTCCCATTGCAAGAACTACCAATCTAGTTGGCCAAACCAAACAGATAATTCGAAGAGACTTGCAAAGATAACTCAATCATACATAAAAGAATTCAGAGAAGAATCAAATATTTTCCATAGATAATAATGGATCATAAACCCACAATTCATCGTTCTCAACAAACACACCGCAAAAAGAAGATTACATCGAATAGATCTCCACGAGGGAGGGGGAGAACATTGTATTGAGATCCAAAAAGAGAGAAGAAGCCATCTAGCTACTAGCTATGGACCCGAAGGTCTGAAGTAAACTACTCACACTTCATCGGAGGGGCTATGGTGTTGATGTAGAAGCCCTCCGTGATGGATGCCCCCTCTGGTGGAGTTCCGGAATAGGCCCCAAGATGGGATCTCGTGGATACAGAAGGTTGCAGCGGTGGAATTAGGTTTTGGCTCCTCTTTTGATCATACGGGGATACGTAGGTATATATAGGAGGAAGGAGTACGTCGGTGGAGCTCCGAGGGGCCCATGAGGTAGGGGGCGCGCCCTCCACCCTCGTGACCTCCTCAGAAGCTTCTTGGAGTAGGGTCCGAGTCTCCTGGATCACGTTCGGTTGGAAAATCACGATCCCGAAGGTTTCATTCCGTTTGGACTCCGTTTGATATTCTGTTTCTTCGAAATACTGAAAAAAGGCAAAAAACAACAATTCTGGGCTGGGCCTCTAGTTAATTGGTTAGTCCCAAAAGTAATATAAAAGTGAAAAATAAAGCCCAATATAGTCCAAAAAAGTAGATAAAGTAGCATGGAGCAATCAAAAATTATAGATACGTTGGAGACGTATCAAGCATCCCCAAGCTTAATTCCTGCTCGTCCTCGAGTTTGTAAATGAAAAAAAAGAATTTTTGATGCGGAGTGATACTTTGGCATAGTTTCACTGTAAATCTTCTTAATTGTGATATGAATATTCAGATCCGAAACATTCAAGACAAAAGTTCATATTGACACAAAAATAATAATACTTCAAGCATACTAATCAAAGCAATCATGTCTTCTCAAAATAACATGGCAAAAGAAAGTTCATCCCTACAAAATCATATAGTTAGGCCATGCTTCATTTTTTTCACACAAAGATGTTCCCAACTTCTATACCCCCGATGACAAGCCAAGCAATTGTTTCAAACTTAAGTAATCTCAAACTTTTTCAACCTTCACGCAATACATGAGCGTGAGCCATGGATATAGCACTATGGGTGGAATAGAATATGATGATGGGGATTGTGTGGAGAAGACAAAAAAGAAGAAAGTCTCACATCAACGAGGCTAATCAATGAGCTATGGAGATGCCCATCGATTGATGTTAATGCAAGGAGTAGGGATTGCCATGGAATGGATGCACTAGAGCTATGAATGCTCAAGAAAAGAAAACTAGTGGGTGTGCATCCAACTTGCTTGCTCATGAAGACCTAGGGCATTTTGAGGAAGCCCATCGTAGGAATATACAAGCCAAGTTCTATAATGAAAAATTCCCACTAGTATATGAACAATACAACTTAAGAGACTCACTATATGAAAAACATGGCGCTACTTTGAAGCATAATATATGAGACTCACTACATGAAGAACAAGGTGCTACTTTGAAGCACAAGTGCGGAAAAGAGATAGTAGCATTGCCCTTTTTATTTTTTTGGGCCTTTCTTTTTCTTTTTCTTTTTTTGGCCTTTTTTTGGGCAATGCTCTAGTAATGATGATCATCACACTTTTATTACAACATATTAATTACAACTCGAAACTAGAACAAGATATGACTCTATATGAATGCCTCCAGCGGTGTACCGGGATGGTGCAATGAATCAAGAGTGACATGTATGAAAAATAATGCATGGTGGATTTGCCACAAATACGATGTCAACTACATGATCATGCAATGGCAATATGACAAAAGTAATGTATGTCATGATGATGATGATGGAAGTTGCATGGCAATATATCTCGGAATGGCTATGGAAATGCCATGATAGGTAGGTATGGTGGTTGTTTTGAGGAAGATATAAGGAGGTTTATGTGTGATAGAGCGTATCGTATCACGGGGTTTGGATGCACCAACGAAGTTTGCACCAACTCTCAAGGTGAGAAAGGGCAATGCACGGTACCGAAGAGGCTAACAAAGGTGGAAAGGTGAGAGTGCGTATAATCCATGGACTCAACATTAGTCAAAAGAACTCATATACTTATTGCAAAAATTTAGAAGTAATCAAAAATCAAGTACTACGCGCATGCTCCTAGGGGGATAGATTGGTAGGAAAAGACCATCGCTCGTCCCCGATCGCCACTCATAAGGATGCACAAGCCAGGTACACTTCATGTTTCAAATTTGTTACACAACTTTAACCATACGTGCATGCTACGGGACTTGCGAACTTCAACACAAGCATTCTTTGAATTCATAATTACCCAACTAGCATGACTTTGACATTATCACCTCCATATCTCAAAACAATTATCAAGCATCAAACTTATCTTAGTATTCAATGCACTCAAAAGAAAGTTTCACATATCTTGAATACCAAGTATATTAACATTAAGCAAATTACCATGCTATTAAAGACTCTCAAAATAATCTAAGTGAAGCATGAGAGATCAAGTTTATTTAAAAAAATCCACCACCATGTTCTAAAAGATCTAAGTGAAGCACTATAGCAAAAATTATCAAGCTCAAAAGGATATAAGTGAAGCATTATGAGCAAAACTATCAAGCTCAAAAGATATAAGTGAAGCACATAGAGTATTCTAACAAATTTCAATTCATGTATGTCTCTCTCAAAAGGTGTGTACAGCAAGTATGATTGTGGTAAACTAACAAGCAAAGACACAAATAATACAAGACGCTCCAAGCAAAACACATGTCATGTTGGTGAATAAAAATATAGCGCCAAGTAAATTACCGATGGAAGTGGACGAAAGAGGGGATGCCTTCCGGGGCATCCCCAAGCTTTGACTTTTTGGTGTCCTTGGATTATCTTGGGGGTACCATGGGCATCCCCAACCTTAGGCTCTTGCCACTCCTTGTTCCATAACCCATCAAAAGAATTCACCCAAAACTTTAAAACTTCACAACACAAAACTCAACAGAAATCTCGTGAGCTCCGTTAGAGAAAGAAAACAAAAGACTACTTCAAGATACTGTAATGAACTCATTATTTATTTATATTGGTGTCAAACCTACTTTATTCCAACTCCTCTATGGTTTATAAACTAATTTACTAGCCATAGATTCATCAAAATAGGCAAACAAGACACGAAAAACAGAATCTGTCAAAAACAGAGCAGTCTGTAGTAATCTGTAACTAATGCAAACTTATGGAACTCTAAAAATTCTACCAAAATAGGAAGTTCTGTACAATTTGTTTATTGATCAGCAGAAAAAATAATCAACGCAAAAGCACGTTCCTGTAATTTATCATAATTATATTTGTGCAGGCAAAGTTTCTGTTTTTCAGCAGAATCAAATCAACATCATCGTAGGTTATCCTATAGGTCCTACTTGGCACAAACACTAATTAAAATATTAAACCACATCCAAACAGAAGGTAGATGGATTATTTATTTCTAAACAGAAGAAAAAAAACAAAAAAACACAAAATAAAATTGGGTTGCCTCTCAACAAGCGCTATCGTTTAACGCCCCTAGCTAGGCATAAAAGCAAGGATAGATCTAGGTATTGCCATCTTTGGTAGGCAATCCATAAGTGGCTCTCATGATAGATTCATAAGGTAATTTTATTTTCTTTCTAGGGAAGTGTTCCATACCCTTCTTTAAGGGAAATTGGATTATAATATTCCCTTCCTTCATATCAATAATTGCACCAATTGTTCTAAGGAAAGGTCTACCAAGAATAATAGGACATGAAGGATTGCAATCTATATCAAGAACGATAAAATCTACGGGCACATAATTCCTATTTACAACAATAAGAACATCATTAATTCTTCCCATAGGCTATTAATAGTGGAATCCGCAAGATGCAAGTTTAGAGAGCAATCATCAAAATCACGGAAATCTAGCAAATCACATAAAGTTTTGGGAATAGTAGAGACACTAGCACCCAAATCACAAAAAGCATGAAACTCAAAGTCTTTAATTTTAATTTTAGTAGTAGGTTCCCACTCATCATAGAGTTTTCTAGGGATAGAGACTTTCATCTCAAGTTTTTCTTCATAAGATTGCATCAAGGCATCAACAATGTGTTCGGTAAAGGTCTTATTTTGACTATAAGCATGAGGAGATTCTAGCACGGATTGCAACAAGGAAATACAACCAATCAAAGAGCAATTTTCATAATTAAATTCCTTGAGATCCAAAATAGTAGGTTTAGCAACATCACCGTTTCTATTTATTTCAATCCCACTTTCATCAATTTCATCATCAAGATCTAGAAACTCCGAATTCTTAGAATGCCTTCTAGGTAAAGAAATATAATCTTCAGATTCATTAAGATTCATATTGCAAAACAAAGATTTAATGGAGACGCATCAATAACTTTTAGATCTTCATCTTGATTTTCATAGGGATTAGAAGAACATGCTTTAATAAAGGCATCTTTGGAAGCACGCATCCTAGCGGTTCTTTCTTTGCACTCATCAATGGAAATTCTCATGGCTTTGAGAGACTCATTGATATCATGTTTAGGAGGAATAGATCTAAGCTTTATAGAATCAATTTCAAGAGAAATTCTATCAACGTTCCTAGCCAAATCATCAACTTTAAGCAATTTCTCTTCAAGCAAAGCATTAAAATTATTTTGTGAACTCATAAACTCTTTAACACTACTCTCAGATTCAGAGGGCATCTTATTAAAATTTCCATAAGATTTGTTGTAGGAATTTCCATAATTATTAGAAGGATTACTAGGATAAGGCCTAGGATTAAAATTCCCTCTATAAGCGTTGTTTCCAAAACTATTCCTACCAATAAAATTCACATCCATAGATTCATTACTATTCTCAAGCAAAGTAGATAAAGGCATATCATTGGGATCAAGATGCCGGGGGAGAGCTGCCCGCCGCGGACACCTATGGGGCCGGGGCCCCTTGTCTGAGCGGTACGAGGGCGGAGGGGGCACAGAGAGCAGATCGAGGCGAGCACACGGGGGGTTTTACCCAGCTTCGGAGCTCTCCGGAGAGATAAAACTCCTACTGCTGCTTTGTGTTTCTATTGAGCACGGGAGCTTGAAGAGCTACAGTAGCAGCTACACCGAGCGCGAGAGTGGCTAAAGAGTCGAACCTCCCTCACGTTGTGCATGGGCCTCCTTTTATAGTGCAAGGGGTCACCGACAGGTGTCAACGTAGGAGAAAGGGGTAAAAATGTAAAAGAGGTGGTAGTTGGAGCAGTCTTGAGGAACAGTGAAGCTACAGATCGTGAGCAGTGGTGGCTACCTACTTTGTGATGGGGGACAAGAGCATTTAATGCCGTCGCCGTCGACCCCAAAAGCTCCGCCCTTGTGTCTCCGTCGCCCGCAGCGATGGATCCACCACCGTGAAGTGCCACCGTGTCCCCAGCTGTACAGCCATCCGCCACGCGCTACGAAAGGCCCGGTGGTGACGCGTGGGCTGATGAGCTGGAGCGCGGCACTGGCGCAACTCTCCCAAAGCAAGCACCTTGCCGGGTCTTGATCTTCTGGGCCCGGAGCTTGCAGGCTCAGTAACTTGTCGCTCCCCGGGCCCTCGTCGGGACGCATATAGCACCGAGGCGTGTCTTCTATGATGTAGTCTTCTAGTCTTCCTGGCGAGCTCCTCTCGCCAGGGACTTGCGTGGGTGATGTAACCTTGAGCACGAGCGGCCTTCAAGCAAGCTCCGCTTGCCGGGTCTCGATCTTCCGTCTTGTATACTTTGTCTTTAAATGGTTTGACATGGAGTAGGAAGGTCTCCGGCAAGCGTGGTAAACCCCCTGGAGGCTTCTAATGCCCGTGCACAAGTTGGGGTACCGAGGTACCCTACCTTAGTACACCGGCAGGGAGAGATGCTGGGAAAGCTGCCCGCCCGGACACCTATGGGGCAGGGGCCCTTGTCTGGATGCACGAGGCGGAGGGGGCACAGAGAGCGGTCGAGGCGAGCACGCGGGGTTTTACCCAGCTTCGGAGCTCTCCGGAGAGATAAAACTCCTACTGCTGCTTTGTGTTTCTATTGAGCTCGGGAGCTTGAAGAGCTACAGTAGCAGCTACACCGAGCGCGAGAGTGGCTAAAGAGTCGAACCTCCCCCACGTTGTGCATGGTCCTCCTTTTATAGTGCAAGGGTCACCGACAGTGTCAACGAGGAGAAAGGGGTAAAATGTAAAAGAGGTGGTAGTTGGAGCAGTCTTGAGGAACAGTGAAGCTACGGTCGTGAGCAGTGGTGGCTACCTACTTTGTGATGGGGACAAGAGCATTTAATGCCGTCGCCGTCGACCCCAAAGCTCCGCCCTTGTGTTCAAGTGTCGCCACGGCGATGGATCCACCACCGTGAAGTGCCACCGTGTCCCCAGGCTGCACAGCCATCCGCCACGCCCCGAAAGGCCAGGCGGCGACGTGGGCTGATGAGCTGGAGCGCAGGCACACTGGCGCAACTCTCCGGCAAGCACCTTGCCGGGTCTTGATCTTGCGGGCCAGGGAGCTTGCCGGCTCAGTAACTTGTCGCTCCCGGGCCCTCGTCGGGGACGCATATAAGCGCCGAGGCGTGTCTTCTATGATGTAGTCTTCTAGTCTTCCTGGCGAGCTCCTCTCGCCAGGGCCTTGCGTGGGTGATGTAACCTTGAGCCTGGAACGGCCTTCCCGGCAAGCTCCGCTTGCCGGGGTCTCGATCTTCTGTCTTGTATACTTTGTCTTTAAATGGTTTGACATGGAGTAGGAAGGTCTCCGGCAAGCGCGTGGTAAACCCTGCCGCGGGAAGCTGCAACCGCCCGTGCACAAGTTGGGGTACTGAGGTACCCCTACCTTAGTACACCGACAGAGCCCCGGCCTGGGCCATACGGTGCCGAGCGCTGTTGGGCCAGGCCAAAAAAGCGATCTGCAGGCACACGCGCCCCTGGCGCGCGAATCCACTTCGCATCTGCCGCATCCCCAGAACGGCAGCGCGCGTCGATTGCGGCGCCAAGAGATGGGGCGTGCCCACGTTCTTTAATGGGAAGAGCGGAACGCCCCACTTCCCCATAAAAGCAGAGGAAGCAGGAGCGGTTCCCTCTCTTCGCTCTCATTGCATCTTCTTCCTTCTCGAGAGATCCCTTTGCGCTCCGCCTCCGCATCTCCTCCGCCGTCTCTTGCGTCTGCGGCGCCCCGGACTCTTCGTCCTCCTTCCCTTGCCGCCTCGCCATGGCCCCAAGGCCGGAAGGGAAGGCGAGAAGACCAAGAAGGAGAAATCTGAGCGGCGGCGGCTTCGCCTGCTGCGAAGCGGAGCGTCGTCTTCTCGCCGCGGCTCGGGCGTAAGGGAACTCTGGAACAAATATTACCTGTTTCGGGCCAAGAAGACCAATGCGCATCCTCGGACGAGCTCATCCGGCCGCCACTAAGGACAACTACCCGGCGGGTACTACTTCTTCGCAGCCTTCTTCCACTGCGGTCTTTGCCCTTCTTTTTCTGAATTCTTCTGCGACATCATGAACACATCGGCTTCCACCTTCTTGACTTCACCCCAACGCCATCCTTACAATGGCGGTTTCGCACACATGTGCGAAAACTTCATAGGATACACCCAAGCGTAGCGCTGTTTAGGCACTTCTTCACTCCTAGAGCGAGGCGGCGCCCCCTCTCCGGAGGAATTTCTTGGGTTTCCGTGCACAAGAAGGAGTCTTACTTGCCGAGGAGCTCGCGGCAAGTGGGAAGAGTGGCGTCTTGGTGGTGCTGGATCGTTGAAGACGAGCCGCAGCACTTCACCGCGCCGCGCACAACTCCTATCGTGCGCGGCCAGGACTGGAGCAATCTGGATCCGGACGACGTCAAGCTCAACGTCGCCCTTGTCCGGATTCTTCGTCTTCGAGCAGCAAAGCTGTCCGTTCTGCGAGTAGGCGCAGATTTCCTCCGCCGCCGACCCCTCCAAGGCAGGAAAAGGCCGGCCTGGGAGTATGGCGGCGAGGGATATAATGAGGCTGCGCATACGGGCTGAACTTCAACTTCACGACGCTGAGCTGAGGGGATGGTCCGGGAACTCTTTAAATATGACCCGCCCATCCGAGTGGTTCAGACCTCCCGGGAGTGGTGCCCCTCTGCAACAAAGACAGCTCGGGATCGTCTTCTCGCCATGATGCCCGCGTGCGGTCGCGCGGCGTGGAGCGCACATGGATTCCGCCCAAGCCAATAGGCGTCCTCGGCTTCTTCGACAACCTTGAGGAGGTGGCGAAGAACAAGGACAGACCGAGGCTGACACGGACACCACGGACCAGAGATAGCGTACATAGCTTCTCGGGCTGAAGAGGCAGCTGCAGCAGCTGGGCGGCAGGAGAGTTCGGCTACGCCCGAGGAGGCAGAGGCTGCGGAAGCGTCCTGCCAAGCGGAGGAGACGGAGATCTGCAGACTGCTGCAACTTCCTCCCGACGCGCTCGCCGGGGTCCCCCCTCTCCTGCCGGAGCAGCCCCCTGCTTGTCACTGGGCTCGCTTGCCGGTGGTGTAGCCTCCTCGTCGGACTCCCTTTCCGCTACTAACGCAGCACTAACCACCTGGTTGGTTGCCGCTAGGTACAGCAGCAACTTCTCCTGTGGTCTAGGTGCGACAAGTATTAGGGTGGAGGATAGGTATCGTTTCAAATCCTGCAGTGCTGCCTCAGCTTCCGGAGTCCACTTCATGGGACCTGCCTTCTTCAAGATTTTGAAGAAAGGTAGGGCGCGTTCTGCCGACTTTGAAATGAATCTACTGAGGGCAGCCACACAACCTGCAAGCCTTCTGACATCCTTGACTCGCTTCGGGGCTTCGATCTGCTCAATAGCTTTAATCTTGTCGGGTTGGCTTCAATCCCCTCTCAGTGACACAAAGAACCGAGAAGTTTGCGGAGGGAACTCCAAAGACGCACTTCTCGGGGTTCAACTTAAATTGTATCTTCTTGCGCAGTTCTGAAATGTCTCTTCCAAATCTGGAATCAGCGTATCCTTGCTCTTGCTCTTCACCACGATATCATCCATGTAAGCCTCTACATTTACGTGGATTTGTGGCTCAAAAGCGATATACACTACCCTTGCAAATGTTGATCCTGCATTCTTGATCCAAATGGCATGCGGATGAAGCAATAAGTGCCACATGGAGTGATAAATGCGTCTTCTCTTCATCCTCTTTGGCCATAAAGATCTGGTGATAGCCTGAGTATGCATCAAGAAAGCGAGTAGCTCACATCCGGCGATGGAGTCAACAATCTGGTCAATGCGCGGCAAGGGAATGGATCCTTGGGACATGCTTTATTCACATCGGTGAAGTCTATACAGCCTCCATTTCCCATTGGCCTTGCACACGACGGATGGGTTTGCTAACCACGTCGGATGGATCACACCTCTAACTAGGCCTCTGCCTCTAGCTTCTTGATTTCTTGATGAATTCTTGGCGCTCCACGGCTTGCTTCCTCACTTTTTGCTTGATGGGCGCGCATGAGGGCAAGCGGCAAGCTTGTGCTCAATCACCTTCACAGGAACACCGGGATGTCGGATGGTTGCCATGCAAACACATCGACATTCGCCCGCAGAGAAGGCAACGAGCGCCGCTTCCTATTTGTTGTCAAGTGTGGCAATCGATGGTGAAGGTACCACCAGTGCCGTCCTCCTTGGCGGACACCTTCTTGGTTGCCGGCGGAGCGGCCATTCCCTTTTTACTCTTGCCGGTGGAGCTCGACGGGACGTCCTCGACGGCAGCGCAGCACTCCGAAGAGGTGCGGTTGCCGGAGTGGGCCCCAGAGCCTTTGTCGGACTTGGTCTTCGTCTTCTTCCTCCCGGGAGCTTCAGCGGCAAGTGTATTCTTATCGGCCGCAGCTGCCGCATCCCGGTAGATCTTGTCGGCGCAGATAAGCGCATCCTTCTTGTCGCCGTGGACAGCGATGGCGCTTATCGGCCCGGCATCTTGAGTACGCTAAGCATAATGGGAAGCTGCCATGAACTTGGCGAGGCGGGGACGGCCGAGTATTCCATTGTATGGCAACGGAATATCGGCGACGTCGAAAGTGATGCGCTCAGTCCTGAAGTTGAGCTCCCCGCCGAAGGTCACCGGCAGAGTGATCTTTCCCTTGGGCTTGCTCCGTCCCGGGTTGATTCCTTGGAAAGAACCGGTCTCTTCGAGCTCGCCATCTGGAATTTGGAGTTTCTTGATCACAGCAGAGGAGATCAGGTTCAGCCCGGCCCCGCCGTCAACCAACATTTTGGTGACCTTGAGGTTGCGGATGGTGGGTGAGACCAGCATCGGCAAGCACCCGACCGCGGTGGTGCGGTCGGGGTGATCCTCAAGATCAAAAATGATGGGCGTCTGGACCATTTGAGGAGCTGCGACTCCTCGGGTGGCTCGCTGCATTCACCTCACGCACCCTTGCTTTAGCTGGCGGTGGGAGGTGTGCAGAGAGGCACCACCGTCAACGCACAGGACCTCCGTGGCCTTCTGGAACTCCTGCTCGCTGTCATCCTCATCCTCCATGTCTTCGTCGTTGTCTTCTTCATCCTTGTCGCGGCCCCGGGGAGGTCGGTCACCTTGCCGCTACTTGGCCTTGCCGCGGCGTCCTCCCCGGCCATTGAACGGCCGCTTCTTGCTCGGTTCTCCTCCGCCACCTTGGGCCTTCTCCTTGTCGCGCCTCTCGTACTCAGCTTTTTGCTGCTCGATGAGATACTCGACACGCTTGCAGTTGGAGAGATCGTGGCCCTTGGTGCGGTGGATTTTGCAGTATTGCTTGTCGGAGCCGTCCTGCTTGTCGGCTGCCGCTACAGGGGCAGGCTCCTTGCCGGAGAAGCAAGCCTGCGTTTGCTTGGCGGGAGCCTCCTTGCCGGACTTCTCGACGGCAAGCACCTCTTTCTTGTTCTTGTTTCGGTTGCTCCGCCGCCGGCTCTTCCTTGCGGGATGGCGTCGCCGTTGTCGCTTCCTCTGCGCCGACATCCTCCCGGGAGTCTCCTCCCCTCTTCAGGCGCACTTGTCGCCGACGAGCATAGAGCTCGCCGACATCCCGAATTTGGTCATCGCCATCTCTTCACGCATGCGGCGGTTACGCGACGTTTCGGTGGAACGCGCCGATAACAGCGGCAGAGGTGGACATCGAGATGTTGTCTTTGCACACGCATCAAGCGTTGGATATACTTGCGCAGGTTTCTCCTTCATACGGGCCAAAATGTGGAGATCGCTCTCTGGCCGTGGGGTTTGTGGCGCCGGTGAAAGGCGCCAACAAACTGATGGCAAAGGTCTGCCAAGAAGAAATGGAGCCCTCGGCAAGTGCATAAGCCAAGAACGAGCGTTCGCTTAAGCACGAAGCGGAAATAGTTCGCCGAGAATCTTCTCGTCGCGCCCGGCAGCCTGCACCGCGATGGTGTAGACGCGAGGAATTCGAGGGTGCGTCTTGCCGTCGTACTTCTCGACGTCGGGCTTGAAATTCTTCATCTGGGCCCTTTGGACGCGCGCGAGCTTCGCAGTGAACGCAGGGCAGCCTGCCGCGTACGGCAGGTCGCCAGGTTCACCGGGCGCGTGCGCATCGACAACGTTCCCAGCCCTCCGGTCTGATTGTCGCCGAGCTTCTCGGCGGCGCTCGATCGTAGTCCGAGCGTCTTCTTGTCGCCGGTCGTCGAGGACCTGGCGTTGATCCCGACGAGTCCGCGGATCCGACGATGCCGTGGAGCCGTCGTCGGCGTTGTTCAGCGCGGACGGCGTCTTTTGCTTCTGCGGCGGGGAGTGCTCGGTGGTTGCACCCCGGCGGTCTTATCACCGTCGGCGCCGTCTTCTCAGCTTGCCGCGCCGCGAGGTCGCCGCTGCTGTGAAGAGTCGTTGTTGGCGGCGACCAGGCTCTTGATGGTAGCCCTCCGTCTTGGCCTTGTCCGCCGCCGAGGGAAGTCGAGGAGCGATTGCGCTCTTGCGAGCACTTCGCGGAGTGGAGGGGAGCGGAGCGGCGGTGCGAGGAGCGGGTATGCTCGGACTCCTAACGGTGTTAGAAGGAGCGAGGTCTGCCGGCGCCTTCGCTTTGCTTCGTGTCCGGACGGAGGTCCGGAGCATCCCGCGAGCCTCGGCGTGTCCTTGCCCCGGCGGATACCACCTCCGTGGTATGGCGCTGCTGGGTTGTCGTGGCGCTGAGATGGGCGTGGATCCATGGAGACGAAGCGCGGTCATCCGTCTGTCCTGCCTTGATGCGGTGGCGCCCGCGAGTGTCTCTCATGGCGACCACCCTTCCGACAGCGTCTCCTCCGCCCACCGTTGGCTCGGTGGCGGCGGATGAGACGAGACGGGCCTCAACCTCCGAAGCTTTCTTCTTCGGGGCCATGGCGCAATTGTTGATGAAGTTGCTGATGGAACTGGAGAGGTTGATGAAGAACGCGCCCGCGTGAACGCCGGATCAGGTCCGCACAACCTCGACGCCCCCTACCTGGCGCGCCAGAGATGCCGGGAGAGCTGCCCGCCGCGGACACCTATGGGGCCGGGGCCCCTTGTCTGAGCGGTACGAGGGCGGAGGGGGCACAGAGAGCAGATCGAGGCGAGCACGCGGGGGGTTTTACCCAGCTTCGGAGCTCTCCGGAGAGATAAAACTCCTACTGCTGCTTTGTGTTTCTATTGAGCTCGGGAGCTTGAAGAGCTACAGTAGCAGCTACACCGAGCGCGAGAGTGGCTAAAGAGTCGAACCTCCCCACGTTGTGCATGGGCCTCCTTTTATAGTGCAAGGGGTCACCGACAGGTGTCAACGTAGGAGAAAGGGGTAAAAATGTAAAAGAGGTGGTAGTTGGAACAGTGCGGGAACAGTGAAGCTACAGTGCGTGAACAGTGGTGGCTACCTACTTTGACAGTGGGGGACAAGAGCATTTAATGCCCGTCGCCGTCGACCCCAAAAGCTCCCGCCCTTGTGTCTCCGTCTGCCACGGCGATGGATCCACCACCGTGAAGTGCCACCGTGTCCCCCAGGCTGCACAGCCATCCGCCACGTGCCTGAAAGGCCCAGGCGGCGTGGGCTGATGATGAGCCGAGCGCGGCACACAAGCAACTCTCGGCAAGCACCTTGCCGGGGTCTTGATCTTGCCGGGCCCGGGAGCTTGCCGGGCTCTGTAACTTGTCGCTCCCCGGGCCCTCGTCGGGACGCATATAGCGCCGAGGCGTGTCTTCTATGATGTAGTCTTCTAGTCTTCCTGGCGAGCTCCTCTCGCCAGGGCCTTGCGTGGGTGATGTAACCTTGAGCCTGGAACGGCCTTCCCGGCAAGCTCCGCTTGCCGGGGTCTCGATCTTCTGTCTTGTATACTTTGTCTTTAAATGGTTTGACACGGAGTAGGAAGGTCTCCGGCAAGCGCGTGGTAAACCCCCGCCATGAAGTCAGAATCGCCGTGCACAAGTTGGGGTACTGAGGTACCCCTACCTTAGTACACCGACACAAGAGGAGTATTTTTAGGAGCAAACATATTCATAAGTTCATCCATCTTTTCACTCAAAACATTGATTTCTTCTATAGCATGCACTTTTTTACTAGAAGATCTTTTGGTATGCCATTGAGAATAATTAGCCATACTATTATCAAGCAATTTTGTAGCATCTCCTAACGTAATTTCCATAAACGTGCCTCCCGCGGCCGAATCTAAAAGATTTCTAGAAGCAAAATTCAATCCGGCATAAAAATTTTGTAGGATCATCCATAAATTCAAACCATGAGTAGGACAATTGCGAAGCATCAATTTCATTCTTTCCCAAGATTGGGCAACATGCTCATGATCAAGTTGTTTAAAATTCATAATATCGTTCCTAAGAGTGATGATCTTAGCGGGAGGAAAATATTTAGAGATAAAAACATCTTTGCACTTGTTCCAAGAATTAATACTATTTTTAGGCAAAGACGAAAACCAAATTTTAGCACGATCTCTAAGTGAAAACGGAAATAACTTCAATTTGACAATATTGTTATCCGTATCTTTCTTCTTTTGCATATCACACAAATCAACAAAATTGTTTAGATGAGTAGCAGCATCTTCACTAGGAAGGCCGGCAAATTGATCTTTCATAACAAGATTCAGCAAAGTGGTATTGATTTCACAAGAGTCATCATTATTGAGAGGAGCAATCGGAGTACTAAGGAAATCATTATTATTGGTATTCGAGAAGTCACACAATTTGGTATTATCTTGCGCCATGGCAACAAGTAATCCAACACACAAACAAACATAAAGGCAACGAGAAAAGGCAAACGGGAAAGAGAGGAGGAGATTGGAAAGAGAGGGCAAATAAAACGGCAAGGGTGAAGTGGGGGAGAGGAAAACGAGAGGCAAATGGCAAATAATGTAATGCGAGAGATAGGAATTGTGATGGGTACTTGGTATGTTGACTTTTGCGTAAGCCCTCAAACAACGGCGCCGAAATCCTTCTTGCTCGTCTCGAGCTTGCGTTGGTTTTCCTGAAGAGGAGAGGATGATGCAGACAAGATGGCGTAAGTAATTCCCTCGTTTTTGAGAACCAAGGTAACAATCCAAGTAGGAGGTCACACGCAAGTCCCTCGTACTGCACAACACGATAGCAACTCGCAACCAGCGGCTTAGGGGTTGTCAATCCCTTCATGGTCACTTACGAGTGAGATCTGATAGAGATAATATTTTTGGTATTTTTGATAGATAGATTCAAAGTAAAAAGTAAAGGCAAAGTAAAAACAAAGCAAGTAAATAAGGGTGATATAGATTGATATGATGAGAATAGACCCGGGGCCATAGGTTTCACTAGTGGCTTCTCTCAAGAGCATAAGTATTCTACGGTGGGTGAACAAATTCTTGTTGAGCAATTGATGAGGCGAGCATAGTTATGAGTATATCTAGGCAATGATCATGTATATAGGCATCACGTCCGTGACAAGTAGATCGAAGCGATTACGCATCTACTACTATTACTCCACTCATCGACCGCTATCCGGCATGCATCTAGAGTATTAAGTTAAAAAGCAGAATAACGCTTTAAGCAAGATGACATGATGTAGAGGATAAAATCATGCAATATGATAAAAAACCCATCTTGTTATCCTTGATGGCAACAATACAATCGTGCCTTGCAATTCTTTACATCACACCGAGTAAGGACACGCAAGATTGAACCCAAAGCCATGCACTTCTCCCATTGCAAGAACTACCAATATAGTTGGCCAAACCAAGCGGATAATTGAAGAGACTTGCAAAGATAACTCAATCATACATAAAAATTCAGAGAAGAATCAAATATTTTCCATAGATAATCTTGGATCATAAACCCACAGTTCATCGGTCTTAACAAACACACAAAAAAGCGATTACATCGAATAGATCTCCACGAGAGAGGGGGAGAACATTGTATTGAGATCCAAAAAGAGAGAAGAAGCCATCTAGCTACTAGCTATGGACCCGAAGGTCTGAAGTAAACTACTCACACTTCATCGGAGGGGCAATGGTGTTGATGTAGAAGCCCTCCGTGGTGGATGCCCCCTCTGGCGGTGCTCCGGAATAGGCCCCAAGATGGGATCTCATGGATACAGAAGGTTGCGGCGGTAGAATTAGGTTTTTGGCTCCTCTTTTGATCATACGGGGATACGTAGGTATATATAGGAGGAAGGAGTACGTCGGTGGAGCTCCAAGGGGCCCATGAGGTAGGGGGGCGCGCCCTCCACCCTCGTGACCTCCTCAGAAGCTTCTTGGAGTAGGGTCCAAGTCTCCTGGATCATGTTCGGTTGCAAAATCACGATCCCGAAGGTTTCATTCCGTTTGGACTCCGTTTGATATTCTGTTTCTTTGAAATACTGAAAAAGGCAAAACACAGCAATCTGGGCTGGGCCTCCGGTTAATAGGTTAGTCCGAAAAGTAATATAAAAGTGAAAAATAAAGCCCAATATAGTCCAAAACAGTAGATAAAGTAGCATGGAGCAATCAAAAATTATAGATACGTTGGAGACGTATCAGTACTATTGCTGCATCACCCTTTCCTCTTCAAGGAAAACCAACACAAGCTTAAGACGTAGCAGTCAGCGACGAGTTTGGTGAGGCGGAGGAGGGCGTCCAGCAACGTGTGGCCCAGCGAGGAGGTCGAGGACGTCGAGGCGGAGCTCGCAGGCACAACAAGGGGTCGAGGGAGAGACGGTGGCGTCGACTACGGCGGTGGTGTGCTTATGGGCGCGTTGGCCATAGCAGGAGAGGACGAGGGAGAGAGCAGGGGGTGAGTGAGAGGGTCGGAGCGATCCGGATGGAAGCGACGGGGTCACCGCGGCATCGCGCTGGCCTAGGATGGCCAGACAGGTAGGTGGTGTGGAGCGTCGAGCATGCACACGCGTCAGGCACGCGCCCGCGTCTTCTGGCACGGTGGAGACGACAACAAGTACTGGCCAGCACAGTGCTAGGCCAACCAGTGGGCTGCCAGGTAAGTCAGGTAGGTTTCTCTCTCTGCTTTATTTCTGTTTTGTATTTTCTTTGGTTTGTTGGATTTGATTTGAAGCATCAAATCATTTTAAAACTTTCTGTAAATTTTTATGTGAGCTCAGGGAACTAGTCCAAGGTCACATGCAAACTTACAAAAAATATTTTAACTTTATTTCTTTGATAACAGAAATAAATCCAACTCAAATATGTTATTGATTTTATTCAAAGGCCCAAGATAGATATTTTTAAGCCTCCAAAAATATTGGTTTGAATTTTGTTCTTGCCAATATTTTTGAATGTTTAACAAGAACATTTTCCTGGGCTCATTTGAAGAAAATTTTAATGTGGGTCATTTTTAAAAGTTTTATGAGGTTTTGAGAATTCCCCAAATTCAATTTTCCTTTGAAAATATAAAGATGCATGATGAAATGCATTGACAACCAAGGTTAATGCTAGGGCTGTGACACTTGAGTCCTGGCAACACTTCTGCGTTCGCTCTCTCAGCTTGCCCATTGCTTCTAGGATGTGCAATAGAGGCAAATGAGATCTTGCTTCCGAGGGCATGAACATATTGCATGAAGGCATGGCTCGTGAATTGGGTGCTGCTGTCAGTGATGATCCGGGCAGGGACTCCGAAATGGCACACCAATCCTTTCAAGAACTTGATAGCTGCCTGAGCAGTCACCTTTCTCACGGCTTCTACTTTAGGCCACTTTGTAAAGTTGTCGATTGTAACGAACAAGAATGCAAAGCCCCCGGCAACACATGGGAAAGGTTCGAGGATATCGAGCCCCCAGACCGAAAATGGCCATGACATAGAGATTGTCTGAAGAGCTTGGGCAGGCAGATGGATATTCTTGGAATGGAACTGGTAGGCTTCACATTTGGTGACTAGCTCGGCCACATCTTTGAGGGCTGTGGGCCAATAGAATCCTTGTCGGAATGCTTTCCCAACCAAAGCCCTCAATCCAATGTGGGAGCCGCACATGCCTTTGTGTATTCCTGCCAGCAATTCCTTTCCTTCTTCCTGGCAAATGCACTTGAATTTCACACCATTGGTCCTTCTTCTGTATAGTGTGTCATCGACGAACTGTTACATACTGGCCCTCCGGGCTACTATTTCAGCTTCTTCTTGCTCTTCGGGAAGTTCTCCGGTTTAGAGGAAATGAACTGTGTGCCGTGCCCAAATTGGAGCCTGGGGCTTGGCAACGAGGATCATCGGCACCTCCTCCTTCGTGGGAGTGCACCCCTTGACCACGGGGGCTGGTGGCCTGGTGGGAGGGGGTAGCTCGGCAGCTGAAAGGGAGTTGTTCCCGCCAAGCTCTCTGCAGGGAGGCTCGAGAGGTTCTACCGGGAGAGGCTTCCCGAGTCCAGTTTCCTCCTCTTCTGGGCCATTTTTGCCAAGGATACGGAGGGCCGAGTAAGATGGAGAATAAAAGTTCCTAGTTCACAGGGAGCTTCTACGCAGCACACTTTAACAAATGATCAGCAATGTTGTTTTCCGCACGAGGTACGTGTTCTGTATGCAATCCGTCAAAGCACTCCTCCAGACTTCTCACTTCCGCAACGTATGCCTCCATCAATGGACTTTGGTAATCCTTGTTGACTTGTCTCACCACAAGCTGTGAATCTCCTCAAATAATCAGCTTCTTGATCCCCAGTTCTATTGCAATCCTGAGCCCGGCAAGGAGCCCTTCATACTCTGCAGTATTGTTGGTCGCCTCCTCCTGGGGAAATTGCATCTAGACGATGTACTTCAGGTGCTCTCCAGTGGGAGCAACGAGAAGCACGCTAGCCCCTGCACCTTGCAGGGAGAAGGCACCATCGAAATTCATGATCCATCTTTGGAGTGCTTCCTCTCCAGGGACAACTGTCTCCAGTACCTCTTCATCAGTGGTTGGCGTCCATTCTGCAATAAACTCTACCAATGTTCTGCTCTGGATTGTTGATGTGCTTTCAAACTTCAAACCAAAGCTGGATAGCTCCAACGCCCACTCCACTATCCTGCCGGTAGCCTCAGGGTTTCGGAGTATCCTTTGCAAAGGGAGGCGGGTGACAACCGTGATCTCATGGGCTTGGAAGTAGTGGCGTAGTTTCCTTGGGGCCATGACAAGGACAAAAATCAACTTTCGCACGCCAGAATACCTGGATCTAGCCCCCTGCAATAGGGAGCTGACGAAGTTTACTGGGCGTCGCATCACTTTCTTCCTTGCAGCATCCTTGGGGTTGTGCCCACTGAGGTGCTCTCCTCTATCTTGATTTATGTCTGGCCTTGCCTGGCTGAGGCTACTGCTTCCTCCACTTCCCGCTGTGCCACTAGTGCTGCACAGACCACTTGATTAGTTG
Organism: Aegilops speltoides; assembly: GCA_021437245.1. Lineage (NCBI taxonomy): Eukaryota > Viridiplantae > Streptophyta > Magnoliopsida > Poales > Poaceae > Aegilops > Aegilops speltoides. Next base: position 160,487,122 of record CM038146.1, read on the forward strand.
CCACCAGATATAGCAGCAACGGCTCTTGTGGTTTGGGAGCAACTAAAGTGGGCATAGAAGACAAGTAGGTCTTAGAATCTTCCAGTGTCATGTCTACTTCCGAAGTCCACTTCATGGGCCCTGCCTTCTTCAAGACTTGAAGAATGACAAGGCGTGCTCGGTAGACTTGGAGATGAATCTGCTAAGCGCGGCAACGCATCTAGTCAAACACCTCACATATTTAACTGTCTTGGGTGCCTGAATCTGCTCGATAGCCTTGATGTTATCGGGGTTGGCCTCTATCCCGCGGTGGGATACAAAGAGACCAAGTAGCTTACCGGAGGGAACACCAAACACACAGTTCTCCGGGTTCAGCTCCAAGTTGATCTTGCACAGATTAGCAAATATCTCTTATAAGTCCTGGATGAGGGTTGATTTGTCCTTGGTCTTGACCACAATACCATCCATGTAAGCTTCAATGTTCCTGTGTAGCTGTGCCTCAAAACCAATCTGGACTGCCCTTGCAAAAGTGGACCCGGCACTCTTCAACCCAAAAGGCATTCGCAAGAAGCAGTATGTGCCACATGGGGTGATGAATGAGGTATTCTCTTCGTCTTCCTTGGACATAAAGATTTGATGATATCCAGAGTATGCATCGAGAAAGGAGAGCAAATCACACCCGGAAGTGGAATCCACAATCTAGTCGATGCGCGGCAAGGGAAATGGGTCCTTCGGGGATGCCTTGTTCAGATCTGTGAAATCTATGCAAAGCCTCCATTTCCCATTAGCCTTGTGCTTGAGCACTCAATTTTCTAACCACGTTGGATGCAGTACTCCTCTGACCAAACCAGCTGCCTCAAGTTTCTTGATTTCCTCAGCAATGAACTGCTGCTGCTCCAAGGCTTGCTTTTGGACCTTCTGCTTGATGGGTCGGGCATGAGGGCAGACAGCAAGGTGGTGCTCGATCACGTCCCTGGGAATACCGGGGATATTAGATGGTTGCCAGGCAAACACATCGATATTCGCCCGTAGGAAGGCAACGACCGCACTTTCCTATTTGTCATCAAGGGTGGCACTGACATCAGCGCCAGCCAGCCCTGTTGGGATCTTTTTCACAGGGGGTGCAGCAGCCTTGGATCTCTTGCTGTTGGAATTCTCCGGCAAGTCATCAACAGGCGCAGCATACTCCGAAGAGGTATGCTTCCTGGATTCCTTGCTGGCATCCCTGCTAGCCTTCTTATTTCCATTATTTTCCTTGGCGAGAAATTCAGCTTGAGTGGTCTCTGCCGCGGCTGCGTCCCGTTACATCTTATCCACGCAAATGATTGTGTCCTTCTCATCTGATGGAATGGAAATGATGCCCACTGGCCCTGGCATCTTCAAGGTGTTGTAGGCATAGTGGGACGCTGCCATGAATTTAGCCAGAGATGGACGTCCAAGAACTTCGTTGTACGGTAGGGGGAGGTCGACCACATCAAACACAACCTTCTCAGTCCGGTAATTCAACTCTCCCCTGAATGTCACCGGCAGCGTGATCTTCCCCTTAGGACGACTCCTGCCGGGGTTGATCCTTGAAACGTGCCCGTGACCTCGAGCTCTTCCTCTGGTATCTGAATTTTGCTGATGACCCTTGGGGAAATCCGATTCAACCCAGCCTCGCTGTCAACCAACATCTTTGTGACTTTGAGGTTGCGGATTGTTGGTGAGACCAGCAACGGCAAGCACCCTATCGCGGTCGTGCGGTCAGGGTGGTCCTCTTCGTCAAATATGATGGGCGTGCGTGACCACTTGAGCGATTTCCGAGAGTCTGTCGCTGGCTCCATGACAGTGACTTCACGTTCCCACTGTTTAAGCTGGCGGTGAGAGGAGTGCAGAGATGCAATCCCGTTGATGCACAAGGCGTCAGTGGCTTTCTGGAATTCCTTCTCGCTGGTTTTCTCTCCATCCCCTCCATCACTTTCATCATTGCAATCTTCCTTCTCATGCCCTCTGGCGGGTTTTCCTTGATTCCGAGGAGCCTTGCCAGGCTGACTTGCTTCGCCGCCCCGACCGTTTCCACCAGCGCCATTCAGACCTTTCTCCTTATCACACTTCTCATACTCAGCCCTCTGCTTCTTGACAAGTTGTTCAACTTGAAGGCACTCATGGAGATTGTGGCCCTTGGTCTGATGAATCTTGCAGTACGGCCCATCACCTTTCCCAGCCTTCTCGGCAGCCACAGCCTCCCAGCAGTCAGTGCATGTGGCAACCTCCTTGCCGGGTACCTCAGCCTTAGCCTTCTTGCCGGTACTAGGCATGCCTGATCCGTCAATGATCATTACCGTCTTATCTTTGGGCCTCTTATTGTGCTTCTTGTTTTTCTTCTTATGACTGGTGGCCTCGTCATCATCCTCTGAGTCGATGTCGATGCCATCTTCTTCCCCAGGGAGTTTCCTCCCCTCCTCCACCCGAGCATACTTGTCCACTAAGGTGTAAAGCTCCTTCACAATCTTGGGCAACCGAACGCTCATCTTGGAACGTATTCGACGGTTGCACACATTAGACTGGAATGCAGCTATCGGGTGGATGTCTGGAATATTTCTGTGGACTCGGCTAAACCTCTGCATATACTTCCGCAGAATCTCTCCTTCCTTCTGCAAGAGAAGCTGCAAATCGCTAAGCCGCCCTGGTTCTTGATGGCCTCCTGTGAAGGCGCCAGCGAACTCATGGCACAAGTCAGCCCATGTCGAGATGGAGTTCCCTGGAAAGTGCATCAGCCAAGACCTGACATTTGGATTGAGTGCCAAAGGGAAGTAGTTGGCAAAAACCTTCTCATCTCTTCCCCCGGCAGCTTGAACAACGATGGTGTAGATGCTCAAGAACTCTGCCAGGTTCAGTCTCCCATCATGATTTTTTGGTATCTCTGTCTTGAACGTGCGAGCGGACGACCAATGGACTTGCCGCGACTCATGGGTGAAGGCAGGGTACCCGCCTTCGCAGAGTGTAGGCTCGTAGGCGTTGGGGCCATCGTGCCCATCTGACTGGTGGTGGTTGCCGCGGCGTTGCTCGATGGTGACGCGCGCGCCCTCCCTCTGCCTATCCTCCGTGGCTCGCTATTGGTCTTGTCGTGCTCGAGGGTCGGATGAAGCCATCGAGACGTCACCATGCTCTTGGTCGCATGGACCCCGTGCTGGTTGTCACGGTGGGGATTGCACCATGAGGGTGGCCCCTTCCGCACGGCCAGCAGCGTGGGCTGCCATCGCTGCCTGGGGAGGCCGTGGCAGGCCAGCTTGCTGTGAGCCTCTAGCCTTGGCAAAGCCAATCAGGCTCTGAATGGTGGCTCTCCATTCATCCATCTGACCGGCTGCCGGTGGAAATCTCAGTAGAAGTTGGGCCTGCCCATGGCCTCTGAAGTGGTGCTTGGAATAGGTGATGACTATGTAGACCGGAGCATTGCCCGGCTCCTGACGGTGCTGGCAGGGGCTGTGCCGGGCTCTCGCCATCGGGAGCCAGTTGGTTGGGCAGTGTGGTGACGAGGCGGTGGCGCGTGTGGACCCATTACCACGTTTAGAGCATTGGCTGGGCCAGTTTGTTCCAGGGGTGGTGCATGTCCCGCGACCGCGCTCGCGGCGGGGGCGGTTGGAGGATTGCGATTAGCCCTCGGGCGTGCATCACCACCATGGTTGTGCTCCTCGGTCAGGTGAGGAGATGCTGAAGGAATAATCTCTCTACCCGTATTTCACGGAGTGTGGTCGTCGGGATGCTGTTGGTGATGTACTTCTCCGGGGCCTCCCCTCCCGCTTCAGCCGTGGGGGAGGTGGTTGTCGGTGTCAAAACCGGCGGATCTCGGGTAGGGGGTCCCGAACTGTGCGTCTAAGGCTAATGGTAACAGGAGGCGGGGGACAAGTACATAGTCCGACTGTCCGAGGACCCCCTAATCCAGGACTCCCTCAGTAGCCCCTGAACCAGGATTGAATGACAATGAGTCCGGCGCAAAGATTGTCTTCGCCAATGCAAGGCGGGTTCTTCTCCAAATCCAGAGTACCTGTTGTAACTAGTAGTGTCCGGCTTCCCATTAATGTTGGACTTCTCGGCTTCTGTACTTTAATAATAGCAGTATCCACGTGTCGAGCGAATGCGAGAATTCGGGGTGTTTTTACATTTGCCACCCTGACCATGTTAGTAAATCATCTATAAAAGAGACGGGGATCCTCAGATCCAAATCACACCTTCTTCCCCAAGCGAGGATTCATCAGAGCGCGTCCGAAAAAAGTCATCCCTTCATGGGCGGTCACCGCAGCTCCTCCTCTTGTTCCCGTAGCGCTAAGCCCGGGGATTGGGAGAAGTGTTCTGTATCCCATGGCCAACTGGTGGGGTTGCAGACCCAGAGATTTCTCCCGCCTGTATACCTTGTCCCTGTTCGAGACGGACTAGCCACTTATGATGGCGGGGAGCAAGCAAAGAGTTTCCCCAACCCATCCAGGGGGGAGCGAGTATGCCTTGTCCCTTACTTGCTGAGGGGCCTCGGATTTACAATCCATCCATTCTTCCGCGGGCTCCTGGAGTTCTACGGCCTCCAGCTGCATAACTTCACTCCTGCTTCCATACTGCACATCGCAGGTTATGTCGCCCTTTGCGAGCTATTTCTGGGTTGTGAAGCTCATTTTGAGCTATGGAAGAGGCTATTCTGCCTCGTCCCTCGCAATCAGGAGGGATCAATATATCAAGTGGGCGGAGCCGAAATATGGCGCATCGCCGGGACTGGATACCTGTCCGGCACTTCGAAGAAGACATCCGAAGACTGGCCTTCGGAGTGGTTTTATATAGATGACGTCTCCCTTCCGGACCCTATTCGAATGGGTCTTCCTGAGTTTATCAATGTCGCACTGACGAAACGCCGCAGCTGGCATCCCCGGAACCCTCAGGAGGAAGATAGCAGAGAGGTCCTTTATCTGATGGACATGATAAAACACTGGCCAAATCTGGATTGACAATAATCGAGGTTATGTCAATATGCATAATGCGGGGGGTGCAGCCACTCCAGTTCTGGGGGAATCCCATGTGGCACTTTAATGGAGAACACGACGCCACCCGCTGCGGTCGTAAATGTCCGGACTCCACCACTGCTCTGGCGAAAATATTGTCCGATTTGTATAAAGCAGAAGAAGAGGAGTTCACCCGCATTAAGCCACGGGATGGATTTTCCATGTACAACCCCCTAGCTGGGTGAGCTGTTATCCTTTACTCAACACTGTTCATTCCTGCATTCTTTCATCACGGATATTTACCTTGCTAATTCATAGCAGGAACTACGAAAAGCCGTGAGGGAGGTCCACAACCCGCCTCCACAGCCAGAGGACCATGACTGGGCCCTTGACCCCGGACTTGAAGAAGATCCGGACATATTTGTGGAGCTCGTCGACAGGACGTTTTACCAGTAAAGATGTGACGGTGCCTTGGTGGCTATCATAGCTGATTATCCAGGCCTACTCCCTACACCACATGTAAGTAATACCGGAGTCCTAACTTCCGAGAAGGGTCCCTTCTTTACGCCTTACCCACTGCACATGTATTGCACTTTATAGGGAAGGCCCTCGGGGCGCCGTGCCGAACCCGCGGTGTCTCGCCAACAAGGGGCACCCAAGCTGGGTAGGCTTAAAAGGAAGGCGGTCAGAACCGAGACGCCGTCGCAGAGGTATGATTAAAAACCTGCTCCATGATTATTGTCTTTAAAATATAACAATGTCCGTGGTCCCCTGGCAGAAAGAGCGCTCGCCAGACTGTGTCTGGAGAGCCTGCCGGCCATGCCTCCACCCGCCGGACTCCAGAGCCAGACGCAGGGGCGGAGGCTAATGCGGGGACAACGCTGGATGGTCCTCCTACAGAGGATGCGGATAGAATATCCACTACAAATTCCGAAGTGGAGAGCGCCATGAATCATAGGCGCCGACGGGCCGGACTCCGCGACCCTAATTTCTCTAAAGAGGCGTTCAATGCCTTCAACTCAGGAGACGCGTACATCCGAGCTGCTCAAGGTGGTCTTGCTAGAGCCACGGACCAATATTTAAAGGATATACGGGTAAGGAAATCTGATGATTATGTATATCAGTAGCCCCCGAGACTTGAAACAGTTGGCATGACTGATTTAAGGATCATTGTACGCATAGGTTCTTACAGAGAAGAACACCCATTTGTCCCAAGAGCTGGAGGAGTGCAAAGCCCAGCTAAGGGCCGCAGTTGCTGGAATGGAGGAATCTAAGAAGGCCTCATTTGGTAATACTTGTCTAAAAAAGAACGCAATTACGTGTACCAGTTAGTATTCAACATGCTTGTGAATCTAATAATTGATCCTACAGATAATCTGAAAGGGAATCCGGAGATCGTTGATACGTCTCCAACGTATCTATAATTTATGAAGCATTCATGCTATATTATTATCTGTTTTGGATGTTTACAGGCTTTATTATACACTTTTATATTATTTTTGGGACTAACCTATTAACCGGAGGCCCAGCCCATATTGGTGTTTTCTTGCCTATTTCAGTGTTTTGAAGAAAAGGAATATCAAAAGGAGTCCAAACGGAATGGAACCTTTCGGAGCGTGATTTTTGGAACAAACGTGATCCAGGAGACTTGGAGTTGAAGTCAAGGAAGCTCCAAGGTGGACACGAGGGTGGGGGCGTGCCCCCTACTGGGCGCGCCCCCTGTCTTGTGGGCCCCTCGAGGCACCCCCGACCGACTTCTTTCGCCTATATATTCCCTTATACCCTAAAAACATCGAAGCGAACAATAGACTGGGAGTTCCGCCGCCGCAAGCCTCTGTAGCCACCAAAAACCTCTCGGGAGCCCGTTCCGGCACCCGGCTAGAGGGGGGATCCCTCACTGGTGGCCATCTTCATCATCCCAATGCTCTCCATGGAGAGGAGGGAGTAGTTCACCCTCGGGGCTGAGGCTATGTACTAGTAGCTATGTGTTTGATCTCTTTCTCTCATGTTCTCTCTATGTCACGATCTTGATGTATCACGAGCTTTGCTATTATAGTTGGATCTTATGATGCTTCTCCCCCCTCTACTCTCTTGTGATGAATTGATTTTTCTCGTGAAGTTATCTTATCGGATTAAGTCTTTAAGGATTTGAGAACACTTGATGTATGTCTTGTCGTGCTTATCTGTGGTGACAATGGGATATCACGTGATCCACTTGATGTATGTTTTGGTGATCAACTTGCGGGTTCCGCCCATGAACCTATGCATAGGGGTTGGCACACGTTTTCGTCTTGACTCTCCAGTAGAAACTTTGGGGAACTCTTTGAAGTTATTTGTGTTGGTTGAATAGATGAATCTAAGATTGTGTGATGCATGTCGTATAATCATGCCCACAGATACTTGAGGTGAGAATGGAGTATCTAGGTGAGATTAGGGTTTTGGTTGATTTGTGTCTTAAGGTGTTATTCTTGTACAAACTCTATGATAGATTGAACAGAAAGAATAGCTTCATGTTATTTTATTACGGACTCTTGAATAGCTAGAACAGAAAGGATAACTTTGAGGTGGTTTCATACCCTACCATAATCCCTTCGTTTGTTCTCCGCTATTAGTGACTTTGGAGTGACTCTTTGTTGCATATTGAGGGATAGTTATATGATCCAATTATGTTATTATTGTTGAGAGAACTTGCACTAGTGAAAGTATGAGCCTTAGGCCTTGTTTCCTACCATTGCAATACCGTTTACGCTCACTTTTATCATTAGTTACCTTGCTGTTTTTATATTTTCAGATTACAAATACCTATATCTACCATCCATATTGCACTTGTATCACCATCTCTTCGCCGAACTAGTGCACCTATACAATTTACCATTGTATTGGGTGTGTTGGGGACACAAGAGACTCTTTGTTATTTCGTTGCAGGGTTGCTTGAGAGAGACCATCTTCATCCTATGCCTCCCACGGATTGATAAACCTTAGGTCATCCACTTGAGGGAAATTTGCTACTGTCCTACAAACCTCTGCACTTGGAGGCCCAACAACGTCTACAAGAAGAAGGTTGTGTACTAGGCATCAAGCTCTTTTCTGGTGCCGTTGCCGGGGAGGTGAGTGCTTGAAGGTATATCTTTAGATCTTGCTATCAAATCTTTTTGTTTCTTGCTTTATCACTAGTTTAGTCTATAAAAGAAAATTTCAAAAAATGGATTTGAGTTTGCTTCATATGCTTCATCTTTTTAATATCTTTCGTGAGAATGATGGAAAAGAAAATTGTGCTCAATTGATAGAAGAAGAATGCATTAAAACGCTTGGTACTAAATCTTTGAATGATGAGCATGATTGCAATGTTGTTCGTATGAACTCTTTGAATATCCATAGTACTAATGATGATTGCACTAGTTATGATGAAAATGTCTCCTATAAGCATGACGATTTTTGTGGAGAGCATTGGGTTTGCATGGACACACCAAATCGAGAAGATAGATATTGCAAGAGGCATAAGCATGTAGAAACTAAATTGTTGCAAGAAAGGCTAAGGGTGAGTGCTGAAAATTTATATTTCCTTCGCCGTACTTGTGAACTTTGCAATGAAAGTGGTCATTTACATCTCCGATGCAAATTGTTTCATGATCAAATCGTGTCCAAAAATTGTGATGATTTGATCTCCCTTGCACATTATAATGAACTTAGTTTGCCTATGGGTTATGAAGAAATGAAACGTTTAACTAAATTTCTTCCAGAATTAGCCCGTTATAACCTTCTTGAGTTTGATCTAGAGGAAATTTATATCTATTGTGCGGTGAATTGCATTGAAAATCCTTATATTGCCAATTACATAAAGAAAAGAAAGCAAATAGAAGATGATGAGAATACTAATGAAAGGGAAGAGACTTCCCAATCTCCTCCTACTATTTCTTATGATGAATCAGGTAACGAGGAGGAGCTTTCTATTCAACCAATCTCATCAATAAGGAGCTCAAAGAAGAAGGTTGAACCCACACATAATGTGAAGAAGAAAAAGAAAAGAAGGAGCAACAAAGGTCGAAAGGTATCTCTCCCACATGATGTTGTTCCTACTACTCATTGTGATGATGATAATTGCTATACTATTGGTGCTATCCATACTATTAATGATGAGAGTGATTATGCTTATGATATGAAAGGGCCCAAGCTTGGGGAAGCTATGTTTGATAAGGATGACATATTTGAGAATATATTTTCTGAAATTAATATTTTTCCCAAGCTTGGGGATGCTAAGTTTAATGAAGATGATATTTTTAGCCTCCCAAGTTTTGATATGCAAAGTTGTTATGATGATAGCATGCCTTTACTTATGATGATTATATTGATGAAAGTGGGTTTGGAAGAGTGTCAACTTTAGGAAGTAGTGATCCCACTATTTTGGAGGATGTTGAATTTTATTGTGATGAATATGAAAGTGGATTTGGAAGAGTGTCAACTTTATTTAGTGATGATTCCACTATCTTGGGAGAGGTTTCAATTGATTATGATGAGAACGAAGCTGCTACTTATGATGATTATTGTGATGAAACTTCTGCTATAAAAAGTAGTGATGATTATATTTATAAAAATTGTCATGATTATGATTACCCTTTTTCTGAACATTACTCTTTTAATGTGGAAACAATTTATAGTATTCAAGTCTCTTATGATACTCCCACTATTCCGAATGAGAAGAATTTTGCTTATGTGGAGAGTAGTAAATTTTATATGCTTGTAGATAATGAAAATAATGCTTTAGGTGCTGGTTATATTTTTGAATTCATTCATGATGCTACTGAAAATTATTATGAGGGAGGAACATATGCTTGTAGGAATTGCAATAATGTCAAGTTTCCTCTCTATGTGTTGAAAATCTTGAAGCTATGCTTGTTTTGCCTTCCTATGCTAGTTGATTATTGTTCCCATAAGTTGTTTGCTCACAAAATCCCTATGCATAGGAAGTGGGTTAGGCTCAAATGTGCTAGTCATACTCTTCATGATGCTCTCTTTATGTTTCAATTCTTATCTTTTATGCGAGCATCATTGAAATCATCATGCCTAGGTAGAAAGGCATTAAAGAAAAGCGCTTGTTGGGAGACAAACCAATATTTATCCTTGCGGTTTTTGTGTGATCACATAATTATGCTACTGTAGTAATCATGTTTTATATCTTTTGTTTCAATAAAGTGCCAAGTAAGACCTTTAGGATAGCTTACGGTGATAGTTGTGTTGATCCTACTGAAATTCAGATACTTTTGCACCCAGTAAATTTGTTTTGATAATTCACAGAGACGTGCTTCTGATCTGATTCTTTATTCTCTGTATTGGTACACAAATTTATTAGGACTTCCTAAGTTTTTAGGATTTGTGGAGTTTCAGAAGTATACGTTTGATACATATTACTACAGACTGTTATGTTTTTGACAGATTCTGTTTTCTATGCGTTGTTTGCTTATTTTAATGCATCTGTGAGTAGTATCGGAGGGTATGAACCATAGAGAAGTTGGAATGCAGTAGATATTACACCAATATGAATTTAGAATGAGTTCACTACAGTACCTAAGTGGTGGTTTTATTTTCTTATACTAACGGAGCTTACGAGTTTTCTGTTGAGTTTTGTGTTGTGAAGTTTTCAAGTGTTGGGTAAAGATTCGATGAACTATGGAGTAAGGAGTGGCGAGAGCCTAAGCTTGGGTATGCCCAAGGCACCCCAAGGTACTATTCAAGGACAACCAAGAGCCTAAGCTTGGGGATGCCCCGGAAGGCATCCCCTCTTTCGTCTTCGTTCACTGGTAACTTTACTTGGAGCTATATTTTTATTCACCACATGATATGTGTTTTGCTTGGAGCGTCATTTTATTTTGTTAGTATTTGCTTTCTGTTATTTAGAATAATGTTTTGCATCTATATTTCCAATAAAAATGTCAATGATAGCCTTTACCATGCTTATTTTGCTAGTATACATGTTGCTGTTTGAAAACAGAAAATTTACCGCTTTTGCACAAATTCCCTAGAAAAGTCAGAGAATGGTATAATGTTGAAACTTTTTGCATACTGAGCTATGATAAATCTTCTACAGCGTAGTATTTTTCTCATAATTTTTGGAGTTAGGGAAGTATGATGAATCTTGCATTCTTTACAGACTATACTGTTTTGGCAGATTGCTGTTATGTTTGCATTTGTTTGCATATGTTTGCTTGTTTAATGATTCTATTTAAGGATAGGAGTATTAAATATGCCGAGACATTTAGTATGCAGTGTTGAATAATAATTTTAGTGATTTGTTACAGTAGAAAATGATAAGTTTTTCGCATTGGTTTATACTAACTTAGCTCACGAGTTCTTGTTGAGTTTGGTGTGGATGAAGTTTTCGAGATTTAGGAAACCGAGGTATAAAAGGAATTAAGGAGACACAAAAGCTCAAGCTTGGGGATGCCCAAGGAACCCCAAGATAATATTTCAAGAAGTCTCAAGCATCCAAGCTTGGGGATGCCCCGGTAGGCATCCCACCTTTCTTCTTCAACAACTATCGGTTAGTATCGGTTGAACCTAAGTTTTTGCTTCTTCACATGAGTTGTGCTATCCTTGGAATGTCATTTTATTTTGCTTTGCTTTCTATTTGAATAAAATACCAAGATCTGAAATTCTTAAATGAGAGAGACTCTTCACATAGTTACACAATTATTTAGCTACTCATTGATCTTCACTTATATCTTTTTGGAGTAGTTTGTCATTTACTCGTGTGCTTCACTTATATCCTATGAGTAAATGGTTGAATGAGTTGAATGTCATAAATCTGAAATTATATATGTTTCAGTTTTTTATCCCATGGGGAGTAATGACTTCACATCTAAGAAGTAGAGGTTGTAAATTTATTGAATGTTAGCAAACATTGTATTGGTCATTTGAACAATTCATGAAAGAATATTGAAGGAAGAGAGATTTCACATATAAATTTACTATCTTGGACATATTTTATAATTGTGAGCAATCATTAAGTATGACATGCTAAAGAGTTGATGTTGGACAATGAAGACAAAATAATGGGTTATGTTTTTTCACATCTTAGTTAAACTATATTGTCATGGATCATTCAAACTTGTTGAGCTTGCCTTTCCCCCTCATGCTAGCCAAAATTCCGTGCACCAAGTAGAGATACTACTTGTGCTTCCAAATATCCTTAAACCCAGTCTTAGCAATGAGTGTCCACCATACCTACCTATGGATTGAGTAAGATCCTTCAAGTAAGTTGTCATGTTGCAAGCAATAAAAATTGCTCTCTAAATATGTATGACTTATTAGTGCGGAGAAAATAAGCTTTATACGATCGTGTGATATGGAAGTAATAAAAGCGACGGACTGCATAATAAAGGTTCATATCACAAGTGGCAATATAAAGTGACGTTCGTTTGCATTAAGATTTTGTGTATCCAACCCTAAAAGCACATGACAACCTCTACTTCCCTCTGCGAAGGGCCTATCTTTTACCTTATGTCGTTTACTTTATGCAAGAGTCAAGGTGATCTTCACCTTTCCCTTTTTCTTTTATCCGTTGGCAAGCACCTCGTGTTGGAAAGATCCTGATATATATATATATATATATATATATATATATATATATATATATATATATATATATATATCCAATTGTATGTAAGTTAGCATGAACTATTATTGTTGACATCACCCAAAGGTGAATACGTTGGGAGGAAAAATTATAAGCCCCTATCTTTCTCAATATCCGATTAAAACTCCGTAACCATAAGTTTGCATGAGTGTTAGCAATTGTAGAAGACTATATGATAGTTGAGTATGTGGAGTTTGCTAAATCAAAGCTCTGACATAGACCCTTCCTGAAAATAAGATGAATTGCAATTGTTTGATGACTGAGAATGAAGTTTGCTAGTTTTCAAGAAAGTTTATGGTCTATGCTTTAACATGTGAATAGCTTGTTACTTGATCTTGAGAAGTTTTATGAGAAGAACTACTGTTATGACATATAATCATGCTAGAAAAGGTGATTGAAATTATCATTGAGCAAACTTGTGCACCTGCTAGCATTCACACTTCATAAATTCTTTCTTTTATCATTTACCTACTCGAGGACGAGCAGGAATTAAGCTAGGGGATGTTGATACGTCTCGAACATATCTATAATTTATGAAGCATTCATGCTATATTATTATCTGTTTTGGATGTTTACGGGCTTTATTATACACTTTTATATTATTTTTGGGACTAACCTATTATCCGGAGGCCCAGCCCATATTGCTGTTTTCTTGCCTATTTCAGTGTTTCAAACAAAAGGAATATCAAACAGAGTCCAAACGGAATGAATCCTTCGAGAGCGTTATTTTTCGAATGAACGTGATCCAGGAGACTTGGAGTTGAAGTCAAGGAAGCTTCAAGGTGGACACGAGGGTGGGGGCGTGCCCCCCTACTGGGCGCGCCCCCTGTCTCATGGGCCCCTCGAGGCTCCCCCGACCGACTTCTTTCGCCTATATATTCCCATATACCCTAAAACATCGAAGCGAACAATAGATCGGGAGTTCCACCGCCGCAAGCCTCTGTAGCCACCAAAAACCTCTCGGGAGCCCGTTACGGCACCCTGCCAGAGGGGGGATCCCTCACCGTTGGCCATCTTCATCATCCCAGTGCTCTCCATGGAGAGGAGGGAGTAGTTCACCCTCGGGGCTGAGGCTATGTACCAGTAGCTATGTGTTTGATCTCTTTCTCTCGTGTTCTCTCTATGGCACGATCTTGATGTATCACGAGCTTTGCTATTATAGTTGGATCTTATGATGTTTCTCCCCCCTCTACTCTCTTGTGATGAATTGAGTTTTCTCTTGAAGTTATCTTATCGGATTGAGTCTTTAAGGATTTGAGAACACTTGATGTATGTCTTGTCGTGCTTATCTGTGGTGACAATGGGATATCCGCCCATGAACCTATGCATAGGGGTTGGCACACGTTTTCGTCTTGACTCTCCGGTAGAAACTTTGGGGCACTCTTTGAAGTTCTTTGTGTTGGTTGAATAGATGAATATGAGATTGTGTGATGCATATCGTATAATCATGCCCACGGATACTTGAGGTGACAATGGAGTATCTAGGTGACATGAGGGTTTTGGTTGATTTGTGTCTTAACTTGTTATTCTAGTACGAACTCTATGATCGATTGAACGGAAAGAATAACTTCATGTTATTTTATTATGGACTCTTGAATAGCTAGAACAGAAAGGATAACTTTGAGGTGGTTTCGTACCCTACCATAATCTCTTCGTTTGTTCTCCGCTATTAGTGACTTTGGAGTGACTCTTTGTTGCATATTGAGGGATAGTTATATGATCCAATTATGTTATTATTGTTGAGAGAACTTGCACTAGTGAAAGTATGAACCTTAGGCCTTGTTTCCTACCATTGCAATACCGTTTACGCTCACTTTTATCATTAGTTACCTTCCTGTTTTTATATTTCAGATTACAAATATCTATATCTACCATCCATATTGCACTTGTATCACCATCTCTTCGCCGAACTAGTGCACCTATACAATTTACCATTGTATTGGGTGTGTTGGGGACACAAGAGACTCTTTGTTATTTGGTTGCAGGGTTGCTTGAGAGAGACCATCTTCATCCTACGCCTCCCATGGATTGATAAACCATGGGTCATCCACTTGAGGGTAATTTGCTACAGTCCTACAAACCTCTGCACTTGGAGGCCCAACAACGTCTACAAGAAGAAGGTTGTGTAGTAGACATCAATCGTACAAGAGGGTGAGCAACCAGCTAAACGACAACTAGAGGCTGGCGAGCGTGTCCTTACGCGGGTTAGGCAGGAGAAAAACAATCTCCAAGATGCCAATACCCGACTAGGCATTGAATTAAAAGATGTTCGGGCCCAGCTTGCTGACTCCGTGGAGGAGAATAAGAGGCTTCGGTGCGGCATTTTTACTAAGTGCTCAAACGAACCTTTATACACTTCGGTGAAGAAACGGGCTAACTGTAGGATCGGAAGTATTTCTAGAGGGGGGTGATTAGACTACTTGACAACTTAAAAGTTTAGCCTTTTGATTAGGGCGAGTTTTTAGCAAGTTCACAATAATGAGCAAGTCAAGTATCACCCTACACATGCAATTCTAGAGTAGTGGCAGCGGAAAGTAAATTGCACATGTAGTAAATAAGAGGTGGAGAAGAGCAAACGCAATTTGGAGACACGGAGATTTTTCTCGTGGTTCCGATAGGTGGTGCTATCGTCAATCCACGTTGATGGAGACTTCAACCCACGGAGGGTAGCAGCTGCGAGAGTCCACGGAGGCTCCACCCACGAAGGGTCCACGAAGAAGCAACCTTGTCTATGCCATCATGGCCTCGTCCACGGAGGACTAGCCTTACTCGGGTAGATCTTCACGAAGTAGGCGATCTCCTTGCCCTTACAAACTTCTTGGTTCAACTCCACATCTTGACGGAGGCTCCCAAGCGACACCTAACCAATCTAGGAGGCACCACCCTCCAAAAGGTAATAGATGGTGTTGGTGATGATGAACTCCTTGCTCTTGTGCTTCAAATGATAATCTCCCCAACACTCAACTCTCCTCACCGATATGGCTGTGGTGGAAGAAAGGATTGAGTGGAAAGCAACTTGGGAAGGCTAGAAATCAAGTTTCATATGGTGGGAGTGGAGCAACTTGATCTCAACACAAGGGTAGGTAGTTTTCTTCTTAGAAATGTAAGGTAGGAGTGGTAGTTCTTTCGATGGCTCTCTCCATGAATGAAGAGGAGGTGGAGGGTATTTATAGCCTCCACACAAAATCAACCGTTACACACATTTGACCAATCTCGGTCGGACCGAAGTTGACAACTCGGTGAGACCGAAAGTTCAAATCTTGTGAGCGTTGGGATTTTCAGTGGGACCGAAAATACAATCTCGGTTAGTCCGATTCTTCCAAAGTCTAGGGTTTGCCAATCTCGGTGGGACCGACTTTCTCATCTCGGTGACACCGATTTGAGTCTGAAGGTTCTGAAGCTTGGCAACACCAATTCGTAAGACCGAGTTTGGAATCGGAAAATCCGAAATTACTAGGGTTTGGGTATATGGCTGAGGTGGTTCATCTCGGTGTGGTGAGTTTATGGAATCGGTGGGACCGAGATTACTTATGGGTTTATGTTGGAATGAAAGATTGCTGATAGTTTGAGAGATAAATCACTAAGCACTTTGAGCAACAGATCATCATCATAACCTCATCCCTTTTAATAGTATTGGCTTTCCTATGGACTCAATGTGATCTTGGATCACTAAACCAAAAATGGAGTCTTGAGATTTTGCCAATGTTTTCCTTAGCATTTTGAGGGGTCCACATCATCAGTCATTACCATACCCATATCACTGAACTTTCTGAAATATTCTCAAGAAATAGTTAGTTCAATGATATATATGTTGTTATTAATTACCAAAACCACCCGGGGATTAGTTGCACTTTCAATCTCCCCCTTTTTGGTAATTGATGACAACATATAGATCAAAGCTTCGACAAATGATATAATCAATGAATAACATCGTCGCTTTGAGAAGTATGTGATAAGCAAGAGCTCCCCCTAAATTTGTGCATTATTTAAGATTTGCGTTTGAATGCAAATGCACAATCGATTAGGATCATGGGTCACTCTTCCATGTCACATACATCTTGGTGGAGCGCACAAAATGATAAGAATGAATAGCATGCACCCAATCACCAAGACATGAGTAAGTGATCATACAAGATATGGATAGAATATGATAAGCATTAAGCACACATTAAGCATAGTATGATCAAGCACTCATCAAGATAGAAACAAGCGTAGTATCAAACACACGAAATGTCTCAAAGAACTCAAAAGTATCTCAAGGAAAACCGCATAAGCGAAAGAGCAAAAACGAGCACTCTCTCTCGAAGTCCTATGATCTATACAATTTCTCCCCTTTGGCAACAAGTTACCAAAAGTTCGAAAGGTATAGAGCTAATCGTCACTAGGGACTCTGCTGGCGGCTCTGTCTGCGTCGATGGAGTGGAGATAGCTGCATCTGCAAAAGCTTCTGCTGAAGTCTGTGGAGCTGGAGGAGTGGATCTTGGAGCTGGTCTTTGGGCCGATGGAGCTGTGGGAGGTCTTGATGTAGTAGCCACAGGGTGCATCCTTTGGAATAGCGGCTGATCTGGGCTTTGTGGGCACTGCAGCAGCTGCTCATAGTCATCTGGACTAGATCACCTTCCATCTCCTTCATGAGCTCTGCCTTCTCCCTCTTCGCTTCCTCAATGTCGCCTCAAGCTTGTTGACGGTGACTGCACTTGATCGACTTGACATCGAGCATGGAACTTATCTTCAACTATCCTCTCAAGACTCTCCGAGGCGCACTATGTTGGCAGGCGTAGTTCAATCCTCCGAGTGGCTTCAAGAAGTTGTTCTCCAACGCTCTTGGGCTTTGCTGCTGCTTCCTTTTCAGCTTTAGCTTGTTTGGCAGCTTCAGACTTAGCGTGTCCTTCAACAGATGTGGGAGCATCCTCAGTCATCACAACTTCATTATCTTCATGTTAGGGCTGCAATGGCAAGTGGGGTCTATCCAACGGTAGGTGTCCGTGCCAAACTTGGCATTGATGAGCATCTGAATGTGCGGAGCAAACCCACACGACCTCTTACGATCTGCTGCTGTCCTCTTGATAGTCTCTACTATCGGGTCCATCACCTTAAAGGTGTCTTCGATCCAGAATGTGCAGCATGTTGATAGAATAGCCTCTTATCATGCGGTGGTCTCGACTTGGGCATCAAAGTATGCCTCGAGAATGGTGTTAGTGGTTGGGAGACCTGCACGAAGATGATAAACTGATCCAAGCTTCCATATCTCAACATCCTTATGCGGTACCTCATTGTACATGTTCTTCATAGACTCGTGATTCTTCTTTGGAATGCCATAGACATCTACATCATCGTCCCTTGATTTGGTGCATTCAGCAATGCTCTCCATTCCTCAACGGTGGAGGAGAATCTACGTCCTACATCATCCATACAATTCTGCCATCGGATAGAAGTGTGCGGTTGCATAGAAGCGCATGATCATCTCATCATTCCAAGCGGTCAATTTCGACCAACAAACTCAGCAACTCCACATGCGGTGAAGCTCTCATGCACATGTGGGAAGTAGTCTCTGTGCTCTTCACTTTGTCGATGTATTTCCGATCAACATATCTGGTGTCGGCAACAATTGGTTTCTTGTCCATGAGCACCATCTCATAGAAATCTTGTTGCTCTCGGTGTGGAACCTTGAGTCAATAGCTGTCCTTTCTCTGGTGGCATATGGATCAACTTGCCTCCATAGCCTGAGTCCTTTGTCCTTCCTTTCCTTCATATTTTCAGCTCGAGGATGAGCATCATTATGAATTGGCAATTTCATGCGAGCTTGACAAAACATGTGCCTCTTCATCGATTCAGCGGTGGCACATTGTCCTTCTTCTTCTCTGAAGCGGTATATTTCTCACAGTTTTCTTTGGCTTGGAAGCAGGTTTGGCTTGGGCTGCCTTTCTTTGGAGCTGATGGCTTAGATTTTGTGGGTGCTCCTGCTTACGATGGCATCTCCCATCAACTTTTGCTTCGAGGAGGCTGGGGTGCTTCCTCATCGAGTCATCATCGACTTCTTCATGAAGTAGCCTCTTCCTCTTGGAAGTTTTCTTGATCTTCTTTGGAGGTTTCTTCTTCCATGCTCAGCTTCTTTGCAAGCTGTGGATTTCTTCTCTTTGCTGGTGCCTTTCTTTGTTTGTTGCCCTTGATAGCCCTTGGCAACCACTTTCCTCTTAGGATTGGAAGTAATCTCCTCATCAAGCAACAAAGTCGAGTCTTCCTCATCTGAATTCCTCTTCTTCACGGCCACAGTGGCAGCAGGAGGCAATCCACTTGGGGTGCTCCTTTCTCCATCATCTGAAAAACTGCTTGCTTGGGACTTGTGACTGCCTCTGGAATCTCAAGCTGGTGATTCAGACTGTTCAGCTGTCACTTGCATCGGATATGTTGACAACCTGTGAAAAGAATAGGTATAGGCAGAATAGAAGAGTTATCACAAACTGCAGAGGATTTTGCAAAAGAATGAGTTCAAACTTCAGTTTTAGGTTTTCACAGAATGCATTTCGATGCGGCCGAGTCTAAAATTCGTGAATCCAAGTGTCTAAACCTAACCGTACACACCACTTTCGGTTGGACGAAATGGGTTTCGTCTAGCCGAGAACACTAGGGTTTCACTAAATCCTCACTTCGGTCTTACCGATTTGCACAACTTCGGTTTAACCGAAAAGTGCAAAGTCACAATGACCAGAGGCCAAATCGGTCGATCCGAGAATGTAGAATCGGTCACACCGAGATGTGTTCGTGAAACCTAACCTAAAATTTTCACTCGAATTTTGTTCTAAGATCTAATCTGCTGGATAGGAAGATTTCAAACTTGGCAAGAAGCTAGACAAAACCTATCGTGCATTGAATCGAGGTTGAAGCACGAGAGGATGAAACTCACCCAATCTGGTGGAGCTTCACTACTGGCGGCAACAGTGCGGTGAGATTGACCGTGACGGCGATGGAGACCAGCGGCGCTGAGGCGACGGCGGAGGCGATCCAAGACCACGGCGACGGCAGCGAAGGGTTTGAGGCGAGGCGTTTGAAGGAGTAATCAGCGCTGCCCTCGGGTATATATACCCTTCGGTGTCGGTGGGACCGAGTTGGAAAACTTCGGTGGGACCGAGATGGTTAGCGCAAGCGATTACACACATCGGTCACGCCGAAATTTGTAACTTCGGTTTCACCGAGGTGAAAACCTAGATCAATCCAAGTGATTTGATGCGTCCGATTTGAGTATATTGGTTTGGCGAAAGTACTTAGAAGGTTTTGGAAGTTAGGCTTTTGACGGATCGGTGGCTCCGAGTGCTCCTCACTCGGTCTGTCCGAAAAAGTCTTGTTCAAAGTTTGTGATATAAGCATGAATAGAGTTTGAGACAAGAAAGCATAGATAGCTAGGGGAGGAACTTAGGCATTCTTGTCCATCCATTTGGTCAAAAAGAAAAATCCAAAAGACCAAAGCAACAAATGGATGTCCTCGAATGGATAAAATCATGCATCCAACATGCTCACACAATAAGATAGCAACTAAAATATGTGTCAAACATGCACAAACAAAACATTAGCTACTAGCACACAATTTGGCGATGACTAGGTCATCTATATATGAGTATATTGACTTAGGAGTCAAATGAGAACATTTGATCATAGGTCATACTCATCGTTTAAGCACAAGTGGGGTTACCACTTTTACATAAAGCATTAATGTGTTCACATCATTTGAAGATGCTTTAGCTCAATTCTTTAGAGCAAAGCTCCCCCTTGATGTGAGAACCCCTTTTAAAGGGTCAAACTAACCTTGGGTTGTCGTTGAAGACTTCATGTAGATGTTGAAGATGTGGATGCTCAATGTTGATGAAGATCATCAAGAGTTGGGAGCAATCCTTTGGATTCGGGCACTTTCAATACCTACATGGGTTAGTCCCACAAGGAACAAACAAGGATATCCATGGGCATAGATTGAAGTACACAATAGATGATGTCCATGAAAGCAATGATTACCTTGTCCCTTGACTTACCAACATGAGGGTTTGTGACTCCATGAACTAGTGCAAGATGTGGAAGTTGAGTGCACAAGTTCTTGCCAAATTGAATGTGAGTGAAGTATATTGGCGGAGTCACCCTCAAGAACTCTCTAGTTCTTCTTCTTCGGGATCCACATCATCTTGATGGGAATCCTTGGGGTAGTAGTTGAGCTTGTCAAGTAGAACTTGAAGTTGCCTTGGGAACCCACTTGACCATGGCCTTGGGTGCTTCAATGAATGCATCAATCTCCTCTTGAAGCTTGTCCTTGCCTTTTAGCTTGTGGTCTTGTGGTGGAAGGTCATCTTGAGCTTGTTCCTCATTGGAAGAAGTGGGATCATACTTCTCCTTTTGAGAAACAAACTTTGGAGTGGGATATTGACCTTCTTCCCATTCAACACCCTCGGCGTTGAACTTTCGCTCAAAACCAATTCCTTGATTCTTCGGTGTCTTCCTTGCTTGCGAACAATTTCCTCAAAGCTCTTGCTTCCGGCAAGGCTCTTGTAGACACCTTTCTCTATAATCCCTTTCAATAAACTATTTTCTTGCTCAAGTGAAACTTGGCTTGAAACATTGTTAGTGGAATCAAGAGAATTACTAGAAGTAACAACATTTGATTTAGCATGATTATTGTTACTACTAGATGAAGAATTTTTCTTATGCTTGTCATGCTTAGTTTTAATAGGTGGCAAGAAATTAGACAAGAGAAGTCGTTTGGCAAGATATGAAGAACTCTTCTTTCGAAGATCGTCATTGATAGCTTTTAGAAACTCATGTTCTTGCTCTAGATTGAGCTTCTCGAAGCGTAGCTTCTCATGAGATCTTAGGAGCTCTCTATGATCTTCTTGAGTTGTTTCATGAGCTAACTTAAGAGTGTTTAGTTCTTTAGTTAGACGCCCAATCTCCTTCATAGCATTTTCATTCGACTCTTCTCGACTATAAAGACTACTAGCATGTTCATCATTACTAAGCTCACTAGATTTATCACGTAAAAGCTCATCTTCACCAAGCAAGTCATCTTCATCACTATCAAAGTCAATGAATTCAGGGTGTGATACCTTGGGACCTTTTGCCATGAAGCATCTTCCAATTCCCTCATTTGGTGAATCAAATATGTCATAGGAGTTGGAGTTGGAGGACATGAGAGCAAGACCGGCAACACCTTCATCTTGACTGGATTCGGAGTTGGAGTGATAGCTTCTTTCGGAGTGATTGTCGGATCGGAGCCGGAAACCCATTCACCAACATGAGCTTGATGTTTTCTTCTTGTGTAGCTCCTTGATGACTTGTCTTTCCTTTCCGAATCCTTGCTTCTCCAAGAGGATCTTCGTTCATAACGATCATCTCTACTCCTTCTCTCTTTTCGAGGCGACTCTTCCCTTGAGCTTCTTCTTCTTGGAGATTCTTCTCTTCTCTTGTGGGGAGTCGAACACTCATTTGAGTAGTGTCCGGGTCTTCCACAATTGTAGCATCGATCACAACTAGAAGATCTCTTTTCATCATATGATCTAGACTTTGAGCTTCTTTCCTTGCTTCTACTCTTGTAGAATTTGTTGAAGTTCTTCACCATTAGGCTTATCTCTTCATTAGAAACTAGCTTGTCACTTGAGGTTGTGGGAGCTTCAACTGTAGCTTTGTAAGCACCACTTGACTTGTTGTGAAGCTCTTCCTTATCTTTAAGTGTCATCTCATGAGCAACAATCCTTCCAATGACTTCGGTAGGCTTGAGACCTTTGTAGTTTGGCATCATTTGGATCAAAGTGCACACGGTGTCATACTTTCCATCAAAGCTCGAGAATCTTCTTGATGATGAATCGGTCGGTCATTTCTTCGCTTCCTAAGCCTGCCATCTCATTGGTGATGAGAGCAAGCCTAGAGTACATTTCAGCGACTCCTTCACCTTCCTTCATCTTGAACTTGTCAAGTGACCTTGAAGAACATCTAGCTTTGATTCCTTCACGGACTCGGTACCTTCGTGCATTTCGACCAAAGTATCCCAAATCTCTTTTGCATTCTCAAGGCGGTGATCTTGTTGAACTCCTCGGGACACAAAGCATTGAAGAGAATGTCACAAGCTTGAGCATTGTTACGTAACATCCGCAACTCATCCGCTGTAGCCGCGATCCGGAACTTTTCCTTCCTCGAAGAACTCACCTTGCAAGCCAACACAAATAATGCCCCATGCGGCGGGGTTATGTCCAAGAATATGCATTTTCATTTTATGCTTCCAACTAGCAAAGTTTGAACCATCAAAGTAAGGACCTCTCTGAAAATTACCCTCACTAGGCGCCATACTCTCCTAGGTTGTGAAACCAAGCTTATGGAATCCAATGCAATGAAAACCAATCCAATGGAGACCAAAGCTCGATACCACTTGTAGGATCGGAAGTATGTCTAGAGGGTGGTGATTAGACTACTTGACAACTTAAAAGTTTAGCCTTTTGATTAGGGCAAGTTTTAGCAAGTTCACAATAATGAGCAAGTCAAGTATCACCCTACACATGCAATTCTAGAGTAGTGGCAGCGGAAAGTAAATTGCACATGTAGTAAATAAGAGGTGGAGAAGAGCAAACGCAATTTGGAGACACGGAGATTTTTCTCGTGGTTCCGATAGATGGTGCTATTGTCAATCCACGTTGATGGAGACTTCAACCCACGGAGGGTAACGGCTGCGAGAGTCCACGGAGGCTCCACCCACGAAGGGTCCACGAAGAAGCAACCTTGTCTATGCCATCATGGCCTCGTCCACGGAGGACTAGCCTTACTCGGGTAGATCTTCACGAAGTAGGCGATCTCCTTGCCCTTACAAACTTCTTGGTTCAACTCCACATCTTGACGGAGGCTCCCAAGCGACACCTAACCAATCTAGGAGGCACCACCCTCCAAAAGGTAATAGATGGTGTTGGTGATGATGAACTCCTTGCTCTTGTGCTTCAAATGATAATCTCCCCAACACTCAACTCTCCTCACCGATATGGCTGTGGTGGAAGAAAGGATTGAGTGGAAAGCAACTTGGGAAGGCTAGAAATCAAGTTTCATATGGTGGGAGTGGAGCAACTTGATCTCAACACAAGGGTAGGTAGTTTTCTTCTCGAAATGTAAGGTAGGAGTGGTAGTTCTTTCGATGGCTCTCTCCACGAATGAAGAGGAGGTGGAGGGTATTTATAGCCTCCACACAAAATCCAACCGTTACACACATTTGACCAATCTCGGTCGGACCGAAGTTGACAACTCGGTGAGACCGAAAGTTCAAATCTTGTGAGCGTTGGGATTTTCGTGGGACCGAAAATACAATCTCGGTTAGTCCGATTCTTCCAAAGTCTAGGGTTTGCCAATCTCGGTGGGACCGACTTTCTCATCTCGGTGACACCGATTTGAGTCTGAAGGATTCTGAAGCTTGGCAACACCAATTTCGTAAGACCGAGTTTGGAATCGGAAAATCCGAAATTACTAGGGTTTGGGTATATGGCTGAGGTGGTTCATCTCGGTGTGGTGAGTTTATGGAATCGGTGGGACCGAGATTACTTATGGGTTTATGTTGGAATGAAAGATTGCGATAGTTTGAGAGATAAATCACTAAGCACTTTGAGCAACCAGATCATCATCATAACCTCATCCCTTTTAATAGTATTGGCTTTCCTATGGACTCAATGTGATCTTGGATCACTAAACCAAAAATGGAGTCTTGATTTTGCCAATGTTTTCCTTAGCATTTTGAGGGTCCACATCATCGGTCATTGCCATACCCATATCACTTGAACTTTCTGAAATATTCTCAAGAAATAGTTAGTTCAATGATATATATGTTGTTATTAATTACCAAAACCACCCGGGGATTAGTTGCACTTTCACTAACAGAGTTATGTCTGTAGGTATGCTGACAGGTCGTCCGGAACAGGAGATGCCCGGATCCGCAGGCGATCTTCTGCAAGAGCTCTCACAACTGCACGAACAAGTTCGGCAGGTGATGCAGGGTATTGCCCAGGCTTTGTGGCCATCCGCCTCCCTGCCAGGTGGCATGGGGGAGCTTGTAGAGATGCTCAAGGGAGCGTGGCGGCGCTTCCGATTATGGAAGATATCGGCCTGCCAACAAGGTGCGAGGGAAGCCTGGGCCATGGTGAAGACGCGGTACACCAAGGTTGACCCGAATCACATGGACGAGGTCGGACCTGTAGGGTCGGATGGGAAAGAGATCCCTGTTAGTCTGGTATATGAATAGGTAGGATTAGCCGCAAAGTATTCCCAACAGGATAGTAGGCTAGACAGCTTGTTGGATGGTATAGAAGAAGAATTTAGTCAGTCTAAGTGACTGTGTACTTCAAATGACATATTTTGTCCCTAGCCGGATTGTAAATCATTTGTCATGGCGGACCTTTTCGCTTCAACCTCCGAACCCAACAGTCCTGAGTGTATCCAAATACCCGCTCAGTTATGTAAACCAGGGTATGCGTGGAAACCAGACGTAGGCGTCATAAGTGCTTGAACAGACAAGTACCCAACTAGTTATATTATATTACATGGATAGTAAGAAACATCTTCCAGGGAGAATAGTTCCGTTAAGGGTTCCTTTCCCTGGGTATGCATGCATTAATGTGCATGTCCGAACTGCGAACAAAGATGCAGGATATGAAACATCTTGGGGTTTATATTGTAGATATGTAAGAAACATCTTTTGTTCATCGACCAAATATTTCCTTAAGAACGCTAGCTTTCGGCTTCACCCAGTCTGAGGTACACATCTGGCTGACCCGGCAGTAACAATCGCAGAGGTGCTCCCCTTATGCCCTTGCCGAAATAACGGGAACGTAGGGCATAAACACATGAGCCAGGCAACCCAGCTTCGCTAAAACTTAAGTCATATCGATGCATATAATGGCAAAAAAAGTACATATGAAAAAAATGACACATATGTAGCGGGCATAAAGCCCGGGAGATTATTATATTAAGCTCTGTATAAGAAGCCCCCAGGTATAATGAGTGCGCGTAGCGCATCAAGGTTGTGTAGTCAAGGTGCACTTGAAGCCTTTAAGGCCATGAAAAAAGAAAGAAAAAAAAGAAAGAGGATATAACTTAAAAAAGAAAGGCAGAGGTAAGGAGACGAACACAGAGTTCAGCACTAGGCGTAGAATCTTTGGAGTCTGGCCGCTTTCCATGATTTTGGCTCGAGTCGATTATCGGATGCATCACGCAGACGATACTCTCCTCTGGTGAGAACTTTGTCAATGATGAAGGGACCCTCCCACTTGGGCTTGAGCTTGTCCTTTTTCTTCTCCGGTAGGCGTAGAACTAGTTCGCCAATGTTATAAGTTTTGGCCCGTACTTCTCTGCTTTGATACCTTCGACCTGTTGCAGATAGAATGCGGAACGGGCTTTTGCGACGTCACGCTCCTCCTCCAGGGTATCTAAACTGTCCTACCGATCAAGCTCGGCTTCTCTCTCTTCATACATGCGCACTCGAGGTGAGTCATGAATGATGTCGCAGGGTAATACCACCTCTGCGCCGTACACCATAAAAAATGGTGTGTATCCGATAGTGCAATTCGGCGTGGTCCGCAGCCCCCATAGTACGGAGTCGAGCTCCTCGACCCAGTGCGAATCTGATTCCTTCAAGGATCGCACTAGTCTGGGTTTGATGCCTCTCATAATAAGAGCATTTGCTTGTTTGACTTGACTGTTTGTTTGGGGGTGATAGACAGAGGTGTAATCGAGCTTAATGCCCATGTTGCCGCACCAAGTTTTCACCTTGTCGGCTGTGAAGTTGGAGCCATTATCGGTGATGATGCTGTGGGGGACACCGTAACGGTGTACGACCCCTGATATGAAGTGTATCACTGGTCCGGATTCGGCCGTTTAAATGGTTTGGCTTCTATCCATTTGGTGAATTTATCCACCATGACCAACAAGTATTTTTTCTTATGGCTTCCTCCTTTAAGGGGTCCAACCATGTCGAGCCCCCAGACCGCAAAGGGCCACGTTATGGGGATTGTTTGGAGAGCGGTAGGTGGCATATGGCTTTGATTTGCGAAAAGCTGGCAACCGACGCAATGTTGGACGAGGTCCTGTGCGTCTGCTCAGGATGTCTGCTAGTAGAAACCTATATGGAAGGCCTTGCTTACAAGGGCCCGAGCTGCGGCGTGGTGGCCGCTGAGTCCAATATGAATTTTGGCCAAGATCTGCCGCCCTTCCTCTTCGGAGATGCACCTTTGGAGCACTCTGGTCGCGCTTTTCTTATAAAGCTCTCCCTCGTGGACCTTGTAGGCTTTAGAACGCCGTATGATGCAACGTGCCTCGTTTTGGTCCTCGGGGAGTTCTTGCCTATTTAGGTAGGCTAAGAAGGGTTCCTTCCACGGGGCAATGACCGCCATGATCGCGTGGGTAGAAGGTGTTATTTCGGTGGCAGAGCCCCCGATTATGTTAGTGTGTTCGGTATCTAGGGCTGTGGTCGGATCTAGACTAGTATTGCCGGTCTCCCCTTGCCATACCACGGATGGCTTGAACAGCCTTTCCAAGAAGATATTAGGTGGGACGGGGTTGCGCTTAGCGCTGATGTGGGCAAGGATATCCGCCGCTTGATTGTTTTCTCGGACCACATGATGGAATTCGAGCCCCTCGAACCGAGCTGACATTTTGAGGATGGCATTGCGGTAAGACGCCATTTTCGGGTCCTTGGCGTCAAAGTCTCCATTTATTTGAGATATTGCAAGGTTCGAATCCCCCCGTACCTCGAGGCGTTGAATGCCCATGGAGACCACCATCCGAAGACCGTGCAACAGAGCCTCGTATTCGGCTGCATTGTTGGAGTCTCTATATAGTATTTGTAGTACGTATTGGACTATATCTACTGTGGGGGATGTCAGGACAATGCCCGCTCCCAGACCAGCCAGCATCTTAGAGCCGTCAAAGTGCATGATCCAATTGGAGTATGCGCCGTACTCTTTAGGGAGTTCGGCTTCTGTCCATTCAGCGACGAAGTCAGCCAGTACTTGTGACTTAATGGCTCGCCGTGGTTTGTATGTGATGTCGAACAGGAGGAGCTCGATAGCCCACTTGGCAATCTGGCCCGTGGCATCGTGGTTATTTATTATGTCGTTAAGTGGTACTTTGGAGGCCACCGTGATTGAACACTCTTGAAAGTAGTGACGTAGTTTCTGGGATGCCATGAAGACCGCGTATGCTATCTTTTGATAATGTGGGTACCATGACTTGCATGGAGTGAGGATAGTGGATACGTAGTATACCGGCTTTTGAAGCGGGAATTTATGTCCGTCCTCCTCTCATTCGACGATGAGCACTGCGTTTACAACTTGGTGTGTTGCAGCTATATATAGCAGCATGGGTTCGCCGATGTTTGGTGCGGCCAGGATTGGATTGCTAGCCAAGAGGGCCTTTATTTCTTCCAGTCCGGCCGTAGTCACCTCCGTCCACTCGAAGTGTTCGGTGCTTCGAAGAAGGCGATAGAGAGGTAGTGCTTTTTCTCCTAATCGGGAGATAAAGCAGCTTAAGGCAGCCACACATCCAGTTAGCTTCTGGATTTGCTTGAGGTCTGTTGGGGTAGCCAACTATGACAGAGCTCGGATTTTAGCCGGATTTGCTTCAATTCCTCTATTGGAAACTATGAAGCCCCGAAGCTTTCTGGCAGGAACGCCGAAAACACATTTTTCCGAATTGAGTTTGATGTCATATGTCCGGAGATTGTCGAACGTAAGCCTCAAGTCGTCTATTAAGGATTCGACGTGTCTGGTCTTGATGACCACGTCATCTATGTATGCCTCAACTGTTTTGCCAATTTGTTTCTCCAGGCATGTCTGAATCATGCGTTGATAGGTTGCACCAGCATTTTTGAGCCCGAAAGGCATGGTGTTAAAACAGAAGGGACCGTATGGTGTGATGAATGCCGTTGCATATTGATCGGACTTTGCCATCTTGATTTGATGGTATCCGGATTATGCGTCGAGGAAGCACAATGAGTCGTCTCCTGCGGTAGCGTCGATGATTTGATCGATACGGGGGAGGCGGAAGGGATCCTTAGGGCAAGCCTTATTGAGGTCCTTGAAATCAACACACAGGCGCTAGGATTTGTCCTTCTTTGGTACCATCACCAGGTTTGCTAGCTAGTCCGGATGTTTTAGTTCTCTGATGAATCCGGCTTCGAGTAACTTGGATAGCTCCTCTCCCATGGCTTGTCGCTTAGGTTCTGAAAAATGCCGAAGAGTTTGCTTGACCGACTTGTATCCCTTCGTTATGTTTAGGCTATGCTCGGCCAGCCTTCGTGGGATACCTGGCATGTCTAAACGATGCCAGGTGAAGATGTCCCAATTCTCGCGCAAGAACTCCCGCAGTGCGGCGTCTATTGTGGGGTTCAGCTATGCCCCGATGGATGCTGTTTTTGTAGAGTCCGTTGGGTGGACATGGAATTTGACTATTTCGTCCGCTGGTTTGAAAGAGGTGGACTTGGATTGTTTGTTGAGTATCACGTCGTCCTTGTCCACTATGGAGTGCAGCGCGGTTAGTTCTTCGGCCGCGAGGGCTTCAGATAATGCCTCAAGGGCCAGGGCGGAGGTTTTGTTTTCGGCGCGGAGTGCGACGTCCGGATCACTGGCTAGAGTGATGATTCCATTGGCCCCGGGCATCTTGAGCTTCATGTATCCGTAATGGGGTATAGCTTGGAAGCCCGTGAATGCCTCCCGCCCTAAAAGGGCGTGGTATCCGCTAGTGAACGGGGCCACTTGGAATGTGATTTCTTCGGACCTGTAATTCTTCGTGTGCCGAATACCACATCTAATGTGATTTTTCCCGCGCATCGTGCCTCTCGACTAGGGATAATTCCCCTGAATGTCATGCTGCTTTGCTCAATGCGGCTCTTTACTATTTCCATTTTGTTGAGAGTTTCCTCATAGATGAGGTTTAATCCGCTGCCACCATCCATGAGCACTTTAGTAGGCCAGAAGCCGTCCACAATTGGACT
The DNA here is from genome assembly GCA_021437245.1 of Aegilops speltoides. Taxonomy (NCBI): domain Eukaryota; kingdom Viridiplantae; phylum Streptophyta; class Magnoliopsida; order Poales; family Poaceae; genus Aegilops; species Aegilops speltoides. Next base: position 160,516,685 of record CM038146.1, read on the forward strand.
AAGGACCAAAGCGGCTGGTGCTCGGATAGTTCGGAATTGAGGTTCGTCACTGGCAGTGAAGGTTATGGCCGTGTTGTTCCATGGATTTATTGCTGCAACATGGCAGACTTTGGCGAGGCTGCGGAGTGCTCGCTTGCGCCTATTATTTGAGGTGAAAGTCTTGAAGACTATCAATATTGTATTGTTATTTTCTACGGGATGATGCTCTGCGGTATCGTTGATGAGGAGATACTCGCCGCTCTTGGCCACATGCTAGAGTATCCAACATGCTCTAAGGCTGTGTGTTGGTATGGTATCCGGTGCGGTGTGAATTTTGCATGGCCCATTTTGCCATCCCTCCAATACGGTTCCGCGCCCTGTAGTGGGCTTTGGTTTCTTTGTAGTTGGATCGGGTGACTTGCGAGAGCGCACGCTTTTAGTTCCGACGAGGGGTTTAGTGAGAGCCGGAGGATCCCAGAATTTTGCTTGGGTTTTCCAGGTGCTTTCCATCGCACAGTACTTCTGTACTATGGCCGCCAAGTCAGTGAAGTGTGCTATATTACGACGACTTATGGCATTGAGGATTCCCTTGTGCGTGCAATTTTTGCAAAAGAATGAGATTGCGTCTTCCTCGCGACAGTCCTCGACCTTGTTCAATACAAGGAGGAATCTGGCCCAAAAGTGGTGTACTGTTTCTTGGGGCTCTTGTCTTGTGTGGGAAAGATCGCTTGCATCTGGGTGGGTGGGTAGATTTAAGTCCAAACCCTTACCCGATCCAAGACCCAGGGGCAGAGGAGCTTCCGAGCTTCGAAGTTCGGGCTCCAGGATGTTGCCCAATTTTTCTGGCCTACTGTCCGATTCTAGGTTTGGAGCTTGGGCCATGTCCTCCCGTAGACGGTTATCCGGCTCGGAGAGCTCGGGAATCTGGACATAGTTCGTCCTCAAAACAGAGGAAGAATCACTGCATTGCTCCTCCACCACCGCTATCTGATGGGTGACCAGCGGAGAGTTAATCTCTCTTTGGTCGGGTTTAACCCGATCCGATCATAGTCCGTAGTGACTCCCAAGGTGGCGATGCGATCCAAGAGCTCGTTCAGGGAGGAGAGCTCCATTGGATCCAACTGCTCGGCAAATTCCGAGCTGACGAGGAGGCTGTTTTTGATGACCCGAGAAGTCATCGTTGGCGCGGCGGCCGAACGGGTGGTCATGAGGAAGCCGCCTAGTCGGAGAGTTTGGCCTAAAGCCAGGGCTCCCCAGAGGTGATGTTGTCCTTGATGACAAGGCGAGCCATCAAGCCTCACCGTGACGGCACAATGGAACTCTCAATGAAAGCACCAATGTCGGTGTCAAAACCGGCGGATCTCGGGTAGGGCGTCCCGAACTGTGCGTCTAAGGCTAATGGTAACAGGAGGCGGGGGACACAATGTTTACCCAGGTTCGGGCCCTCTCGATGGAGGTAATACCCTACTTCCTGCTTGATTGATCTTGATGATATGAGTATTACAAGAGTTGATCTACCACATGATCGTAGAGGGTAAACCCTAGAAGCTAGCCTATGATTATGATTGTCCTTGTCCTATGGACTAAACCCTCCAGTTTTTAAAGACACTGGAGGGGGCTAGGGTTACACAGAGTCGATTACAGAGAAGGAGATCTACATATCTGAATTGCCAAGCTTGCCTTCCAGGCAAAGGAGAGTCCCACCCGGACACGGGACAAAGTCTTCAATCTTGTATCTTCATAGTCCAACAATCCAGCACAAGTACATAGTCCGGCTGTCCGAGGACCCCCTAATCCAGGACTCCCTCAGTGGTGACCACACCGTCCGTGTTGACCAGGTCCCTCGCATCGTCCACTTCCCCATGCATTCCCATATCCCCTGCGACATCGGCGATCATGTGCGGCGGGGCCTTCGAGGTGGACGGGTGAGCTGCAGCATCGGACTTCTTCTTGGGCACCATAGTTGATGGAGTCATCGATGATGAAAAGGGCGATGAAGATGATGTGCTGCTTAAACTCTCGGGTTCGCGCAAGTGGATCCCCCTACCTAACACGCAAAAGATGTCATGGGAAACCACGACACCTATGGGGCTAGGAGCCCCTTTTGGTTCGGCGGGGGGATGGGCACGTTGCACAAAGAGCGGAGAAGCGTAACACAACACGCCAGAGATCACACGGGCAGTTTTACCTAGGTTTGGGCCACCATGAGGCGTAAAACCATACTCCTGCTTTGGTGGATTGATGGTGGATTATGGTGGAAAATGCAGCGCTCTTGCCCGACAGGGTTGCCTCGGGGCGAGAACGACTACGCTCGTGAGAACGTGCGAGGGTCCGAATCCTTTTCTTAGATTGACATGGGCCTCCTTTTATAGGTCAAGGGGTCACCACAATGGCAAATCAGTCTTCTACACACTGATTAGATAGCAAACAGTGCTAGCATACCTAACCCTGCAGGCGGACAGAGCGTATTAAATGTGTCGCTTAGTGTCACATCACAGCGAGCCCGCCAAGTTTTGCCAGCTTCATGCCTGCTTGCTTGAGAGGTCTCAGGACGGGTGTCATTTGGAGGTGTTTTTCGTAGGAAGTGGCTACCATGTGGCAGAAAGCAGTCACATAGTCACTCGGGGGCTTGACACCGCACTGATCGATAAATTGCGTCGTTGTGAGGTGGAGCGGTGACGCTTTGGCGGGGCAGCCCGCCCTCGCCGTGCCCGGCAAGCCTGCCGGGGCGGTCTGGTGACTCTTGTTCGGGGCAACCTCGTCCTCGCTAGGTTCACCTGCCCGACAAGGGTGGTTTTTCCCTTAGTGGTATTTTTTTCTTTGGCTTGACTTGGTCTTCTCGACGAGCTCTCTGATCCTTCAAAGAGCTGATCCCTTCGTGCTTGGTCTAATCTTGGGTGTTGTAATCTTGATCTTTAGGCCTGTGCACTGTCTGGGCAACAGACCCAGGGTTTGTTGCACCGATAGTGGTGTGGGCAGAGAGGCCCGCGAGCGTCTGGTTCCAGCCCCTGCGCTTCTTCGCGGGTGTGCTGCTGGCCGGGGGACCCGGTGGCCTCTGGCTGCAGGCCGATGGTTGCTGTAGTAGGGCCTCATGTGTGGAGGTCGAGGTCACCCCCGCCGGCAACGTGTTCCTGAACCGTAGGTGCCAGCCGTTTGCCCGCATGCAGCCTGTGGGGGAGGTGTACTCTCCACTTCAAGTATGACGGCGCTGCGAGCATCTACGTCAGGTCTTCGGGGAAGATGGCAAACGCCTGGGGTGCTGCCCACAGAGGGACATCAACGGCGATGACATCCACCCCTCTGACGATGATGGCCAGAGGAGCATGAGCGATGGCAACTACACTGAGCCACCACACCGCCGAGCTCGGGCCGGGGAGGTCGACGAGCTGCCTCACCGGCGCGCCCTAGTGAAGCAGGAGGAAGACTCCGACTGAGCTTGGGCGACGCTGCAGCCGTGTCTCAGGAGCCGTTGTAGCCGTGCGGCTGCTTTTGCTTCTTTCTTTCTCCTGCATTAGAAAAGTAGAAGGCCCTGTCATGGCATGTAATGAACCATGGCGCTCGTGCCACTATGTTATCGTTTATCCTGATATCCGTGTTGCCGTTGATTGTGATTGGGATGACTTAGCTTAGTGTGCTTGCGATAGACTCCCGTGCTGTGAGAGTGAGGTTCTCTCGAGCTTGGACTTCCTACACGCCCCTGTTCCAGAGAGGTCCTGCTAGGATCTTTCTTCGTGAGGACTCGAAAGTCCTCAGGCCTCGGGACGCACCTGGCGGCTGCGGGGTTAGGGGACCTCCGGAGGCGTTGTGCCTTACATGAGCCCCTGAGCGTGCTCTAGTCGCCGCTGGTACGCCGCGTCATGATGCCCGAAGGCATGGACTCAGGAGGGCGTGCATACCCATTGGCTCATCTAAGAGCGTCGCGCGAGGGTTAAGATGCCAAAGGCTAGGACACCAAGGCTTTGGAGGGGTGTGTTTGCGGGCGGGCCGAAGCGCACGCACCGTGCCCAGCCCCCACGCGCATGACGTGCGAGGAAGAGCAAGGGGCAACTGTCACTGTCCCTAAGGCAAGACCTGAAAGAGCAAATGCTGCAAGGAGAAACATTCCCAACCCTCTAAAAAAAGACGCGAGAACTTCAAATTTCATTCCAAGAGGTTGCAAATCAACTACAGAAAGCAAGCAAAAGAACAGTCGTGTCCGGCACCTATACTAGGTCTTCTGGTCTTCACGCCAGTGCGGAGCATGGGGCCTCCACTAGGATTTGGGTGGGAGCCCCTGTGTGGCCTAGGGGCGACGCTCAGGAGACTCTGGGGTGTGTACAGCCCCGCTCATTATTACGTGAGAGTGTCACGAGCGGAGACTTGAGAGGCACATGGCCTTGATCATGGATAGAAATTCTAGAGGTGCTGGATGTTCCAGGCATTCTGGATGGGGACCTCGTCCTGCGTCTCCAGGAGCGTGGCTTCAGGCCTGGAGACACAGGCGATCCTGAATGGGCCCTCCCACATGGGCGAGAGCTTGTGAATCCCCTCCCTAGAGAGCACCCGCCTCAGGATGAGGTCACCCACCTCGAGGGTCCTAGAGCGGATGCTACGACAGTGATAGCACCGCAGCGCTTGCTGGTACCTCGTGGCACGGAGCAAGGCTTGGCGGCGGCCCTCCTCCCCCAGCACGAGGTACATCCCCCGCGAGGCGTCATGGCGTGCCTCATCAAACACCAAGACCTGTGGGGAGCGATGTTTGACCTCATGAGGGAGGACCGCCTCAGCCCCATAGACGAGGAAGAATGGGGTCTCGCCTGTGGGCTTGGTCGCGGTGGTGCGGATGGACCACAACACGGACTGGAGCTCATCGAGCTAGCCCCTATAGTAGGCCTCGAGTTTCATCTTGAAGCTCTTGACCTTGAGGCCCCTCATGACCTCCGCATTGGCGCGCTCGGCTTGGCCATTGCTCCATGGGTGCGCCATCGAAGCGTAGCATGTCTGCGTTCCAAGGTTAGCACAACATGTTTTGAAGAGGTTGTTCGTGAACTGAGAGCCATTGTCAGTGATGATACGGTTGGGGACCCCAAAGAGGCTCACAAGGCCCTTGATGAACTTGACTGCCGAGCCTGCTGGGATATTCCACCTCCGCCCACTTGGTGAACTTGTCGATGGCGACGTAAAGGTAGCGGTAGCCCCCGGCTGCTCAAGGAAATAGGCCCAGGATATCCAGCCCCCAGACCGCGAACGGCCATGAGAGCAGGATAGTTTGCAGGCCCTGGGCGAGTTAGTGGATCTATTTGGCATCGAACTGACATGCCTCGCAGGATCTCACTAACTCAGTGGCGTTGTTGAACACGGTGGGCCAGTAGAACCCGCTCCGAAACGCCTTGCCCACGAGGGTGCATGATGAAGAGTGGAGTCCACAATCCCCGCCATGGATGTCAGCCAGCATCTTGCACCCCTACTCTTTGGAGATGCACCGCAGAGAGACGTCGTTCAGGCGCCTTCGGTAGAGATCGCCGTCCTGGATGCGTAAAGCGGTGGCCTAGCGGGCCATGCGTTTTGCGTCTTCCTCCTTCTATAGAAAGGTGCCTCGGAGCAGGTACGCCTTGAACTCTCGGTCCAGCACCCCTCCTTAGGTATGAGAGCGAGGAGCAGGCGAGCTCCCGAGGTCATACCGCAGGCTGGGGCGCCCGAGGAGGGTGCCATGGGCGGTTCCTCCTGAGGCAGCATCGGGCCTGCTGGGAGGGAGCTGCCGATGGCTTGAAGAGCCGCTCTTCGAAGATGCCAGGCTTCTGGGGTTCGCGCCGGGACGCCCTCTTGGCGTTGTTGTCCGCCTCCTTGTTTGTGCCATGTACGTGCTGTAATTCCAATCCCTAGAATCATTTTTCAATTTTGCGTACCTCTTCTGGGTATGCCTCCATGTACTCGTCTTTTGGCTTGTACTCCTTGTTGGAGAAGTTGACAAGGAGCGAGAGTCGCCCTCGATGGTGAGACGCCTGACTCCCAGAGCCGCATGGCCTTGAGGTGGGCGATCAGGCCCTCGTATTCCGTGATGTCATTGGAGACCTTCTCACCATGCTGGAAGCAGAGCTGCACGACATAGTAGATCTTGTCCTGGGTAGGTGAGATGAGCACGGCTCCAGCCCCCGCATCCCATCATGCGAACCTGCCATCAAAGTACATGGCCTAGCCATCCGGTGCTTCGTCTCCGAGAGTGAGGGAACGGTCCTCGCCCACCATCGGTCAGGGGCGTCAGTCCATTCCGCCACAAAGCCAGCAAGGTCTGCGGCCTTGATGACTCGGGTGGTGCTGAACTCCAGTTGGAACGCTTGCAGCTCGATGTTCCACTCGACAACCCTCCCCATGGCATTGGGGCTGTGGAGCACCCTTGATACGTCTCCAATCTATAATTTTTGATGTATTCATGCCATGTTTGTAATATTTTTACATGATTTTGTTATGATTTGGTTAGAACTAACCCGGACTAACGTTGTTTTCAGCAGAACTTCCATGGTGTTGTTTTTTGTGCAGAAATAAAAAGTTTTCAGAATGCGCTGAAAACCAACGGAGATTTTTTTCGGAAAATATAAAAAATACTGGAATGAAAAGTTACCGGAGGGGAGTCCCATGGGCCCCAGGAGGGTGGAGCGTGCCCCCACCCCCTGGGGCGCGCCCCTGTGCCTCGTGGACTATCCGTGGGGCCCTCTGACTTGTTCTCGACGCCAACCTCTCCTATAAATCCCCAAACCTCCAGAAAATAACCTAGATCGGGAGTTCCGCCGCCGCAAGCCTCTCTATCCACCAAAAACCAATTGGGACCCTGTTCTGGCACCCTGTTGAAGGGGGGATCCATCACCGGTGGCCATCTTCATCATCCCGGCACTCTCCATGACAAGGAGGGATTAGTTCACCCTCGGGGCTGAGGGTATGTACAACTAGCTATGTGTTTGACCTCTCTCTCTCTCGTGTTCTTGATATGGCATGATCTTGATGTATCGCGAGCTTTGCTATTATAGTTGGATCTTATGATGTTTCTCCCCCTCTACCTTCTTGTATTGGATAGATTTTTCCCTTTGAAGTTATCTTATCGGATTGAGTCTTTAAGGATTTTAGAACACTTGATGTATGTCTTGCGTGGGATACCTGTTGTGACAATGGGGTATTCTATTGATCCACTTGATGTATGTTTTGGTGATTAACTTGCCGGTTCCGTGTCCTTGGGAATCTATGCATAGGGGTTGGCACACGATTTCGGCTTGACTCTCCGGTAGAAACTTTGGGGCACTCTTTGAAGTTCTTTGTGTTGGTTGAATAGATGAATCTGAGATTGTGTGATGCATATCATATAATCATACCCACGGATACTTGAGGCGACATTGGAATATCTAGGTGACATTAGGGTTTTGGTAGATTTGTGTCTTAAGGTGTTATTTTACTACGAACTCTAGGGCTGTTGGTGACACTTATAGGAATAACCCAATGGATGGATCGATGGTGATGACGAAGGTGACGATTTCCCCCTCCCGAAGGGATGTTTCCCCGGCAGAACAGCTCCGTCGGAGCCCTAGATTGGTTCCGCCAAGGTTCCGCCTCGAGACGGCGGCGCTTCGTCCCAAAAGCTTCCTTATGATTTTTTTCCAAGGCAAAAGACACCATATACCAGAAGATGGGCATCGGGGGGCTTCCAGGTGGCCCACGAGGCAGGGGGCGCGCCCAGGGTCTAGGGCGCACCCCCACCCTCGTGGACAGTGGGTGGCCCCGCTCTGGTGCTTTCTTCGCCCAATATTTTTAATATATTCCAAAACTGACTTTCTGGAGTTTTAGGACTTTTGGAGTTGTGCAGAATAGGTCTATAACATTTGCTCCTTTTCCAGCCCAAAATCCCAGCTGCTGGCATTCTCCCTCTTCATGTAAACCTTGTAAAATAAGAGAGAAAAGGCATAAGTATTGTGACATAATGTGTAGTAACAGCCCATATTGCAATAAATATCGATATAAAAGCATGATGCAAAATGGACGTATCAACTCCCCCAAGCTTAGACCTCACTTGTCCTCAAGCGAATCGATATATATATATATATATATATATATATATATATATATATATATATATATATATATATATATATAGGTAAAACTATGTCTATCATAGCTTGCCACAGAACTAGTTAAGGCATGGTAAACATTTAACAGTTTAAAAGTAAGTAAAAAATATGAAATAAATAGGGGAGCCTTATTCTAATATAATAAGATGATCCAACGGTGTGATTGTGAAAATATGCATTTATGTGTCAATTTTTTTCAATCCATCCGTTGGATCATGTTATATTACAGGTGTGATGGTTCAGGATTTTTTTTCAGGATTTTTGAGAACTTTTACACCGTTGAAAACCTTAACTAGTTCTGTGGCAAGCTATTGTAGAAAATCCTACTCCTATATATATATATATTGTCATATGATTTCTGAGGCTTCAAGTAACAATCTATTCACAATGTATAGTATGAATCAGAAACTTCATTGAAAACTAGCAAACTATAATCTGAGTCATTGAAGCAATTGCAATTTATGGTAACATCGGAAAGAGTCAATATAAGAGCTTTTTAGAAAGTCCAGATACTCCACTATCATTTAGTCTTTCACAATTGCTAACACTCACACAATACTTATGGGCATGAAGTTTTAATCGGACATAGAGAAAGATAGGGGCTTATAATTTTGCCTCCCAACCTTTTACCTCAAGGGTAATGTCAACAATAATACTTTATGAAAAACCACATCCAATTGAGTATACATATCAAGATCTTTTCAACACATAGTGCTTGCCGAAGGATAAAGTGTACAAGGGTAAGGTGAAGATCACCATGACTCTCGTATAAGGCAGAAGATATAAATAAAAGATAGGCCCTTCGCAGAGGGAAGCAAAGGTTGTCATGCGCCTTTATGGTAGGATGCACAAAATCTTAATGCAAAAGAACGTCACTTTATATTGCCACTTGTGATAGGGACCTTTATTATGCAGTCCGTCACTTTTATTTCTTCCATATCACAAGCTTGTATAAAGCTTATTTTCTCCACACTAATAGATCATACATATTTAGAGAGCAATTTTTATTGCTTGCAACAATGACAACTTACTTGAAGGATCTTACTCAATGCATAGGTAAATATGGTGGACTCTCATGGCAAAACTGGATTTAAGGATATTTGGAAGCACAAGTAGCATCTCTACTTGGTGCAAAGGATTTGGCTAGCATGAGGGGGAAAGGCAAGCTCAACATGTTGGATGATCCATGACAATATACTTTATTTCGGATATAAGAAAACATAACACATAACTTTGTCTTCCTTGTCCAGCATCAACTTTTTATCTTGTCATAGTTTAATGAGTAGTCACAATCATAAAAGATGTCCAAGATAGTATATTTATATGTGAAAACCTCTCTTTCTTCATTACTTCATATTGATTGCAACGATGACCAAAATTATGTTTGTCAACTCTCGACAACTTTTATTCATGATACTCTTTATATGTGAAGTCATTACTCTCCATAAGATCAATATGATCTTTTTATTTTCTTTTTATTCTTTCTTTTTTCTTTTATTCCCTCAAGATCATAGCAAGATAGCAAAGCCCTCAACTCAAAACTAATCTTTATTATATATAGCTCGTGGACTCGATTACATAGATAGGGATCAACACAAAACTCAAAGCTAGATCATACTAAACTTTATTATACTAGATCAAGATATAATAAAAAGGATCGAACTAAGAAAAATGGTAAAGATAGAAGTGTGATGGTGATACGATACCGGGGCACCTCCCCCAAGCTTGGCAATTGCCAAGGGGAGTGCCCATACCCATGTGTTTATGTCTCTTTCTTCGGAGATGGTGATGTGATATTTTTGGCGATGATGCCCCTTAGGATACGGTTCTCTTCATCGAGCTTATTGACTTGCTGCTTAAGATCCATTGTTTCCTTACGGAGTTTACCCGCAACGGCTAAAGCTTCTTTCACCCATGGATGTTGTATAGCTGCGGGGTAATAAGTAACACTCCTTTTCATATTTTCATACGAAAGAAATCTAGCATTGGGAGGGATGACCAAATTTGGAATTGCTGAGCTCTAGAGTTCCTCCATCATAAATCTGGCTTGGAGACGAGAGGTAACTTCTTGATATTCCTCCATGGCATCTATCCTTTTCAAGTCGGCCTCCATCTCTTCCTCCATTGATGGCCCAAAGTGCTCAACATCGTTGATTGCTCTTGGCCACGGTGTCGAGTGAGATACCCGACTCTCCATGACTGACTCTTGAGAAAACATCTTGCTCTAATCTGTGGCAGAAACTACTCAAAACAAAAACAGAGGATTTTGTCATGATACGGTGGTCAAAACCTTCGGGAGATTATATAATAAAATTTTACCGACCAAAAGAAGTATCATGCAAGAAAACGGAGTCTGAAGGGCACACGAGGTGCCGACGAGGCAGGGGGCGCGCCCAAGGGGGTAGGGCGCACCCTCCACCCTCGTGGATGCCTCGTGTCTTTCCGGACTACTTCTTATTTTCTTATTTTTTTAAATATTCCAAAACAGAGAAAAATTGCTATTAGAACTATTTTGGAGTCGGTTTACTTCCCGTACCACATACCTATTCTTTTTTGGAGTCTTAAACGTTCTGGAAAGTGTCCTTTATGTACTCGGGGTTACAGTGTCAATAACATTGGTTTCAACATTTATGGGATTACCCGAGAATCAATGTTTGATTCTTTGACCGTTCACCACCTTCGGATTTGTGCCTTCAAAGTTGTTGATTTTTATGGCACCGGAATGATAGACCTCCTCAACAATGTAAGGACCTTCCCATTTAGAGAGAAGTTTTCCTGCAAAAAATCTTAAACGAGAGTTGTATAGCAAAACATAATCACCTACATTAAACTCACGCTTTTGTATCCTTTGGTCATGCCATGTTTTAACTTTTTCTTTAAATAGTTTGGCATTCTCATAGGCATGGGTTCTCCATTCCTCAAGTGAGCTAATGTTAAATAGCCTCTTCTCACCGGCAAGTTTGAAATCATAATTGAGCTCTTTAATGGCCCAATATGCCTTATGTTCTAGTTCGAGAGGTAAGTGACATGCTTTTCCATAAACCATTTTATACGGAGACATACCCATAGGATTTTTATATGCAATTCTATAGGCCCATAATGCATCATCAAGTTTCTTGGACCAATTCTTTCTAGATCTATTAACAGTCTTTTGCAAAATTAATTTAAGCTCTCTATTACTCAATTCTTCTTGACCGCTAGACTATGGATGGTATGGAGATGCAATTCTATGATTAACATCTTACTTAGCAAGCGTTTTATGAAAAGCACCATGAATAAAATGTGAACCACCATCAGTCATTAAGTATCTGGGGACTCCAAATCTCAGAAAAATAACTTTTTTAAGCATCTTAATAGAGGTGTTATGATCAGCACTACTAGTTGGAATAGCTTCTACCCACTTAGTAACGTAATCAACAACAACTAAAATATGTGTATACCCATTAGAGGAAGGATAAGGTCCCATGTAATCAAAGCCCCAAACATCAAATGGTTCAATAACAAGTGAATAGTTCATAGGCATTTCTTGACGTCTACTAATATTACCAATTCTTTGACATTCATCACAAGACAAAACAAACTTACGGGCATCTTTGAAGGGAGTAGGCCAATAAAAACTGGATTGCAATACCTTATGTGCAGTTCTATCTCCAGTGTGGTGTCCTCCATAAGCCTCAGAGTGACACTTGCGTAGGATCTGTTCCTGTTCATGCTCACGTACACAACGTCTAATAACACCATCTACTCCTTTATAAAGGTGTGGGTCATCCCAGAAGTAATGTCTTAAATCATAGAAAACCTTTTTCTTTTGCTGGTATTTGAAACTAGGTGGTATAAATTTAGCAACAATGTAATTAGCATAATCAGCATACCATGGAGCAGTGCTAGAAGCATTTATGACAGCTAATTGTTCATCAGGAAAGTTATCATCAATAGGTAGTGGGTCATCAAGAACATTCTCTATCCTAGACAAGTTGTCTACAACGGGGTTCTCAGCTCCCTTTCTATCAATAATATGCAAATCGAATTCTTGCAGCAAGAGAACCCGTCTAATAAGTCTAGGTTTATCATCTTTCTTTTCCATAAGGTATTTGATAGCAGCATGATCAGTGCGAACAGTTACTTTGGAATCAACAATATAAGGACTAAATTTATCACAAGCAAATACAACTGCTAAAAATTCTTTTCCAGTGGTAGCATAATTTCTGTTGGCACTGTCTAGAGTTTTACTAGCATATTGAATAACATTTAATTTCTTATCAACTCTTTGTCCTAGAACAACACCTATAGCATAATCACTAGCATCATACATGATTTCAAAGGATAAATTCTAATCAGGAGGCTGAACAATAGGTGCAGAAATCAAGGCTTTCTTAAGTATTTCAAATGCTTCTACGCAATCATCATCAAAGACAAAAGGAACATCTTTTTGTAAGAGAATAGTCAGAGGCCTTGAAATTTTTGAGAAGTCTTTAATGAACCTCCTATAAAAACCGGCATGACCAAGGAAACTTCATATACCTTTGATGTCCTTGGGACACAACATCTTTTCAATAGCATGAACTTTACCTTTGTCAACTTCAATACCTCTTTCAGAAATTTTATGCCCCAAGACAATACCTTCATGTACCATAAAGTGGCACTTCTCCCAATTCAAGACAAGATTAGTTTCTTCACATCTCAGCAAAACTCGAACAAGGTTGCTTAAGCAATCATCAAAAGAAGTTCCATACACGGAGAAATCATCCAAGAAAACCTCAACAATCTTTTCACAAAAGTTAGAGAATATAGCAGTCATACATCTTTGAAAGGTAGCAGGTGCATTACATAAACCAAAAGGCGTACATCTATAAGCAAAGGTACCGAAAGGGAAAGTGAAAGTGGTCTTGTCCTGATCCTCTTTTGACACAAGTATTTGAGAGAAACCAGAATAACCATCTAGAAAGCAAAAATGTGTATGTTTGGATAACCTTTCTAGCATTTGATCAATAAACGGTAAAGGGTAATGATCTTTTCTAGTAGCTTTATTTAATTTGCGGAAATCAATTACCATTCTATAACCTATAACAATTCTTTGTGGAATCAATTCATCTTTATCATTAGGAACAACAGTAATACCTCCCTTCTTAGGGACATAATGGACAAGACTTACCCACTGACTGTCAACAACAAGATAAATTATACCTGCCTCCAGAAGCTTTTGTATTTCATTTCTTACCACTTCTTTCATCCTAGGATTTTACCGTCATTGGTGATCAACAACTGGTTTAGCGTCTTTCTCCAATTTTATTTTGTGCTAGCATAGAGTGGGACTAATGCCCTTAAGATCATCAAGAGTATATCCAATAGCAACATGGCGCTTCTTGAGAGTTTTCAATAATTTCTCTTCTTCTTGCTCTAAAAGGTTAGCACTAATAATAACATGATATATCTTATTTTCATCAAGATAAGCATATTTAATAGTATTAGGTAAAGGTTTATGCTCAAACACAGGATCACCCTTGGGTGGAGGAGGATCCCCTAGGATTTCAACAGGCGAGTTGTGCTTCAAAATAGGTCCCTGTTTGAAGAATACTTCATCTATTTCCTTTCTTTCATTCATAAACATATCATTTTCATGGTCTAGCAAATATTGTTCTAAAGGATCATTTGGAGGCACGACAATAGAAGCAAGACCAATAATTTCATCTTTACTAGGAAATTCTTTATCGTGGGGTTGTCTATGAAATTTAGCGAAATTAAAATCATGAGACATGTCCGCTAAACCAACAGTAACAATATCCTTTTCGCAATCTATCTTAGCATTAACAGTATTCAAGAAGGGTCTACCAAATATAATGGGACAAAAGTCATCTTGTGGGGAAGCAAAAACAAGAAAATACGTAGTATATTTAATTTTCCCACACAAGACTTCAACATCTCTAACAATCCCAATTGGTGAAATAGTATTTCTATTGGCAAGCTTAATAGTAACATCAATATCTTCTATCTCAGCAGGTGCAACATCATGCATAATTTCTTTATATAAAGTATAAGGTATTCCACTGACACTGGCACCCATATCACATAAGCCATGATAACAATGATCTCCTATTTTAACAGAAACAACATGCATGCCTACAACAGGTCTATGTTTATTTTTAGTATCGGGTCTAGCAACTCTAGCAGCTTCATCACATAAGTAAATAACATGCCCATCAGTATTATCGACCAAGAGATCCTTAACCTAGCAATACTAGGTTCAACTTTAATTTGCTCAGAGGGTGTAGGAGTTCTAGCATTACTCTTAAGAACCACAGTTGAAGCTTTAGCATGATCCTTTATTCTAACAGGGAAAGGTGGTTTCTCAATATAAGCGGTAGGAACAATAGGATCAACATTGTAAGTGATAGTCTTTTCTTCAACTTTAATAGGTTCTACTACTTTTACTTCAATGGGAGGATGATATTTAAACCACTTCTCTTTAGGGAGATCAACATGAGTAGCAAATATTCACAGAAAGAAGCCACTATCTGAGAGTCAAGTCTATATTTAGTGCTAAATTCACGAAAAGAATCGGTATCCATAAAAGATTTAACGCAATCAAACTTAGGTGTTATAACTGACTCCTTACCTTCGTCGAGTTCCCAATCTTCAGAGTTGCACTTAATTCTTTCCAATAGATCCCATCTGAATTCAATAGTCTTCATCATAAAAGACCCAGTACAAGAAGTATCAAGCATGGAGCGGTTATTGAGAGAAAACCGAGCATAAAAAATTTGAATAATAATTTCTCTTGAGAGATCATGATTGGGGCTTGAATATAACATTGACTTAAGCCTCCCCAAGCTTGAGCGATACTTTCTCCTTCGCGAGGCCAAAAATTATATATATAATTACGATCACGATGAACCAGATGCATAGGATAAAACTTGTGATGAAATTCCAATTTCAATCGGTTGTAGTTCGATGATCCAATATCATCACATAGCCTAAACCATGTCAATGCCTTTCCCTTAAAAGATAAAGGGAAGAACTTCTTCTTGATAACATCCTCGGGCATACCTACAAGATTAAATAATCCACAAACTTCATCCACATAGATTAGATGCATATCGGGATGTAATGTTCCATCTCCTGTAAAAGGATTAGCTAGCAGTTTCTCTATCATACCCGAAGGAATTTCAAAGTAAACATTTTCAGTAGGTTCAGTAGGTTGAGGAGCAACTCTTTGCTCTACTGGTCGGGGTGAAGATACCCCAAACAAGCCCATCAGGCCTTGTACAATGGGAGGTGCTTAGAGAAATAAACCAGGCTTTTCTTAAGCATCGGTGCTTATTTGTATAGGATAGACGCTGAACTAAGCATCTCTCCTGTAGAAATAGGCACCGGTGCTTTAGAAAACCCGGTTTATTTTTCTAAGCATCTCTCTAAGCATCTCCCATTGTACAAGGCCTCAAAGGATTATTTTCCATAGTAACAAGTGAAAGTAAATTTCAGCACACTATATAAATTTTGCCATACCAAATTCCACCTACCAAAGGTGCTTCACTCCCCATCAACGGCACCAGAAAAGAGTCTTGATGACCCACAAGTATAGGGGATCTATCATAATCCTTTCGATAAGTAAGAGTGTCGAACCCAACGAGGAGCAGAAGGAAACGACAAGCGGTTTCCAGTAAGGTATTGTCTGCAAGCACTGAAATTATCGGTAACAGATAGTTTTGTGATAAGGTAATTCGTAATGGGTAACAAGTAACAAAAGTAAACAAGGTGCAGCAAGGTGGCCCAATCCTTTTTGTAGCAAAGGACAAGCCTAGACAAACTCTTATATAAAGGAAAGCGCTCCCAAGGACACATGGGAATTATCGTCAAGTTAGTTTTCATCATGCTTATGTGATTCGCGTTCGGTACTTTGATAATTTGATATGTGGGTGGACCGGTGTCGGGGTCAAAACCGGCGGATCTCGGGTAGGGGGTCCCGATCTGTTTGTCTTAGGCTGATGGTAACACGAAGCAAGGGACACAATGTTTACCCAAGTTCGGGCCCTCTTGATGGAGGTAAAACCCTACTTCCTGCTTGATTAATATTGATGATGTGAGTAGTACAAGAGTAGATCTACCACGAGATTGTAGACGCTAAACCCTAGAAGCTAGACTATGATGATTATGATTGTAATTGTGATCGGCCTTCTAAGGACCAACCTCTCTGGTTTATATAGACACCGGAGAGGGCTAGGGTTTACACGGAGTCGGTTACAAAGAAGGAAATATAATATCCGGATCGCCAAGCTTGTCTTCCACGCAAAGGAGAGTCCCCTCCGGACATGGGACGGAGTCTTGAGTCTTGCATCTTCACACTCCAATAGTCCGGACGATGTATATAGTCTGGCTGTCCGGATACCCCCTAATCCAGGACTCCCTCAGTAGCCCCTGAACCAGGCTTCAATGACGATGAGTCCGGCGCGCAGTCTTGTCTTCAGCATTGCAAGGCAGGTTCCATCTCCGAATACTCCAAACTAATTATCGAACACTCCGTGTCCGAATCTGCGAGATGATTCTCACATACTATTGTAGGGAACATAGCATAAATCTGATCTGCTGGCAATCTTCGTACGTCGTGCCCTTGCATCATGGCCTGGTCCAACACGAACCGGCATTTCTCGCCCCACCTCGACCCGCGTTGCAAGGCGGTTTTATTGGCACGCCCTGCCAAAGCAGAGATCGTGTTCCTCTTATTACGGGATCTTCCATCAATATGGGCGTGCGTGACCCCATGACGACCGTTGGTATGACTCCGTGTGTTTTTAGATAAGCCTCAAGCAGTCGTTTTTAGATATTCACCCCCTTTATAAAGGGGCCGAGGCCTATGCCTCTTTTCTACCTCCCTTGCGCCTTCTCGCACCTCGATTTCAAACACCCGAGACCTAAGTTCCAACACCCCAGATCCTCCAATATGTCCGGATCCAACCCTCAAGGCCGGTGGGTGGCCTCCTCGATCCAAGAGGAGGACATTGCGAGGCTTAGGGAGGTCGGATATCTGACCGCCAACATTTAGCACAGGCTTCCCGCTCCAGGGCAGGTCATCCCTACACCGGAGCCCAATGAGAGCGTTGTGTTTGTTCCTCACTTCCTCCGCGGCTTGGGCCTCACCCTTGATCCCTTTGTGAGGGGGCTCATGTTCAATTACGGGTTACATTTTCATGATCTAGCTCCGGACGCTATCCTCCATATCTCGTCGTTCATCATTGTGTGCGAGGCTTTTCTCCACGTCACTCCACACTTCGGCTTATGGCTCAAGACCTTCAATGTGAAGCCGAAGATGATCAAGGGGCGACATGCGGAGTGCAGAGGTGCTGTAATAAGCAGGAACGCCGATGCCCCATGGCCAGAGAGTTCTTTCCCAGAAGTATCCGATGTATGGCAACGGAGGTGGTTTTATGTCACGGTCCCCAGAGGCACAAAGTGGGTAGCCGCCCCCGACTTCTGCTCGGGCCCTCTGTCACAATTGGCGTCATGGACAGACGTAGGACGGAATTGGGGGCCCGCCAGTGATGTTACAATACTGCAGAGCCATATCCGGGAGCTTCTTGAGAAGGACATTATCCTTGTCAGCATAATTCAAGTAATGCTAATCCGACGGATGTTGCCGTGCAAACGCCGGCCTCTCCAGATGTGGGAGTTCAATCCAGATGGTCCACAGGCTATTAAACACTTCTTCAGCCTGAAGCTCGAAGGGATGTGTAAATTATTCTTCGGACCACAACTAAAGTGTCCGGACACCACCGATGATGCGGGCCTAAGCTGCAATCGCCTAGATGCCCAAGTAAGTAACCTTAAACTAGACACTTTGTTTTTATTTGTCATAGTCATTATTCTAAAAACCCTCCGTGGCCAGGAATTGCTCAACAAGGCGGAGAGAATCAGGTGTCCGGCACCACTTCCCGAAGGCTTGCCTGGTCCAACCGTTGCCAAGATGCTTGGCCGGGTGCTCAGCAAAATGCCCTCAGGAAAAGACGAAGGAAAGGGTAGTGAAGCCGAACTTCACACACTGCGCATCCAAACCGGGGGAATTGATACCTCCCCTGAGGAGGATAGTCAGAAAGGGGAGGCTAAAGCCTCCTCCCCACGCGGGAAGTGAAGGAAATATGCCCTAGAGGCAATAATAAAGTTATTATTTATTTCCTTATTTTCATGATAAATGTTTATTATTCATGCTAGAATTGTATTAACCGGAAACTTAATACATGTGTGAATACATAGACAAACATAGTGTCACTAGTATGCCTCTAGTTGACTAGCTCGTGAATCAAAGATGGTTAAGTTTCCTAGCCATAGACATGAGTTGTCATTTGACTAACGGGATCACATCATTAGGAGAATGATGTGATTGACTTGACTCATTCCGTTAGCTTAGCACTTGATCGTTTAGTATGTTGCTATTGCTTTCTTCATGACTTATACAAGTTCCTATAACTATGAGATTATGCAACTCCCGTTTACCGGAGGAACACTTTGTGTGCTACCAAACATCACAACGTAACTGGGTGATTATAAAGGAGCTCTACAGGTGTCTCCTAAGGTACATGTTGAGTTGGCATATTTCGAGATTAGGTTTTGTCACTCCGATTGTCGGAGAGGTATCTCTGGGCCCTCTCGGTAATGCACATAAATATAAGCCTGGCAAGCAATGTAGCTAATGAGTTAGTTACAGAATGATGCATTACATAACGAGTAAAGAGACTTGCCGGTAACGAGATTGAACTAGGTATTGAGATACCGATGATCGAATCTCGGGCAAGTAACATACCGATGACAAAGGGAACAACGTATGTTGTTGTGCGGTTTGACCGATAAAGATCTTCGTATAATATGTAGGAGCCAATATGAGCATCCAGGTTCCGCTATTGGTTATTGACCGGAAACAGTTCTAGGTCATGTCTATATAGTTCTCGAACCCATAGGGTCCGCACGCTTAAGGTTTCGATGACTGTTATATTATGAGTTTATGAGTTTTGATGTAGCGAAGTTTGTTCGGAATTCCGAATGAGATTACGGACATGATGAGGAGTCTCGAAATGGTTGAGACATGATGATTGATATATTGGAAGGCTATATTTGGATATCGGAAGTGTTCCGGGTGAAATCAGGATTTTACCGGAGTACCGGGAGGTTACCGGAACCCCCCGGGGCTTAATGGGCCTACATGGGCCCTAGTGGAGAGGAGGAAAGGAGGCAAGGGCTGGGCCGCACGCCCCTCCCCCCTAGTCCAAATAGGACAAGGAGAGGGGGGCGGCGCACCTCCTTTCCTTCCACTCTCCCTCCTCCTTCCCCCTTCTCCTATTGCAACTAGGAAAGAAGGGAGTCCTACTCCCGGTGGGAGTCGGACTCCCCTTGGCGCGCCCCTCCTTGGCCGCCCGCCCCTCCCCCTTGGCTCCTTTATATAGGGGGCAGGGGGCACCTCTAGACACAACAATTGATCTCTTGATCTCTTAGCCATGTGCGGTGCCCCCTCCACCATAGTCCCCGATAATATTGTAGCGGTGCTTAGGCGAAGCCCTGCGATAGTAGAACATCAAGATCGTCACTACGCCGTCGTGCTGACGGAACTCTTCCCCGACATTCTGCTGGATCGGAGTCCGGGGATCGTCATCGAGCTGAACGTGTGCCAGAACTCGGAGGTGCCGTAGTTTCGGTGCTTGATCAGTCGGGCCGTGAAGACGTACGACTACATCAACCGCGTTGTTCTAACACTTCCGCTTTTGGTCTACGAGGGTACGTGGACAACACTCTCCCCTCTCGTTGCTTTGCATCACGATGATCTTGCGTGTGCGTAGGAAATTTTTTGAAATTACTACGTTCCCCAACAGTGGCATCCGAGCCTGGATTTATGCGTAGATGTTATATGCACAAGTAGAACACAAGTGAGTTGTGGGCGATACAAGTCATACTGCTTACCAGCATCTCATACTTTGGTTCGGCGGTGTTGTTGGATGAAGCGGCCCGGACCGACATTACGCGTCCGCTTACGCGAGACTGGTTCTACCGACGTGCTTTCCACACAGGTGACTGGCGGGTGTCTGTTTCTCCAACTTCAGTTGAACCGAGTGTGGCTACGCCCGGTCCTTGCGAAGGTTAAAACAGCACTAACTTGACGAACTATCATTGTGGTTTTGATGCGTAGGCAAGAACGGTTCTTGCTCAGCCCGTAGCAGCCACGTAAAATTTGCAACAACAAAGTATAGGACATCTAACTTGTTTTTGCAGGGCATGTTGTGATGTGAAATTGTCAAGACGTGATGCTATATTTTATTGTATGAAATGATCATGTTTTGTAACCGTGTTATTGGCAACTGGCAGGAGCCATATGGTTGTCGCTTTATTGTATGAAATGCAAGCGCCCTGTAATTGCTTTACTTTATCACTAAGCGGTAGCAATAGTCGTAGAAGCAATAGATGGCGAAACGACAACGATAATACGATGGAGATCAAGGTGTCACGCCAGTGACGATGGTGATCACGACGGTGCTTCGGAGATGGAGATCACAAGCACAAGATGATGATGGCCATATCATATCACTTATATTGATTGCATGTGTTGTTTATCCTTTATGCATCTTATCTTGCTTTGATTGACGGTAGCATTTTAAGATGTTCTCTCACTAATTATCAAGAAGTGTTCTCCCTGAGTATGCACCGTTGCAAAAGTTCTTCGTGCCACGTGATGATCGGGTGTGATAGGCTCTACGTTCAAATACAACGGGTGGAAAACAGTTGCACACGCGGAATACTCAGGTTAAACTTGACGAGCCTAGCATATACATATATGGCCTCGGAGCACGGAGACCGAAAGGTCGAACGTGAATCATATAGTAGATATGATCAAGATAGTGATGTTCACCATTGAAAATTACTCCATCTCATGTGATGATCGGACATGGTTTAGTTGATTTGGATCACGTGATCACTTAGATGACTAGAGAGATGTCTGTCTAAGTGAGAGTTCTTTAGTAATATGATTAATTGAACTTAAATTTATCATGAACTTAGTCCTAGTAGTATTTTGCAAATTATGTTGTAGATCAATAGCTCGCGTTGTTGCTTTCATATGTTTATTTTGATATGTTCCTAGAGAAAACTGTGTTGAAAGATGTTAGTAGCAATGATGCGGATTGGATCCGTGATCTGAGGATTGTCCTCATTGCTGCACAGAAGAATTATGTCCTTGATGCACCGCTAGGTGAAAAACCTATTGCAGGAGCAGATGCAGACATTATGAACATTTGGCTAGCTCAAAATGATGACTACTTGATAGTTTAGTGCACCATGCTTAAAAGCTTACAATCGGGATTTCAAAGACGTTTTGAACGTCATGGACCATATGAGATGTTCCAGGAGTTGAAGTTAATATTTCAAGCAAATACCCGAGTTGAGAGATATGAAGTCTCCAACAGGTTCTATAGCTAAAAGATGGAGGATAATTGCTCAACTGGTGAGCATGTGCTCAGATTGTCTGGGTACTACAATCACTTGAATCAAGTGGGAGTTAATATTCCAGATAAGATAGTGATTGACAGAATTCTCTAGTCACCATCACCAAGTTACTGGAAATTTCATGATGAACTATAGTATGCAAGGGATGATGAAAATGATTCCCGAACTCTTCGTGATGTTGAAATCAACGAAGGTAGAAATCAAGAAAAAGCATCAAGTGTCGATGATTGACAAGACCACTAGTTTCAAGAAATGGGCAAAGGGTAAGAAAGGGAACTTCAAGTAGAATGACAAGCAAGTTGTCACTCCCGCAAAGAAGCCCAAAGATGGACCAAAGCCTGAAACTGAGTGCTTACACTGCAAAGGAAATGGTCACTGGAAGCACAAATGCCCATAATATTTTGTGGATAAGAAGGATGGCAAAGTGAACAAGGGTATATTTGATATACAGGTTATTGATGTGTGCCTTACTAATGTTTATAGTAGCCCCTGAATATTTGATACTTGTTCAGTTGCTAAGATTAGTAACTCGAAATAGGAGTTACAGAATAAACAGAGACTAGTTGAAGGGGAAGTGACGATGAGTGTTGGAAGTAGTTCCAAGATTGATATGATCATCATCACACACTCCCTATACTTTCGGGATTAGTGTTAAACCTAAATAAATGTTATTTGGCGTTTGCGTTGAGCATGAATATGATTTGATCATGTTTATTGCAATACGGTTATTCATTTAAAGTCAGAGAATAATTGTTGTTCTGTTTACATGAATAAAACCTTCAATGGTCATACACCCAATGAAAATAGTTTGTTGGACCTCGATCATAGTGATACACATATTCATAATATTGATGCCAAAAGATGCAAAGTTAATAGTGATAGTGCAACTTATTTGTGGCACTGCCGTTTGGGTCATATCGGTGTAAAGCGCATGAAGAAACTCCATAAAGATGGATTTTCGGAATCACTTGGTTATGAATCATTTGATGCTTGCGAACTGTGCCTTCTAGGCAAGATGACTAAAACTCTGTTCTCTGGAACAATGGAACGAGCTACTGACTTGTTGGAAATAATACATACCGATGTATATGGTCCAATGAGTGTTGATGCTCGTGGCATGTATCGTTATTTCTGACCTTCACAGATGATTTGAGCAGATATGAGTATATCTACTTGATGAAACATAAGTCTGAAACAATTGAAAGGTTCAAAGAATTTTAGAGTGAAGTGGAAAATCGTCTGTAACAAGAAAATAAAGTTTTCTGCGATCTGATCATGGAGACGAATATTTGAGTTACGAGTTTGGCCTTCAGTTAAAACATTGTGGAATAGTTTCACAGCTCACGCCACATGGAACACCACAGCGTAATGGTGTGTCCGAACGTCGTAACCGCACTTTATTGGATATGGTGTGATCTATGATGTATCTTACCGATTTACCACTATCATTTTGGGGTTATGCATTAGAGACAACTACATTCACTTTAAATAGGGCACCATCTAAATCCGTTGAGATGACACCATATGAACTATGGTTTAGCAATAAACCTAAGCTGTGGTTTCTTAAAGTTTGGAGTTGTGATGCTTATGTGAAAAAGGTTTCAACCTGATAAGCTCGAACCCAAATCAGAGAAGTGCGTCTTCATAGAATACCCAAAGGAAACTGTTGGGTGCACCTTCTATCACAGATCCAAAGGCAAAACATTCGTTGCTAAGAATGGATCCTTTCTAGAGAAGGAGTTTCTCTTGAAAGAAGTGAGTGGGAGGAAAGTAGAACTTGATGAGGTAATTGTACCTGCTTCCTTATTGGAAAGTAGTTCATCACAGAAATCTGTTTCTGTGACACCTACACCAATTAGTGAGGAAGCTAATGATATTGATCATGAAATTTCAGATCAGGTTACTACCAAACCTCATAGGTCAACCAGAGTGAGATACGCACCAGTGGTGCGGTAATTCTATTCTGGAAGTCAAGTTACTAGATCATGATGAACCTACGAACTATGAGGAAGCAATGATGAGCCCAGATTCCGTAGAATGGCTTGAGGCCATGAAATCTGAGATGGGATCCATGTATGAGAATAAAGTGTGGACTTTGGTTGACTTGCCCGATGATCGGCAAGCCATAGAAAATAAATGGATCTTCAAGAGGAAGGCAGACGCTGATAGTAGTGTTATTATCTACAAAGCTCGACTTGTCGCAAAAGGTTTTTTGACAAGTTCAAGGTGTTGAATACAATGAGATTTTCTCACTTGTATCGATGCTCAAAAGTCTGTCTGAATCATGTTAGCAATTGCCACATTTTATGAAATCTGGCAAATGGATGTCAAAACTGCATTCCTTAATGGATTTATTAATGAAGAGTTCTATATCATGCAACCAGAAGGTTTTGTCAATCCTAAAGGTGCTAACAAAATGTGCAAGCTCCAGCGATGCATCTATGGACTGGTACAAGCATCTCGGAGTTGGCATATATGCTTTGATGAGTTGATCAAAGCATATGGTTTTATACGGACTTGCGGTGAAGCCTGTATTTATAAGAAAATGAGTGGGAGCACTACAGCCTTTCTGATAAATATATGTGAATGACATATTGTTGATCAGAAATGATCTAGAATTTTCTGGAAAGCATAAAGGAGTGTTTAAAAGGATTTCTTCAAAGAAAGACGTCAGTAAAGCTACTTACATATTAAGCATCAAGATCTATTAAGATAGATCAAGACGCTTGATAAGATTTTCAACGAGTACATACGTTGACAAGATTTTGAAATAGTTCAAAATGGAACAGTCAAAGAAGGAGTTCTTGCCTATGTTGCAAGGTGTGAAGTTGAGTAAGACTCAAAGGCCCACCATGGCAGAAAATAGATAGAGAATGAAAAGTCATTCCCTATGCCTCAGTCATAGGTTCTACAAAGTATGCTATGCTGTGTACCAGACCTATTGTATACCTTGCTCTGAGTTTGGCAAGGGAGTACAATTTTGATCTAAGAGTAGATCACTGGACAGCGGTCAAGAAAATCCTTAGTGAGGACTAAGGAAATATTTCTCGATTATGGAGGTGATAAAAGAGCCTGTCAAAAAAGTTACATCGGTGCAAGTTTTTACACCGATCCAGATGACTCTAAATCTCAATCTGGATACATATTGAAAGTCGGAGCAATTAGCTAGAGTAGCTTTGTGCAGAGCATTGTAGACAAAGAATATTTGCAAAATACATACGACTCTGAATGTGATAGACCCGTTGACTAAAGTTCTCTCATGAGAAAAACATGATCATACCATAGTACTCTTTGGGTGTTATCACATATCGATGTGAACTTGATTATTGACTCTAGTAAACCCTTTGGGTGTTGGTCACATGACGATGTGAACTATGGGTGTTAATCACATACATGTGTGAATATTGGTGTTAAATCACATGGTGATGTGAACTAGATTATTGCCTCTAGTGCAAGTGGGAGACTGAAGGAAATATGCCCTAGAGGCAATAATAAAGTTATTATTTATTTCCTTATTTTCATGATAAATGTTTATTATTCATGCTAGAATTGTATTAACCGGAAACATAATACATGTTTGAATACATAGACAAACATAGTGTCACTAGTAGGCCTCTACTTGACTAGCTCGTGAATCAAAGATGGTTAAGTTTCCTAGCCATAGACATGAGTAGTCATTTGATTAATGGGACCACATCATTAGGAGAATGATGTGATTGACTTGACCCATTCCGTTAGCTTAGCACTTGATCGTTTAGTATGTTGCTATTGCTTTCTTCATGACTTATACAAGTTCCTATAACTATGAGATTAAGCAACTCCCGTTTACCGGAGGAACACTTTGTGTGCTACCAAATGTCACAACGTAACTGGGTGATTCTAAAGGAGATCTACAGGTGTCTCCAAAGGTACATGTTGAGTTGGCGTATTTCGAGATTAGGTTTTGTCACTCCGATTGTCGGAGAGGTATCTCTGGGCCCTCTCGGTAATGCACATCAATATAAGCCTTGCAAGCAATGTATCTAATGAGTTAGTTACAGAATGATGCATTACGTAACGAGTAAAGAGACTTGCCGGTAACGAGATTGAACTAGGTATTGAGATACCGACGATCGAATCTCGGGCAAGTAACATACCGATGACAAAGGGAACAACGTATGTTGTTGTGTGGTTTGACCGATAAAGATCTTCGTAGAATATGTAGGAGCCAATATGAGCATCCAGGTTCCGCTATTGGTTATTGACCGGAAACAGTTATAGGTCATGTCTACATAGTTCTCGAACCCGTAGGGTCCGCACGCTTAAGGTTTCGATGACAGTTATATTATGAGGTTATGAGTTTTGATGTACCGAAGTTTGTTCGGAGTCCCGGATGAGATTACGGACATGACGAGGAGTCTCGAAATGGTCGAGACATGAAGATTGATATATTGGAAGCCTATCTATGGATATCTGAAGTGTTCCGAGTGAAATCGGGATTTTACCGGAGTAGCCGGAGGTTGCCGGAACCCCCCGTGGGCTTAATGGGCCTACATGGGCCCTAGTGGAGAGGAGGAAAGGAGGCAAGGGCTGGGCCGCGCGCCCCTCCCCCTCTAGTCCGAATAGGACAAGGAGAGGGGGGCCGCGCCCCCCTTTCCTTCCTCTCTCCCTCCTCCTTCCCCCTTCTCCTATTCCAACTAGGAAAGAAGGGAGTCCTACTCCCGGTGGGAGTAGGACTCCCCTTGGCACGGCCCTCCTTGGCCGGCCGCCCCCTCCCCCTTGGCTCCTTTATATAAGGGGGCAGGGGGGAACCTCTAGACACAACAATTGATCTCTTGATCTCTTAGCCGTGTGCGGTGCCCCCCTCCACCATAGTCCTCGATAATATTGTAGTGGTGCTTAGGCAAAGCCCTGCGATGGTAGAACATCAAGATCGTCGCCACGCCGTCATGCTGACGGAACTCTTCCCCGACATTCTGCTGGACCGGAGTTCGGGGGTCGTCATCGAGCTGAACGTGTGCTAGAACTCGGAGGTGCCGTAGTTTCGGTGCTTGATCGGTCGGGCCGTGAAGACGTACGACTACATGAACCGCGTTGTTCTAACACTTCCGCTTTTGGTCTACGAGGGTATGTGGACAACACTCTCCCCTCTCTTTGCTTTGCACCACCATGATCTTGCGTGTGCATAGGAAATGTTTTAAAATTACTACGTTCCCCAACAGGAAGAAGAGGGCCGCCTCTGAAGACTTGGAGACGGAGATGCCCAAGCAAGGGAAAAAGGCATCACTAGGGGGCTCTGCCTCGACGGGCACCCTCACCGCGTCATGCCCGCAAACGGGCCAGCCCTCCACCGAGCTGTAAGTTAACCGTAAATTCGAAGGTACTATTTGTCTCCAAGTACACTAACCAGGATCCATTCTTTGCAGTCCGGCTAGCAGCTCTTCTCAATAGAGTTAGTCTTCGGGGCATCTTCCTCCGGAGATGATGGAGAGTGAGACCCCACCAGCCTCTCCGCCTCATGAGGCGGGCGACACCGAGGTGTCATCACGGAGGAGTACGGGTTTGCCGAAGTCAGAAGCTAATCCGTTAGTCGCCCTGAGCCCGGGGCGGTCGGCTCCCACGGGGGGCGACGAGAAGGGTCCGACACAGTTCGGTGCCCGGCCGGACATATTGACGGGCCTCTGGAGCGAGCTGCGCTCTCGGAGGAGCACCGCTCATTAATGAGCACGGTGCTCAAAAAGATTTCATCCGCCACAAGCGGTTTGAATGAAGCATTTACGAGTCTGCTCAGAGGCTTTGAGGTATGTAGTGAAAAATACACAATTTTGTGTAGTGAGGCACGCGCTAGGTGTGCTCCATATGGATAGTAGCCCCCGAGACTCTGGTTGCCCGCCCTAGGCGGCAAACGGAGGATCATACTTTGTATGTACTGATTGCGTTGTACATATGTGCAGGTATCTAAGGATCCGACTGCCGAACAGTCCGTTGAAGTTGCCGAACTAAGGAGGAAAATTGGATCTATTGATGCCGATATCACGCTGGTGAACGAGCGGCTGAACGAGTCACAAGGTATGTGCTCTGCTTTCCTTATTATGTTGTATAGGAAAATATGAGAGTGGCATAATATTAATGCAATATGCTTGGACTGCAGATGGTGCTGCTGCCGTGGAAGCCCTGAGGGCGGAACTTGCCCAGGCCAAGGAACAAGCTCGGGTTAGCAATGCGGCTGCCCTAAATGCGGCCGAAGAATTGAGAGCCGAATAGGCTGCGTGTCGCTGAAGCGAGGAGAAGATAGCCAAAATGGCTGTGGAGTTGAAAACTGTCGCCGACCGGTATGAACTCCTTGAAAAGGAGCATAAGGCTAGTTCGGCCGACCTGAACAAGGCACTTAATGCCACCAAGGAGATGCGGACTGAGGTCAGGGGTGTGCGGGAGGAGCTTCAACAGGCCGGTAAAATCAAGGCCGGGGGCTCCTACCTACTGCGGACGAAGTTTTTGGATCCGAAGTATGCTCCCCTAGATGGACGCTGGAGTCCTGCAGACGCGTATGCGGACTTGGCGAAGAGTACAGCTGATGCAGCCAAGTTTATCGAGGATCAAGGTGATAAAGAAGTGGAGAAGCTTTTCTGGTCGCAATTCAATGCTCCCTCGCGCCCGCTGCCGTTAAGTGAGAAGATGGCTGCTGTAGCGGAGCTTCATAGGCTGTCCGGGCTTGCAATGCGGTCTGTAATAGACCATCTTTGGCCGAAGGGGCCTAAGCCGGACAGTTACTTTGGCTTGGTGCAACAATTCCTTGGGGCCGTGCCTCAGATCGATGCCATGAAAAGGTCGGCGTGCATAGAGGGTGCACGAATGGCTCTTTCCCGCGTTATAGCCTATTGGACAGATATCGAGGCCACCTTTGTAGCGACCCAGAATCCGGCGGGAGGCCAGAATCCGGCCGAACACTACTTGGAGCAGGTAACAGAAGGTGCCCGCTTAATAGGGGCGCACTGCTCGAAGAACATATTGTTCGAGTGACAAAGCAAATCATTGTAAAAACAATGTTATTTTGATTATGAGGCTATATTAATACTTTGTGCCCGAAAGTATTATTTGTGCCTCCTGCGCAGCCGTTTTTATGTCTATGTGTAATTTTGAAAGTTAGCAGTCGTTGGCTTCAGCCCCCACGCATGCAATGCGGGGGTGTTCACGAAAAATATGCATAATCACACTTGTTCCAACGTCTTGGTCCATTAAGGAGGTGATCGCATGTCGAACTAGGCAACCGGACTATATAGCTGTAACACTTTCACTTAGCCATAGGAGTTTGACAGTGGGGCTACTATGTAGCCCCTAGTACTTTTGCGTGCATCCGAATACGGGCACATATGTACATGGCCGGGAAGCGGCCCTTCGTTAATGCGGAGGAATCCTAAAGATTCTGGTAAGTCTTCGAGTGGTTGAATAGTCTCGCGCTGTATCATGACAGTCAGTTTTCGGCTTTCTCTACTGAGGTGCTCATCCGGAATAACCAGGGCACAATCGTAGTAGTTCTCCTTTGGCCGCCTTAGCCGTTAAGAACGGAACGTAAGGCGGCAAACCCAGGAGCCGGGCAAACCCAACATTTGACCAAAGACATAATTTGGAGCTGATGCATATAAGGCCAAACTCGTGACGCCGAACACTCCCGAAGGTATTCGGACTTTATAGCAGAAAGTGGGCTAAAGAATGCCCATTCATTATAAACCCTATATTTCCAGGTACGTGCATTAGTCTGTCGTGGTGAAATGCTAATAACGGCAGTATCCTCTGTGGGTATGAAACCCATGGGGTGTTTAAACAACAAGAGGCAATAAAAAGGTTTACACAGGGGCTTAATCTAAAGAGAAACCTTTTGAGCGGGGCCCTGCTGCACGTCTGCGCCTTTGTCTCCATTGTGCCGTATCCTGGAAAGGTATCGCGCGAATGTTGTTTGTAAAAAAGAAAACTCGTGTAGGAGAGTACAACGTAAGTATGCGATGGATAGTAAAGGTATAGGACGTTGGCCTGCCAATAAGGTTGAGCCAAGTGTGGGGCTATATTAATTATTTATAGCCCCTGGTGTCCTCTATGAGATTACATATACGGTGCCCTGGTTCAGTTTTATCCGGGCTGCCGGACTCGTCTAACCGTGTCTGTGGTCTTAATGACCAGTCAAGTTTTCTAATATTGGAGGCCGCTTATAGTCCGGCCGCTAGGGCCGTCGCGTGTTCCTCTGCGCATGAAGAGCGCTCTGTGTTTCCGTTAACGGTTATGACGCCACATGGACCGGGCATCTTGAGTGTAAGGTAGGCATAGTGCGGTAATGCGTTGAAGCGGGCGAAGGCCATTCTTCCAAGCAATGCATGATAGCCACTTTGGATGGGTGCGATTGTGAAGAGTAGTTCTTCGCTTCTGGAGTTACCAGGGGAGCCGAATGTTACCTCCAGTACGACGGAGCCCCTGCCGTAGGCTTCAACGCCTGGTATCACCCCTTCAAAGGTGGTGTTGCTTTGGCTAATTCTGGATGGGTCTATCCCCATCCCGCGGACAGTGTCCTCATATATTAAATTGAGACTGCTGCCGCCATCCATGAGGACGTGGGTGAGATGCTATCCGTCAATTATTGGGTCAAGCGCCAAGGCCTCTAATCCTCCGCGCCGAATACTAGTTAGGTAGTCCATGTGATCGAAGGTGATCAGACAAGCCATCCAGTAGTTAGGTGTGGGTACGATGGGCTCTATATCGTACGCGTCTCTGAGTGTGCATTCATGCCTTCTCGTGGATGTGTGAGTCACGTGGATCATATTTACTGTTTTAACCTCTGGTGGGAATTTATTCTGTCCCCCAGTGTTCGGCTGGCGAGGTTCATCCTCGTCTTCACTTGGTGTTTCCCTTCCCTTGTGTTTGGCATTTAATTTGCGGCCTGCTTGAAGACCCGGCACTCTCATGCGTGTGGTTATGAGTTTGTCGAAGTGCCATGAATTTGGCACAGTCTGTCCAGGACTCTGTTCAGACCAGACGGTCCCTCTTTACTACCTTTAAATGGCTTCTTTTGTTGATCGAGTCGAGATCCCCTGAATCCGGCATTGATTGTTGTGTTATCTGGGCTCTCTTCCTTGTTTTTGCGTTTGTTCTTATTACGCCGTGGCTTCCCAGTGCCGTCTCTTATTTTGGATGTGCTTGGGTCGCTGGTGCCTTTACGGGCCAACCAGCTATCTTCACCCGCGCAAAAGCAGGTCATAAGGCTTGTTAAGGCTGCCATTGTCCTTGGCTTTTCTTGGCCAAGGTGTCAGCGAAACCACTTGTCATGGATCTTTGTGTTTGAATGCCGCTAATGCTTCGGCGTCCGGACAATCGACAATTTGATTCTTCTTAGTGAGGAATCTGTTCCAAAGCTTGCAGGCGGACTCTCCGGGCTGTTGGATTATGTGACTTAAATCGTCCGCATCTGGAGGCCGGACATAAGTCCCTTGAAAATTGGCCCTGAAAGCATCCTCGAGTTCCTCCTAGCTCCCTATGGAATTTTTAGGGAGGCCCTTCAACCAATGTCAAGCCAGTCCCTTCAACTTGAGGGGAAGGTATTTGATGGCGTGGAGGTCATCCCCACGAGCCATGTGAATATTCAGGATAAAATCCTCGATCCAGACCCTTGTGTCGGTGTCAAAACCGGCGGATCTCGGGTAGGGGGTCCCGAACTGTGCGTCTAGGCGGATGGTAACAGGAGACGAGGGACACAATGTTTTTACCCAGGTTCGGGCCCTCTCGATGGAGGTAAAACCCTACGTCCTGCTTGATTAATATTGATGATATGGGTAGAACAAGAGTGGATCTACCACGAGATCAAGGAGGCTAAACCCTAGAAGCTAGCGTATGGTATGATTGTTGAGATGTAATGTTAGTCCCCACGGACTAAGGCCCTCCGGTTTATATAGACACCGGAGAGGCTAGGGTTACAGTAGTCGGTTACAATGGTAGGAGATCTACATATCCGTATCGCCAAGCTTGCCTTCCACGCCAAGGAAAGTACCTTCCGGACACGAGCCGGAGTCTTCAATCTTCTATCTTCGTAGTATGGGAGTCCGGCGGATATTGATAGTCCGGCTGTCCGGACACCCCCTAGTCCAGGACTCCCTCACCTTGGGTCTGTCGTTCCGTCGTATGCCTCTATGTTCACAGGTTTAAAACCCTGTGGAAATTCATGGTCCAATACTTCTTCAGTGAAGCGCAGGGGGTGAGCAGCCCCTCTGTATCTGGGCGTGCTGTGGCATGTCGTCGGCTGTTGTTGTGTCCAGTGTTTATTCCAAACTGGTATTTGGTTGGTATGATCGTTTTGGTGACCATAGTCCCTCGCCAGGGTGTGTCCTTTAGATCCGTAGATGGACCTGGCCGCGCCGGCTTTCTTATCTAGGTGCTCACGTAAATCATGCGCGGCGTCGGTAGCCAATCTGTTGCGGTTATGAAGAGGTACGTCTGGCCTCCTGGTCATGTTATTCTTTGGTGGAATGGCTTCATCGTCGAATTCTGGCAGAAGCTTGCGTTTTGGATAGCTCTTTGTATGGCGATCATCGCCGTATCTTTCTTCAGTGTCTAGCACTTTATTCCATCTGCGGTTGAGCGCTTCCTGTGCGGATTTTAGCCATTGCTTCTGCTTCTTTAGGCTTCTCGCTGTGGCCATAAGCCTTTTGTGGAGGTTTTCTCGTTCCACGCAGTTTTCCGGGATGATGAATGCATCGTCATGCAGACTGTGTTCTTGTCCTGGGGCGGTTTGATGAACTCGTCCCTCGGGATCATTGTGATCGGGCGTCTGCTCCGAACTGGGTTCGGCATGACCTGGCTCATCCTGCTCCATTGCTGGGTCCATGTGATCGTTGTTGCCTTCGGAGTTGACTGGTATGTCGATCTTTCTGGCGCTCTTGTCGCTATTTTTACTGTTGCTGGACTTTGAGCGGCGTCTGCGCCGTCTTTTTGGCTTTTGCCCGGGGGTTTTATCTTCCGGATTGTCGCCGTCGTCCTCCTTTGGCGTATCCACCATGTATATATCGTGTGACGAGGTAGTAGTCCAACGCCCCTAGAGATTCTGAATCTTCTCCCGCATCGTCGTCCATACCATCGATGCCTTCGGAGTCGAAGTCAAGCACGTCGGTTAAATCATCGACCGTGGCAATGAAGTGGGTGGTGGGTGGGCAATGAATTCCTTGGTCGCCTGCTTCCCACTCGAGCCGGACATAGTTGGCCAAGAGCCTCCCGTTAAAGAGAGAGATTTTAACGAGTTCAGCATGTCGCCCAAGGGCGAGTGCTGGAAGATATCCGCAGCGGTAAACTCCATTACCGGGGCCCAACCTGGTTTGGCTGGCTCAGGAGTGCGCGGACGGGAACCGACAACCTGATACGAGTTCGGGGGTCTGGAGTCACAGGCCTCCACAGAGGTGAGACCTGTGTTCGGTTCCACCGCCGATGAGTATGCGGCCTGCGGGGCGGGATCCATCCCTCCGTCCTTAGGCCACACAGCCTGGTCCGGATTTAGGTCCGAGGCTACTGCAGGGACGACATCCCGAGCATTGTCCGACAGCAGGTCTAAGCCGTGCTCACCGTGACTGTCCGGTGCTCCTGGCACAGGCCCGAATCTGTCGAAGATCAAGTCTCCGCAAATGTCCGCTGTGTAGTTCAGGTTTCGAATCGACACGGTGGCGAGGCGTGGTGTCGATCTGCTCGGATGGCCAGCGAATTAACTGCGGTGAAGCCACCGAACACAAAGATCTGTCCGGGGAGAAAAGTCTCGCCCTGGACCTTGTTGTTGTCGATTGAAGGCGCCATCAAGCCTTGCAGTGACGACACAGAGGAACTCTCAATGAAAGCACCAATGTCGGTGTCAAAACCAGCAGATCTCGGGTAGGGGGTCCCGATCTGTGTGTCTTAGGCTGATGGTAACAGGAAGCAAGGGACACAATGTTTTCCCAGGTTCGGGCCCTCTCGATGGAGGTAAAACCCTACTTCCTGCTTGATTAATATTGACGATATGAGTAGTACAAGAGTAGATCTACCATGAGATCGTAGAGGCTAAACCCTAGAAGCTAGCCTATGATGATTATGATTGTAATTGTGATCGGCCTTCTAAGGACCAACGTCTCTGGTTTACATATACACTGGAGAGGGCTAGGGTTTACACGGAGTCAGTTACAAAGAAGGAAATATAATATCCGGATCGCCAAGCTTGTCTTCCACGCAAAGGAGAGTTCCCTTCGGACACGGGACGGAGTCTTGAGTCTTGCATCTTCACGCTCCAATAGTACGGACGATGTATATAGTCTGGCTGTCCGGATAACCCCTAATCGAGGACTCCCTCAACCGGTGCTTGGGTACTACCCTTCCTTGACAAGCATCCCACTTATGATTAACCCCTCTCGCAAGCATTCACAACTATGAAAGAAGAATTAAGGTAAACCTAACCATAGCATGAAACATATGGATCCAAAACAGCCCCTTACAAAGCAACGCATAAACTAGGGTTAAAGCTTCTGTCACTGAGGGAGTCCTGGACTAGGGGGTGTCTGGACAGCCGGACTATCAATATCCGCCGGGCTCCCAGACTACGAAGATAGAAGATTGAAGACTCCGGCTCGTGTCCGGAAGGTACTTTCCTTGGCGTGGAAGGCAAGCTTGGCGATACGGATATGTAGATCTCCTACCATTGTAACCGACTCTGTGTAACCCTATCCTCTCCGGTGTCTATATAAACAGGAGGGCCTTAGTCCGTAGGACGACATTACATCTCAACAATCATACCATAGGCTGGCTTCTAGGGTTTAGCCTCCTTGATCTCGTGGTAGATCTACTATTGTACTACCCATATCATCAATATTAATCAAGCAGGACGTAGGGTATTACCTCCATCGAGAGGGCCTGAACCTGGGTAAAAACATTGTGTCCCTCGTCTCCTATTACCATCCGCCTAGACGCAGTTCGGGACCCCCTACCGAGATCCGCCGGTTTGACACGACATTGGTGCTTTCATCGAGAGTTCCTGCGTATGTCGTCACCGATAGGCCCGATGGCATCTTCAACCATCAACGCTGTCCAGGGTGAGACTTTTCTCCCCGGACAGATCTTCGTATTCGGTGGGTTTGCACTGCGGGCCAATTCTCTTGTCCATCTGGAGCAGATGGAAAGCTACGCCCGGCGTCGAGTCGATTCGAAGCTTAAACTTCACGGCCGATGATCTGCGGAGACTTGATCTTGACGGACTCGAGCCACGGCCAGCGCCGCCTTTGTCACGATGGGCATGATCTAGCTCTGCCACGGACGGTGCTTTGGTGGTCGCTTTTCGGATCCGCTCCGGCCATTGGCGAGCCGATTGCCCATGTCGAGGGCGGTGGATGACGCGCGCATACAGGGGCTTCAACATCCACGGCGATGGGCGAATACCAATCTTGTCCTCTGCGAAACTTCGTGATCTCGAGGCGTCGGACTCCTCGCCGGACTCCGAGCCTCCGCGCCCCACCAATTAAACCAGATTAGGCGCGGTTATGGAATTCACTGCTGCAGACATCTTTCGGCTTTTCGCCTTTTGGCGATATACTGAATTCTCTGAAGCATCTCTCGCTATCGGGAGAATCTGGCGGACTATGGCCAAGGCGGTTGGAGTTCGGACGACGAAGAAATTGAGCCCACCCACCACCCACTTTGTAGCCACCGCCGAGGATCTAACCGACATGCTAGACTACGACTCCGATGACATCGGCGCTATGGGCGGCGATGCGGGAGATTTAACAGACCAGCACCACGGGCTTTGGAAGGCCACCTCGTCATCTGACGTCTACATGGTGGATACCCCAAAAGAAGGGATGGCGAAAAAGCAGCGGAGGAAGATTCTCGAAGAAGCAGCCTAAGCGCCCGGCGTCGGGCGCCGCTCTAAATCCGCCACAATAAGAACGGAGATTCGGCACGGAGACAATAACACTCGGAGAGTGCGAAGGCGATCCTCCGCAAGACTCAGCATAGGAGGACGCGAAGCAAGCCCTCTGGCAGGCGGGAGGCGAAGGGTTGAGGATGATAACTATATGCCTCCCTCCGAAGACGAAGCAAGCCTCAACGATGATGAATTCGTCATACCCGAGGATCCCGTCGAACAAGAGCGCTTCAGGCGCAGGCTCATAGCCACGACAAATAGCCTAAAGGAGAAGCAGCAACAGCTCCAAGCTGATCAAGATCTGCTAGCCGACCGATGGACTGAGGTCCTTGCGGCCGAAGAGTATAAACTCGAACTCCCCTCCAAAAGTTACCCGAGACGCAAGCTGCTCCCCCGATTAGAAGAGGAAGCATACATACCTTTATCACCAGCGCACGACATGGCTGACCGACCACCCCGTGGTCACGACAGAGAGGCATCTAGGCCCCCAGCCAAGACCGTACCCCGACATCGATCCAAGAGTACGAAGCCAAAGGGGAACGCGCCGGACTTGCGAGACATCTTGGAAGACAAAGTAAGACAATCCAGATCCATCTACGGACCACGGGGGCGCCCCACGACCCACGACGAATACCGCCGCGCCGGACATAACGCCGGCCAGGCCGAACATAGCAGACATCGCTCCCTCGAGCTGCGTCGCGATATTGCTCAATACAGGGGCGCCGCACACCCTTTATGCTTCACTGATGAAGTAATGGATCATCAGATCCCCGAAGGGTTCAAACCCGTAAACATCGAATCTTACGATGGTACAACAGACCCCGCGGTGTGGATCGAAGATTATCTTCTCCACATCCATATGGCCCATGGCGGCAATCTCCACGCCATCAAATATCTCCCACTCAAGCTTAAAGGACCATCTCGGCATTGGCTTAACAGCCTGCTCGCAGAGTCAATTGGGTGTTGGGAAGACACGAGGCCGCATTCTTGATAACTTCAAGGTACATATGTGCGACCACGGACACCGATGACCTAAGCCACATTATTCAGCAGCCGGATGAATCGGCGGACAATTTCGCACACGGTTCTTGGCGAAGAAAAATCAAATCGTCGATTGTCCGGACGCGGAGGCCCTTGCAGCCTTCAAACATAACATCCGGGACGAATGGCTAGCCGGCACAGGGGGGAGAAGCGAAATCCATGGCAGCCATCACATCGTTAATGACCGCTTTTGTGCGGGAGAGGACAACTAGCTAGCCCGCAGCAACAATCTCCGCAAAAATTCTGGCAGTCCAGACACTAAGGACAACCACGGTAGGTCACGTCGAATCAAAAACAAACGCCGCATTAATGGCGATGATAAGGAGGATACGACAGTCAATGCCGGATTCCGAGGCTCGAAACCGGTCAGCGGAAGAAGCCATTTAAAGAACAACTCGGGCCCGTCAATCTGGACCGAATACTTGACCGCTCATGCGGATACATGGCACCCCGAAAAGCCAGCTAATCACACCAATAGAGATTGTTGGGTATTCAAGCAGGCTGGCAAGTTAATTGCGAACACAATGACAAGGGGCTAAATAAGCGGCGGCGAGGAGAGACCCCGCCCGAACAACGAGAGGACGAAGGTTTCCCCCATAAGTACAGACGGTGAATATGATTTCTGCGACCCATATACCCAAGAGGGAGAGGAAGCGCGCACTACGGGGCGTCTATGCGATGGAGCGAGTCGCCCCAAAGTTCAATCCATGGTCCTCTGTCCGATCACTTTCGATCGGCGAGACCATCCGACCAGCATACGTCATGGCGGATTCGCGCATTGGTCTTAGACCCAATCGTCGATGGATTTCACCTTACAAGAGTCCCGATGGACGGCGGCGGCGACTGAACCTGCTTTACCGGGACACGGTCGCCAAAATGGGCATAGACCCATCGAGATCAAACCTACTAAGACAACCTTTAAAGGTGTCATCCCAGGAGTGGAAGCCAACTATGCAGGCTCGGTCCTGCTGGAAGTGGTCTTGGATCCCGGATAACTTCGAGCGAAGAGTTAATCTTGATATAGTCCCGTTCATGGCGGCTATCATGCCCCTGCTCGGACGAACAGCGTTTACAAAGTTCAGCGCGGTGCCGCATTATGCATACCTAAAGCTCAAGATGCCACGCCCTCGTGGAGTCATTACGGTCAATGGGAATACGGGCGCTCCTCGAATGGAGGAACATCTGCTCTCATGGCGTAGAAATCTGAGCAGCCTTCTCGACAATTCTCTAGTCCGGCAATCAAAAAGCGGCTGCATCAAAGCGCCGGAGCAACACTAACCAAGACCACTGGCGCGATCGAGCATCGCAGCGTAGCAATCGGCCCCCACCCTCGCCGCGCATGATCACAAGAATAACACTCGCGTACATCATTACGCTTTGGAGATACCATGGGCGCAGGGAGGGCTTAACCACAAGGACCAAAGAGTGCGGCTCGACCACACGAGGGCTAATGCTAAGCGCCTCCCTTGGTTTTATTTTTATCTTTTCTTCTTTTACATATACAGGACTCCATTAACGGAAGCCTGTCCGACGGCGAACTTGTCGAACTCACGATGCAACAGTCAGGGATTAAAGAAGGCTGCGACGAACACTCAGGTGGTCTCCATTATGAGCATTAAATTCGATTACATACACCAATTCTGTAGCTTACCCCTGGAGGGGGACATGTCAAATTAGTCCAAATCCCTTGCTTACCGCACTATTTGTATCAGTCCGCTTTATTAGCAGACCTTCTTTCATAAATAACGCAACACTACCTTTTTGCTAGTATACTACCTTTTCATTGCAATTGCGTTATCTTTTACATATGTTCATTATATGACATCTTGCATCCGTACACTTTGGTACGGCCGAATACACCAGGGGCTTTTGTTCCCCAGATCACGGTGTGATTAAGCCCGAACACTTTCACAAGTGCGGCACCCCGAACTTATAGCATTATATGAATCAGCTCCGAATCATGTCTTGGGTCAATAGTTGGGTTTGCCTGGCTCCCACGTTTTGGTACCTTACATTCCGTTCCGTCGGCTAAGGTAGCACTAGGAGAACCACTGCGATTGCGCCCCGGTTGAGCCGGGTTAACGCCTCGATGGAAAGCTAAAACGGCGGCATGATAAGGCGAGAGATGAGTCGCTGTTCGAGAGGTCTTTTCGGGTCCCTAAAGACTCATGCCGCTTCAGCGAAGTTCGGATGATGTCAAGCGAAGGCATGGATAGCGCCCGGTTCGGTCTTCGAATACCAGGGGCTTCGCCGAAATTTAAAATTGTAGAATTCTATGGCTAAGTGAGAGTGTTCAAGCATTATAAGTCCGGTTGCCTTGTTTGTCGTGTTGAGCGCCTCCCTAGATGGACCCAAAAATGGGAACAAGAGTGCTCAAGTTTATCACCGAACACCCCAGCACTCGTGGCTTGGGGGCTGAAGCCAACGACTTGCCATCTCTCAGATTTAACAAACGGCCGCACAGAAGGTAATATTTTAAATTCAACAAAGCGTTGCTCATGGAACATACAAACGAAGTTTTCAGCTCACAGGATAAAAACAGAGCGAGTTCACTCAAAGATTACATTAAGGGGGCACTCATCTGCAATATCGCGGGCTCCCTTCAGGACAACTTTATAATATCGCTCCGGCGTGCGATGCTCCTTGCCCGGCGGTGGCGGATCCGTGAGAAGCTTCTCCGCATCAATCTTGCCCCATTGCACCTTTATGCGGGCAAGGGCCCAACGAGCGCCTTCAATGCGGTGAGGCGCTGATCACATCCAGCACAGGGCATGCATCCACCAGCCGCCGAACTAGACCAAAGTAGCTGCGGGCATGGCCTACCCGAACCCAGCACGGGATGTGAGGCCCTTCATGGCCTCCTCGGCTACCTTGTGGAGTTCGACCAGCTGCTTCACTGGTCGCTTGGGGCACCGGATGGCCGGCCTCGGCGTCTTGAGACCGAAGACCTTCTCCGTTGAGCTCCCTCCTCGCCACGATAGAACGCAGATGGCATCGGGCCTTACTACATGGCAGATCTGCAAATGCCCCTGGAGA
This sequence comes from Aegilops speltoides, assembly GCA_021437245.1. Lineage (NCBI taxonomy): Eukaryota > Viridiplantae > Streptophyta > Magnoliopsida > Poales > Poaceae > Aegilops > Aegilops speltoides. The sequence goes on from CM038146.1 coordinate 160,556,192, forward strand.
GCTCCGAATTTGGGTAAGTATCCGGTAATTTACATTAACATGCTTGCTCTCCATGAAAAACGCCTTACCCGCCGCTATCTTCTTCATGTCCTCTACTTCCACCTGGGCCTTCTGGGCCTCGGCCTTGGCGGACTTGGCACTTTCGAGAGCCGAGGCAAGCTCGGACTCTCGAGTCTTGGAGTCACGCTCCAAACTCTCATGCTTTTCCATGAGAGCCTGGAGCTCTTGCCGAACTTCCGCCACCAGTGCCGCTTGCTTTTCTCGCTCAGTCCGTTCTGTGGCCGCATTGCGTTCGGCCCGCAGACAGGGCATCCTTCGGGCTGCCACCTCGTTAGTGGCCCCTGCATTACATATATTATCCTTGTTAATCTTGTTTGCAACCAAAACCCTTTTCTGTAAGGTACTTATTTAAAGTGGTGTTATTCACCTTCTTTTTCCTTGAGCTGCCTCTTGGCATGGCCAAGCTCTTGCTCCGACCGCTCAAGATCCTTCTTCAGCGCCTCGACCTCCGCCGTTAATGCGGCAGAGGTCAACAGCGCAGCCTGCAAACCCATATCGACATATTTTTTAGCAACCCTGCGTATATCTTGTTAGATCCTTAGTACGGCTTTTCTTTCCGAACACCGAACTAAGCATCGAGAACTCTTGTCTATCGGTATTACATTACATTATTTTAAAAAACTTTTTACCTCAAAGCTGTTAGAAGGCTGTTGCGAGGCTTCAGTCGGCCCGCCCTTGGCGGCTGGACCTTCTCAATCACCGCACTCATGAGAGTGCGGTGTTCCTCGATGGAATCGCCTTTAAGCGCCTCCAGCAGGTTGTCGGCGCCTCCCGGTTGGGCCAGGGCACGCCGGCGCCACGGTCCTACCCTTCTTTCGAAGGGGCCGCTTGCCGGACTCTGGAACCGCTGCGGGTTCCGAAGTGGAGTCCGGCACGAAGTCCGGGGGGCTGCCTGATGGCACCTCCAGAGCCTCCTCCTGGATCACCCCACTGCAAGCCCTTCTCTTTCCAGGAGGTGAGCTGCGTGGGGATTCTAGATCTAAATTCGGGGGCCGCCGCCCATGTAGGCTCGCGCGGCTCGGTGACGTAGAACCACCCCGATTGCCACCCCTTGACGGAGTCCACGAAGGTCCCTTCTAGCCAAGGGACGTTGGGCAGCTTGCCCAACATGGCGCCTCCGCATTCGCTTGCGCCCCTTCACAACCTTGACAGCGTTGAAGGTCTTGAGCCCTGAGGCGAAGTGGGGCGGATGCGAGAAAGGCCTCGCACTGCGACGATAAGCGCCGAGATGTTGAGGACGAAGTTCGGCGCCAGATCGTGGAAATCCAAGCCGTAGTAGAACATGAGCCCCCGGACGAATGGATGGAGCGGAAAGCCCAGTCCGCGGAGGAAGTGGGGAAGGAAGACGACCCTCTCATGGTGCCCTGGGGTAGGGATGATCTGCCCCGCGTCGGGCAGCCGATGCGAGATATCGCTGGAAAGGTATCCGGCGCCGCGCAGCTTGGTGATGTCCTCCTCCTTGGCAGTGGAGGCCATCCATTTGCCTCCCCCTCCGGACATATTCGGAGAAAGGTTGAGGCGGGATGCGCGAGCTTGGGCGTTGGAGCTTGAGTTCGCGGGGAGGGATAAGCAAAGGAGGAAGAAGGTGTAGGTGAGAAGGTAAATCCATGTCCCTTATATAGAGGCGGACGAAATTATACGTCCCTCACCTGCCTGGTAAAACTCGCTTATCTCCCAAGCGCCACCATCAATGGCGCGGTTGGGTTACCCACGCACGTATTGATGAGAATCCCGGAATAAGGGGAACACGATCTACGCTTGACGGGGCGTGCCAAAACCGCCGCTAAGCGTCTTTGAGGTGGTATAGTAATTCAAACAAAGGCTTGGTAGCGGTGTGATGTCACGCCGCATAATACGTCGGCAGATTGGATCGATATATATGTCTTATTCTCTGCGTTGGAATGTGGAATTTATTTTGCGAGCCGGACACTATCCACGGTGTTCATTGTTTTCTCCGGATTATTCAAGGAGAGGAACCGCCTTGCAACGCCGAACATTATGCACGCGGACTTATCATCATTGAAGACTGGTTAGGGGGCTCTTGAGGAGTCTGGACTAGGGGTGTCCGGACAGCGGACTATCAATATCCGCGGACTCCCGGACTACGAAGATAGAAGATTGAAGACTCGGCTCGTGTCCGGAAGGTACTTTCCTTGGCGTGGAAGGCAAGCTTGGCGATACGGATAAGTAGATCTCCTACCATTGTAACCCACTCTGTGTAACCCTAGCCTCTCCGGTGTCTATATAAACCGGAGGGCCTTAGTCCGTAGGACGACATTACATCTCAACAATCATACCATAGGCTGGCTTCTAGGGTTTAGCCTCCTTGATCTCGTGGTAGATCTACTCTTGTACTGCCCATATCATCAATATTAATCAAGCGGGGCGTAGGGTATTACCTCCATCGAGAGGGCTGAACTCAGGTAAAAACATTGTGTCCCTCGTCTCCTGTTACCATCCGCCTAGACGCACAGTTCGGGACCCCCTACCCGAGATCCGCCGGTTTTGACACCGACAGTCACTCTAGCAACCCATTGTCTACTTATTACTTCCCAATGCCTTCCTCTAGGCCCAAACAATGGTGAAGTTTCATGTATTCGACGTTCACATAACACCACTAGAGGAGAAACAACATACTTCTCATCAAAATATTGAACGAATACCAAATTCACATGACTACTTATAACAAGACTTCTCCCATGTCCTTGGGAACAAACGTAACTACTCACAAATCATCTTCATGTTCATAATCAGAGGGGTATTAATATGCATAAAGGATCTGAACATATGATCTTCCACCGAATAACACAACTAGCATCAACTACAAGGAGTAATCAACACTACTAGCCACTCACAGGTACCAATCTGAGATTCTGAGACAAAAATCGGATATAAGAGATGAACTAGAGTTTGAGAGGAGATGGTGTTGGTGAAGATGTTGATGGAGATTGACCCCCTCCCGATAAGAGGATCGACGGTGATGAGGATGGTGACAATTTCCCCCTCACGGAGGGATGTTTCCCCGGCAGAACAGCTTCGCCGGAGCCCTAGATTGGTTCCGCCAAGGTTCCGCCTCGAGATGGCGGCGCTTCGTCCCGAAAGCTTCCTTATGATTTTTTTCCAGGGCAAAAGACACCATATACCAGAAGATGGGCATCGAGGGGCTTCCAGGTGGCCCACGAGGCAGGAGGCGCACCCAGGGGGGTAGGGAGCGCCCCCACCCTCGTGGACAGTGGGTGGCCCCCCTCTGGTGCTTTCTTTGCCCAATATTTTTAGTATATTCCAAAACTGACTTTCATGGAGTTTCAGAACTTTTGGAGTTGTGCAGAGTAGGTCTCTAATATTTGCTCCTTTTCCAGCCGAGAATCCTAGCTGCCGGCATTCTCCCTCTACATGTAAACCTTGTTAAATAAGAGTGAAAGGCATTAGTATTGTGACATAATGTGTAGTAACAGCCCATATTGCAATAAATATCGATATAAAAGCATGATGCAAAATGGACGTATCAAGCTCGCACGCACGTCACGCAGCACCATGCTGACAAAGTACATGGGGTGCTCAACAAGGGAGGATGCATCGATAGCGTCCTGCCCCTTGATATGTCTCCAACGTATTTATAATTTTTGATTGTTCCATGCTATTATATTACACATTTTGGATGTTTATGGGCTTTACTTTACACTTTTATATCATTTTTGGGACTAACCTACTAACCAGAGGCCCAGCCCAAATTGCTGTTTTATGCCTATTTCAGTGTTTCGAAGAAAAGGAATATCAAATGGAGTACAAATAGAATGAAACCTTCGGGGGCGTGATTTTTGGAACAAACGTGATCCAGAGGACTTGGAGTGGAAGTCAAGAAACAAACCAGGCGGCCACGAGGGTGGAGGGAACGCCCCCTACTGGGCACGCCCCTGGCTCGTGGGCCCCTCGGGCGCCCACTGACCTACTTCTTCCTGCTACATATACCCACGTACCCCGAAAACATCAGAAGCGACCACGAATAACTATTTCCACCGCAGAACCTTACAGATCCGCGAGATCCCATCTTGGAGCCTTCGTCGGATTGCACCGCCGGAGGGGAAATCGATCATGGAGGGCCTCTACATCATCTCCAAGGCCTCTCCGATGAGTTGTGAGTAGTTTACCACAGACCTTGGGTCCATAGTTATTAGCTAGATGGCTCTTACATCTCTTTGAATCTCAATACAAAGTTCTCCTCGATCTTCTTGGAGATCTATTCGATGTAACTCTTTTTGTGGTGTGTTTGTCGAGATCCGATGAATTGTGGGTTTGTGATCAAGTTTATCTATGAGAAATATTTGAATCTCCTCTGAATTCTTTTATGTATGATTAAGTTATCTTTGCAAGTCTCTTTGAATTATCAGTTTGGTTTGGCCTACTAGATTGATCTTTCTTGCAATGGGAGAAGTGCTTAGCTTTGCGTTCAATCTTGCGGTGTCCTTTCCCAGTGATAACAGGGGCAGCAAGGCACATATTGTATTGTTGCCATCGAGGATAAAAAGATGGGGTTTATACCATATTGCATGAGTTTATCCTTCTACATCATGTCATCTTTCTTAATGCATTACTCTGTTCTTTATGAACTTAATACTCTAGATGCATGCTGGATAGTGGTTGATGTGTGGAGTAATAGTAGTAGATGCAGGCAGGAGTCGGTCTACTTGTCACGGACGTGATACCTATATACATGATCATGCCTAGATAATCTCATAATTATTCGCTTTTCTATCAATTGCTCGATAGTAATTATTTCACCCACCGTAATACTTATGCTATCTTGAGAGAAGCCACTAGTGAAACATATGGGCCCCGGGTCTATCTCTTATCATATAAGCTTTCATTCTACTTTTATTTGCATATTTAATTTTCCTATCTATATTATAAAATACCAAAAATCACTACAAAAAAATACACTTCCATGATGATACGTGTTTGTCACAGTAGGTCGTGTTTTTTGTCATGCATGTACATCCATGACAAATTTATGATAGAATCAAGATAGTCATACCTGTGCTGTCGTAGAATTGTTCCATGACATTACCAAAATTATCATCACGGAAGTGTCCACTTCCATGAGGATAAATCGCGCGTCACAGAAGTGCTTTCGTCAAGGGTGACCGACACATGGCATCCACCGTAACGGAACGCTGTTAAGCTATCGGGTCGGGTTTTGGATCCGATAACCCGTTAACAGCCCCGACCAATTGGGATTTTCCATGTGTAAAATCATCATTGGCTGGAGGAAACACGTGTCGGCTCATTGTTGGGATAGATGTCATCCACTTATTGGACAGAAGGCGCCTATGATACGTCGACACGTGGCACGGCCCAATAGAGGCCCATTCCTGTGAAAAGGTCGGCCCGTTTGACTTGGTCAAAAGGTGACGGGCCGGCCCATGGAAAGCCTGTTAACGGCCTGTTCGCATATAGCCCATTTACAGCCCGCTAACCCAAGGCCCGTTACGCCCTATCCGAATTAGGCCCGATGGCGTCATCTGGGCCATCAATATGATTCGGCCCGTTTTCTTCGGCCCATGTATGGCCCATGGCGTCTTCGGCCCATATGAGGCCCTATGTAACTCTTGGCCTATTAACGGCCCATGGTGGCCGCCCGCAATGAACAGTTTATCACTTTAGACCCATTAACGGCCCATGGTGGCGGCCCGTAATGAACAGTGTATCACTTTATACCCATTAAGGGCCCGTTATTCAGTTGGGCCTTTTCCAGCCCATGTTATCTTTCGGCCCTCTCGGAGCCCATTTATTCTTGGGCTCATTTGTAGCATTCGGTTACTTACGGCCCGTTACTGTCATTTTCTACTTGTGGGCCAAATTCAGCCCTTCGTTACAGTCGGCCCGTTTGTGGTCCATTAGTCTGTTGGGCCATTTTCATAGCATCACCAAATACGGCCTATTAATGGCCCATTATGGTCCGCCCATAAAACGTACGATTTCCATTATAGGCCCGTCTACAGCCCATTAAAGGCCAGTACAAGACCCATAAATGAGTCGGCGGCCCATGGATCCTACGTGAGGTAGAAGGCCCATGGATCCTGCGAGACGTAGAAGGCCCATGGACACTGCGAGACGTTGAAGGCCCATGGACACTGCGAGACCTAGAAGGCCCATGGATCCTGCGAGACGTAGAAGGCCCATGGATCCTACGAGACGTAGAAGGCCCATGGATCCTACGAGACGTAGAAGGCCCATGGTCGGGCGAGTTGGCCCCGTTTGAACGATATAGCATATTCAAAGAATTATCCTACTCAATACTATCACCTCTAAAAAGCATACACTATACAACAAAGAGATCATGGCATACAAAGGTAGAATAATCCTACACTACACAATAAAGAAATTACAGCCGATTATACCCACTGGGCATTATGGTATGGCATAGGTGATAATAAAGCATACACAAACAACAAATTACATACACTGGGCAAATACGGCTCATTCATCATGGACGCGCATCAACTTAACTCCATTTGAACTATAATCTCTTCTGAAAATAGGATTGGCCGGATTCAGATAGCACAAATTTCAGTCTGCAAAATCTCCAATTCCTTCATGGTTACCTCGGTGTCTTTTTTCATTTTTTTTGACTCCTGCATCTAATACCTACATGTCCAGTCTCGACTTGTTGATTATATGTTGACAATCATGTACACGTTGTCTTGCCACCTCTAGTTGATGCTCGAGAACATCAGCACATTCCAATTCCAATCCATAATCATTCGGTAACGGCCATGCCGCACTGCTCGCAGATTTTTGTTCTGATGTCACTTCATCCTAAAATGTTTCTGTAAGTACACATGACTAGGGAAAAAATATAGTTACAACAGTGAAGAGAACAAGACACTATTATGTACTACATGGCAAAATAGGACTAACAATAATGTTACACATCACTTCCACACAAAAAATGTTACATGTTATGAAGCATAAGCAGGTGATATTTTAAAAATTATAAAAAAGATAGTCTGTGCAGCCTGCATACAGTAATCCCTCTTAGCTCACCAGAGGAGCATGATGTTGGGGCCCAATCGAAAACACAAACAAGTTACAAATTTAGACAGCACGTTGCGTATAAGTAAGCAAGCAGTTGGCCATTCTGTACCTCAATTAAAGTCTCAGGGAGCATAATGAACAGCAGAGGGTTTCATACAAACATACTACAACAGTGTAGTATAAACTAGATTGTGAGCCTCATGCAATAATAGTTGGTTAATAGACTTCAAAGCTTCAGGCACACTTCGGCAGAGTAATTAAATGGTAAGGCCTTTAATTATGTCAACTAATAGTGATACAAGTACCGAACATTAGGCATAATTATTTGGGCATCTCATTAAGTGAGGACAAATAAAGCAATTGAAAAGAGAAAATTTACTATGCCTGAAACAAACAAGGAATTGAACTGTTGAGTTGCGTACAGTGACTTACCTTAGCAGGTTGAAGAGGCTCAGCGCAGCTCCTACTTCTCTTGCAAGGCTCCTTCCTAACATCTTGTACTTGGAAATCCTTAATCTTATCTTCATTGCACCCCCTTTGCAAGGTGACACAAACTAGTTACTCAGCTCCTTGGAAGATAAATAGGCATACTTTCCAGTCTGTGAACACAAAAGGATGAGATTATAACAAAACAACACCACATAATGAAACATGCAGCATCTCTTGCACTTGCACACAATGAAATGAGCATTTACTATGTCTGCACTATGTAAAAACTAGGCATACCTTGAACTGGATCTCCGGTACTCTTGGAGAGCCTCTTTGAGTGTCTGACCAAACCTTTATGTCACCTATGAGTTAGACAAGGCCCCACTATAGCAGCCCTTAGTGTTTAAATCGTTGACAAGCTCTGTTAGAGTGTTAGGTCAAGAACAACAAGTAATCAAAGCAAACAGTCCTTGTATGGCTGGCTGATGCAAACAAGCAATTGAACAGATGTGTGAGCAAATCTTACATATCAAGAAAAGGAGCAAAGAAGGAGGCTTAAAGACCATCACTTGACTGACCAGATTTAAGGGGCATCTAAACATCATGTGCAATGTATGAACTAACATAAACATTGCATATTCCAGATTCTACAATGGAATGCACATGTATTAGGTTATGCCATGTATGATGATGCCTAAATGTACAAATAGCAGGCAGGAGTGATTCATCATTGCACGCACAATTGAATTGCAGGTTAAGGGCCAGTTCGATTCCGCCTTTGCAGGGTATATTGTCAAAATAAGCCATAAAAGATGTAAAGAAGTCATTTTTGAGTTATGGGCTTGGGCTTAACTAATTTAAGCTTTGGAGGGGGTGTTTGGGTAGAACCTCACTAAAAATTGAAGGAAGGGAATAGTGAAATGACTCTTGTTGTCGCCTATATTACACTCAAAGTGCAAGCTGGCTTGGCCTTGGTCACACGACCCTCAAGTAAAACAAACATGCAAGCATTCATTGCCCTACCCGCTTGCATCTCCTCTCCCCTTTCCCTCTACCTCGATCCCCTGCCTGCAGCACTAGGGTTCCTCCAGCGAGCCGTCGCCACTGGTACCATCTGGCCTGGTCCTCGATGAAGCTATGTCTAGCTAGGCTACATGGCCGGTGGGTAGGGGCAAATCTCCCTGGCTACTCCTCCCTCTGGCGCCGCCCCTCATTCTCATGGTCTCCAGCAGCTGCTCCCTTGTGGTTCGTCCACGCACTACTCGGTGGCGCCAACTCTGGTGATGCCACTGCTGCGCAGAAGGCACCTTGTTCCCCCTCCCCTCCTCCCAGGCCATGGCCTTGAGGTGCTGTTGAAGGATGAGCTCATCCAACAAGGTGAGGATCTCCTCTGATTTTTTTGCCAAATTTTCATTCTGATCCACTATATGATGAATTGCTATGACCTACTTCTGCTGCTGCTATATGATGCATTGCTATGAGCTGCTCCTGCTGCTGCTATATGATGAATTGCTATGAGTTGCTGCTGTTGTATGATGAGTTGCTATGAGCTGATGCTGCTGCTATATGATGAATTGCTATGAGCTGCTGCTGCTATATGATGAGTTGCTACAAGCTGCTCCTGCTGCTGCTATATGATGAATTGCTATGAGCTGCTCCCGCTGCTGCTATATGATGAATTGCTATGAGTTGCTCCTGCTGCTGCTATATGATGAATTGCTATGAGTTGCTGCTGGTATATGATGAATTGCAGACTGCTGCTGCTGTATGATGAGTTGCTATGAGCTGCTGCTGCTGCTATATGATGCTTTCATGTGGTGCTGCTATATGATAATAACCAGCCACTCGGACCATCGAATTTCAATAAATAATTTTCTTCATTTAAATGTGGGTCATGTGTTCTTCATTTAAAGTAGGCAATGGGATGTCTATGCAAAACATTGACAAAAGTAGATTGTGCCAAGTAGATGGTATCTTTGTATTTGCATTTTGAGCAAATAGTGATGGTCTGTTTTCCTATCATATTAATTACTGCACTGGGTTCAATTTGTGATGTTTGCAAGTCAAATTAATTTCCATATGGGCAGCAAAATGAAATATATATATAATGCAATCTAGACTTTCCACTGATCATACCAAAGATAAGCTGAAAACGAAATGAAAAGAACTAGTTGGCGTATTACATGGAGCTTATATTCACAGGTGCTTATTTGCTTAGGATAACTCGTAAGAACTGTCCCTAAGAAACTTGGCTAATAGAACTGGCATATAAATAACATGTCACGATGATTGCAATGGAGGAGTGACGTACCATAGCACACTGTATAGGCTCACCGCTGCCTCTCCTTTTTTTGTGATGTTCCATGAAATTGCCACATACATCTTGTACTTTTTGATTGTGTAACCCTATCTACAAGTTGACACGGCTAATTTCAGACATCTCTACATGATACTACATTGCATATCCCTTGCACATATTTAGACCACCAATTAACGATTGTGTGTGTACCATAAACTAGCCATGACTCTGTATGCTGGACTGGCAGACACTCTAAGGGAGCCTAATGTAGTGCACTGGAATTCCTACATGCCACCTACGATTTTGTGTAATGTACTGCCCCTGTTCCTAAATATATGTCTTTATAGAGATTCCAGTATGGACCACATACAGATGTATATAGATGCACTTTCGAGTGTAGATTCACTCATTTTGCTCCGTATGTAGCCTATAGTGGAATCTCTAGAAAGACTTATATTTAGGAACGGAGGTACGAGGTAGTATCATGTATGACATCTACATATCAAATTTAGCAGCCAGTAGTAGAAATCATTGTCTGCACAAAGGGATTACTGGTTGAAAATCCTAGCAAAGCACGCTGGTAGGCACAGAAAAATACAAGAGAGAGAGAGAGACGCGCTTACAAGATCATAACAATGCCTCAGTCCAGGATCTTGGTTGGCCAAGCTGTTAGATCCAGAAGAAACATCGTCCTTGTAGTTTTTGCCAGCTGCATAACAGGTAACAACGACCGGTTAGTATATTTGAAGTACATCGGGCAGGTGATGCTGGACGGGTTTAAAGGTGACAAGTACCTAGGCCGTGGCGGGTGCTTGGGATCTCTCCAGACGGTGGGATTCAGGTTAGAAACGTCGAGGGTGATGACACTGCGCTGACTGTCGGGGTCCGGTAAGGTGATCTAGAACCGTCGAATAGGGTGTTTGTGGAGCGGCTCCGGTAGGGTGGACTACGGTGTGGGCGAAGCGGATCTGTGGCCGTGGACGAGGGCGTAGGTGAAGCTGCTCCAATGGTTGGGTTAAGGATGGTGTCAACAATGCAGCTCTGCGACCGTGGACGGGCGTCAGAAGCTGCTCTGGTAGTTGGGTTAAGGATGGTGTCGACGATGCGGATCTGCGGCCGTGGACGGGGCGTCAGAAGCTGCTCCGGTGGTTGGGTTAAGGGTGGTGTCGACGATGCGGATATGCGGCCGTGGATAGGGCGTCAAAAGATGCTCCGGTAGGTTGGATGAGGGTGCGAGGAAGCGGATCTGAGGCCGTGGACTTGTGAGTTGGCAAAGCGGCCCCCGTAGGGTTTAGAATGGTATAGGCGAAGCTACACCGGTAGGGTTGATGCTGGTGTCGGCGAAGCGGCTCCGGTAGGGTTGAGGATGGTGTCGGCAAAGCGGCTCCGGTAGGGTTGAGGAAGGTGTCGGCGAAGAGGATCAGAGGCCGTCAACGGGGGCGTCGGTGGGGCGGCTCCGGGGGTGTGGACGAAGTGTCTCCGGAGGGGAGTATGAATGAGCCGCTGCAGATTCGCGGCGGTTGACGAGAGTACCGGCAAAGCATATCCGACGCCGTGGACAAGGCCGGCACTGAATGGGCAGTGGTACAGTGGTGGATGAGCAGTCTACTTGTTTCGAGGGGAGGTGGGAGGGGTAGATGCAGCCGCAGAAGCAGATCCGGCGAGGTGGACGCCGCTGGCAGTGAATGGGCTATGGTACGCCAGTGGATGAGCAGTCTAGGATTTCGAGAGGGGAGGGGAGAAAGGGCGATGAAGTACGGACGGCGTGATGTAAGAGGCTCTGGTGCTGTGAAGTTAGTCGTTTTTACGGGACGGGGAGAGGAAATGGGGGTGCCGTGTAGTGGGGGGAACCGGAAGTTACCCAAGCAGCCCCGACCTATCATGTAGATGAGGGCGGTATTGTAACTATTGGTCGTCGTGCACCAAGGACAAAAGGGGGATTTCGCATGCTAAAGGTGGCGGAAATTTTAGAAGGAGGCGGGAGATTTTGCCGCCCGTAGGATCGTTCGTATCCAGTTTCAACTAATTTTGGACCGTGCTAGCGGGAAGGTCATGCTAGACTGTGTACATGGGGCAAGCGTTAGCAGTTAATAACTGGTGTGAAGTCCACTCCGGAAAAAAGACAATAACTCGGGATGATGCGCCGATAACTTGGACGTTCACACGGGCGCGGCCAATCATATGGGTGTAGTAGCGCGTTCACAAAAAAAGGGATCAAACGCTCAGCCTATGTATTTCTAGTGTAAATAGATAATTTAGTGCCATTGGTTATTTACTTTAAACGTAATGCATTGACGTGTTAGTGTAGAGGCGCACAAAAAGAAATGGATATTGTAGTTAGGTACTTAAAAGTGTTACCTCATATGATTACATAGCCTTTATTTCATAAATTGCGTACCCGTTGAATTCATATATGAATATTACATATATTACTTCAAAATAGAAACTTAAATCATCCAAGACTAATGAATTTGAATGCAAGAGTAACAATGGTGCATGTGCATGATAGCTACATTGGTTGTTTGAAGAAACATCACTGTAACTTTGGCATGCACAACTGAAAAGGTTTATTTAAATAGAAAAAAAATGTGATATGTGAGTGTCCAATCTTTATAGCGTTGAATCGATATTGTACCTTTGGCCACGATACGAAGTAGATATTGACTTATGTTCAAGCGATGCACGTCGACGATCGCTAGATAGTGATACGCGAATGAATTGTGCAGTCTCTCTCACACGCATACATATCTCATTTCCCTGTGGGCATCGGAATCACACACGCGCACTTTGTGTATTTCTCTCCCTCCGTCAGGGTCAAATTCGTCTTTCTACCCCGTCCTACAAGTCTCTCACACAGAAACACACACGCTCTCTATGTCTAACACGCCCACCCCTTTAATTCTGCCCACCCAAAGCCACTAATGTCTCAAAGTATAATAATGTCTCTCACACATATGCTATCTACCTATCCCTTAATATAGCTAGATATGTGTCACACAAACTCCTTCTCCCTACTAGCAAGATGCCCATGTGCGTTGCACGGAACATCTAGATGCATTTGTATGAGAAGTTTATCTTGTGGGAGAAAAGGATGAACGAGGGAATGCCTTATTTGCAAATGAGGAGAGGGGTGTGGGTATCTTTTTGCAAAATTTCCATATTTTCCGTCCTGTCCGTTGGATATAAATCGGATGGCCTATATTGCAGGATGGCAGGAACACCATCATCACCAACTCTATTTTTTATAAGAGTAGAGATATGTGAGTGTCACTGCCCCCCCCCCCCACACACACTTCCCAACACCGAAGGAGTAGGGTGACACCTCGATCTTGATACTAATCTATCGACTGGCTTCTCTCTCAAACATACACACACACACTACCCGACACCGAAGGAGTAGGGTGACACCTCGATCTTGATACTAATCTATCGACTGGATTCTGTCTCAAACATACACACACACACACTACCCGGCACCAAAGGAGTAGGGTGGCACATCGATCTTGATAATAATCTATTGACTCCTCTTTCAAACACACACACACACACACACTCGCTAGTTGTGCCTCTGTGCCTACCGCGCACACTCTCGATACGTCTTTCTCTCCCTCCCCCCCAAAACAATGACAGCAGAAGGGTGACAACTCGATCTGATCATAATCTGTCAATTGGTTTCTCTCTCAAACATTGTGTCTCGGTGCCTCGCTCGGTAGCCCCCTCGATATGTCGACTTGTCGCGCGCGCACAGTTGTAGTGACGATGACGCTGAGCCCAGTGTGCCTTGTTTTCACCGGCCTCATGTGATAGTTTTCACCCTGTTTTCTGTTAATTAACAAGGCAACCTTTTCTTTGTTACTACTAGTGAATCTGAAATCATTCGGGGCAGACATAAGATATATCACTTCAACCCAATTATCGCAGCAACTATTTTAAAAGAAATTAGCTAGCTGCCCGTGCGTTGCACGGAACATCAAGATGCATTTGTATGAGTAGTTTATCTTGTGAGAGAGAAGGATGAGCGAGGAAGGCCTTATTTTGTAACGTGGAGAGACGTGTGGGTATTTTTGCAAAATTGCCATAGTTTCTTTCCTATCCGTTAGATATAAATCCGATGGCCTATATTGCAGGATGGCACACACACCATCATCACCAACTCTGTTTTTCTACTCCCTCGTCGAAAATACTTGTCATCAAAATGGATAAAATTAGATGTATCTAAAACTAAAATACGTCTAGATACATTTCCTTTTATCCATTTTGATGACAAGTATTTCTGACGGAGAAGTATTTGTCTTTAGAGATTTCAACAAGTGACTATGACGGGACCTTACCAACATACTCAAAAAAGTATTCCATAATTTTGATGTTACCCTCTTTTCTTGGCGGTGCAGTGCCATCTGGATACCTCATAAATAAATCAAGGACAAATCTGACCCCTTCCTGAAAAGACATACGTAGCAAAATGAGTGAATCTACACTCTAAAATATGTCTACATACACATCCCTATGTGGTAGTCCATTTGAAATATGAAAAAGACAAATATTTAGGAACGAATGGAGTATATATAAGAGTAGACATGGAGATATATCTCCAGCATGGTCTACAACAAAAATGTGCTGGGTTGGTTACCGCCGGATGCTCGCAACGCGATGACATGAGTTCGAATTCTGTCTTTTAACTTTAGATTTGTATATTATATATTACTCTACTTATTTAATATATACTTCTTTCACTACTATACTGACAGTGGAACCCACAGAGTACTTAGAATATTGAGGATGGACTTGTTTCTTTTTAACTTTCTGTACGAAGCTGTTGCCACCCTGCAAGTTACGTGTACACTGTACATGCAATTAACTTTTTGTAGAGGGACAATCATACAGGCAATTAACTCAAATGGATTGGATGTCACTCTATTAGGCTGGTCATAGTGGGGAGTAACTTAGACTAGTAACATGCATATGTTAGTAGTCTATGTTACTACATCTATAGTGCATAGTATCATAGATTAGTATCATATGTGGTCTCATTTATTGCCATGCATGACACATAGTAGCACCACACTTATTATGTTACGGTATCTACCTATGGTACTATGACAATCTCTTTCTTTTTTAATTACCTGCCACATAAGCATGTTCGCGAGTCCCAAAGACATGATACTACTTATGTTACTCCCACTATGACCAGCCTTATTTCCAGCATAAAGAGCATCTCCAATGGCAGACGGCAAATTTCCTCCCGCTTCCTTCTGCGGAGGACGACATCAAACACCAGCGGCATACATTTTTACAACTCTAACCAACTAGATGAAATTCGTGCAAACACGGACTGATTTCATATAAGCATGAAGGATTTTGTATAAAAAAGCCGGATCTTCATATAAACATGATGGATTTAATTACATTTACATGAACTAAGATGTGCCAATCCGGCTCTCTTGTATAATTAATACTCCCTCCGTCCGGAAATACTTGTCCTATATATCTAGACTTATTTTAGTTCTAAATGGCCGCCCGCGGATCCCTTTGTCTTCCTCATGTCCGTCAGACACTTGTGGGGTCGACGAAGGTCCTTGGAAGAGACGAAGCACCAAAGAAACCACCGGAATCCACGGTCGTCGCCTCGGCGGTGGCCTTCATGGGTCCCAAGTGGCGGCGGCCTCCCGTGTTCTACTTCTCCTCGATGATGTCGGACACGGAGAAGCTGGCCACCGACTCGTCGCTCTCCACGCACCCGGCTTCTGTCTCTGCCTGCATGGCACTGCCGCAGGCAAGGGAGGCGCGGCCACCGCAGACACTGGTGGCGCGGTATGACGCGGCAGCGACGGCGCTCGTACCGGCGTGCTCGCTGCCGTGCCGGCGTGGAGCAACTCGCCACTCCTCATCGAGCTGAACTGGAGCAGCGAGTTGCTGAAGCACGCACCTGCTTGGGGTGGCAACTGGCTCCGTCGGGCCAAGCGAGGTTGGTGAAGCACCGAGCGGCCTCGCCCGCATCCGGAGGGCTCGGCGGGCCACCCAGCCGGGTAATATGCCAGAGAACGGCTCATCGGAAGCCATCGGAAGGGTGGAGAAAATGGTGAAAGAGAAGATGGGGGAGCGGCGGAGGGGTACGATTCTTGCCCGCTGTCTTTCTGGCCTTGTGTAAATAGAGGGCGGATGGTAGGAGCTTGGCCGGCATCTGACCTCGTTTAAAATTAGGGCGGATGGGAGGAGCTTGGTCGGTGTTGCGTTTAATTCCGGGCCGCTCATCAACGGACGTGTGGCCGGAGTAGGATTCTCGGTTTGCATGCGGATTTAACGGAGGGGTTTAATGGAGGCGCCGGGCGTGCAGCGGGTGACGCAGTACTATTCGATTTGACAGCATTAATGAACCGTCAAATCACAAAGGCCCTTGCCTCTCGTGAAACCAACCGTGCTAGACTGCCCCGCCCTCTAGCCTTTTAAAAAATGTATTATATACTCCACTTTTGTACATTAGTAGTATCGATGGATTGCGCCATGGAGCAAAACTTGAAATTTAAAAAAGGTGGTACATATAGAGAGCGCTCGTGAACTATGTGGCATACATGGCAATAAATAAAGTACTACATGATACTTATATGATACATGGCGCAGGAGTACTAAGTATTATTAATACAGTTTTGCTAGAACTCATCTAGATGAGATATAATTTGGTCTCATTCATCTTTTGGGCCCCTCCTAGTGCTCCACCTTGTACAGGTGCTAAGCCTTCCACATAGGCAAAAAATATGATGTGGCAAGTTATTTAAGAGGAAAGAGATGAGTGTGGTGACCCCAGAAAGAAACAATGCTAAGCACGTGAACCTAGGCAAAACATTTTAAAAAAGGAAGCCCACCAATACATGAAAAGTTTTAGTTGCTAAATCATTAAATGAAGCAAGCTTAGCAACCATAAGCTAAGCACCTATGCATTGGGGAGTATAGTTGCTAAGCTATTTAATGTGCTTAGCACCTCATCTAAGCACCCATGCATTGGCAGCAGGCGATGTGATGCTATAAGATGCGTGTGTGCTGACATGGGTTGTATTTGTTCTGGTGCAACAAACTGACCACTGCATGTCATGTTTGATAGTCTCAAGTCATTAAAAGCATACAAGCCCCACATCTCTTCTTGGTTGATTCCTCTATTTATGTCAAAAAATAAGAAACAACGTGACAGTTAATGCACCACGCCTATGTGTTTACTAGTATTTGGTTTTCGTAAGATGACTTAATACTCACCTAGACGGAGGGAGTATTCGATTTGATAGCGGGCGGCGCAGTTCCCAGTACGCCTTTAATGCAGACGAGGGAGGGAGTAGCGTTTCCCTATATGTTGAACGGCCAATGCATCCTCCTTCAATTAATGCATGAGGGAAGTAATGGGAGGAGGTCCGGGAAAAGAGGCTGCACGATGTGAATGCAAAGCAGTTTGCCCTCATTGCCCTCATATAAAGGCGCCCCTCCTCCATTCCAATGCATCTACCACATCGTACGCACCTAAGCACTTGCCTAAGCACCTACACTAAGCGCAAAAGATCTCGCTCCAGACCCATGGCGGCGATGCGCGTGAGCGGCCAGCGGCTGCGCCACATGGTCCACAACACCGGCCTCCGGCATGGCGCCGAGGATCGCCTCCAGACGGTGTTGGAGACCGGTTGGTGGATGGCCGCCGTCAATGCCAACTACGACTATCAGTTGGACCAGATGATTGTTGCCACCAGCAACAAGTTCACTATCCTCAAGAAGCTCGCGGACGACATCGCCGTACTCCTCCAGCCTGCGCGCCCGGGCTCCTCATTGCCTGCCACCCTAATCGACCTCCATGGCCGGAACCTCTTTCAAGCACTGGTGGCCCTGCGACTGCCCGCCGACGCCATGAAGAATGTCCACCTGGAGGTCGCGCTCGTCGCGAGGCGCCTCGCCCTGCAAGAATTCGTCGACCTACACATCCACGCGTATGAGCAAATCATGTACATAGGTATCTAGAAGGCCAGTGAGGACGCTACGACGTTGGCCTTCCTCAACCGGCTGGAAGCCTTGGATGCCTTTGTTGAGAAGCACCTCGACCTCGCCACGAAAGCCGCCGCTCCTTACCCGCCGGTCGGTCGCCCGGCGCACTAAGTTGAGGAGGAGGAGGTCATACGTTCGTGGATCCATCTTTCTTCTTGCCTTCTGTAACCACCACTGCGATCGTATCATCGTGGCCTTAATTCTTATTGTGCTGTTGCATTCTCGTTCCAGTCAATATCGACATGTGCGATCCCTTTGCTTAATTATATGCATCACTGTAACTAGTACTCCATCCGTCAATTTATAAGTTGTGCTTACCTTTTCCATCAACTTCGTGCAACGCGCGGGCAACTTGCTAGAAACACTAGAATATGTCTATATAATCCGTATGTGATAGTCCATTTGAAATCTCAAAAAAGACAAATATTTAGGTACGGAGGGAGTAATATATTAGGAGTATATCAAAACAATAGTGATTTCTTTCAAGTTTGTGAACAAATACTACTATTCTACTACTTTGGATCCGTCGCAACGCACGGGCACATTGCTAGTAAAAGGAAAAGGCCTGCCACATTCGCGTCGCACTCCCACACGCCCAGGAATTGGGAGTACAACACGACCCGTCCGGCACGATACATAGCTTAGGGAAGGCGTGTTGCCTAGCAGTGGCGGAGCTTGAAGCAAAACGTTGGGCATGCCAGTCTAGCCAGGCTATAGAAATTACCCTTGCGTTGACGTTCCATGCCTCGAAACTGGATGTACAACTACGAAAATCCTGCTAGGTTCGGCAGGCCAGGGCACGTGTTGGCCCTCACGTAGCTCCGCCCTTGTGCCTAGCATTTTCACTTTCATGTGGGACCACCCGTTGAGCAAACCGACACCCCGCCCGCCGCCGGGTTGGAAAAGAGAAACAAGGGGAAGATCTAGCTGTAGCACGGAAGACAAGAAATTTTGTGTCAGACGGGGCTCATTGATAGAGTAGGAGAATTCCGTTCTAGTACTACTCCTACTAGTACTTACCAAGTTTGTACTCCTAATACTACTCCCTCCGTCCCAAAATAAGTGTCTTGAGCTTAGTACAAATTTGTACTAGAGCTAGTATAAAGTTGAGACACTTATTTTGGGACGGAGGAAGTATATTACTAGTACTACCACTATACAACTAGTAGATACGTGCACGGCACAACATCGTAGGAACAAAAAACAGGAAGATCTTGTTTTGGGTGATTTATCTTTTTTTCAATCAACGTAGTATGAATAATATGATGTGGGGGGCACCCATGAAGCTTATGTGCCTTGGTTGCATGGCTACGGAAGGTTAAAGAAAAATAAATAGATAATGTGTTTAGAGTGCACTCCACTAAATAGATATACTTTGGATCCATTGCAACGGACCGGCACATCTATATCTATACCCCCTATATAGTGTGTGAAAAACTTTGAAAGTTGGTCGTTGGATGAAGCCAATCCGACGGTACAAAGATGGCAAATCCGAGCACTACTGGCCATTGGATATCATCCACCAGATTCTTCCACATGTATAATCTAGAAGACTCCATGGTTGAACTTAATTCATGACTAACTTTGCCACAACTAAGCTCATGCAAAGTTATTAATAAGTTCTTCAAAATGAGGGCCACAAGTTGGCAAGCCTAAGGGAATCTTGCCACATTTTTTTGTGTGTATGTCATGTGGGGCCAGTGTGGCTTGCCTAAGGTGTGGCTTGAACCAAAAACTCACCTAAGTTAATCAAACTTGCCTAACCTTAAATTCCACCAGATTTTGCCACATGTTAGAATCCAGAAAACTCCACATGTAGAAGCATAATGCACAAACCACCAGAATCTCATGCGTGCAATGCACGTGTACCTTACTAGTACTAGTTGGTAGTAGTAAGAAACAAATTCCAGTTTTGGCACGAGCTCGTACTGCGGGAGCACCACAAGGCCTGCCGCAGGAGTTACATTTCCCTCTCGGGGCCCACGGGACCGAACTTCAGTGGCTTAGTGCCCGGTCTATGAGTCAATGACATGCGGGCCTTAAATGCGGCTGGCCCACATGTCATTCTCATGGTTGTGGCGTGGTTCGCGACTCACTCATTCGAGATGAACCGGCCGGTGGTGGTGTGGCCGTGGCGAGGGTACCACAGCTGGGCGTTGGGGCGTTACGAGGCGTAGATTGCCACACCGGCAGGTACTACTTGTAGTACATAAGTACTCCAGCTGAGGATTGATGCCCAGGACGAAATGTGTCACAACCACTGGATGAAAATTAGATGGTGCAAGAGTACGGATCGGAGCACAGCAGCGGGGCAGGGAAACCGCGTCCAATCGGGTGTGTCTGTGGTAGAAATTTGATGGTCGCCGCAGTTCAGCTAGCCTGCATGTCATGCACACAAAGGCAGAGGAGCGATGGGGCCGAGAGGGATGAGGGGCACGAACAATCCTACCATTCTGTCACTGACATGTGGGACCCATAAGCGTGGGTCCCACCTGTCAGCGAAGGAAAGGCAGGGCAAGGCAGTGATAGCCACGTTAGAGGATCCATGTCCACGTCGGGGGACGTCGTGCCGTGGGTTGGAGCGGCGTCGTGGGAATCGCGTGTGGGTGTGGCAGTGGTAGAAACAAGAAACGTGATGGTCGCCGTGGTTCAACTTCCATGGACAAGCTGTCGCGGTTCGCCGACACATGTATATCAAAACTAGAGTGTTTATATTTCAAGCACGTGAACAAGTATTATTCTACTAGTTTGGATCCATTGCAACGCACGGGCCAGCACATTGGTAATAGCAGTGTCCATCTCTATCTCTAGAGGCCTTCCCTCATTCATCCTTTTCTCTCACAAGATAAACTACTCATACAAATGCATCTTGATGTTCCGTGGAACGCACGAGGATGTTTTTTTGGGGGTCTCTCCAGCGCGGCGTGGCCGTAGTTGCAAGTTGACGCCCCTTGAGATGCCGACGTTGAGGGGCACTCGGATTTCCTCCGATGAGCAGGTATGATGCGTTTGATCACGTAGTAAATGCATTCTAAAGACTACTTCTGTGTCCATTTCCTAATTCTCCCCCTGCCCACTGTTTCACATGCTAGGCTCGGTGCGAGTGGAGATTGGCTTGCATATGTACGGTAGGGTACCAACATCAATTTGCACAACATTTACAACGGTGACGCCATTCTCGTAGAACCTTTGTCCAACATTGGGATCAGCCATGCAACGGGCCACTGCATGAATTGGTACGATGCAACCACGGTGAGATTGAATAAAAGATAGCACGAACCTTGCACATGGCGGTCAAAGGCGGACCATGCTGTCTGCGGCCGATTTGTTGCCGTACGAGTAGGAAGACACTGTGCTCCTTTCTAACTGCATCTTCGCGGTAACAAACCAGGGGACTTATTTTGTATGGGACACATCCTACGATACACTCCCTCTCTCCCAGTTTATTTGTTTTGAATCTTTTCGTTTTATAAGTTTCAAATTCAAATTTAGAGCTCCCCATCACATGTTGAGATTACAATGTCCATTAAATCATTGCGTGCATGTATAGTAAAGAAACAAATCTCGAGTTTGGCACGAGTTCGTGCTGCGGGAGCACCACAAGCCCTGGCGCAGGAGTTACATTTCCCTCTCAGGGCCGTCGGGACTGAGCTTCAGCGCCTTACTACACCTACCTTTGAGTCAATAACATGTGGACCCGATAGGTGACTGGTCCACATGTAATGCTCCCGAAGGCAGAGGGGCAGTGGGGCCAAGAGGGGTGAGCCGCAGGTCGGGGGACGTGTGGTTTCATGGGTTCGAGCGGCGTCGTGGGAATCGCGGGTGGCTGTGGTAGAAACTTGATGCTCGCCGCATTTTAGGTGGCCCACATGTCATGCACACAAAGGCAGAGGGGCGGTGCGGCCGAGAGGGGTGAGGCGCATGTCGGGGGCGTGGTGCCATGGGTTGGAGAGGCGTCGTGGGAATCGCGAGATGAAACGTGATAGTCGCTGTAGTTGAACCTCCATGGACAAGCTATCATGTCTATGGACACATGCACTGCATACTGATCACTGGAAGGAGTAGCAGAGAAAGCTATATATGCGGATAAATTGTTCCTTATAGTCAAGCGGACCCATGCTACTACTCTGTTCCAAAGACATGCACACCATCAAAATAGTCCATCTATATCAATATACCCCGAGAGGGAATAATTTTTTTTACCAGAGAGGAAATAGTTCATCCATCCATAATGCCCTCCTGCTGGTGCAGCGTTTTCTTCTTCTTCTTCTTCTTGTTCTCATTCTCTGTGGGAGACGGCTTCACAACAAGCTCTTTTGACCTTGCAGCTATCTCGGAACTCACACGGGCATCGAGGGCAGCATATTTTATCCTCTCGTACGTCAAGGGATAATTCTCCCATCCAGACGACCTTAATGCCACCGTCTCGTCACCCTTCTGAAGATTTGTACCGAGCACAAAATTTTCTACGTCAAATAGGGATGGTGTCTATTTAGCACAATCTTCTACAGGAATTTTGATTCTGGTTTGTAGGTCAGCGATGCTTTTCAAATCAAGGTTGTACGGCTCCAGCTTCTATTTGTCCCCTTCGATGGCTGCCCCACAGAAGTATACGTCCTCCCGAGACAAGAAATCGTGAAGCTCACCTGGTATGGAGGGCGAGTGTATGATGTGGTACACCAAAACATCATCTTTGAGGCATAGTTGAAGGACGGCGGCGCGTTGGATCTTCCCAGGGGCACGCTCCGTGTATTCTGCGTCGAGACCGATGGGCCTCGTCTCTACCTTTTTGAGGGATTTGGATACATTGTTGATCCACTACCGAACAACCCTTGGGTGGACGGTGACGGTGGAAACTATGCGCATCGACCCTTCGACGAGGACATGTTGGACGCTAAAAACCTGCATCTCGATCTCTTTTGCCATTTGGAACCGCTGGAACGGAGGACTATGGTTTGGAGAATTAGGATTAGACGGCTAGTCTAATTGAAGTAGTAGATGATTATTTAGAGAGGTTAAAACAATGTGAACGCAGTGGGGTTTGGATGCAAATGAAGACAAAGGGGAGGTGAAGAAGCTGAGGCGAATCGGTTCCCGATGGAGAAGTAAATGGGAGAAGTGGCATGCAGGCAGTTGATTAGACGACTAGTGTCGGTGTACTAAGGTAGGGGTACCTCAGTACCCCAACTTGTGCACGGGCGGTTGCAGCTTCCCGCGGCAGGGTTTACCACGTGCTCGCCAAAGGCCTTCCTGCTCCATGTCAAACCATTCAAAGACGAAGTATACAAGACAGAAGATCGAGACCCCGGCAAGCGGAGCTTGCCGGGAAGGCCGTTCCAGACTCAAGGTTACCTCACTCACGCAAGGCCCTGGCAAGAAGGGCTTGCCAGGAAGACTAGGAGATTACATCATAGAAGACACGCCTCGGCGCTATATGCGTCCCGGCGAGGGCCCGGGAGCGATTACAGAGTCCGGCAAGCTCCGGGCCCGCAAAATAAGACCCGGCAAGGTGCTTGCCGGAGAGTTCTGCTGTGTGCCCGCGCCCAGCTCATCGCCCACGCCGCCGTGGGGCCTTTCGAGGACGCGTGGCTGATGATGTGCAACCTGGGGACACGGTAGCACTCCACGGTGGTGGAGCCATCGCTGCGGCGACGGAGACATTAGGGCGGGAACTTTGGGGTCGACGGCGACGGGCATTAAATGCCCTTGTCCCCATCGTCAAAGTAGGTAGCGACCATCGCTCACGACCGTAGCTCCACCGTTCCTCGCACTATTCCAACTACCATCTCTTTTACGCTTTTACCCTTTTTCTCCCACGCTGACACCCGCGGTGACCCCTTGCACTATAAAAGGAGGCCCATGCACAACGTGGAGGGGTTCAAACCTTGCAACTCTCGGCCGGTGTAGCTGCATCTTGAGCTCTTCAAGCCCCGAGCTCAATACAATCAAGCAGGAGTAGGGTTTACGCGCTCACCGCGTCCCAATCTGGGTAAAACTGCCCGCGTGCTCGCCACGATCCGCTCTTTCGGCTCCCTCCGCCCTCGCACCGCATGCATAAGGGCCCGTCCCATAGGTGTTCGTGGCGGCGCTTTCGACATCTTTGGCGCGCCGGTAGGGGGTCGAGGTTGTGCGGACCTGATCCGCGCTCACGCTGGCGCGTTTCTTCATCCACCTCTCCAGTTTCATCAAGAACTTCATCAACAATTGCGCCATGGCCCCAAGAAGAAGGCTTCGAGGTTGCAGTCTGCTCGCGTCTCATCCGCCGCCACCGGAGCCAACGGTGGGCGGAGGAGACGCCGTCGAAGGGTGGTCGCCGCGAGGACACTCGCGGCGCCACCAGATCCAAGGACAAGACGGATGACCGCGCCGGTCTCCGTGGGACACGCCAAGGTCCATCTCAAAGACGACAACCCAGCAGCGCCATACCACGGAGGTGGTATCCGCCGCGGGGCAAGGATACACCGGAGGTTTCGCGGGATGCTCCGACCACCGTCCGGCACAAGCAAAGCTAAGGCGCCGGGAGGACTCGCCTTCTAACGCTGTTAGAGTCCGAGCATATCCCGCCTCGCACCGCCGCGCTCGCCCTCCACTCCGCAGAAGCGCCGCAAAGGGCGAATCGCTCGATTTCCTCCAACGCGGACAAGGCCAAGACCGGAGGGCTACCATCCGAGCTCGATCGCCTTCTCAACAACGACTTCACAGCAGCCGGCGACTCGCTGCCGCGCGGTAAGCTGAGAAGACGGCGCCGATGGCGATAAGACCGCCGGGTGCAACCACCGTGCACTCCCGCCGCAGATAAAGACGCCGCCCACCGAACAACGCCGACGACGGCTCCACGGCATCGCCGGATCCGCTGGCTCGACGGGATCAACGCCAGTCCTCGACGACCGGCGACAAGAAGACGCTGACCATTATCGAGCGCCGCGAGAAGCTCGGGCGACAATCAGACCAGAGAGCTGGGAACGCTGTCGACGCTGCTGCGCCGGTGAACCAGCGACTTGTCAGACGCTGCAGCTGCCCTGCGCTCACCCGCGAGCTGCGCGCGGCCCAAAGGGCTCCAGATGAAGAATTTCAAGCCCGACGACGAGAAATACGACGGCAAGACACACCCTCGAATTCCTCGGTGTCTACACCATCGCGTGCAGCTGCCGGGCGCGACGAGAAGATTTCTGGCGAACTACTTCCGCTGCGGTTAAGCCGAACGCTCGTTTGGCTTATGCACTTGCCGGAAGGCTCCATTTCTTCTTGGCAGACTTTGCCATCAGTTTGTTGGCGCCTTCACCGGCGGCCACAAACCCCACGGCCAGAGAGCGATTCCACATTTTGGCCCGTATGAAGGAGAATCCTGCGCAAGTATATCCAACGCTTCACCGTGTGCAAGACAACATCCTCGATGTCCACCCCTGCCGCGGTTATCAGCTGCTCCACCAGAACGCGGCGAATCGCCAGATGCGTGAAGAGATGGCGATGACCAAGATTCGATGTCGGCGAGCTCTATGCTCGGTTGAGCAAGACGCTACGAAGAGGGGAGGAGACTCCCCGGGGAGGATGCTGGCGCAGGAGGAAGCGACAGCGACGACGCCGCCCCGGCAAAGAAGAGCCGGCGGCGGAACAACCGAAAGAAGAACAAGAAAGAGGTGCTTGCCGTCGAGAAGTCCGGCAAGGAGGCTCCCGCCAAGCAAACACAGGCTGGCGGCTCCGCAAGGAACCTCGCCTCAGAAGCGCAGCCGACAAGCGGGACGGCTCCGACAAGCAATATCGCAAAATCCACCGCACTAAGGGCCACGATCTCTCCAAGCGCAAGCGCCGAGTATCTCGCCGAGCAGCAAAAAGCTGAGTACGAGAGGCGCGACAAGGAGAAGGCCCAAGGTGGCGGAGGAGAACCGAGCAAGAAGCGGCCGTTCAATGGCCGGGGAGGACGCCGCGGCAGGGCCAAGCAGCGGCAAGGTGATCGACCTCCCCGGGGCCGCGACAAGGATGAAGAAGACGACGACGAAGACATGGAGGATGAGGATAACAGCAGCAGGAGTTCCGAAGGCCACGGAGGTCCTGTGGCGTCGACGGTGGCGCCTCAGCACACCTCCCACCGCCAGCTAAAGCGGTGGGTGCGTGAGGTGAATGCAGCGGAGCCGCCTGTGGAGTCGCCAAGAGTTCTCAAATGGTCCAGCACGCCCATCATTTTTGATCTTGAGGATCACCCTGACCGCACCACCGCGGTCGGGTGCTTGCCGATGCTGGTCTCGCCCACCATCCGCAACCTCAAGGTCACCAAAATGTTGGTTGACGGCGGGCAGGGGCTGAACTTGATCTCTCTCGCTGTGATCAAGAAACTCCAAATTCCAGATGGTGAGCTCAAGAGACCGGTTCTTTCCAAGGAATCAACCCGGACGGAGCAAGCCCAAGGAAAGATCACTCTGCCGGTGACCTTTGGCGGGAGCTCAATTTCAGGATCGAGCGCATCACTTTCGACGTCGCCGATATTCCGCTGCCATACAATGGAATACTCGCCGTCCCGCCTCGCCAAGTTCATGGCAGCTTCCCATTATGCTTATAACGACTTAAGATGCCGGGCCGATAAGCGCCATCACCGTCCACGGCGACAAGAAGGATGCGCTTATCTGCGCCGACAAGATCTACCGGATGCGCAGCTGCGCCGATAAGAATACACTTGCCGCTGAAGCTCCCGGGAAGAAGACGAAGACCAAGTCCGCAAGTGCTCGGGGCCCACTCCGCAACCGCACCTCTTCGAGTCTTGCGCTGCCGCCGAGGACGCCCCGCCGAGCTCCACCGCAAGAGTAAAAGGAATGGCCGCTCCGCCGACAACCAAGAAGGTGTCCGCCAGGAGGACGCAGACCGGTGGTACCTTCACCATCGCCACACTTGACAAATAGGAAAGCGCGCTGCTGTTTTCCTGCGGGCGAATGTCGGCGTGTTTGCATGGCAACCATCTGACATCCCCGGTGTTCCCAGGAAGGTGATTGAGCACAAGCTTGCTGTTTGCCCTCATGCGCGGCCCATCAAGCAAAAAGTGAGGAAGCAAGCCGTGGAGCGCCAAGAATTCATCAACGAAGAAATCAAGAAGCTAGAGGCAGCAGGCCTAGTTAGAGGTGTGATCCATCCGACGTGGTTAGCAAACCCAGTCGTCGTGCGCAAGGCCAACGGGAAATGGAGGCTGTGTATAGACTTCACCGATGTGAATAAAGCATGTCCCAAGGATCCATTCCCTTGCCGCGCATTGACCAGATTGTTGACTCCACTGCCGGATGTGAGCTACTCGCTTTTTGATGCATACTCAAAGCTATCACCAGATCTTTATGGCCAAAGAGGATGAAGAGAAGACTGCATTTATCACTCCATGTGGCACTTATTGCTTCATACGCATGCCATTTGGACTGAAGAATGCAGGATCAACATTTGCAAGGGTAGTGTATACCGCTTTTGAGCCACAGATCCACAGAAATGTAGAGGCTTACATGGATGATATCGTGGTGAAGAGCAAGAGCAAGGATACGCTGATTCAAGATTTGGAAGAGACATTTCAGAACCTCAAGCAAGATACAGCTTAAGTTGAACCCCGAGAAGTGCGCTTTGGAGTTCCTCCGCAAACTTCTCGGTTCTTTGTGTCACAGAGGGGATTGAAGCCAACCCCGACAAGATTAAAGCCATTGAGTAGATCAAGCCCCGGCGAGTCAAGGATGTCAGAAGGCTTGCAGGTTGTGTGGCTGCCCTCAGTAGGTTCATTTCAAAGTCTGCAGAACGCGCCCTACCTTTCTTCAAAATCTTGAAGAAGGCAGGTCCCATGAAGTGGACTCCGGAAGCGGAGGCAGCGCTGCAGGATTTGAAACGGTACCTATCCTCCACCCCAATACTTGTCGCACCTAGACCACAGGAGAAGTTGCTGCTGTACCTAGCGGCAACCAACCAGGTGGTTAGTGCTGCGTTAGTAGCGGAGAGGGAGTCCGACGAGGAGGCTACACCACCGGCAAGCGAGTCCAGCGACAAGCAGGGGGCTGCTCCGACAAGCTCTGGCCCCGACAAGGACAACTCTGCGCAGGAACAGGATGAGGTGCGGAAGAAGATGGTGCAGCGCCCAGTGTATTTTGTAAGTTCCCTTCTCCAGGGGGCTAGATCAAGATACTCTGGTGTGCAAAAGTTGCTTTTCGGCCTCCTCATGGCCTCGAGAAAGCTGCGCCATTACTTCCAGGCACACGAGATAACAGTGGTCACTCGCTTCCATCAAGAGGATATTGCACAACCCAGAAGCAACAGGCAGGATCGTTGAGTGGGCACTGGAGCTGTCGAGCTTTGGACTCAAGTTTGAAAGTACTTCAACCATACAGAGCCGAGCTTTGGCAGAATTTATAGCAGAGTGGACCCCAACGCCCGATGAAGAAGTCCAAGAAACAAGTACACACGTACAAGAAGCGACAAGTGAATGGGTAATGTACTTTGATGGTGCCTTCTCGCTGCAAGGCGCCGGTGCCGGCGTGGTACTCATCGCTACCCACGGAGAGCACCTCAAGTATGTTATCCAGATGCACTTCCTAAGGGAGCAAGCGACAAACAACACCGCTGAATATGAAGGTTTGCTCACGCCTCGTGGATTGCGGCCGAACTTGGGATCGGAAGTTGATTGTGCGGGAGATTCTCGTTGGTGGTCCGCAAGTTAACAAGAGCTATCGAGCCCTTTGATGGAAGCTTATGTCGATGAAGTGAGGAAGCTTGAGGAGCGCTTTGAAGGTTTGCAGATGGAGCACGCCCCGAGAGCTCGTAATGAAATCGCAGATGGCCTTTCAAAGTGTGCTTCATGAAGTTACCTGGGAACCGGGACCTTCTTGCTCAAGCTGACTCAACCATCCGCCACGCCATCAATTGGGCAGTCCAAGAAGAGAAAGTTGGTCTCCGCGACTACTTGCCGGGCGGGTCTCCCCGAGGCCGCCGCCAAGGTCCCCAAGATCAACGACTGAACGCCGAGGAACAGTTTGTTCTCGCAGATCCTCGGATCTGACAAATGAAGCAAGTGTTCCCGACAAGCCTCGCCTGGCGAAGCTTGCCGGGGACCTTCAGCCCGCAGAGCCAGAGGTTCTGCAGAGAAGCCGAGGTTCCTGCAGCGGCCCTCATGCCTTTAGTCTTGCCGCTGAGCCCCAAGCTCCTGCATGGGCGCAGCAGATCGTCTGCTTTTGCAAAATGGAGAACTTCCGACGACCCAGAAGAAATAGAGAAGATAACCAGACAATAAGTATGTACCAGTTCGTGGATAACGAGCTGCATGTAAGAAGGCTCAATGGTGTCGATCAAGTGCATCTCCGTGGAAGATGGATGAAGTTGTTGGCGAAATACACGGAGGCATATGCGGCCACCACATTGGCGAAGGGCACTTGCCGAAAGCTTTCCGCAAGGGTTCTTTGGCAAGAAGCCCTCCAAGATGCAACTGCACTAGTAACCAAGTGTGAAGCGCAAGGCCCATGCAAAGCAGATTCATCACCAGCTCAAGCTCTCCAAACAATCCTTTGTCCCGCCCTTCTCGGTCTGGGGCTCGATATCCTCGGCCCCTTCCCCTGTTGTCGGGGCTTTGAGTACTTGTACGTAGTAATCGACAAGTTCACAAAGTGGCCGAAGTGGAGCCAGCGAGAAAGGTGACAAAGACAATCAGCGGTCAAGTTCTTTCAGATCGATTGTGTGCCGCTTCGATCCCTAACAGGATTATCACCGACAACGGTACACAATTCACTAGTCGCACCTTCATGCAAGACGCCCAAGACCTTGGCGCCAAGGTCTGTTTCGCTTCGCTGCTCACCCGAGGAGCAACGGTCAAGCGGAGAGGGCCACGCTGAAGTGCTGCGCGGACTCAAGACAAGAACTTTCGACAGGCTGCCCAAAGCGGAAGAAATTGATAGAGGAGCTACCGCGGCTCTTTGGTCAATCGAACGACACCAAATCGAGCCACCGGACAGACACCTTTTGCTCTAGTCTATGGAGCAGAGGCAGTTCTCCCCACGGAACTCAGATACGGATCTCCTCGAGTGCTCGCTATGATGAGCTCGAGCAAGAGCAATCGCGGCAAGATGATGCATTGCTCCTTGAGGAGGGACGCTCTGTGTTGCTTTGACGAGCTGCTCGATACTAGCAAGCCTTGCGCCGCTACCATAGCCGCAAGGTCAAAGCCAGGAGTCTCGAGGAAGGCGACCTTGTTCTTCGCGTGTTCAGTCCGCCAAGAATTCCAACAAGTTGACGCCAAGTGGGAAGGCCCTTATCGGGTGAGACAAGTCACGAGGCCCGCGCTGTCCGCCCGAGACCGAAGAAGGCTTACCGTGAGCAACTCCTCGAACATAGAGCATCTTCGCAAGTTTCACCCATAAGGCGCGGTTGCCGTGATCCGCTCCGCAACCACCTTTTGTACAAGCTTTGCCGCTGTTGCATGTAACCCTTTGTACAAAGCCGCGCAGACCCCTGCATCAATAAAGTTTCGTGTTTTATGCTAGTTGCCTTTCCCATGCTTTTCTTTGCTATTTGCATGTGTTATTTGGCATCTCTTGTGCGACACACATATCCGTAAGCAATAGCACGCCGAAGGCCATATACTTGTTTCCCTCTTCTTTCCTTGCCTCTAAGCGAATGAACGTTCCTCGCGCACAAGTTTGCGGGGGAAGGAAACCGAGAACGCACAGATCACGAAAGCTAAGTTATTAGAATTTGAGCAGTTCAAAATTTTAAATTTTAAGTTGCCTTCCTTGAACAACCACACTTTGTATGGAAAACTCAGGCGCGGAGGAACCTACCCGTGGATAGCCGCACCTTATCTTGTTTTCGAGCACGCCAACGATTTAAGTGAGCTGCGACAAGTGTCGCGCCCTTGTTTCGTTTTCGAGTCCGCCAGCAAGCTAAGTGCGTTATGACTAGTCATGCAAGGTTGCTTGCCGGTAAGACCTTGGCCAGCGGGCTGCTTCGAAGTTCAGACTCAAGACTTGCATGGCAAGGGCCCTTGCCGCAAGTTCCCTAGAAGCGAGGGTTGAAGCATACAAAGTTGAGGATCGTAACAAGGAGATAACATCGCATCTATTGATCAAAATAAAGATAATATCTTACAAGGAATAACTTGTCGCGATGACTAATGAGTTCATAACAACCTATGCAGCAACAAAAGAGATAAAGATAAAGGAGGCCTAGTCACGCGGTCGCCTCCACCCCGGAGATCTTGTTCACTTTAGCAATGATGTGGGCGACCTGCTCCTTCAGAGCCTCCATGTTCGCGCCGGCCGCAAGCTGCGAAGAACGCTGGTGAGGTTTATGCCGGATTGCGGTATACAATCTTCGCCAAGACACGCCCATGGTTCCCGTGCACAGCCGCGTAGTCTCCTCATGAAGTTGCGCGGGATCTTCTTCCGCAGATTTGCAAGAGCCGCGCGATCCCTCAAGAAGAGGCTGAGCTTGGCGCTGGAGGAGATTTGATCCGGGAGTAGATGAGATGCTCCAGCTTCAGCGCCAGCAGCTCCTCGGTCAATGTCGGACGACAAGATACCAAGTCCTCGGTCCATACCTCGACGGCACGGCGGAAGTGCTCGGCTGCTTTGTTGGCGCTGTCCACTGCTGTTCGCTTCTTGCGGAGCTCCTCCTTCAACTTGGTCTCCCGATCCCGGCGGCGCAAGCGAGTCCTCAACAGCAGAGACTTTCAGCTCAAGATCCTCGATGGAGTCCTTGGCGGCCTTCAACTCGTCGCCTTCTTGGAAAGACACACCTGAGTTCCGAGTTGGTGTGGGCGCCCTTCTCGCCTCCGTGTTGAGCGCGGGCGACCTTCTCCACGCCGCTTCAAGAACTCCTCCAGCTGCGCGACCTTGGCGGCAAGCTCTTCCTTGAGGTCTCCGCAGCCGCATGGCGGCTTTCGCCTCAGCGGCCTCGCCAAGGGCCTGCTCCCGAGCGGCAAGGTCTTCCTCGTGGGAGTCGAGGTTGACTTTCCACTGGCGAAGTTCTCCTTCTCGCCGAAAGCTCCACCCCGGCGAGCCGCCGCTGCTCCTCGGTCTCAGCCTTCTCCAACGACCACTCTTGGTATTCCCGGCGAGCCGCCACGCCTCCGCCACCTCGCGGAGGGCTGCCTGGTTGGCGGCGCTAAGCCCGCCAAGACGCTTCTCCATCTCCGGGCGGCCTTGGCGGCAAGGGCCTCCCGAGAAGCAGTTACCGCCTGGCCCAGAAGGGCCAGGAGCTGATGAAGCTTCTCCTCCTCGGGCCCATCACTCCCGCCGGGCGCCCGACGATCTTCAAGCCCGGAGGCGAGGACCTACGTCACGCAAAGGCCTCCGCTGGGGCTCAAGGACGAAGAGTCCCACGGCACTGGATGAAGACGCCTGGGAGCTTTTAGATAGTAGCTCGCTCGCTCCTTTTGGCGGAGGGGTCGGTGGCGTGCAGCACTTGATGCTCCCCGCCTCCGAGCCCGGCGGTGTGATCGCCGTCCCCTCCCGGCCGCAAGGCCCGCAGCCGGAGCGGTCTCTGGCGATTGGCCCGGCGGCTCCGCCATGTCCTCGGCGACAGGGGCATCGCCGCCGTCAAGCGCCCTCCTCCTCAACAATGACGACTTCCGCTCCATCCGCCGGGGAGGAGGATCTAGAAGAAGAAGAAAAGCAAAAGAAGTTCAAGCAAATATCCAAAAGAGACAACGCCAAGAAGACAAAGTTGCAGAACCTACCTTGGCGGACGTCGTCGGGCGGGTCCCTCGCCGGGAGCTCGCTTGGCGGAGTGGCCGCCTCGCCGGGTTGCTCGCTCTTGGCGGGTACTCGCCCTTGGCGGAGTACCCGCCTTGGCGGAGCTCTCCTTGCCGGGAGTTCGGCCTTGGCGGGACGGCGGGCTGCGGCTCCTCGAGGCGACCTCGGACGCCCCGCCATTGTGGCTCCATCTCTCGCACAAATCAAGACAAACACGCCAAGATATTGGAACAAGACAAAATCTCCAAGCGCCCGCGAAGCGAAGTGCAAGACCCAGACTTTACGGGGCTGCGCTGGGGCTGCTCCTCGAGCAGCTGGTCCGGCAAGCTTGGCTCGCAAGACGCCCCGATGGCCAGGGCGGGCGAAGTCGTCCGCGACCGACCACGGGCACCTTGGCCTTTCGCCACCCGCCCGCCAAGGTCCTGAAATCAAAGCAAGAAACAAGATTAGCTTCAACAATAATCAAGGCGAAATTTGAGAAGATGTAAGATCTCGGATACTTACTCCTGTTCCTCCTCGTCGTCTTCGCTCAAGGTGGAGAAGTCATACTCCACCTGGAGCGCGTCTGCGCGAGGAGCGGGAGGCGAAGACTCCCTCGGGCGCTTGGCGGTCCCTGGGACTGGGGGCTGCGAAGACCCAGCCCCTGTGGCAGCCGGGGCCCAGGGAGCGGGCGGAGCCGCCGCTCCGCTCCGAGAAGACTCCTGTCTGCCCGACGTCGACTTGCAGGGCGCCTCTGCCGTGGCCGGCGCACGGGCTGCCTCCGCCGTGGCTGGTGCGCCGGTCGCCCGGTGCAGCTTGCTTTCGAGGAGCTCGCGCTGCCCGGCGAGCTGGTTGTTGCCGGGCGCTGCGCTTTCGCCCGCCGCCGCCTTCCGGAGACGCCTGGGAACGCTTAGGGCTTGCCCGGCGGGGAGGTCTCCGACGACGAGGAGAGGTCGCCGGCAGAAGCTCGTGGACCCGCGGAGTCTCGGCGGCCTCGGCGTCCTCCTCCTCCTCCTCCCGGCTGGCTTGCGGACCCAGCGCCCTGCGCTGCAGCCTCTTCCTCTGGCGCCTCCGCTCCCTCCGGCGCGCCGCTTCTCTCGGCGCTCTGTTCCCTCCGCAGCGTTATTCTTGCCGCGGCCTCGCCACGATTCCGGGATCCGGAGTGCCTCAACGAGGGACCCGGCGAGCTGCCGGGGAAGCTGCAGTGTTCTGCGGATCTCCGCCTCCTCCGCTTGGCGGGACGCTTCGCAGCCTTCGCCTCGGCGTAGGCGAACTCTCCGCCGCTGCGGCTGCAGGGCCTCTTCTGCCGGAAGCGATGTACGCTATCTCTGGTCCGTGGTGTCCCGTGTCAGCCCCGTGTCTGTTCTTGTTCTTCGCCACCTCCACAAGGTTGTCGAAGAAGCCGAGGACGCCTATTGGCTTGGGCGGAATCTATGTGCGGTCCACGCCCGTGGCGAAGTCGCACGCGGGCATCATGGCGCGGAGGTTGTCCCTGGCTG
The DNA here is from genome assembly GCA_021437245.1 of Aegilops speltoides. Taxonomy (NCBI): domain Eukaryota; kingdom Viridiplantae; phylum Streptophyta; class Magnoliopsida; order Poales; family Poaceae; genus Aegilops; species Aegilops speltoides. The sequence continues at coordinate 160,590,202 of CM038146.1, forward strand.
TCTTTGTTGCAGAGGGGCACCACTCCCCGGGGACTCCTGAACCATTCCGGGTGGGCCGGGTCGTGCTTAAACAGTTCCCGGACCATCCCCTTCAGCTCCAGCGACGTGAAGTTGAAGTTTAGCCCGGGGCGCAGCCTCATTATATCCGCTGCGTTGCCATACTCCCAGGCCGGCCTTTTCCTGTCTTGGAGAGGGGCGATGCGGCGGCGGAGGAAGTCTGCACCTACTTCTGCGACAGACAACTTTGCTACTCGAAGACGAAGAATCCGGATGAGGGCGATGTTAAGCTTGACGTCGTCCGGATCTAGCTCGCTCCAGCCCCCGCCACAAGACGATAGGAGTTGTGCGCGGCGCGGTGAAGTGCTGCGGCTCGTCTTCAACGATCCAGCACCAGTCAGCACGCCACTCTTCCCACTTGCCGCGGAGCTCCCCCGGCAAGTAAGACTCCTTCTTGTTCAGACAAAAAACCCAAGATATCCCTCCGGAGAGGGGGCGACAGCCTCTACTCTAGGAGTGAAGAAATGCCTAAACAGCGCACGTTGGGATGAATTTATGTAGTTTTCAGCACATGTGCGAAAACCGCCATGGTAAGGATGGCGTTGGGGTGAAGTCAAGAAGATGGAGGCCGTGAGGTGTGCATGACGTCACGTAAGAATTCAGAAAAGGAGGGCAAAGACCGCAGTGGAATAAGGCTGCGAAGAAATAGTACCCGGGGGTAGTTGTCCTTGGCGGCCGGATAAGCTCGAAAGGGGAGCGCTTGGTTCCCTTGGACCGGAACAAGTAATACTTGTTCCAGAGCTCCAGCAGGCTGAGCCTCAAGGAAGACGAGGTTCCGCTTCCGGTACTCGGTGAGCCTCGCCGCTTGCTCCGACTTCTCCTTCTTGGCCTTCTCCGCCTTCGCCTTCTCGGTCTTCGGGGCCATGGCGGAGGCGGCGGAGGAAGGGGGTCGAAGAGCCCGGCGGCGCTGGAGATGCAGGCGGCCGTGGCGGAGGTTTGGAGGCGGAGCACAAAGGGGATCTCTGGAAGAGGAAGAGGATGCAATGAAAGCGAAGGAGGGGAACCGTTCCTGCTTCCTCTGCTTTTATGGGGAAATGGGGGGCGTTTCGCTCTTTCCATTAAAAGAGCGTGGGCACGTCCCATCCACGACGCCGCAATCGACGCGTGCGTTCTATGGGGGATCGGCAGATGCGAAGTGGATTCGCGCGCCAGGCGCGTGTGCCCGTGCATTGTTTTGGGCCTGGCCCAACAGCGCTCGGCACCGTGTGGCCCAGCCCGGGGCTCCTGCCGGTGTACTAAGGTAGGGGTACCTCAAGTACCCCAACTTGTGCACGGGCGGTTGCAGCTTCAGGCGGGGGTTTACCACGTGCTCGCCAAGGCCTTCCTGCTCCATGTCAAACCATTCAAAGACGAAGTATACAAGGCGAAGATCGAGACCCGGCAAGCGGAGCTTGCCGAAGGCCGCTCTGAGACTCAAGGTTACCTCACTCACGCAAGGCCACCGCAAGAAGGGCTTGCCAGAAGACTAGGAGGTTACATCATAGAAGACGCGCCGGCGCTATATGCGTCGGCGAGGGCCCGGGAGCGATAAGCTACAGAGTCCGGCAAGCTCCGGGCCGGCAAAGTAAGACCCGGCAAGGTGCTTGCCGGAGAGTTGCTGCTGTGTGCCGGCCCAGCTCATCGGCCCACGCGTCGCCTACAGGGCCTTTCGTGGACGCGTGGCGGATGATCTGTGCAGCCTGGGGACACGGTAGCACTCCACGGTGGTGGAGCCATCGCTGCGGGTGACGGAGACATTAGGGCGGGAACTTTTGGGGTCGACGGCGATGGGCATTAAATGCCCTTGTCCCCATCACAAAGTAGGTAGCAACCATCGTTCACGACCGTAGCTCCATCGTTCCCGCACTATTCCAACTACCATCTCTTTTACGCTTTTACCTTTTTTCTCCCACGTTGACACTGTCGGTGACCCTTGCACTATAAAAGGAGGCCCATGCACAACGTGGAGGGGTTCAAACCTTGCAACTCACGCGCTCGGTGTAGCTGCCATCGTAGCTCTTCAAGCTCCCGAGCTCAATACAATCAAGCAGGAGTAGGGTTTACGCGCTCATCGCGTCCGAACCTGGGTAAAACTGCCCGCGTGCTCGCTACGATCTGCTCTTCGTGCTCCCTCCGCCCTCGTACCACACAGACAAGGGGCTCCGGTCCCATAGGTGTTCGTGGCGGGCAGTTTCCCCCGACAACTAGGTAGACTAAACGAAAAGGCTATGCGGGTAGACTGAGGAGTCGTACCTGTTCATGTACGTGCCCATCCTTCCTGATAGGTGGGACCTATGCAAACAGATAAAAAATGTGTCGTAGCTTTTTTTTTGAGCGCGTGAGTGGGAGACACAACATTCTCTGGTTAAGGAATACTCCCTCCGTTTAGGTGAGTATAAGTCACCTTATGAAAATCAGGTTTTCCCAAAACCTTTAGGCGTGGAGCATTAACTCCCTACTCGATCCCCTCCCAGCCTCGTTAGCCGGCGTTCTCTTCCTCTGCTGCCGTGTTCTACCTTTCCATTTTTCCTCTTCTCAAGTGTGGAACGATCTGCATGATGTCCTTGATGCACCAAAACGACCACTGCATGCATCGCGGCAGGGCATTGATTGGGCATGCACGAGAATTTGGTTCTGCTTGCAATATGGATGATAACTGAACGATGAAGTGAATAGGCATGCTAGCATGGGAGACCTATTTCCGCTATACAATACTGGAGTACTCATGTTCCTACTAGTAGTAGTAGTAGTAGTAGTAGTACAACTGTGGTACACTTGATGGTCAAAATACTATTCATCCGGTCCTCACAGTGAAGTGACAACACCCTGCGCCTGACACTAGTCCAGGCGAGGGCGTGTTTGGGTTACCAAAGTCAGCCTCACCACATGCCTTTGTGCGATCTGTCACCGCCCAGACAAAGACATTGGCGCCTCGCCTCGTCTCCCTCTCTGCTCCCATAGCACCACTCCATCTCAATCTCCTTCTCCGTCTCCGTCTCCGTCTCCATCTCACTGTGCCCCCATGTACCGTCGCCTCACTCGCCTCCCCAGAACCATGCTACGTCTCGAGCTTGCGTTGGTTTTCCCCGAAGAGGAGAGGATGATGCAGCACTGAGAGCGTAAGTATTTCCCTCGGTTTTGAGAACCAAGGTATCAATCCAAGAGGAGGTCACGCGCAAGTCCTCGTACTGCACAACATGATAGCAACTCGCAACCAACGCTTAGGGGTTGTCAATCCTTCACGGTCACTTACGAGTGAGATCGATAGAGATAATATTTTGGTATTTTTGATAGATAGATGCAAAGTAAAAAGTAAAGGCAAAGTAAAAACAAAGCAAGTAAATAAAGTGATATAGATTGTTATGATGAGAATAGACCCGGGGGCCATAGGTTTCACTAGTGGCTTCTCTCAAGAGCATAAGTATTCTACGGTGGGTGAACAAATTACTGTTGAGCAATTGATAGAACTGAGCATAGTTATGAGAATATCTAGGCAATGATCATGTATATAGGCATCACGTCCGTGACAAGTAGATCAAACGATTACGCATCTACTACTATTACTCCACTCATCGACCGCTATCCAAAGCATGCATCTAGAGTATTAATTTAAAAAGAGTAACGCTTTAAGCAAGATGACATGATGTAGAGGATAAATTCATGCAATATGATAAACAAACCTATCTTGTTATCCTCGATGGCAACAATACAAGACGTGCCTTGCAACTCTTTACATCCATCGAGTAAGGACACCGCAAGATTGAACCCAAAGCCATGCACTTCTCCCATTGCAAGAACTACCAATCTAGTTGGCCAAACCAAGCGGATAATTCAAGAGACTTGCAAAGATAACTCAATCATACATAAAAGAATTCAGAGAAGAATCAAATATTTTCCATAGATATCTTTGGATCATAAACCCACAATTCATCGGTCTCAACAAACACACCGCAAAAAGAAGATTACATCGAATAGATCTCCACGAGAGAGGGGAGAACATTGTATTGAGATCCAAAAGAGAGAAGAAGCCATCTAGCTACTAGCTATGGACCCGAAGGTCTGAAGTAAACTACTCACACTTCATCGGAGGGGCTATGGTGATGACGTAGAAGCCCTCCATGGTGGATGCCCCCTCCGGCGGAGCTCCGGAACAGGCCCCAAGATGGGATCTCGTGGATACAGAAGGTTGCGACGGTGGAATTAGGTTTTTTGGCTCCCCCTTGATCATACGGGGATACGTAGGTATATATAGGAGGAAGGAGTACGTCGTTGGAGCTCCGAGGGGCCCACGAGGTACGGGCGTGCCCAGGGGGCACCCTCCACCCTCGTGACCTCCTCGGAAGCTTCTTGGAGTAGGGTCCAAGTCTCCTGGATCACGTTCGGTTGGAAAATCACGATCCCGAATGTTTCATTCCGTTTGGACTCCGTTTGATATTCTGTTTCTTCGAAATACTGACAAAGGAAAAAAACAGCAATTCCGGGCTGGGCCTCCATTTAATAGGTTAGTCCCAAAAGTAATATAAAAGTGAAAAATAAAGCCCAATATAGTCCAAAACAGTAGATAAAGTAGCATGGAGCAATCAAAAATTATAGATACGCTGGAGACGTATCAAGCATCCCCAAGCTTAATTCCTACTCGTCCTCGAGTAGTTAAATGATAAAAAAAGAATTTTTGATGCGAAGTGAAACTTTGGCATAATTTCAATGTAAATCTTCTCAATTGTGATATGAATATTCAGATCCGAAAGATTCAAGACAAAAGTTCATATTGACACAAAAATAATAATACTTCAAGCATACTAATCAAAACAATCATGCCTTCTCAAAATAACGTGGCAAAAGAAAGTTCATCCCTACAAAATCATATAGTTAGGCTATGCTTCATTTTCGTCACACAAAGATGTTCCCAACTTCTATACCCCCGATGACAAGCCAAGCAATTGTTTCATACTTAAATAATCTAAAACTTTTTCAACCTTCACGCAATACATGAGCGTGAGCCACGGATATAGCACTATGGGTGGAATAGAATATGATGATGGGGATTGTGTGGAGAAGACAAAAAAGGAGAAAGTCTCACATCAACGAGGCTAATCAATGAGCTATGGAGATGCCCATCGATTGATGTTAATGCAAGGAGTAGGGATTGCCATGCAACGGATGCACTAGAGCTATGAATGCTCAACAAAAGAAAACTAGTGGGTGTGCATCCAACTCGCTTGCTCACAAAGACCTAGGGCATTTGAGGAAGCCCATCGTAGGAATATACAAGCCAAGTTCTATAATGAAAAATTCCCACTAGTATGAACAAGACAACTTAAGAGACTCACTATATGAAAAACATGGTGCTACTTTGAAGCACAATATATGAGACTCACTACATGAAGAACAAGGTGCTACTTTGAAGCACAAGTGTGGAAAAAGAGATAGTAGCATTGCCCTTTTTTTGGGCCTTTCTCTTTTTTTATTTTGGCCTTTCTCTTTTTTTTTGTTTGGGCAATGCCCTAATGATTATCATCACACTTTCATTACACCAAATGAATTACAACTCGATACTAGAACAAGATATGACTCTATATGAATGCCTCCGGCGGTGTACCGGGAGGTGCAATGAATCAAGAGTGACATGTATGAAAAATAATGCATGCTGGCTTTGCCACAAATACGATGTCAACTACAAGATCATGCAATGGCAATATGACAAAAGTAATGCATGTCACGATGATGATGGTGGAAGTTGCATGGCAATATATCTCGGAATGGCTATGGAAATGCCATGATAGGTAGGTATGGTGGCTGTTTTGAGGAAGATAATAGGAGGTTTATGTGTGATAGAGTGTATCGTATCACGGGGTTTGGATGGACCGGCGAAGTTTGCACCAACTCTCAAGGTGATAAAGGGCAATGCACGGCACCGAAGAGGCTAGCAAAGGCGGAAAGATGAGAGTGCGTATAATCCATGGACTCAATATTAGTCAAAAGAACTCATATACTTATTGAAAAAATTTAGAAGTCATAAAAAATTCAAATACTACGCGCATGCTCCTAGGGGGATAGATTGGTAGGAAAAGACCATCGCTCATCCCCGACCGCCACTCATAAGGATGCACAAGCCAGGTACACTTCATGTTACAAATTTGTTACACAACGTTAACCATACGTGCATGCTATGGGACTTGCAAACTTCAACACAAGTATTTCTCAAATTCATAATCACCCAACTAGCACGACTATGATATTATCACCTCCATATCTCAAAAGAATTATCCAGCATCAAAATTATCTTAGTATTCAACGCACTCAAAAGAAAGTTTCACATATCTTGAATACCAAGTATATTAACATTAAGCAAATTACCATGCTATTAACGAATCTCAAAATAATCTAAGTGAAGCATGAGAGATCAAGTTTCTTTAAAGCAAATCCACCACCATGCTCAAAAAGATCTAAGTGAAGCACTAGAGCAAAAATTATCACGCTCAAAAAGATATAAGTGAAGCACTATGAGCAAACTATCAAGCTCAAAAGATATAAGTGAAGAACATAGAGTATTCTAACAAATTTCAATTCATGTATGGCTCTCTCAAAAGGTGTGTACAGCAAGGATGATTGTGGTAAACTAACAAGCAAAGACACAAATAATACAAGACGCTCCAAGCAAAACACATATCATGTTGGTGAATAAAAATATAGCTCCAAGTAAATTACCGATGGAAGTGGACGAAAGAGGGGATGCCTTCCGGGGCATCCCCAAGATTTGACTTTTTAGTGTCCTTGGATTATCTTGGGGGTGCCATGGGCATCCCCAAGCTTAGTCTCTTTCCACTCCTTGTTCCATAATCCATCAAAAGAATTCACCCAAAACTTGAAAACTTCACAACACAAAACTCAACAGAAATCTCGTGGGCTCCGTTAGAGAAAGAAAACAAAAGACTAATTCAAGGTACTGTAATGAACTCATTCTTTATTTATATTGGTGTTAAACCTACTGTATTCTAACTTCTCTATGGTTTATAAACTAATTTACTAGCCATAGATTCATCAAAATAGGCAAACAACACACGAAAAACAGAATCTGTAAAAAACAGAACAGTCTGTAGTAATCTGTAACTAACGCAAACTTCTGGAACTTTACAAATTCTACCAAAATAGGAAGTCCTGTACAATTTGTTTATTGATCAGAATCAAAAAGAATCAACCTAAAATCACTCTCCAGTAAAAAATGGCAGCTAATCTCGTGAGCGCTAAAGTTTCTGTTTTTCAGCAAAATCAAATCAACTATCATCGTAGGTTATGCTATAGGTCCTACTTGGCACAAACACTAATTAAAACATAAAACCACATCCAAACAGAAGGTATATGTATTATTTATTACTAAGCAGCAAGGAAAAATATTGGGTTGTCTCGCAACAAGTGCTTTTCTTTAAAGCCTTTTTAGCTAGGCATTGATATTTCAATGACGCTCACAAGAAAGACAAGAATTGAGGCACAAAGAGAGCATCATAAAACATGTGACAAACACACTTAAGTCTAACATACTTCCTATGCATATGCATCTTATGGAAAAACAAATTATCATAGCAAGCAAAACTAGCAAATGCAAGGAAGCGGAAAGGAACGATAGCATTCTCAACATAACGAGAGGTAATTTGTAACATGAAAATTTCTATAACCATATTTTCCTCTCTCATAACAATTACATGTAGGATCATAAGAAAATTCAACATAATAGCTATCACATAACATATTCTTAACACGATCCACATGCATGTGAAGTTGACACTCTTCCAAACTAGTGGGATTATCATTAACTAAAGTCATGATTTCTCCAAGCCCGCTTTTATCAAAAATTTCATAAGATTGAATATTCTCCAAATATGTGGGATCTAAAGTTGACACTCTTCCGAACCCACTATCAATATTATTGCAAACAATATTATCAATCTCATATTCATCATGGGGCTTAAATAAATTTTCAAGATCATAAGAAGAATCACCCCAATCATGATCATTGCAACAAGTAGTAAACATAGGAAAACTAGCTTCCCCAAGCTTAGGGTTTTGCATCTTATTAGCACAATTGACATCAAAAGAATTTATAATAAAATCATTGCAATCATGCTTTTTATTCAAAGATCTATCTTGAGTCACTTCACGGATTTTAGGCAAAACCTTATAAAGATAATCTAGTGCATCAAAATCACTATGAATTGGTTCATCATAATTGGATCTCTTAAAAAGATTGGCAAGCGGATCAGGATCCATAGATATTGGCTTCTTTGTTTAGGAATAAATAAGCATCTAATGCAACCGAACGAGCAAACTAAAGGGCGAGGAAAAGGCAACGGAAACAGAGGAGGAGATTGGGAAAGAGAGGGCGAATAAAACGGCAAGGGTGAAGTGGGGGAGAGGAAAACGAGAGGCAAATGGCAAATAATGTAATGCGAGAGATAGGGATTGTGATGGGTACTTGGTATGTTGACTTTTGCGTAAGCCTCCCCGGCAATGGCGCCAGAAATCGTTCTTGCTACGTCTCGAGCTTGCGTTGGTTTTCCCCGAAGAGGAGAGGATGATGCAGCACAAGATGGCGTAAGTATTTCCCTCGTTTTTGAGAACCAAGGTATCAATCCAAGAGGAAGTCACGCGCAAGTCCTCGTACCTGCACAACACGATAGCAACTCGCAACCAACGCTTAGGGGTTGTCAATCCTTCATGGTCACTTACGAGTGAGATCGATAGAGATAATATTTTTGGTATTTTGATAGATAGATGCAAAGTAAAAAGTAAAGGCAACGTAAAAACAAAGCAAGTAAATAAAGTGATATAGATTGATATGATGAGAATAGACCCGGGGCCATAGGTTTCACTAGTGGCTTCTCTCAAGAGCATAAGTATTCTCGATTGGGTGAACAAATTCTTGTTGAGCAATTGATGAATTGAGCATAGTTATGAGTATATCTAGGCAATGATCATGTATATAGGCATCACGTCCGTGACAAGTAGATCGAAACGATTCTGCATCTACTATTATTACTCCACTCATCGACCGCTATCCAGCATGCATCTAGAGTACTATGTTAAAAATAGAGTAACGCTTTAAGCAAGATGACATGATGTAGAGGGATAAATTCATGCAATATGATAAAAACCCCATCTTGTTATCCTCGATGGCAACAATACAATACGTGCCTTGCAACTCTTTTTGTCACTGAGTAATGACACCGCAAGATTGAACCCAAAGCCATGCACTTCTCCCATTGCAAGAACTACCAATCTAGTTGGCCAAACCAAATGGATAATTCGAGGAGACTTGCAAAGATAACTCAATCATACATAAAAGAATTCAGAGAAGATCAAATATTTTTCCATAGATAATACTGGATCATAAACCCACAATTCATCGGTCTTAACAAACACACCACAAAAAGAAGATTACATCGAATAGATCTCCACGAGAGAGGGCGAGAACATTGTATTGAGATCCAAAAAGAGAGAAGAAGCCATCTAGCTACTAGCTATGGACCCGAAGGTCTGAAGTAAACTACTCACACTTCATCGAAGGGGCTATGGTGATGATGTAGAAGCCCTCCATGGTGGATGCCCCCTCCGGCGGAGCTCCGGAACAGGCCCCAAGATGGGATCTCGAGGATACAGAAGGTTGCGACGGTGGAATTAGGTTTTTTGGCTCCCCCTTGATCATACGGGGATACGTAGGTATATATAGGAGGAAGGAGTACATCGGTGGAGCTTCGAGGGGCCCACGAGGTAGGGGGTGTGCCTAGGGGGGCGCGCCCTCCACCCTCGTGACCTCCTCGGAAGCTTCTTGGAGTAGGGTCCAAGTCTCCTGGATCACGTTCGGTTGGAAAATCACAATCCCGAAGGTTTCATTCCGTTTGGACTCCGTTTGATATTCTGTTTCTTCGAAATACTGAAAAAGGCAAAAACCAGCAATTCTGGGATGGGCCTCCTGTTAATAGGTTAGTCCCAAAAGTAATATAAAAGTGAAAAATAAAGCCCAATATAGTCCAAAACAGTTGATAAAGTAGCATGGAGCAATCAAAAATTATAGATACGTTGGAGACGTATCATACCACCATTCCCTCGCTAGCCGCTCCAGCACCGACATCCTTTTCCCCTGTAAATCAAGCCCCCTTCCAAACTCCACCATGGTCGAACGCGAACCACGCAGCATCCATATGAGCCGCGATTGGAGCAATCTCCCCAGTGACATCCTCGACCTCTGTTGTTCGTGTATGGATATGTTGACCGCCCTGCGGGTGGCTACATGCTCGAGGGGCATGCACACGGCCATCGTCGAAGCGAGTCCTAAGCTTTTCAAGACACCCTGCTTGCTGCTATCTGGTCTTGTGAGATTGGCTCACCATGATACGGAGGCGTGCATGATGCCCCTCGACTTCAATCCGATCTCCATTAGCCGAAACTTCTTTGCGGTATGTAGTGTGTCGCCAGTACATCATTTCCCTCGACATCGATCGATCACCATCGCCGAAACTTCTTGGCAGGTATGTCTTTGGGTCGGCATGAACTCCCTTTGGATGGCTGCCTTGAGAGAAGACGGTAAAAGTTGGTGCTCGTGAACTTCCGGACCTCCCATGAGATTATCCTTCCTCCGTTGGATTATATAGAGTATTACCATCGCGGTCCAGGTCATCTAGATTACTACGTCAGTTGGACGGACCTTGTTTTGCAGAAGATTGTAATCTGCCAAGTACCCAGACGACATGCGAATTACACAGACTTCAAGCTAATTGCCTTGTTCGACCGCAGACTCGCCTATCTTTACGCCGGTGCCTTTCTTAGTCGGAGACAACTCGGCTCTGTAACGCCCCGGATTCGTTGCGCCAGGTGTCTTCCAGTTATTCGCCGTCGTTGCCATGTCATTTGCTTGCGTGTTGCACTTTGCCATGTCATCATATGCATCTCATATCATGTCATCATGTGCATTTCATTTTGCATACATGTCCGTCTCATGCATCCGAGCTCTTTCCCCGTTGTCCGTTTTGCAATCCGGCACACCTAAGTCCTCCGGCGTTCCCCTTTACCTCTTTTTGTGGGCGGGTATTAAACTTTCTCGGAATGGCCCGAGTTTTGCCAAGCGGCCTTGGTATAGCACCGGTAGACCGCCTGTCAAGTTTCGTACCATTTGGAGGTCGTTTGATACTCCAACGGTTAACCGGGTAACCGTAAAGCCCTCTTTTGTTGCAGCCCAACACCCCCTCCAAAGTGGCCCAAAACCCACCTAACTCTCCTCCATGCTCTCGGTCGTTCAATCATGATCGCGTGGCCGACAACCGCTCCTCATTTGGACTCTCCTAGCTCCTTCTACCTATAAATACACCTCCCCCTCCGAATTTTCGGGTCCAAACCCTAGCCCCGCTCCTCCCCGCACCGCCGGACGCGTCCGCCCCTAGCCGGACATGTCCGCCGCCGTCGCGCCCAGCGAATCGCGCCGCGCCACGTCGCCCTTAGCCGCGCCTCCCTCTCTCTCCTCCGCTGCTGCTGCCGCCGCCCGCCTGGCCAGCGAACCCGCCCGACCAGCGAAGCCGCCGCTGCCCGGCCAGCGCCGCCGCCCAGCGCTGAACCGTCCCGCCGCCGATCGCCGCGCCGGCCGCGTCCGCTCCGCCCGAGCTGGCTGGCGCCCTGCCGCGTCCCGCGCCGGCAAGCTCCGCCGCCGCCCAGACGCCGGCGCCTCCCGCCGTCCTCGCCCGCGCGCCTCGCCGCCCGGCCTTGACGCCGGTGGCGCGCGCTCCACCTTGGCCGCCGCGCCCGGTAGCCGCCGTCCCCGGCCGGATCCGGGACGAGACCGGCCGGATCCGCCTCCGCCGCGCCTCCCAGGCCCTCTCCCCGCCTCCTCCGGTTTTCCTTCGGCGAAGCTCCGGCGACCTCGAAATCCGTGCCCACAGGTTGACCCGTTTTCCACTAAGTCCCCGAATTTCTGTAATATTTTCATGCCATGTTTGTTGCATCACATCTCTGCATCCGTAGCTCCGTTTCGTGCATATAATATGTCAAATTGTTCATCTCGACGAGTACTTCATTTCATTCCATTGAATCATTTTCATTTGAGCTCATCTTGATGCCCGAAATGCTGTTGGAAGAGTGCATGTTGATGTTAACTTCTTTGGCTGTTATAACTTGCTCATTTATCATTTTTGCCATGATTGATGTGTGCATCCTATGAGGTTGAGCTCTACATGTGTTTTGATCTATGCCATGCCATCTTTCCAGGGGTGCCAACCATGTATTTTTGTGACTTGTGTACTGAGTGCATCGAGCTTGTTGAGTAGAGTACTTCTTTATTCATGCTTTTTTTTGACAGATTCATTATATTTTGTTGATATGTAAACATGCTTCTACTAATCATTCTATGCATAATCTGGAGATGCTCTATAAACATGTTTTGATCTACATGTCATCCTCTATCCATTCATGCCTTTGGTTGCAATTATAGCCGGATGTATCATGTTGTTATCTTGCCCTAAAGTTGCTTGATAATGTTGCTATCAGCCTGTTAACATTAAGTTCACTTGTTCCCATGTGTTTTGCTAGTGTTCCATGCATCCTATGACCTTGCTCTTGCCATGCTTAGCTTCACAAACATTTATTCTTACTGTTGGTTGCCTTGCCATGCCATGTATTGCTCTGTAGTGAGTGGTTCAAGCTCACCAACATGCCTACTTATTGTTGTTCCTGCCATGTTTAAATCTGTCATATAACTTGCCATGTTTACATGGGTGCCATCATATTTTCTGTGCCCTTTTGGCTCATGGTCAGTAAGGGTCTTTTGATCTATGCTATTAGTAGATTCATGACATGACTTTGTTTGCCATGATATGTTCCTGTAACATGTTGTTTGCTTGCTCTAAACATTGCAACCTGATGTTATTTCTGCAAAGTCTGAAACTGTTATTATTTGCAATATCTCCATGTCTTTTTGAGCATGATCCATTGATTTCTGGAGATAGCTCAGTGTTCATGTTTTGTTATGCTTTACCTGTACTTCATGCCCATGCCTTTTGTTATTATGTTGGGGTGCTGTAGCATATTGTTTTGATGCTTGTAAGATGCCTAGTTGCTGTTTTGGGCAGATTGTTGCTATGACTTATATAGTGTGTGTGTGTGTTGCACCGTTGCTCCGTTTTGAGTGTGTTCTATATGAAACTTGCTTGATTTTGCATGTAGTTTCATATTATCATGTTGCATCCTCGTTTTGATGTGTTTGCTTGATGTTTGGGTGCATTTTGCATCAATGCCATGTTTAACTTGTTTTGCTCATATCTTCTAGGCCGTAGCTCCGAATATAATGAACTTTATGTGTAACTTGACTAGAATTTCGTGTAGATCATCTTGGTGCATCTTAACTTGCTGTTTAACAACTTGAACATAAGGTTTATTCAGTTCTGGACCATTTCGAAATTTGCATATGAGGACTTACCGGAATTGTTATATGTTGTTCCCGGCCTCATTTAAACTTGCCTTGATGTGTTGTTCTTGTTTGCATCATCTCTTGCCATGAGTGGCTTCATGTAGCTTGGTCATGCATCATGCTTGTTGTGCATCATGCCTTGTTCATGGGTGGTGTGTTTACCTATGTTGTGTGCTTCTTTTGTTAGTTCCTGTTTCGTTGCGATCGTGAGGATTCGTCCGTCTACGGTTGGTTCGGCTTCATCCGTTCATCTTCTTCATGGACTCGATCTTCTTCCTAGCAGGATTTCAGGCAAGGTGACCGCTACCCTGGATCTCACTACTATCATTGCTATGCTAGTTGCTTCGTTCTATCGCTATGTTGCGCTACCTATTACCTGTTTATCAAGCCTCCCCAAATTGCCATGAACCTCTAACCTTTGACACCATTCCTAGCAAACCGTTGCTTCGCTATGTTACCGCTTTTGCTCAGCCCCTCTTATAACGTTGCTAGTTGCAGGTGAAGTTGAAGATTTCTCCATGGTGGACAGGGTTTTGTTGGGATGTCACAATATCTCTTATATTATTAATGCATCTATATACTTGGTAAAGGTTGGAACGGCCTTATGCCTGGTGTTTCGTTCCACTCTTGCCGCCCTAGTTTCCGTCATACCGGTGTTATGTTCCCGGATTTTGTGTTCCTAACGCGGTCGGGTGATTTATGGGACCCCCCTGACAGTTCGCTTTGAATAAAACTTGTCCAGCAAGGCCCAACCTTGGTTTTACCATTTGCCTCACCACCACCTACTTTTTCCCTTGGGAGTCGCTCTCTCAAGGGTCATCTTTATTTTAGCCCCCCCGGGCCAGTGCTTGTCTAAGTGCTGGCCTGAACCGGGCAGACTGCGGGGCCCCCTCGGGGCAACTCGAGGTCTAGTTTTACTCGTAGGCTGACCTATCCGGTGTTGCCCTGAGAACGAGATACGCGCGGCTACTATTAGGATGTCGGCACCCCGGGAGGTCTTGCTGGTCTTGTTTTACTATTGTCGAAATGTCTTGTAAATCGGGATTCCGAGACTGATCGGGTCTTCCTGGGAGAAGGTCTATTCCTTCGTTGATCGCGAGAGCTTGTCATGGGCTAAGTAGGGACACCCCTGCAGGGTTTAAACTTTCGAGAGCCGTGCCCACGGTTATGTGGCAGATGGGAATTTGTTAATGTCCAGTTGTAGATAACTTGACACCTGATCCGAATTAAAACGCATCAACCGCGTGTGTAGCCGTGATGGTCTCTTCTCGGCGGAGTCCGGGAAGTGAACACGGTTTCTGGGTTATGTTTGACGTAAGTAGGAGTTCAGGATCACCTCTTGATCATTGCTAGCTTCACGACCGTTCCTTTGTTTCTCTTCTCGCTCTCATTTGCATATGTTAGCCACCATATATGCTTAGTCGCTGTTGCAACCTCACCACTTTACCCCTTCCTTTCCCTTTAAGATTTGCTAGTCTTGATACCCATGGTAATGGGATTGCTGAGGCCTCGTGGCTCACAGATTACTACAACAACAGTTGCAGGTACAGGTTATGCGACAATCTTGACGCGAGAGCTATGCTTGCTTGTTTTGGAGTTATTGTTCTGCTTCTTCTTCGATCAGGGGATAGGTTCCAGGTCGGCAGCCTGGGCTAGCAGGGTGGATATTGTTTGAGTTTCTGTTTATGATTCATCCGTAGGCGCATGTTGTTCTTGTATGATGTATTGTTGTATTCGTGTGGCATTGTATGCCTTATGTGTGTATCCCCATCTATTATGTAATGTTGATGTAATGATATCCACCTTGCAAAAGCGTTCCAATATGCGGGTCTATCCTTGGTGGGACCTTCGAGTTCCTTTTGGATAGGGTCGCATATTGGGCGTGACAAGTTGGTATCAGAGCCTCGACCAACCTTAGGAGCCCCCCTTGGTTGATCGTGTAGTTTGGCCGTTGTTGAGTCTAGAAGAAAACTATTTTCTGAGTCTAGTTATATCGGAGAGTAGGAATTCTTTTTACTCCTCAGCCCCCTTCGTTGCTCTGGTCAGGATTCTTGACGTACGTGTTTTGAATTACTCCTCTTCCCATTCAAATTTTTCTTTAGGTTCACATAGTTTGGTTTTCCGATTGTTGTTCCTCAGCTCTTTTATCTGGTGCATTTCTCGTCAAGTCGACTCGAGCCTCTTCATCTTTGCCAAGATCAATCTTCAGCTCTTTTCGATCGATGTTGTTTCCCTGTCCGAAGTTGTCCTTGTTTTTCCCACCCGCCCACCCTTCTTCCTCTCGGAACCGGAGTCTGTAATCAAGTATCATCCTACGCATGCGAAGTCTTTGCTTTCTTTCCTCAATTATTCCAACCGGTGTTTTCTCTTCAAGTTATTCATCGGTTTTTCCCCTTCCAGTTGTCTGTGTTTTCCCGCCCTCCCACCCTTCTTCTTCTCGAAGTTTGAGTCTCTTTCGACCATCAATTTCATTCGTGTGGAGTCTCTTCAGTCTTTCGTCAATTATTTCAACCGGTGAATTCTCGTCTCGTTCGTCATTCTTCATCTCTTTTTCTTTTCCGGTGGATTCAATTCAAGTTTTTCGGGTTGATCACATTCTTTTCTTTGGGCTCAAGTGTTTTCCTCGCTCGTTTGCCTCTCGCCAGTTTATCCTTCCGGAGTGCTCAAGACATCTTAGGAGATTCGTCTATGTTCGAATTAATTCGAGGTTGCCACCTCATTCGAATATTTCAATTGTTCCGGTGCATCATCTATCTGTTCATCATCCCTTTCCAATGGTGTTTTTCTCTTTAGTGGGCCCTAACCCACAGGTCTTTTTCTAGGATCTTACCTGACTCTTCTGAATGTTATCTCGTGAGCTTTCGATTCTCGTCATTCTTACCGTCCCTCTCTTATTCTCGAGTGCCCTCGATTCTTTGCTTCTCCTCTTGAGTTCTTGTTTCACCTCTTCCCTTTTCCCTTCCGTCTCGGTCCTAAGATCTCGGGACGAGATCTCTTGTTAGTGGAGGAGTGTTGTAACGCCCCGGATTCGTTGCGCCAGGTGTCTTCCAGTTATTCGCCGTCGTTGCCATGTCATTTGCTTGCTTGTTGCACTTTGCCATGTCATCATATGCATTTCATATCATGTCATCATGTGCTTTTCATTTTGCATACATGTCCGTCTCATGCATCCGAGCTCTTTCCCCGTTGTCCGTTTTGCAATCCGGCACTCCTATGTCCTCCGGCGTTCCTCTTTACCTCTTTTTGTGGGCGGGTATTAAACTTTCTCGGAATGGCCCGAGTTTTGCCAAGCGGCCTTGGTATAGCACCGGTAGACCGCCTGTCAAGTTTCGTGCCATTTGGAGGTCGTTTGATACTCCAACGGTTAACCGGGTAACCGTCAAGCCCTCTTTTGTTGCAGCCCAACACCCCCTCCAAAGTGGACCAAAACCCACCTAACTCTCCTCCATGCTCTCGGTCGTTCGATCACGATCGCGTGGCCGAAAACCGCTCCTCATTTGGACTCTCCTAGCTCCCTCTACCTATAAATACACCTCCCCCTCCGAATTTACGGGTCCAAACCCTAGCCCCGCTCCTCCCCGCACCGCCGGACGCGTCCGCCCCTAGCCGGACATGTCCGCCGCCGCCGCACCCGGCGAATCGCGCCGCACCACGTCGCCCTCAGCCCGCGCCTCCCTCTCTGTCCTCCGCGCCTGCCGCCGCCCGCCGCCGGCCCAAGCGGCCGCCTGCCCGACGCAGCGCGCCGCCGCCGGCCAGACAGCGCGCCGCCGCCCGCTTTGTGCCGTCCCGCCGCTGATCGCCGCCACGGCCGTGTCCGCTCCGCCCGAGCCGCCGGCGCCCTCCACCGCGTCCCCGCGGCGGGAAGCTCCGCCGCCGCCTTCAGACCGCGGCGCCTCCCGGCCGTCCTCGCCAGCGCGCCATGCTGCGCTGCCGGCCGGCCGCCGCCGTGGTGGCGCGCTCCACGCCGGCGCGCCGCGCCCGTCGCCGCCGTCCCGGCGGATCCGGATGGGACCGGCGGATCCGCCTCCGCCGCGCCTCCCGGCCCTCTCCCGCCTCCTCGGTTTTCCTCCGTGGCTCAGCGACCTCGAAATCCGTGCCCGCAGGTTGACCCGTTTTCCACTAAGTCCCCGGATTTCTGTAATATTTTCATGCCATGTTCGTTGCATCACATCTCTGCATCCGTAGCTCCGTTTCATGCGTATAATATGTCAAATTGTTCGCCTCGACGAGTACTTCATTTCATTTCATTGCTTCATTTTCATTTGAGCTCATCTTGATGCCCGAAATGCTGTTGGAAGAGTGAATGTTGATGTTAACCTGCTGAAACTGTTATAACTTGCTCATTTATCATTTTTGTCATGATTGATGTGTGCATCCTATGAGGTTGAGCTCTACATGTGTTTTGATCTATGCCATGCCATCTTTCCAGGGGTGCCAACCATGTATTTTGGTGACTTGTGTACTGAGTGCATCGAGCTTGTTAAGTAGAGTACTTGCTGTTACTGTTTTGCTTGACAGATTCTGTTATATTTTGTTGATATGTAAACATGCTTCTACTAATCATTCTATGCATAATCTGGAGATGCTCTATAAACATGTTTTGATCTACATGTCATCCTCTATCCATTCTTGCCTTTAGTTGCAATTATAGCGTGCTGTATCATGTTGTTATCTTGCCCTAAAGTTGCTTGATAATGTAGCTATCAGCCTGTTAACATTAAGTTCACTTGTTCCCATGTGTTTTGCTAGTGTTCCATGCATCCTATGACCTTGCTCTTGCCATGCTTAGCTTCATAAACATGTCTTCTTACTGTTGGTTTCCTTGCCATGCCATGTATTGCTCTGTAGTGAGTGGTTCAAGCTCACCAACATGCCTACTTATTGTTGTTCCTGCCATGTTTAAATCTGTCATATAACTTGCCATGTTTACATGGGTGCCATCATATTTTCTGTGCCCTTTTGGCTCATGGTCAGTAAGGGTCTTTTGATCTATGCTATTAGTAGATTCATGACATGCCTTTGTTTGCCATGATATGTTCCTGTAATATGTTGTTTGCTTGCTCTAAACATTGCAACCTGATGTTATTTCTGCAAAGTCTGAAACTGTTATTATTTGCAATATCTCCATGTCTTTTTGAGCATGATCCATTGATTTCTGGAGATAGATCAGTGTTTCTGTTTTGTTATGCTTTACCTGTACTTCATGCCCATGCCTTTTTGTTATTATTTTGGGGTGCTGTAGCATATTGTTTTGATGCTTGTAAGATGCCTAGTTGCTGTTTTGGGCAGATTGTTGCTATGACTTATATAGTGTGTGTGTGTTGCACCGTTGCTCCGTTTTGAGTGTGTTCTATATGAAACTTGCTTGATTTTGCATGTAGTTTCATATTATCATGTTGAATCCTTTTTTTGATGTGTTTGCTTGATGTTTGGGTGCATTTTGCATCAATGCCATGTTTAACTTGTTTTGCTCATATCTTCTAGGTCGTAGCTCCGAATCTAATGAACTTTATATGTAACTTGACTAGAATTTCGTGTAGATCATCTTGGTGCATCTTAACTTGCTGTTTAACAACTTGAACATAAGGTTTATTCAGTTCTGGACCAATTTCGAAATTTGCATATGAGGACTTACGGAATTGTTATATGTTGTTCGGCCTCATTTAAACTTGCCTTGATGTGTTGTTCTTGTTTGCATCATCTCTTGCCATGAGTAGCTTCATGTAGCTTGGTCATGCATCATGCTTGTTGTGCATCATGCCTTGTTCATGGGTGGTGTGTTTACCTATGTTGTGAGCTTCTTCTGTTAGTTCCTGTTTCGTTGCGATCGTGAGGATTCGTTCGTCTACGGTTGGTTCGGCTTCATCCGTTCATCTTGTTCATGGACTCGATCTTCTTCCTAGCGGGATTTCAGGCAAGATGACCGCTACCCTGGATCTCACTACTATCATTGCTATGCTAGTTGCTTCATTCTATCGCTATGTTGCGCTACCTATTACCTGTTTATCAAGCCTCCCCAAATTGCCATGAACCTCTAACCTTTGACACCATTCCTAGCAAACCGTTGCTTGGCTATGTTACCGCTTTTGCTCAGCCCCTCTTATAGCGTTGCTAGTTGCAGGTGAAGTTGAAGATTTCTCCATGGTGGACAGGGTTTTGTTGGGATATCACAATATCTCTTATATTATTAACGCATCTATATACTTGGTAAAGGGTGGAAGGCTCGGCCTTATGCCTGGTGTTTTGTTCCACTCTTGCCGCCCTAGTTTCCGTCATACCGGTGTTATGTTCCCGGATTTTGCGTTCCTAACGCGGTCGGGTGATTTATGGGACCCCCCTGACAGTTCGCTTTGAATAAAACTTGTCCAGCAAGGCCCAACCTTGGTTTTACCATTTGCCTCACCACCACCTAATTTTTCCCTTGGGAGTCGCTCTCTCGAGGGTCATCTTTATTTTAGCCCCCCAGGCGCTGCTTGTCTAAGTCTTGGCTGAACAGAAGCAGATGCAGGGGGCTCCCTCGGGGCAACTCGAGGTCTGGTTTTACTCGTAGGCTGACCTATCCGGTGTTGCCCTGAGAACGAGATACGCGCGGCTACTATCAGGATGTCGGCACGCCGGGAGGTCTTGCTGGTCTTGTTTTACCATTGTTGAAATGTCTTGTAAACCGGGATTCCGAGACTGATCGGGTCTTCCTGGGAGAAGGTCTATTCCTTCGTCGATCGCGAGAGCTTGTCATGGGCTATGTTGGGACACCCCTGCAGGGTTTAAACTTTCGAGAGACGTGCCCGCGGTTATGTGGCACATGGGAATTTGTTAATGTCCGGTTGTAGATAACTTGACACCTGATCCGAATTAAAACGCATCAACCGCGTGTGTAGCTGTGATGGTCTCTTCTAGGCGGAGTCTGGGAAGTGAACACGGTTTCTGGGTTATGTTTGACGTAAGTAGGAGTTCAGGATCACCTCTTGATCATTGCTAGCTTCACGACCGTTCCTTTGTTTCTCTTCTCGCTCTCATTTGCGTATGTTAGCAACCATATATGCTTAGTCGCTGCTGCAACCTCACCACTTTACCCCTTCCTTTCCCTTTAAGCTTTGCTAGTCTTGATACCCATGGTAATGGGATTGCTGAGTCCTCGTGGCTCACAGATTACTACAACAACAGTTGCAGGTACAGGTTATGCGACGATCTTGACGCGAGAGCGATGCTTGCTTGTTTTGGAGTTATTCTTCTGCTTCTTCTTCGATCAGGGGATAGGTTCCAGGTCGGCAGCCTGGGCTAGCAGGGTGGATATTGTTTGAGTTTCTGTTTATGACTCATCCGTAGTCGCATGTTGTTCTTGTATGATGTATTGTTGTATTCGTGTGGCATTGTATGCCTTATGTGTGTATCCCCATCTATTATGTAATGTTAATGTAATGATATCCACCTTGCAAAAGCGTTCCAATATGCGGGTCTATCCTTGGTGGGACCTTCGAGTTCCTTTTGGATAGGGTCGCATATTGGGCGTGACAGGCTCGCAGTGGATCATCGTCAAAGCTGATACACACTTTTGTGATGCTATTGAACCAGATGGCATCATCTACGCGATCGACAAAGCAGATGGCACCACGTATTGCTGGGACGGCGCGTGTAAGTTGTTTCCGTCTCATGTTAATGATGACGCCATGGCACTGTTTGAACTTTTTGTGATGATTGGCATATCCCTGTTTGAGCAGAATTTGAGTAGAACTATGGCAATATATTAGAGACGCCGTAAATCAGCTATATTTGGAATGAGTTAATTCATGCGATTGTGACCATGTCATTACAACCAATTTGTACCCTGAATAATCAAACGGTTAGGAATATATGGATATTATCATTATTTTATAGTAATCTATATACTACTACTAAATATGAGTGTGTATCAATGGCCATGTTAGTTTCCTCATTTTCATGATGTAGAAACATGCACCACACTGTTGGTTTCATCTAACCATACATTAGGGAAGTAAATGTGCATATGGAGAACTCTATATTTGGAAGTAGTGAAATCCTGCTATGCTTATCATGTGTACATACCTATATTCTCCCTTTAGTAATCAATGGCTAGAATAATATCCTCACAAAATGTTTGGCCACAGAACACGAGTATATAACAATGCATGGTCTGTTAGTTACCTTGAAGAATTTGTTTGTGAGGACAAAACATGATTACATAACATGCATGACATGGTAGTTTCCTGTGAAGAATCGATTGCGAGATAACATGAATATAACCATGCATGGCACTTCTATATTTTCAAACCCAGTATACATTTCCCTGTATTTTCCTCCCAGTTCCAACAGGGACATATCAATGCTATTTCTTGCATTATCCTGCTCATACTCTGAACAATGCTGATCTTACATTAACAATGCCTATCCTTTTTGATATGATGCAGTGTCCCTACAGCTACTGCCCTTTGTAATTACACCACCTTTGCCAAAAACCGGGAAGCACAACTGGTTACTCGCTCGATCAGACGACGGCAAAAGACTGATGATCATTCAGACACATGAGCCGGAAAAGTTATATTGCAAAAACCCCACTGTATACAAGCACAGTGTAATATGTGAGTATCCGGACAGTGGCTGTTACGTCTATGAGCAGGATACCAGCTTGTTGGGGCCTTTAGGATTTTTTATTTGGAGGCGGGTAAACAGCCTTGGTTCACACTCTCTGTTTCTCGGACTCAATTATCCGATTAACTAGGAGTTCACCGTTGGCAAGGACCTTGATGGCAGAGAGGTTCTATTTGCTATGGAAAATTGTGTTTACACGGCGAGCCCTAGGAGTTCGGGAGCATACTCCCCTGATTATCAACGATACAGCCTGCAGCCAAAAGAAGGTGAGAATGACAAAGGCATCCGGATTAACTTTGATCCTTGGATGTCTCAATTACGACAGGCAGTGATGTGGTTCAAGCCTTCAGGTTGATAGGTAATTGGGCTGTTGCATCGAAAGGGTGGGGTACTGGTGTCTCCGGATCACTGGTCGCTGAAGCGGCGCTGCAAATTATGATGGTGTTGGGTCATCTCTTCGAATGACTTTGTTGTCTTTGCTGCTGGTTCTGGATGGGTAGTTCTTTCTTTTGTTATGCATATTCCTTGTCATTTGGTCATCCTCGTCAATGTCACTCTTTCTATGTAATAGTTGCTACATTAGAGTTGTCATTCTTATGCGGATCACGAGAGTCTGAGCGCTGCAGATGGGTACGTTTTGGTGGTGTAGCAAGACTTCTTATGAACTTTCATGTCTTGCTGTTTATGTCAGTAGTAGTCACTAGTCAGTGTTTGAATGTTGTATATATCGTTGTTTCGAACTGTTTATTGTCTCAAACTACTAGTCAGTGTTTGAATGTTGTATATATCGTTGTTTCAAACTGTTTATTGTCTCGAACTACTGGTGGGCTAAATGAGGGCATCACCATTCTCCAGTGTTCAGAGTATATCTCCTTTTTTCAAGTTATATAATTTGAGCTCCTTGTCTTTTCGATTATGTACACTTGTTTGGGCGATGAGGTGTCGTTGAATATGGGCGAGTAGTAACGCAATGCCAAACAGTCAATTATGACTGTCGGGCGGTCTCTCAAAAGATCACGAAAAAGGGCGGGCTCTCCAAAAAGAAAGAATAAGGACTCTTAGGCCGACATGTGGGCACCATGGTGTTTTTCGCAGCTTGCGCCGAGAAACATATTAGCGCGTGCTCGAAATTCATCATCTTTTCATCCCGATCTCCGCCCCTCCCCCACCTCTGGAATCTCGATTCCTACTCCAGTTCCCCCAAATCCCCCTCCTGTACTCCATGTACTAAAGCGCACTATCATTTCGCCGGTCAACGCGGATCTCTGAGCCGGAGATCCTGAGGTCCGTCATGCCTTCGGTCGTTGCGTGCTGTCGCTCAATAGTGGCATGGCGGCGCTTGACGACCAGTTTGCCGGCAAAGTGCTGATGGTAACCATCAACGGCGACCGGCCTCCCGACTCGCCGGATGACCTTGTCAAAGCTCTAGGCATTGCGTACGGCATCCAAAAAAGTGACTTGCTCGTTGAAGTCTGTCCGCCACCGGCTGATTTCTTTGTCAGGTTCCGAACAACTTTCGACTGCAGTCGTGTGTTCGAATCTTCCCGGCATTTGTTCTGCATGGCGCGCTGGTGAGCTTTGATCGGTGGCACCCAGGATGGGGCTCGGTGCCCTCTGATCTTGAGTTTTTAACAAAGCTTACCTTCCACGGCATGCCTCGACGTGCTTGGAACAGCGAGTCCATGAACGAGCTTATCAATGCCTTGGAGGTGAGCTCGTAAGCATGTTTGTTCCTCCAAACAGCTGGGCTCTGACGGTTATGGCATGGATGAAGAAGCCGTCCACCATACCGAAGGTGATTGGTGTTGAGATACCGGTGCAGGAACCGGGGTTGTACTATTCGTCGCCACCAAGGCCGTCGCGGACCACGTTAGGGATGTACCATGTCGAGTGTTCATGCATGTCGAAGAAGTGGTCAATCCATCAATCAAGTCCTGCCGCCGCCATCGGTGCGTGGTCCGTCAGCGGCGTCCATTACAGAGTCGGCGTCAAACTTTCCCGTGTTGCTCGGAACGATGGATGGCACAGGGCCTACTCCATCGCGCGGCGGAGGCCACTACTTCTTTGGGAGAAGAGGCAGGGCTGGCTGCCTGGATGTGCTCTAATTTGAGGTAGCAACTGAATCTTGTCAGATAGTACTAGTTAAATCCGAGCTATGGGTCTGAAGCACTGATATGCCAGTACATTTGATTGTGACTTGTTCTAATTTTGTACCTAAACTTTGTAGAAAGGGTTGTATGTCAACTTAATGTGCTAGCAGAACTTATTGTGTTGCCTGTCTGTTTTCTTTGCACAACATTCAAGATATTTCCCCGTCATTTATAAAGACGATGAACCGTTATGTACGACTTTGTTGGTTTCAACATAGCCCTTCCCGTAGCGATCCACTGCTTCCATCCTGATTGTGCCGCGTGCGTGAAATTTTGTATGCAAGTTCAGTGTGCTATGATGTTCTATATGATTGTGTCAACTATATAATTTTTTACTGAGCATCAGTAATGCATATGGCTGAAAGATGTATTTACGAGCATCGACCGATGGGTCTCTCTCTCTATCTCTCTCTCTCTCACACACACACACACACACACACGCACACACACGCGCACACGCACAAGTGGGACCCGTTGAATTATTTATTTGCTTGTGACAACTTTTAATTAGGTTCCACTGTAATCTAACTTTTTTCTTAAGTTATTAATTGAGCTCGGTGACTTCAAAAGTTTCTGAAGCCTTGTTTGGGCCTTTCCGGCCCCCTGAATGTGGGCTGAGTAACCATGTTAGGTTGTCTTGTACTACACATGCCTTTTTTACAACATCGACAATGCGGGCGACAGGTTGTACACAATATCGGTCAACTTGTTATCCGCTTCATTGGCTGCAAAGTTTCCTAGGAGGTATACATTAGGCTTAACAAGAAAATGGACTTTAAGAAATAATAAATGGGATGTAATTATAATAACTGGGCAATTACTATGCACCAAACACGTAATTAGTTTGAAAAATATATTATTTTTGGAATTTGGAAATTTTAATTTCATTACTTGTTGCGCGCGCAATATTTCGTTGGATTTTAACGTGATACAACTTTATTTTGAAATTATATTTAACCTGACTAGAAATTTGGAATAAAAAAATTCAGATCCCATCAAAGTGTGGAATTTTTTTTTTGAATTCTGTTTTGAGCGGTAGTTTGAAATTATTAATCGTTGTCCTAGCTAGAAGTTGGGCTGTACTTTTAACAAATCCGTAAATGGGCTGTAGTAAATTCCTTTAGAATTGAAAAATGGGTTGTACATTCTTACAAATCGCAAATGGGCTATATGTTCTCTGCCAAATCCAAGCTGTGGGCCTACTAAGTTGACGTGTACCAAGGGCTTTGTCAACTTAGTCAATATAAACAATTCTAGCTGCAGTGATCGTACGATGTCCGTCCAACGGCCGTAGTGCTTCTTTAACCTCAGGTCTTCTTGCTCCAGCCGCCCAAAGCAACGCCGGTCGTGTCGCGTGCTCCTGCCTCCCGTGGCCGGCTGTGATGCAGCGGAGGCCTCACCGCCCCGTACTACTACCACCGCTGGCCAGGCCATCCCTCTACTCACCCACACCCCCTGTTATTCTGCGGCGACGGCAGCCTCACACCGCAGCTGAACCAGTGAACCCTCGTACTCCTCTGCGCGCGGGCTACCACTGCTGTGTCTTCCCCGGCTCAGCGTCCTCCCCTTCCTAGGCCTCGCTGTCGTCCAGACCACCACCCTGGTGCTCTCGGTGCGGTGTGGTCAACGACTGACTTCCATCGGAAGAAATCTTTGACGTGGAGGGCTGGCATTTGGGTCGAGCAACCGCAAGGAAGTGCCTCCTTATTACGCGCAAAATAATTATTCCTCCACCTGACAGCAGGGACTCACCGGACGGGCCACCTTATTTCGCGAAAAAAACATTTCCCCCTGACTACTGGGACCCACCATACGGGCCAGCGTATTTTGCGAAAAAAACATTCCCCGCGTTGTCAGCTCGGACCCACCGGAAGTGCCTCCTTATTACGCACAAAAAAATGAATACTCCCCTGCTAGCTGGGACCCACCATGGTGGGAGGCTGACTTGTGGGCCTACTAAGTTGACTGGGACGGGGGCCTTTATCAACTTTAGTCAATATTAACGATTCTAGCTATAGTGACCATATGATGGCCATCCAACAGCCGTAGTGCTTCTTCAACCTCTGGTGTTCTTGCTCCAGCCGCAAAAAGCAGCGCTGGTCGTGCCGCATGCTCCTGCCTCCCGTGGTAGGCTGTGCTGCCACGGAGGCCTCACCGCCCCCTACTATTCCCACCGCTGGCCAGGCCCTACGGCGACGGCAGCCTCACACCGCAGCCAAACCATTGATCCCTCGTACTCCTCTCTGCGCGGGGTTCCACTGCCGCGTCTTCCCCGGCTCCCTATCGTCCCCTACCTAGGCCTCGCCGTCGTCCACCGCCGTGGTGCTCTCGGCGCGGCGTGGTCAATTTGGTCAACAACCGACTTCCATCGGAAGAGTACTGTACGTGGAGAGGCTGACAACTGGGTCAACGACAGCCGCAAGGAAGTGCCTCCTTATTACGCGGAAAATAATTATTCCTCCACCTGTTAGCAGGGACCCACCGGACGGGCCACCAGTATTTCGTGAAAAAAATGTTTCCCCCTGACCACTAGGACCCACAGGACGAGCCACCGTATTTCGCAAAAAAAACGTTCCCCCCGCTGTCAGCCCGGACCCACCGGAATTGCCTCCTTATTACACACAAAAAAATGAATACCCCCTACTAGCTGGGACCAACCTTGGTGGGAGGCTGAATTGTCGGCCTACTAAGTTTACTGGGATGGAAGCCTTTGTCAACTTTAGTCAATATATGAACGATTCTAGCTCCAGTGACCGTACGATGTCCATCCAACGGCCGTAGTGCTTCTTCAACCTCTGGTCTTCTTGCTCGGGCCGCCCAAAGCAGCGCCGGTCGTGTCGCCTGCTCCTACCGCCCGTGGCCGGCTTTGATGCCGCGGAGGCCTCACCGCCCCTACTACTCCCACCACTGGCCAGGCCATCCCTCTACGCACCACACCCCTTGTTATTCTGCGGCGACGACAGCCTCATACCGCAGCCGAACGAGTGAACCCTCATACTCTACACGTGGGCATCCACTGCCACGTGTTCCCCGGCTCCGTGTTGTCCCCTTCCTAGGCCTCGCCGTCGTCCACTGCCCTGGTGCTCTCGGCGCGGCGTGGTCATGGAATGGCTTCCATTGGACGTGGACTGTACGTGGAGAGGCTGACAGCTAGGTCCACGGCCGCAGCAAGGAAGTGCCTCCTTATTACGCGCCAAATAATTATTCCTCCACCTGACAGTGGGGACCCACCAGACGGGCCACTGTATTTAGCGAAAAAAACGTTTCCCCTGTCTGCTAGGAACCACCAATTACATCTTCGCACGCAAGGAAGTGCGTCCGAGAAAAAATGATTCACCCCCCTGACTGCTGGGACCCACCAGCTACATCTTCGCACGCAAGGAAGTGCCTGACAGTCGGGACCCACCTGGTTGAAGCGTATGTAGCCTTGTCATTCTGGTCGCGAACGTGTACGTACATATATACTGGTGGATGTAGAGGCGCGCATGTGTCGTAGTAGAGGCGCGCACATAGCATGTACACGAACGTACAGCGGCGAGGGTGCAAGAAAGAAAATACGGCCACATATGTACATACGGGCAGGGTCTCGAACGCCTATCGCGCATACGTACATGGCTGGGTCGGAACGGAGAAATAGCACCGTCGTCGTGTTCATGGGGAGCCAACCGGCTGGGTCGGAACGGAATGCGTGGTCGTGTTCGCCGGGAGGCTTGGGCGGAGCAGCGATGGAAGCGAGGCTGGCGTCTTGCACAACGGAGAAGCGGCCTTGTTTTCGACCGCCACGTTCAAGCGGGATCTCGTTCATCGGGAGGGGTCCGCGCATCGCAAAGCGGAGAAGCGGACCTCCTACGGTGGCACGGGGTCTGTTGATCGGGAGGGTGTGGCGTGCCGCAAAACGGATTTAAACGGACCTCCTACGGTCGAAGCGGGGTCTGCTGATCGGGAGGGTGTGGCGTACCACAAAACGGATGAAAGCGGACTTGTGTTGGAGCACTAGGTCAAAACAGGGGAGGGTGTGGCGTGCCGCAAAATGGGACTCCACGGATCTGTTCATCTCCACCGTCGACCTCCTCCGGCCTCCACGGGCCACCGTCGACCTCGTCCGGCCTCCACGGGCTCCTGTTCATCCAGCCTCCACCGCGCTACTCCACCGCTCTTGTTCAACCATCCCTCCACGGGCACCCCTCCACCATCTACTGTTCATCCAGCCCTCCACACCACGGGGTCCTGTTCAACCACCCCTCCACGCCCACCCCTCCAGCGTCTACTGTTCATCCAGCCCTCCATACCACTGGGTCCTGTTCAACCAACCCTCCACGGCTATCCCTCCACCATCTACTGTTCATCTAGAGGCAACGCCACCGCTCACTGTTCATCCAAACCCCCCGCAACGCTCACTGTTCATCCAATCGATCGGCTTCAGCTAGCAGCAGTACCGAAGGAATCGCTCTATCGGGTTCAGTTAATAGCCATCAATCGATCGCTCGGGTTCAGTAACGCATAGCCTGCAGTGCAATCGCTCGGGTTCAGTTAGAGCCCAACGTCTCGCTCGGGTTCAGTTAGAGCCAACACCTCGCACGTGTACGAGAGAAACGTGCATGGCTCTGCCCCCGACCTCCCACCGTAACCGGTAACTCCAAGAAATTTTCCTCCCCCTCGCTTCTACCACTGTTTTTTCCGTCATGGACGACCCAAAGAATGTCATGCAGCTGTGTCTCCAGCCCGCCCAGGACGAAAAGCCCATTTTCTGTCATGATTTTTTGTCATAGAAGTAGGAGCCCACCACATCTATGATGATACCGGGTTTTGTCACAATTATCGTCATAGAAGTGTCATATTTATGACAGAAAAAATTTCGTTCGGCCCAAAATGTCATGGATGTGTCTTTTTTTTTGTAGTGAATATATTTATCTTATCATATTATCCCTATCAAATCTCACTTTCGCAAGTGGCCTTGCAGGGATTAAAAACCCTTTATTGCGTTGGTTGCGAGTTCTTGTTTGTTTGTGTAGGTGCGTGGGACTTTTGAGGAGCCTCCTACTGGATTGATACCTTGGTTCTCAAAAACTGAGGGAAAAACTTACACTACTATTGCTGCATCACCCTTTCCTCTTCAAGGAAAACCAACGCAAGCTCAAGACGTAACAAGAAGGATTTCTGGCGCCGTTGCCGGGGAGGTCTTCGCTCAAGTCAAGACATACCAAGTACCCAGCACAAACTCATCTCTCTCGAACTTACATTATTTGCCATTTGCCTCTCGTTTTCCTCTCTCCCACTTCACCCTCGCCGTTTTATTCGCCCTCTCTTTCCCAATCTCCTCTCTCTCTTTCGCTTGCATTTTTGTTTGCTTGTGTGTTGAATTTCTTGTCGCTATGGCGCAAGATAATACCAAATTGTGTGACTTCTCCAATACCAATAATTATGATTTCCTTAGTACACCGATTGCTCCTCTTAATGATTTTGAGTCTTGTGAAATCAATGTTGCTTTGCTGAATCTTGTTAGAAAGATCAATTCTCCTGCCTTCCTAGTGAAGATGCCGCTACCCATCTAAACAACTTTGTTGATTTGTGTGAGATTCAAAAGAAGAAAGATACGGATAATGATATTGTTAAATTGAAGTTATTTCCGTTTTCACTTAGAGATCGTGCTAAAGTTTGGTTTTCATCTTTGCCTAAGAATAGTATTGATTCATGGAATAAGTGCAAAGATGCTTTTATCTCTAAGTATTTTCCTCTCGCTAAGATCATCTCTCTTAGGAACGATATTATGAATTTTAAACAACTTGATCATGGGCATGTTGCCCAATCTTGGGAAAGAATGAAATTGATGATTCGCAATTGCCCTACTCATGGTTTGAATTTATGGATGATCATACAAAACTTTTATGCCGGCTTGAACTTTGCTTCTAGAAATCTTTTAGATTCGGCCGTGGGAAGCAAGTTTATGGAAATCACCTTAGGAGAAGCTACTAAACTCATTGATAATATTATGGCTAATTATTCTCAATGGCACACCGAAAGATCTACTAGTAAAAAAGTGCATGCTATAGAAGAAATTAATGTTTTGAGTGGAAAGATGGATGAACTTATGAAATTGTTTGCTACTAAAAGTGCTCCTATTGATCCCAATGATATGCCTTTGTCTACTTTGATTGAGAATAATAATGAATCTATGGATGTGAGTTTTGTTGGTAGGAATAATTTTGGTAACAATGCTTATAGAGGAAACTTTAATCCTAGACCGTTCCCTAGTAATTCCTCTAATAATTATGGAAATTCCTACAATAATTCTTATGGTAATTTTAATAAGATGCCCTCTGATTTTGAGAATAGTGTTAAAGAATTTATGATCTCTCAAAAGAATTGTAATGCCTTGCTTAAAGAAAAATTGCTTAAAGTTGATGATTTGGCTAGGAACGTTGATAGACTTTCGATTGATGTTGATTCTCTGAAACTTAGATCTACTTCTCCTAAGCATGATATCAATTAGTCTCTCAAAGCAATGGGAGTGTCCATTGATGGGTGCAAAGAAAGAACCGCTAGATTGCGTGCTAAGAAAGAATGCTTTCTAAAGGCGTGTTCTTCTAGTTTCCATGAAAATAATGATGAAGATCTAAAAGTTATTGATGTGTCCCCTATTAAATCTTTGTTTTGCAATATGAATCTGTTGGCGTTCTGGGAACGGGGGCCCTAGACTTGCCTGCCTGTGGCCTGCGGCGTGGCTCAAGAAGTGGCCCAGTACAGCCCGTCTTCATCAACCTAAGCTCAAGACTCTCGCGAGGGGCCAAGCCTCGCGGGGCGGACAACCCAAGGCTTCCTCAGGGGCGGCCTCATCAGGCAGGCTCGCGAGGAGGCGGAGAGATCAAGGCAAGGAGTACCTCGCGAGGTGCTCGTGACGCAAGCCATGACGATCAAGACCAGGCGGGCGCCAGCCAGCGCAGTGTCCTCGTTTCCTCTTTGGTGCAAAGGGGGCAAACACAGGCGTGCGGTACCGAGGCATCAAGCAAAGGTTACCATATTAGTGCAACAAGACCAAGACCAGCAGAGCAACAGGACGGAGGTCACCGTGGAGCCCAAGATGGCATCATCGCATGTGCCTTTGGCAGACGAAGACCAACTTTAGTCAGGATAACTTGTACTAGATGTCCCCCTTCAAAATGGCCGTTGTTGGCTCCCTTCCTGCTCAATATTTGGGAAGAGGACCAGGGCCCCTATAAATAGAGATAGCCACCACAGTAGAAGGCATCGAGATCTCACCTAGAGCCAACAGACACGGAGGCATTCCTCTCCAAGCACACCACCACAAGAACACCCCTCACGAGGTTGTTCTTCCTCTGTACTATTTATCATCTGCCCCAGAGGCAATCCACCACACCACACACTGGATTAGGGTATTACACCACAATGGTGGCCCGAACCAGTATAAACCTTGCGTCCCTTGTGTTGATCATCGTGTAGCTTAGATTCGTGGCGAGGCTTTGGGGCGTGGATCTGTAGGGAGAAGATCTTCGTGCACACCCCAGAGTTCGAAACTTAAGGTTTTTGCCAGAACCCGATATCCGATGGAATCTTAATAATGATGGGACTGGAGATGAGTCAACTCTAGTTAAAAGGCGTCCCAATGATTCAGAGTTTTTAGATCTTGATGCTAAATTTGGTAAAAGTGGGATTGGAGAGGTCAAGACTCTAAATAGCATTGAACCCACTCTTATGGATTTCAAGGAATTTAATAATGATAATTGTTCTTTAGAAGATTGTATTTCCTTGTTGCAATCCGTTGTGAATTCTCCTCATGCTTATAGTCAAAATAAAGCTTTTACCAAACATATTGTTGATGCCTTGATGCAATCTTATGATGAAAAACTTAATTTGGAAGTGTCTATACCTAGAAAACTTAATGATGAGTGGGAACCTACTATAAAGATTAAAATTAAAGATCATGAGTCTTATGCTTTATGTGATTTGGGTGCTAGTGTTTCCACGATTCCGAAAACTTTATGTGATATTCTAGGTTTCCATGATCTTGATCATTGCTCTTTAAATTTGCACCTTGCGGATTCCACCATTAAAAATCCAATGGGAAGGATCAATGATGTTCTTATTGTTGCAAATATGATATTGGTGCTCGTAGATTTTATGGTTCTTGATATAGATTGCAATCTTTCTTGTCCTATTATTCTTGGTAGACCTTTCCTTAGAACGATTGGTGCGATTATTGATATGAAGGAAGGGAATATTAGATTCCAATTTCCATTAAGGAAAGGCATGGAGCATTTTCTGAGAAAGAAAGTTAAATTACCTTATGAATCTATCATGCGAGCTACTTATGAATTGAGTGCCAAAGATGGCACTACTTAGATCTATCCTCGCTTTTATGCCTAGCTAGGGGCGTTAAATGATAGCGCTAGTTGGGAGGCAACCCGATTTTATTTTAGTTTTCTTGTTTTTGCTTCTGCTTAGTAATAAATTTTGCATCTGCCTTCTGTTTAGATGTGTTTTCATGTTTTAATTAGTGTTTGTGCCAAGTAGAACCTATAGGATAACCTATGGTGACAATTAATTCGATTCTGCTGAAAAACAGAAACTTTGCGCGCACGAAAATAATTTTAGTAATTCAGAGAAACGTGCTTTTTCGTTGATTATTTTTGCTGTAGATCAACAGTCAAATTTCCTAGGACTTCCTATTTTGATAGGATTTTTAAAGTTCCTGAAGTATTCGAGAGTTACAGATTGCTACAGACTGTTCTGTTTTTGACAGATTCTGCTTTTCGTGTGTTGTTTGCTTATTTTGATGCATCTATGGCTAGTATTAAGTGGTATGAACCATAGAGAAGTTGGAATACATTAGGTTTAACACCAATATAAATAAAGGATGAGTTCATTACAGTACCTTATGTGGTGGTTTTTCTTTCTTGCACTAACAGAGCTTATGAGATTTCCTGTTGAGTTTTGTGTTGTGAAGTTTTCAAGTTTTGGGTAAAGATTTGATGGACTACGGAATAAGGAGTGGCAAGAGCCTAAGCTTGGGGATGCCTATGGTACCCCAATATATTGAAGGATAACCAAAAGCCTAAGCTTGGGGATGCCCCGGAAGGCATCCCCTCTTTTGTCTTCGTCTATCGGTAACTAATTTACTTGGAGCTATATTTTTATTCGCCACATGATATGTGTTTTGCTTGGAGCGTCTTGTATGATATTAGTCTTTGCTTTTTAGTTTACCACAATAATCCTTTCTGTACACACCTTTTGGGAGAAACCCACTTGATTGGAATTTATTAGAATACTCTATGTGCTTCACTTATATCTTTTGAGCTAGATAGTTTTTGATCTAGTGCTTCACTTAAATCTTTTAGAGCACGGCGGTGGCTTAATTTTGTAGAAATTGTTAGTCTCTCATGATTAACTTATAATATTTTGAGAGTCTTTTAGAACAGCATGGTATTTGCGATGGTTATAAAATTGGTCCTAGAATGATGGGCATCCAAGTTGGGTATAATAAAAACTATCATAGGAAGTGAATTGGATCCTATGATCAATTTGATACTTGATACTTGTTTTGAGATGTGGAGGTAGTGATATTAGAGTCATGCTAGTTGGGTGATTATGAATTTAAAGAATTCTTGTGTTGAAGTTGGCAAGTCCCACAACATGCACGTATGGTAAAAGTTGTGTAACAAATTTGAAACATGAGGTGTTCTTAGATTGTGCATCCTTATGAGTGGCGGTCGGGGACGAGCGATGGTCTTTTCCTACCAATCTATCCCCCTAGGAGCATGCGCGCAGTGCTTGGTTTTTGATGACTTGTAGATTTTTGCAATAAGTATATGATTTCTTTTTGACGAATGTTGAGTCCATGGATTATACGCACTGTTACCTTTCCACCATTGCTAGCCTCTTCGGTACCATGCATTTCCCTTTCTCACCTTGAGAGTTGGTGCAAACTTCACCGGTGCATCCAAACCCCGTGATACAATATGATCTATCACACATAAACCTCCTTATATCTTCCTCAAAACAGCCACCATACCTACCTATTATGGCATTTCCATAGCCATTCCGAGATATATTGCCATGCAACTTTTCCACGGTTCCGTTCATCATCATGACACGCATCATCATTGTCATATTGCCTTGCATGATCACGTAGTTGACATCGTATTTGTGGCAAAGCCACCATGCATAATTTTTCATACATGTCACTCTTGATTCATTGCCCATACCGGTACACCGCCGAAGGCATTTATATAGAGTCATATCTTGTTCTAGTTTTGAGTTGTACTTCATGATTTGTAAATAAATAGAAGTGTGATTGCCATCATTATTAGAGCATTGTCCCTAAATTAAAAAAAGGCCAAAAAGAAAAAAAGAAAGTCTAAAGAAAAAGAGGAAAAAAAGAAAGGCCAAAAGAAAAAAGAAAGGCCCAAAAAAATAAAAAATAAATAAAAAGGGCGCAATGTTACGATCTTTTTTCCACACTTGTGCTGCAAAGTAGCACCATGTTCTTCATATAGAGAGTCTCATATGTTGTCACTTTGATATACTAGTGGGAATTTTTCATTATAGAACTTGGCTTGTATATTCCTACGATGGGCTTCCTCAAATGCCCTAGGTCCTCGTGAGCAAGCAAGTTGGATGCACACCCACTTGTTTCTTTTGTAGAGCTTTCATACATTTATAGCTCTAGTGCATCTGTTGCATGGCAATCCCTACTCCTCATGTTGACATCAATTGATGGGCATCTCCATAGCCCGTTGATTATCCTCGTCAATGTGAGACTTTCTTCTTTTTTGTCTTCTCCACACAATCCCCATCATCATATTCTATTCCACCCATAGTGCTATGACCATGGCTCATGCTCATGTATTGCGTGAAAGTTGAAAAAGTTTGAGATTATTTAAGTACGAAACAATTGCTTGGCTTGTCATCGGGGGTGTGCAAGATGGGAGCATTTTTGTGTGATGAAAATGAAGCATAACCTAACTATATGATTTTGTAGGGATGAACTTTCTTTAGCCATGTTATTTTGAGAAGACATGATTGCTTTTATTAGTATGCTTGAAGTATTACTATTTCTTATGTCAATATGAACTTTTATTTTGAATCATTTGGATCTGAACATTCATGCCACCATAAAGAAAATTACATTGAGAATCATGCTAGGTAGCATTCCACATCAAAAATTCTATTTTTATCATTTACCTACTCGAGGACGAGCAGGAATTAAGCTTGGGGATGCTTGATACGTCTCCAACGTATCTATAATTTTTGATTGTCCATGCTATTATACTACCCGTTTTGGATGTTTATGGGATTTACTTTACACTTTTATATCATTTTTGGGACTAACCTACTAACCGGAGGCCCAGCCCGAATTGCCGTTTTTTTGCCTATTTCAGTGTTTTGAAGAAAAGGAATATCAAACAGAGTCCAAACGGAATGAAACCTTCGGGAGCGTGATTTTTGGAACAAACGTGATCTAGAGGACTCGGAGTGGAAGTCAAGAAACAACCAGGCGGCCACGAGGGTGGAGGGCGCCCCCCTACTAGGCGTGCCCCCTGTCTCATGGGCCCCTCGGGTGTCCACCGACCTACTTCTTCCTCCTACATATACCCACGTACCCCGAAAACATCAGAAGCGACCACAAAAAACTATTTCCACCGCCATAACCATCTGTATCCGCGAGATCCCGTCTTGGAGCCTTCGCCGGCGCTCCGCCGGAGGGGGAATCAATCGCGGAGGGCCTCTACATCATCTCCAAGGCCTCTCCGATGAGTTGTGAGTAGTTTACCATAGACCTTCGGGTCCATAGTTATTAGCTAGATGCCTTCTTCTCTCTCTTTGAATCTCAATACAAAGTTCTCCTTGATCTTCTTGGAGATCTATTCGATGTAACTCTTTTTGCGGTGTGTTTGTCGAGATCCGATGAATTGCGGGTTTGTGATCAAGTTTATCTATGAGAAATATTTTGAATCTCCTCTGAATTCTTTTATGTATTATTAAGTTATCTTTGCAAGTCTCTTCGAATTATTAGTTTGGTTTGGCCTACTAGATTGATCTTTCTTGCAATGGGAGAAGTGCTTAGCTTTGGGTTCAATCTTGCAGTGTCCTTTCCCAGTGACAGCAGGGGCAGCAAGGCATGTATTGTATTGTTGCCATCGAGGATAAAAAGATGGGGTTTATATCATATTGCATGAGTTTATCCCTCTACATCATGTCATCTTTCTTAATGCGTTACTCTGTTCTTTATGAACTTAATACTATAGATGCATGCTGGATAGCGGTCGATGTGTGGAGTAATAGTAGTAGATGCAGGCAGGAGTCGGTCTACTTGTCACGGACGTAATGCCTATTTACATGATCATGCCTAGATAATCTCATAATTATTCGCTTTTCTATCAATTGCTCGACAGTAATTTGTTCACCCACCGTAATACTTATGCTATCTTGAGAGAAGCCACTAGTGAAACCTATGGCCCCCGGGTCTATCTCTTATCATATTTTCTTCCAATCTACTTTTATTTGCATCTTTACTTTTTGCATCTATATTATAAAATACTAAGAATATATTTATCTTATCTTACTATCTTTATTAGATCTCACTTTCGCAAGTGGCCATGAAGGGATTGACAACCCCTTTATTGCGTTGGTTGTGAGTTCTTTGTTTGTTTGTGTAGGTGTGTGGGACTTTTGAGGAGCCTCCTACTGGATTGATACCTTGGTTGTCAAAAACTGAGGGAAATACTTACGCTACTATTGCTGCATCACCCTTTCATCTTCAAGTAAAACCAACGCAAGCTCAAGACGTATCACCCCTCTTGAGACGAAGGAGACTCGGGAGCCTTGCCGTCCGGTGGGGTAGTCGAGGCCTGGGAAGTGCCGTCCTGAGGTGGCGATGGCGTGGTTAGGCGCGGGGCGCTACACCGCTCACCCGCATCCGTGCGCTCTTCCCGGACTGCCATGAGTGCCGCGCTGGCCGAGTGGGGTGTGGAGGCCAGGTAAAGCATCATGGGCTCAAGAGGACGAGGTGCCACCATTACCGGTGGACTGGTGATGTACCTCTTGAGTTCTTGGAAGGCTGCCTCGGCCTCCAGAGTCCATTCAAGCGGGCCCTTCTTCTTCATCAATTTGAAGAATGGGAGTGCGCGCTCGCCCAGCTTGGAGATGAAGCACCCCAAAAAAGTCATGCAGCCCACGAGCTTCTGCATCTCCTTGAGGGTCTGCGGTCGGCTCACCCTTTCTATCGCCTTGATCTTCTCTGGGTTAGCCTCGATCCCTCTATGTGACACCAGGAAGCCCAGCAATTTGCCGGATAGGACGCCGAACACGCACTTCTGCCGACTGAGCCGTAGTTTTACCTTGTGCAGGTTGGTGAACGTTTCTTCAAAATCTTTGACGAGGGTCCTCATCTCCCACAACTTGACCACTATGTCCTCAACGTACACCTCGGTGTTCCCTCCGAGTTGCCGGCCCAGGGCGATGCACATCAATCACTGGAAGGTTGCGCCGTCATTGCGTGGCCCAAACAACATGCAAAGTAGCAATACACCCCACATGGGGTCAGGAAAGTTGTCTTCTCAACGTCCTGCACCGCCATCTTGATTTGGTGGTAGCCCGAGAAAGCATCCAGGAAGCACAACAAGTCACACTCTGCGGTCGATTCGACGATCTAGTCCATGCGCGGAAGCGGGAAAGGGTCCTGAGGACAAGCTTTGTTGAGGCTCGTGAAGTCAACGCACATGCGCTCCATCTCGCCCTTCTTGGGGACGATAACCAGATTTGCCAGCCAATCTGGATGCCGCACTTCTCGAATGACGCCTGCCTCTTGGAGCTTGTGGACCTCCTAGATGATGAAAGACTGCTTCTCCGGGGCTTGTCGCCGTGCCTTTTGCTTCACCGGGCACGCTCCAGGGCACACTATCAAATGGTGCTCAATCACATCTCGTGGGACTCCGACCAGGTCCGTCGCCTCCCATCCAAACTCATCCTTTTTCGCATGGAGGAAACTGATACGTCTCTAACGTATCTTCTTTTCCAAGCACTTTTGCCCTTGTTTTGGACTCTAACTTGCATGATTTGAATGAAACTAACCCGGACTGATGCTGTTTTCAGTAGAAGTGCTATGGTGTTATTTTTGTGCAGAAACAAAAGTTCTCGGAATGACCTGAAAATCCACGGAGATTATTTTTGGAAAATATAAAACATACTGGCGAAAGAATTAAGTCCCTTTGGGCGTGCGCCCCGCCTTGTGGGCCCCCTGGATGTCCACCGACCTCAACTCCAACTCCATATATTTGCTTTCGCGGAGAAAAAAACAGAGAGAAAGTTTCATCGCGTTTTACGATATGGAGCCGCCGCCAAGCCCTAATCTCTCTCGGGAGGGCTGATCTAGAGTCCGTTCGGGGCTCCGGAGAGGGGGGTTCGTCGCCGTCATCATCATCAACCATCCTCCATCACCAATTTCATTATGCTCACCGCTGTGCGTGAGTAATTCCATCGTAGGCTTGCTGGACGGTGATGGGTTGGATGAGATTTACCATGTAATCAAGTTAGTTTTGTTAGGGTTTGATCCCTAGTATCCACTATGTTCTGAGATTGATGTTGCTATGACTTTGCTGTGCTTAATGCTTGTCACTAGGGCCCGAGTGCCATGATTTCAGATCTGAACCTATTATGTTTTCATGAATATATGTGAGTTCTTGATCCTATCTTGCAAGTCTATAGTCACCTATTATGTGTTATGATCCGACAAACCCGAAGTGACAATAATCGGGATACTTCTCGGTGATGACCGTAGTTTGAGGAGTTCATGTATTCACTATGTGTTAATGCTTTGGTCCGGTACTCTATTAAAAGGAGGCCTTAATATCCCTTAGTTTCCATCAGGACCCCGCTGCCATGGGAGGGTAGGACAAAAGATGTCTTGCAAGTTCTTTTCAATAAGCACGTATGACTATATTTGAAATACATGCCTACATTACATTGATGAAGTGGAGCCGGTTCTGTGTTACCCTATGTTATAACTATTAAATGAGGAATCGCATCCGACATAATTATCCATCACTTATCCATTGCCGACGAGCTTTTCACATATTGTGCTTTGCTTATTTACTTTTCCATTGCTATTGTTACAATTACTACAAAACTGCTATTGTTCCTTTTGCCACTGTTACCGTTACTTCCATACTACTTTGCTACTGAATACTTTGCTACAGATACTAAGTTATCCAGGTGTGTTTGAATTGACAACTCAACTGCTAATACTTGAGAATATTCTTTGGCTCCCCTTGTGTCGAATCAATAAATTTGGGTTGAATACTCTACCCTCGAAAACTATTGCGATCCCCAATACTTGTGGGTTATCAGAAACCGACCAGCGCCCCCTCCTGGTCCAGTGGGAGGCAAGTGATACGTCTCCAACGTATCTATAATTTATGAAGTATTCATGCCATTATATTATCATTCTTGGATGTTTTACAATCATTTTATAGCAACTTTATCATTTCTTGGGACTAACCTATTGACCCAGTGCCAGTTGCTGTTTTTTGCTTATTTTTTACATCACAGGTAATCAATACCAAACGGAGTCCAAACGCAACGAAACTCCACGGAGATTTTTTGTGGACCAGAAGGAACCCAATGGGCCAGAGCTGCACCTGGGGGGGTGCCCCGAGGGGGGGGGCACAACCCATCAGGGCGCGCTAGGGCCCCCTGGCACACTCAGGTGGGTTGTGCACACCTCCGTGGCCTCCCGCACCCCCTCTTTACCCTATAAATTCACAAATATTCTGAAACCCATCGGGGTACCCCTAGATCAGAAGTTCCGTCGCTGCAACGTCTCTGTATCCGCAAAAACTAATCTAGACCCCGTTCTGGCACCCTACCGGAGGGGGAATCATCTCCGGTGGCCATTTTCATCATCCCAGCGGCCACCGTGATGAGGAGGGAGTAGTCCACCCTTGGGGATGAGGGTTTGTACTAGTAGCTATGTGTTTGATCTCTCTCTCTCTCGTGATCTATATCATGGGCTTTGTTAAAATAGCTGGATCATATGATGTTTCTCCCCTCTATACTCTTGTTATGATGAATTGAATCTTTACCCTTCAAAGTTTTGTCTTGTCGGATTGAATATTCAGAGATGAGAACATATGATATATGTCTTGCAATATGAATACTTGAGGTGACAACAAGGTATCTTATTGATTCACTTGAGATGTGTTATGGCATTCAACTCGCGGATTCCCGCGATGATATTGGGGTAATCTATGCATAGGGGTTGATGCATGATTTTCTCCGACGGAAACTTTGGGCTCTCTTTATAGTTCTTTGTGTGGATTGAGTATTATGAATATGAATTTTCTTTGGTGTTATTCTAGTACGAACTCTAGGATAGATCGAACGGAAAAAATAGCTTTGTGTTATTTTAGTACGAACTCTTGATAAGATCGAATGGAAAGAATAGCTTTGAGGTGGTTTCATGACCTACAAACAATTCCTATCTTCTGTTC
This sequence comes from Aegilops speltoides, assembly GCA_021437245.1. Classification (NCBI taxonomy): domain Eukaryota; kingdom Viridiplantae; phylum Streptophyta; class Magnoliopsida; order Poales; family Poaceae; genus Aegilops; species Aegilops speltoides. Next base: position 160,630,947 of record CM038146.1, read on the forward strand.
TCGGGTAATAGGAACTCGGGAGTGATTCTTTATTGCAGTTTGAGGGATAATCATATGATCCAACTATGTTTGCATTGTTGAGAGGTTGCACTAGCGAAAGTACATACCCTAGGCCTCATTTTTAAGCATTGCAACACCGTTTTTGTGCCGTTTACAATTTGCTACCTTGCTGTTTTTATTTATTCAGATTGTAAAAATATATTTCTACCATCCATATTACACTTTTATCACCATCTCTTCGCTGCACTAGTGCACCTGTACAATTTGCCATTGTATTGGGTGTGTTGGGGGCAGAAGAGATTTCTTGTATTTGGTTGCAGGGTCGTTTGAGAGAGACCATCTTCATCCTAGACCTCTCACGGATTGATAAACCTTAGGTCATCCACTTGAGGGAAAATTGCTACTGTCGTACAAAACTCTATGCCAGGAGGCCCAACACGTGTCTACGAGAATAAAGTTGCGTAGTAGACATCAGCAAGCACCTATGGTGAAGGTGGGGCCAGAGCCCCCATCGTCGATCGACACCTACTTCATCTCCGCCCGATCCTGAGAGAACAACTACTTCTTCTTTGCGGGTGAGGGAGTCCTGGACTAGGGGGTGTCCGGACAGCCGGACTATCATCGTCTGCCGGACTCCAAGACTACGAAGATACAAGATTGAAGACTCCGTCCCGTATCCGGATGGGACTTTCCTTGGCGTGGGAGGCAAGCTTGGCGATACGGATATGTAGATCTCCTACCATTCTAACCGACTATGTGTAACCCTAGCCTCCTCCGGTGTCTATATAAACCGGAGGGCTTTAGTCCGTAGGACACAACATACATTACAACAATCATACCATAGGCTAGCTTTAGGGTTTAGCCTCCTTGATCTCGTGGTAGATCCACTCTTGTACTACCCATGTCATCAATATTAATCAAGCGGGGCGTAGGGTTTTACCTCCATCGAGAGGGCCGAACACAGGTAAAACATCGTGTCACTTGTCTCTGTTACCATCCACCTAGACGCACGATTCGGAACCCCCTACCGAGATCTGCGGTTTGACACCGACATTGATGCTTTCATTGAGAGTTCCTCTGTGTCGTCACCGATAGGCTAGATGGCCTCTTCAATCAACAACGCTGTCCAGGGTGAGTATCGGTGTCAAAACCGGCGGATCTCGGGTAGGGGGTCCCAAACTGTGCGTCTAGGCGGATGGTAATAGGAGACGAGGGACACAATGTTTTTACCTGTGTTCAGCCCTCTCGATGGAGGTAAAACCCCACGCCCCGCTTGATTAATATTGATGATATGGGTAGTACAAGAGTAGATCTACCACGAGATCAAGGAGGCTAAACCCTAGAAGCTAGCCTATGGTATAATTGTTGAGATGTATGTTCGCCCCACGGACTAAGGCCCTCCGTTTATATAGACACCGGAGAGGCTAGGGTTACATGAGTCGGCCATAATGGTAGGAGATCTACATATCCAGACACAAGCTTGCCTTCCACGCCAAGGAATGTACCTTCCTGGACACGAGCCGAGTCTTCAATCTTCTATCTTCGTAGTCTTGGAGTCCGGCGGATATTGATAGTCCCGCTGTCCGGACACCCCTAGTCCAGACTCCTCAAGAGCCCCGAACCAGTCTTCAATGACGATAAGTCCGGCGCATAATGTTCGCATTGCAAGGCGGGTTCCTCCCTGAATAATCGGAGAAGATAATGAACACCGTGATAGTGTCCGCTCTGCAAAAATAATTTCCACGTTCCACCAGAGAGAATAAAGCATATACACCGACTCAATCTGCCGACGATTATGCGGCGTGACATCACACCGCTACCAAGCCCTTGTTTGAATCGTTTTTACTATCCCACCTCAAAGACGGTTAGCGGCGGTTTCTTGGCACGCCTTGTCAAAGCGTAGATCGTGTTCCCTTTATCCCGGATTCTCATCAATACGGACATGGGTAACCCAACGCGCCATTGATGGTGGCGCTTGGGAGATAAGCGAGTTTTACCAGCAGGTGGGGACGATAGTTTAGTCCGCCTATATATAAGGGATAAGGATTTACCTTCTCACCCACGCCTTCTTCCTCCTTTGCTCATCCATCCTCGCAAACTCAAGCTCCAACGCCCAAGCTCACAAGATTCACCTCGACCCTTCTCCGAATATGTCCGGAGCGGAGGTAAATGGATGGCCTCCACCGCTAAGGAGGAGGACATCACCAAGCTGCGCGACGCCGGATACCTTTCCAGCGATATCGCGATCGATCGCCGCCCGACGCTGGGCAGCTTGTCCCTACCCCTGTGGCCCCATGAGAGGGTCGCCTTCCTTCCCCACGCCCTCCGCTGGACTGGGCTTTCCGCCCATCCATTCGTCCCAGGGCTCATGTTTTACTACGGCCTAGATTTCCACGACTGGCGCCAAACTTCATCCTCAACATCTCGGTGTTTATCGTCAGTGCGAGGCCTTTCTCGCATCCGCCCCACTTCGCCTGTGGCTCAAGACCTTCAACATCAAGTCAAGGTTGTGAAGGGACGCAAGCGAATGCGGAGGCGCCATGTTGGGCAAACTGCCCAACGTCCCTTGGCTAGAAGGGACCTTCGTGGACTCCGTCAAGGGGTGGCAATCGGGGTGGTTCTACATCACCGAGCCGCGCAAGCCTACATGGGCGGCGGCCCCCGAATTTAGATCTGGAATCCCCACGCAGCTCACCTCCTGGAAAGAGAAGGGCTTGCAGTGGGGTGATCCTGTGGAGGTGACGGGACTCCGAGCCTGCATCAAGAAGATGGTGAGCAATAGGATCCGGCTTGTCGATGTGGTCCAAGTCATGCTCCTCCGGCGGATTCTCCCATGCCAAGAACGGGCATTCAACTTGTGGGAGTTTAATCCGGAACAGCACCAGACGTTGAGCGGGCTCTTCGATACAACACACGAAGGTGCCTGAAGGGTGCTGTTCAAGGGCGCCGAAGCCCCCGCATCCGCGATCAAGACCCGCGGATTCAGCTCGCAGCCTCCGGATCGACGAGGTGAGTGATTAAACCCATTACGGGACACTCGTGGTAATTAGATTAACTCTAGTGAGGTCTTTAATCTGCCTCTTCCTTTGACAGGAATGGATGGAGAAGGCCGAGCTGCTCATCAGCCCGGCTCCCATGCCAGAAGAACCAGTGGATGCCCGCTTAGCAGGCTGCTGGTTCCGCACCGCACGTGGTGCCGAGAAGAAGGCCAAGAAGGTGGCGCGGGACTCAAAGAGTTCTCAGAATCAGGCGCCCGACGACGACGAGGACTCCTCCTCCAAGACGAGGAGGAGGAGGAGTACTCTCTCCGGAGGAGGAGAGAAGAAGAGGAAGGCCTCCCCAATCGGGGCGGCCGAAGGGTCCAAGAGGGGGAGGACTATTCCCCCGGACAGTTTCGCCAACATCAGCGTTGGCGAGGATGAATGGCCTCCAAGGGCCAGGCGTCCGGCCGGATAGTAAGTATTCAGATCATTTATATGCCGTATTTTTCACGTCATGAAGTATCCTTCTAACACCGCATTCTATATGTAGTCCGGCCATGGATCTCCCCGACTCGATGAGCGAGTCGTTGGCCTCGTCGGAGGTAAATTCCATCCCGACCGCCTCCACCCCTCGCGCCGACGAGGACGCCGAGGTGGGATCCCAAGAGGGGACCCATCAGGAGGAGGCTCCAGAGGCGCCGTCTGGCGACCACCCGGACTTTGTGCCGGACTCTACGCCGGAACCCGCAGCGGTTCCAGAGTCCGGCAAGCGGCCCCTTCGAAAGAAGGGCAAGACCGTGACGCCGGCGGCCTCCGTCCAACCGGAGGCGCCGGATAACCTGTTGGAAGCGCTTAAAGGCGCTTCCATCGAGGAAGAACACCGCACTATCATGAGTGCGGTGATTGAGAAGGTCCAGCTCGCCAAGAGCGGGCTGACCGAAGCCTGCAGCAGCCTTCTAACAGGCTTTGTGGTAAGAAGTTAAAATTATGTAGTGTAATACCGCATAGACAGTAGCCCCTGATGCTTAGTTTGGTGTTCGGAAAGAAAAGCCGGACTAAGGATCTAACAAGATATGCAGGGTTTCTAAAAATATGTCAATATGGGTTTGCGAGTCTTATTTGTTGACCTGACCGCCGCATTGACGGCGGAGGTCGAGGCGCTGAAGAAGGACCTTGAGCGGTCGGAGCAAGAGCTCGGCCATGCCAAGAGGCAGCTCAAGGAAAAAGAAGGTGAATAACACCCCTTTAGATAAGTACCTTACAGAAAAGGGTTTTGGTTGCAAATAAGATTAAGAAGGATAATGTGTGTATTGCAGGGGCCACTAACGAGGTGGCAGCGCTGAAGAATGCCGTGTCCGTGGCCGAACGCAATGCGGCCACGGAACGGACTGAGCGAGAAAAGCAAGCGGCACTGGTGGCGGAAGTTCGGCAAGAGCTCCAGGCTCTCATGGAAAAGCATGAGAGTTTGGAGCGTGACTCCAAGACTCGAGAGTCCGAGCTTGCCTCAGCTCTCGAAAGTGCCAAGTCCGCCAAGGCCGAGGCCCAGAAGGCCCTTCAGGAGGTCGAGGACATGAAGAAGATAGCTGCAGGTAAGGCATTTTTCATGCAAGCGAGGCATGTTAATGTGGATTACCGGATACTTACCCGAATTCGAGCTCTCTGTAGGCGTTTGCAGATCTGCCACAGAGTGCGCCCGATGCCTCCGCATTCTATCATGGCGAGGAGGGAGCTTGACGGAGAAGGTCTTCGGTCTCAAGATATCGAGGCCGCCATCCGGTGTTTTCAAGCGACCAGCCTGAAGCAGCTGGTCGAACTCCACAAGGTAGCCGAGGAGGCCATGAAGGGTCTCATAGTCCGGTGCGGGCTCGGAGAGGCCATGCCCGAAAGCTACTTTATTCAGTGCGGCGGCTAATGAATGCATGCCCCGTGCTGGATGTAATCAAGCGCTCCGCCTGTATTGAAGGTGCTCGTCGGGCCCTTGCCCGCATAAAGGTGCAATGGGGCAAACTGGATGCGGAGAAGCTTCTCACGGATCCGCTGCCGCCGGGCAAGGAGCATCATACGCTGGAGCGGTATTATAAGGTTGTCCTGAAGGGAGCCTGCGATATTGCAGATGAGTTCTCCCGAAATGTAATCTTTGAGTGAACTCGCTGTTTATTTATCCTGGGCGCTGAAAAACTTCGTTTATATGCGCCATTAGCAACGCTTGTTTTAATTTAAAATATTACCTTCTGTGCGGCCGTTTGTAAAATCTGAGAGATGGCAAGTCGTTGGCTTCAGCCCCCAAGCCATGAGTGCTGGGGTGTTCGGTGATAAACTTGAGCACTCTTGTTCCCATTATTGGGTCCATCTAGGAGGCGCCAACACGATTTAACAAGGCAACCGGACTTATAATGCTTGAACACTCTCACTTAGCCATAGAATTCTATAATTTTAAATATCGGCGAAGCCCCGGTATTCGAAGACCAATCCGGGCGCTATCCACGCCTTCGTCGGACATCATCCGAACTTTGCTCAGAGCGGCATGGGTCTTTAAGGACCCGAAAGAACCTCTCGAACAAAGGACCAGTCTCGCCTTATCATGCCGCCAGTTTTAGCTTTCCACTAAAGCGCTAACCTGCTCAACCGGGCGCAATCGCAGTGGTTCTCCAAAGGCTTAGCCAACGGAACGGAACGTAAGGCACCAAAACATGGGAGCCGGCAAACCCAACTATTGACCCAAGACATGATTCGAGCCGATTCATATAATGCTATAAGTTCGGGTGCCGACTTGTGAAAGTGTTCGAACTTAATCACACCATAATTTGGGGAACATAAGCCCTGGCGATTCGGGCCGCACCAAAGTGTACGGGTGCAAGATGTCATGAACATATAAAAGATAACGCAATTGCAATAAAGAGGTGCTGCATTATTTATGAAAGAAAGTCTGCTAGTAAAGTGGACTGGTACAAATAGTGCGGTAAGCAAGGGATTTGGACTAAATAAACGCGTCCCCCTCCAGGGCTGAGCTGCGGACTTGGTGTATGTAATCGAATTTAATGCTCGTAATTGAGACCACCTGAGTGTTCGTCGCGGCCTCCTTTAGTCCCTGAATATTTGCATCATGAGTTCGGCAAGTTAGCGCCGAACAGGCTTCGTTAGCGAGTCCTGTATACATAAAAGAAGAAAAGATAAAAATAAAAGCAAGGGGGGCGCTCACGTGAGCCCCTGGTGTGGTTGAGCCACACTCTTAGTCCCTTGTGATCATGCCCCTTCCCCTGCGCCCATGGTATCTCCAGAGCATAATGATGTATGCGGAGTGTTATTCTTGCGATCATGCGCGGGCGAGGGTTGGGGCTGCATTGCTACGCGTGCTCTGATCGCGCCAGGTGGTCTCGGTTGGTATTGCTCTGGGCGCGCTTTGCTATATCCGGCTTTTTAACTGCCGGACTTGAGAATTGCCTAAGAAGGCTGCTCGCACTTCGCCATGAGAGCCGCCAGTATGTTCCTCCGCTCGAGGAGCGTTCCAGATTCCCATTGACCGTGATGACTCCACGAGGGCCCCGCATCTTGAGCTTTAGGTATGCGTAATGCGGCACCGCGTTAAATTTTGTAACGCGTTCGTCCGAAAGCAGGCATGATAGCCGCCACGAACGGGACTATATTGAAGATTAACTCTTCGCTTCGAAATTATCCGGGATCCAAGACCACTTCCAGCAGGATCGAGCCCGCATAGCTTGGCTTCCACTCGGATGACACCTTTAAAGGTTGTCTTTGTAGGTTTAACTCGATGGGTCTATGCCCATTTTGCGCACTGTATCCTGATAAAGCAGGTTCAGGCTGCTGCCGCCGTCCATCAGGACTCTTGTGAGGTGAAATCCATCAACAATTGGGTCTAAGGCCAATGCGGCGAATCTGCCATGGCGTATGCTGGTCGGATGGTCTCTTCGGTCGAAAGTGATCGGACAGGAGGACCATGGATTGAACTTCGGGGCGACTGGCTCCATCACATAGATGTCCCGTAGTGTGCGCTTCCTCTCCCTCTTTGGTATATGGGTCGCGTATATCATATTCACCGTCCGCACTTGTGGGGGGAAGCCCTTCTGTCCTCTATTGTTCGGCGGCCGGGTCTCTTCCTCGTCGTCGCTATTGAGCCCTTGTCATTGTTTTCGGCAATTAACTTGCCGGCCTGCTTGAACACCCAACAATCTCTATTGGTGTGATTAGCTGTCTTTTTGGAGGTGCCATGTAGCTGGCATGAGCGGTCGAGTATTCGGTCCAAATTGGACGGACCCGGAGTGGTTCTTTTTAATGGCTTCTTCCGCTAACCGGGTTTAGAGCCTCGGAATCCGGCATTGACTGCCGTATCCTCCTTATCATTGCGGTTAATGCGGCGCTTGTTTTCGATTCGACGTGACCTGCCGTTGTTGTCCTTAGTATCCGGACTGCCAGAGTTTTTACGGAGATTGTTACTGCGAGCTAGCCAGCTGTCCTCTCCCGCACAAAAGCGGGTCATTAGTGAAGTGAGGGCTGCCATGGATTTCGGCTTTTCCTGCCCTGTGTGCGGGCCAGCCATTCGTCCCGGATGTTGTGTTTGAAGGCTGCAAGGGCCTCGTGATCCCGGACAATCGACGATTTGATTTTTCTTTGTCAAGAACCGAGTCCAGAATTGTCTAGCCGATTCATCTGGCTGCTGAATCATGTGGCTTAGGTCATCGGCGTCTGGTGGTCGCATGTATGTGCCTTGGAAGTTGTCAAGGAACGCGGCCTCCAGGTCTTCCCAACACCCAATTGACTCTGCGGGTAAGCTATTGAGCCAATGCGGAGCTGGTTCTTTAAGCTTGAGTGGTAGGTACATGATGGCGTGTAGATCATCGCCGCGGGCCATGTGGATGTGGAGAAGGTATTCGTCGTGGGTCGTAGGGCGCCCACGTGATCCGTAGATGGATCTGGATTGCTTTGCCTTATCCTCCAAGATCTCTCGCAAGTCCAGCGTGTTCCTCTTGGCTTGTGACTTTGGAGCGATGCCGGGCATGCCTTGGCCGGGGCCCGAGGCCTCTGTCATGCCACGAGGTGGTCGGTCAGCCATGTCATGCGCCGGTGATGAAGGTATGTATGCTTCCTCGCCTAATCGGGGAGCAACTTGCGCCTTGGGTAACTTTTGAGGGACGCTCGAAGTTTATACTCTTCGCCGCGAGGACCTCGGTCCATCGATCGTCTGCAGATCTTGATCAGCTTGGAGCTGTTGCTGCTTTTTTTTAGGCTGTTTGTCGTGGCTATGAGCCCACGCATGAAGCGCTCTTGTTCGACAGATCCTCGTGTACGACGAATCGTCATTGTTCAGCTTGCTTCATCTTCGGAGGGAGGCATGTAGTTATCGCCCTCAACCCTTCGCCCCGCCGCCTGCCGTGAGGGCTTGCTTCAAGGCCCTCCTGCGCCGAGTCTTGCGGGAGGATCGTCTTCGCACTCTCCCGAGTGTTGTCGCCTCCCGTGTCGTAACCTCCATTCTTGCTGTGGCGGATTTAGAGCGGCGCCACGACGCCGGGCGTTTGGGCTGCTTTTTAGAGAATCTTCCTCCGCTGCTTTTTCGCCATCCCCTTATTTTGGGGTATCCACCATGTATACGCTATATGACGAGGTGGTTTTCCGCTGCCTCGTGGGCGCTGGTCTCGTTCGCCTCCGCATCGCCGCCCATAGTGTCGATGTCGCCGGAGTCGAAGTTCAGCATGTCGGTTAAATCCTCGGCTGCTGGCTACAAAGTGGGTGGTGGGTGGGCTCAATTTCTTCGCCGTCCAGTACTCCAACCATCCTCGCCATAGTCCGCCAGACTCTCTCGATAGCGAGAGGTGCTTCAGTGAATTCAGCATATCGCCAAGGGCGAGTGCCGGAAGATGTCCGCGCGGTGAATTTATAACCGGCGCCTAATCCGGATCGATTGGCGGGGCATGGAGGTTCAGAGTCCGCGCGGAGTCCGCGCCGAATCATGAGTTTCGCAGGGACAAGACCGGTGTTCGCCCATCACCGTGGATGTTGAAGCCCTGTGGCGGCGCCTACCCACCGCCCTTGATATGGGCGATCGGCTCCGCTAATGGTCAAGCGATCCGAAAAGCGCCACCAAGGCACCGTCTCGCGGCAGAGCTAGATCGCGCCCATCGCCACAAGGCGGGGCGACGTGGTCTGGGCTCGAGTCCGTCAAGATCAAGTCCCCGCGACATCGGCCGTGAAGTTTAAGCTTCGAACCGACTCGACGCCAGGGGCGAAGCTGATCCGCTCCAGATGGCCAAGAGAATTGCCCAGCGGTGCAAAGCCGCCGAACATAAAGGTCTGTCCGGGAGAAAAGTCTCACCCAGACAGCGTTGTTAGTTGAAGATGCCATCGAGCCTATCGGTGACGCACACGAGGAACTCTCAATGAAAGCACCAATGTCGGTGTCAAAACCGCGGATCTCGGTAGGGGGTCCCGAATCAGCGCCTAGGCGGATGGTAACAGGAGACGAGGGACACAATGTTTTTACCTGTGTTCAGCCCTCTCGATGGAGGTAAAACCCACGCCCCGCTTGATTAATATTGATGATATGGGTAGTACAAGAGTAGATCTACCACGAGATCAAGGAGGCTAAACCCTAGAAGCTAGCCTATGGTATGATTGTTGAGATGTATGTTCGCCCCACGGACTAAGGCCCTCCGGGTTTATATAGACACCGGAGAGGCTAGGGTTACATAGAGTCGGTTACAATGGTAGGAGATCTACATATCCAGATTGCCAAGCTTGCCTTCCACGCCAAGGAAAGTACCTTCCTGACACGAGCCGAGTCTTCAATCTTCTATCTTCGTAGTCTTGGAGTCTGGCGGATATTGATAGTCCGCTGTCCGGACACCCCTAGTCCAGACTCCTCAAGAGCTCCCTAAACCAGTCTTCAATGACGATAAGTCCGCGGCATAATGTTCGGCATTGCAAGGCGGGTTCCTCCTTGAATAATTCGAGAAGATAATGAACACCGTGATAGTGTCCGCTCGCAAAAATAATTTCCACGCTCCACCGAGAGAGAATAAAGCATATACACTGACTCAATCTGCTGACGTATTATGCGGCGTGACATCACACCGCTACCAAGCCCTTGTTTGAATCGTTTTCTACTATCCGGACACGAGCCGGAGTCTTCAATCTTCTATCTTCGTAGTCTTGGAGTCCGGCGGATATTGATAGTCCGGCTGTCCGGACACCCCCTAGTCCAGACTCCTCGGTGAGACTTTTCTCCCGGACAGATCTTCAGATTCGCGGCTTCAAGATCGCGGGCTAATTCACTTGGCCATCCGAGCAGATCGAAGCTACGCCCGCCATCAGTCGTTCGAAGCCTAAACTTCACGGTCGACGTCCGCGGAGACTTGATCTTCGACGGGCTCGAGCCATAGCCAAGCGTGCCGACCGATTATACGATGGGCATGATCTAGCTCACTGCCAACAAAGGCTCTATGGTCAAGACAAGAATCCGCCCGCCCTTAGATCGAGCCGATCGCCAGATCGAGGACCGGTGGCTGGACACCGCCTCGGGGGCTTCAACTTCCACGGCAATGGAACCGAACACTACCCTTGTCCTTTGCGAAGCTCGTGACTCCGAGGTACCGGACTCCTTGCCGGACTCCGGACCTCCCGCGCCTCTGCCAATCGAATCCGATTGGGTGCTGGTTATGGAATTCACCGCCACGGACATCTTCCAACACTCGCCCTTTGGCGACATCCTAAATTCGCTAAAGCACCTCTCGCTATCCGGAGAGTCCTGGCCGGATTATGGCCAGGATGGTTGGGATATGGACGACGAAGAAATTCAGAACCCACCCACCACCCACTTTGTAGCCACTATCGACGATCTAACCGACATGCTAGACTACGACTCCGAAGACATCGACGCTATGGACGACGATGCCGGAGACGAACAGGAACCAGCGCCTAAAGGGCATCGAAGACCACTCGCCATACGACATATACATGGTGGACACCCCAAAAGACGGGACGGCGAAGAAGCAATGGAGGCGATTCTTTAAAGAAGCAGCCCAAGCGCCAAGGCCAGCGGCGCCACTCTAAATCCCGCCACAAAGAAGAATGGAGATTCCGCACAGAGATAATAATACCCCGTAGAGTGCCAAGATAATCCCTCCAAAGAAGACTCAGCAGCAGAGGACGCAGGCAAGCCCTCACGAGAGTGCGGCATTTAAGAGGTCGAGGATTATAACTATATGCCTCCTTCAAGACGAGGCAAGCCTCAACGACGATTTAATTCGCTATGCCCGAGGATCCCGTCAACAAGAGCTGCTTTCAAACGCAGGCTTATCGCCACGGCAAATAGCCTATAGAAAAGCAGCAGCAGCTTCAAGCTGATCAGACATGCTGGCCGATCGATGGACCGAGGTCCTCGCGGCCGGAGAGTTTAAACTCGAACGCCCCTCCAAAAGCTACCCCAGACGCAAGTTGCTCCCCCGATTAGAGGAGGAAGCATACATACCTTCATCACCAGCACACGATACGGCTGACCGACCACCCCGTGGTCGTGATGTTGAGGCATCCAGCCCTCAACCAAGACTGCACTCTAAGATCGCTCCAAAAGTACGGCCAAAAGGAACGCTACCGGACTTGCTAGACGATTGAGGACAAAGCAAGGCAATCCAGATCCATCTACGGATCACGAGGGCGCTTCTACGACCACGATTTAATACCGCCGCCCGATACAATAACCCGGCCGGGCCAACACAGCAGATAATGCCTCTCGAGCTGCATCGTGATATTGCTCAATATAGAGGCGCCAGACACCCGCTTATGCTTCATCGACGAAGTAATGGATCATCAAATCCTCAAGGGTTTAAACCCAGAACATCGAATCCTACGATGGCACAACAGACCTCGCGGTTTGGATCAAGATTATCTTCTCCACATCCATATGGCCGACGGCGACGCATCTCCATGCCATCAAGTATCTCCCACTCAAGCTTAAAGGACCAGCTCGCATTGGCTCAACAGCTTGCCCGCAGAGTCAATTGTGTTGGGAAGACCCGAAGCCGATTCCTCGACAACTTCTGTGGCACGATAAAGCGGCCACCGACGCCGATGACCTAAGCCACATCATTCAGCAGCCTGATTTAATCGCCGCATAATTTCGACACGGTTCTTGACAAAGAAAAACCAAATCGTCGACTGTCCGGATGCAGAGGCCCTCGCAGCCTTCAAACATAACATCCGCGACGTGTGGCTAGCCCGGCACCTGGGACAGGAAAAGCCAAAATCCATGGCAGCACTCACATCGTTAATGACCCGCTTTTGCACGGGAGAGGATAGCTGGCTAGCTCGCAGCAACAACCTCAATAAAAATTCTGGCAGTCCGGATACTAAGGACCACAACGACAGGTCACGTCGAAGCAAAAACAAATGCTGCATTAACAGCGACAATAAGGAGGATACGACAGTCAACGCCGGATTCCGAGGCTCTAAACCCGGTCAGCGGAAGAAGCCATTCAAAAGAACAATTCTGGGTCCGTCCAACTTGGACCGAATACTCGACCGCTTATGCCAGATACATGGCACCCCCGAAAAGCCAGCCAATCACACCAACAGAGATTGCTGGGTGTTCAACCAGCAGCAAGTTAATTGTCAAAACAATGACAAGGCTAAACAGCGATAACGAGGAAGAGACCCGATCACAACAATAGAGGATGTAGGGTTTTCACAAGCGCGGACGGTGAATATGATTTACGCAACCCATATACCCAAGAGGGAGCGGAAGCGCACTAAGGACGCCTATGTGATGGAGCTGTCGCCTCAAGTTCAATCCATGGTCCTCTTGTCCGATCACTTTCGATCGAAGAGACCATCCGAACAGCATACGCCATGGCGGATTCGCCGCATTGGTTTTAGACCCAATCGTCGATGGATTTCACCTCACGAGAGTCCTGATGGACGGCGGCAGCAGCCTAAACCTGCTTTATCAGGATACAGTGCGCAAGATGGGCATAGACCCCTCAAGGATTAAACCTACAAGGACAACCTTTAAAGGTGTCATACCAGGTGTGGAAGCCAATTGTACAGGCTCAGTCACACTGGAAGTGGTCTTTGGATCCCCGGACAATTTCCGGAGCAAGGAGTTAATCTTCGACATAGTCCCGAGTCAGCAGCTGCTATCACGCTCGCCGGACGAACCGCTTGCAAAGTTCAACGCGTGCCGCGCTATGCATACCTCAAGCTCAAGATGCCAGACCCCGTGGAGTCATCACGGTCAACGGGAATACAGAACGCTCCCTCCGAACGGAGGAACATACAGTGGCTCTCGCGGCAGATGTACAGAGCAGCCTCCTAAGGCAATTTCCGAGTCCGGCCGTTAAACGGCCGGATACAGCAAAACGCGCCCGAAGCAATACCAACGAAGACCACCTGGCACGATCAGAGCATCGCCAGAGTAATGCGGCCCTAACCCCCGCCCTCGCATGATTGCAAGAACAACCCTCCGCGTACATCATTACGCTTTGGAGATACCATGGGCGCAGGGGAAGGGGCACGACCACAATGGACCCAGAGTGCGGCTCGACCACACCAGGGGCTCGCAAGTGTGCCACTCCTTTTTTTATTATTTTCCTTCTTTGTATACACAGGACTCCATTAACCAGAGGCCCTGTCCGGCAATAAACCTGCCGAACTCACAATGCAACAGCCAGGGAACAAAGAAGGTTGCGGCGAACACTCAGGTGGTCTCAATTACGAGCATTAAATTCAATTATATTCTGCAGCTCATCCCTGGATGGGGACATGTTTAATTAGTCCAAATCCCTTGCTTACCGCACTATTTGTATCAGTCCGCACTCATAGCAGACCTCCTTTAATAAATAATGTAGCACCTTTTCGACTGCAATTACATTACTCTATATATATATATATATATATGTTCATTACATGACATCTTGCACCCGTACATTTTGGTACAGCCGAATACACCAGGGGCTTGCGTTCCCCACATTATGGTGTGATAAGTCCAAACACTTTCACAAGTGCGGCACCCCGAACTTATAGCATTATATGAATCGGCTCCGAATGATGTCTTGGGTCAATAGTTGGGTTTGCCTGCCCCACGCTTTTGGTGCCTTACGCCCGCTCACGGCTAAAGTGCACTGGAGAACCATCGCGATTGCGCCTGCTTGAGCTGGGCAAGCGCCTCGCTGGAGAAAGCTAAACTGACCGGCATGATAAGGCGAGAGACCGGTCGCTGTTCGAGAGGTCTTTTCGGTCCCTAAAGACTCATGCCGTTTCGAGCTAAGTTTCGATAATGTCCGATTTAAGGCGTGGATAGCACCCCGGATTCGGTCTTCCGATACCTGGGGCTTCACTAAATTTAAAATTATAGAATTCTATGGCTAAGGAGAGTGTTCAAGCATTATAAGTCCGGTTTCTTTGTTCGCTGTGTTGAGCGCCCCCAGATGGACCCAAAATGGGAACAAGAGTGCTCAAATTTATCCCGAACACCCCAAAGATCATGCTCGGGGTCAAGCCAACGACTTGCCATCTCTCGATTTAATAAACGGCCGCATGTAAGGTAATATTTTAAATTATAAAAGCGTTGCTTAAAGCGCAAATGAACAAAGTTTTCAGCGCAAATGATAATACATAGCGAAGTTCAATCAAAATTACATCTCGGGGCACTCATCCGCAATATCGCTGGCCCTTCAGACAGTTTTATAATACATTTCGGCGACGATACTCCTTGCCCGTGGCGCGGATCGCTGAGAAGCTTCCGATCCAGCCTGCCCCAACAGCACCTTTTGTGCGGGCAAGGGCCCGACGAGCACCTTAAATACAAAGCGGAGCGCTTGATGACCTCCACCTGTGGGCATGCATCCACCAGCCGCAAAGACGAGGTCAAGTAGCTCTCTGGCATGGCTCTGCCCAGCCATAGCCGACTATAAGGCCCTTCATGGCCTCCTCACTACCTTTAGGAGTTCGACCAGCCGCTTCACTGGTCGCTTAGGGGCACTGGATGGCCGGCCTCGCCAGATCGAGACCGTAAGACCTTCTCCGCCGAGCTCCCTCCTCGCCACGATAGAATGCGGTGGCATCGACACGCTACGTGGCAGATCCGCAAATGCCCCTAGAGAGCTCCAATGCGGTAATCATAGGTAGTTTACATTAACATGCTTGCTTTGCATGAAAAATGCCTTACCCGCCGCTATCTTCTTTACATCTTCAACCTCCCAAGGGCCTTACGGCCTCGCCTTGGTGGACTTGGCACTTTCGAGGGCCAAGGCAAGCTCGACTCGAGTCATGGAGTCACGCCCAAGCTCTCATGCTTCTCCATGAGAGCCTCGGAGCTTTGCCGCACCGCCGCCACCGTGCCTCCTGATTTTCTCGCTCATTTTGCTCATGGTCAAGATCGCGTTCGCCATGACACAACCTCCTTCGTGGCTGCCACCTCGCTTGTGGCCCCCGCAATACCCATATTATCCTTGTTAATTTTATTGCAACCAAATCCTTTTCTCAGAAGGTAACTATTCAATGTGGTGTTCTCACCTTCTTTGTCCTCGAGCTGCTTTTGGCATGGCCGAGCTCTTGCTCGACCGCCGAGATCCTCGCTTCAACGCACCGACCTCCGCAGCCAATGCGGCAGAGGTCAGCAAAGCAGCCTACAAACCCATATTGACATATTTTAAGCAACCTCACAGATATCTTTTAGATCCTCCGTCCGCTTTTCTTTCCAACACCGAACCGAGCATCAGGCTACCGCCTATGCGGTATCACATTACATAATTATAAATTTCTTACCTCAAAGCCTGTTAGAAGGTGCCGCAGTTTCGTCAGCCCGCCTTGGCGAAGCTGAACCTTCAATCACCGTGACTCATGATAGTGCGGTGTTCTTCCTCGATGGAAGCGCTTTAAGCGCCCAACAAGTTGTCCGCGCCCGGTTTGACGGAGGCCGCCGGGCGCCACGGTCTTGCCTCCTTTCGAGGGGCCACTTGTCGGACTCGAACCACTACGGTTCCGATGTAGAGTCCGGCGCAAAGTCCGGAGGCTGCCTTTATGGGCCTCCGAGCCTCCTCCCGATGGGTCCTTTCCGACCCCACCTCGGCCCTCACCGCGCTGGAGTAGAGGCCGCCGGAAGTGAATCCACATCCGACGGGCTAACGACCGCCAAGAAGCGGGAGATCATCATCGGCCGGACTATGGACAAGATATGCATTAGCAGACACTATGTGACACGAAGGAAATCGCATATCGTGGATCCGGATATTTACGATCTTGCCGGACGCTCGCCCTTAAAGGCCACTCCTCCTCACCAACGCTGGTGTTGGCGGAGCTGTCCGGGAATAGTTCTCCCTCTGACCCTTCGCCTCCCCCGCTGGGGAAGCCTTCTCTTCCTCTCCTCCTCCCGGAGAGAGTCTTTTTCCTCCTCCTCGCTCGGGAGGAGTCCGCCTCGTCGTCGGACACCTCATTACGGAAACTCTTTCGAGTCCCCATGGCCACCTTCTTGGCCTTCTTCTCCGGTACCACGTGCGGTGCCGGAACCAGCAGCCCTGCTAGACGGTCGTTCACTAGGTCTTCTGGCATGGGAGCCGGACAAATGAGCTGCTCGGCCTTCTCCATCCATTCCTGCCAAAGGAAAGGAAAGATTGAGACCCTCCTAGAATCGATTTATTTACCACAAGTGTCCCGTAAAGGGGTCGAATCACTTACGTCGTCAGCTGGATGCTGCGAGCAAAATCCGCGATCTTCCGTCGCAGATGCGGGGCTTGCCCTTAAACAAAGACCTCCAGCGCCTTCAGACATCGTGGTCAAGAGTCCGCTTAGCGCCGGTGCTGTTCCGCATTGAACTCCCATAGATTGAATGCCCGCTTGGCATGGGAGAATCCGCGGATGAGCATGACTTGACCACGCCGACGAGCCCGAGCTTATTGCTCACCAGCTTCGGATACGTGCTTGAGTCCCGCTGCCTCCTTCGGATTACCCCACAACAAGCCCCTTCTTTCCAGGAGGTGAGCTGCGGGGATGCCAGATCTAAACTGGGGCCGCTACCACGAGGTTCGCTGCTCGGTGATGTAGAACCACCCCGATTGCCACCCCTTAACGGAGTCCACGAAGGCCCCTTCGAGCTAAAGGACATTGGGCAACTTGCCCAACATGGCGCCTCAGATTCCGCTTATGTGTTCTTCACAACCTTCGGCTTGACGTTGAAGGTCTTGAGCCACAGGCCGAAGTGGGGCCGGATGCAGAGGAAGGCCTCACACACGATGATAAACACCGAGATGTTGAGGATGAAGTTCGGCGCCAGATCGTGAAAATCCAGGCCGTAGTAAAACATGAGCCCCTGACAAAAGGGTGAAGAGGAAAACCTAGTCCATGGAGGAAGTGGGGAGGAAAACAACCTCTCATGGGGCCCGGGTGGGATGAGATGCCCTCGTCGGGCAGCCGGCGCGCAATGTCGCCTGAAAGGTATCCGCGCCAGAAGCTTGGTGATGTGCTCCTCCTTAACGGTGGAGGCCAACCATTTGCGTCCCGCTCCGGACATGGTCGGAGAAGTTCGAGGCGAGATGCGTGAGCTTGAGCGTTGGAGCTTGAGTGCGCGGAGATGGATAAGCAAAGGAGGAAGAAGGCGAGGTGAGAAGGTAAAACTTATCCCTTATATATAGGTGGACGGAGACTATGCGCCCCCACCACCGGTAAACCTCGCTTATCTCAAGAAGCGCCACCATCAATGGCGTGGTTGGGTTACCCACGTCCGTATTGATGAGAATCCTGAATAAGGGGAACACGATCTCGCTGACAGACGTACAAGGAAACCGCTTCGCTAAACGTACGAGGTGGTATAATAAACGATTCAAATAAAGGCTTGGTAGCGGTGTGATGTCATGCTGCATAATACGCCGCCAGATTGACTTGTGTACATTTTATTATCTCTACGGTGGAATGTGGAATTAATTTTGCAGAGCCGACACTATCCCGGTGTTCATGATCTTCTCTCGATTATTCAAAGGAGGAACCCGCTTGCAATGCCGAACATTATGCGCTACTGGACTTATCGCCATTGAAGCCTGGTTCGTGGGCTACCGAGGAGTCCTGGACTAGGGGGTGTCCGGATAGCCGGACTATCATCGTCCGCCGGACTCCAAGACTACGAAGATACAAGATTGAAGACTCCGTCTCGTGTCTGGATGGGACTTTCCTTGGCGTGGAAGGCAAGCTTGGCGATACGGATATGTAGATCTCCTACCATTGTAACCGACTCTGTAACCCTAGCCTCCTCGTGTGTCTATATAAACCGGAGGGCTTTAGTCCGTAGGACACAACATACATTACAACAATCATACCATAGGCTAGCTTTAGGGTTTAGCCTCCTTGGTCTCGTGGTAGATCCACTCTTGTACTACCCATATCATCAATATTAATCAAGCAGGACGTAGGGTTTTACCTCCATCGAGAGGGCCCGAACCTGGGTAAAACATCGTGTCCCTTGTCTCCTGTTACCATCCGCCTAGACGCACAGTTCGGGACCCCCTACCCGAGATCTGCCGGTTTTGACACCGACAGCGGGCGTGGCCTATGGGATCTCCGG
Source organism: Aegilops speltoides (assembly GCA_021437245.1). NCBI lineage: Eukaryota > Viridiplantae > Streptophyta > Magnoliopsida > Poales > Poaceae > Aegilops > Aegilops speltoides. The sequence continues at coordinate 160,649,484 of CM038146.1, forward strand.
AGCGTCCTCGGCGCCTGGTCGTGCCGTTGTCATAGCCTTGAAGGTGAGCCTGAGGACCAGGAGTGCATCTCGGGCATCCCCCACCACACCGAGGACGCCGCTGCTCCCCGGCATCTTGACAACGTTGTAGCCGGGGTGCGTCGCTGCCTTGAACTTGGCGAGAGCCGGTTACCCAATGATGGCGTTGTACGGGAGGCTGACGCGGGCGACATCGAAGTCAATGGGCTCGGTGCGGTAGTTGTCACACGTGCTGAAGGTGGCAGGGAGGCGGATCTGTCCCACACGGATAGTGGAGCCGTCGACCACTCCTGAGAAGGTTTGGTGGGGGCGAGCTAGTTGTAAGGCACATGGAGCTGATCGAAAGCTTCCATGGAGAGGACATTGAGACCAGGTCCGCCGTTGATGAGGGTCCTGGTGACTGTAACATTGCTGATGGTAGGCATGCAGAGCATGAGGAGTGCACCAGCACCGACCGTGGTCTTGGGGTGATCCCTGAAGTCGAAGGTGATGCCGGTCTCGGGCGCCGCCCTGCCTGGAGGAGCCCCCTGCCGCGGTCATGAGACTCTCATATGCCAGATGAGCTGCTTGACGTGGCGGCTTGAGGCCAGCGCCTGTGACCCGCCGAGGATGGTCGTAATAGCGTGTGGCACCGGTGCCACAAAGCGCGCGATGAACAGATCGCGCAGCTCCTCCTAGGAGGCCACCAAAGATTCTGGCAGGTTGAGCAGCCAGGAGAGCGGCATACCCGCGAGGCCCATGGAGAGCTAGTTCGCCATGACCTTGTCGTCGCCACCCGCGCCAAGACGGCCTCCGCGTATACCCGTAGGAACTCCGTGGGGTCTGCCGCACTGTCGTACCACAGCGGCAACACCGGCCTGAAGTTCAGCGGCCACTGCACCTGTCGCAAGGCGGGGAGAAATCTCAAAGGCTTGCGGTGCCTCCGAACGCGCCCGACGGCCTAGCAGGTGGGGCAGCACCTGCCATGGGAACCACACGACGCTTGTGGAGCATAGCTGATGAAGAGGCGGACCTTCGACATGCCCCTAGCTAGCGTGCCAAATGTCGGATTCAGGGCTCCGCAGACCCAAGAAAGGTTTGAACTCTGGGGCATGTGTGAAGAACTCAACCTCTCATGTGTGAAGATGGACACGGCAGTTTACCCAGTTTCGGGCCACCTTGCGGTGTATGACCCTACTCCTGCTTTGTGTTGATTTTGCCTCACGAGGGGCTGGGGATGAACTAATACAAGGGAAGAACAACCTCGCGAGGTTCGCTCTGGTGAGGGTGTGAGTTGGTGAGGTTCGGATCCCCCCTCTTGGTGGTGGCTAACCTATATTTATAGTGGCCTCGGTCCTCTTCCCCAAAAACCAAGGTGGGAAGGGATTCCAGAATGGCCAATTTGAAAGGGGACAAGTAGTACATCTTAAGGTGGTCTTCGCCTGCAAAGCTTCTGGTCGTGACACCGTGGTGGGCTCAGCAATGACATCCATCCTGCCGTCCTGGCGGTCTTGGTCTCATTGCATGGGAATGGAAACCTTCGCCTGTTTCCTCGGGACCCAGCACATGCGCTTGCCTCCTTAGCACCAAAGAAGAAACTAGCTCCTCTACGCCCGCTGGCGCCCGCCTGGCCTTTGTCATCATGGCTTGAGTCACCCCAACCACATGAGGTTGGGCACCCGCATAGAAATCTCCGCTCCTCAGGAGCAGCCCAGGGGAAGCTACTCCCTCTGGAGGTCTTAGTGTCGTCTGCCTCGCGAGGCTTGGCCCCTCGCAAGGGTCTTGCCTTGATGGTGTTATAGATGGGTTGTACCAGGCCATCGATGGAGCCATGCCATGGGCCGTAGGCAGGCAAGTCTGGGTACCCTGGTTCTAAGAACACCGACAACGATGACACTCATAATAGGAGAAAATAGGCAAAGAAGTAGAACAACAACTCTTTGGATGAAACAGGACACCCGAAGGCCAAATAATAAAACTTGTGAACGGAAATGATCAGATCGAACCGGTCAAGCAGCAGCAACTAAATCCCTCAAGCATTAGCAGAAGAACTCAAATATTTGACGCATCTGACGTGATGATTTTCTTTGTATTTTTTCAACTCCGAAAACATCCATCCTCGATACAAGGTTGCACCCTTCCTTTTATAATGGTGCACGCAGGCACGGCTATAGGTGCAATTGGCTGGACTCCGTATCTCCTTAAAAATCTAAAGTACCAAACTAGTACGTGACTCTTCCTTTTAAGTAGCTAGGACTCGTTTTAAAGAGAAGTACTTAATAAACTAAATATCCAACGACGTTGATCACCAGAATCCAAATAGAACTAGGACTCCCGACCTGAAGCAATACTAGGAAATTAACAAATGGGTACTACGGTATGCAAAAGTTGTACCCAATATTAAATATACTAATTATCTATTTCAGCCATGTTGATTACCATCTTGGAGGAGTCCTAAAGTTTGTCTTGACTTTTTGCACAGTGACAAGTTCGACAGAAACTTCTCTAATAAGGATATGTGGCGCTTCCGATCTTATGTTCGCCAAAGTGCAACTAACAGAAAGTGCATGTTTTCTTCCTTCATGATGGCATATGAAATAGCACTTGTGATCATACCATCCCCTCCCCTTTAGAGGAAACCGTCCTTGGCTTTGGAGGAGTCTTTGCAAACTTCTTCTACAATGCAACATGTCCATCCACCTTGATTGCATTGTCAAACATCGGCCGCAACACACGTCGCTTCTTGTCGGCGAAAACAGACGGGGGTATATATTTTCCCCTGACTCATGCACGGATAGGCCAAGGCCGTGCCAGAGTACCAGGAACCAAGATCTTCGAAGGAACAACATGCATATCAAGAGGACCAAGATCAAGCCAGAGAAGCAAGATACCACCAGGGGAAAAGCCTCCCTTCACTACAAAAAAAAACACTTCCGTGATGATACGTGTTTGTCACAGTAGGTCGCGTTTTTTCTCATGCATGTACATCCATGACGATTTTATGACAGAATCAAGATAGTCATACCTATGCTGTCATAGAAGTGTTCCATGACATTACCAAAATTATCATCACGGAAGTGTCCACTTCCATGACGATAAATCGCGCGTCACAGAAGTGCTTTCGTCAAGGATGACCGACACGTGGCATCCACCGTAACAGAACGCCGTTAAGCTACCGTGTCCTGTTTTGGATCCGATAACCCGTTAACAGCCTGAACCAATGGGGATTTTCTAGGTGTAAAATCATCATTGGCTGGAGGAAACATGTGTCAGCTCCCCGTTGGCACAGGTGTCACTCATCCAATGGCCGAGATGCGCTTATGAAATGTTGACACATGGACCGGCCCAAAAGTGGCCCATAAAGTTAAAATGGGCTGGCCCAACTAAAGGGCCACAAGATTTTGCGGTCCATAATGGGCCCGCCAAAAAAAGGCCCATGAGATTTTATGGCTATAATGGGCGGCTCAGCCTAAAGGCCCACAAGTTTTATGGCTATAATGGGCCGGCCTCGCTAAAGGCCCGTGAGATTTTAGGGCTATAATGGGCCGCCCAGCTAGAGGCCCCTGTGACTTTATGACCATAATGGGTCCGCCCTGCTAAAGGCCCACGAGATTCGCCGCCCATAATGGGCCGCCCACCAAGGCCCAAAAGATTTTGATGACACTAGTAGGCCGCCCATTAACAAAGTTGCTTTTGTTTTGGGCCAAATGTCGCCCATATTTGATCCGTCCATTAACAACCGCCACGCTCGGGCCTAATAAAGGCCCATATGAGATCCGCCTGTTAAAAGCCTCCCACATTCTGGTTAAATTACGCCTGCACAGGTCTCGCCCTTTGAGAGGCTTTATGCTAAATTATGGCCCATATCGATTCGCCCACAACCGGACGCTATGCTTTTGGGCCCACTTGATAAAGGTCCATTTAGTAATTCGGCCTGATATTAGTTTCGGCCTGTTAAAGACCCGTTTAACATTTCGGCCTGTTAAAAGCCCATCATATAGTTGGGCCTAACTACGGCTCCGTTTGCATCCGGCCTGCTCACAGCTGATATTCTGATTGGGCCAAACAAGGACCGAGACAATTTTGGCTTGTTATAAGCCCATGATTTGATTGGCACAATCATGGGCCGGGGTCTATTTCAGTCTGCTGCCGGCCCGTGAGCTGTTCGGCACGTTTTAGGCCCAACCTACTTTTCGGCCTCCTAAAAGTCCATTGAGTTTTACTGGGAAAATAGGGTCGGTGGTTTACTCGGCCTATTAAAGGCCCAAATCTACTAGTGGGCCAGTTTACATTTAGGCCTGTTAATGGACCAAGATTACGGGGCCCATGATGCGGATCATACATAGTGATCTGCATGACGGCCCGATTATGTACCGTAATTTTACGGTTGGGCCGGTTTACTGCGAAGACAGTATATATATACAATAAAATAACCGCAGCATCGTGAATAAGAAAAACCTAGACTATACAATAAAGAAATTACGCATATTACATCCATCGGGCATCAAAGTTCACCACTATGATAATAAAGCACAAGCAGACAGTTAGATACATACACGGCATCAAAGATCGCCACCAAAGGCAATTAAACATGCCGATAAAATAATATACAAAACCGACAACACTTCAATAGAGTTCAAGAAAGGTTAGCCTCGCCTGGAGCCGCAGCGCAAGAAGAAGTCGAGCAAGCTAATGAGACTTCACTTGTTTGACACTTATATCCTCCTCACTCAAAGATAAACAAGCATACATGATGTGTTTTGCACATATAAGTATCGGTCCGATAATTCATCACATTTCATCGACAAATAAAGTGACACAGCTTTAAAATAACATTAACACAATATGGTATTGTTCAGTCAAGACATGGCAGGAAATGACATTGTGAAGGAGTTGGCAGCTTCACGACACCACCGGATTACGATCAAGAACTCACAAGATCAATGGTAGTGTGTCATTCAATTTACCCATTTCAGATTGGCTAAATTAGATCATGAAAGTGCTAGTTATCGACTAGAGGGGGGGGTGAATAGGCGATTTTTATGAAAGTATTCAAAACATGGAAGTTTTGAAGACAAACAATAGAAATGACCTAATTGATATGCAGTGGAAGATAAACTACAACAAGAAAACCATAGTCAAGTATGCAATGATGTGAAAGTACAGGACTAATAGCAGCTAAGTAGTAAGGATGAGGATGGAAGATAGTATGAAGCCAATCAACGATAGTAGTCAAGCAATGAAGTCAAACAGGTACGATAGATAGGCAATGACTTCACGAAGACAAACTCTAAGTAAAGGATGGGGAAGGATGGAACCAGTCACTTGTTGAAGACACGGGATTTGTTGGACCAGGCCCAGCTTGTCGGACAATCGTGACGTCTGGGTTAGTGAGGCTGAGATTCAACTCAAGACCGTGATCTTCACCTTATTCCCTTGAGCTAAGGACACACAGTCCTCGCCTAATCACTCGTAAGTCTTCAAGGTAGACTTCCAACCTTCATAGACTTCGCTCATCGGCAATCCACAATGACTCTTGGATGCTCGAACGCGACGCCTAACCGGCCGGAGGATTCACAGTCCTCAAGTGTCATAAGTCTTCGTGTCACATGCATGTAAAGACTTCAGTGATGCCAAACATTCTTTGGCTCTGGGTGTTTGGGCTTGGTCCTCGCAAGGATTTCTCTCTCTCAAAGGCTTCGAGGGTTGCTCTCAAACGACAAAAGCCGTGCACTAACTCTAAGCAGCCACCAATTTATGGTGTAGGGGGTGGGCTATTTATAGCCATTGGGCAACCCAACCTGATATGTCCGAAATGACCCTAGGTCACTAAGGAATTGACACGTGTTCCAACGGTCAGATTTCAAACACACACGGCAACTTTACTTGGGCTACAAGCAAAGCTGACTCATCCAACTCTGGATAAGATTTGCTCTCATTGTCTTCGCTTGAATACATAGGATTTGGGTTGAGCATCACTTCAGTCATTCTAACTTTGTTCACTTGGACCCCACTTAATAGTACAGTGGTTCCTATGAGTCAACAAAGAAGAAAAAGGAAACAGCAAAACAACACAGTCTTCGCGCTCCATAGTCTTCACTCAATGTCTTCTCATGTCATACTCTTCAATATGAATATCTTCACATACCACCATTGTCGTCAATGTCTTCATACATTTTAGGGTCATCTCCGTAGGTAAACCGAATCAATGAGGGACACTACTCAAGTATCCCGCAATTCTCACAAATGCATTAGTCCTCAACCAACTTTGTCGCCAATACTCCAAAACCAACTAGGGGTGGCACTAGATGCACTTACAATCTCCCCTTTTGGTGATTGATGACAAACCTGGTTGAAGTTTTCAACGGGATAAAGTATGTGAAATTGTAAAGGATAGGGTATTGTCTTCATAAGTAGCAAAGGCTCCCCCTGAAGATGTGCATATAAGTAATTTGCTTTTGTAATGCAAATGCACATGGCAGGTTGTACTTGTGGAGATCCTCTTCAACTTATGAAGATAATTCATCATGCATGAAATGATATAGCAAATAGAATGACATGCATAATGCAAAATGGACGTCTGCATAATGATCTAAGTGCGGAAGTTATCATCGCACATGCGGAATTTATCGTTGCATCATAGTGAAGCAAATAAGTAGCAGACGACCATTGAGTTTAAGTGTTACAACTCGAAGAACCAAATGTATCAAAAGCGAGAGTTGTAAACACTAGGCAAAATATAAAGCAACCGCCCATATGAACCCGCTTGAAGACTATCAAACTCATACGCTTCTCCCCCTTTTGTCAGTAAGGACCAAAAAGGTTTGAAGACATAGAGCATCTACTCGTTCTCATGAGTAGGTGAAGCAGCAGGGTAGTCGTTGTTGTTTGGCGGTGCAGACGTACTTGGTGCAGTGTCGATGCGTGCAGAAGTAGGGGGCGGTGAAGTAGCATCGTCTTCATCATTGATCACTCTGGCATTCACAGTTGCCACGGAGGAAGAATAGTCAGAGTCTTCAAGAGATGGAGTTCGACGTAGGACAGCATTCCGTGGAGGAGTGGAGTCAAACTTGAATCTTTCAGTGAAGCCATCGTCTTGAAGATCTGCTTCAGCACTAAGCAGCGTCAAACTCTTCCATGATCGCCGACAGGTTTTGTGAGTGACAAAAGCATTCTTGGTGGCAAGATTTCGAATGCAATTGACGTCCACCAAGAGGCTTTGCATCAGACGCTTGAGCCAAAAGTAATGCTTATCTTGTTTTTGATGAAGTGCCACAAGAAGTTCTCGGTCATTTAGAACACGAGAGCGCTTCTTAGGCCTTTGGGCAATGGTGCTTTCAGTAGCTTCAGTTTGCGCACGATGAGGCAGACGAGTGTTCCCAGCCATTGGATGGATACATGTTACTGCTTGGACGCCTTCCATGGGCTGAGTGAAGCTTTGGTGATCAGCATTTTGAAGACAAAGAGGCTTCTTGGCAGGCTCAGGGTATATGGCTTCAACTAACACATCAACCTCTGTTAGAAAGATCAGATGATTGCGAGTAGAGGGTTGATAGTTGACAGAGGAGTGTAGCTTGATGAGGCGCATGACCCATGGAGCATAGAATTTCAGGCCAAAAAGGTCAGATCCAGATGCAGCAAGTTGCCTGATGAAGAAATCTTGTGAATTGAAGCTGATGCCATTGAGGATGTAAAAGATCAATGTCTTCATGGCTCCTTCAAGTTTGGCCACTAATGAATGCCCTTTGATAGGCCATAGAGTTCACCTGATGATGTGATATATTGTGCGAGGAAGATACTCAAGGTCATCAACAAAGAACCCCGTTGGGTATTCAGCGTCAGATGGCAAAGGCTTCATCATGCTCAACATATGGCTCATGTTGGGTTCTGGCTTATGGAAGATGCTCTCCAGTGCATTGCGGTGGAGTTGACAATCAGGTTCGTACAGCTCTCCGGGAGTGGGTAGGCCTGTAAGCTCAATGACATCAAGAGCATTGGCTTCATGATGAACATTTCCTGTCATCCACTCGAGAACCCATGTCTTTATATCCCTGTTGTAGCCGCGAATGTGGAGGGTAGCATAGAATTGAAGCAAAAGTTCCTCATTCCCATGTTCTTTGTCTGTCACAAAGCTGAGCAGACCTGCATCACGAAAGCAGTCAAGTGCTTCTTCTAAGCATGGCAGTCCAAAGAATGGCTTCGATTGTCGAGGCGATATGAGGGAAAATGCGCCTTGATCATACATAACGCAGAGTAATAGCCATTGCCGATAGCTCCAGAAATGATCAGATGATATTCTTGGCTTTGAGTAGGGGTTCTTTGCGCTGTCAAAGGTGTTGTGGCTTTTGAAGCCATTTGCATTGAAGGACCCTGTAGAGTTTGCAGTACCTGGAAACCTTGGCAGTCTTGGCTTTGGTTTATGGACCTCAGGCCTATGCTCAACATGATAATCAAACTGAGGACCAGAGGCAGTAGGCGGAGGGACCAGAATGGGCCATCGGACAGTGGTTAGCTGACCATGATTGTATGCTTGCTCAATTGTATAGGGCCTTGGTGGCGGAACAGGAGCAGTGGCAACAACTAAGGATTCAGGCTGCACAACAAACACTTGAGGAGCAGGTGCATCATTGGCTTCGGGCACAATGGTTGGTGCAGGCTCCACATTTACTTCAGCCATGATTATATCATTGGCTTCATTTGTGTTGGTGGTGGCAGCCTCAAGATTTTCAACCTCCACTTGATGAGCTGGATGGTCGGGCACTGGCACGTTCACATCAGGAATAGCATCTTCAGTATTGGGGGGAGTAGGGATACGTACGTCTTCTTGATTGTCATCGGCTGATGCAGCCGGATTGTCTTCAGCAGCGTGGGCTTCAGACACGGAGACATTCACAGTTGGAGTGGCTTCAGGAAACACTTGACGTGCAACAGATGGGTGGTGCACTTCTCCTTCTAGAATGCTCGAAAGAGGGACCTGAGGCCTTGGTCCTTTGCAAAGCCTGTGTAGTGCTGGCGACGCCTTTGGAGATGGAGTTGGCTGGGCCTCAAAGTCTTCTTGTTCTTCTTGCACAAGTGGTGTGACTTGTGGTTGTTGTTGGGGAGTACTTGGGGAGTCTTGTTGCTGTGGGTGATCGGCCCATGATGCATCCTGAGCAATTGGCGTCAGAGGACGACCAATGCTGATGAGTTCGCTGTTCGTGAGAACAGGCGATGATACCAAGTTGTGTTCGATCTGAGGAAGAACTTCATCATCTTCAACATTGTCATCGTGACCAATGTCTTCCGCAGCGGTGGGTTCAGCTGCTAGAATATCTTCAGCTTCATGAGCCTCTGTGGAAGCAGGCTCATGAACTATCATCCGTCGTTCTTGGTGTTCAGATGCAGGGCGAACCACTGAGATAGGTTCAACAACTAAGGGCTCTGTGGGAGCAGCCCGATTCTTCTTGGTTTTGCGCTTCTTCTTGGAGGGAGCAGCATCAGAGGCTTCAATAATTTTCCTTTTTCTGGCTTTAGCCTCGGCAGCCCTCATCTTCTTCTGTTCTGAAGTGGTTGACATGACCTTTGGCTTCGAGCCAGTCATGCTGCTTGGGAAGATTATGCGAGGTGCTTCCTGCCTTGAAGGTGAGGTTGAGCAGTTGATAGCTTCTTCTTCTTTGCAGCCATTCAGGGGTCAATGCCAGGACGACCAAGAGACTTGCGCTTCTCAGCCTCATTGTAGGCTAGCACACATTTGTCAGCCAAACTCTTCATGCGCTCACGAGAGCCTTGAGCTTCTTCACGCTTCTTGAGAAAGGCTTCTTTAAGCTCGTGCAGCATGATCTTGAAGTTTCTGACATCTCGCACGCTGAGCTTTGCCACATGCTTCTTGAACTGAGCTTTCTCATAATCAATCTTGTGCTTCAGTTCAACGATGCGCTGAGCGAGAGCTAGCTCAGAAGAAATGGCGCCATTTTAGGAGACGCTGAGGCTAATGGGAAGCTGCAGATCTTCAAAGCTGAGATTTGGGGTGTCAAACCACTCATCAATGAAGTTATGGATGATTGCCACATCGAAGAGAAGCAAATTGTTGAAGATCTCTGCTTCTTCCTTGCTCTTGATCAGTTGCTCAAGGGCATCATCTACAAGATCTTCATCGCTGGACAGATCAATGTGCTCTTCTCACAAAATGGCAGCAGGAGTCAAGGTCTGATCAGTATGCTTGACAATTTTCTTTTTCTTCTCAGTCCTCTTGGAGATACGTGAGAGATCTTCAGACTGCACACTGTCTTCAAGAGGTGCAGTGGCCAATGGCTTCGCACGTGAAGCTTTTGGAGGAGCAGCTGAACTTCAAGCCTTAGCCTTCTTTAGCTTCTGCGACTTTGGAGGAGGAGCTGGGGCTTCATCAGTATCAGCATAATTATCATAATGATCTACTTTGGCACCTTGGACCAAGATGTAAGTGATGAGGCCATCAAGGTTGGAGAAGGGGCCGATGACATTGGGTTCTGCATCACGTGAGCCGTCAGCACGGGGAGCAGAGGGACCAGGGTTGAAGTCTAATCCCAATGACTTCTTGTTTTCCTTGGCTGATACCTTTGCGTGCTGGAAGTTGCGCTTAAAGAGAGTATTGTCACGACACCAGAGCAATGATGATGGGTCGGCATTCTCAGGCTGAGGTCCACGGACCATACAAGGATAGAAACCCTGTTCAATAGCTTCAGTTCTGTTCTTGGGTTGAAGGCCTCGACAGAGAATATCACCCCAAGGACTTTTGATAGCATTCTTCTCTGCATATTCCTGGGTCATGAACTTGTACTTGAACCATTGTTCAGCCCAATAGCGTCGAATCCATTGGATTCATGTCTTGCGCTGATGATAATTCCCTTCAGGATCTGTCTTGTAAAGTTCTGCGAGGTCATGAGGCGGATCTTTTGATGTTCCCCCTCGACGCTGTCTGCCACCCTTCCTTACTGATTTAGCTGCAGCCATGAACTTCAAACTGAATGGCTTCAGTACGTTCAAGGGCTTCAAAGGCTTTCGTTTGCTGGACAAATAGGAACTGGCTTCGGGAGAGTTAATGTGATGCTGTAGAAATTCTGCAAACGAATGCAGACTATGAGAACCAAGGGATTCTCCCACGGACATGTACCTGTGACAGCATAGAGATGCGAGGGAAGGGGAAGAGGTCATATGCATTCTCAGAAGATTTTGAAGATAAATCAGTTTGAAGACATTGACCTCATGATGCGAAGACATTCACTTATATGTTGAGAGTTGGTTCCAGATTTGTACGAATTCGCGAATAAGTACAAGTGAGGAATCAAACTAGATATGAAGTTTAAGTGAATAGACTAGGCAGTATGAGGTGCAGACAGAATAGATCTAACATTGTGTAGGTAGAAACAACTTTTGGTAAATAGGATGAATCTTTGAAGATCAAAAGGATGTTAAAAATAGAGTTATATTTACCACACGAAGAACTGCTAGATGGGATGAACAGGAGACCGAGCAGTTCAATCCACCGTGCCCTAGCTTGGCGACGAAGGACACCTACGGCGACGGCGGAGAGGACGATGTCCGCGGCCGGTGTGAGGACGGCGTCGGAGAAGTCGCGGCAGCTAAGCGCTTCATCACCGGCGTCGTCAAGAGCTAGCGATGGCGCTAGGGTTTTGACGAGGTGGAGAGGTGGAAGAAGGTTTTCTTTTACCGCAGGGGACATGTATTTATAAGGAAGTGTCCGCACAACGCAAGTACACAGGTGCCCCTGGCGGTTCACATCTGAGGGGCACGTGGCAAGCATGCAACATACTCAGAGTTGTCCCACATTCCCACGCCCGCCAGGCATGTCGGATGGTTGTTCCGGCTTCTCCGAATTTAGAAAATAAGGATGAGTCATTTAAAACAGACTTAATGTTTGTCTCTGTGTCTTCTGCTGACTAGGACGCAGAGAAGACATTCGACAGTTTCAATAGAATGCATATGATTTGGACGGATAGAGTTTGAGACAGAAAGCATAGAGAGATTAGGGTCCGATCACATTCACTTAGTTCAAAAGATTCAACTAGGAAGACATAGCTATAAGTGAATGCTGTAGAGGACAGAACACTAGTATAGATATATATATCTCAGAAAGCAATCAAATCATCACAGTGAAGAAAATCATTAAGATAAATTGAAATTGAAGACAAACCAAATGCAAAGTCATTGAAAAAATAACGCCATGAGTGAAACACTTCAAACCGAGAAATTTGGTGGTGGCGTTACCCACCGTATAGGAAGTATTAGACCCAGACACGGCGCACAATTATCGTGGCGCCCAAGTCAAATTCCATGTTAATGTATTCACACTCAGAATGTAAGTCTTCACTGATTGAGGATATACTTTACTTCGTGTGTTGCACATCTAAGTCATCAACATGCATAAGTGTCAGGATGTGTGCCTGATCACAGGACATTTGAGGATTCCAAAGATATTTAGCTCACACCGTAACTTGCAAAACCTTTTCTCATCCAAGGGCTTTGTGAAGATATCGGCCAGTTGCTCTCAGTGTTGACGTGAATGATGTCAATATCTTTCTTCATGACATGATCTCTGAGAAAGTGATGACTAATTTCAATGTGCTTTGTCTTCGAGTGCTGGACTGAATTGTTGGCTATCTTGATGGCGCTTTTGTTGTCGCAGAAGAGAGGCACTTGTTTCAGATTGATGCCATAGTCCTTGAGAGTTTGCTTCATCCATAGAAGCTGAGCGCAACAAGATCCAAAGAAGAATGTATTCAGATTCAGCAGCTTGAGAGTGATACACGCTTCGCTTCTTTGAAGACCAACAGACAAGTGATCGACCCAGAAAGTGACATGTGCCTGATGTAGACTTGCGATTCACCTTGTCACCAGCATAATCAGCATCTGAGAATCCAACCAAATCAAATTTTGAGACCTTTGGATACCATAATCCGAGTGTTGGGGTGTAAGCCAAATATCGAAGAATTCGCTTCATCGCTAAGTGATGCGATTCCTTTGGTGCCGCTTGGAAGCGAGCACACATGCAAACACTAAGCATAATATCTGGCCTAGATGCACATAGATAAAGTAAGGAACCAATCATGGAGCGGTACACCTTTTGATCGAACTCTTTACCATTGTCGTCGGGACCCAGATGGTGTTTGGCTGGCATTGGCGTCGTGTAACCTTTGCACTCTTCCATTCCAAACTTCTTCAGACAATCTTTGAGGTATTTTTCTTGAGATATGAAGATGCCATTCCTTTGCTGACGAATTTGAAGACCAAGGAAGAATTCCAGCTCACCCATCATGGACATCTGATATTGCTCTTGTATCATGTATCCAAACTCATCACTATACTTCTGGTTGGTGCAGCCGAAGTTAATGTCATCCACATATATTTGGCACACAAACAGTTCACCATCATATGTATTCGTGAAGAGTGTGGGATCGAGGGATCCAGGTTTGAAGCCTTTGCTCTTCAAGAAGTCTTTCATTGTATCATACCAAGCGCGAGGAGCTTGTTTGAGACCATACCGTGCTTTGTTTAGCTTGTACACCATATCAGGATGTTTTGGATCTTCAAAGCCAGGTGGTTGAGTGACATATACTTCTTCTTCAATCTTGCCATTGATAAATGCACTCTTCACATCCATTTGATGTAGCAGAATGTTGTGGTGATTAGCGTAGGCTAGCAGTATGCGAATAGCTTCAAGCCTAGCCACAGGAGCAAATGTTTCATCGAAGTCAATTCCTTCTACTTGAGTATATCCTTGTGCCACAAGACGTGCTTTGTTTCTGACGACTTGACCATGCTCATCTTGCTTGTTTCGATATATCCATTTAGTGCCAATAATGTTATGCTTGCGAGGGTCAGGACACTTGACAAGTTCCCAAACATTGTTCAGCTTGAACTGTTGAAGTTCCTCTTGCATAGCTTGTATCCATTCAGGTTCCATAAAGGCTTCAACAACTTTCTTGGGTTCTGATATTGACACAAAAAAAATGCTCACAGAAATTTGCTAACTGTGTTGCTCTTGAGCAAGTAAGTGGACCAGGTGCATTGATGCTGTCGATTATCTTCTCAATTTGTACTTCATTTGCAACTCGAGGATGAACTGGACGAAGACTTTGCTCTTGCTGATCATTGTCATCATTGGGAGGATTGTCTTCAGTCTGAGCATTGTCTTCAGGGTGGTTAGGTGCCGAAATGATAAGTTCCTCTTCAGGCTGTGCTTCAGAAGGCATGATTTTACCAGTTCCCATCAGCTTGATAGATTCGCTGGGCGGAGCTTCGTCTAGTGTACTTGGCAGGAGTTCTCTTTGTGAACCATTTGGTTCATCAAATCGCACGTCCACAGTTTCGACGATTTTGTAGAGATAGAGGTTGAAGACTCTGTAGGAGTGCGAGTCCTTTCCGTAGCCAAGCATGAAGCCTTCGTGAGCTTTAGGTGCAAATTTTGACTTGTGATGGGGATCCTTAATCCAGCACCTAGCTCCAAATACTTTGAAGTAGCTGACATTTGGCTTCTCGCCAGTAAGGAGCTCATAGGATGTTTTGCTCAGAAGCTTATGGATGTAAACACGGTTGATGATGTGACATGTTGTATCAATAGCTTCAGGCCAGAACTTTCTTGGTGTCTTGTATTCGTCAAGCATTGTTCGAGCCATCTCAATGAGGGTTCTGTTCTTGCGCTCAACGATGCCATTTTGCTGAGGTGTGTATGGAGCAGAGAACTCATGAGTGATTCCCATCGATCCAGATAAAGACCAAGTCCGTGTTCTTGAATTCAGTGCCATTGTCACTTCGATATGCTTGATCTTCACGCCATAATTGTTCATTGCTCGATTGGCGAAGCGCCCAAGACATCTTGCACTTCAGCCTTGTAGAGAATTATATGCACCCATGTGTATCTTGAGTAGTCATCAACAATGACGAAGCCATAGACACAAGCAGTTGTTGTGAGGGTTGAGTAGTGAGTAGGTCCAAATAAGTCCACGTGTAGCAGCTCGAAGGGTTGAGATGTCGTCATGATTATCTTCGAGGGGTGCTTTGCCCTGGTCATCTTTCCAGCTTCGCAGGCACCACACAAATGATCCTTCTTGAACTTGACACCCTCGATGCCTATGACATGCTTCTTCTTGACGAGTTGTGTAAGTTTCTCATACTAGCATGCCCCAGCCTCCGATGCCAGAGCCAGCATTCAGAAGCTTTTGCGAGAAGACATACGGCAAGCTGTGGACCTGCTGAGAAATCTACCATGTATAGATCATATTTCCGATACCCTTCAAAGACTAGAGACTTGTCAGATTCCATTAATACAAGACAACGATATTTTCCGAATAGCACAATCATGTTCAAGTCACAAAGCATTGACACAGACATGAAGTTGAAACCAAGGGATTCAACAAGCATCACTTTATCCATGTGTTGATCCTTTGAGATTGCAACTCTACCTAGACCCAATACCTTGCTTTTACCAGTGTCAGCAAATGTGATGTGACTCTTGTTTGATGGACGTAAGGTTGAGTCCATGAGAAGACTTCGATCACCAATATGATTTGTGCATCCGCTGTCCATAATCCATTCTGAAGCTTTTGGTGTCATACCCTACAGTGCAGTTAGGAGGATAGGCTTCACAAAGAGTGTTGTGAAGCATAAGCATTTGATGCACACAAGGATTATCACAGCATAGGTCAAGGTTAGGACACATAGTGTGACTGATAAGCAATTCAGATGTGAAATTCATAGCAATATCATTTTATCATGTGTCCCTTAATGTGTTTTAGGTCCCCAACAATAGCATTGGACGCCTTTGATTACAAGCTGGAGACCTTTCCCTGCAAAGGAAAGTTAATTCTTCTTCACCACCCACATCTTCAGGGGTGGCTTAGAAGCAATGAGTCTAAGTGTAGCATCTGAGAATTTCGGCTTTGGAGCCCTACCAAATAGCCTTGCAGGAGATGAATGATACTCATATGAATAAGCAGAAAAGTTCTTAGTTCTATGAACATAGCGGTTTGAAGACACCCGCTCATATTCATAAGTCTAAGTACGGTTTCCCTGCAAAACATAGGCATTAGGGTGACTCTGTGAGTCTCAGATTCAGATGAAGCCTTTGGGCCATATGAAGCCATAGGTCTGGGGATTGTCTTCTTCCTTGGTGGTGTCATGACGACATTCACAGGAAGATTCTCAATGCACTGCTTAGGTACCCAGATCTTCTTCATAGGTGGTCCATTCCTGCAGTTAGTACCAATATACCTGGCAAACACTTCACCATTCTGATTCTTGAACAACTTGTAGTTTGAATCAAAGGATTCATCAATGATAATAGGGTTAGCGCAGGTAAAGCCAAATAAGGTGGATGGATCTACTGAAGGTTCCTTTGCAGCAACCCATGTGGTTTTGGGATACCGCCAAAGCTTCCAAAGAGGAGCCATCAACATTCATTTTCCTCTCGAACCCAACACCCTCTTTCCTAGGGTTTCGGTTCTGAATCAGCTTTTTGAGGACATCGCAAAGTGTCTGATGTCCTTTCAGACTTTTATACATCCCTGTTTCAAGCAATGTCTTCAACCTAGCATTTTCATCAGCAATAGTAGTGGTATCCTCCGCAGAGGGGTTAGTTAGCACATCAGTAGTTGAAGACAATGCAACAGTAGTAGCAGTGGAACATTCAGCAAGAGATGTAGCGTTACCACGCTCAATGCATTTTAGACATGGTGGTTCAAATCCATCCTGAGCGGGACTAATCTGTTGAGTGTGAAGTGACTCATTCTCTTTTTGAAGATCTTCATGAGCCGCTCTCAATTTCTCAAGCTCTTGCTTCCTTTGAAGATAATCATAGGAGAGCTTTTCATAAGTGGTTGAGAGCGTTTCATGACGACTTTCAAGTTCTTGGTACTTAGCATGAAGATTTTTTATGTCTTCAACTAAGGACTGTGAACGAGTCATTTCCGCGTCCAACAGGTCATCGCTTTTGTCTAACAGTTTTTGAGTATGTTCCATAGCTTTTTGTTGTTCAGTTGCAATTTTAGCAAGTGTTTTGTAGCTGGGTTTGGATTCACAATCAGAGTCATCTTCACTTAATGTTTGAAAGTAAGCATCACGTGATTTTACCTTGGCACCACGTGCCATGAAGCAGTAGGTGGGAGTAGGATCGTCTTCGTCATCAGCTTTAGCGTTGGTGTGGAGGTCATTGTCTTCAGTGTTGAAGATGGACTTGGCAACATAAACTGTGGCTAGAGCCAGACTTGCAACGCCAGGGTCAGATTCCTCTCCAGACTCCACCTCCGCCTCCTCAGAAGCAGACTCCTCCTCTGAATCCATTTCCTTGCCAACAAAGGCACGAGCCTTACCATATGAGCTCTTCTTGTGTGATGAAGACTTGGAAGAAGACTTAGAAGAAGACTTTGAGGATTTCTTCTTCTTCTTGTCATCAGAATCATATTCCTTGCTCTTCTTCTTCTTCTTCTTCTCATTGTCCCACTATGGACACTCAGATATGTAGTGACCAGGTTTCTTGCACTTGTGGCAGGTTCTCTTCTTGTGGTCATGGGTGGAAGCCTCATCATTCCTTGAGCGGATCGTGAAGACTTTCTGAAGCCTTTCTTCTTGGTGAATTCTGGAACTTCTTCACAAGCATAGCAAGTTCCTTTCCAATGTCTTCAGGATCATTAGAACTGCAGTCAGATTATTCTTCAGATGAGGAAACAACTTTTGACTTCAATGCGCGAGTTCGCCCATAGTTGGGACCATAGATATCTCTTTTCTCAGAAAGCTGGAACTCATGTGTGTTGAGCCTCTCAAGTATATCATATGGATCGAGTGTCTTGAAGTCAGGACGTTCTTGTATCATGAGGGCAAGGGTGTCAAAGGAGCTGTCAAGTGATCTCAGTAGTGTCTTGACGATTTCATGCTTGGTAATCTCAGTTGCGCCGAGAGCTTGAAGCTCATTTGTGATGTCAGTGAGACGGTCGAACGTGAGCTGGACATTTTCATTGTCGTTTCTCTTGAAGCGGTTGAAGAGGTTGTGAAGAACACTGATCCTTTGATCTCTCTGGGTTGAGACGCCTTCGTTGACCTTGGATAGCCAGTCCCAGACCAGCTTCGACGTTTCCAGAGCACTCACACGGCCATACTGTCCTTTGGTCAGATGACCACAGATAATATTCTTGGCAGTAGAGTCCAGTTGAATGAACTTCTTGACATCAGTAGGGGTGACACCTTCACCAGTTTTGGGAACGTTGTTCTTGACGACATACCAGAGGTTGACATCAATGGCTTCAAGATGCATACACATCTTATTCTTCCAGTAGGGATATTTAGTTCCATCGAACACGGGGCAAGCAGCGGAGACTTTGATTATCCCTGCAGTCGACATAGCTAAAACTCCAGGTGGTTAAACCGAATCACACAAACAAGGGAGTACCTTGCTCTGATACCAATTGAAAGTGCTAGTTATCAACTAGAGGGGGGGTGAATACGCGATTTTTATGAAAGTATTCAAAACATGGAAGTTTTGAAGACAAACAATAGAAATGACCTAATTGATATGCAGCGGAAGATAAACTACAACAAGCAAACCATAGTCAAGTATGCAATGATGTGAAAGTACAGGACTAATAGCAGCTAAGTAGTAAGGATCAGGATGGAAGATAGTATGAAGCCAATCAACGATAGTAGTCAAGCAATGAAGTCAAACAGGTACGACAGATAGGCAATGACTTCACGAAGACAAACTCTAAGTAAAGGATGGGAGAGGATGGAACCAGTCACTTGTTGAAGACACCGGATTTGTTGGACCAGTTCCAATTGCTGTGACAACTGTACGTCTGGTTAGGGAGGCTGAGATTCAACTCAAAAGAGTGCGTCTTCACCTTATTCCCCTTGAGCTAAGGACACACAGTCCTCGCCCAATCACTCTGGTAAGTCTTCAAGGTAGACTTCTGAACCTTGACAGACTTCATTCATCGGCAATCCACAATGACTCTTGGATGCTCAGAATGCGACGCCTAACCGGCTGGAGGATTCACAATCCTCAAGTGTAATAAGTCTTCAGGTCACACAGACAGAAAGACTTCAGTGATGCCAAACACTCTTTGGCTCTGGGTGTTTGGGCTTGGTCCTTGCAAGGATTTCTCTCTCTCAAAGGCTTCGAGGTGGGTTGCTCTCAAACGACAAAAGTCGTGCACTAACTCTAAGCAGCCACCAATTTATGGTGTAGGGGGTGGGCTATTTATAGCCACTGGGCAACCCGACCTGATATGTCCGAAATGACCCTGGGTCACTAAGGAATTGACACGTGTTCCAACGGTCAGATTTCAAACACACATGGCAACTTTACTGGGGCAACAAGCAAAGCTGACTCATCCAGCTCTGGATAAGATTTGCTCTCATTGTATTTACTCGAAGACATAGTGTCGGTGTCAAAACCGGCGGATCTCGGGTAGGGGGTCCTGAACTGTGTGTCTAGGCGGATGGTAACAGGAGACAAGGGACACGATGTTTTACCCAGGTTCGGGCCCTCTCGATGGAGGTAAAACCCACGCCCCGCCTCGATCAATATTGATGATACGGGTAGTACAAGAGTGGATCTACCACGAGATCAAGGAGGCTAAACCCTAAAGCTAGCCTATGGTATGATTTTTGTAATGTATGTTGTCCCACGGACTAAAGCCCTCCGGTTTATATAGACACCGGAGGAGGCTAGGGTTACACGTAGTCTGTTACAAAGATAGGAGATCTACATATCCAGACGCCAAGCTTGCCTTCACGCCAAGGAAAGTCCCATCCGGACACGGACGGAGTCTTCAATCTTGTATCTTCGTAGTCTTGGAGTCCGCGGACAATGATAGTCCGCTGTCCGGACACCCCTAGTCTAGGACTCCTCAAGAGCCCTAACCAGGCTTCAA
This sequence comes from Aegilops speltoides, assembly GCA_021437245.1. Lineage (NCBI taxonomy): Eukaryota > Viridiplantae > Streptophyta > Magnoliopsida > Poales > Poaceae > Aegilops > Aegilops speltoides. The sequence goes on from CM038146.1 coordinate 160,669,379, forward strand.
TGACGATAAGTCCGGCGCGCATAACATTCGGCATTGCAAGGCGGGTTCCTCCCTTGAATAATCCAGAGAAGATCATGAACACCAGGATAGTGTCCGCTCGCAAAATAAATTCCACATTCCACCGTAGAGAGAATAAAATGTACACAAGTCCAATCATTGACGATTATGCGGCATGACATCACACCGCTACCAAGCCTTTATTTGAATCGCTTATTATACCACCTCAGCGCTTAGCTAAGCGGTTTCCTTGGCACGCCCCGTCAAGCGTAGATCGTGTTCCCTTATTCCGGATTCTCATCAATCCGGACGTGGGTAACCCAACCGCGCCGTTGATGGTGGCGCTTGGGAGATAAGCTTAGTTTTACCGGGCTGGTGGGGACGATAGTCTCCGCCCTCCTATATATAAGGGATAAGGATTTACCTTCTCACCCACGCCTTCTTCCTCCTTTGCTTATCCATCTCCGCGACTCAAGCTCCAACGCCAAGCTCACAAGATTCGCCGACCCTCTCCGACTATGTCCGGAGAGGGAGCCAAATTGTTGGCCTCCACCGTTAAGGAGGAGCACATCACCAAGCTGCGCAGCGCCGGATACCTTTCCAGCGACATCGCGCATCGGCTGCCCGACGAGGGGCAGCTCATCCCCACCCCCGGGCCCCATGAGAGGGTTGTTTTCCTCCCCCACTTCCTCCGCGTACTCGGTTTTCCTCTTCACCCTTTTGTCCAGGGGCTCATGTTTTACTACGGCCTGGATTTCCACGATCTGGCGCCGAACTTCATCCTCAACATCTCGGCGTTCATCGTCGTGTGCGAGGCCTTCCTCTGCATCCGGCCCCACTTCGCTCAGGGCTCAAGACCTTCAACGCTGTCAAGGTTGTGAAGGGCACATAAGCGAATGCGGAGGCGCCATGTTGGGCAAGTTGCCCAACGCCCTTGGCTCAAGGGCCTTCGTGGACTCCGCCAATGGATGGCAATCGGGTGGTTCTACATTACCGAGCCGCGCGAACCCACGGGCGGCGGCCCCGAAGTTTAGATCCGCATCCCCACGCAGCTCACCTCCGGAAAGAGAAGGGCTTGTTGTGGGGCAATCAAGAAGCCGACGGACTCGAGCTCAGATCCGTAAGCTGGTGAGCAATAAGCTCAGCTGGTCGACGTGGTCCAAGTCATGCTCATCCGCCGGATTCTCCCATGCCAAGAACGGGCATTCAATCTGTGGGAGTTCAATCCGAACAGCACCGGTGCTAAGAGGGCTCTTCGACACGACGCAAGGCGCTGGAGGGTGCTGTTTAAGGGCGAAGCCTCGCATCCGCGACGGAAGATCGCGGATTTTGCTCACAAGATCCAGGTGACGAGGTAAGTGATTCAACCCCTTTACGGACACTTGTGGTAAATAGATTGACTCTAGGAGGGTCTCAATCTTTCCTTTCCTTTGGCAGGAATGGATGGAGAAGGCCGAGCAGCTCATCTGTCCGGCTCCCATGCCAGAAGACCCAGTGAACGCCCGTCTAGCAGGGCTGCTGGTTCCGGCACCGCACGTGGTGCCGGAGAAGAAGGCCAAGAAGGTGGCCACGGGACTCAAAGAGTTCCCGTAATCAGTGTCCGACGACGAGGCGGACTCCTCCCCCGAAGACGAGGAGGGGGAAGAAGACTCTCTCCCGGAGGAGGGAGAGAGGAAGAGGAAGGCTTCCCCAACAGGGGAGGCCGAAGGGTCCAAGAGGGGGAGAACTATCCCCCCGGACAGCTCCGCCAACAACAATGTTGGCGAGGAGGAGTGGCCTTTAAGGGCCAGGCGTCTAGCAAGATCGTAAGTATCCGGATCCCTGATATGCAATTTCTTTCGTGTCACTTAGTGTTCTACTAATGCCGCATACTGTCCGCAGTCCGGCTGAGGATGATCTCCCCGCTTCATCGAGCGGGTCGTTGGCCCCGTCGGATGTGGATTCACTTCCGACTGCCTCCACCCCCCGTGCAGACGAGAACGCCGAGGTGGGATCCCAGAGAGGGACCCATCAGGAGGAGGCTCCGGAGGCGCCGCAAGGCAGCCTCCAGACTTTTGCGCCGACTCTACGCCGAACTCGCAGTGGTTCCAGAGTCCGCAAGCAGCCCTTCAAAGAAGGGCAAGACCGTGACACCGGGCGGCCCCGCCCAACCGGAGGCGCCAACAACTTGTTGGAGGCGCCAAAGGCGCTTCCATCGAGGAAGAACACCGCACTATCATGAGTGCGGTGATTCAAGGTTCAGCTCGCCAAGAGCGAGCCGACTGAAGCTCGCAGCAGCCTTCTAACAGTGCTTTGAGGTAAGAAGTTGAATTTATGTAATGTAATACCTCATAGACAAGAGTCTCGATGCTTAGTCCGTGTTCGGAAAGAAAAGACGGACCGAGGATCTAAAAGATATACGCAGGTTGCTTAAAATATGTCAATATGGGTTTGCAGGCTGCGCTGCCGACCTCCGCCAGACCGATCATGGAGGTCGGTGCATTGAAGCAGATCTCGAGCGGTCCGAGCAAGAGTTCGGCCATGCCAAGAAGCAGCTCGAGGACAAAGAAGGTGAGTAACACCACTTTGAATAGTTACCTTACAGAAAAGGATTTTGGTTGCAATGAAATTAACAAGGATAATATGGGTGTTGCAGGGGCCACGAACAAGGTGGCAGCCCTGAAGGAAGCTGTGTCTGTGGCCAAATGCAGTGCGGCCGCGGAACGGGCAGAGCGAGAAAAGCAGGAGGCACAGGTGGCGGAAGTACGGCAAGAGCTCCGGGCTCTCATGGAGAAGCATGAGAGCTTGGAGCGTGACTCCAAGACTCGAGAGTCCGAGCTTGCCTCGGCTCTCGAAAGTGCCAAGTCCGCCAAGGCCGAGGCCCGTAAGGTCCTTCAGGAGGTTGAAGATGTAAAGAAGATAGCGGCTGGTAAGGCATTTTTCATGCAAAGCAAGCATGTTAATGTAAACTACCTTACACTTACCCGCATTCGGAGCTCTCCAGGGGCGTTTGCAGATCTGCCGCGTAGTGTGTCCGATGCCGCCGCATTCTATCGTGGCGAGGAGGGGAGCTCGACGGAGAAGGTTTTCGTGTCTCAGTACACTGAGGCCGGCCATCCGGTGCCCCCAAGCGACCAGCTGAAGCAGCTGGTCGAACTCCACAAGGTAGATGAGGAGGCCATGAAGGGCCTTATAGTCCGGCTATGGCTCGACAGGCCATGCCGGGAGCTACTTCGCCTGCGGCGGCGGCTGGTGGATGCGTGCCCCGGGTGGAGGTCATCAAGCGCCCGCTTTGTATTGAAGGTGCTCGTCGGGCCCTTGCCCGCACAAACGCTCACCGGGCAGGCTGGATGCGAGAAGCTTCACCGACCCGCCGCCACCGGGCAAGGAGTATCGTCGACGCCCAAGATGTATTATAAAACTGTCCTGAAGGGAGCCCGCATATTGCGGATGAGTGCCCCAGAGATGTAATTTTTGAGTAAACTCACTATGTATTATCCTGCGCGCTGAAAACTTCGCTCATATGCGCCATGAGCAACGCTTGTTTAATTTAAAATATTACCTTCAGGCGGCCGCTTATAAAATCGAGAGATGGCAAGTCGCTGGCTTCAGCCCCGAGCCGCGAAAGTGTTGGGGTGTTGGGATAAACTTGAGCACTCTTGTTCCCATTTTGGGTCCATCTAGGAGGCGCCAACACAACGTAACAAGGCAACCGGACTTATAATGCTTGAACACTCTCACTTAGCCATAGAATTCTATAATTTGAAATTTCGGTGAAGCCCCGGTATTCGAAGACCGAATCCGGGCGCTATCCACGCCTTCGCTCGGACATTATCCGAACTTCGCTCCAAGCGGCATGAGTCTTTAAGGACCGAAAAGACCTCTCGAACAGCGACCAGCTCTCGCCTTATCATGCCGGTCGTTTTAGCTTTTCCACTAAGGCGCCGCCTGCTCAACCGGGCGCAATCGCAGTGGTTCTCCCAAAGGCCACCTTAGCCGATGTAACGGAACGTAAGGCACCAAAACATGGGAGCCGGCAAACCCAACTATTGACCCAAGACATGATTCGAGCCGATTCATATAATGCTATAAGTTTGGGGTGCCGTACTTATGAAAGTGTTCGGACTTATCACACCATAATGTGGGGAACATAAGCCCCTGGTGTATTGTACCGTACCAAAATGTACGGGTGCAAGATATCATGTAATGAACATATATATATAAAGTAATGCAATTGCCGTCCAAAAGTGCTGCATTATTATTAAAGGAAGTCTGCTATGGGTGCGGACTGATACAAATAGTGCGGTAAGCAAGGGATTTGGACTAATTAAACATGTCCCCCTCCAGGGGTGAGCTGCGGACTTGGTGTATATAATCGAATTTAATGCTCGTAATTGAGACCACCTGAGTGTTCATCGCAGCTGAAAGGATCGATATGGTTGATTAGAGGGGGGGTGTTCAAAGGTTTCGAATGACGCTTAAAGCGATAGACCCAATTATCAAAATCTTCATGTTTCTCATATTTAGGAGGTGGACCGGCATGATTCAAATGAGTGGAGGGGATAGGCCCTCCATAAACCGGGGGTTCCACATGGGCAAAGATGCCGGTGCCATTTCTACCACTAGTAGAAGGACTCTTTTCATTGTTAGCTTCCCCTTTGTCGGAGAAAGCATCCGTCACCTTGTTAGTAGGATCACCCATTTTCATAGGCGCGGTAGATAGTTTAAGTCCCTCTAGGAAATCATTAAACATGCTTTTAACCTCGGCCGTCATGGAGGTTTTCAATGTGTCTAAAGCCACATTGAACTCCTCACGAGAGACCGAGGTTCCCCCTTCGGCCGAAGATGAGATGGGATTCACACCGGAGTGTTCCTCCGCACCATCGTTGGTGTCAACCATACTCTTTGGACGGCAAAGTCCTTAATAAAGAGACGAGGCTCTAATACCAATTGAAAGGATCGATATGGTTGACTACAGGGGGGAGTGAATAGGCAACTAACAATTTTTAAGCTTTTCTTTATCAAATTAAACTTTGCAACAAATAGGTTGTCTAGATATGCAACTAAGTGAGCAACCTATATGATGCAAAAACAACTAGCACGCAAGCAAGCAAGAGATGTAACAATAAGTAAGCTTGCGAGAGTAAAGGCACGAAATAACCAAGAGTGGAGTCGGTGGAGACGAGGATGTTTTACCGGAGTTCCTTCCTTTTAAGGAAGTACGTCTCATAGAGCGGTGTGGAGGCACAATGCTCCCCAAGAAGCCACTAGGGCCATCAGATTCTCCTCACGCCTCACACGATGCGAGATGCCGTGATTCCACTATTGGTGCCCTTGAAGGCGGCGATCAACCTTTACAAGCAAGGTTGGGGCAATCTCCACAACAATCGGAGGCTCCTAACAACAACACCACCACGAAGCTTCACCACAATGGAGTATGGCTTCGAGGTGACTCAACTGCCTAGGGTGCTCAACACCCAAGAGTAACAAGATCCGCAAGGGATAAGTGGGGAATCAAATATCCTTTGGTGGAAGTGTAGATCGGGCCCTTGTCACCCAATCCCGAGCAAATCAACAAGTTTGATTGGCTAGGAGAGAGATCGGCGAAAATGGAGCTTGGAGCAACAATGGAGCTTAGAGGTGGAAGAGGTAGTCAACTAGAGGTAGAAGACATCCCTTATATAGTCGTGGAAAAATCCAACCGTTATCCACTAGATCTGCCCGCGACTCACGGTACTACCGCTCCAAGGACGCGGTACTACCCATGGCGCCAAGAAGATACTACCGTGGACCATCACGGTACTACGTGGCAACCGCACAGCCGGAACAAGCTCGAGGAAAGAGCAGATACTACCGCTGGCGCGGTATTATCGCTCCCCTTGCGGTACTACCGCAAGGCAGGAGGGTCACGGCTCAGGAAGAAGGGGCGGATGAAATAAATTTCATCCGCGCCTACTTCCGCGTAAACTAGGGTGGTGCAAAACCCAACGCGTACTACCGCCCGGGCGCTGGTATTATCGTGGTCGGCGCGATGTAAAAATTACATCCGCGCCTACTACCGCGACGCAGCGGTACTAGGCAGAAGGGCCACGGTATTACAACTCCAAGGGAGCGGTACTACCGTGGGCTCCCGCGGTACTACCGCGCTGGACGAGCGGTACTACCGTGGGGGCGCGGATGTAAAAAATTACATCCACCCCTACTACTGCACCGGAGCGGCACTAGGCCAGGGTGCGGAGGTACTACCGCACCAAAGGGCGGCATTATCAGGAGGGGCGCGGATGTAAAATTACATCCGCCCTACTACCGCACCGAGCGGCACTAGGCCAGGCAGCCGCGGTACTACCGCGCCAAAAGGGCGGTACTACCATGACGCCCCGCGGTACTACCGCTTGTACCTGCGGTACTACCGCAAGTACAGCAGTAGTCGTCAGTTTTTCACACAACCAAGATAACGACGGGTAGCTCCAAAGTGCAAGGAAAGGTGGGACAAGTGTACGTGTGATTCCACCCTACCTTTCCGACGCGGACCCCCTCTTAATAGTACGGCTCTCCTACGACTCAACTCCACCAAAGAGAAACGTAGAACAACGCCGGCTTCAACAGTCTCCGAGGGGCATCGAATCGTCTTGTGCCTAATGATGAAGTATCTGAGGGACTCAAGGCACACGATTAGTCCGCACAAGTATTGTCATCAATCACCAAAACACTTAGGGATAAATATGCCCTTACAATCTCCCCCTTTTTGGTGTATTGATGACAACACGGGATTTGCACATAGATAAAATAATTTAAAGCAGTGGCAAACCCCACTTCTCTAAAATATAGACGGGGCTCCCCCTAGATGTGTGCACTTTTAGATGAATGCTTTGGACTGCATGGCACACAAACTAGGATCAACACTCCCCCTATATTTTAGAGACCAAGACATGATAATAAGCATAGCATAGTATGAAAGTAGCACAATATAACACAAGCTAGCTAGGATAGATAGAGTGCATATGTCTTACACCATACGAGGTAAGATAACCAAGGTTCAAACGATAAAAACCGCAAAGAGTTCAACTGAAAGCAGCAAACACACGACACACAAGCTCGCAAATCCCTACACTCTATCCCCCTTTGGCATCGAGACGCCAAAAAGGCAGAGAGGACACCTAAACACACAAGAGGTGGCTCAAGCAGAGAACTGGTCCCACGCCCCTTCGTCAGACTCCTCCGCACTGGAATGGACTCTCGACCTCCTCCTCGAATCAGTCCACCAGATCCTTGCTTCTCCATCCACTCGGTCTCGGAGTGATCGCGCCTCAGATCCACAGACACATCCTCGCCATAAAGCTGCAAGACCATGTTGTGCGGGCGACGACTCTCCTTGGACTCCACGTGAGCCTCTGTATTGTCCCTTGGCTTGCATGCAGAAGAGAGACTTCATCTTATCCTTCAACTTCTTGGCCCAAGATGGCCTAGAGTCACTTTGAGAGGCCCTAGCAGAACGCCCCCAAAGAACATCCTCGGCCAAAGAACATCCTCATCAACAAAGCAGCAGCCCTAGCAGCAGACGCCTCAAAGACGAGTAGCGGTGTTAGCCCAGTTGGGTTTGACCTCGGACAAATGGGCTCATGGCGAATCCATCTGGAGCCGTGAACTCCTCCTCGTGGTACATCTTCTCCCAAGTCTTCAAAATCAGCGTAAGCATGTAGGGTCCATAAATAGGCACCTTGCGGTTGAACACAACAAACCGAAGCTCACACCACATGATGTGAGAGACATCAAGTGGCTGAGTCTCGAGACGAGCGAGCCTCCTCGCCCAGAAGCATCATGTCCACCATGTAGGCAGCAACCGTCTAGGGTGCTCAACACCCAAGAGTAACAAGATCCACAAGGGATAAGTGGGGGGAATCAAATATCCTTTGGTGGAAGTGTAGATCGGGCCCTTGTCACCCAATCCCGAGCAAATCAACAAGTTTGATTGGCTAGGGAGAGAGATCGAGCGAAAATGGAGCTTGGAGCAACAATGGAGCTTAGAGGTGGAAGAGGTAGTCAACTAGAGGTAGAAGACATCCCTTATATAGTCGTGGAAAAAATCCAACCGTTATCCACTAGATCTGCCCGCGACTCACGGTACTACCGCTCCAAGGACGCAGCGGTACTACCCATGCGCCCATGCAAGATACTACCGTGGACCATCACGGTACTACTGCGGCAATCGCACAGCCGGAACAAGCTCGAGGAAAGAGCGATACTACCGCTGGCGTGGTACTACCGCTCCCCCTTGCGGTACTACCGCAAGGCAGGAGGGTCACGGCCTGGGAAGGGGGCGCGGATGAAATAAATTTCATCCGTGCCTACTTCCGCAGAAACTAGGGTGGTGCAAAAACCCAACGCGGTACTACCGCCAGCGGGGCGCGGTACTACCGTGGTCGGCGCGGATGTAAAAAATTACATCCGCGCCTACTACCGCGACGCTGCGGTATTAGGCAGAAGGGCCACGGTACTACAACTCCAAGGGAGCGGTACTACCGTGGGCTCCCGCGGTACTACCGCGCTAGACGAGCGGTACTACCGTGGGGGGGCGCGGATGTAAAAAATTACATCCACCCCTACTACAGCACCGGAGCGGCACTAGGCCAGGGTGCCGCGGTACTACCGCACCAAAGGGGCGGTACTACCGTGAGGGGCGCGGATGTAAAAAATTACATCCGCCCCTACTACCGCACCGGAGCGGCACTAGGCCAGGCAGCAGCGGTACTACCGCGCCAAAAGGGCGGTACTACCGTGGACGCTTCAGCAGTACTACCGCTTGTACTGCGGTACTACCGCAAGTACAGCAGAGTCGTCGATTTTCACACAACCAAGATAACGACGGTAGCTCCAAAGTGCAAGGAAAGGTGGGACAAGTGTACGTGTGATTCCACCCTACCTTTCCGACGCGGACCCCCTCTTAATAGTACGGCTCTCCTACGACTCAACTCCACCAAAGAGAAACGTAGAACAACGCCGGCTTCAACAGTCTCCGAGGGGCATCGAATCGTCTTGTGCCTAATGATGAAGTATCTGAGGGACTCAAGGCACACGATTAGTCCGCACAAGTATTGTCATCAATCACCAAAACACTTAGGGATAAATATGCCCTTACAATCTCCCCTTTTGGTGTATTGATGACAACACGGATTTGCACATAGATAAAATAATTTAAAGCAAAGGGCAAACCCCACTTCTCTAAAATATAGACGGGCTCCCCTAGATGTGTGCACTTTTAGATGAATGCTTTCGACTGCATGGCACACAAACTAGGATCAACACTCCCCCTATATTTTAGAGACCAAGACATGATAATAAGCATAGCATAGTATGAAAGTAGCACAATATAACACAAGCTAGCTAGGATAGATAGAGTGCATATGTCTTACACCATACGAGGTAAGATAACCAAGGTTCAAACGATAAAAACCGCAAAGAGTTCAACTGAAAGCAGCAAACACACGACACACAAGCTCGCAAATCCCTACACTCTATCCCCCTTTGGCATCGAGACGCCAAAAAGGCAGAGAGGACACCTAAACACACAAGAGGTGGCTCAAGCAGAGAACTGGTCCCACGCCTTCGCGAGACTCCTCCATGGTGGAATGGACTCCTCGACCTCCTCCTCGAATCAGTCCACCAGATCCTTGCTTCTCCATCCACTCGGTCTCGTGGAGTGATCGCTCCTCGAGATCCACCGGACACATCCTCGCCATAAAGCTGCAAGACCATGTTGTGCGGGCGACGACTCTCCTTGGACTCCACGTGAGCCCTCAGATCGTCCCTTGGCTTGCATGCGTAAGAGAGACTTCATCTTATCCTTCAACTTCTTGGCCCAAGATGGCCTAGAGTCACTTTGAGAGGCCCCTTAGCGAACGGCCCCCAAAGAACATCCTCGGCACAAGAACATCCTCATCAACAGCAGCAGCCCTAGCAGCAGACGCCTCAAAGACGAGTAGCGGTGTTAGCCCAGTTGGGTTTGACCCTCGACAAATGGGCTCATGGCGAATCCATCTGGAGCCGTGAACTCCTCCTCGTGGTACATCTTCTCCCAAGTCTTCAAAATCAGCGAAAGCAGGTAGGGTCCATAAATAGGCACCTTGCGGTTGAACACAACAAACCGAAGCTCACACCACATGATGTGAGAGACATCAAGTGGCTGAGTCTGAGACGAGCGAGCCTCCTCGCCCAGAAGCATCATGTCCACCATGTAGGCAGCAACCGTCTAGGGTGCTCAACACCCAAGAGTAACAAGATCCGCAAGGGATAAGTGGGGGGAATCAAATATCCTTTGGTGGAAGTGTAGATCGGGCCCTTGTCACCCAATCCCGAGCAAATCAACAAGTTTGATTGGCTAGGGAGAGAGATCGAGCGAAAATGGAGCTTGGAGCAACAATGGAGCTTAGAGGTGGAAGAGGTAGTCAACTAGAGGTAGAAGACATCCCTTATATAGTCGTGGAAAAAATCCAACCGTTATCCACTAGATCTGCCCGCGACTCACGGTACTACCGCTCCAAGGACGCGGTACTACCATGGCGCCTTGCAAGATTACCGTGGACCATCACGGTACTACCGTGGCAATCGCCTGTGCCGAACAAGCTCGAGGAAAGAGCAAGATTACTACGCTGGCGCTGGTACTACCGCTCCCCTTGCGGTACTACCGCAAAGCAGGAGGGTCACGGCTCGAGGGGGCGCGGATGAAATAAATTTCATCCGTGCCTACTTCGCAGTAAACTAGGTGGTGCAAAAACCAACGCGGTACTACCGCCGGTGGGGCGCGGTACTACCGTGGTCGGCGCGATGTAAAATTACATCGCGCCTAATACCGCGACGCTGCGGTATTAGGGTAGAAGGGCCACGGTACTACAACTCCAAGGGAGCGGTACTACCGTGGGCTCCCGCGGTACTACCGCGCTGGACGAGCGGTACTACCGTGGGGGGGCGCGGATGTAAAAAATTACATCCACCCTACTACAAAGACCGGAGCGGCACTAGGCCAGGGTGCCGCGGTACTACCGCACCAAAGGGGCGGTACTACCGTGAGGGGCGCGGATGTAAAAATTACATCTGCCCTACTACCGCACCGAGCGGCACTAGGTCAGCAGCAGCGGTACTACAGCGCCAAAAGGGCGGTACTACCGTGGACGCTTCGCGGTACTACCGCTTGTACCTGCGGTACTACCGCAAGTACAGCGAGAGTCGTCGATTTTCACACAACCAAGATAACGACGGTAGCTCCAAAGTGCAAGGAAAGGTGGGACAAGTGTACGTGTGATTCCACCCTACCTTTCCGACGGACCCCTCTTAATAGTATGGCTCTCCACGACTCAACTCCACCAAAGAGAAATGTAGAACAACGCCGCTTCAAGCAGTCTCCGAGGGGCATCGAATCGTCTTGTGCCTAATGATGAAGTATCTGAGGGACTCAAGGCACACGATTAGTCCGCACAAGTATTGTCATCAATCACCAAAACACTTAGGGATAAATATGCCCTTACAATCTCCCCTTTTGGTGTATTGATGACAACACGGATTTGCACATAGATAAAATAATTTAAAGCGTTGGCAAACCCCACTTCTCTAAAATATAGACGGGCTCCCCTAGATGTGTGCACTTTTAGATGAATGCTTTCATCGCATGGCACACAAACTAGGATCAACACTCCCCCTATATTTTAGAGACCAAGACATGATAATAAGCATAGCATAGTATGAAAGTAGCACAATATAACACAAGCTAGCTAGGATAGATAGAGTGCATATGTCTTACACCATACGAGGTAAGATAACCAAGGTTCAAACGATAAAAACCGCAAAGAGTTCAACTGAAAGCAGCAAACACACGACACACAAGCTCGCAAATCCCTACACTCTATCCCCCTTTGGCATCGAGACGCCAAAAAGGCAGAGAGGACACCTAAACACACAAGAGGTGGCTCAAGCAGAGAACTGGTCCCACGCCCCTTCGTCAGACTCCTCCGCAGCTGGAATGGACTCCTCGACCTCCTCCTCAGAATCAGTCCACCTGTATCCTTGCTTCTCCATCCACTCGGTCTCAGGAGTGATGCGCTCCTCAGATCCACCAGACACATCCTCGCCATAAAGCTGCAAGACCATGTTGTGCCGGCGACGACTCTCCTTGGACTCCACGTGAGCCCTGTATTGTCCCTTGGCTTGCATGCAGAAGAGAGACTTCATCTTATCCTTCAACTTCTTGGCCCAAGATGGCCTAGAGTCACTTTGAGAGGCCCTAGCAGAACGGCCCCCCAGCAACATCCTCAGCGCCAGCAACATCCTCATCAACAGCAGCAGCCCTAGCAGCAGACGCCTCAGCACGAGTAGCGGTGTTAGCCCAGTTGGGTTTGACCCTCAGACAAATGGGCTCATGGCGAATCCAGTCTGGAGCCAGGAACTCCTCCTCAGGGTACATCTTCTCCCAAGTCTTCAAAATCAGCAGAAACAGGTAGGGTCCATAAATAGGCACCTTGCGGTTGAACACAGCAAACCGAAGCTCACACCACATGATGTGAGAGACATCAAGTGGCTGAGTCTGAGACGAGCGAGCCTCCTCGCCCAGAAGCATCATGTCCACCATGTAGGCAGCAACCGTCTAGGGTGCTCAACACCCAAGAGTAACAAGATCCGCAAGGGATAAGTGGGGGGAATCAAATATCCTTTGGTGGAAGTGTAGATCGGGCCCTTGTCACCCAATCCCGAGCAAATCAACAAGTTTGATTGGCTAGGGAGAGAGATCGAGCGAAAATGGAGCTTGGAGCAACAATGGAGCTTAGAGGTGGAAGAGGTAGTCAACTAGAGGTAGAAGACATCCCTTATATAGTCGTGGAAAAATCCAACCGTTATCCACTAGATCTGCCGCGACTCACGGTACTACCGCTCCAAGGGCGCAGTACTACCACTGGGCGCCGTGAATACTACCGTGGACCATCACGGTACTACCGTGGCAACTGCACAGGCCGGAACAAGCCTGAGGAAAGAGCAGTACTACCGCTGGCGTGGTACTACCGCTCCCCCTTGCGGTACTACCGCAAGGCAGGAGGGTCACGGCCTGGGAAGGGGGCGCGGATGAAATAAATTTCATCCGTGCCTACTTCCGCAGAAACTAGGGTGGTGCAAAAACCCAACGCGGTACTACCGCCAGCGGGGCGCGGTACTACCGTGGTCGGCGCGGATGTAAAAAATTACATCCGCGCCTACTACCGCGACGCTGCGGTATTAGGCAGAAGGGCCACGGTACTACAACTCCAAGGGAGCGGTATTACCGTGGGCTCAGCAGTACTACCGCTACCGACGAGCGGTACTACCGTGGGGCGCGGATGTAAAAATTACATCCACCCTACTACTACAGACCGAGCGGCACTAGGCAGGTGCCGCGGTACTACCGCACCAAAGGGCGGTACTACCGTGAGGGCGCGGATGTAAAATTACATCCGCCCCTACTACCGCACCGGAGCGGCACTAGGCCAGGCAGCCGCGGTACTACCGCGCCAAAAGGGCGGTACTACCGTGACGCCCCGCGGTACTACCGCTTGTACCTGCGGTACTACCGCAAGTACAGCAGTAGTCGTCAGTTTTTCACACAACCAAGATAACGACGGGTAGCTCCAAAGTGCAAGGAAAGGTGGGACAAGTGTACGTGTGATTCCACCCTACCTTTCCGACGCGGACCCCCTCTTAATAGTACGGCTCTCCTACGACTCAACTCCACCAAAGAGAAACGTAGAACAACGCCGGCTTCAACAGTCTCCGAGGGGCATCGAATCATCTTGTGCCTAATGATGAAGTATCTGAGGGACTCAAGGCACACGATTAGTCCGCACAAGTATTGTCATCAATCACCAAAACACTTAGGGATAAATATGCCCTTACAATCTCCCCCTTTTTGGTGTATTGATGACAACACGGGATTTGCACATAGATAAAATAATTTAAAGCAGTGGCAAACCCCACTTCTCTAAAATATAGACGGGCTCCCCTAGATGTGTGCACTTTAGATGAATGCTTTCATTGCATGGCACACAAACTAGGATCAACACTCCCCCTATATTTTAGAGACCAAGACATGATAATAAGCATAGCATAGTATGAAAGTAGCACAATATAACACAAGCTAGCTAGGATAGATAGAGTGCATATGTCTTACACCATACGAGGTAAGATAACCAAGGTTCAAACGATAAAAACCGCAAAGAGTTCAACTGAAAGCAGCAAACACACGACACACAAGCTCGCAAATCCCTACACTCTATCCCCCTTTGGCATCGAGACGCCAAAAAGGCAGAGAGGACACCTAAACACACAAGAGGTGGCTCAAGCAGAGAACTGGTCCCACGCCCTTCGTCAGACTCCTCCGCAGCTGGAATGGACTCCTCGACCTCCTCCTCGTAATCAGTCCACCTGATCCTTGCTTCTCCATCCACTCGGTCTCGGGAGTGATCGCTCCTCGATCCACTGACACATCCTCGCCATAAAGCTGCAAGACCATGTTGTGCCGGGCGACGACTCTCCTTGACTCCACGTGAGCCCCAGATCGTCCCTTGGCTTGCATGCGAAGAGAGACTTCATCTTATCCTTCAACTTCTTGGCCCAAGATGGCCTAGAGTCACTTTGAGAGGCCCTAGCAGAACGGCCCCCAAAGAACATCCTCGGCCAAAGAACATCCTCATCAACAGCAGCAGCCCTAGCAGCAGACGCCCAAAGACGAGTAGCGGTGTTAGCCCAGTTGGGTTTGACCTCGGACAAATGGGCTCATGGCGAATCCACCTGGAGCCAGAACTCCTCCTCGTGGTACATCTTCTCCCAAGTCTTCAAAATCAGCGTAAGCATGTAGGGTCCATAAATAGGCACCTTGCGGTTGAACACAGCAAACCGAAGCTCACACCACATGATGTGAGAGACATCAAGTGGCTGAGTCTGAGACGAGCGAGCCTCCTCGCCCAGAAGCATCATGTCCACCATGTAGGCATTAACCTTGTCTTTGTCACTGATGCGTGGGAACAGAGAGTTGCGGAAGATGCGGTACATGATATCCAGAAAGGGGTTGAGAACCAAGATTGTCTTCCCAGTGGCGAGCGTTTTCTCAACCATGAACGGGGTGAGCTTGTCCTTGTCAGCAGAGTCAGCATTGCCGTGAGGGCGAACACCAACGGGAGTGTCAAGTCCATCATCAGCAACGTGAAGCAAATCCATGAACTCCTTCCAGGTAGCAGATAGCTGGCGGCCATTGGTCATCCAAGTCATCCTCCTCTCATCATTGGTGTGAAAGAACACTGAGGCAAAGAACTGACAGATGATCTCAGGGTCATAGTCCATGTGGAAAGAGATCACATGCTCAATTCCAAACTGCTCCACCAAGTCCAGAGCCTCCCCAAAGTAGTCACGAAACTTGTCCTTCCTCATGTGGTGCATATCAATCCACTTCACCTCCACATAGGTATTCTGCTTGTTCTTGATGACATCCAAGTAGATCTGGGTTTGGGTCTTGTTCCAGAACAGTTCACACCCTCTGACAGTGGAGCGTGGGGTCACATAGGGGTGAAGCTGCCTGAGACGGACATACTCTTGAGCGCCTATCTCATCCATACCCCTGGCGGGCTCCTTGTGCTTGCTAGCGGTGGTCTTGACATTGCGCTTCGATGCAGATGACCCCTCGGGAACTTCTCCTGGGTTGCGCAGACGCTTGGAGCCAGTGTCACGAACGGGATTGGCCCAGCGAGAGCCACCACCTAAGACACACATGCAAAGCACCAAAACAAGGCAAAAAAAATCAATGCAAAGGCTATAAGACAGCACATGAAACCCATAGAAGATAAACGAGAAAGTTGGCATGTGAAAGATGTGAGCCACGGTAGATCTGCCATGGGTTGCGATACTAAAGGCTTAGTACAGCTCCAGACGCGGTAGTACCGTGAGGGGTCATGGTAGTACCGTGGCTGGGGCAGTAGTAAGGCTTTAGTACCGCACGGCGCGCGGTAGTACCGCACCCCAGGGGCGGTAGTACCGTGAGAGCGGTAGTACCGCTCCCTACGGGCGGTAGTACCGCGTCGCGTCGGATCTAACAGGATTTGAATCTGAAGAAGATCCGCGAAACCATGGCGGTGCTACGGTGACCAGATCTAGTGCAAGACAACAATACAAGTGTAAATCCTATGCAATACTACACTCCTTCATCCTACTCTTGCAGAGATCTAGACTAGGAATCTCAAGAACATACAAGCCTCCCCCAAAACCTAGAAGAACCAAATACAATCAAAACGGAGAAGGATTTGGGGAAAAACCTTGGTCCATAGCAAGAGCACGTGGTGGGGAACGATCCCACCGGACGGAATCACGGGAGGGCAGCCGGTGGAGGAGATCCGGCGACGAACGTCGGCTCCGTTCGTGAGCACGAGAGAGGAAGAGACAACGTGGAGAGAAGAGGGCGAATGGGTATGGGGGAGTTAGAACTCCCCCTGCCCGATCTTATCCCCACGCGCTCGAACCGGCACAGTAGTACCACGGGTCATCGCGGTAGTACCACCCGGGCGGAAGTACCGCGCCGAGGCGGTAGTACCGCTCAACCAGGCGGCAGTAAAAAATTACTGCCGCTTGGGGATGGTAGTACCATGCTCCCATCAGCGGTAGTACCGTGGCTGGCAGCATGTAGTACCGTGACCGATCATGTAGTACCGTGAGCTCACGCCACCGAAGGTTTCAACAAGGGAGAAAAGCGCCTTTGCACCGAAAAACAGACACAACCCAAAACTGCACAAAACAAGCACATACCAAGGGAACAACAGGAAATCCCAAAGTGACAAAACCTCTCATGGAGAGAGGGCGGTGGCCGAAGCCACCTATGTTTGAGTTGGATGGTATGGCACATGCCAAGAATTATCCTTGGGCCCATGACCAAAACTCGTCTTTGAAGCACAAGTACCATCAAAATGGCTAATGTGAAAGAGGTGATCTATTTATGCATAATGGGGGAGGGAGAGTTCATTGAGAGAACAACACTCCCCTATGTCCATGCCTACACCTAAACTAGACAACAAGTTGAGTGTGGTGGGGGTGCACGGTTCAAGTCACATTGCTCAAATCAATGATATTTAGCTCATGCCTTAACTCGCTGAAATCTTGCTTCATCCAGGGCTTCGTGAAAATATCGCAAGGTTATCATGAGTGTTGACATACTTGAGCTCGATCTCCCTCGCCTAATGTGATCCCGAATGAAGTGATACCGAATCTCAATGTGCTTCGCCTTGAAGTGTTGCACGGGTTGAGAGAAATCTTGATGGCACTTTCATTATCACACCAAAGAGGCACTTTGTCACAAATGACACCGTACTCCTTTAAAGTTTGCCTCATCCATAGGAGTTGAGCACAACAACTACCGCCGCCACATACTCCGCTTCGTGGGCGAGAGAGACACACAACTTTGCTTCTTGGAAGACCAACTTACCAAAAGCAACCAAGAAATTGGCACCCTCCGAAGTGGACTTCCTATCCACTTTGTCTCCGCCTAATCGAATACGTGAAACCTTCAAGCTTGAAGTTTGCTCCTCTTGGGTACCATAAGCCAAAGTTTGGGGTATGAGCCAAATATCGAAGATTCGCTGACCGCCACAAAGTTACTTTCCTTTGGTGCGGCTTGAAAACGCACACATCCCCACACTCAACATGATATCCGGTCTAGATGCACAAAGGTAAAGCAAGGAGCCAATCATGGAGCGATATACCTTTTGATCCACCGCTTTACCATTGGGATCGATGTCAAGTTGGCACTTGGTTGGCATTGGTGTTGTAGCCGGCTTGACATCACTTAGCTTGAATCTTTTAAGCATGTCTTGAGTGTATTTGGCTTGATTGATGAAGGTTCGTTCTCTTCTTTGTTTGATGTCGAAACCAAGGAAGAACTTCAACTCTCCCATCGAAGACATCTTAAACTTGGAGGTCATGAGAGCGGCAAATTCTTCATTGAAAGCTTTGTTAGGGGAACCAAAGATAATATCATCAACATATAGTTGGCATACAAACAACTCCCCGTTGACCTTCTTAGTAAAAAGAGTGGGGTCGATTAGCCCTACTTCAAATCCACGATCTTGTAGCAACTCGGTAAGGTGGTCATACCACACACGTGGGGCTTGTTTAAGGCCATAGAGTGCCTTATCGAGTTGATACACATGATCCGGAAAGTAGGGATCCTCGAACCCGGGGGGTTGCTTGACATATACCAACTCATTAATGGGACCATTAAGAAAAGCACTTTTCACATCCATTTGTTGCAACTTAAAGTTGTGATGGGAAGCATAAGCAATCAACAAACGAATGGATTGAAGACGAGCAATTGGAGCAAAGGTTTCACCATAGTCGATACCCTCGACTTGGGAGTAGCCTTGTGCTACCAATCTTGCCTTGTTGCGAATGATGTTCCCATGGGCATCTTGCTTGTTCTTGAAGATCCACTTGGTTCCAATGACGTTGT